>OY992796.1:23892611-25142611 GCA_963921375.1 Tiliacea citrago
GTAAGAAAATTTTAATTTTGCGGGCTACAGCTTCGGAATCACCTTAAGCAGACATATTAGGGGCCTTTTGGCCTCGTACAGGACTTTCTGTTTTTATTTTCATTTTTACTTTTTTTTTGTTTTTGATCTTTATGTTTCTATGAGTGTGTTTTTGTATAGTTTAATTTGTGATCTGTGCGAGTCCCAATAAATGCTTTTTCTTTCTTTCTTTCTTTATTATCAGCTCAATACTCAACATATTTGAAGTTTTCCCAAAAACGTTAACCCAACTTTTGGGATAAGAATCTTAAATTCAATAGCCTAAGATTCCATGGTCGTTTGCAACTTAAATTGTTAAGATCTCTCATTCTTACTTACTACTCAAGTTTAGCTCAATTACATACCTTAATTTTATATCAACCTTTCCCAGCCAATTCTGAGATATAACAAATTCTAAGTCACAAGACTTCACCAAATTACCAATAAACGAACACAAAATCTAACCATTCCCTCTCATGGATAAGTCACTGATTAAAATAGTACAGTGTTACATTTATCGCTTGAAATTCCCAATATATTACCGAAATTCTGAGCCAACTCAAGAGCTTCAACGACGCATAAAAACACCACCATTTACATTATATTTTATTTATTAATTTGAACATCATCGCTAATAACAAATACAACAAGACAGTATCCGTATCAAATCGCAGATACTGTCGAATATAAGAACAATTTTAATAATATAACCTTAAAAAAAAGCAGATTAAACAATTAATAAAAATAAAAGACATTTCCTCTCTTTACAGGAAGTAAAAGTTAGCAGCCCAGACTACACAAACATTCAGAACACAGACAATGTGCTAAACGACTTCCTACTACGGATAGAGCATTATAAAGAAAAATATGAGCCCTTGGACGAAAGCATGGAGTCAGAATACAGTTATATGAAGATCTATGACACTGGGGTGAAAGTTGTGGTGCATAAACATGAGGGCCACATACAAAGCCGGATTGTGTATTATTTGATGAATATACATATCGTGCCTAGGACTATTTATTTGACTAGGGTGAGTGATTTTTGATTTGGGTGTTGTTTTTCAGGTGAATTCTAAAGTTTGCAAGTTTGAACGAAAAAAAATGTTGGATCAAGGTTTTATTTTACGACTATGTCGGCGTTAATATGTATATCCCTGCCAAAATACAGCTTTCTAGTACTAAAAGTCACTGAGCTAAGCTGGGGACAGACAGACAGACGGACAAACGGATATGGCGAAACTATAAGGATTCCTTGTTACCTACGGACCCTAAAAACCATATGAAAAGACCCTTGGGCTTGAATTACCTATGTGAGTAACTGAAGATTGACATGACTTACTCTTCGAATAAAATAATACCTTAGTCGCTACTTGCTACATCCGAGAAAAAACATAGACATTCGTTACTTTGCAAATAAATACAAGGTCTTTTTAAATTAAGTAGCGAAACTTCACAGACCTGACGGGCTTCGGTATCGATTGGGGCCCATAGCATTTAATCTGCCATAATTTTACTCCTGCCCTTATCCCAATTAATTTGGGGTCGGCGCAACATGTCCCTTTCTTCCATACTTCTCTGTTAGTCGTAATCTCGGTAGTCGCTCCCTTTCTAGCCATATCATCTTTCACACAGTCCATCCATCCAATAATAACACTCTATTATTATTATTATTATAATGTCTTTGACATATCCCAGGAGCCTTGGGTCCCGGACCATTGGAAAGCGTATGAAGGGCCCAAGCCAACTCGCAGAGGCCCGTTAGACGCTTTTAATGAAATGCGGCAACTATTATTATCCAAAAAATACCAAAATCCAATCCAATTCCCAATTTTTTTACCCAAAATTACTCTATTAATTCCATATAAAACCCACCTTCCAATTCTAGCACGGCGAAAGCACACACAACATCGTAGGTCGCATCGGCGGCGACAGTGACCTCTCATCCCGAGGGCGGCAGTACGCCAAGGGGCTTGCCAACTACATAGACCAGCAGCAGATCCCAGGGCTCAGGGTCTGGACCTCATGGATGAAGAGGGCCATACAGACCGTCAAGGATGTGAAGGCGCCGCAGGAAAGGTGGAAGGCTCTAAATGAGATTGATGCGGTAAGATTTTATTTTTACTAGGCTTATAAAGCTTGGTTACAATCAAAAAGGTACATTTTTTCTTTACCATTTGATTGCTTCTTCCGTTGATTGTTGTAAAGATACAATTTAAATATTATGAAATAGACAGAATCTTATTTAAATAAATACTTTAAAACAATAAGACTGTCCCTTTCTAAGTTTCACCTAATAATAGACACCCAATAATAATTATACAATAAACTTTTTGGACACAGCATTCCTCTTTTTTCCCTTCTGGTCTGTATCATTATAATATCGAGACTCATAATAATTATAATTATTCTATTTACTTTAACCTAATTAAACACATCCTCAATCCACAATTCCAGGGCATATGTGAAGAGATGAGTTACGCAGAGATCCAACAAAAATACCCATCAGACTTCAACGCGCGGGACGCCAACAAGTTTGCGTACCGCTACCCTCGCGGGGAGAGCTATGAAGACCTGGTAGCACGTCTGGAACCTGTCATCATGGAGCTGGAGAGACAGGGGAACGTGCTCGTCGTGTCGCACCAGGCCGTCATGAGGTGTCTGCTGGCTTACTTCTTGGACAAGTCTGCTGGTAAGAGCCTGTTTTTATCTAAGACTAGCTGCGCTCCGCGGTTTCACCCTCATAAGTCTCGATGTCGTGGGATTATCGGGATAAAAAGTATACTATGTCCTAAAGCAGTTCATGGTCTACCAATATGCCAAATTTCATCCAAATCGTTATGGCGTGAAAGCAAACATCTAATCTTTTCTCTTTATATTATTAGTTTAGACTTAGCCAAGTAAGAGCCGATCTATTCTGTAAAAATCTCACCATGAAAACATAAGTCAAGTGAGCTGCCAACAGTGTCAATCCCTAGCATGTACTTATAAACCTATGGACTTGCCATGCATACAAAATTAGTGTGACTACCTACAAAAATCGAGCACTTAAAATGGCCGGCTTTCTTTGGGTTGTTACTGCGAGTGCGAGAGAGAAAGCAAGCAACCGTTTGACAGCACATTGCCGAGTTTTGTACCACAAAACTTGGCATTAAACATGGCGACCGGTCACGCATAGACAGATTTCGACGTCACACAAAAGTCTTGCCAAATTTAGTCCTTAACAAACATTTAGATTTCTCTTCACTACATAGTATAAAACAAATTCGCTTCGCGCTGTCTGTCTGTCCCTATGTATGCTTAGATCTTTAAAACTTTTTTAATAGATAGTGTGATTCAAGAGCAAGGTTTATATGTATAATACATGCATAATATAGTAGAGAAAATCAGCATTGCACCCGTGCGAAGCCGGGGCGGATCGCTAGTTTTTCATAAGTAGCTCTTGATTAATTAGAAAGAAACAAAACGCTTTATGACATGACTGTGTCGATATGATAGATACTTGTATAACTATTCTTCATGTAGAAGAATATGCCATCTCCATAGTATTCCTACCTCAATGATCCATATAGGATCGTGGAATGACAGCCCACGTCAAGCTAACTTCACCTACGTTTTCACGAGATTTTTGCAGAACAGACAGAGGTTATCGTCTAAAAGAGAAGAGCAACTGAAGATAGAACTCAGATTTCTAGAAGGTCATTCTCTGGTCAGTTATTCTGCTGTCACCCACCATGTATAAGACGAAGACATGCAGGAATCGACCAATCACATTAATTTAATGGCACCACGTATTTATAATAAATTACCTAATAGCAGCGTTTTACCTGAAATAAAACGC
Source organism: Tiliacea citrago (assembly GCA_963921375.1). NCBI lineage: Eukaryota > Metazoa > Arthropoda > Insecta > Lepidoptera > Noctuidae > Tiliacea > Tiliacea citrago. The sequence goes on from OY992796.1 coordinate 23,896,468, forward strand.
ATATTAAAATACTTACCTCACTGGAAGCTTTACTATGAGATGGCATTTCCGTTTCCCGTCGATTTCTTACCAGTTTTCGTACTTTTATCCCCTCAATACTTCCGGTTCAGTGGCGCCACCTGGTGGTTGCGGGTAGTTTTATAGTTCTTGTAAAAGGTGTCACGCCATTTGTTCATTGTCTCATAGAACCAGGCAGAAATAAAGTTAAAGCTTCCAGTGAGGTAAGTATTTTAATATGCGTTTTATTTCAGGTAAAACGCTGCTATTAAACTACTTGACCGTCACTGGAAGCTTTACTATGAGATCTGTTTGTTATCGCCTGGTGACGCCACTTTGATGTATTATATATACTTGGAAGTATGTAGTACTATAGGCCAATGTGATAAAGCATGAAACTAAACAAAAGTGTAATTAATAAGTATGCCATGTAATGTAATATTACTTAAATGTATAAGTAAAGCAATTCAATTTAAAGTACCTAGATAAGTGTACTTTAGCTACAAATATAATTGTAAATATGAAAAATGATAATTTCTAATCATTAACAACCAATTTAAGAATATCCGTTCTAGGTAACATCATATTTATTCAGTAATGTTAATCGATTGGATTAAACAAATGTGTTTCTCGTCTATAAAACTTCTAGAATGTATTGGCTGATCGCCAATTTCAGGATGATTTTGAAACCAGCTTTTTGAGGCTACGCATACCGGGTGCTACCTGGAGTGGCTGCAATGCCAGCTTCGCCAAACAGGGTCTTTACCCATCCTGCAATGACTACGTGAAGCAGGTTTAGCCGCACCTCTTACCGTAATAAATAAATTAGTTGATTTTGCCACATTACGTCTGTCGTTTAATAATGCTATAGTTCTTTCTATCCAGAATATAGGGCCCAGATTAGAATTATCGGTATTTAAAAGCAATTTCCAGCCGGATAGCCTATAACTACTGCTGTCCGTTTTGGAGCCAAACAGAGGCCATAATATTAAACCGTTATCAGATCTTATGCAATAATTAGGATCAATATTAAGCAGAGTTAGATCGTGTATTCGCCTACCAGAGCAAAGCAACAATAAAATTGCAGTATGACTGATATATATGATGAATTGTGAGGCTTAGTGACCTTTGAATTTTTTAAGGCAATTGATTTAAAAACATGTCTTACTAGAACGTGTTACCTTAACCGACTTGAATTTTCAGCGTTACCTAGTGAAGATATTACTGATTTATTTAAAAGTATTGAAGTATACGACAACTTATCAATTAAGTATAAATCACACAGTCAATGTTTTTATTTCGACACCACGACGCCCAGCGCTTTCAGGCTACCTCATAGGGTTTTAGAGTCGATTTTCGCCAATAATCTTTAAGTAGTGATAGTTGTTGAGCGTTCCATGTCTTTATTGTGTCATACCACCCCTACATTTCCAAACATCGAGGACGATGTTCTCGACCTTCGGTGGTGGGAGGCCCGTCGACGTTTCTATTAGGTATCTCTGCAGGTTTCCCAGAGTTAATGGAGCCGCGAGCGCTTGGGCATTTAGATCCGCACGCCAGAATACTCTCTCCCATCGAGGTACTACTATTAAGAATAATCCTGTAGACTGGTTTAAGTGAGACAGGACTTTGGGGACTAGGAATGGTGGTGGAAATATCCATGCGAGCTGGTAATTCCATGGGACACTGAAGGCATCGTGGAACAAAGCTTGAGGATCTTTTAGATCTAGAGACACATAATTGTACACTACGTGAGCAGTCGCCGAGGCAAATAGATCTATTATTGGGGTTCCCATTTTGCAAACACTATTTCTATACAAGTCGGTAGTAAGTGCCATTCTGGAGGTTGGCGAAGGCGCAATAAGTGGTCCGCATGATTGTTGTATTTGCCCGGAATGTAGTGTATGCTGAATGATGTTGGTCTAACGAATTCAGAATTAGATAGGTTATTTCCAACAGGGATCATGTCCTCGTACCTCCTTCCTTTCGAAGGTATGTGACCGCAATTCTGTTGTCGCATTGAATAAGGAGCGAACTTTGATGAAGCCACTGAACTTTGATCTGAAGAGCGTATAATATTGCTAGCATCTCTTTTTGATTGGTTTTCTCTTCTTGCGACCAAGTTCCTGGCAAAGCCAAATTGTTCAGTTGTGCCCCCTACGCTTGATCTGATGCTTCTGTAGCCAGAATATTTATTGGAGGAGGGTACTGAAGAGGGATTGACCGCTGCCACTTTTGGGCCCACCAATTTAGTTCCTCTAAGACACCTTGTGGTAGTGGGTAGGTCTTTGGTGCCAGAACTGGCAGTGAATTCATGAAAATTACTAACTGTCGATGATTGAGCCGACCCCGTGGGACAGCAAAACAGGCAAAATTTAAAAGTCCTATTTTCAGCAACTCCTTCAGAGTTAAGTGCTCTTGTTCGAGAGGCTGATTTATCTTTGTGATGATGCCCTGAGCCTTTTCCTTTGGCAGGATTTTTTGATTTCCCCATGGTTTCCATAGTATCCGTAAATAAATTATACTCTTTTGAGGAGTAAGAACAGATTTTTGGAAAATTTTAGCCACCCCAGTTTTTGTAATATTTGTACAGTTATTTTGAAATGCTCGCGAAGCGTGCGAACATTCTGGTGTACTAATAAATAATCGTTCAGGTATATCAGGTCCTCATGTTCCAGTTTTCCCGCAATGTTTGGGCTACCCAGTTCGTGAGCATGGAAAACGTTTTTGGAGCAGTGCTCAGACCGAATGGAAGACAGGTCATTTCTTCTTTCTATACAACTGCTGCTTGTATATTAGGCGCAGACAGCGTCTGTGCGATTTTTGTACGCTTACATTAAGGGCACCCACGCAAAACCGCAACGCGATGCGATATTATGATTGATATTATAGATTTATGCGCAGATATTTGCGATGCGTTGTGAATTCGCAGTTATGTGTGCTTGGGACAAATCTATTTTGCACATCCAGTCCTGAGATTATAGAAAGTCCGGAATGCGGTAGATATTTATTCAATGAAACGGCTCGGTCATCACATATTCGTTTAGTGATTATAGATTGAATTTGGAACGGACGGATCCGTCGGATTTTGGAACCAGAAATAGAGGGGACATGAAGCTTGGCGAGGGTAAAGCTTTCTTTAGAATTGCCTGCTGTTTCATTTTGTCTACAATTGAAGACTTGTTGATTTGTTCTGAAACAGGAGTTTGGAAAGGCCTGTGCCCTTCGTTACATCTGGATAGACAAGTGGGGGCTTTTGAAAAAAAAAAGTATGCGATACCCTTGAATTAATTTTAAAACTATTTGTTGCTCCCCCGCCCATTGTGTTTGGTAGTGTATCAACCGACCTTACCGAATCGGTGTCATGTCATTGGTTATACCTTTTTTCCCCTGGAACTTTTTGAGGAGTTTGCACGTCCCCGTATACTTCCACGTTCGGGCCGCGAGCCACGGTTTCGAAATGAACTTCTAGTATTGAAGTGATCACCTTGATTACTCGAGGAATTACCTCTGAAAGAGTGATGTGTATGTTGGCACTGACCATGGTATTCACCCCGCGAGGGTGGGTTGTGACGGGTATGCATATGCGATCCTGGTTCGTTAAATTGAGTTCCACGCGATGGAACTATCGGTTTCCATCCCCGCGAGGGGCGGCTACTAGGTTTGGTATGGCTTTTGTGAAGACCTTTCCGTTTTTCGGGAGCCAAAAAGCCTTACGGACTCCGCCAGCCTTCTTTAGCGTAGAGGTAAAGGGCTCGATATTAAATATGTATCCGAGTATATTTTATGAAATTCGCCTTTGTGAAATAATTCGTCAAACTTTCCATTTAAATTATCAAAGTACATTGTTGCCCATGAAAGAAGATTACGAATACCTTCCTGCAATGATTGTCTTTGTTTTAATATGCCGTAGGTTAAGGCTGCATAGGATTTATCGGCATGTGCCAGATGACGTGAGGTGTCATATGCTTTTACCTCATCATTTGTTTCCAGGTATATAAAGCCAGGAGTATGATTATACAACTTTTGCGTATCTCACTTCTGACCAAGACCTACTACCAAAACGCTGGATATCTACCAACTTCTTCTAAAAACTATCGGGGGTTTTTGGAACTAATGGTTCCTTAAGCTTAGTATCAATGTCAAAAGTGAAATCTAAACTTATATTTTGGTTGATTTGACCAACCCTCGTCACTACATACATTGTTCATAAAGCTGACCACTAATTCCAGAACAAACAGAAGCATTATCATAACAAGCTGTATCAATTTTACTTGTAGTATTAATTTACGATTCAGTGCACTCGGACCAGCCAAAGCTTGTGGCTGGGTATCGGAGTTGTGCACTTTTATTACCAGGGCTCGGAAACCGGTTAATTTTCTTTGTAAACTTAACCGTTATTATAAATGTTTTCGAACATATTTCGTTAATTATTTAATATTTTGTTACAAAATCAATGTTGAACTTAATGTGATGAAGCAATAGGTATTTGAAGCTAATATCAATTGTATCAAAAATAATTTGTATCTACAGAAATAAAAATTTTACCCGGTTTCAAGCCCTGGTTATTACTTTCTATCACTGCAAAGGAATTACGTTAGATCTGCAATAGATTTATATACACTTTACACAGTTACATTCAAATATTAATTACGAAAATTTACTGGTAAATATTCAAAGTAAAAAATTACAGTAGTGATCCGAACGGAAAACCCGTTAAAAACTTTGATCACGTACGAATTATTCAAAAAGTGTTACCTCTAAAAGAGGGTACTTACGGTCCAAGACTTATGCTCTTTGAAGAACACTTTATACTTTTTACTAAATTTATAAAATATGTATTCACTTAATATTCACTTTTACGTATTCTGCAACTGTCGCGGACGCAGTCACGGCGCACAAGTTGCTTCGACGGAGAATAAAAAGCCAATGAACAAATGGCGTGACACCTTTTACAAGAACTATAAAACTACCCGCAACCACCAGGTGGCGCCACTGAACCGGAAGTATTGAGGGGATAAAAGTACGAAAACTGGTAAGAAATCGACGGGAAACGGAAATGCCATCTCATAGTAAAGCTTCCAGTGACGGTCAAGTAGTTTAATGCTTTGTTATGTATTAAAGATGTCAATGTATTTAAGAAGCAACTAAATAATCGACTGATAAGTAAGACATACTACACTTTAAATGAATACCTGTCAGATGGAGATTTGTGTGTATAATATAAATATAAATATGGTGAATATTTGAATCAGATTTATTTTATTATTATTGAAATTATTTTTAATTTGTTTATTCTTAATTATGTGTTAACTTTCTTTTGTAATTTATGAAATTGATATTGTATAATTTTAATGATGAATTTTGCATGCCTGAATTGGTACAACACAGTGGACTGCGCATTCACTTGACATCTGGAAATTTTATTATTATGTACTGTGTTGAGCAATAAATTTTTGAATTTGAATATTTAAATCCACGCGTCTCTCGTCTCGTCTCATCTGTGATTGGCCGGTTTTTGCATGTCCCACTCGACAACCCTTTTCGCCCGGTTCAGCCTAGACGTTCGCGTACTTAGGATTAGTTTGACGATTAACTACCTATAATTACGCGTGGGTAATGCTGTCACCCACTTCTAGTCCATCCACGTTATTCATTGACACTAACATTTCCTTGGCCCACAGAAGAGCTGCCGTACCTCCACGTGCCGCTGCACACGGTGATCAAACTGACGCCGGTCGCGTACGGCTGCCGCGAAGAACACATCAAGTTGTCAGTTCCCGCCGTCGACACGCATCGGCCTAAACCTTCTGTAAGTATGACATGTGAATGTCCCTTGTTAAGCCTCGTTTGAGGACGTAGAAAAAATATGTAGGTTTCGTTTAAGGATGTAGAATGAACTTGTTAGGTGTCGTGTGACGACGGAGAATGAATTAGTTAGGCCTCATTTGAGTACCTAGAACGAACTAGTTGAGCTCGTTTGAGAACGTAGAACGAACTAGTTGAGCTCGTTTGAGGACGTAGAACGAACTAGTTGAGCTCGTTTGAGAACGTAGAACGAACTAGTTGAGCTCGTTTGAGGACGTAGAACGAACTAGTTGAGCTCGTTTGAGGACGTAGAACGAACTAGTTGAGCTCGTTTGAGGACGTAGAACGAACTAGTTGAGCTCGTTTGAGGACGTAGAACGAACTAGTTGAGCTTGTTTGAGGACGTATAATGAACTAGTTTCACCTGATTGGACTGAAGACATAGAAGAAACTAGTTGATCTCGTTTGACATAAAAGGAAATTGTTAGATCTATAAAAAGAGTAACGGCCTAATCGTAGAAGACATGTACACGGAGGAACCGAATTATAATATCTTATGAACAAATTGTTACGGCTAGACACTTGATAATAGAATAGGTAGTTAGTTAACTTTATCTATTATGTCGCCGGCAGTTAATCCTGCTTGATAAGTGGCTTAACCATGATAGGTAAAAACACTTTGTCTTATCGCACTGTTAAATTGTGGGGTAAACTATGCGTAACATTTGGGACGTTAAAGTGATGTTTTAAATATGCGAATTCCATTTAAGAAAAACAAAAATTTTCACAGGTAAACTTTAAAATGGTAAAAACAGTTAAACTCTCTTAAAAATACATTAAGGCACTTTTCCATATAGAATTCTGCCTATCATAAAAATAATAAACCTATAAGTCGCAGGGAAATGAGGATACCAGGGATTTCACGATATCCCTAGGGATACCACGAAATCACGGTAGATGTCGAATATTCTTGTTTATTACGTCTTCTTATTAAAAATGTATAATGATATGACGAACTGCTAATGTCAGTGATTTGTCGTTTCACTAAACGAAAATACGAAATCTAGTTAAATGTGAAAAGTGTTGATAGATAAAGTTTAAACCAACTAAACATATTCTGAAGATGATATTTTGCCTTTTTCTATTATGTGAATTCGTTTATAACAAAAATTAAAGTAATTTAACCGACTTCAAAATGTATGCGAAGTTAGACTAAAGACACGTGCAGACTGGGGCGATATCGCTTATCCCTCTCTTTTTTTCTTTTTTCCTTCTCATTTTTTTTTAATCTGCAGTTGATCGGCCTCCTCCCCTTTAGTCCTCGTTTGAAACGAACTCTTTTCTCTGCTCTGAACGTGTTTCTCTACTAGTACTAGGTACAACTTCTTCTTCACTCTTTGTAGGGTTACTATATCACTTAGTATACTAACAAACACATAATAATCCACAGAATTAGGGACGCTATCACATTTTGAACTCGCTCGAGTTTAGGTATCTGAATCGCAACACAACAACATTACGCGCACGCACACATTGAAACCGCTGACCGCTCGATTTTATACGGAACTTAACTAATCTTGGTACTTGAAGGTAATTTTTTTTTAATTTTACTGGTATTGATTGAGTAAAGTTAGTTGTAAGTTTGCCATCGAATTTTAGTAACTGTGGCTAAGTACTATCTGCGTGATAATTATGTTTTTAGTATTTTTTAAATTCATCAGCCATTACGTAGCGTAGGTAGGTATAAGGTACCCAAAAATTTCAAGCGCTGGCCATATGGATTAAATACCATATTTTTACATAACTATCAACCTAAACATTTTACTATTACAAGGAACACCTACGATTATTCCCCAGGCTACTATAAGTTGTAAAAAGTTGTCGAAAAGATGTAAGTAGGTACTTGTAAATATTATTTTTGCTGGCAAATGTTGGAGCATTACATAATCAAATACTAGCCTGGGAGTTTATCGTAGACTTTCGTTGTGATATTTAAAAATAATCAGTCTTTTAAAAAAAGAATTTTATTTACAGAGACTGGTCTGGGGCGTGATTTCAGTACTTTTGATAAAAATTAAAACCAAAGTAGGTAGTAAAAAGTATATTTTCATTTCATGTTTCAAAGAAGTTCAAATTTAGAATGAAGGCCAGCTCTTTCTAGGGTTCCGTACCCGAAGGGTCCAAGCGGAGCACTATTGATGTCACTCACGTGTCCGGCTATCACACAGGTTTTACAACCAAACGGTTGATGAAGCTACAGTCTTTAAATTTTCACAGTATAAGCATCCTGTTAACCCTTGTTTTTTCTTTATTCATGATGAGATACTTCACGCCGCAATCAAAAAGAGGAGTGTGGCTACCTACAAGGATAAGCTGCTCAAAAAGGAAATTCATCTCGATTATTTTTGTGCCTTTTGGCTTATATTCTCTTATTGCGCATTCTTGCTCCTGAAAATAAAAAACCGGTCAAGAGCGAGTCGGACTCGCGCACCGAGGGTTCCGTACGTATATATGATGTTGATGATTTCTGAAAAACTGTGCTATTTAGGGACATCGTTTTATTTTTCCTGTAATCTTTACATAAACTTCTATCACATAGAATAATTTTAGATTTTTATCTATGCAAACTTCGGAGATAAGGGGAACGGTATTTTTTTTACATTTTGCATCAAAAGACGGAAACTACGCTGCCTAAAAAAAAATTTTTTTTTGAGAAGGTGCAAACAGCGCTCTTTCATATGATACCCCACATAGTAGCTCTATTTCAAATTTTTAAGACTCCCTTTCAGTCCCTTTTGCAAAAAAGGTATATTTTTTTTTAATTTCTTGTTTGCAAAATAGTTGGGCAAACGTCATCTAAAACTATTCTAAATTTCAAGTTGATAGCATTATAGTTCTTGAGATATCCAGGTCTGACAGACAGACAGACAGAATTAGTCTCACCATAAGGGTTCTTTTTTACCATTTTGGTACGGAACCCTAAAAAGACAACATTAGTAAGTACCTAAGGTAAATCAAATAAAACAAATTACCAACAGACGTTTATCAACGTCTGTAACAAAATTCCAGAGTAGATTTGTGATTTCTGAATGAAAATACAAAGTCTCATTACTTTTGTTTACTGCTACGTGTGTGTTTTTTTTGTCCTTTATCCAAATTTCTGAATTCGTGGCATCTGTAATAACAAGTTTTGCGTGAATGTGACGCATATTTTTCCTCAACTTGTTCTTTCGTGTTTGTGTTTTTATTTCTTTGCGTTATGTTTACCGCAAATAAACGTATTTTCTTTATTTTTCTTTCAAATGTAAATATTTTAGCAATGCACACCACAATCAAAAACCATACTTGGTGTCGAAAGTTATAACCATCTACTATTCGGGATTTATGAATTGACAACTAAGTCGATTAATCACCAAAATGTACATCCGCCATCATGAATCAAAAGTTGGATGGTATATTTGTAAACACCACCTTCAACAATTGATAACAAACCTCCACAATTGCTAACAATGTCGAATTTTTATTTATAAAAATACATCTTGGATAAAAAAAATTATGACATACGTAATCACCACCCCCAAAATTGACCATGTATCGAATATCTCGAAAAAATAATATTTCCGCTATTTGATTAAAGATAATATAATTATTTACACAATGTTTACCCGTTATCTACAACCATGCAAATTTTTTTTTTTTCATACAAAAATTTTGAACTATGTATTTATTTTTAAAACAAATTCCAATAATCGTACTTACTTTTATTTCGGCCCGAAAAAGTATCAACTTCGTCCACCCACAGTATACAATACAGCACACACTTCTGTACGTAAATATTTTTTTGCGAAAAATCGATACACCGGTGTTTCCACGAGCGCGTCTGAGCGCGGAATGACGAACCGCGAGTAGAAAATGTATGGAGAAATTTGAGGGCGCTTCTTATTTAATCGTAAATAAAAAAGTTATTTATTTACTTACAAAATATTTAGTCGACCATATAGAGGACTATATAAGCAACAGTTTGTTATTATTTTTATGTATAACTATGCAGTGGATTTAGCTATATTGGTTCCTATTCAAGCCTCATTTTTTTATTTGTTGGTTTTATTGTGATTGTTAAAACGTATTTGTGTGAAAAATTTGTATGGGGCTATACAATTTTTATGTGCCCATTCTGGAGATGAATATATTATCTTTAATTTGAGACAATGATATCCTTGCAGTTGTGACTCCTAATTCATTACAATGGTACCTGAAAAGCACTGATATTTGAGGAAAAATGTGATAGCGTCCTTAAAACATGACATGATTTGAGCGAGCGTATTATATACTTCGTAATAATTTAACAAGTAAAAGCACACGCGCCGCGCCTGCTCGGGTGGCCCCAAGCCCGTACGAATAGGAGCGTCCGCTTTTTTGTCATTTTACTAGATTTAGTTTAGTGAAACGACATATCATTGACATTATATTAGTATTTTGTCATATCACTAAACATGTTTAGTGAGAAGACGTAATAAACAAGAATATTCGACATTTACCGTGATTTCGTGGTATCCTCATTTCCCTACGACATATATACTTAATTCATTTGATCACTACTTCTACATAAATCCTTCTTTCTTCATAAAAAATCTGAATTACTCCTAAATAGTAATATCGGACCACAAAAATCATAAATAAAATAAAACATTTTTTTTTATTAAAAAACAATTTATTTGACAGGACGACGAAGATGCGGCTGAGGTCCAAGTACGCAATGTTTGAAGCATGAGCTAGCATAGCATAGATAGCATGGGTGTAGTATAAATGTTGTTGTAAAAACCCGTAGTCTATCGCGAAGTTACTAGTGATCATGTTCATTATTTGAGAGATTTTGCAGATCTTCGCCGATACAACTACTGTTTTTTTTTTGTCATATTTTGCAAGGCACATCACACACGAAATGCGGGTTTGGAAAAGTTAATACTTCCATATAATGTCTATGACAAAAATCATAGACAAAAACCAACCATGATGCAACGATTATCTAATTGTAAATTGTAGACAAAGCGGATAATTTTGTAAGAATATCCGATGGGTTCCTGCAATTTTGTAGTAATTCCGCAGTTTATCTATTTAGTTGACGTGTAACACGCCGCGCCGTCTTCCAGTACTTCTTCCATGAAGTTACGGTAGCCGATTATCTGGTGAATGAATGGCCCTATAAAGTCTTACTGTTAGTTTTGCATCCTGATGTGATATTCTTCTTCAGGTTGAAAATATCATCTAAAGACAACACTACTGCTTGAGCAGCCTCTATCTTCCTGTAACCAATCTATCCGAGTAATCCTTGAACTCATTAGTAATTCGCATAATAACTAGTCACACGCCGTCGCAACGAATTATGGATTTTTACAGCAACACGGTTTGACACTTTTTTTGACAAGTGACAGTTGACAGGTGGTGGTTTTCTGTGTGTGTTTGCTTGTGGCGGAGTCGGAGATTTTATTATTAGAAATAAAAACGTGTTATTTGTTGCGTTCAAAACTATGTGTGTTTATTCTTTTGGATATTTATACGTTTATGTATTTATTGGTAAAGGTGGTTTATATTGTGCCAGTATTCCCCATATTGGTGCCACACCATACCGTTCTTTCCCCGTTCCTTTCCCTATTGGGGTTCAGCAGAGATCATCAAGATACCAACACAAGTCAAACCTCTTGAAACTCACATAACACTCGGGTGTTAAGTTGAAGAGTATATGAAAACCTTTAAATGCAAAAAAAAAAAATACAACAATTAGAAGAATAGAAAATCATAGAAATGTGAAACAAAAATAGAAATCATAGTAAACATTCTATCAGAGAATCCATTTAACAATCGTTTGAGTGTTTAAACTAGAATAGTATTTTGAATAATACATGCATGAATTATTTCCATTGTATTAGTTTGTATACACACAGACATTCGTCGTAAGTTTCTGTCCACTACAATGGTGAAAAGGCGTGATTGCATAAATTACTTACTGTCGTGATGTCGGATAATATAAAATCCATTCGTGGAAAAACGCGCGGGCGCCTCAAAGGTTAAATACCCATTTATAGTAAACATAATAAGTAACATTAAATGTATAATTATGTATGTAACATTTTAAATAATGGCCAGACTGGCCACACCTTACAATATCTAAACGCCTTCGAACACAGCGCGAGTCACCGTTATGAGGTGACATAACGGTGACATGCATAGATTTACAAGTACAAGCCAGGTCGGCAGAGCGTATGAATAAAATCCCGAGAGCATGGACAATAGCTGGCCTTAAAAAATGGAAAGCGGCCATGAATTTTAGAAGACCAACGAATTTAAAACCCTAACTCTCGATCTTGATTGATCTGACAGATTTGGCATAAAAAATGTGACGAAAAAATCACAATGGATCATTCCAACATTTGTAAAGTCCCCAAATCAATCAAGATCTCATAATTATGCAGGGCAGGGATAGTGCCTGCCTACCCCTTTTTTTTTTTTTTTTGGTGGGAAATTATCAAATAACTTCTCCCGCTCTGGGTGGAGCGGGAGGGAGTGTCAGACTTTTACTGACTAAAACCCACCGTGTTCCTTCAGATGCCTGTGTGCCAGGGCCACGATATCCCTTTCGGACAGGCTCGTAACCCTGGCAGGCATTGGCCCTTTCGGACCCCGTCAATTGGTGCTGACGTCTCTTTGAGCGCCGTCGACCCGGGCTTGGTCCTTATCGGACGGCGAGCTACCCATCGCTCACCGTCCGCAAGCCCGCGCCTACGGTGGCCGGGAATCGGCCTGCGATTCCCGACGCCCGCGGCGTCTCCTGCGGCGACTAGGGGCGCGAGGGCGTTGATTTTGCCTTACCCTCACGCGTTCCGCCTCCTCCTTCGCAAGCATCACTGTTTCGCAGAAGGAGGTGACTGCCTCCCATGCACTCTCGTTCCGAACCATGGCCTGAACCAGGGCCGGACGCGAGAGATCGCCGCCGCCGATCGCTGCCGTGAGGACACGGCGGTGCTCCGCCCAAGCAGGGCAGACCTCCACCGTATGCTCCACCGTGTCCTCCGGGTGATCCACACGCCCTGCATAATTATGAGATCTTGATTGATTTGGCATAAAATCTTATAAGCTTATATAAAATTATATATAATTTTAAATGGCAATTATTTTAATCACTTGAAATATTAGTTAAAAAAAAATCTGTATTTTTTTGTTGTGTAAAATATTCACAGACTTAATGCGTATCGTTATCTAAACATTATTTTTTTCAACTCTTACTTCAAGAAACAACACTAACAGCGGTCGTTGACCTCCCAAAAAAAACTACTATCTTTTATTTTTATTTTGTCGTGTTTAAATATCGATACGCTTAACGTCTGCCGAGTTTAGCTAGCCAATTTAAAATAACCCTGCATATAAGATTTGATGACTGTACAATCGGCAACGAAACTCAATTGACAAAGTTTTAGAATCATTATAAAAGTAGCTAACCGACTTTCATTTATTTTATTTATTTATCCATTTATGTACACATGATGTATATGTTACGGCTAATACCCGAAGTGCGGCTACACCTAGTTTTAGCCGGTTAGAATTATAGGTCCAGACAATCCCTGTTGGATAAAACCAATTTACCAACAATAGAGGGGATCTGGCGCTCGGCGGCCGCTGCCGCGGCACGCTCGCTACGCTCGCTCGCCTTCGCTTGTTAATGGTTACTGTTCTAACCTAACCTAACCCAAATGATTTTACCCGAAAACAATCGGCTCGTACTAGGTTTAACCAAGAGTAAGTGGCTACACCTAGTTCTAACCGGCTAAAACTAGGTGTAGCCGCACTTCGGGTATTAGCCGTAACATATATAAACAGACAAGGAAAGAACATAAAAATACGTACAAAGGTGATGCTTATTTCTAAAGAATTCTCTTCCAGCACACCTGCGACTTTCGTTGCTGACCGACAATCAGTCGCAACGCAAACCAAACATATTGCCTCCTAAAAGAAAACCATATATAAAAATAGGCAGCACTTTCTGATCAGATGGCCGTGGGCCAATAATTCATAGTGTCCCTATGTGTATCAGTGTGTACCCACAGAAATATGTACTTATTTGTTCCATCAATGTCTTCAGTTTTTTTTGTTTGTCTGCACGTGCGTGATGCACGTTGTAATTAAACGCCACTGCAAGAATCAAGTTTTTCCGCAGGTGATACCAGCGCCGCTCATAAAGACGCCAGTGCCGCCCGTACTCAACGGTGATACCAACGGCGAACAAAGCGAGGAAAGCCAGTCGCATTGACACTATATAAAGGACACCTTAGTTAAAAGGAATAAATACATGTCCATGCTAGTTCAAAAAATTAGAAAATGACATTTGGGTATTTTTTTTCTGTGTGAACGAGTTAAAAAAAAATCGTATCGTGGAGGTTATCTGTGACTGTCTACAATCAGTCAAGTCGACGAATTTGAGACTGATGCTAAGTGAGTTTAGATTTTTAAATTTTTATGTCGTTACTGTCTTTTTACAATATAAAAATACATAATACGTTCACATACACTTGGCCGTAAATCACCGTTCACTCAGATTCAGCGCGGGGTCACAAAATCCGGGAATTCCATAGTTTCTGTTTGAAACAAATCTGACGAAACATTTTCAAACTTTCCAACAATTTTTTTTATTAATACTCTTAAAAGATCAGTGTTGCTACGCTTGTAGTTGTTTGCAGGTTCTATTAAATTAGCTTCTTTTGCCGTTACTTACACGGCCCACTCTGGCCCAGTTGCTATAAAAGCGCGTAAAACGCTTACTGGCGTCAAACGAAAGTACAGCGTAAAAAAGAGGCGCGAATTCTCGATCATGTTGCCCCCACGCTTATATTTTTTTAAGCGGTCTCGTTTTATTTTAGTTATTTCTTATCATCCTATCTTATTATAAATAATATTTAACTATACCTACATAAGAATTTTTACAAAGTGGCTATGTATATTAAATGTAATATTGTAAAATTATAATATTAATAACTTTTATTTAAATATAAGTTTAATATAAGTGGGTCCTTGTGTTTTATTTTATTATTCAGTAGCACTTTCCCCGCGATTTAGTTCGCATGAAACTCCTTCCCCTTCCATCCCTACTATAAAATTTAAGATCATAATCCCAATTATATCTAAATATCGACGCATCGCTCTATTACTTACTTCATTTTCGCTTAACGTTCTTTCTGACTTTTTGATGTGTAGGTAACATCTTTCCTATCACTTTCTGTGGGAGTCATTTCGTGAAAAGGGACGGAAGTGTGCAACAAGAAGTGACAGCTTGAGCATGGACCAATTAAGTACTTTTAAATAGCATGTAATTAGTAAGTACTATATAATATTATGGAATTAGTAGGTACTATACAAAGTGAGATGTCAGATGTTTCATATTATGTTACACATCATAATTATGCGACTCCTGTTAGGGTCGCTCGTTTTTTTGTTTTTGCTCGGGCTATCAACTTCAAAAATATTTTTCAAATCCGACAGGCAGTTCTAAAGATTACAGCGTTCAAACGCTAATGGGGTTGAAGCGTTGGATTTTCTTCGGTAGAAGTTAGAGATGCACAATATACATCAAATAATTGTATCTAAATAAAACCCTACGAATTCTAAATATTAACACGATAACGCGCAGCAAACGGCCACAATATTAAATTGAAAATGGTAAAAATTTGACCTAAAAACTTAGCCCCCAGAAAAAAAGGTCGTTTTGTGTTATTAATTCATCCTAAGAAATTGTTCTCATTTCACACCTTAAAAAAACGTAATTATGTACAGAAACATGCAATACAGCAAATCAAAACGCACAGACCTTGCCATCTTTGTAATAAAGACTTATACCTAGGTACCTAAAATCAAATTCGATGTACTGATAGATTGTGGCAATCGCGCGCTATTATAGACTTCTTATTCATTTCAAAGCGCAATGTTTTATACGCCCTCATATCCGGCACTATCTGGGGGTCTACTCCGAAGTATCGGCCGAATGTTCGGCCGTTGCTTGACTACGGCTAACTATGGCTGACTAAGGCGAAATTAAAAAAAAAGACAGTCAATGAGATATGTCAAAGACAAAAATGTGACTTTAAGTCGGGTATGGATTCAAAGTCAAAAAAGGAAACTATGGAAGTTATAAAACGGCCGATACTTCGGTTTAACGCTTCGGAGTAGAGTGGTTCGGGTCTGACCCTTTCCGTTTGGTAGCCGGATCAGTCCGGTTTCTATTCCGCACCAATATGAGTCATGATCTGCATCATGACTTTCACTTTCTGCGATTCATATCAGATTCTGACCGGTTCCCATCCAGAAAACTGTCGATAAAATATAATTTGCGACTATAAATTTATATGTTTTTACATACGTCCATGGTATTTACAGAACTATTATCATTAGAATCATTAATACTGGTTCCCCAATCTCATGATTTCATGAAAAAGTCATTCAATACAACAAATCTCCACCTGACAGTTTTCCAGATGGGAAGCCAGGACTAGACATATAAATAATATTTTATACAGTTTCCCTTCGATCAAGCAAGTTCAGCTTAGTTTTTATTATTAGCTTATTTTTTTTATTATTAGAAGCTTCTACTTGCTTCGGCCTTCCTGTTATTTTATAAAACAGTTTTTGCTATCACAGCACTTGCTACCCGTTTGAGCTGAAATCTGGCAGACCTAACCTATTTATCTTCGGTGACAATGTAATACCTACATAGTTTTTTTTTTCTTTTTGGGCTGATGTTGCAGCGCGGTACGAACATTATTAGTACTGCCGTCTCCAGTCGTACAGGGCGCGCGGCAATTCCGTGCTCTGTGGGCCAGAATAACCATATATTATAGGAATGATGGAGATGGAAGGTGATGGAACGAAAAATGTGTTGTTAAGTACATAACCAAATAATATATTGCTTGTTATGAAAAGTATTTAATACTGTTATATTAAAGTATTTAATCTTCTATCAGGCGGAAACAAGGCGCCTTCAACGATTGGATCATGTCGGTTTTGATGTAGATACTCTTTCGGCATACTCAAATGTACTCTGACCGAACTCGACGCCCTGGATAGGAGGGTTCGTACAATGCTGACTGCATATCGAATGCATCACCCACGGTCTTCGGTAATGAGACTGTATATCCCGCGAAAGTGTGGAGGTCGAGGATTTTTAAATGCTAAGACCCTCCACAATCGCGAGATATGCAGTCTCCCCCGAAAGTCGGCCCTTATGCAGTCGGGGTGTATAGGGTGAGACTCTTGAAAATGACAGATGGTAACACTTTCCTAAATTATGTTCCCTTTTGTTAGTCACACACCATTCGTCTGTTCAGATCATCTTGAAGTAGCGCGATATCGATCAATGATTCGATTCTTTGAACTTTAGGTAATCTGCGTAAAGAAAGCATTCGGAAAAGTGAAAGCAATGGGGAAGGTCAGAGCATGTGATCCCGGTAGGTAGGGCACCGGAGGTCATATAATAATTGCTGGCAGATCGAAAACCGTTAATAGCAACATAAAATTCACGCTTCGATAGATATTATTTCAGCCATTTTAGCAAGGGACCAGTGATACCATACGTTGCTAGTTTTTGAATGTATACTGTAAGAACAGCAAGTAATTGTTACATAAATAAATAAAATTAAATAAGGTACCTACGTTGGTAGTAGAATTTTATTTTAAAACTTCCCGCCATTTACAAACACATTCTGTAACCGCGCCACCTATTGCGAGATATAAAAAAATGTGGTCCTTAGTGTTGCATCACCCTGAAACTAGATGGCATGACATTGTATCTAGATACCTAAATAAATACTCGAGGCACTGACTGTCGACACACTCATACTGCGTTCGGATCTCGCTGCGGACGGTCGTGTTGTGTGCTGCTATCGGTGTGCTCCCGCCCTCCTGCCGCTCTCTCGTGCCCGGTATTGTTACGCTTGCGTAACGCTCTCGTAGTCGCCCCGACTACATCCGATCGTCGATTGATTGGGTCGATTAATTTATTAATCAATTCAATCGAAAGACCTGGATCACAAAAATTGTCTTTTTCAAGACAGGTGTTTCTATAGCAGGAAAACGTTATTAAATTCAGTAGGCCCCTTCTGGGTAAAACCACAGTTTCGTGGTCCTCGGTGGATACCTTACGGTGCCAACGAAACCGAGTGGGGTGCTGACCCAAGCGCACCCGCCGAACCCCCTCAGGGAGAGGCAATAATTTGGACGGGTCCCAGAGTTAACCGGCCTTGGGGGATCTCCTAGTCGGCTCTGGTGACAGTTTTCCTCCCACAGCGACTCACCTAGTGTCTTTAGGGTGTGTCTACACCCTTCGCGCTAGACCAAATAGGGCCCCCTTGCACAATAAGATTGGCAACGGGATCACAAGCTCAGGGCTCACCACAGGTACTCATCCTCCCTGTCTACACCCGACAGGGAGCGAAACTCATCCCCGGGCCAATCCACCCGGGGAGTTAGGCGTAGGGCCACGATAGGCTTCATTTTCTTGTAGTGGAGTCCGGCTCCAAAATTCCTCCGATAGGATCCCCCCTCTCGGTAGAATGGAGGACGACCTCTTACTGACGTTCGTCAGAGAGGTCCTCCTCAAGGACCAAGACTTCCTCAGGAAGTACGCTTCCCAGATTAGTGGGTTGAGGGCTACGCCATCAGCGAGCCTCTCACAATTCAGCGATGCGCTCGCTTCAAACTCAGACGACTCTGACTCACAGAGTCGTTCTGAAAGTCCGATAGTGTCGATGGACACCACCGCCCCCGCGGACAATAACGCGGCGGCGGCGAACTCAGACTCCTCGGATGCGGAGTCAGGTTCTTGTTCTTCCTCCTCTGGACCAGAGGAAGGGGGCATCACCTCAGGCCCTGGCAAGAGGAAGAAGAACAAGAGCAGGTCTTCGCAACCTACTAAAATGGTTGCGATCGAGGCTCCCTCAACCTCCGCTCCCTCTACCCCCGCGGTAGTCGCCACTAGGGCCCCTACCCCGGCTCCGTCCGCGCCGTCGCAAGCTACCACTTCCGGTACTGCGACCGCGTCCGCCAAGACTCCTTCTGCCTCCAAGAAGGCATCCCGTCCCCCACCCATTATCATTCAAGATAAGGGCAGGTGGACGGAAGTTTCACAAAGGTGCAGTGATCTTAGGATCAATTTCACCAGTGCCGTCAGCACACAGCCAGGAATCAAAGTTTCCGTTCCTACGTCGAACGATTACAGGGAACTTACTAAACTCCTTCGGGCGAGAGGAATCTCATTCCACTCGTACACCCTCCCCGAGGATCGTCAGATACGCGTGGTGATCCGTAGGATCCCCAGTGAGATCGCCACGGACGACATAAAGGCAGACCTAGAGAGACAGGGGATCCCTGTCCTCGAAGTGCACAGGATGCACCGATCCAGAGGTGGATCCGCATACGACATGGTCCTTGTCGTATGCCCACAAACTGAAGGGCATCACCCAATCTTCAAGGTTAGCTCGATATGCTACCTTAAGGGCTTCGACGTCCAGAAGCCCCACAAATCAAGCATCATAGGCCAATGCCACAGATGCCAGCTATACGGACACGCGCAAAAGAACTGCTTTGCGAAACCCAGGTGCGTCAAGTGCCTGGGCGAGCACGGCACTTCTGAGTGCACCCGTCCAAAGGACCGTGCCCTCTGCACCGAACCTCCCAGCTGCGTCCTATGCGGCCAACAGGGTCACCCAGCCAATTACCGTGGCTGTCCTAAAGCCCCGAAGTCATCTTCCTCGAAGCTGACCAAGCGTTTCGACGCGAGGCAGCAACGAGAGCACCCCGGGTACCCCGCTACCCTGTCTCAACCTCCGCAGCGTCTGAGCCCTCAAAGGTCCAGTCCGTGGAATTATTTTAACCACCAGCAGGCCTTCCCTGCCTTCGGCCAATATATGGCCCCTCCTCTCCATCCTCAACCTCTGATGATGGACCCCAATATTCGCGCTCAACGTGCTCAACTGGCACCCGCCGCTAATACCGCGCTTCCCGCGGCTCGCGCGCCTCTCGCACCCCGCGCGGCTCCCGCGCCCGCCGCGCCCCGCGCGCCTCTCGCGCCCCGTGTACCTGAGCCAGCTCCTAAAGCCGCTCCCGTCGCCGCTCCCGTCGCCACCACTCGCGCGCCCCCTAAACCCGCGACTTCTTCAGTTGGCGCCGTCGCTAACGCACTAGACGCGTTTAATGTGATCACGAGCACATTCAACGTGTTCATGTCTCCTCGCGCCATTCAAATGGCCGGGGAATTAGTCAAGGCTCAATCCTCTGGCAATCTTTATCAGATCCAGAGCATATTCAATGCGTACCCGGAAATTACGCAAGTCCTCAACACCTTCGCGAAACGGCCCTAATATGTATAATACGGCCCCCGCAAGAACTAAACTCAGATCCCTCAAGTTAGGCTTTTTCAATGCCAACGGCATTAGGGGACAACGCGACGAAGTCGCCGAGTTCCTCCGCGTCCACAAGTTAGATATTCTCCTAGTACAGGAAACCTTCCTCAAGCCGAGCCATCGAAACCCGTCAATTGCGAACTTTCGCATGGTTCGCAATGACAGGTCTCGATGCCACAAGGGCGGCACCTTGATCTATTATAGAACCCCTCTATACTGTATTCCTCTCGACCCTCCAACTCTCTCGTGTCTTGAAGTGTCTGCATGTAGACTAGGCATGTCAGGTCATAGACCGATTACGATAGTTTCGGCTTACATGCCGCCCACCGCGACCTCGTCAGCAGACGGTCTCAAACTGCTCTCTGACGATCTTTCAATTCTTTTTGGCCTGAGCGAATCCGTTATCATAGCGGGTGACCTCAACGCCAAACACCCGGCCTGGAATAGTACCAGTACCACGTTCCGAGGCAGACACTTGTTTGACCTCTGCCCCGTCCTAAACTTTGACGTCATCGCCCCGATGACGCCCACCCACTACCCCCACGACCCCAACCATACCCCTGACGTATTGGACATAGCGCTCCTAAAGAATATCAACCTCCGGTTGGATTCGATAGAGGCGATGGACGAACTGACTTCCGACCACCGACCAGTCGTCATGAGACTGGTCCCTCGCGACGGACTCCCTGACCCGGACGAACCCACTCGTAGCAAAGTAGTCACGGACTGGAGGAAAGTAAGCGATCGCTTGAAATCCACCACTTCGCCTCTACTAGACTCTATACCAGATCAGTTTACCTCAATCGCTGACACGACGGCCGCGATCGGCTCACTCACGGAACACGTACAATCGGTCCTGAACGATTGTTCAAGGCAAGCTCCGGCGATGGACGAACATCGCTTGAGGCTGCCGGACGATGTGCGTGAACTGCTGACTGAGAAGAACGCGGCTACTCGTGCCTACGACGTCTTCCCCTGTGACGCCAACAAAGCTCACATGCGCTATTTGCAGAGATCTGTAAGGACACGCATGGCCGAGCTGCGTGACGGTAACTGGGACAAGATGTTGAGCGAGCTAGAGCCCACTCATCTGGCATTCTGGGAACTTCAGAGGAAACTCAAGTCCCAGCAAGTAGTCTCTATGCCTCCCCTGACACGACCCGACAGGACGATAGCATTCGACGACATCGACAGGGCTGAATGCCTAGCTGACAGCCTCGAGACCCAGTGCTCGCCCAGCTCTCAACCAGTAGACCAGGCTCACCTCGCCGAGGTGGATGCCGAAGTCGAACGTAGAGCCTCTCTCCCTCCGGTCGAAGACCCTGATTGTCCTCTAGACCCCGTCTCCCCGGACGAGGTTCACGATATAATCAAGGGTCTGAAACCCCGTAAAGCCCCTGGATCAGACGGTATCACCAATAGGGTGGTCCAGTTGTTCCCGGCTCACCTGATCATGCTAATGACCACCATCTTCAATGGTGCTCTTAGTAACAACATTTTTCCACAATCGTGGAAAAATGCCACCGTCATCGGTATCCCGAAGCCCGGCAAGCCTAAGACCGAGCCTTCCAGTTACCGTCCCATCAGTTTGCTCGACGTTTTCGGCAAGGTCTATGAGAGGCTTATTTATAAGCGTCTCAGAGACTACGCCGAGACGAAGGGGCTCATCCCCAACGAACAGTTCGGTTTTAGAACCCAACATTCTTGCGTACAACAGGTCCACCGTATCATAGAACACATAAGCGCCGGTTTCCAGCGCGGGTTCATGACGGGTGCTGTGTTCTTCGATATCGCGAAAGCGTTCGACAAAGTCTGGCACAACGGCTTATTGTATAAGCTATACAAATTCGGTGTGCCAGATCGTCTCGTGCTCATCTTACGGGACTATTTGTTGAACCGCACCTTCCGCTATCGCATCGAGGGTGCGCTCTCTTCCCCTCATCCGATCCGCGCAGGCGTCCCTCAGGGGTCTGTGCTGGCTCCGCTCATTTTTACGCTGTTCTCCAGTGACATCCCGAAAAGTAGAAAGGCGCAGTTAGCTCTGTTCGCAGACGACACGGCCATCTACTACACCGGCCGCAGTCAAGACCAGATCTCCCGCATCCTACAGACCGAAGTCAACAGACTCGGTGACTGGTTCAGGAAGTGGAGGATCGAGGTCAATCCTGATAAGAGCCAAGCGGTCCTCTTTTCTAGGCCCCGGCGTAGACCGGACCTACCACGACAGATCAAGATGTTCGGCAAGCCTATCCCTTGGGAGAAGCGAGCCAAATATCTCGGTGTGATCTTAGATCACCACATTTCGTTCGCTGAGCACATAAAGCAAGTGCGTTCGCGCGCTGCTTTCGCTCTCGGTAGGCTTCATTGCGTTCTAAACTCACGCAGCAAGCTGTCCCTTAAGGGCAAATTGCGTATTTACACAGCGTGCATCCGGCCGATTATGACGTACGCGTGTGCCGCTTTCGCACACGCCCGTCCCCATCTCATTCACAGAATGCAGGCACTTCAAAACCGATTTCTCCGTAAAATTACGGACGCTCCATGGTTCGTTCGGAACGAAACCCTACACGTAGATCTTAGAATCCCCACCATCAAGCAGTTTTTGAAACGCGCGACAAAGCGGTTCTTCGAGTCCGCAGATAGACATCGCAACCCCTTGGTTGTGCAGGCAGCTAGCTATAGGCCATCTCAAATCAGTAAGACTCGCCGACCTAGGCATACTCTCTTAGACCCGGATGACCCCATTACTCTCCTTCAGGAAAGCAATAGGGCCACAAGTACAGTGCACAAACACAAACCGTCATTCCGTCCTCGCCGCCGAGGTACCACGCGAAGATCAAGAATAAATTGTTCCCCCCGTCCCTTGCACGTCGAACCGCCAGCCCCGAGGCTGAGTGAGCCGTAGCATTTAATAGTAATCCCCGTTAATAATCATGAATTTAAACTTTTGATCCAGCCCGTCCCCAATTTGCTTTGTTTTTCCCCAACGACGCCCTAAGCCGAGGTTCGTACCCCACAGGGGGTGCCCTTAGAGCGCTGTCGTTTAGTTTTTAATACTTTTATTTACGCTCCTGGCTGGAGGCTTTAAGCTAATACCTTAGGGCAGCCACAGGAAAGACCGGTTAAGCAGTCACGGCCTCTCAAGGTCAACTGCGAGATGCCATATACAAAAAAAAAAAAAAAAAAAAAAAAAAAAAAAAACTGTCGACACCGACAGACAGACTGTCAGTATATTAGAATTTACTGTGTGTCTGTGAGACAGACAGACGAACCTCTAGCAAAGTCACAACCTATGGCCCCAAATACTACAACACAAGTTGTACAAACAGAACAGTCTAGCACCATACTTAATAAATCTACCAAACCTTTTGTGGGACGGACGGGATGAGTTCAGAGATCTTGTAATAAAATTTTCTTCCAATAAGTAGTAGGTATGACTTCAAGCCATTACTGTTAGTGAGTAGATCGTTCCTCCGGAACGTTCAAATTCTGCCGCCAAAGCAAACAGAATTAAATAATTTTTGAGACGTGGGATAATTTAATAACGCCTGTTGCACAGAGCACTATTTTATATGTAGGTATAATATTGCCTGTTGTCATACAGTGGCCTGTGCCACTGCCACGTAATGCATTGGTCATTTGTGAATAAATTAATTTTGACATGCCAATTACGATGTCATTCATTCAGTACTCTTTGCATTAGGGTTAGAGCTTGTGGAAATGCATTGGTATGATAATTTATAATTTTGCAAAATTCAACTGCGTAATTATTTTACGTGTACTAAAATGCATAAATGTAACATGGGCAACGTAGGCTCGATTCCAGGTAAACATCCGGGCGACCTACATAGCTTTTACAGTACAAAATAAACGGGCCGAGCGTCCGTACCTACTGTACCTAGATAACTATGTAACATAAACGTCCACGGCTACATACAAACACGTGAGCAATCAATAAAATACTATATGTATAGACGGTCATGTACTGCCAATGCCTACCTATACGCGTCCCGGACGGCGGCTAAGGAAACGAATGGAGTTGATTTAACATTTATTAAGTACCTACCTTTAAAGGTGTATTTATTTGTGCTTGAGTAATGGTTCATCCGTAATTTGGAGTGTTTCTCTAATTAGTTTAGAGACATTTAACTAATTGAATTACTTAACTATTCACATACATTTTTATTTGTGCAAGATTTTAATAAATCATAATATTTTCTAATAATTAAATGAATTACAAGAGTGTCTGTTTTGCTAAATACAAATTCATATTATCGATTGCAGTATCGATTAGTTACCATAGATCTTCAGAAAGTCTTTTCTCTATTCGTCACAGCACAGCTGTCAATGACATTTCGACGTTCGAAACGTATTTTACGAAATGTATTTTGCCCAGTTTTCTTCGTTGAATCGTAAACTTACATAATTATTTCATTAAAAATACTAAAGCAATGCATCTTTAAATAAATGTGCTTTGATTATGTGCCGTTAAAGTTAGTGGATTTTCCATAGCCTTGATAACAAAAATGGTATCAACTTTGAATTTAGACGAAAAATATAATAGAGGTGCGTGCGTCATATTTTCAATGTGACCTATTTTGCCGAAACATTAGTTAATTTATTCGGTTTTATCGTAATATTGTTGATGTGTTGCAGTGAGGAGGAATTTCTGTTTTTATTTGGATATTCAAGACCATGGTTTGGCTAGATCCATATCTCGCAGGATTCAAGACATGGGTTTGGTAAGTACACAAGGCTTTTACCGCCAAAATTGTTATTCCTCGAAGTAGCACTGCTTTGTACCTATACGTTGCCACATAATATTTTTGGTTATGTATAAATATAGTGTGACCAAAACAGGGATAACAGTATTTTTTAATTTGTATGGCTTCTATTCAGGCTAACTGCATTTGGTCATGTTATTTACGTTCTGTTTCATACTTCGAACGCTCTCGAACTCACGTAGTTTATTTATCTTTTTTAGAATACTAATGTGATCAGGTGTTCTTCTAAATATTTTTCTACGAAATTCGTCATTTATTTTATTTTCTAGTTTGCTTACTGGTTTATTTGTTTCAAACTTTCATAATAAAACATCGTCGAAACGAAAGAATTCTATTTGAATTGGAACGCAATTTGAACGGACCAATGAGAAGCGTCTCCCCTTCCACCTGACAACAGCGTCCCCAGTGTCAAAAACATGAACTAACGTGAAATATCTCCATCTTGTATGACAGATTTGTGTTTGTTGTTACTTTTTCGATTTTATTTATCAATTATCTATAAATACGTTTAAAAAGTGTATCAGACGTTGCGTAATTAATCCACAATCACATAATTCAATGTGTGCTACAGACAACTTGAAAGCATTTACCGACAGAAGGTAAATCTATGAGTGACGAACATAGTTGGTCGTCTGAGTGACTAGTATAATATAGTTACTTATTTTTGTGATAAGCGGAGCGTGGGGCCCTCGCGGACGGCTTTTATGTAAGTATACACAGTGTTTAATACCCACATGTGCGTACCGACACAACGATCGTGTCAGAATTGTTTAGAAAACAGTTTAAAAACAGTTGGAGTGCCTAGTGGGTCGTATAGCTTGCGTTCAATTTTAGGTCATCTTTTGTACGGTCGCGTTAGAGCCGCCGCCGCCGCACCGCGAAATGCAGCGGGCCGAGGCCGCGCGGCGCGCTCTCACGCGCTGCGTTGCACTACATCCATTTTAAAAGTCGTTTCAAATGTAGTTTCCTTCGGGTTACGCGTGTGTCCGCTTAATTTTTGACAGTTGATATTGCTTTCATGTAATCAAGGGGTTGTGAGTCTTAAGTAGAATATCTTAAGGGTGAGATTTGTGTGTGGTAGTCGAGTGTGTTATTTTTTTGCGCGGGACGGTTGGCGCGAGTCGTGGAGGGCGCGATGGCGCGGCCCGCCGGCGTCGTCCCGTTGTGTCGGCCATATTTCAAGGAAAACTCGCCGATGTGTGTTCCGGTGCGTCGATACTCGCGGCGCTGATGCCCGCCCCGTTACATTGTGCCGTCGCATGCATCGCTCAATAACATATTCCGAGAATGCCCTCTGACCAAACTGCTACCTACTCGCTTCGAAGCGAGTAGGTAGCAGTTGCGACACATGCATTACACGTATTAGGTCAGCTTGGTGCAATGCTGACTTTCACATAATGTCACTGCATTACCTAAACAATAATATTTGCTGACTGTCATTAAATTGTTATGAGTTGCCACATTTTTCCTGAGCCTACCTTAATTTAATTTAATGCTGGCAACATTAAACTAATTAAAAAGTATTGATGATAGCTCACTTTATCAGTAGTTTTTTAAATGACATGCAATGATATTATGTATTAATAGTATTGAATATATTCAAGTGTTATATGTTATATAAAATGATTAAGGTATATATTCAGAGTCACAGATGCATTAAATGGATCTATTAAAAATGTTGACAGACAACCTTTGTGTTGAGAATATGTTAATTTGTAATTTGCAAGGTTACCCATAATACCACACAATAGGTATGATATGCAGCTATTAAAATACACAGAAACAGCTAAAAATTAAGGGCAACTTGTTGCACAGGCATCATTTGAAAACATTTGCCAAAGCATGTTATTTTTGATGACAGAAATTGTTTTGTAATGCATAAATTATATTTATTTGTATAATAATATCAGAGAATTATTATTGTTGCAAACATTTAAATCTAGCACAAAACACTACACTTATAGATATCTATATATAGTACTTTCAGTGGCAAATAGCTGTCAGCTATTTTTATTTTAGAAAATCCATGCGGGTGACGCCACGGGCAGCAGCTAGTGCACACATAAACTCTCGTCTTCTTGCCATGGGGGTAGGCAGAAACTAAACAATGCCACCTGCTACGATCCTTACATACTCCCTTTGCCTCGTTTATTATTTTATATTTATTATCTAAGTATGGGCACTGTTTATGCAAATAAAACCACATTTATAGATTGTGGGACATTCGTTTTTAACCATTGTTTATGAATTTAAACTTACAAAAAAAAAAAAATGGGCTTGCTGTATTTATGCAAGACTTCTACATAGATATTAAATTATTTAAACCACCTCTTCTTTTTTTTTAGTTTGTTAAAAGTTATTGTTGATAGGTGTAATTTAGACCCATAAAATAAATAAATTAACTAAATGAAACAGACATTTTTCTGTTTCTTATTACATCTCATTTGACCCTATCATACCTTATAAAACCTACACATTGTACTAGCTGCTGCTATCTGCTTATGCCAATTTATTTGTTATATATATTATATAATATAATGTATTAGGAACAATAGTTTTGTCATTTACGCCTGAAACAGAGATTGCAATTACTATTTGTTTGCTATGGATTTTGACATCAATTTAATAATTAATGTACCTTTTCAAACAATTATTTAGTCAAGGGCAACATGATTGCATTTGAATAAATAAACTTAAACATCACGCCTGTATTCTCCAAAGGGTTAAACAGAGGTGCACCATATAGTAGGTACACCAAAATTTCGCTAGTTATGTTTTTAAGTCACCTGTAATATGGGGCAAGCCTATTGCCATCAACTGGGCACAAATCCAGAGTCTGGGGTGCTACTGAGAAATTCCAAATGGAAAACGCAATTGAACTTTGCCCAAATTAAAGTTTTATAGATGCTTCAATTAAAACTGGCATCTTATTCATTATAATAGTATAGTGAAAAAGACTGATATTGTGTCACTACACATATGAAATACTTAATAAGCCTTATTTTCCCATGAGTATGGGAAAATATACACATTATACTACAATTTTAGCATTAATAAATTTGAAAATGATCGAAGCACTATGCCATTACTACTTTCGTGCAATGGCCTTTATGACATGTTCAGCTTGGCAACTGTATTAACCATAGCAATAACCAGACTTGCACAAGTAGCAAGTGTGCACTCAACAGATTGTTGATAAACACAGATGTTTGTTTCCAGCAACAAGAAGTATTCCTAACTTCCCGCGTGACGCACGTGGTGCGGGACCGTCCTGCGGGCGCGAGCTGCTCGTGGGCGTGCGGGGGCGCGCGATGGGCGCGGCGTGAGGGGCGCGCGCGCGCCGATGCCATGCTGGAGCGCGTGCGGCCGGACCCGCCACACATCTCGCCCAACAACAAGTACTTACAGCTCACTGTGCAGAAGGTATACTCCACCCCCATCCCCCTCACACCTGCACCCACTAGCATAAGCGAAGGTGCGAGTTTGATGGATAACGTGTGGCATTTAAACTCAAAACAGTCCAAGCTCAAAGCAAGATCCTTTGCATTTATGTAAATGCTTAGCGTTAGGAGCTTTTCAACTATTTTTTGCTGCTTCATATCCATGAAATTGATACCTTGTAAAACTATAGTAATTTCAGATAATTGTATGTTTGATATTCATACAGTCTGTGTAAGATAAATATAATAGTTAGAGTATGTAGGTCTTCATAGAGCTTGTTGCAAGTGAATATCTATTCTATGCATGCGACTTTCTGTCTAAAACAATTAACAATTTTCTTTTTCCTTCTAATATTTCTATTTATTTATATCTTAATCGCGCTTTATTATTATATATCTTTACAAAATATTTATTAATCTTTCAGGCTATAAGTCTATTGGATAAACTGTATGATACATTCTTCACGGCGTCGCGCAAAGCGCATGTCACGCTGTTCACTAAACATTTTATCAAGATTGAATTTTTGGACAAGTATGAAATAACATTTATAAGATAACGTATGTCTTTTCACTCTCTGACAACCAAGAAACTCAAACAAGTTGTACAATTCCAGGTTGTGCAGGCCTATTTACAAGGAATTCGATGAATGGCCTGAAATATCACTAGAACCGGACCCACCTAAAGACAAGAAGAAGGAAACACCAGAAAAGATTACTACCACTAATCAAAATATTAAAGATATTGCTATACAGAAGTAAGCAGGAGTTGCGTTAATGTGGATTACTGGATTTACTCTAATGTGTTCTTATAGTGAAAAACATTTATTTTTACAGAATGACGAGAAAAAGTCGTCCAAGAATCAAAGATAAAGAAGACAAAGAGGTGAAGGGAGGTTACTGTGAGATGTGCAACACTGAGTACGTGGACGCGGCGCTGCACCGGCGCTCCCCGCACCACCTCGCCTTCGTGCGCAACCACACCAACTTCATCGCGCTCGACTCGCTCATCGGCGCAGGCACTGACGTCACCAGCTTCCTCGACAAGGCCACGTCCATCAACGGCGAGAGGCGCTCCCTCAGGAAGATGTGCAACGGCGAAGTTGAACAGCCCAAGAACAAAAGGTCGAAGCGATCGCAGTCGCCAGACTCCACGGTCAACGGAAACTTGAGCCCGCGCCGCAACGGAGTCGTCGACGACGAGAGAAAACACAACACGCGCTGCAGTAAGCGAGCTAGCGAAGCGCTAACTGAAGACCGACAATACTACAAAGTAGTCGGCGTCAGCACCAAACTAAGGTCGAGCGGCGGGTTCGCCAACAAGAGGAAAGACTCTCCGCCCGCGTGCAACGGCACTAAACCTCTAGTCGTCAAGTTCAGGAAGGTGCGGCGGTCAGAACTGTCGGTACTGAGCGACGAAGCCGAACAATTCATGTTCCCAAAGCGCGCCAGCTCCACGAGCTCTACGTCCTCCGACGACGAAGACGAAGACGACAAGGAGGTGAGCGCGCGCCGGAAAGTCAGCCCGCAGCCGCCCTCCGTCGAGCGTCGCCGGCTGGCGCGCCCGCTCGCGCTCAAGGAGGACTCCTCCGAGGACGACAGCTGGGCCGACGACAAGCGCAGGCGGAAGAAGAGGACAGTCACCGTCGCGAAGCGGGCGCGCAGAGTGCCCTGTAAAGCACAGGCTACTGAACCGCCGCCTGAACCACCCGAGGTCGTGGAACAAATTGTGCCTGCAGAGCCACCGGCACCACCAGACCCTGAAATCAGTCCATTGAGAGAAGAACCTATAGAGAAATGCATGAAGTGGGAAGATGGGAAACTAAAGTATACCCCAGCTGTGGAGCAGTTGGAGTTCGCCTTTGAATCTGTGCCACACAGCGAACCTTGGTTCGAGACCTTCAAAAGACAAGATGAGGACAAAGTGCTTGCTAAAAATATACCACAGTATTTTGGTAAGTAATGTGACAAATAATTAAAATAAATAATTGCCTTGTTATGTGTTATAATCAATGTTGTGTTATTTGTTACAGCACTATACTCAAAATCGCCAAAGTTACCGTATGAAATCGGTCAGTTACCGCCCTTAAAGCCAAATTGCTGTCCACTGAGTGACTTAGTGAGACGAGAAGAAAAGCCAGGACCTTCGCGGTCTTACGGAACTCGGGGGATGAAGAAACAGAAAATCAGGAAGCGAACTGCCGTCGCCTTACTGGCGCTGGAGGGTCACCCCAGGAAGTCTCCCCGCGAGCACGCGTCCACGCTCGCCATCCTGGGCTCCGCCGGCCTGGGCCAGCGGCGCAGGCACCACGACGACAACAAGTCCACGGCGTCCGAAGACACAATCAGCGACACGCACAGCAATGTCAAACTTGATCCTGTCATATCTGAGACTCAGGAGGCATCGGAAAGACTACAACAGTTTCTCTCAGAAGTATTTGAGGATGCGTCGGAGTACGACGTGTCCGACGAAGGGATGGAAGGTGAGGCTGCCGTCACTACGTCCACTAACGTGCCAGATGTGTCCAGCCTAGTGTCCGAATGCGATAACTGCGACCTAATCAGAAACGAGATCAAGCAGGCGGAAGACAGGCCCAGAGGAAGGCGCGGCAAATTTAAAAAGAAGAACCGAACAGGCTGGCCAAATAAAAAGAGGCAAACTAAAAAGGGCTCCAGAACAAACAGTGTTGAGTCAGAAAACAAAGTGGAGAGCAGTTTAGACCGGTCATCAGCAGAGCCGCCCGACGACGACACGACGCAGGACACCATCAGCGAGGAGGACACTAATCTATCAGAGACTGATAAAGAAGATAAGACTATCATAGAAACTTCCAAATCAGAGTGTGACTCGCAAGACAAGACCCTAACAGAGGATTCAATAGAGGAGCAATGTGAGCCAATGGACATATCTGATAGTAAAGATAAGACGTTATCTGATAGTAAAGAAAATACATCTGATAGTAAAGAAAAGACGTTACAGGAGTTGAAGATAACGGCAGAAAAGGCAAAGGCTGAGGAGACAGAGGAACGAAAATTGCGTTCAGAGACTGATGATAAGGATAATAAGAAGAAGAAACGCGCGTTGCACGGGCTGGGCGACTGGCTGCAGCCGGTGGTGCGGGTCGCGCGCGTGGACCCGAGCGCGGCGCGACGCCTGCGCTCGGCCGGCCGCGCGCGCGCCAACCGCTTCAGGTAGCGCGCCGCCCAGCGCTGCCGAGCCAAACAACGATAACTTTATAACCAGTGGACATCTATCTAATCCTACCGTCAAACAATCACTAGTGTTGTGAACGCGTTCCGTGCGATGTAGCTGCAGTAGACTCCTCACCGATGACGTGGGTTATTGTTTTGTTGTTATTTATTTTGTAAATACGCTGTTGTGTCTGTGTTCAGCATGAACTTGGCCATTTGTGGCAGATAAGAAACTGGGAGTATCAGTATTTAAATTGTTTTTCGTTTATAAAAGAATAATATATCTTGAGGCTGCAAACTTCAGATTAAAGTGTACATAGTGGTGTAACATAATATGAGAACTGTGGACTCATGCATGTGTGTGTGTGTATGTAAGGACAGTGCAGTGCGTAGATGTCGCGAGCTTAGTCTGTAAATAAATGTTATTATTGTATGCTTAGAAAGTATCTTTCTTTTCTAAAGATAAATGGAGATGCAGGAATATTGTTGTAATTTCAATCAAATAACATAAGTATGTACTACTAAATGTTAATAATAACCGAAATAATCATTGCTGTTAATAGAAACCATAGATATGTAATGTTTTAATCTCAATGTTCTCTCATGCCTATCATTACCGACTAGTCAAATCTGATAATACTTTTTGCTGGCACCACCTACATTTCGTATTTCTGGTCCCATCTCCTTTATCTACGTGAAACTTCATCAAAATAAAGTTGTATAAATACTATGATTCTCAATTACTTGTTTTGTTTTTTATATGGGCAAACTCTTGTCCATTAGCTTTACCCCACTCCCAATACATAGGTAGCTGTAGAGTTTCAAGGAGTTCGATCGAACGCGACCGCGCGCCGCCGTCAGCATACATATTATAAACTCACGCCTTTTTCCCATGGGAGTAGGCAGAAACATCAGCCGTCTTCAAAATCTAAAACGTCAATTTGATTGACGCTGGGCTACAAAAGCGCGCAGTGTAGGTATACTTTATTATTGCATTTGTTAGGCCCGCTTTGAGCTGTTGATATAAGGCCGATAATAGGCATTGTGAGTTGAGCCAATATCAGTACTACGTCATAGGTAGAAAAGTATTTACGTACTTATGGTTCCCTTTATGTAGTCCCTTTACGTCGAGTCGAGTCTATTGTTGTTGCTATTTTACGCTCTAATACCGTTACGTCGAGTTTAGTTAATAAGTACAGTCAGGATATAAATTAAAAGCCATTATCAATAAAATATTGTTTTATTATTTTTGTTGTAATACACTATAATTTATGTAATTCAAATCATACTGAAAAAATTACCAATACGGCATTGATTGTCAGTATGTTGCAGTCA
Organism: Tiliacea citrago; assembly: GCA_963921375.1. NCBI lineage: Eukaryota > Metazoa > Arthropoda > Insecta > Lepidoptera > Noctuidae > Tiliacea > Tiliacea citrago. The sequence goes on from OY992796.1 coordinate 23,929,459, forward strand.
ATAGTCTTACTATACTTTTTATTAGTAGATTCGAATACATCAAGTTATGAACTTGAAATATGTGAACCTGACTGTACTTAAAAATACGTAAGTAGAAGCGGGTTAAAGTTGTCGGAATACAACCTCATGCGACTACTGCACTGAAAAAGTAAAGTGTTGTTCTTTGTTCTTTAGTTTAAATATTATAATATGTCACTTGTAAAAAAATATGTCTACTTAGAAGTACTAATATAGCAATACAATTAAACAAGTTATTGTATTATTAATTACTCTACTACCTACTCCAACAAAAGTAACTTGACGGACATTGTAGACTCGACGTAGGGGTAATAGAAAAGCGAGACCGGGTCTACTCCGAAGCGCTAAACCGAAGTATCGGCAGTTTTATAACTTCCAAAGTTTCCTTTTTGACTTTGGAGTCCTTCTATCAACTCAGCCTATCGGAGTTGCTGGATATAGGCCTCTCCCAGGCTGCGCCACAACACCCTGTCCTCCGCTTTCCGCATCCAGTCTGACCCAGCCACCTTCTTAAGGTCTTCGGTCCATCTAGCTGGGGGGAGTCCCACACTACGCTTGCCGATACGCGGTCTCCACTCCTGGACTCGTCTGCTCCATCGGCCATCGGTCCCACTGCCACTTCAGTTTGCTTACTCTGCAAGCTATGTCGGTAACTCCGGTTCTTTTCATTCCTGATCTTATCCTTCAGAGATTCCAAGCATAGCCTGCTCCATGGCACGCTGGGCGACCTTGAATTTGTGGACCAGCCCGACTGTCAGTGTCCACGTCTCGGCACAGTATGTCATGACGGGCAGGACGCACTGGTTAAAGACCTTAGTCTTCAGACATTACGGGATGGGCGACGAGAAGACTTGACGCAGTTTTCCAAATGCCAACAAAGAAGACGACAGAAGGATCCAGTTGGGTTGGGCTCAACTGGATCCTTCTGTCGGCTTCTTTGTCAAAGTTGTGTCTACCAAGCTGGATGACTTGTCCTAGGTAGACAGACATACTCCTTCACAACTTCGAGAAGCGACCCTTCGATGTGGATTGGACTCTGCAAGACGCCCTTTGTGCGTTGAGTCCTTACCCGACTTCAAGTCACAGTTTTGACTTTAGCTTATCTCTTCGACTGTCTTTTTAGGGTTCCGTACCCAAAGGGTAAAACGGGAACCCTATTACTAAGGCTCCGCCGTCTGTCCGTCTATCACCAGGCTGTATCTCATGATCCGTGATAGCTAGACAGTTTAAATTTTCACAGATGATGTATTTCTGTTGCCGCTATAGCAACAAATACTAAAAACCTAAGTTAAAATAAATATTTAAGGGGGCTCCCATACAACAAACGTGATTTTTTTCCTCGATATTGATAACGGCAACAGGTACACGCTTGAAATATTCACTTTAAAAATAAAATAAATATTTAAGGTGGGGAGGGGGGGGGCTCCCATAGACGGTCAAAATTGCTTGATAAGCACGAAAAAAATCACAATCTTGTCAAGTATTTTTGACCGTTTAAGGACTTCATTAGGACTGCGACAAAATTCGGTCGTAAAGCGATCGCTACGTATGTCGAGACTGCAGGGTCAGGGGGTCTACTGCTCGTGCGGTCCATGGCCCTTTACGGGGCACCGGTGTGGGCGCGTTCCTTAAAGCTGCGACCAGCCCAGCGGTTGAACGCGTCCCAAAGGGTCATGGCCATCAGGCTGGTACGGGGTTACCGCACGATCTCCCGTGAGGCGGCGAGCCTCCTTGCCGGACTGCCGCCATGGGATCTGGAGGCAAAAGTCCTCGCGCACATCTGGGAGTGGCGCGAGGAGGCGAAACGCCGGGGTGAAACTCCGCTGCCGCGAGAAATCACGGCACAGCGGACAGAGCTCCGGCGGGATCTCATGGTGACATGGACAGTGCGATTGTCGCAACCCAGCGCTGGGCACGCCACAATTGTGGCGATAAGTCCCGTCTTTGAGGAGTGGCTAGAGAGGCGCCACGGCGTCCTCACCTTCCGCCTGACGCAGGTCCTCACCGGACACGGTTGTTTCGTGAGGTTCCTGTTCAGGATAAAGCGGGAGGAAACGCCCGGGTGTCACCACTGTGTGGATCGCCCGGAGGACACGGTGGAGCATACGGTAGAGGTCTGCCTAGCTTGGGCGGAGCACCGCCGTGTCCTAACGGAGGCGATCGGCGGCGGCGATCTCTCGCGTCCGGCCCTGGTTCAGGCCATGGTTCGGAGCGAGAGTGCATGGGAGGCCGACACCTCCTTCTGCGAAGCAGTAATGCTCGCGAAGGAGGAGGCGGAGCGCGTGAGGGAGAGGCAGGGTTCGCGCCCTCACGCCCCTAGTCGCCGCAGGAGACGCCCTGGGCGTCGGGAGTCGCAAGCCGATTTCCGGCCACCGCAGGCGCGGGCTTGCGGACGGTGAGCGATGGGTAGCTCGCCGTCCGATAAGGACCAGGCCCGGGTCGCCGGCGCGTCGTGTTCCACGCGCGCCTCAACGAGACGTCAGCACGAATTGACGGGGTTCATTAGGGCCAATGCCTGCCAGGGTTGCGAGTTTGTCCGAAAGGGATATCGTGGCCTTGGCACACAGGCAACGGAAGGAACATGGGTGGGTTTTAGTCAGTAAAAGTCTGACACGCCCTCCCGCTCCGCCCATAGCGGGAGAAGTTATTTGATAATTTCCCACCCAAAAAAAAGGGGGTTACTGCTCCGAAACGCTAAACCGAAGTATCGGCCGTTTTATAACTCCCAAAGTTCCCTTTTTTGATTTTAAGTCCTTACCCGACTTCAAGTCACAGTTTTGACTTTGGCTTATCTCTTCGACAGTCTTTTTTTTTTCCCAGTAGTCAGTTGTCAGCGATAGTTAGACGTAGTAAAGAAACGACCGAACATTCGGTCGATACTTCGGATTAGACCCCAAGGTTCTCGGTTCGACGTAAAGGGAACCATTCCTATTTTTTTTTTATTGCAAGTCTCAATTCGTTAGATCAAAGCGATGATAGTTGTTGCCTGCCTATCAATTATCAAGTGTAACCATTTTTCTTTCATACAATAGGCTATTGTATGAAAGAAAAGTTGTTATGAACTAGCTAGATAGTGCAATCTTGCTTGAACGGAACTTCCGCAGAAAACTTGCATACAAACAATTTAGGGAAGGTAGGTATGTACCTAATTAAGCGCAGGCCACACCGCCATCTAGCGGGCGGGCGAACATCGTTTCACCTTAGTCGGTAGCTCGCGGTGTGAACCGATGTAAAGAGGTGAAACGATGTTCGCCCGCCTAGCCCACCCGCCCGCTTAGCTGGCGGTTGGCCTGCGCTTTAGGTGATTTAATTCTCAGTTACGAATATTGGAAACAACGCCATCTAGAATCTTCGTTACAAACTAAAAGCTCGAATGTTATTTACATTTATGGATAAGCTTAGGTACAATGACACAGCCTATTATTTATTATCACATTTACAACTAGTAAAGGTCAGATGGCAGGGCCAGCACTTCTTCAAAGACTTCATGTGTGCAGGGACCATTTTGGTTACCCATTGAAAGGGTTTTTCTAAGCGGTTAAACAAAAACCCATACGATATGGGTAACCCTTTTGAACGGCTTAAATTAAATTTTGGTTACTCGTTGAAAGGGTTTTCGATAGGGGTTTTCTAAAATGGTAACCAAAATAGTCCCTAGGTAGAAAAGAGATAGAATTGGTTGAAACGCGCATGTTGTCTCGTCTATTTCGTTGCAAACGAGCTACGAACAAACTATGCTCGTGGAAACCCCACGCTATATTCAGTGTCTTGTTTCGCCCGCCCGCTTTGGCCTCGCATTCGCTTATCTATCACATTTCGATAGGTTAACTGTTGTGTCACGCGTAGTATTTTTCCATGCAAATGAAATTAAGAATTACATATCGTAATTAGTTTTTGTGTGTGTATCCTATAAAACAAGTCGTTTGAGTCAAGTAAAGTAAATAGTAGTCATGTCAACTTCAAAACACAAAAGTGCTTTAGTTAAGGAAACATTTTGAAATTTCGACAATATTGCAAAGAAATCATGTCCCGTGGCATCAATTGTCGACACGGTTGGAGCAGTGGTTAAGCAATTGACTGCTGCGCTGCGTGTCGCGGGTTCGATTCCCGCACGGAACAAATATTTGTATGACCTAGACAATATTGCAAAGAAAACATGTCCCGTGGCATCAATTGTCGACACGGTTGGCGCAGTGGTTAAGCGATTGAATGCTGCGCTGCGTGTCGCGTGTTCGATTTCCGCACGGAACAAATATTTGTATGACCTACAAGTCTAGTAGTTGTTCCGGGTCTGGCTGTTTGTGTATGTGAGTTTGAATGTAAGTAAATGCACCCACGATACAGGAGAAATTCCTTCTTTTTTGGGTGTGGGAAATTATCAAATAACTTCTCCCGCTCGCGTATTTCCATATCCGTGTACATTAGGAGGCAGTACTGCCTTGAAACACGCACGGGTTTGTCGCGCTAACTGCCTTTACAAAATCGTGTTCAATTCAAGGCACATGTCCTCCAATCGCGCACGGGTGAGCGGGACGTGATTATTTTTTTTCCCGTTGTCCCCTTATCGTACGAAGTAAACCTTTTTTAAATCGAAACGGTTAGGTTAGGTTAGAACTGTGACCACACAACGCACGAGCCGAGCGGTGCCGCGGCAGCGGCCGGCGAGTGCCAGAAACATATTTTTGAATGTAAAACCAAACCACGGGGACAACGGACACACGGATTTGTGGCGCTTAATCAAGGCGCATATTGAACACGTGTTTGGAACGTCATCTGTTCTTCCAAACCCGTGCGCGATTGGAGGACATGTGCCTTGAATTGAACACGATTTTGTAAAGGCAGTTAGCGCGACAAACCCGTGCGTGTTTCAAGGCAGTACTGCCTCCTAATGTACACGGATATGGAAATACGCCTCCCGCTCTGGGTGGAGCGGGAGGAAGTGTCAGACTTTAACCCACCCGTGTTCCTTCAGATGCCTGTGTGCCAGGGCCACGATATCCCTTTCGGACAGGTTCGTAACAGTGGGGCAACGTATTTAAAAAAAACTAAAAGTTTTATCACATCAAACTTGTGCATCCACATGAAGAGGCACCATAGTACTACTTAGTCTGTGGGCTCCATCCAAGTGATTTGTACACCCACAGCGTCGAAAATAATTTAGCGTTAGTGAAATTATTATTAAGAGTCCGAGGAAAATGAGCACCTAGAGCTGTAATTCTCTCAAAGATGAAGTCGAGAGATACCTAAGGTCTGCTAATTTAGCGAGAGGCGCAGATCCGTTTATTTCCTGGCGCAATGACGTCTTATACCCAAACCTGAAAAAAAATGGCACAGGAGTACTTTAGTTTCCAAATGAGTTCTGTCGCATCTGACTATTTGAGTCCATTTTCCACCATAGGTCTTATTGAAACAGATTTGTGAAATCGCTTTTCTCCGCAAAACTTAAGAATAATTAATTTGTTTTTTTAACAAAAATCTTGTCACTGTTAATTTTAATTACTAAAACTACTAACTGATTTCAACCTGTCTATATTTTTTATACAAATTATTTAAAAAAATTAACCTGACTTGTGTTTTATTTATTTTACCTTCATGATTGAATTCAATAAGCGTATTGGTATCGCCGATATATTTATAAGAGCATCGGTATCGTATCGGCAAAAAGGCGTATCGAGGCATCCCTAGTAAAACCCGTTTGAAAATCCATTGTCATTTTTGAGTTTAACACATTCAGACTGTCAGAAGTGGCGGGGCCTTTAATATGTAAGGATGTATGAACCAATACATCGGCACATGATTCAGCATCAAAGGTTTTCAAATGTAGACATCTCATTAATAAAAGCTTACAAGTTTGTTATAGTAACATATTATTTGACAACTGATGATATCACATTATCTAAGACATCTACTAAGTATGTACTAAAGATGAATGACAGGAAAATGGCAAATGCATAGTATTTCATCAGTTGCTTTTCATGAAGTTTTAAATTTGATTAATTGCCAAAGAAAACCCATTACGGTGTAACTGAAACAATTTATTTGTCCAGGTATTGATCAAATGAAAAACAAATGATCTACTCTACCAGACATATAATCAATAAAAACAGAATTTACACTTTATACACCTTCAAAGATGGATGTTGGATCAGCACAGTTCACCATTCTTATTTGAATTACAAGTAACATATAAATCAAACTAAATCCCAAGCTCAAAGTCTTGTCATCTTAGGCCAGTTGTATTCTAAAAGCACTGAAATTCTAACTGTATTTTCATCAAGCATTACGCACAACTGGTCTTAAATTCCAGAGACAATGCTACTGTGATAATATTTATTTTATTCATAAACATCCTCTTTGTCAGCAACATATTGGATAATGTCTTTAGGTCTAACCAGCCTCTCCGCATCCCCATCAGGAATTTCAAAGCCAAATTCATCTTCCATGGCCATTATGACTTCCACATGGTCCAGAGAGTCCAAACCAAGGTCATTTATAAAGTGGCAGTCTACGCTCAGCTGAAATAGATAAATACTTTATTAGTAACATGTTCTTTATTTCTAAAATTAAATGAAAATCAATAAGGATAGACAGAACACATTTTGTAAGGAGGCATCTCTAAAGGGACATAAATAATTTAAATATAGGCTACCTTAGCAGGGTTAATTTTGTCATAAAGTTGAAGAACAAGTAGCACTCTACTTTTAATAAGTTCTAACGTGAGCGGGGGTCCGCCGCTGTAGTTGCGGACACTGATATTCTGGGCCTGAAACAGAATATTAAAAAAATAAATGGTATGTATCTACCTTCATAGAACTGAGTTTGTCGTAAGCCTTGCAAACTTTCAGCACTCGTTCCTCTATTTCCTGTGGCGAGGGCTTAGAGTGCCCACCTGTCGAGTACTGTTGTGCTTGCTGTACCTAAACAATTTGGGTAACACTGTACACATTTGTTATGCAATAAGATTGAGGTTATAATTTTAGCAAAGACTAATCTATAGAAACTGGGACTTGCCGATAGTGGTAGTATCCTCACTAGCATAAATCCCACTTAAATAAAACAGTTTGTACGCAAAATATCACGTTGTATTGACTGATGAGACCCTTACCCCATTATGATGGTACTGGGTGTTGTATGTCTTTAATGCAGCATTTATCGAGCTATATTTTTGCTGCAGGGCAACGGTCGAGAGCCGGCATACTACCGGTGTCCTAACGATAGTGGATTTTCGTAATAATCCACTTAGAGCACTGCGGGCAATATTTGCAGCAGCCATTTTCCAGGACTTCGAAAACACAAATTATGAAAAATCCAAAATGATTAGCTATTCATAGACAACTGAGTACCTGACAACAAGTCAACGACAATCAAGACAAAAGAAGAGAGCACAGATCAATCAATATTATCAGACCAAAGATTATAATGTATCAAAAAAAATGACGTCAATATTATGTTATTGGTGTAGAGATGATTAGTCTTGCCCGTGCAATATTGATCAAAATAATGATTCATAGCTTCGAAATACCCAAAAAATACAAACTACTACATATTTATCCAACTTGTGGCTGAAAAACTAGTTCCCTAACTTTAAAAACTATGAAATGTCCCAAAACTGTCTTTGACACGTCGTCTACTGTCAAGTCAACGTTCTGTCAGTTTGTCATTTTTCATTGTTTTTAAAGAGAACTTGTGTGGAGATGGATTTATTGTATTTAAACAATTAGAAATCGTGAAAAATGGGTAACGCTGACACAAAACTGAACTTTAGGAAAGCTGTTGTTCAGCTTACCTCTAAAACTCAGGTAAGTTTTTCAAATCTGATGCAAAAATATATTTACGAAGTTGATGCTAGAGTATTGATGTAATGATTTCATTTTAGCCTGTTGACTCCTCGGACGATAGTTTTTGGGACCAATTCTGGTCAGAGAGCGTGACCAACGTTCAGGATGTGTTCGCCCTGGTGCCTGGTGCGGAGATCCGCGCTTTACGAGAAGAATCTCCTAACAATCTCGCGACCCTAGTATATAAGGCTGTTGAAAAGCTGGTGAAGATGGTGGATAGCAGCTGCAGGACACAGAGAGAACAGCAGACAGGTATGACTTTATGACACAGACAACATAGCTTTAATAAAAATAGAACATTGTAACTAACTAACTAACTCAACATAATTTAATATTATATTTGTCTCTAAATTTGATGCTGTATCATTTCCTGTATTAAAATCAGTTACTGTAATTAAAATCATTTATTTAACCAACCCTGTGAATAACTTGCTTTAAATATATGGCCATGGTTAGTTAGTTGGGTGAATAAAAATAATAGGTAATTCATTAATAAAGTCCAGAATCTATTTGTTCATGGATTAAATATTATTAAATAACCTATTGAGGCATATATTTAAAAGAGAGAGTTTTATTAGTATCACCTACTGGGCCCAACTCATTTAACATACTACATGTATTTTCAAATAAACATACTACATGTTTGCATGCTACATGCATGTTTATTACATGTATTTTTTTGAAACCTGCCCATTAAATTGATGTTCTTATTAATACCTTTTGCAGTGAAAGACTTGAATGGAAAATATACTATATAATTATGAAAGTCGTAAAGAGAGATGCACAAAAGATTAGGAGAAAACAACATGACGGTTTCACTTGACACACACCAGTGACACAATGTTTTTTTATATGTGTAATTATATGTCACTGCAGCTGTAGCATATCAAACCTTTAACACTTTCCCTCAGCTGCTAGTGGACCTTCTAATCCCTCAGACCCAAGTTCTTACAAAGTTCCTGTAATCTCGGTCTGGGCAAGGCCTTAGTCAGTAGATCTGCCAGCTGTGTAGCAGTGCTAGTCCTTTCGACAACAATGTGATTTTCAAGCACAAGTCTGACACGAATATGTTTTGTCCTTCGATGAAACTCCGGATTATGTGCTAGTTTCACAGCAGCTTCGTTATCGATAAATAATACTGGAATTTCTTTCTGACCATTCACATCTTTAAATAGTCTTTTTAGCCAAAACACTTCTCTTGCAGCCTCACTCGCTGCCACAAGCTCGGCTTCTGTGGTACTAATGGCAACTGAAGCTTGTCGTTGACTGATCCAAGAGATTACACCTCTTGAAAATAAACACAACACTCCTGTCGTAGAGCGACCTGTTTTCAAACATCCAGCATGATCAGCATCACTGTAGGCTTTGATTTTGTTAGGAGAATCCGCATCATGAACATATAGAATTCCTCTTGATAATGTTCCTTTTAGATAGTGCATTATGCGCTTTACCATACACCAATCACTTGAAGTCGGCTTTTCTAAGCTCCTCGAAGCCACTCCTACAGCATAAGCCAAATCAGGGCGAGTGCCCACCATCAAGTAGGCGAGCGAGCCTACTGTTCTGTTCTCTGTAAGGAAATGACTGTGACCCATTCTCAGCTTTCCCTGTTTCAATAATTCCTTGTTTTTGTAAAGGAGTCGACACTGGATTGCAGTCTCTCATATTGAATCTCTCCAAAACCTTTCTTGCATAAGCTTCTTGCTTTATTAAAATCGAGCCATCTTCCATTTGCTCTATTTCTAATCCGAGATAATATGAAGTTGGTTTGGTTGTGATAAGCAAAATCTTTTTCAAGTCATTGATGAACTCATTTGCAAGGTTTTTATCACTCGCTGCAACTAAACCATCATCGACGTACAGTGTTATTATGATTTTGTTATCACCCATAGTTTTCATATAAAGGCATGGATCTGCGTCGCTGGTCTTAAAACCTAAAGATTTAAGAGACTCTGAAAAACAAGAATTCCAGCAGCGCGGTACCTGCTTTAATCCGTAGAGGCTCTTTTTTAGGTGACATACTCTTGATGTCCCATCCTCAAAGCCTTCTGGTTGCATCATGTAAATATCTTCATTCAAAACCCCGTTGAGGAAGGCTGTTGCAACATCAAACTGAATAAGATGCAGTTTCTCTCTGGCCGCAACACTGAGCAAAGATCTTACAGTTGCCAGCCTGTCTACCAGGCTGAAGGTTTCATTAAAGTCAAAACCCTTCTTTTGTCTAAACCCTTTCACGACTAATCGGGCTTTATATTTCTCGACTGTACCGTCAGGGTTGGATTTAACTTTAAAAACCCATTTACATGGCAGGGCTTTACGATCTCTCGGTAGATTTTGCAAGTCCCACACTTTAAACTTCTGTAAAGAATCGATTTCATTCTTCATGGCTTCTAACCATCTATCTTTACTTGTACCACTTGATACTGCTTCATTATATGTTGAAGGTTCTCTTTCTATAATTGAATCGACCAAGAATAATTGATAGTCATCCAATTTTTGTGGAGGTCGTAGTGTACTTCTGTCTCTGAGATTATACCTTGGAACGTCCGGTATAGAAACATCGTTCTCTAAATTTATCGGCATCTCAACATCAGGAGGAATAGCATCTACGAACTCTTCAGTATCACAATCTGAAAACGCTTTTTCATTTTCTATGATCTCACTATCTTGTTCTCCCTCTAATTGGACTGACTGTCTTGCAGGAGAAGCTACATGTTGCGAAAAATCTTCTTCCTGAAGGATCACTCCCTCTGTCTCCTGTCCTATCAAATCAGAATCTCCCTCTATCTCACGGCTCACTGGTAAATTGACGTCTTCCTGAGGACCAAGTCGCAAGGCCATTGGGATTCTCAATTCCATGGTTGGACAAAAGGTGACATCTCTAGATCTTTCGGTCTGTTTTCCGTTCCATATTCGATATCCGTCGTCATTATCATATCCGATGTCTGCCTTTAGTAGCTTTCTTATTTAGTTTCTTCCTTTTTTGTTTGGGAATGTGAAAGAAGCATTCACTCCCTATCACACGCAAGTGTGAGATCTTAGGCTTCTTCTTATGCCACAGCTCATACGGTACTTTCCCTTCTTCTCTTGTGGGTCCCGTGCGATTGAGGACGTATGAAGCTGTATTGATAAGCTCTGCCCACAGGGCTTGTGGAAATTTATCTCCTGCGTGCATGTATGAACGAGCTGTTTCCACAAGAGTCCTGTTCTCTCTTTCTGCGCACCCATTTTGTTCGGGCGTGTATGGCATCGTGAGCCGCTGGATTATTCCCTGCCTGTTAAGTACCTCCCGAACCGCTTTATTATCAAATTCGCCGCCATTGTCGCTCAATAACGTTTTGACTGTAGGTCCAGCATTTTTGGCTTCTTTCAGAAATTGAATAAGCTTATCTTTTACTTCACTTTTGTTTCGAATGAAATAAAAATGGCGAAACGCGGAGAAGTCATCCTTTAAAAGGACAAAGTAGCGACATTTCGAGAAACTTTCAGGGAATGGTCCACATACATCGGCGTGAACCAACTCTCCAGGCATAGTAGCTCTTTCCCTTTTGCCAAATTTAAGACGCTGTGCCTTCCCATAAATGCAGCCTTCGCACTGTATATCATCTTTATCATCTAGATTGATCCCCAGTTCCCTCTTGACAAGATCTTTGACATATTTCTTGTTCTGGTGACCAAATCTTTCATGATATAGCTGGAGTAAGCTCGATGGGTTAACAGCATTAATCTCTACAGGTTTGTTTGGTAGAACTGTCTTCATTTGTAACTTATACAGTCCTCCACTCTGCGTCCTGTTTCCAACTGCTAAAATCTGACCATTTAATTCCAGTCTACACTCTTTCATGGTGGAAATAAAAGTACTATTTTTCAGTTTATCTTGTGCAGCTAACATGGATAACAAATTCTTTGTAAGCTTTGGTACATACCAGACATCACTCAAAGTTAAATTCATTATTTTGCCGTTAACGCTGGTTTGAACTACCACAGACCCATTTCCTTTTGCAGGAACTACAGTCCCATCGGCCGTTGTAACGGTGTGGTTCGATCCAAAGTCCTCAAAATAAGTGAATATGTCTCCTCTATTGGTAACGTGAGTTGTGGCACCATTATCTACGTACCAATTTTCTGTATCGCTTTCTTCAGAGCAAGTGTAAATCATTAAAGTTATATTCTGCACTTGCTGCTGCTTGGACAAAGACTGTGTAGGTTTCTTCGGTCTGCCATCATTAATCCACTGTTTGCAATTCTTAATGCGGTGACCTAATTTCGAGCAGTACCTGCATTTTATCTTCTCGTCTCTTAACTGCGATTTATGCTGCCTTTGAGGTAGAGGCGAGCACTTCCTGAGTCTCCTCAATATGACCACCTAGAGCCCTCTCGTACCCGCATAGTTGTGCTGTCAGTGATTCAATTGTCCTCTCTTGTTTGTTTAGCAGCATCCAACTTGATTTGAAACTGAAAAATTTTTCATTGAGGGAATCTAAAATTTTACAGATCAAGAACATCTCCGGCAACTTCATATTAGGATCGGTCTTCAAAATTTCAGCATTCAAATTGTTCCATATGTTTTTAAGTTTCGACATCATGGTAGATGCGTCATCCGCAGAATTATTTTTGAAGCTAAAGAATTGCATGCACAAAGTGTATGCTCTGTCTTCTGATTGACCGTCAAACAAGCGGTGAAGTTCCTGCCATACTTCGTATGCTGTTTTAAATCGCATGACTTTCATTAGATTCTCTTCGGTCATATTGCTTGTTATTATTAGTAGAGCGTTGCTGTCTGCCTTCCTATATTTGATCAATTCTCCATTATAGGCCATCAGTGCACCATCGCCTATTCCTAAAACTGGTTTTCGAAGTTTTCCTTCTGCCGCCTCCATGGCACCTTCTGTGCCCCGCAGCATGATGGACACCTTATACTTCCATGTAGCCCAATTCTGGCTACCTATGAGCTGACCGATCTGAATCTTGCCGGTGGTAAAATTTTCAATTTTGACAGCACAAAAAAAAACTTTTGTTTTTTCGCTGTTAATACTTCCTGGATCTTATCCTTGGTATCCGGGGTATGCTGGGTATCCTGGGTGTTCTGGGCCCATAATCTAATGCAAGTACCTTTTGCAGTGAAAGACTTGAATGGAAAATATACTATATAGTTATGAAAGTCGTAAAGAGAGATGTACAAAAGATTAGGAGAAAACAACATGACGGTTTCACTTGACACACACCAGTGACACAATGTTTTTTTATATGTGTAATTATATGTCACTGCAGCTGTAGCATATCAAACCTTTAACACTTATCAATGTTTAATGCTTTATTTAATTACAGCATTAAACTGTGCCCGTCTCCTAACGCGAGTGCTACCGTATATGCTGGAGGAGCCGGAGTGGCATGGTTTCTTCTGGTCTTCCCTCCCGGCAGCCGCAGAGAATGAGTCAGTGCCCCTCGCACAGTCTCTTATCAATGCTGTCTGTGTGAGTGTTTGTTGTGTCTTATCTGTGTTTTAATTGGGTGTGTAACGGTTGATATAATAACAAAAAATCTAACGTTCACTTGACCTAATTTCAGTTAATATACTTTTGTTTAATATAACGATCAGTTGAGATAATGAATTGTTGATATAATTTCATTTTATCTAATTTCTTATGATATAATAAACATTTCCTATAATGCACATTTGACATAATATTCATGTAGTATATTATTCATTTACTATAATATTCATAATCTCTAATAACTTTTAATATAATTTTCTAATCTTTTAATAAACTATTGTAACCAGTAGAAATTGGATGCAATCTGGACTTTAGGGCACCCCGACTCGGACAGGTTAGGTTAGAAGGGGATGGCGGGGTCGTGTGAGCGAGCGAAGCGAGCGAATAGACCCCGCCATCCCCTTCGTGGTTATTTTTTTATAAACCATCCAGAAGTAGGAGCCCCGCGAAGCGGGGCTTCGTCGACCAAGCCCACCCTCAACCATGCATTGAATATTTTAAGATTTGGTTAGGTGCCATTTGAGTTAGGTTAGAACTGTGACCATTAAACATGAAAATTAGGTCAAAAGAACATTAGGTCAAATGAATGTTATATAAAAAGAATATTATACATATTGAAAATTATATAAAATGAACGTTATACTAAATGTTTTATATTAAATGAAAATTATATCATATTAAACATTAGGTCATATGAAATTAGGTTATATGATTTTATAGCATATGAAAATTATATTATATGAACGTTATTTCAAGTGAAATTAGAGCATTTGTTATTATATCATACATTACACACCCGTTTTAATTTGTTTATGGCTTGATGATAATGAGCAGTGGTGGCCGCGACTTACGAGTGGACGTAGGTTCGAAACCCTGACAGGCGCTTTACTTGTGTAAATTATTTAATCACCACTCCACCAAACCCACTCTCAAAACGGTGAAGGAAAACATCGTGAGGAAACCGGCATGCCCTAGAATCAATTATTCAAAGATATGTGACATGTACCAACCCGCACTGGGTCCGCGTGGTGGTTTACGGCCCACTCTCTCCCAAAGACAGGAGGCCTGTGTCCCAGCAGTGGGAACATTATAGTCTGATTATACTAATGATAACATTGTATTGAAATTCGAAAGTTTGGTTGTCTTGGCAACTGTGTTACCTAATTCATTAGTTGCCAAACCAACTTGAGACATATCCCTGTTCATGCGGTAGTTGTTACAACTGCCTACAACTATTTTATTGGAAATTCATAACTAAAATAAACGTAAACACAATTTCTTCATGTAAATGATAAATATGATTTTTATTTCTGTAAGTAGGTTTGAACAAACACTTTTACACGTCAATCATTTATTTTAAAAACTAGATGAAATCGGCGTTTTCTATCTGACTACTCTGAAAAGAAAGGCGGCGACAAACTCGTCCAGACATAATCTTGGTCAGATCATGTGAAGTCCATGTAGATTGGTGTCAGAAATGGTATTTTGAGGAAAGAACCACACAGATTGAGTAGACCTGTCCAGTCAGTCCACGCATTTGTCAGTTATCGTGCAGCTCAACGCTGCGACGGGACTGGAACAATATCCAAAGAAAGGACATTTGGGTAGGCCGCATGTATTTGTTATGCTGCTACATCAGTATATCAGAAATTTCTAAACCCTAGAATTTTAATTCCAATATTCTATCTACATAATTATAATCCTCATCTTTTTTACTCTGGTATTGTAGACTATGTCGGGGTAATGTAAGACACATCACTGTAGCATAGAACATGACAGTCTGAGTCAGGCATTCAGTTCTAATGCACTGAATCTGAGTTAACATTATCATATCTTAGAAAGCAATGAGATGATTGATGTATGTAAAAAAAACCGGCGAAGTGCGAATCAGACTCGCGCACGAAGGGTACCCGTACCATTATCTATAAAAACGGCAAACAAAAAATCACGTTTGTTGTATGGGAGCCCCTATATATTTGTTTTATTTTAATTTAATTATTTATTTTTAAAGTGAATGTATAACTAAATATTCTGTGAAAAATTTCAAGCGTCTACCTGTTGCCGTTATCAATATCGAGCAAAAACGAACAAAAAAAATCACGTTTGTTGTATGGGAGCCCCCTTAAATATTTATTTTGTTCTTTTTAGGGTTCCGTACCTCAAAAGGAAAAAACGGAACCCTTATAGGATCACTTCGTTGTCCGTCTGTCTGTCTGTCTGTCTGTCAGTCTGTCAAGAACATTATTCTCAGGAACGCGTAGAGGTATCAAGTTGTACCTGTTGCCGTTATCAATATCGAGCAAAAAATTCACGTTTGTTGTATGGGAGCCCCCTTAAATATTAATTTTATTCTGTTTTTTAGTATTTGTTGTTATAGCGGCAACAGAAATACATCATCTGTGAAAATTTCAACTGTCTAACTATTACGGTTCATGAGATACAGCCTGGTGACAGACGGACAGACAAACAGACCTAGACGGCGCGCGGCGGAGCCTTAGTAATAGGGTTCCCGTTTTACCCTTTGTGTACGGAACCCTAAAAAGACTGCATGAACACCAATTTTTTTTTTGTTTCTTCTTCATTCGTCGTCTTAGCAATAACAGGAGAAGAATACGTCTTTCACTGTCCATATCTAGACAAAAACTGCAAGTTTGAGCACACGTTTGAACCGATGGTTGCTGCCGGTGGCTTGCGCGGCGCACCGTACACGGCACCGTTCCGCGGCACGATTTCGCGCCGTTTCACGGTGGCGATGGCGGCGCCGTGCCGTGGTGATGTGTCCGCGCCCTTAGTTTTCGAAAAGTTCTACAGGTAAAGTCTGCATTAGCAGAATTTACCCAACGTGGCCCCTACGACGATCGGCCTATAATTCCCTTAGTTATAATTGTTACATAATTATGGATGTAATTTAATTTTGATACACAATTTATTCTGTTTGTCTACAGGATCTGCTGTTCTGTCCGGACTTCACAGTCGCCACCACGAAGCGGGCAGGCCCCGTAAGTATTGATCCATTGATAATATTTTATTTTATCTAATCAGTGTACTGACCGCCATACTTCTTCACAAGTGCTAATGGACTTCATTGAATCTTGAATCTGTGACGTCATTGAAAATCACTTATGTTTTACATGTTGGTTAGTTAAATAAGTGGTTTTGCTTGTATTTTTAATTTAATATTTGTGCTTTTATTACTTGGGAGGTGTTGTTCATGCTACAGTTCTAAAATGTTCTACTTTGCCCTTATTTTAAACAGCAGTGTCAGCAGGCATTTACCCATAGCCATTTCTTACCGAGGATATACCCATGGGGAATTCGAGGCTTATTACTACCACATGCCCATGGGGAATTAGCAAAACCTCTTTAGATTAACAGCCTCATAACATTAGGTATTGAATTACTAATCCCATTCCATCCTCCTCACATGTCCGTTGTCTGTTGCCGTGCAACTAGTCTGCGGTCGATCGAGTTTATTAATTGATGTCCACAAAATATGTCGCCTCTTCATGTGTCTCAAATTATTTAGTTATGCCGCCATTTAGTCGCACCTTTACCTCTGTTCAAATAACTAATAAATACACTTTTTGCTTTGTGCAAATATTGACTCAAACATACCAAAATATTTAAGTTAGTTAGTTCTTAGATATAAATGCTCTAAGGTAGCCCGCGAAATTCAATTTTTCTTACGTTTTTTGCAATTTGCAGGTCAGTAACAGGTTGTATGTTGATCTAAATATGATTCGCGGTCATATCAAATATGAGACATACAGAATTATTATCAATAGAATCAGCATTACATTTCTCTAAGTTAAAAAAATCCTACTGAATGATTATTTCAGAACTAATCTATCAGTAGGATTTTTTGAACTGATGATGATGCTTTTTTGATTCTAATGATTATAATTCTATAAAGCCAAATTTGTTATGACCGCGAATCATATTTAGATCAACATACAACCTGTTACTGACCTGCAAATTGCAAAAAACATAATAAAATTTGAATTTCGCGGGCTACCTTAGCGCATCCCCCTTAATTTATTCTACTTAGGCGCTGACAACAGGCAAATGATTAAAGTTGGCTTGTCTTAAACAAAAAAATTGCCAAATCTATATAGTTTGTGGTAGCGGAAAAAATATATGTTATTCTTGAACATACTTCTCAGAACTTGGTTGTTACCAAAACACATTAAGAAAAAAAAATCTCGATACAAATTAATGGTAAACTAACCCTTTTTCGTTAAGTTTTAATCCAAAACATCTGTTTAAATATCAACGTACGGTTAGTATTATATTTAATTAATAACAAGAACGTGATATTTGTATGTAGAACTTGGTTCTTTTTTATTTTCGATTACTCAACTAATTTTTGAGTAAATAGATAATTGCTTCATATTTTGCAATATATTACAAGCGTTGTCATCGCGCTTCTCTTTCGTTTGTATGCAGTCTGACAGTGACCCCAGTTTACCTGTTGTCAGCGTCTTAAATATGTTTGTAATCGTCATTTACAGCCTGTTTCGTCTCACAACGGGACATAAATCTCCTTTTACGCCCTCTAATATTTCGATAAAGGAAAATATTCTCTGTACACGCAACTTGCGTAGGCAGAACATGAACCTATTCAGCTTGCTTCCACGGTATATTCCTTATCAATATACTTTATCTATTATACGTGCGTATTAGGGCGAGGGCCGGATACAATCACGTTGAGCTAGAACCTCGGTTGCCATGACAACCGATATCATCACCAACCAACATCTACATAACAGCTGACAGATAAAAGGCTAGAAAATACCTACTATGGTATTAGCAAGAGATTAATAATTCTCTATACTTACTCCATTTAACGTTAGGAAAATAACGGTTACCATCACCCTTTCGTTATTTCGATGTAAACGTGTAATAAACTAAGTTATTTCACGATAAATACAAAGCAATGTAATTTATTTACAATAAAATAAATTACTCTACAATAATTTCACTTATTAATATTACACAATAACTGTCGTTATTTTGCCGTTATTTGCTTAATCCTAACTAATATTATAAGTAAATGTATATTCCTAAGGAATGAAAATGACAAAAAAAATGGAATGAATGATGATGCAAATTCGAAATAGATTGTTTGTTTATTACGCTTAGGACATAATATATGGATTTTTATCCCGATATTTCCACGGGATCGAGATTTATGCAGGTGAAAGTGTGAAACCGCGGGGCGCAGCTTGTGCTATAATAAATGGTGCATGAGTTTGATAGCAGTCGCTTACAACGCACTTTGCACTTTTATTTGCAGAATATCTTGTGTGCCTTTAAAGGATGACTCGCTACACAGCCGGGTCCGAGCCGAGGGTCCGCCGTTGAAACGTATTATTGAAAGGAATATCAATATTATATTATTAACCGACTCGGTGACTGTACGTAGTTCGTACGTACGGACGTACGTACGAATACTATGTACTATCCCATACAAAATATATGGGATATCAGTTGATCGTGCTACGGCCGAGATTCGGCTCGGACCCGCACCCTAATTGCGTTACTCAGTTTGAATCGCAATCGGAATCATTTTGAAGTATATTGCTAATCCATTGTTTCATATGTTAGAAAAAATTGTCTGCTCAACAACGTAAATAACGCAATGAATGTTGTTGAACTGTCAAATTGAAACCGATTCCTACTGATAGTGTGTTATGCAATTAGCCCGCCGCGCCGCGCCGGCACGGTGTAGCGTGAGTCATCCTTTAGTCTGTGCTAAATAAATCTATTTTCTTTTTCCTTTTCTGTCTTTCAACTCACACCACTGTTGACAATTTTCTTTCTATTTTCTTCAGACAAATTTTTCTAACTTACTTATAAAGAAAAAAAAAATATTGACATAAAACATATACAGGGTGGAAACTTTCAGCGGGGCAGTAAGGGGAAGTACCTTATCCGTTGTAGCTACGCGAAAATGGTCTTAAGAGACTATCCTTATCATTTTGAGAAATTTTGATCTACATTCACAGATTTTGAAAAAAATGTACAGTCAGCAGGAAAATAAGCAATTTTCACAAAAACTTTTTTTTACGCCAATCGATCCTCTTTCTTATAAGGATCAAAAACCTCTATTGGACCAACTGAGGTTTGAGTACTAGAAAAGTCATAAATCGCAAAACACTTTTCCCATACATTTCGTAAGTTAGTTAAAGTTTTTCCGATCTATGATTTTTCTAGTACTCAAACCTCAATTGATCCAATAGAGGTTCTTGATCCTTATAAGAAAGAGGATCAATTGGCATAAAAAAAAGTTTTTGTGAAAATTGCTTATTTTCCTGCTGACTGTACATTTTTTTCAAAATCTGTGAGTGCAGATCAAAATTTTTCAAAAAGATAAGGATAGTCTCCTAAGACCATTTTCGCGTAGCTGCAACGGATAAGGTACTTCCCCTTACTGCCCCGCTGAAAGTTTCCACCCTGTATAACAACATATTAATAGAATTCTCTGACTCCAGCGCTAGTTAAAACTGTGTTGCAGGAGCCAGCGACCTCCCGTTATAAAAGACATGAGTAATTCATGTCTTTTATAACGGGAGGTCGAAATAATCTTCATTAAATCGAATCACATTATGAAGCAATGGATTAGCAATATACTTCAAAATCATTCCGATTCAAACTGTTTTACGCAATTAGGGTGCTGGTGTGTAGTACTCACAACCGGCGCGCGTGTATGACAAGATTCATGAATGCGGACGAAGCAAAAGAAGTATCTAAGGATCGTAAAGTATTTTTATCTCACGAAGCGACGCGCGCTTTGCTTGTGGTAACCAAGTGTACAAACACGCTGTGAATGTGTGCGTGGAGACGAGTAGCGTCAGCACGTAACACACACGCATACACACAGAATTTCAACTTTGCCCGTGTCTCAGACGGTACCGAGAGGTCCTGCGCTTACACACACATTCACAGCGTGTTTGTACACTTGGTTACCACAAGTAAAGCGCGCGTAGCTTTGAGACATGAAAATACTATAGCAGGTGGCGTTCTTTAGTTTTTGCCTACCCCTATGGGAAGACGGCGTGATTTTATGTATGTATTAGTTTTAGAACAAAACAAAATCAGATTTGTAGTGTCGTCTCTGTCAGCCATAGGTACCTGTGTAAGCATAATCAGCCTATAACGATCCCACTACTGGGACACATGCCTCTTCTCTTCGACAGGGAGTGGGCACTGGGCCTGCGCGTAGTAGATTACAATCTACTACGCGGGCCCAGTGCGGGTTGGTAGATGTCTCATGTTTTGGAATTTTTGGTTCTAGAAAATGCGGGTTTGTTCACGATGTTTTCCTGTACCGTTTTGAGAGCAGTGGTGATGAAATTATTTACACAAAGTAAAACGCCTGCCTAGGTTCGAAGTAAGACGGGTCCGACCCCACTGCGCCACCACTGCTCGCCATACCTGTGTTGCAGTCTAAAGGTCGACGTGTATATTATTTAGATTCAGTCTACGCTTGTCAGTAGGTACTGTAGTTATACAGGGTTTTTTTTAAATTGGCTAGCTAAACTCCGTAGACGCGATGGATATCGGTAACTAAACATGTTAAAATAAAAAGACATGATGTGGGCGGTCAACGACCGCAACAGAGTATGAGTTGCGAAAAACTGTTTCCTTAAGTTTTAAGTATCAAAACCCATCACGTCTTTAAAGTTTGCACAAAAAAAAAAATACTAAACTTATATTTCAAATGACTATAATAACTGCGGTTGCTACGAAACCCTAAAAAACATTTTTTTTTATTTATTAATACGTTTCTATATCGATAGCTACTTACCTATCGCGTCTGCGGAGTTTAGCTAGCCAATTTAAAATAACCCAGTATTTACATTCAGTCTAGGCTGAACAGCAGGATACTAATAAAATTATAATTAAGCATTAATATATTTCATTCCATATTTAGCTTCGTATCGAAATCAGCAAGGAAGCGATTGCGTTAGTCAGGAGCACATAATGTGGCCAAGGCCCAAACAATTGTAACAATATTATAGTAAGCGAAGGTCACTCCTTTAGCAAATCAGCGCTTAAAGTTTATTGTCTGATTGTTATTTGAATGTTAATAGGCATGCAGATTTGTGTGCACAGCTTAGTTGTATTCTTATGGGTGCCATATTTTTAATAAGCCGTATCTATTTTAGGTCATATTATATTATCGTATTAGGAGGTCTAGAAAATGAAACCTCGGTATTTTCGCGCTCTTTATAAGGTCCTGTAAGTCAATTTCACAACAACGCCAAACCTTAAATATTTGTTGTGTGTTAAATATATACACAACAAATATATAAAATATTTGTTGTGAATATTAGTCTTTTTGCAAGAATTTGCAAGGAATATATTAAATAGCTAAGGCATATGCCCCTGCGTAGTCTAGTGATGAGGTCGTGGATAGTTCCAGGGCAGGATTTAAGGTGTGGAGGCCCTGGGGCAACCAAGAAGTGGAGGGCCCGATTTTTTTTAGAACAAACCAAAGAAAAAACAGTTTTCATTCATATATAGGTATGTAATAATAAAAATAAAAAAGATTAATGTTATAGGCGAATGGAATTTTGCGAGCTTTTTTCATTGATAATTTCGGTGAAATCCAGTTCTCGGAGTAAATCAATCATTCAATTGTGTCATTGTACTTAATAAAAATTCTATTTTTTATATTTTTCATCATCGAAAAAAGGTTCCTTGTGAATGTGAACTTTTTTTTATTAAAAAAAAAATCAAATTGTGGAGGCCTTGGGCCCGGGCCCCTTTTGCCCTGCCTTAATTCTGGCCGAGCGTTCTAAAAGTGCCGATTCTCAGCCTAGTTTCAATAAATTACTTTTGGTTTTAGCCATAATTTAGGCCCCCCAGAATAAGTTAATAGACGTGGATTACATTTGGTTCACGTCATGTCCAAGTCTAGCGATACACCTTCGGAGAAATACGCAACGTAAAGATCAGCGTTTGGCCGAAAATACGTCGCCTAACTCGAATTGTAGGCGTAAGCACTATGACGCTTATTTTCTGGGTACTTTGTAAATCCTCTGAATCATCATCCTCATCCACTATCTTTTTACCTAGGAACGTGCCGAAGAGCTATCCTCCCTGGACAGTTGCGAGTACATCTGGGCAGGCGGCGTGGGCTTCGCTCGCTCCCCGCCTCGCGTGTCTACGCACGAGGCGGCCAGGACCGAACTGTTGCGGCTGATGCTCACGTGTTTCAGTGAGACGATCTACAAGCCCGCTTCGCATGCCGCCTCGCATCATAATAAATGGATTGCGTAAGTGTTTTATGACGTACTTGGAATTATTGGTGTTTTAACGGCAATGCCCGAAACCTGTTTTGAGATTTCTTTGGGAGAAATTAAACAGTTTTGAAACATTATAATAAGTTAGAAATGATGAGGTCTACTTGATCACACAGACTTGCAAATTAGCTTGTCCAGGATAGACATACGTCATAGCCGTACTTAAGTTTTGTTGGCAAGCATTGCTGTGTTCCTATTTCAAAGCCGAAACCAAAGGTTTAAACTTTAAAAACGCATGCATATACCTTGTTAGGGTTCCGTACCCAAAGGGTAAAACGGGAACCCTATCACTAAGGCTCCGCCGTCTGTCTGTCTGTCTGTCCGTCTGTCACCAGGCTGTATCTCATGCACCGTGATAGTTAGACAGTTGAAATTTTCACAGATGATGTATTTCTGTTGCCGCTACAACAACAAATACTAAAAAACAGAATAAAATAAATATTTAAGGGAGCTCCCATACAACAAACGTGATTTTTTTGCTCGTATTTGCTCGATATTGATAACGGTAACAGGTAGACTCTTGAAATATTCTATATGTTCACTTAAAAAATAAATAATTAAATTAAAATAAAACAAATATTTAAGGGGGGCTCCCATACAACAAACGTGATTTTTTGCCGTTTTTATAGATAATGGTACGGAACCCTTCGTGCGCGAGTCCGACTCGCACTTGGCCGGTTTTTTTTTAGGTTTCCGTAGTCAACAAGGAACCCTTACAGTTTCGCCATGTCTGTCTGTCCGTCTGTCCCCGGCTTAGCTCAGAGACTTTTAGTACTATAAAGCTGTAATTTGGCATGGGTATACATACTAATCACGCCGACAAACTGAAAATAAAATCTAGAAAAAAAAAAAAAATATTATAAGTACCTCCCGTTCACGTAAAGTGGGGATAATATTTTTTTTTCACTTCATCCCATGATGATTGTAGGGTATCGTAGGATAGGCCGTTTAAAAATATTGAGGGTCTATAAATACCATTTTTCTATTCAAGGATTCGTTTGCGTAATATTAAGCTTTAAAGTGCAGTATTTGTTAGAATAGTGTCCCCCCCTGCCAGCTAAATGGTTGTTTATAGATATGTGAAAAAAATCATGGCACAGTTGCTATGATAGACTTAGCTGTGATAGTTGCATGGAATACTATCACAGCTAAGTAACAACAAACAGTAGTAGCAGCTCAAGCGGCCTGTGGGTGAGATATACGCAGCGGGCTTACAGAGCCCTGCGCACTCAGTACAATAATGCGTTCAGGATGTTGTTGGGTCTGCCGTAGTGGTGCAGCGCATCTGGGATATTTGCTGAAGCGCGCACTGATGGTTTGCAGGCCATCATGCGCAAAAAAGCAGCTTCTCTGCTGGCCCGTATTCGGGGTAGCAACAACGGCATTCTGAACGCAATAGCTGTACGTTTTGACTGTCCCTTTCAAAAGCAGTGGGTCATGTCTTGTGTAGGTGTAGCGAGTCATAGCACATAAAAATGTATTAGGTTAAGGTTTATATGGGTCTATGCCACCCAAGTTAAAGTTTTTGTTTATTTATTTATGTAGGCTTTACAAGTTAACGAGTATAGTCGACCAATTTACATTTGCAGTTGGAGAATTGACCGTGACGTACTCGTATATCTATGTATGGTAGAACATGTTTTTCAACTACAATGTTAAGTTTGTTTTTAAAATAAATTCATCCCAACTACGGAACTCTTCATTGTGCGTGGTCCGACACGCACTGGGCCGGTTTTCTACTGGATTGACAATCTAGCACAAAAAAAAAAAGATTTAATCATTCATAAATTACCCATTTCATTTACAGGTACCTGACAAGTCCTGAGAACCGTCACGCGCTGCCCTTATTCACATCGCTAGTGAACACAGTGTGTTCCTACGACCCTGTAGGGCTCGGCCTGCCCTACAACCACCTGCTGTTCGCAGACACGCTGGAGCCGCTCGTAGAAGTAAGTTTACAGGGCTATATTAAATTAGTGGACAAAACTTCACAGATTGACGTGATAACCGTCAGGTCTGTGAAGTACCGCCAACTAATTTTTTCCCCTTTATGTTCACATCTCTAGTGAGCACAGTGTTTTCAACGGTGTGTATGTTTCAATATTTTTTTTTGAGTCGCCGGTAATATGCAGAGACACTTCCTGTTAAAAATGAGTACAGTGATTGCTTATTGTTGGGTTTATTTTTCTAATCAAACAGAAGCCTTGCTGTCGCGTATAACACAAAATAAACCCCTTTTTACACGGCTGCCCAAAAAGGAGTGTAATGTGTTTAGGGTTCTTGTATGTATCTATGTGAGTTTCTTTGTGCTACCATAACTTTTAAATGCCTGATTAGTAATATTGATGTGTTCTTCAGACATTTTCTCTCAACTATCTACCTAGCCTTGTCCCAACTATGTTGGGGTCGGCTTCCAGTCTAACCAGATGCAGCTGAATACCAGTATTTTACATGGAGCGACTGCGTATCTGACCTCCACAACCCAATGGGTAATACGATACCTCTTGGTAAGACTGGTTGTCAGACTTTTGGGCTTCTGACGACCCGTAACGACTGTCAAAGATCCACGAATGACAGCCGGGATCAACGGCCTAACGTGCTTTCCGAGGCACGGAGGTGTCTCTGTATGTAAAGATGGTCACCCATCCACGGACCAACCCTGGCAAACGTAGCTTAACCTGATGGTTCGACCCGTGCGGTTGTTATTATTTGGCCACGAGCTCCTCTATTTTCTGTCAACTAATAATAGCAACAAAAATCAGTTTTTGTTGCTATTATTAGTTGACAAGTTATGAGGATTTTAAATCAACTTAACTAAAACTAATTGTTGCAGGTGGCGCTACAAGTGTTAATCGTGACACTGGACCATGAAACAAGCAACGCTCTCAACGAGGAGTCTGAAGTAAGTGCTGACAGACAAGGTCGCAAGTTAACTAAGCTTAAATATCGAAAAATAATCCTCTTATGAAAGTGCTAAAGTCGTCATAATTATTATATATCTTTAAAATCAACTGTGCTAAGCCATTGCTCTAATGAATGGTTTAATTTAATGATACATTCCTGTTTGTGTTACCAGCCACAGCTGGGACCTATGAAACAGATGATGACGGTATGACCGGGAAATATACTTATAAAAATATATTACTTTATAAATAATTATTTTAAAACAAATATACAGTAATGTGTGTCCACACCGCGAGCATTCAAAAGCAAGCATTCTCGTACTTGTGAAAAATCAATTTCGAGCCAATCATCCAGCGAAAGGGCGGTGCTTGTTTTAAGGTCCTCTCGAAAGTAAACTCAGACTCACCTGCCAGCTTTGTAAGGCCGTTTGTCCACCACCACCTTTAACAGGACGTCAATGAGGACGAGATGACGGCGTCGAAGTAACAACACATATATTTACTATGGCTGCGTGTCCACCGCTCGTCCGTCACCCGACCGCCGTCTGGCCGGGCCCGAATTTTCGAGTAGTTCGGCGTGACCACTAAAACTCGGCCCGAGATTGTGACGAGCCGATGTGCCTTGTACACACACCTTTTATCTTGTACACAGACTGCCGTCACACCGACGACGCCGCGCCGTTCGCCCGGCTATTTTTTTGTCTATTATGACATAATGAACCGCTGAGTTCGGTCGCGGTGGTAAAACAATCGCCGGCACCGGGACGTCACGTTCGGTTCGAATAATCTTGTTTCGCGTTGACGTCCCGTTGACTTGGCGGTGGACAAACGGCCTAAAGGTGCAACCCAACCGCAGTTGATCGAAGTTGACCGTCGCGTCGCCTCAACGTATTATATAATAGGTCGGGGAAAAAGTTTCTTCGCATTTTTTAAGAAAATTCAAAACATTTTTTAATATAGTTTATTTACATTTAACTAAAGTATGTAGGTGCCATTTTGTTCGATAACTTTTTGCCATTTTGTAGGTAGGGACATGATCCCATTGCTATAGAAATTTTGGGACTTCTGATCAAAATACCGCGACAAGTGGTTTTGGCAGTCCCCTCGTGATGTTAACCTGACACTGCCTAAAGAATTCTGAAGAGACCGAAACAGGTGAAAATCTGAAGGTGCAAGGTCAGGACTATACGGCGGATGCATTAACACCTCCCAGCCAAACTCTGAAAATGAAAAACCACACCCCTTCTGTTGATTAATTCCGGCCGCTTTCTCTCAACTTCTTGCTTTAATCTCATCAGTTGTTCGCAGTAGAGTTCAGAATCGATGGTCCTGCCTGGTGGTAACAGCTCATAATGAATAATGCCCTTCCAATCCCACCACACACACAGCATCACCTTGTTGCGAGTTAACCCGGGTTTCGCCACAGTCTGTGAAGCCTGACCGGCCTTTGACCACGACCTTTTTCGCACGTTCTTGTCGTACGTGATCCACTTTTCATCACCAGTTATCAGCTTCTTCAAAAATGGTTCGGTTTCATTACGTCGTAATAAAGAATCACAAGTGAGTACACGGTTCATTATGTTTCTTTCAGTGAGCTCGTGAGATACCCAAATATCGAGCTTTTTTGTGTACCCAGTTTTTTTCAAATGTGCCAAAACTGTTTTGTGGTCAATTCCCAGTTCTTCAGCTACGTCGTAACTACTGATATGCCGATCTTGCTCCACTTTTTCAAAAATGGCATCCATTTTATCCGTAATAGGGCGACCAGAGCGACGTGCATCTTTGACATCAAAATTTCTGGATTGAAAACGCTTAAACCAAATTTGTGATACTCTCACAGACACTGCACTAGGTCCATAAACATCGCAAATTTTTTTCACGGCTTGCGTTGCATTTTTACTTTTTTTGTAGTAAAATTTTAAAATGTATCGAATTTCTTTATAAGATTCACTCATCTTGACGGTACGAAAAACAAATGAAAATCACACATTTCCTAATTTGAATTTGGAATTATGTTCTTTAAAATTTAAACTTTCAATGATACCAAAACCAGCCAGATACAAATAGTATAGCCAAAGAGATTTTATTACAAGTTCATACATACTATAATGCGAAAAGACTTTTTCCCCAACCTTATATGTCAGAATAATAGTATATGTTTAAGACATTCAAAAGTGTATTTTATGTATCTAATTGAAATAAATGATTTGACTTAAATTTTTATATATAAAAAATATCACATTTTTTTTTAAATCAAGTCGGTTTTGTTTGCACCCTAACTCTTAGTTCAACGTACCCACCGCTTAAGTGCTCTTAGCCAAATGCTAATTTTTCGGGAATGTTCGCAGTGTGGACGCACCTATACGAAACCTAAAAAAAAAACTTAACCTTCCTTACAGACTCTCCCAGACAATCTATTTATCAACTACCTATCTCGGATCCATCGTGATGAGGACTTCCAGTTCATCCTGCGAGGGGTGACGCGGCTCCTGAACAATCCTTTAGCGCAGACCTATTTACCTAATTCTGCTAAGAAGGTCAACCTGCATCAGGAGTTGCTTGTTCTGTTCTGGAAGATGTGTGATTATAATAAAGTAAGTAGATCTTCGAAAAATACAAAAAAATACGGCCTAGATTTAGACTATCCTCCTCCTAAAACAAAAACAATGATTTTAAGTTAGGACTGATCGTCTGTACTAGAGGTATTTTTCTAGCAAACATTTTTGAGCTCGAATAATTATTTGCAATTATTAATCAGCGCTGTGCTGTGGGTCCTAAATAGCATAGCATCACGCTGGACACGCTTTTTTTTTTTTTTTTTTTTTTTTTTTTTTTTTTTTTTTTTTTTTTTTTTTTTTTTTTTTTTTTTGGGTGGGAAATTATCAAGTAACTTCTCCCGCTCTGGGTGGAGCGGGAGGGAGTGTCAGACTTTTACTGACTAAAACCCACCGTGTTCCTTCAGATGCCTGTGTGCCAGGGCCACGATATCCCTTTCGGACAGGCTCGTAACCCTGGACGCTGGACACGCTGAGTTTCTGCTCAGCGTGATGCTGTGGTATTTAGGCCTTCTTCTCACAGTCACGACGTGTCAGCAGCTGCCGACTATTCGTTTTGTGCTCGTGATTATAATTATGTAGATCAATTTTGTTTTATTTTTCTGTTAATGTTACTAGAGTTAATTATCTTTTTGTATGCACGTGTTGCTATGATAAATAAACTTATTTATCTTTCTCTCTTTTAATTATGATACCGCGCTGAAAGCGACCGAGTACCGAGAGTCGTCTCAACGAGATGCATCATTGAGGCATTAGACAAATCGCCGATGCTAGAAGTATTGTAGCCAATAGCACTTTGATTATTGTAGGCCCCATATACTGCGGCATTAAAACTGAAAACAACTTCAACTACTCGTACTAAATCCCTAAACTCATCACCTTCTATTGCTGAGTCTTTGCTTAAGGAAAATGTAAATGTTTGCGATTCGGAATTTCATTTTGAACATATTACCTGTAGAGATATAATTAAAACCATTAACACTTTAAATGTAAAAAAGACTGCAGATCTGTGGGATAATTCTGTAGAAGTTGCTAAGTCTATTATAGACATCGTAGCACCTACTTTAGCTCTTATCTTTAATAATTGAATTGACTGTGGGGAGTTTCCTGACCTCATGAAGAATAGTAAAATAATACCGTTGTTTAAATCAGGTAGTACATCAGACCCCACAAATTATAGACCTATTTCAGTACTACCTACCTTTAGTAAAATTTTTGAGAAATTAATTTTGGATTTGACAATTGCAAAGATTTTTTAATAAACATAAATTACTATATAGCAAACTTTTCATAGTGTAATGTCGTACGGTATTCTGTTGTGGGGAAATGCCGCCGACATTCAGACTATCTTTGTTTTGCAGAAAAGAGCTGTACGATCAGTTTATAAATTAAGTCCAAGACACTCCCCGAGAGAAATTTAAGGAGATTAATGTACTGACTATACCTTCTCAGTATATTTTTGAAAATCTTTTATATGCCCATAAAAACGTAAAATTGTTTAAAAAATACAGTGATATCCATAATATAAATACTAGAAACAAACATAAATTTGTTGTACCTACAACAAGGCTCAAGAAAATAGGTGGCTCGTTCCGATGTCAATGTATACGCTTTTATAATAAACTTCCAAGCCACGTTCAAGATCTAAGCCTTAATAAATTCAAATCATTCATTAAACGTAAGTTGTGTCAGAAAGCTTTTTATACCGTTAAAGATTATATTGAGGACAAAAAGGCTTGAGATTGAGCTGCTCCAATTTTTACTTATTGAAGTGGTTTATTTTTATTGTTTGATGTTTTTTTTTGCTAACTTTTATTATTTTATATACGTAACGTAATATATACGTAATGACATGATTATTTACTTGTAAAGTATTATATTATTTTAATTATTGTGTATGTGAAGACTATGTGGGTTATTGCTCTTTTATTTTCACTTTGTCTTTTATTCTCAGTTAGTGTTAATCATGGTCTGGCAGTTTGAGTCATTTAAGCGGCCTACCCAAATGTCCTTTCTTTGGTATTGATCGTCGCATCGTTGAGCTCCTTAAGTTCTGAGTAGAGCTGCACGATTACTGACAAATGCATGCACTGACTGGTCAGGTCCACTCAATCTGTGTGGTTCTTCCCTCAAAAGACCATTTCAGACACCAATCTACATGGCCTTCACATGATCTGACCAAGATTATGTCTGGACTTTAAAAGAGACTGTGACCTCTGAGTTTGTTTCGGCCTTTCTTCTCAGAGTAGTCAGATAGGAAACGCCGACCTCATCTAGTTTTAAAAATATGACTGACGTGTAAAAGTGTTTGTACAAACCTACTTACAGAAATAAAAATCATTTATTATTTATCATCATTTAAAACCCCTTTTCTTGTCATCAAATGTCACTCAATTACATAATATCAAGACTATATGAAAATTGCCGTAAATGCTTGCTGATGCATGGTGAGTGATATTGTACTTTTTCTTTTTACAGAAATTCATGTATTACGTTCTGAAGAGCAGCGATGTGCTCGAAGTATTGGTACCAATATTGTATCATCTCAACGATTCGCGCGCAGATCAATGTAAGTGAAGAATTATAAATTCAGTATGTGAGAAATACATCTGTATGCGTATTTAAAAAATGGTGGCATATCTTTACTGTTATCCTCAGAAGTTTGACAGAAATGGAATGATGTTTTGAATTCGTGAAAAAGTCATTCATTCTGATAAATCAAAATTGAGTACGAATTTTTCTTTAATAAGCAAAATTTCTTTAAAAATGGAGAAGTTACACGCTTTTGACTTTTCGCTTTCTACTATCCTTGTCACGCTAAACGATCATTGTACTGAATGGCGCAAAGTTACTATGACGTTCATGTGTTGTGACGTCAGATCGCAGCAGTGCTGTCTCTGTCTACAATAGACTTTAAAATGCATACAACTTCGAAATGTTTGGAGATATTAAAACATTTGTTTTTTACTGTGGTTTAATTTTTTTGTTGGTTTTGAAAAATCTAAATTAAAAAAAAACAGTCAAATACCCTAGTGGCCACTGACCAAATTGTTTATTACAGCGCGCGTAGGCCTTATGCACATCGGCGTATTCATCCTTCTGCTACTTTCCGGCGAACGTAACCTCGGCGTCCGGCTCAACAAACCGTACACAGCGACCGTTCCGATGGACATTCCCGTCTTCACCGGTTCACATGCGGACTTACTGGTCGTAGTGTTCCACAAGATCATCACGACGGGCCATCAGAGGCTGCAGCCGCTGTTCGACTGTCTGCTCACAATACTTGTGAATGGTGAGTAAATTTTAAAGCCCTCTTTACTGGGTAGTGAAAAAAGTTGTTCACCGCCGCCTATGTCCATCTGTAGAACAAAACAGTTTACGAAGAATAAACTAGCTCTTTTTGAATAGATGTGATAAAAATATATTTATTGACAGTATCACCATACCTGAAGACGTTATCAATGGTGGCGTCGACGAAGCTGCTGCACTTACTGGAAGCGTTCAGCACGCCTTGGTTCCTGTTTTCTCAGGCACATCATCATCATCTCGTATTCTTCCTGCTGGAGATGTTTAATAACATGATACAGTATCAGTTTGACGGTGAGTTCAATGTTATACAATTATAAATACTTCCAGGATTCCATTACAATATTGAATAATTCGCGAACATAAATGAATATTGTGTTATGTTTATTTAATGAGCTCTTCAATTTCATACACTTATTAAACTTATGTTTATTTCACCAAAAATAATACAACGGATTACACAAATCTATAGGCATC
The DNA here is from genome assembly GCA_963921375.1 of Tiliacea citrago. NCBI lineage: Eukaryota > Metazoa > Arthropoda > Insecta > Lepidoptera > Noctuidae > Tiliacea > Tiliacea citrago. The sequence continues at coordinate 23,961,362 of OY992796.1, forward strand.
TGTAGCCGAACTAGGATGAGTTATGTATCTCGGCATACAGTGCCAGACCCCATATATTAGCCCAAAAGACATGCAAAAAGACGCATAATTGAATGATCTTAAAAAGAAAAACTGAAACAATACAAAAATTAGTGTGTGTGTGTATGTGCGCGTGATTTTGTGTAAGTGTAGAGTAATGAAAGATGTTGGGGTATTGGATAGTGTATAATGTATACGTCTTACCGAAAAAAACAATTTTCTGACAAAAGCATTAACTATCTCTAAATAATGAACAGGTTCTCTGTTTTCTCATAGGAAAGGCTAATTAGGTAGTTATGTACCTTCTTATACAAAGATTTGTGGAGCGGATATATTTTGAGTTCTTTATTTATTTTATTGTAAAGAAAAGGAGCAATAACAGTGTAAAATCTCCTTACCTACCTCAGTTACATATTTGATTCCAAAACACATTACACTGAAGCAGAATATTTGACATGAGAAACACGACATAACTATTTTGTTTGATGTTAGTCCTAAAAATTAAGAAGCAATATCTTTATCACTTGTAGTTTTAACTGCAAACTGTCGCTTGTTCGTTACTTTTTTTGCCTTTTTTGCAAAGTATAAATAAGCACTTTTCTCCCCCAGGTAACTCTAATCTAGTCTACACAATAATCCGCAAACGAGCAGTATTCCACAACTTAGCGAATCTACCGCACGAGCACGGCGCCATCGCTCGCTCGCTGGCGGCCGGCCGGGCCAAGGGGCTCGTGCACCACAAGACTACACTGCCCAGGTGAGACAGCTCTCAGTAACTAGCGCGCTACCGCTCGAGTCGAGCACACAATAGTAAGTAGGATTAAAGATAAAGAATGACATACTTTAGAACCACGACTCCAAATACAACTCCTACTCAAAGCCTTTTAAGTTAAATAAACTCGACCCATGCCTCTTTTTTTCCTACTACCTACCATTTTTTTTTTGTTAGCGGTGGGCGTAGTTTCAGTACCAATCCCGATGCTGGACAAAGAACACCTATCTTCTATCTCCTATTTTATGAATTATTTATTGTCTACCTACCCAGCTTACGGCAGTCCCCTGCTGATCAAACGCCACTACACCTTGACGTGCCTATGGCGAACGGAGCTACTACCTCTAAGCCAGTGCCGCCCGTCAAACGACTGCGGTATTTAGTATACGCGCATTGCTAGCTATTCACTTAATACACGTACATACATCTCACAACTTTTGCCTTGTCTATGGCTAGGCAGTAACTAAAAAACACTTAATACTTTATGCTTTATCCACGTTTATACCTACATATTGTAAAACGCATATGTATTGTAGAACGCTGGTTGTGTTAGCACGTGACATTTAGGGCATCACCATTGAAATCTGTGTATGTCCTACTAGGGTAGCATTTCTACTGACATTCGCCGTAATTTTTAATTTTGCTAATCGCCTCTCATTCATTTTGTCAACTACATTGTGTATGTTTGTACTACATTTTAATCATCAGAGCCTTGCAAGCTCTTGGGAAGGAAAGATAAATGGTATTGATTAAAATGTGTCCAAGTTTGTAATCGTGAGACTAATACCTATTTTCTGAAAAGTCTTCTATTTTCTTTTACTGTTAACCCATAAGTGATTGGTTGGTTTTTGACAACTTGCCGCATGTTTTTGAAAGAGTACTAGCAATATGCACGTTACTAAATTACTAATATGCTTGTTAACCCCTCCAACCAAAGTACATTATTGTGGTTTGAACATTTGTTAACATGAGATCGGACCTCCTATCAAATCAATAAAGAAAAAAGATTAAAATATTATTTAGAGCCAATGCCAATCGTCACAGAACTTTTATCTGAGAAATAAATATGACAGTTCAACCGCTTTTGTGTAGAAAATATGTCAAACCGACATATAGGTAAATTCTGCAGATAAAACAGAAGAATGAATGTCAACCCGCAGAGTCCTCAGATAGGAATTATTTGACTTTTGCAAAATCAGGCGTTAGTCAACAAGCAGCCAACATGAGATTTAAATTGATAAGGCCATCAGAAATCAACGGTAAATGTCTCGAGGGTTAGTAGTTTAAAGGCTGATATTCTAATACTATTGTGTCATTCTTAGGTCTCGGAGTGCTGAATCTGTGGCGGAGACTCTGATGGAAGGCTCGCGGCCCGCCCAGCCTGCGGAGCCAGGCACGCTCAACCCAACCCTTGCTGAGACACCTGGTAACTACATGATAACTTTATTATTCTTCGTAACCAGCTATAAATCTTCATGTCTATGGAAGGATTTGACAGAATCTACACACAACAAAGTTTTTGGACACTCACTTGATTGCCATCCTGTAACAAAGGAGATTGTAGTAATAGACTCATTTACAAACTAGTGTATTTATATACAGTTTTATGTGCAGCAATGGGTTTTTTTTTAGGTTTGGAAATCCTTTAAAATTGCCATTGAAATTTTTAATAATGGCAGCTGTGAAGCATTTTTGGGTTACTATAACGTTTTATCAGGACTTCGGCTTTGATTACTATATATAAAAATAAAATATAATCTTTTCAAGACACCCCCTATCGAAAGTATCCAACTTTCAAGGCACGCACCACAATATCCTACCCCACTAATAAATCTACCAACAACAGCCTTCCCTTACACAGCAATCAGCACAATGACAGAGCGCGAATCCGCTCACCCTCCGCCGCAGCGCCTAGAGGGCGACACGATCGAGCCGACCGACACGCCCGACACGACCGACGCGACCAACACGCCGCACGACGGTGACGGCGACAGCAGAGAGCCAAGGGATAGGTTGCTGCCGCAGAGGGCGGGGCCCGATGGACAGGATAGGCCTGATGATGTTGATATGGAGGATGATATTGAGAAGCGGACTGTGGCGCATGTGAGTGTACTATCCTATAGTATATTTTTTATGTTAATTTAATCTTACTTTAAACTAATATTTTTGTAACAATATAATTTCAAAGTCAAATTATTTATTTCAAATAGGCACATAAAAGGCACTTTTGAAAAAAAATCAAAAAAATAATAATTTTAAAGTGTCCATGGAGTTTTTTGCCCATTCTTCTCCATAAGTACCTTCATATTTTTAACTGTCCGATTCCTTGACAATTCAAAAGTGCCTGTAAATGGTTTAATTGAAATAAATGCTTTGAATTCTTTTTCTATCTACTTAATAAATGTCTTAAATTAATTCACAACGAACGAGCAGCTTACACCGCGGGGTTCACAAGCATGAAATGCACAAGATTTTCTTATACAACGCCAGTTTTAGTATATGTGAAACCCGAAACACGTGTCAAGTATCTTTATGTAAAGAATCTATGTACGAAATTTCAAACCTGTATCATGTAAAATCACAAAGTTATAAGGTTGTTATGTTACCAGGGGGCCGATCGCGCTATTTCTCAGCGTAATTACCGTCCGAACGGAACGTTATTGGTTTTGTTTTGGTTTAGCTGATGTAAGAAACGGTATCGCACAATTTTTTCTGAGCGTCAAAATCGTTGACGTTACCCAATACTGAAAGTTCGATCGATCGTTCCTCCAACGTAACTTCCAAAGTAAAGCTAAATCGTTTCTGTTGAAATGATTAGCGCGATACGAAATGTGTCTAACGTAACGTTTTTGGTTGTGGTTTAGTTTTGGTATTAAGGTTCAAAATTACCGCGAACGGCCCCCTGGTTGTCTTTACTAAAACATGTTCACTAAGCGACGAGGCGCCCGCGCGCCTCCAGGGTCGTCTTGCACTCATTGATAATAATTTGGCAGTAGGTACCTAACCGTACGGCGGTTGTATTCTAATTAAATGGTGATAGCATTTTCCATCACACTTGCAGGCTTTGGACTGTCGTAACGGTCAAGTGTAGGTAGATATTATTATGTACTTTATTAGTAAATGCGGCCGTTAGTTATAAAATTTAGTCACTGCGATTTTTTGCACCTTATGCCAACCACTTAAAGTTCAAAGTGGATGAAGTGTTACATCGCATTACACACATTCACAGGTAGGTACAAATAATAACTCTACAAAATATCCATCTTCGTGTGTTTAAAAATGTAAATCATCACTATTTACAATAACTGACTTAATCACTATTTACGATGTCTTACTAATCACTCCCTACCAGGGACCATTTTTGTTACCCACTGAAAGGGTTTTCGATAGGGTTTTTCTAAGCGGTTAAACAAAAACCCATACGATAATGCCGCTATGACCTACCGAGACCTATGTTGTGCGCATATGATTGCGGATAGGTAGTTAGTGTCGTTTGGTGTCCAATTTTTAACCTTTTTTAAATATTTTTGGGACAAAATATAACATGGTGTAAAAATGATTGGAATCGATTCAGTTACATATTCTGAACAATCTATATTCAGCATTCGCATATACAAAAACTAATGCTGTATGACGAAAGTGAGCACTAAGAAAGAGTTTTAGAAAATGCACCCCTTAAAGGGGTAAGTGAAAAGGGGGTGGAATACATATGGGAATTTGCAATTTTTGCCGATGGAAAATCCATCGGGCAGACGACTTAAATGTAAGAAATGACTTTCCACATACAAACAAACAAAGAATCAATTTGAAATAGCATTAGTGTTAAAAATATATAATTAAACTTTTGAGGATTGATTCTCTACTTTTTTGTACGGCGCTTATGTCTCGTCAGATGCTAGCATTGCTGTCAGTGTAGATACAGACAGCACTGCTAGAGTCTGACGTCACATAAAAACAAATCGCGATCGTATTTTATAGTCTACTAGCTGCGCCCCGTGGTTTCACCTGCGTAAGTCTCGATCCCGTTGGAATATCGGGATAAAAAGTAGCCTATATGTTAATCCAGGGTGTCAGCTATATCCATACAAAACTGTATCAAAATTGGTGAAGAAGTAACAAACAAACACACACACACTCACAAACTTTCGCCTTTATAATATTAGTGTTATGCTAGAGCATAGACTATAAAATTATATTTTTACTGTGGCTTATTTTTATTTCTAGGACTCCAGATTTTTTTTTTTTAATCCTGTGAAATATCACCATAAGACCGTGTCCTAACCAAAATGATCGTCGCTTTCATTTTGTTCGGCGGACCAGAACGCGTGTTCGCGTAGTACGTAGACGGTATACGTATTACAGGTATAAACGTAGAAATATTGATATCTGTATGCACCTACATTTTTTCCATATATATTCCAGAGGAACAGCATTCAAGTGAGCAGTAGTGGGCGGCGCGAGCTGGAGTCGGGTGGGGAGTGGGTCGCGAGCGCAGAGTGGGTGTCCAGCTGGCGCGGCAAGCTGCCGCTGCAGACCATCATGCGCCTGCTGCAGGTGCTGGTGCCGCAGGTCGAGAAGATCTGCATCGACAAGTAAGTGTCGATTTCACCACTGAAACAACGCGAGCAACACATCTAAACTGCATTGAAGAGCTGTCAGTATCAAATATTTGTGGACAGGATACTAATTCAGATTTGTTACAGTTGTAATGGGCAATCATGTCATTTGGTTTAAATAGGTTTTTATTATTTTAATAATATTACAGCCTCTTTGTTTTAGTGGTCTATACTATTCAAAGGTCAACGAAACAGAAACGTGATTATATTTTGACGCGGTATGACGGTTCTATCATTTAAATCTTAGGTTGTTAAATCAATTACACCATTAAGAAAAATCACCCTAATTTTAGTTTTACAAATTATTAGCATGTACAATTTAATTCCCATAGGGGCCTGACAGACGAGTCAGAGATCCTGCGCTTCCTGCAGCACGGCACGCTGGTGGGCCTGCTGCCCGTGCCGCACCCGATCCTCATCCGCAAGTACCAGGCCAACGCGGGCACGGCCGCCTGGTTCCGGACTTACCTCTGGGGCGTCATTTATATACGGTAACTTCACTGACACCCTATTTCTACCCGTGGGTGTCGTAAAAGGCAACTAAGGGACTTACTAGAGAATGGGCAGCAGTGTTCTGTATGCATTTTAACACCATACTGCGATCGCCAACCCGCCAAGCGTGGCGATTATGGCAAACCCGCCTTTGAGAGAGGCCTATGTCCAGCAGTGGACGTCCACTACTGGACATAGGCCGCCCTCAAAGGGGGGGGGTTTCGGCTGAAATGATGATGATGAAGTTCACTGATGCTAAGCCCAGTTACTGTTGATGATAGAAATTCAGTACTTGAAAGAAAGTAAGAAGAAAGGTAAAAATATTTTATTTGGGACAAGCACAGGAAATACAAGCAGTAAGAAAAGAGCATTTAACACAAAAAAAATATCTGTGCGAGGTCCAGGCTCACCCCAGCTTAATGCTGCAATATTTAAAAAATAAATACCGCAGCGCTGGTATTCCCCTCTTTGAGGAGTGGCTAGAGAGGCCACTGCGTCCTCACCTTCCGCCTGACGCAGATCCTCACCGGACACGGTTGTTTCGGGAGGTTCCTGTTCAGGATAAAACGGGAGGAAACGCCCGGGTGTTACCACTGTGTGGATCGCCCGGAGGACACGGTGGAGCATACGGTGGAGGTCTGCCCTGCTTGGGCGGAGCACCGCCGTGTCCTCACGGCAGCGATCGGCGGCGGCGATCTCTCGCGTCCGGCCCTGGTTCAGGCCATGGCTCGGAGCGAGAGTGCATGGGAGGCCGTCACCTCCTTTTGTGAAGCAGTAATGGGGTAAAAACCACTTGTCGCGATATTTTGATCAGAAGTCCTAAAATTTCTATAGCAATGGGATCATGTCCCTACCTACAAAATGGCATAAAGTTATCGAACAAAATAGTACCTACATACTTTAGTTAAATGTAAATAAACTATATTAAAAAATGTTTTGAATTTTCTTAAAAAATGCGAAGACACTTTTTCCCCAACCTATTATGTTGGGATCGGCTTCCAGTCTTCCAAGAGAGATACAGATACGAGACAGATTTTACCTGATAAGAGTGGGATAACAGATTTAATAAGTTTTTCAATCTTTTAAGCAAATATATTCTTTTAAATCTTAATTTGGAATTTAGTATTTTGTGACTCGATTCACAATTTTAGCGAATCACAAAGTTGTAAAAAGATTGTTATGGCATGTGGCACATCACTAGCAAGAGGATAGACTAGACAAGTTTTGAGGGAGTTGGAAGATGCCGGTCGCTTTTGTTTTTTTTTTATAGCCATGTTATGAATAGCTGTAACATGCTGCTTTAATAGCACAGCACAGCTTTAATTGAAGTCCGAAACTTTACGAGTAAATAAATAAAAAAACTAGATGGCTAATGTCACTAATTTTGAATTTAAAAGTACTGTAATACAATACACATCTAAATAAAATTAAAATTCAGAGTCTACGACTTGTACTTTTTTTTAAAATTTGTACTTGAATGTAAAATTTGGGTATTTTTTTAATAAAACAATAAAAACTCGATGAAAAAAAATCCACAGGGCATGAGAAGTGTTTAGTGGTCTGAAAGGATAGCAGTCGACCATTTCAATTTGGCACACGATGCACCAAACACCCTGTATTATTATAATATTTAATATATTTTGATTTGGAGCCTTTTTTTTGTAGTTAAAGTAACATTTCTCCCTGATTGATACCCATCCAATATTACCTGAGGACACAAAATGGATAATGTCTTATTTATTTTTTCTTGTACACCAGTCTGTAGTGATGCAACCAATACTACTTTTACGAATACGAATACCTGATTCAGCTATAGAGCTGCGCGCAATTATTAGTCAAAGAATATAAACATAAAAAATAAAAACAACACAATCACAACACACACCACAACAAAATTTACATGGATTCGGCGAATACGAATATTCGTATTCGTTGCATCACTACCAGTCTTACTCTCAATTAAAAGCGACATCCTATTGGCATTTTACTCTCTTGAAATATGGAATGCTTTTATTTTTGGGTGGGAAATTATCAAATAACTTCTCCCGCTCTGGGCGGAGCGGGAGGGCGTGTCAGACTTTTACTGACTAAAACCCACCCGTGTTCTTTCAAATGCCTGTGTGCCAGGGCCACGATATCCCTTTCGGACAGGCTCGTAACCCTGACAGGAAATATGGAATGCTGAAATTTATACTTTGAGAATTTGATTTTCTCAATACCTGATAACCTTCAAATAGAAATACGAAAGAAAATTAAAAAAAAATTATCACAGCTTTCATATAAAAAAAGATAGCTCGAGTATTTAGTAAAACAAAACAAATAAATAATTAAAAGCACGGAAAAAGTAGTCCGGAGCTGCACTTCGTGACTGTGACAAGGAGGTTTCCACTCAGCGTTATGCTGTGATTTGGGGGCACAGCAACAAGCTGATTTTTTTTTCAAATCCAATAATTTTGTTATTAAGAACCCACATTTTAAAATTATCATTTTATTATTCTCAGAAACGTAGACCCACCGATATGGTACGACACGGATGTGAAACTCTTCGAGATACAGCGGGTATAATCTTCGCGACTTAAAAATCGACATAGCTGCAATTATCCTTATAAAAACAACCGGCGTGATGATCTCCAATCCGAAACGCTGGTAAAATAATACCTATTTTTAATTAATTAATGTATTTAGTTGTTTTGATTGTATTGAGAAGTTTGGTTGATTGGTAACACACAGTTCCGGAGTAGAGCCTTCCGGGTTTTGTGTTTCAGTGAGGTGTATTTTTGTTTACTTGTCTAAGGGTGTATTCATGTAGAACGCTGATAACCGGCGCCAACAGATTACTTTTATCGTAACAAATAAATACGGCGGTTTGACATGTTTTCTATACAAAAGCTGTCAAACCGTCATATTTTTTCTTCCATTATAGATGCAATCTTTTGCGTTACTGATGCAGATCGACCGGAACCCGGAAGATCATACCTCTGTGTGAATATACCCTTTTACGTAAATTTCTTAAACTAACGAATATTTGTCTAAGAGCTATTCTGGCCTTAGCATATTCTGGCCTAGGCACAGCTTTAGCAGCCTTATTATTACTGCATACTGCTCGTTGGCTGCTATATTTTCTGTGTATTTGTATATCATATTGTATTTATTTTAATAATATATAAAAAAATGGCGTCTTTATGAGCGTCTCTGCCTTGACTGACAAACTACTTCGAATATGTATGTTATTCAAGACCAATATGATAAACTTAACAAAATATTTCATGAATTATTTGTAGTTATGTGATAAACTGAAGCTAAAAGTTAAGTTACATTTTATTTATTTTTTGTTTTGTACAGTCCCCTGCATTACTCGTTGTACGGATCTAACTACCTTAAAAAACGTCTCACCTTGGCAATAAGCAACTGAGCAGCGACAGAAATGACCTCTCTACCTCCCTCTCCTTACAATATAGTACTTACTAATTACATGCTATTATAAAGTAATTACTAATTACATGATATTAAAAGTACTTACTTATTCCATGCACACGGTGTCACTTCCTGTTCCACACTTCCGTCCCTTTTCACGAAATCACTGCCACAGAAAGCGAAACGAAAGATGTTATACATCAAAAATAGGTAACCTATTAATGCAGCTGCCTGCACATTGCAATCCAATATCTTCCAGTGTAATTTTTTGTTTAATTTCAAGTATTTTACCAACTAAATGTTATAAGATTTTATTTTAATGCAATTATTATATTTTGACGTATTTAAAATATTCCTATGTATGAAATAGCTATCTATTTGGCCTCTGTGCGTGTGTGTGTGACAGTAAAATGCTGGACACATATCGATGTTACTTTAGTCAATAGAATCATTTCATTGTAACAGACCATGTCTTATGAGCGCTTTACGTGTTTACATTTAAATATGAATATATTAACTTAAAGCTGACGGCTAGTCATAATTTTTAATGTGTGTAATCATAAATGCATTTCTGAAACTAATGAATGAATGTTTTATCTGTCAGACTTTCAGATTGCGCTGACTTTTTTGCATGATCTGAATTGCTTTCGAATGCTGTTGCAGTAGCAAACTTAAAATGACCCTAAAGCTCAACACACACAGGCAGCGGGCGCGGGTCGGGTCGGCGGCGGGAGCCGCGCACGCGTTTCGTGTGGTGTTGTTCATATAAATACAGAGAATTCAGCCTGCCGTACTGCCGCCCCACCCACGCCCGTCCCGCGCCCGCTGCCTGTGTGTGTTGAGCTTAAAGCGAGTTATAAACAAAAGTACAAGTTATAAAGAAATATTCGTTTTGATCCCTTTCATTCCGTAAATAAAGACTTATTTTTAACTTGCACTAACGCAATTTTCTAGTTCGGCGCAAACTGTACTTTGATTTACACCCGTATTCAAGAACGATACTATGAGGTCTCACAGCGCCCATCAACGCATATGGCCGGTAAATCCAATTCATAAACAATACTTGAGTGATGTGCAACGCTATGCGTTCCCTTAGAAGGACCCTTACGTAAAGTAGCTGGGCAGCTATTTTAACCAACGCATAGTGTAGCTTATTGTAAAAAAAAGGTCTGTGTCAAATGATAATGTGGTCCACAGATGTGGTTGTTTGGTTTGGTTGTTTCTGTGTGTTTTGTATCCATTTGTGATATTTTATTTTCTTATTGATTTTAACTTTTTTAATTCAATATTTTTGGCGTGTGTCAGTTTGTCTTCTATGATAGGCCGCTCCCGCATTAATGCTACAAAGAGCTATCGTTCCGATACAGAAAACGGTAGCTAATTAAAACTGAAGCAAAATAAAATTAATTAAATAGATAGAATAGATTTTATATTATTGTAGATAGTTGTAAGATGTATAGGTACAATTATCCAAAAAAAAAAAAAATTATTATTTAGTAATAATAGGTACTATAAAAACATTAATATTTAAAAAAAAAACAGTAAACACACCATTAATTGACACCTTAGTTTGTTTTTAGAGAATTCGAAACCGTATGCACCTCCTAATAATTCACACATAACTAATCAATTGAAGATAACTAAACTATTTTTTGTTTGGCGATCCTTGAAAACAGAGTACTTTTATTATTACTTAAATCACCACAATTGATGGTTTATATTTCACAACTGACAACACGTTTAAAGGTTATATTTATGTCGTCCACACATCTGCCAAACACTAAAGCGAACTTAGCAACAGAAACGGACCAATCACAGATCTATAATCGACCCTGTGCGTTCGCATAGTAAAGTGTCGCTTGAGTATTGTTTGTGAATTAAATGGCCTGCCATGACGAACGCAGTGAGAAATGCCTTACTTAGCATAGTGTCGCTGCCATACTTATGTAAGTATCGTTCTTGAATACGGGGGTTAGTCTTAGCTACTTGTTAAGGGGGATGCGCTAAGGTAGCCCGCGAAATTCAAATTTTCTTAAGTTTGTGCAATTTGCAGGTCTGTGTCAGGTTCTATGTAAATCTACATAATGATTCGCGGACGTAACAAATATGGCTTTACAGAATTATTATCATTAGAATCGGCAATACAACTAACTCTCTTCGTAGAATCCTATTGGATGACTATTTCCAAATTGCAAAAATCGTAAGAAAATTTGAATTTCGCGGGCTACCTTAGCGCATCCCCCATATTCACAACAACTTCTATGGAATTATTTTATATCGATGGAAACATGAGCTCTATGTTCGTTTAGTTGTAGTAGTGCAATTATTTTAAATATTTCGGTCCAAAATTAATATTTTGTATTTGCAGGGTTTATTTGAAAATTGTATAACATCCGACTATTTGCTTTTCTTTGTTTTGTTTTTGTATTATGACAAGTAAACGAGGCTTATGACAAACATACAATTAATGATGTACATACATTCCATAGGATGGTTTTATTTTTATGATTACTGACATTTGTGTGTCTATAATATTATGAGAATTTAAATATAAAATAGTTTATATGAATTTATCACCAAATTTTAATAGTTATATACTTACGCATTTGTGATAGGGCCGGTCCACACGACATGCGTCGCGCCGTCTGAAATACCTACTAAAAATACTAAGTAAATTAACAAAATAAGGGTTTTGGCTGGTGTTAAAGTCCGTAATCAAATAATCATTCCGTGTTGAAAATCATTCCGTCAGGGCAATTAATGGTTTTTGCAAAATGACTACCTACTTAAATCGTGCATAATTATATATTCAAATCACAACTTCCATTTTTTAACAGTTACATGAAATGCGAAATTGGCGTGGTGTGTTATTTGAAAAACAACTAATTTCCCTGACTGTACGTACATTACGCCTAGTAAAGCCGTGTCGTGTGTACTAGGCTTTAATTATCATGTTTAGTGCACTCAACGTAATTCTTATGTAAATTAATAGGGGCCTTAGTGGACCACTTCAATGAGAGAATAGAGTTAAAACAAGATGTAACAAAATAAATGCCAATATAATATAAAAAACACATAAAAAAAAACGTATTTTATCAGATAAAGCAAGTAAAACTAAATGTGTATACAATTAAAATTATTAGTCCTCATATAATGTTTCACCAAAATGGTCATTTGAACACTCATAATCACGGAAAAAGTACAATTTATTTGTTAGTTCAAGCTAAGTTCGAAGATTCCACTGCGGCCCGCTTTTAGTGTAACTTGTACATTTAATAATTTATTTGACACAATCACTGTACTTAATGTTATCTAAAATAGAAAATATATAATGTGAGCATTGATATTTTGAAGTTCTTTACTTATCCTGGTTAACGTACCCTTATTTTTCGTTTAAGGGTCGACTCATACTAGCGCCGAGTCAAAGCGCAGCGAAGCGTCAATTTAAAAAAACATAACATAGCAAATTCACCCTTATCTCTACAACGTAATGAGTATATTTTTATCGAGATAAAAAAAGACTCGCTAATTCGCGCGCAGTCCGGAATACGCGCGTCTGCGAGCGACCAGCGCTGACTGGTATCCGCGCTTTACGTTGTAGAAATAAGGGTGAATTTGCTATGTTATAAAAAAAAATCTTCGACTCTGCGCTAGTATGAATCGAGCATTACAGTGTTGGAAGCCAAAACAATTTTTTTATTTAATTCTATACCATTTTGCGTTTTAGCATGGTAATAGCGATTGTTGACCCACCTACATAATTACATACAGATTGGCAATGTCATTTTTCATTTTAAAACCGTAAATAAGGCCCTTTAATGGGGATGCGCTAAGATAACCCGCCGAAATTCAAATTTTCTTACGTTTCTTACAATTTTACTCATGAAAATCTATGAACTGAATCAGGCAGCGTCTTATAAAACAATTTCAATAGAAATGGGAGTAACACTATTGCTTTAAAAAATCAGCGCACGCGCCGCCGCCGCCTTTCAAAGGAATATATAAATAAAACAACAAAATCACAGATATACAATCTTTAATAACCAAGCGTCTGTTATAAAAGACGAACCGACCAGTCCCTTTCTAAAAAGGATCCCTTGTAAAACAATAGTTGCAAACGCCAACGAAGTAAAACTTCAACTAAATTACATCACATCCATTAGAGCTAACATGACTAGACTTATTATTATTATATTATTTAGCGGTGCTGTACTTCTTGTATACTTTCTCAAATATACACTCCCGGACTCCTTAATCAAGCCATCAAGCACTTTTTGATGGTCGTGAATTCAAATTTGGAACAACGATAACACCAAAATGATAGCCAGCCAGTATAATGACTTCGAAACTGCATAAAAACCTTTTCTTTGACTCATCATTATTTCGATGTTGTAGGCCCTTATACCTTGCATGGATTTGCACGGTGGCTCCATTTAGGAGCGTATTTCTAAAATGATAAATATTTTCATCAGCTGCTGAGCATGAATACTTTGTGGCTTTCCAGTAAGAAAATTTGGTTGAGTCAACCGTCTTGAAGAGTGTCGCCCGTCAAAAACCCTTTTTTGCAAATGATCTCATAGACAATTAAGTGTTGATCGAATTCCATGAGCCTGTAATATCTCTTCTTAACTTTTTTTTTACCCAAAGATTTTGCATCCACCTCCTTTATATAAAATTCTATAATCCAGTCTTATCCTGTCCTGGGCGTGTGATATGTGTGTGTGTATTCTTAGATACAACTCCCCATTATATTCGATATAAGCAATGAGTTTCCTGAAATGACGTTCACTAGGTGGCAGCACTAAGACGTTAGGTCCGGACACCTATCAAAAATGTCAAAAGCGCCTATATTTTCTTTAGTCGTGACTGAATGATGAACATCATCATATATTTTAGATTCATTGTCGACATGGAAGACCTCTTGTCAAAGTGGCGCTAACTGGTGTTGTGAATTTTCACGAAAACCCTCATTTACAAGATAACCAGAAATCCAAAGTACAAACTTTTCTTTGTGCGTCGATATCTCAGTCCAATAGGTCTGGTTACCCCATACTATTATTCTTAAAATATACAAGAAATTGAACACCGCCACATATTGTTATCAATTCGCCATTTATGAACTACGAATGAGTCCTGCTGATATAAAAATCAGTATATTTCGAGTTGCCAGAGAAAAAATACGCAAGTTTAAATTCAGTTTTTCTTTAATATTCTATTTAAACAGACTTCTTATTTAATACCATGCATAATGTGTTGATACAGCTCTGATTAATGGTGCATGAAAACTTTCGAAAAACTACCAAGCGTATTTAAATTGCCTTCCCTGGCAACCCTGTGTTATCAGCAGGTTTTTATCAATGAAATTGGCTGTGCACTGTTGTGCGATTTTAATGGCATGGAATCTTACAAAATTTCCTATGCTTTATACCCGATCTGCCCTTCTAATTTGGCAGGACTTGTACAAGTTGGCGATTTAAGTAAGAAAGTATGGTTTTTTTTAGAAATGGTCGCAGATTGGGTATAAAATAATGGACGTCTGTAAGCAATAATATCAGCACATAGAAATACATGTTTGCTTACCACAGACGTACTAAACTATAAATACTATACTAAACATGTACAGAATAAATGGGGTTTAAGATTATCTCTCTATTGTTATATGCGATACAAAACTAGTTTCGAGACAATTCTAAAAATATTTCTTTTTTTTGCCGATTATTGAACACCGTATTTATTATTATTTACATTTAAAATCGACTTACCAACCATGGCGTGACGACTGGTAAACCTCCTAAAATACAATCTAGGTATATAATGATGTTAATTATATCGAGATCGGTCTAGCAGTTACGGACAGAAAAAACTTAAGTATCATGTCTTGATAAGTCGCAAAAACGGCGACTGACTGGTCGTTATGGATATTCCATACATTTAAAACAATCCTTCATTGTCCACATTAACTTTATATTTTACAATTCTCACTTCTGCTCATTTTTAACATCGAACTATTTAGGTCGCAATCAAGTTGTTTATGGAGAATTTTAAGAAATAAATTCTTCCACCAATATACCCTATCTTATTTACTATCCTGGCATTTCAAAGCCAATTCAGCGGAGTAAGAGAGGCGATATAACTTCCTTAGCATACTCTTCTTTCATACCTAACCATAACCGCACAGGTTAATAACAATCATCATCAATAATTATCAACTTACAAACATACCAGGATTAATGTTCTTAAAATTCCCCATAAAATTTATTAAAACATTTATATATTCATGAGACCTTGACAAAAGTTTTTGATTGTGTGGGACACCCAACTAATCAAAACTTAAAATATTGCTGACTCTTACTGGTAGGTAAATCAAGAAAGAGAAGGAAGCATTTTAGAGCTGTCAAACTAGTCTGAATTTGTTTGGAAGATTTCAGTTCAGCTTTTTTTGATAACTTTAGTGTATTTCCTATCTACTTCTTGTTTTAGTTGCAAAAAATTATAGCAATCTTTTATATCAGTTAAATCGCCCATAACAATCTGGATCATTGTCATTCGGTTTAAAAAAACAATTATGAATTGAAATTGGACTGTTTTACAAATTTTCTTAGGTTAAAAACACTACCAATGCTTGAATTTTATTTATTGAACAGTGCCAAAAGTTTTAATATTTATCGGGTAGGATAGTGAACCTTGGAATCATAGGAATTGGTGGGAAAATTCAAAACAAGTGATTGTGAAGATATTAAGATCATAAGGGTGATAATCGTGAGTCAGGATATAAGTGTTTACCATATAGCCTAGTCTAGGGTAAGGTTTGGGTAGATTTATTATAAAATGCTTGGATAATATTAAAATTACGTGTAAAAATATTTTAATGCAAAATACTTCACCTATTTTGTCGGCAATCTGAGGCTTTAAAGCGACTTCAGCTAAAGTTCTAATATTTGGCTTTCTTTTGTTAGTTCATTACTTATGGAAGCCACATAAACTCGTTAACTTTTGTTTTTCAATTTCAAATTGCTATAAAAATTAACTCATTGCGATTGATAACTTTGCAAAGCTGTCGCAAACATGTCATAAGCATAATTCATTGCATTCAACTTGCAAATCATCATTGTTCCATTTACTAAATCTACCAAAAATACTAGCAACACTTGCAAACAAACCTCTAGTGTTGCCAACGAACAAAATAAAGCTACCATTTTAGTAAATTTCTGTAAAAACCTGTATTATTGATTGGTATCTTGTAAAACCGCTGTGATAGTAAAACCTTACCCTCGTGTGCAGTCTATATGATGAACTCCTGGCTCACGGGCGCCGCTAGCTAGCTGAGGGAGCTGTAGGCGGGGGGCGGAGGGCTAGCGTCGCGGCCGGGCATCAGTACTGCGATCTTGTACGGGGGCGGCGCCTCCGGGGACTCCGTCGTGGCGGGCTGCGATCGCTCTGAAGACTGTAGAAGTGTTGCGAGCGATATGTCGTCTGAAGGTTCTGATGGCGGTGGCTGCAGGAAGTACAGATATTGTGTGAAAATAAAACTGTAAAATACTCCGCATTTCAATAGGTTTAGACTATGTATAACATGCCGTTAAGTTCAATGCAAATTGACTCTTCTATCTGGTAAAAATTAGACAACATGAAGTCTCATCTGGGTCCAACTATTAATGTTCAGTTTGACTTGCACTGCACTTCTGCCCTTCACACGATTATAATGGTATGGGCTCCTATTGGTGGTTTCAGAGACTAAGATCCAGTTTCACCCTAAACAATCTCCCCTTGACCTTGGATCAGCTGGTTTCAAATGATGAGTTTTTGTTGTACAGACGCCAGCAGGTCAAGCTACCCGAAACTGTCAAATTTTCCCAATCAACCTTGAACCTTATGCTTTAACGATAAAGTTGAAAATCTTTTAAAGAAATTTGACAGATTGTAGTAGCTTGATGTGCTGGCGTCTATACCATGATTAGATGTCGTGTCTGTGAAGTGTCTCAAAGTCGTACGTACCACGTATATGCTAACGTGGCGGTCCCGCTGCGCGGTGGAGGAGACGCGCTCGGGCGTGCGCACGGGCGCGGGCGGCGGGCGCGCGCGGCACAGCGACAGCGCGCAGCCCACGCCGCACACGCACGCCACGGCCGCGCACACCACGCTGGCCGAGCCGCCGCCCGCGCCGCCGCGCTCGCGGATCACCTGCGGTGACGTACGGGTACTTATGTGATAGGGCTTCCTAACTTAGTTGAAGGGTTTATAATTGGCTGCCTAATTATCAGGTCTAGGATGAAAACCATCAAACACAGTTTCAATAGCTATTCTGACTTCTTTCGTTTGCAGGTTCAAACTGCCGCACTTGGAATTAGTTAGTGGCTCATCATTCAGGGAGAAAATAACCACCATTGACGCTACACCCTATGGTTCAGAAGATAGTGGTTTAGGCTTCCTTAAAGTAACTAAAACCTCAAATTGCTATTATTTCAACTGTTGGTGGAAGAAGTTCAGCGATAGATAGATGCATATAAAAGAGGTTGTGGAAAAGTGGATGAAAAACCCCTCTGAAATCGAGAATTAACCAGATATTGCATGATAAAGAAATGTCATACCTACTGCCCTATAATTAGGCAGTAGCTAGTTTTTATTCCAAAGTTCGCGGTATACTGCGTGGGTACATTATTATTTCACTACAAAACACGCAATGAAATTTTTTCAGATTTGGACAAACAAAGCGATAAAATACCGATGCCTATCCCGACACGAAGGTATGCTGTAAAGAAATATGTGAACTACTTAGGTAACAGAGTAAAGCCGGTTCATAAAATGTCAAAAGACTTATTTTTTTACCGAAATCTAAATATTTACTTCTGAAAGATATCTTGAAATTGGCAGATTCAATTTATTATTTTTCGGTCATTGGCAGATTTATCGTAATATATGTATTTAACGTGCTTTTGAAAACCCAGATCAGATTTTATGGTATCCCACAAAATGATGATTCAGATTATCGTTTCAAGGATATTTTATGCTATTAGCACTTCAGCTTTGTTTAAAATACATGCTAATGCCAGCCATTACTTCTCATCTACTGCAGAATGACTACACCTATTAATCTGTTCATCCATCATCACAATAATTCTGCCGAAAGATGTCCTGCTAAACATGGGCCTCCCTCAAGTTTCGCCACACCGACTTACAGCGACCTTCACGAGGTCATCGGTCCACTATGCGGGGACCAGTGGGGACCACGAGTGAATATGCACATTCTATCCCCACTCTACCAAATTATTTTTGTGCCAGCGACAGCATTTTTTCGATGGTCTATCCATACGAAAATTTCAAGAATATCAAGAAAATAATGTTCTTGCTCTTATTCTGGTTCTATGTTCGTTTGGTTTAAACCTTTAATTATTAATCTAACTTATTACGAAAAATAAACATCAAAAATAGACTCACGCTCACCTGCCGGTCAAAGTAGTACTTAGCGCCTGCCAAGAACACAGTAGCCAGCGCGAAAGAGACCAGCATGCCGAACTTTAAGTGCGGCGCCATCATCGGCGAGTGGTGGAGGCCTAGGGCTGCGGTCCGCAGTAAAGTGTCGGGGGTAACGGAGCGCGCGGCTGCAAGGCTCGCGATTGTCGGCTGGGGTGGTTCCGCTGGTATCTCCACATAAAGGCTAGGCTCATCGTTTTGTCGCCGCGCGTGGACCGCCGGCATCGGTGGAGGCCTAAGGGATTATATTTTGCTGTTCGGTGTCTGGACCACAATAAAAGACGTCATTCTTTACAATGATTACTTACAGATTTTTTGAGAATAAAGTTCGTCAGTTGACCAATGCAGTTAGAGATAGCGCCCACGAACAATTTTGTTGCCCGGTAACTTTTTTTGTCTCTGTCTCCTCGAGGAGATTAGACGATGCGCACATGGGAGCGACAGCGACGCTACTTTTTCGTAAAATTTAGCCCTCCCTTTTAAAGACTTGAACGTCAGTAGTCTCATCATCATCAATCCTTGAATACCTATTAGAGTTGTGACTTATGACGTCGAAAAAACCATATATTGACTAGGTACTCCCTCGTCCACCACACGTACGTATACGAGGGCGACAATGAAAATTTTTAGAACTTGGAAAAAGTTCGGGAGAAACCACCACAAGTAGGATCCTCCTTCACCATGACAACGCCTCGTCGCACACCGCCAAGCAAACAATCGACTACTTGGCGAAGTCAGACGTGGAATTACTGGGTCACCCGCCCTATAGCCCCGACCTCACACCTTGCGATTCTTATTTATTTCCGAAAACAAAAGAAAAACTTCGAGGAAAACGTTTTATGGACGCCGAGGAAGCAGTGGCTGCGTTTAAGTACGAGTGGGCAAAGTTCTTTTCTCAGTGGTTCCATCGGATGCAGCGATATATTGATTTAATTTTCTAAGAACTTTCAGTGTCACCCTCGTATACACAAACTCATGGCTTTTTCTCATGTGAGTGTCCACGACACATTATAGTTTGTACTAAGTAATGGAGACGTACCCAGCATGTCGATGCGAGCGGTGCGGGCGGCGCGGCGGGCAGTCCACGGCGGCAAAGCGGTGCACGGGCGCCGCCATGCCCTTGCGGCCCCCGCCCCCGCTCGCGCACACGCGACCTCGCGCTCGCCCTGTGGAAACACCTGGATGCTTACTATCAAGTAGTCACTAATAAAGCCTAAAATCTCCTGACTGACTGAAGACCCCATAACAACATACGAGGTAGTGGGGACTATGCCTAATAAATAATAGAATAGCAAACTGCAATGACAGATTGCAGCGACACAGAAACATAGGTATAGATAATAAACAATCCAAATAAAATTGTGTCTTTAAAATATTCCAGTGAACATACAAATCTAGTCTTAATCCCCAAATACATACTAGTATACAATTAGATCTCATTGGGTCCCAAAGTTCCATAGTTTGCTAATGCTTTCAGACCCCTTCAACTCTCCCACACTAAGGTCCCCATACTCTCAACATGCAACTTAACAAAACCAGTAACTACTCCACATACCAGCAGAAAGTGAAGATGGAACACGATGACGGCCGGTGTAGGCACACTGGCTGCGTTTATCTATCCAAAAATGCATTGGAACGCCTCGGTGCTAGCTGCTATAGAAATATCAGTGGCCGTACAATGCCCTTAGTGTGCACATTTGACCATTGTATTGAGTTGCTGCAAGGAGAATTTACTTGATGATAATTTATAAGTAATGTAGTTTTGTTTATGTATGTTATGTTATTTTACCTCTGACAGCAACTTTGTGACAAGTATAATGATCACTGTGATGCAAAATCAGAGGTAACATAATGTGCAAGGACTAATTTTAAAGTGATTGTTTGTTCAATTCCACTCCTGATAAGCCTGACTCTTACAAGTAATCATGAAACAGATGTTTTGGTGCATGCTACATTTTTGATGTTTGAAAATCATAAGTAGTATTTGTGTTTGGACACTGCAATTAAAATAAATTTATTGATGTAGTACTTAAAAATATATATATAATGGTATGGTATGGTAATGGTACTTATGCTGAATGGATGTGGGAAGAGTTTAAGAATTACTGCTGCTGAAACTACTTTTACATTATTTTCACTTTTTTATTTTGTTATTGGAGTATTGTTTTACAAACTGTGTCCAAATAAACATTATTCTTTCTTTTAACCCACCATAATATATGTTGTGTGTGCCTAAATATGAGTGGAGTGCCACAAGGGATATTCTTAGGCCTTTTAGTAAATGATGAATACCATATATTAAATAAATAATTGAGAAATTGCAGACTTCTTACCAAATATTACAAGATAGTAATAGATAATTAGTAATATATTATACTTGACTTTCTAGTAAATTCGTAATTCCTCTCATGAAGTTTGTCTTTATCACTGAGTTAAAAAATATTTGCAATATTTTCTTATAAGATATTTACATTATCGAAAACAGCAAATAATAGTAATCAGCTGTGAGTTACAGATCTGTTATTATGATAATAATGCTGCTTGCAGACAATGGGTGGCAGTGTCTGACCTGTGTTGACCTATTTTTTTAAACTGTCACTATGTCACACCTAGTTTAGTGATCTCCTGACCCCTTAGGAGAGGAGGAGGGCGAAGATTTATGAGCTCCTTTTGTTATGACACTGCTACACTTGATTTTCCAGAATATGACAGCCACTATGTTATTATAATAAGATTTTCTCCCATGCGACGCCTTCTTTACGAAAATATTTGTGCAAAGGAAATCACCTAAACATCTTAGTAGAAGAATTAAATAAAAAATTGAAATCATAGAAAAATACTTTACCTTTTTATTTATGTTATTCACACTTTAAAATGAGGTCACGGACTAAGACCAGCTGGGAATTAATTATCAAATAAATACATTTTAATACATCCTTTCATGACTATTTTCACTGTATAATCACACGGACACGGCATATAAAACCTTCTCACTTACTAAAAAATATTTACACTATCTAAATACATAGCTAATACACTAAGACATAAATCTACGGTGTTATATTTTTAAAATATAATAAAATAAATCATCAATTCACTTTTGCTCTTGACAGACATTTGTGGGCGGGGTGCGCGCGCTAAGCAAAACAATCAGAACTACCAACTGCACCATGATTTTGCAATCAATAGGTATTAATTTGCTCAATTACTTTATTAATTATTATTATGCAAAGTTTTATGCCTTATTCTGAATATTAGCAAAAACAAAAAAATCATTTAAGTTTTACCAACATGGAAAAAAGTGGAAGGGCTAAAATCATACAATAAACTGAATATATAAGAATTATATTATTCAGAGTTTAAAGCATTTCTATAAAGTTCTGTATTTGTTTATGTATTTTATAAAGATTTTTAATATTTAAAAGGAATCTAACATATATGTGTAGCTAGATAAGAACAATTGATTAGCATTATTTAAATTTACCTCTCAAATGTCTGGTGATTTCCGGAAACTTCTACACTATGGGTGCATTCCGAATTAAGACCATAATCGCTGTAATCGATTTTAGCGCGCTTAAACGCGTTCCCTATTAGCGTGAGCACGAAAACGTTATCGCGTGAAACGTCATAGATGACGTTATGACATGCGCTATCTTGCGATAACGCTAACCATGCCCTAAACTAACATCACCGTGAGCGCTGTCAGAAATGACAGTTGCGTTGTTTTGTTTTGAGTCTTATCTCATTTATAATAGCGTGGCATTTTCGAAATTGTGCTTCTGGCTACCGTCGCCATCTAACCAAAGAAAAAGAAGTGTACAAATGTGTGCGTGTGGTGTTTAAACAAAGAAATACTGTAATCCAACCGTGAGCGCGTTCACGAGCGTTCCGAATTATTGATAGTTGTCAGCTGTCATAATCATGGTATCTATCTCGGAACGGAAATTATTGGCTGCATTCCAAATTAAGACCATAATCGCTGTAATCGATTTTAGCGCGCTTTAACGCGTTCCCTATTACCGTTTAGGGCGCTAGATGGCGACGGTAGCCAGAAGCACAATTTCGAAAATGCCACGCTATTATAAATGAGATAAGACTCAAAACAAAACAACGCAACTGTCATTTCTGACAGCGCTCACGGTGATATTAGTTTAGGGCATGGTTGGCGTTATCGCAAGATAGCGCATGTCATAACGTCATCTATGACGTTTCACGCGATAACGTTTTCGTGCTCACGCTAATAGGGAACGCGTTTAAGCGCGCTAAAATCGATTACAGCGATTATGGTCTTAATTCGGAATGCACCCATGGTTGTGAGCGCTGTCAGCGATTATGTTCTAATACGGAATGCAGCCTTGGGCCGCATTCCGAATTGAGACCATAATCGCTGTAATCGATTTTAGCGCGCTAAACGGTAAAGGGAACGCGTTTAAGCGCGCTAAAATCGATTACAGCGATTATGGTCTTAATTCGGAATGCGGCCTTGATATCTTAGTTATAAGGCTACGTACGCACAGATAAGCGGCTTGCTTAGCGACTAAAGCCTAGTGGCTTGCTCTCTGGCTACTTACTAGGATACACGGTGGCTGCACTGCAGGTGGATTCCACAGAGGTTCTGTTTTAAAAACTGATGCAATTAATATTTCATCCATTTTTTTTCTTCTAAAATGCCTCGCGCCTCGTGACAAAAAACCAACATGTTTGTTTACTTCGATATACGCTAAACGACTAGCTAGGCGCCAAGCGCGCAGTGCGACCAGTCGCGAACATTCTAGAACGTTAGTTTAACTAAGCTACTCACTAGGTGACTCGCTAGGCTCTAGGCGCTAAGCAAGCCGCCTGTCTGTGCGGACGTAGCCTAAGAAAGTCAAGATCATTTTTAATATTTCTATGCTTGATATCGTGTATGGTGCGTTCCGAGTTGCGCTGTAATCGATTTGAGCGCGTTGGCGTTGTAGCTCAAAGCACAGTTTAATTTATTCAAGTTTCCTTTTTTTCTGATTTAATTCATGAGTTCAAGCACCCAGATTCTACGTTTTCTCTTGAAAAACCGACCCCAGCAACAACAATTCTTCCTCTTCAGAATCTGAAAGTGATGATTGGGACGAAAGCGATGACCCCTTTAGGGTATATATGTTCTGTGGCGAAGACTCTGCGT
Source organism: Tiliacea citrago (assembly GCA_963921375.1). Taxonomy (NCBI): domain Eukaryota; kingdom Metazoa; phylum Arthropoda; class Insecta; order Lepidoptera; family Noctuidae; genus Tiliacea; species Tiliacea citrago. The sequence continues at coordinate 23,985,303 of OY992796.1, forward strand.
CTTATACAATGAAATATCGCTGCGGAAAAACTGCAGTGTATTAACGTTCCGCAGATGTTTTGCTGCCGCAATGGCAGCAGAGATTCCTTACCGCACGCGAATGTGCGTTTGTGACTGTGTACTCAGGTGGTTCAATCTTAGTACAAAAAACTGAGGAAGTCAGTGGTTACAATGATAATAAATCTCCCTTGCTCAAACTCTCATTCAGCCCATTATTGATTACGCTGTTACTTGGATTCCACCGAGGAGCTTTTAAATAAACTTGAGCGTTTGCAAAACATCTCTATTCGTTTTGTTTTCAACCGTATGACTACGTTTCTAACTTTCGCAAGATACTCAAGTGGCTCCCTATTCGACTTCGCAGGAACTCGCGGATTTTGTGTCTGCTATTTAACCTCCTTCAAAATCCTAAAACACCATCCTATCTGCGGGAACGTTTTTCCTACGCCCGTCCTTCTGATGCGCCTTGCAGGTCGCATCTTAGAAATCTTCTTAAGTCCCTTCCCCACTCCACCGACTTCTACTCCTACTCCTTCACTGTGCACGCGGTGCGGTTGTGGAATTCACTGCCACCTAATATAAGGGCACAGAGTACTTTGTTTATGGGACTGCCAAACTGTTTCAGTATATAAAAGAAGAGTGAAAGAACACTATCTTTCCACTTCGTCATAGTTGCGTATGTATTTATTATTTTAATAGAATTATATTAATTAATATTCTAGTGATATTTATTTTAGAAGTATGTATGTTTGTGTGTATGTATATTAGTATATTCTCATATTATTTGTTTAATTTTATTAAGTAAATTGTTTTTGATTTTATGTATTCTATTTTCTTTTCTACTCTTACACACGGTGTCTACATCTCTTTATCGACTTTCCTATCACACCTGTGATGGGAAAGTTGATAAAGAGATGTACTACGGACTACGTCACCAGCATACCTATGCTGGAAAAGATTTCTTTAGAAATAAGCATCACCTTTGTACGTATTTCTCTGTTCCTTTCTTCTTGTATGTTTATATATGTGTGTACATAAAAAATAAATAAATCACGTCGGTGTATTATAGTCCTTATGCCAACAAGATGAAAGGTGTCCTTTTATATTTTGTTGGGTTATACCGTGACGTAGTTGGATTTGTTACTACTATGGATAAAAGATGGCAGTTCTGCACTAATGTTCACTAAAATTCCAACAGATGGAACTAAACAAAATCGAACAATGACAATTTTGTAAGGCTGATTGCTACTAATATAGTAGATTTTATTATAATTTGTGGCAAATACTGATCCTTTCTAAAGATTTTACTAGCACAAAATAATTAATAACACATTTGATTGTTTTTGGGAAATAATAATAAATATTCCGAAAATGTTTAACATTTTCTATGATAACTTTATCCCTGTAGAATGCAGCGATAGTAGAATTTCATTGGTGGTATATTTATCAATAAACTGGTAGCCCCATTAGTGTTGCCATAAGTACGGTAATTGCCGTTTCGTACGGTAATTATGCCTTCAAATTGCACAATGTACGGCATACGGCCGCGTGGTTACTACCGTACGCTAAAATACGGTAATATCATCGCATCAATGGGGCCGGCAAGTGAAAGCTGATCTGAGATGGCGCCACTATTCAAAATCAAAATCAAAATCAAAAAATTTTATTTCACATAAACCTACATGGGCACTTATGAAACGTCAGAAGCTAGGTGCACGGTTCCAATTAGTCGTTTCCTATGGAGAAGAGCCGGCAAGAAACTCCACGGTTACTCTTTTAAAAAAGTGGGCTTTAACAATGTTATAAGTTACAGTGTTAATAGGTATGGGAGGACAGTGTAGGCCCGTCAACATGTACCAAGTACTTAACAAAATAAACGATAGTTTACAAAGCTACAGTCTATTAAGCCTACAACGTTCTCACATTCACAAATTAAAAAAGAATCTATATAAAATATTACTAAAGTAATAAAAATAAAAACCTACATATTTAAACCAAATGACAACATTGTCATTACAACTGTAAAAAAAAAACTGAATAAATATTCTGTCCACAAGTCACTAATAAATATTTTAAATTAAAATTTGTAGGTTATGTCAAAGTATGTAAAAAACAGAAATAAAAATCGTAATTTAGGAGCAGTTAATAGACGTTCACATAGTTATGCCGTTAATGAGGTACCAGGGAAGCCACATGTGCAGAAGGAATTATTGCCAAACTTCCTTGTCTTCAACGTAGTCCTTAATCTTATAGTATGCTTTTTTGATTAGGACACGTTTGATGTGGGTTTTGAACTTTCCATCGCTAAGTTCTATAACCGACTTTGGCAACTTGTTATAGAAGCGGATACTGTTTATAAGAAATGCCTTGCTTGTTTTAGTTAATCTCAATTTGGGTATCACAATTTCATGTTTACTACGTGTATTTATATTATGGAAATCGCTTCTTATTTTGAAAAGTCCTAAGTTTTTGCGAACATATAAAATACTTTCTAAGATATAAAGGGAAGGCAGAGTTAGTACATCAATTTCTTTGAATTTGTTTCTAAGGGACTCACGAGGACCCATTCCATAGATCGCGCGGATTGCCCTCTTTTGTAAAATGAAAATTGAATCTACGTCAGCAGCCGATCCCCACAGCAGAATGCCATATGACATAATACTGTGGAAATAAGCAAAGTACACTAACCTAGCTGTGGCTATATCAGTTAACTGCCTTATTTTTCTTACTGCATATGCAGCTGAACTTAATCTACTTGAAAGAGCTCTCTTGTAATTTTGAATCTAAAGTAATTCCTAGAAATACAGTTTCCGTAATAGCATCTAGTTTCTTGCCGTCAAGTTTTAAATTTAGACTCACTTGGGGTACATTTGGTAATGAAAACTTAAGACATTTTGTTTTGTTCGCATTAAGTAAAATATTATAAGCTGCAAACCATTTTGAAAGAACAGCCAGACTATCGTTGACATGTAAGACATCCGTATCTTTTCTATCTATTTTAAAAATAAGGGAAGTGTCATCAGCGAATAGAATTATATTCGATAAGTTAGCCATCATGTAAGGCAAATCATTAATATAAACTAGAAATAAGAAAGGGCCAATAATTGAACCTTCAGGGACGCCCATCTTTACTAGAGACCCCAAGGACGTTGCCCCGTTAACGTTTACTTTTTGCTGCCTGTTTGATAGATAGAAAAAAACAAGATCAGCAGCTTGTCCACGAATTCCGTAGTGATGTAATTTACAGATTAGTGTATTGTGGTCAACGCAGTCAAACGCTTTTGAGAGATCACAGAAAATGCCAATGGCATCCTGGGATTTCTCCCAGGATTCCAAAATGTGACTGATGAGTTTCACTCCTGCGTCAGTCGTCGACCTACCTTTCGTGAAACCAAACTGGCGACTATGTAAAATCCCATTTGAATTAAAATGTGACAACATCTGGTCTAGCATTATTTTTTCGTATATTTTACTCAATGCTGGTAGCACAGATATAGGCCTGTAATTAGAGGGATCACTCTTACTACCCGATTTGAAAATTGGTACTACTTTACTATGTTTAATTAAATCAGGAAACGTACCGCTGTCTAAACATTGATTAAATATGCCTGTTAGGACAGGGGCTATTGTGTCAATTATATCTCCAGGAACCTTAACGGAAATTCCCCATAAGTCTTCAGTGTTCTTTATGTTAAGACTTTTGAATGTTTTTTTAATAGTGACAACAGAAATGGGCTTGAATTCGAAACTTGGAATGTCTATAGAGAAGTTTTCTTTGAGAAGAGATTCAGCTAATACGGATGATGAGGAGAGAGATTTCGTAACCTCTTTTGGGATGTTGGTAAAGAAGTTTTCTAGTGTCTCAGCAACTTTTAACTTATCTGAAATGATTTCATTATTAATTTTTAAAGACAATTCATTCTGATCTCGCCGTTTTGTGTTTCCAGTTTCTTTACCTGCCACACAGCTTTTATTTTATTATTAGAAATACTAATTTTGTTACTTATTAATTTAGATTTAGCTTGAGCGCAGACTCTTTTAAATATCTTAGAATAGTTTCTGACATAATTATGAAGGACTTGACTACTATTGTACGAACCTTTGTCATTCAGTGAGACAAACATTTACAAACTTCGGATTTCTTATTTGCGTTCATTTCTTATAATTTTTTTTCATATTAATTGAAAGGTAATCTATTGTTCCTAAATTACTTTATATTTTTACAACATTATGGTCTTTAAACTTGCTTCATGGTATAATGAATGTTTACTCAGGATACACTTTAGTGTATCTGTGTATGACAACATTGTATCATTCTATTAATAACTTTAAACGACGGAACTTAACCTTTCTGTCGTGGTACAAAGTTTGAGGCTATATTTCAAGTCTGAGTGATACTAAATAAAAAATAATTATATTAAGACGTTAATTAACCATTCATTTGTTTGTTTTTATGGGCAGTCTGTTTTCTTTTAAGGTTTATTAAATTGCATTAGAAAAGTTAACAAAAATTTCTGACATTATAAGTTATGTGATGCAGGTAGGTATAGGTTACGTACAAATAAGAGCAAATAGTTTTTGACGACTTAGTTAAACTGAAAATAATATTTTTTAATACATACCTGAGTATTTACCGATCTTTTCATAGTTACTTTACTTCAAATGTTTATGACACACTCTCGGCCCACTTTTAGACTCAAATTTTACTCGCCATATGGCTTAGAGCCACATTTTTTTTAAGTTCTCATCTCGAGGAAACTGGTGGCCTCCAGTTTCTTTACAATTTGGTACACAACATCTAGCAATTTCCTCAATAATTGTCTCTAATTATGAATTCAGTACTAATTCCTTACAAAACCGGCTTTGTTATTGGTATTTGTGCTGCTAGCGCCACTCAGTTGTCGGCCCCATTATAAGCACATTTCACAGGTTTTGTTGAAAAATGGAACGCAACTTGATACTATTGTTGTCAACGTAGACAGAGTATTCTATAGACTGCGTTATCTTCCTTTGCATTCGCACAAGAAAAAGAACAACATATTAACGTCACAGAAAGCAAAGAGACAAAGTATAGATATTTCTGTCCTTTACCGCGTGTCGGCTGAGCACATCATTGTGCATGTGCATTGTTTTGTATTTAAGGTATTGTCATTTTGCACAACTAGTTTGACATTTGTGGCGGTAGCTCATTTATGTCCAATTGAATTATTATCAATTACATCATAATTAACACAAAATACGATCTTGTCGTGGTCAATTCGTTATTATTACATTTGTGCAACTGTGCAAAATGGTAAGGTGCAGTGTAATAAGCTCTAAAAGTGATAGTTTGGCGAAGATTGCCGGATTGTCCTTTCACTAGTAAGTATTCGATCTTTTTATGTATTCGATCGCTTTGTGTTTTACTATTTCCAATCAAATAGTCGCAGTAATGTACTAACTAATTTGTCTTATGTGATAAATCTAATAAAATCGTGATTTGCGTAATGTTTTTATTTTTTAACCTTAAAATTCAGTGTTGCCACTTTTTGACGGCGAATTTACCCTTTAATAAGGGTAATACAGATTTTTTATACAGTCTATTAAAAATAAAACTTTATTTCTGACTTTGATCAATATGATATTAGTAATACACAATTACACACTACTTATAAGCTATGTTAGTAACAAACGTAAAAAAAAGATTTTAATTCATATTTATCTGCACTTACCTGACGGGCGTCAGGTAAGTGCAGATAAATATGAATTAAAATCTTTTTTTTTATCTTTTTTTATTGGATTTTCGTACAATGAGAGGCCAACTTATACTGGATATGTATAGCTTGACGTGTAGCCGTGTGTACATGTTGTTTCAATAATAAGTGCGTACCTAATCTATTAACATTTTCTTTTTTATTTTAGTATTCGTCTCCTGAGTTTACGCCCAGAACATTGAAACGAAAATGGCAGAAAGACCAAGAAATATCAAAACAGCGTTTGAAAAAGCTAAAAGCACTTCGAGAAAAATGTAGGAGGTTAACCAAAAAGGTGGCACGTTTAGAACATGTTCTTACAGAATTATAATCAAAACTGCTTGGTGGTGAAGAAGATTATGAGCTATTATCATCGATTGATAATGTTAACAAAGATTTTCTGAATAAGTTGTAAATCTGTATATTAACCGTAAATATTCTCCATCTCTCCGAAAGTTTGCGTTAAGCCTACATTTCATAAGTCCGCGTGCATACAATTTCTTAAGAAAAACTTTTAACTGTCGTCTGCCAAATCCATCCACCTTACGTTCTTGGTATGAAAGTGTTGACGGCAGTCCTGGATTCACCAAACAATCTTTAGAATGTGTAAAGCTCCTCGTGAATAAGAAAAGAAAGTAAGATTTTTTTTTTTTTTTTTTAAAACGTTTCCCCACTAGGAATTTCTCCTGTATCGTGGGTGCGTTTACAAACATTTAAACTCACATACACAAACAGCCAGACCTGGAACATCTACTTATAGGTCATACAAATATTTGTTCCGTGCGGGAATCGAACCCGCGACACGCAGCGCAGCAGTCAATCGCTTAACCACTGCGCCAACCATGCCGTCAAATAAGTTAGTTTAGTTATTCATAATAAGTTAGTGCTTTTTCAAGGACAATAATTTGTTTGTTAATGAATAAAACATTGCAGTCGCATCATTGCTCATGTTTTTTTATTTCTCATTCTAGAAACCTGAAATACAAATCTCATTTAATAAATATTATATGATGAATATTGGGTCAAATATACATCACTTGGTATCCCTAAACAGTAGATGTACTTTTTTTTCTGTCCCTTTCGATGACACGGATTTCACGAGTCTATAGAATACTCTGTCTACGGTTGTCAAGTACCAACTGCGACTTCTTGGCGGGAAAGTGAAGCGTCATGTTAGCCAATGGAGAGGTCAAAATTGGTATAATATTCCGACGATTTTTAAACGCTAATGTGATGTACCTTTTTAGAAAGCTTATTTATTATGCTACTCGATTATAGTTAAATCTAATTTTTTCAGGCGCCCGTTTTTGTGAAAAAAAAAGTGAAAAATGTTTCAATACAAACAAAACGCACATAGTCTTTATTTATTAATTTCTATGCAATATAATTATTTTATGTGGCTAATGTTTCCGTTTCTATTAAATACTTTGAGATTTTATTATAATTTTAGCTGCAGCTCCATGAAATTAAGACAAAAAATATTGACTATCATGACAATGCAATAACAAAACGTATCGAAAAAAGTCAAAGCTGTATACTCGGACTAAATATCCGTTGTAAATGTCAAGCCGAGTCCTGCTGACTAACGTTGTCATTGTCACGTCATTCGCCACAGGGCTGCCATCCCTAAAATATAAATAATGCTTGTAGAACATTTTATTTTTCAACACTAGTTTTAAGTTATTATTCACTTTGTAGTGTTTTTTTTGGAAGTCGATGGTTTTTTTTTATAAAAAAAAAATATTTGGGTTGCCATCAACAAATAAAATATATGAAAAACATTAAATATTTTATAATTTTTCTCTTAAATGGAGGGGTCTAAAAATATTATTTCAGTGGTTACAAATTCCATATTTTTGTCACTTTTATTAAGGTGTAGTTTGACGCTGGTTAGATTTTTCTCGGAATAAAAAAACAACGCCCATACAAAAAGCGGACATCTCCTTTAGTGTTTAGTCGAATGTTAATGTGTAATAATGGTGGATTATTATCCAGTAAGTGTTCGTGAACCTGCATTAGTGTAGGCAAATGAAACAAAACAGAGCAACATCACTTCAAGTTCTCTCAAGAAATCCGCACGAGGTTTCAGGAAAGTGCCACGTCTTTACTGAAACTCAAGGGGAGCGGGGCGGGTTATCATCTGTCATGCATTGAATAAAATTCATTTCATAATTATTTAAACAACTTTGTACTTGTTAAGTAGGTACCTTATTTTACATGACACAGGCTAAATGTACAAACCGAAAGAAGCCACAACAAAAAAAAAAAGCACCAACTGTCAACTGTCACTGTGTAAAGCTGTCAGTAACACTGTAGTCAGTATCGAAGTCTTGTACATGTACTCTGTGGTCTTGTAGTTTAATTAATAAAAAAAAAGAAAACCTCGAAACCAGCTCTTAACATTCACAATCAATAGGACGTTTTTGGCAAAACAATGCATTCGTAGAAAACCAAATAAAAGCTGCGTAAATTTTAAATCAGCACCCGAAATGATCACGAAAATAAAACAACCCGTCTTCATTTAAGCTGGATGAAGCGAAATGCTGTGAGAAAAGTCGTAGATTTATTGGGAATATTTGGGACGAGAAGAGTAGAAGTAAAGTTTTTTATTTTCCAAATAATTGTTTAAATCAACGTGAGGTATCATTTTCGGGTTTAACGTTTTTTAACGACGCTAATGCCGAATATGTTAAGTTTCGGGACGGCGCGGCGGCGGTCGCGCCAGTCATAAAAAAAATTAATGAGTACTATTTCGGGGTTTTCGACGTGTTAATTAGTAATTACGAACATGATGTCCATTTTAAATTCAAAGATGGCGGTCCTGCTTTTTTTTTTTGAAAATTCGATCAATTTTAATATTTTTAAATAAAAACTCGTTACAAGCAAAGCTCATTTTGCTAGTTTAAATAATTATGCATTCCAAGTTTCATCAAAATCGGCCGAGAAGTTTCCATTTAACTATGTAGTACGTTTGTATGCAAAGTATGAAAATGACCCGACCCGGAGATTATATTGGATAAAACAAGGAAAAACAAGAATTTATTGAGGTCCGACTCTCAAAAAATTCTTGTTTTATCTCGATTCAAATTATATTACTGTTATGAGCATTTTTTTGTAGATAAATACACTCGACAATATAATCTACCTATTTTAATGGGAATTTTTCAACAATTGGTATCATTAGGCACGTATGTACTTAAAAAGGCAGAATGACAGCTGTCACGCACACTAGCTTATCAAAGTTGGCCTGGGACTTTCGTGGGTAGTGGTGAAGGTATAACAAGTGCTTTTGTTTGTGTTGTGAATTTTTTCGATTTTATTGTATTTTACAAGTGTGAACTAAAATCGAAACTATTCTTTGTTTTAACCCGTAACTTTTTATATTTAAAGATATTACCCAGTATCCCCCATGGATACTAAAAAACCCCCTGACCCTCCTGATCCCTTCGAATACACTCCGGTGTTAACGGTTTCTCTCCCCGACGACAATGTGCTCGAAAATGTAATGGACTCCGAAGCAACAAGTAGAAAAAGATTAGCAACCTCTTCCCCGACTACCATAACAAACCCTCCAAAGTTACTCAAAAAAGAATTTGGAAGACAATCATACTCATTAAGGGACAACCCACCATATGTCGTTCACGTTTCTTTGAAGGATGGGCAGACCCCAGGTACTGTTCTGCACCCGGTTAAATTTGGAATGTTTCTAACAAAAACAACTACAGCAACATTCTCCTAGGTAGTGTCAAACGTCTAGGAAGGAACCGGGTGTCAGTCGAGTTTAAGTCTCACCAGGATGCGAATAACTTCTTAATTAGCCAAATATTAGTCCAAAATAACTTTATTGCAACAATTCCTCAATTTAATATTACACGTTTGGGTCTTGTTAGAGACGTACCAAGTGAATGGACTGAAGATGAGGTCATAGAAAATATCAAGGTTCCTGCTGGATGCGGACTCGTTATAAAGGCAAGGAGAATGAACCGAAAGGTGACCTCTCTGGGTGTCACTGAGTGGAAACCCACTCAAACTGTAGTTCTGACATTTGATGGGCAAGTCCTACCTAAGCGGGTTTTTTGTTTTTATTATGCCCTCTCGGTTGAGAGATATTTGTACCCGACTATTCAATGTTTTAACTGTTGTCGTTTCGGTCACACACGTACGGTATGTCGCTCGCAGCCCCGCTGTTTTAAATGTGGTCAAGACCACCCTGGTGATGGATGCCAAGTTTCCACTGACTGTGCCATTTGCGTATCTTGTTCTGGCAATCATTATGCCAATGATAAGGCCTGTCCTGAATTGGGTAGGCAGAAGGGCATAAAAGCCCTTATGGCCGAGAAATCTGTTTCGTATGCGGAAGCAAGTCAAGTTTTTCCCCCAGTCTCACGATCATATGCAGAAGTGTCAAGAATACCACAAAAACTCAACCCAAAAACCAATCCGTCTCAATACCCCAATCCAGCTCCTCAAACACCAAAATCATACCGTAAAACGGTCTTTCTCAAACCTAAATCTCATGCCCCTCTTTCACCTAGCTACGATAGGCAGGCTCATCAAGCCCTTATTCAGGATTACTCCTTCTCTCCTTCCCAAAACGGTTGTGCCTTCCGTAGTGAAGGTGCTAGTACTCCTGATAAGTCTGAACAAATACTAGATATTATAGCCAATATGCTAATAACTGTATTAGCTAACCCTACACAACCTTTACCTGACCACGTTGCCAATAAACTGTCTTCCATAGTTCAATACATCAATAATGTTCCATCCCCTGACATTCCTGCAATGGAACGTGAGGAGTATTTCTCCTAGGAAACCTGACCTACTCTTTTTAATTAATAAGTTTAAACCATCGGTCTGCAGCATCGCTGAGACGTGGCTTCGTTCTGAAAGAAATTTCAGGATCCCAAGTTTCAGTGGTGTTCGCCATGACAGATCAGATGGATATGGAGGATGTGCTTTGTTCATCAATAACAAAGTATCATTCTCCCAGATCCCTCTACCCTTCGTTGGCGACAACATAAATGTTGTTGCTGTTAAGGTTGAGGGCATAAATATTTTTTCTTTTTATATTGCACACCCACGTTTCGAGGATCTTGTTTTAATTAAAAATTTACTAAGTAATGTAAACAGCCCATTACTTGTCATGGGAGATTTTAATTGTCATCACTACCGGTGGGGATCGGATTCTTGCGATAGTACTGGTGTAGGCCTAGTGGATATGTTGGACGATCTAGACCTATGTATTATTAATGATGGCAGTGCCACACGCAGGTCTGGATTAGGGCAAAGTAATAGTTGTGTCGATCTGACATTTTGCTCATCCGGCCTTAGCCAGCCTTTTATTGGCCCATAGCCAGCCTTTTTATTTGGAGTCGTTTGAATATGACCTATGGAAGTGATCACTATCCCATCACTGTTGAAATTCCCTCTAAATCCCTTCCAGATAAATCCTCCCCTCCCTTACTAAAGTACCAACTTAACTCTGTGGATTGGGATCTTTATTCAAAAATTTTAGACCTACGTATCTCTTCCCTCCCATCCATTAATGCTGAGAATGCTCAAGAATGTTTCGCGTCATTTTCCAACACCATATCCACTACAGCTGATGATTGCTTTCCTCGAAAGAAATCACCTACAGGCAAAATCCCTTCTCCGCCTTGGTGGGATAGGGAATGCACTGCCATGATCAGGGCCAGGAATGAGGCGGAAGAGACTTTTAACCTTGAAATGAACCTGGATAACCTTCTCGCCTTCAATAAAATATGGGCTAAGTCCAGGAAATTAAATAGAAAAAAGAAAAGAGCAGGCTGGGTATCGTTTTGTAGTTCCCTGAGTCCATCCACCCCAGCGTCGGTGGTATGGCAGAGAGTGAAAAGTTTTAGAAACAGTATAAATCCATCTCCCACGAACATCTTATCTGAAGAATTGGGGTACCAGTTTTTCGCTAAAGTCGCCCCAGTCTATGTTCCTGGTGTAGACGAAATAAACTTTGTAGGCTCTGTAACATCAATCGATCCTCTTGATAAGCCATTTTCCCTTAACGAACTTAAAACAGTTCTTACTTATGTTAAGGATTCTGCACCTGGCGTGGATGGATTCCCTTACTCTTTCATTGCAAAAGCGGGTGTAAAATGCCACCAATATTACCTGGACTTGGTCAATTTTTGTTTCATCTCTGGGTATATTCCTCCAGCATGGAAGGTTCAAGTGGTTATCCCTCTGTTAAAACCCGGCAAAGATCCTAGTGATCATTGCTCTTATCGACTAATTGCTTTATCGTCTATCCTTATTAAACTTCTTGAACATTTAATTAAAAACCGTCTACAATGGTTAGTTGAAAATAGAGGGCTGCTTCCATTGACTCAATTTGGCTTTAGGAAAAGTCTGGGTACAACTGATAGTGTGGGTATCCTCACATCAGAGATCCGGCTGGCCCTTAGTAGAGATGAGTCTGTGGTAGCCGTCTTTCTAGACATATCAGCTGCCTATGATTCTGTCCTCCTCCCAGTTCTCAGGCAAAAACTGCACGAGCTGAGAATACCGGCTAGGATTATTCAGATCATTTGCACCATTCTTTCAAGCCGCACTCTTCAGCTGAGGATTCCAGGGGAAAACTCTGAGCAGAGGGTGACCTGGCGAGGCTTACCTCAGGGATCCGTAATTAGCCCCATACTATATAATATTTACACTTCAGATCTCCCTTCATGTTTAAACTATAATTGTAAAATACTCCAATATGCTGAAGATATTGCATTATTGGTCGCTGGCAGTTCCATAGAGGATGCCGCTCTATCTTTAAATGTCTCTTTATCCTCATTAAACCAATGGCTACTCGATCACGGGTTGTCATTGAGCGCTCCTAAGAGTACAGCAGTTATTTTTACCCGCAGACGTCTTGTCCCCCAGGTAGACATTAACATAGATGGTCAAGTTATCCCGATCAAGGAAAAGGCCAGGTTTCTGGGAGTTACCCTAGACTCCAAAATGTCGGGTGTGGATCACATTAACAATATTGTTAAAAAATGTGAGCGCTCAGTATCTGTCCTAAAGGCTTTATCTGGAGTCTGGTGGGGAGCTCACCCATACACTCTAAAATTAGTGTTGGTCAGAAGTGTGATGGACTATTGCTGCTTCTTACTTGAGCCCTGTAATAAAGAGGCGCTTGGTAAATTAGACGCCATGCAAGCCAAATGCCTTAGGATTGTTGTAGGAGCAATGAAATCTTCCCCTATAAATGCACTTCAGGTAGAATGTGCAGATCGTTTTTTGTCAAAAGTTTTCGCCCTTTCGTCCCACCCCTTACTTCCCATTTTAGAACAAATCCACCTCTCCTTAGAACTATCCCCTTATTGGAAACATAAATCTATTCCCCCGTTGATGAATAGGTACAGTGAGCCATTGAGAGGTACTGGAGGGGTTGGAATCTATTTTACACAGATGCGTCTAAGCTAACTCCAACAGGATGCACAGGAATTGCAACATACTTCCAGAATTCCAAAATTGGCCTTCTCTTTCAGTGCCCTCCAGAGGTTTCGGTATTCACTGGGGAATGTATTAATCATTTTAGAAGCAATTAATTTCATAAAAAATCATAATATTCAAAATTCGGTATTTTTTTCAGATTCTCGCAGTAGCGTTCAGGCCTTAAGTCAAAATCAATTAAAATCAAAAATCCACAGTAATATCATTTTAGACATACAAAATTTACTCTTCACTTGCTCCAACAACGGTTTGAACATTGAAATAGCTTGGGTTCCTAGCCACTCGGGTATAGGCGGCAACGAGTGCGCCGACTCGCTGGCTAAATTTGCTACATCCAACCCTGTGGACCAAAAACATTACGCCGTCCATAGTTACGACTTACGGGCTTACACTAAAGTACAACTCATGGTCAACGGTGTGGCAAAAAAGTTCAAAGCTCAAGGGGGCGTGCTACGCCAGTATCCAACCCGACATCCAACGGAAACCCTGTTTTTTTAAATGCACCAAATTATCAAAGAAAACTGTTTCATCCTTGTGTAGACTGAGACTCGGTCACTGCTGCAGTCCAGTATTCCTCAAGAAGATTCGTGTTCGTGACTGTTCCTTATGCGAAGGCGGTCTTGATGAGGGTACTCTGGACCATATCTTTTTTTCATGTCCTTCCAATTGCCAATCTTTTGAATTGTACCATATGCTTCCCAAATTAAAAATCTCCCTTCCTACTAACTTCCATTCCGTCTTGACTAACTTTTCCCCTAAACTAATCCAAATCCTATCAAAATTTTTAAATGACAACGATATTAAAATGTAGTCTGGTGTGTAATAATAATTATAACTGTATTTATATGTGTCTCGTTAGAAAGTAGATTACTATTTATATATCTATAAAAACAAAAAAAAAATGTTAACTAACAAAACGTCTTGTCCTTAGCTACTAACAACTAACAACTACCACAAAGTGCAAAGTTCGACGGCCCATCTTATTGTACGCCCGGCCGTCACTACATAACGCTGGCAGAATAGTCGACATCGGCTCAGTTGCCAATAACCGAAAAAAAAAAAAAAAAAAAGTTGGCCTGTTTGTTTTATTTATTTAGAGTTCTTTTGCAGCGCCACAGAGTACATTTGTATATCAGCGCGACACTCTAATAATATCTTTCTAGACATTTATATAATCTAAGATTATAAAGTGCTCTGGCCCCAACCCAAAGTCCCCAAACGCAAATGCTGATGCCTGACGCTTGCGCCGGTTTCATGTGATATTTTTGTGTTCTTTCTGTGTTTCGTTGTGCATTTCCTTTTGTCGTTGAGTTGAGCTAAAGTTCCTCCGCCTAATCCATAACTGTGACCAGAAAGGAATTTTGTGTGATCTTATACCAAAACTAAGAGGACTATGGTATAGTGTTGTGTGTGTTTGAGATAGGACTCTTACTACACCTGTTTTATTACACCATGTCCTCGGACAAGGACTGCTGTGTTCCAGGGTGCAAGGAGAGTGGAGGTATGTCAGACTTAATTTTAGTTATTTTACTTGCTTGTTGAAAGTAAAATGTCATAATATTGCACAAAGGCGGTCATGCATTATCTATCTACCAGTCAATCTAATATACCTACCTACTTACAGTAATCTGTTGGCAATCTATAATTTCCTTACTTAAGAAACTAGTCTGTGATCCATTGCTTAGAACAGTTATACATGAATCCGACAACAAATCATCTTCATGACACTGTCACAATACAAACTTGTGTAATTATCATGTAGGTATTATTTATTTATGATAAAACCACTGCAACTTAACTTAGCCAATAGGGCAAAAAATTGTCAGGTTGTCTTCTTTGGTCAAGTCATAATGATCTGAACCATTTGCACCATTGGTACCATTTGCACCCATCGGCCCAAAGTTCACCAACATTGTAGCACACCTGTTAGCCTGACTATTGTTTATTAATGGTTGAGATATCAACAGTACAAAAAAAATTGTGATTGTGAACCTGACTTACTTATTTTCCATTTTTAAGGACTATATAATTTATTTTAGGTATGCGTCAAGTGCTCCATGGGTTCCCAAACCCTGAAAACAATAGAGAGCGCTTCAACACATGGCTGTATGCGATTGGTAGTAACATCTTGGGCTTGCCAAATGGGCACATATTTAAGTACCGCCGTGTGTGCCGCTCACACTTCGAAGATAGATATCTATGCCGTAACAACAAAATCAGCAACATAGCTGTGCCAACATTAAATATGCCAGGTTTGTATAAATCATCTTTTTTTTTCCCCTTGTTGATCTTGCAATTGGTTGTAAACCTTTAGCAGATTTTTTGTGCGGATATTGACTGCTCCTCAGCAGGTCCATTCTTCCATCGAAGAATTTGCCTCTCAAAATTGTCTAGACTTTATTCAATAAAGTCCTATATGTGATGGCGTTTGAGCCTTTTCATGGTTATTGGTTCACTTAGGGCTATGGCTAAGGTGTTGCTATGGGACGTTATTCAATATTTGTATTTGTGTATCTTGTGTTCTATTTCCTCTCTTACAGTTCTGATCTGTAGATGCTCATGTAATTCTGAGGTCTTCATAAACCAGGGGGCATTTGTTATTATTCTGAGAGCTTTATTTTGAAATCGCTGGAGAATTTCCACGTTGAGTTCCTCGCAGAGCCCCACAGCTCGACTCCGTATGTCCAGGGGCCCAAGTCTGCTATTTTTATAAATTCAGTCATTCCAACACAATCCCATTGTCATGTCATTGTCATTTTGCTAAAAGTTCGTAATCTGGTAAATTCATAATGGTCGATTATTGGTCGGTCAATGTTCTCGTAATATAATTGTGTTATTATAATGGCATTGTCGAATTGCCATTATTATAAAACCCATTAGTAGAAATGTCATTCATTTGTCATTATGTACGAGATTACCAATATAAGCAATTTCTTTCAATGTAGTGTCAGTGGCCGACCATTGGAAAGTCATAGTGACGCCATTATAATAATAGATTACCAAACTTGTCAAAATCAACAATTATGAAATCAATGATCGACCATTCTGACACTATTGTAATAGCAGACTTGGGGCCCAGACAGGCTTAATACTGCTTTGTAGATGAGTATTTTGTTTTCCAGTGATACGTGTGATGTTCATCCTCAGAGCCAGTTCAGTTTTCGGAGTAGGATGTTAAGCTCGTCACGCTTTTTCTCTATGTGATATCTCCACGTTTGTTTCTTGTCGATATGTGCGCCGAGGTATTTCGCTGTTGTCCCGTGTGGAAGCGGGTCATCTCCGAGTTTAACAGGTGGGCCAGTCATCTTTTCTAAGAGTAAATGTCACATGCGTTGACTAGTTGGCGCTAGCTTTAATTTTCCATTCTCTCATCCACTTATAGACTTTGTCGAGGTGAATTTGTAGCATTAGTGAGGCCATATGAGGGTTTTTGTTATTGCACAAATTTGCCGTATCATCAGCGAAGGTGGCAGAGAGGACTTCTTCTGACGTTGGTAGGTCTGCTGTGTATATAAGGTAGAGGGTTAAGACCTAGTACGGAACCCTGGGGTACTCCGGCCTGTATGTTGTTGAATTTCGAGTACCAGTCACTAACTTTTACCCGGAAAAATCTGTCTTCTAAGTAAGACTTCAATAGCAGGTACAGGTTATGTGGCAGTTGTTTTTTTTATCTTAAATAACAAGCCCTGGTGCCAGACCATGTCGAATGCTTGCTGTGGGTCCAGAAATACAGCCGAGCAGTACTCCTTTCGTTCCAGCCCCTCTCGTATCTTATTCACCACTCTATGCTCCTGCTCTACCGTTGAGTGCCCTATTCTGAATCCAAACTAATATTGTGGGATGATGTTGCCGTCTTTAAGTATTTCATTGAGCTTACGTGCAGCGACTTTCTCAAATAGTTTAGACATAACAGGCAATAGGCTTATTGGCCTGTATGACGACACAAGTTGCGGTGGTTTTCCTGGCTTTGGGATCATGATAATTTCCGACACCTTCCATATTCTCGGAAAATATCCAGTCCTCAAAATTCCATTAAAGAGCTGTGTTATGAAGACGATGGCTTTTTTTTTTTATAAATCATCATTGTACATAAACGAATATACTCCACTGTGCTGTATGTATTCCGAAGGGCCTAGACAAGTGGCATTCGCTTCGGAGAAATTTTATTTCTACAATCGCTTTCGCTTCAACAATAAGGAAGTTCGATTGGCAGACAAAGTACACTTAGTTTTGCTATCGTCTAGTGGATTCGACTGCTCGATAAAAATACATTTTTTCTATGGTCTTTCGTCAGCAAACGTCAAATTCCGCGCTGTCACTATCAATCCGTTGCTTGATTAAACATTGTTCTGTGATCCGTTGTCATTTGAACTCCGACACGATAATCCAAAGTTACAAAAGTGATCAAAATACTTGGTAAGTAATAGAAACAAATAATAAATAAATTTGTCTCTATAAATAAAGTATTCACTAAACTTTGCCTCTGTTAGAAGCAGTTGCAAACATGCAAAAACTTGCAGACTAATCTATTTGCGAAATAATTGTTTTAGAAATGGAATCAAGAGCATCGGCTAGTGGAGAGCAACTCGCAACTCTTCTGGAGTTCATGGAAAGGTAAAGTTAAGTTCACAAGTCATTATAGTATACCTAAAAAATGATACAATAGTCTCGAGTTACAATCCTATTGAGGGGAATGAAAGGACGTGATTTACAATAAAGTACTTACTAAAGGGTTCTTTGTTTACTCATATTTCAGCCACGGTGATATTGCCAAACTTCAGCTTGGTGCTCAGGGGCGTGTTAAGTCGGATCGCTTCTGGAAAGAGTTGGCGAATACCTTAAATGCCATAGGTGGTGGTGTTAATAAGACTTCGGACAAATGGAAAAAGGTATGCAATTGTGGTTATTGTAAAATAAATAAGTATATGTAATACTTATTTATTTTACAATAACCACAATTTTAAAATAATTTGTATTATTCATACCTATACTCTGCCTAAACTATTCATCATCATCATCATCATTTCAGCCGAAAGACATCCACTGCTGGACATAGGCCTCTCCCAACATTTGGGGGGGGGGTTGCCATAATCGCCACGCTTGGCAGGCGGGTTGGCGATCGTTATTAAACTATTACTTTACGAATTTTAGATGTGGGCAGATTGGAAATCCAAGACGAAAAAAAAAGGATTAACAATACGTCGTCACGCAAACGGCACTGGTGGTGGTCCAAATACCAGACCAAAATTAACAGTTATGGAGGAAAGGGTGTTGGGGGTTATCGGTGCATTGGCGGTGGAGGGACACTCTGATATAGAAGAGCAGGAATTTGATGTTAGTAGACATCATTCTAGCTGCGTATGTATACAAATAAATAAGATGAATGAAGGAATGTAGGTGGCTCATGACCATTTGTGGCACTCTTTGGAGAAGCTATGCTGCAATAGACTTTTGCGGGATAATGATTATAATAATCACATCCTACTAATCCTAACTAAAGTAGGAATCTAATAATACTTAATAAATAAATATTTGTTATGTAGCTTATTTGTCTTCAGCGACCATCTGGCGAGAGACTATCTACTGCAACATCACAAATTGATATAAATATTGTCAATAAAGACGGTATGTATGGCTTATTATTCTTTAACTTAGTGAAAGTGTCCCATTAGACAACCCTCAAAAGATATTAACTTGTTTTGCAGGTATTGCGCCACCAGTTTCAGAGGTGATACTAACTTGTCCGTCCACCAGCCGGCAACAGCTCCCGACACCGGCGCGGCGGTTACCACCACAAGCTTCCACTCTGCCCACACCTGCCACCCCTATTCCTTCTATTCAAGAGCCTCTAGAGACATCGCCTCACTCTTCCGCTGCTTCTCATCGTCAGCGGCGTCGGTTTGTGCGCCGAAGGCGAGCACTAACTCCTTTTGACCGAGCAACAAGCGAATTTGTGGGCGTCGAGCAGCGCCGCCTTCAGTTTGAGAAAAAGCGAGAGGAAAATGAAGCTCGAAGGATAGAGGTGGAGGTAAAGCGCCAGGAAAATGAAGCTCGAAGGATAGAGGTGGAGCATGACCGTAACAATATATTGAGGAACTTTGCAAATGTTGCTGCAGCATTCCTTCAGCAATATATGCAAAATAGGGATTAAATATAATTATTATATGATAAATTAAAAAATATGTTTATATATAATGTATTTTTATTTTTTACTGAAGCACCAGACCTGCAGGGTGCTCTCTTTTTACAACCTGCTGATTAATAAGTTGAGCATTGCTCTGCCTTGTATTAATTCGCTTTGGCTGTCAGCATTGGAGGCTGCTATTGCTGTCGGTAGTGAGTAATCATCACTACCATCATCACCAACTATAGGAATAACTTCTGGTGTTGGCAACCGAGCCTTAATTGCTATGATGTGCAATACACTACATGCAAGTGTTATCCTACTAGCGACACTAGGATGGTAGTGAAGAACTCTGGTCTTTCAACAAACACCTCCAACGTAACTTCAGCAAACCGAAGCAACGCTCGATCAAGTTCCTGGCAAGCACATGGCGTGATGACTGTGTAAATCTCTGCTTGAGACCCAGGTGCAGCATTTAGCTCGGGTGTCATCAGCCAAGGTAGTTGTGGGTATCCCGAATCACCTGCAACAGAACACAACAGATAACATTGAATTATCAGTCAACGACCTACTGTGCATGTACTTGTACTATTAGAGAAAGTAACAGCAGCGCCCCAAGTTTTACCCGCTACCCTAGAAGAACCGCATCTTGTTGCAAGAAAAAAATGTTACCCATGTATTTTGTCCCTTCATGTATGTATGGAATTGGGCCTATATTTTCATTTTCAGGATAGAAGCTATCTCCATTCTGAATGTCATTACAGTGTGACAAAGTACCAAACATGCATATAGTGTATTTTAACTACATAATAGTAATAAAATTTATATATTACCTAATATCGGCCGCCGAACGCGCTAGCGAGCGGTTCGAATGTGGGTACCCCACCTGCTACCGTAACGCTAATATGTGTGAACTGTAACATAGTGATATGTGAACTATTATCATTTATACAGAACAAGATAGATGTGATAGACAATGAAAGCCTAATAAGGATCTGTGTATCTGCATTTCGCGAAGAAGATGTTGTTAGTGCTAGAGAGTTGCTGTTTAGCTCCTTAAAGACTAACCAGAAGAAGATATCCAGGCGTAAAGAAGGCAAAAAACAGAGAGACTTAAAGGATATCATATGTGTTTTTAAAGTGACCGAACCAGATCTTATGCCGATCTATGTGGCGCGTGACTTGCAAAAATTACCGCCCCGTTACATTTGACCACGTCGATGTCACGTGCAAAATCGTAGCACTAGAAACCGTTTTGTTGGAAAAACGGGCAAAGCAGCAATGAACTTGTCTGAGAAATTTAAAGCCGCCGCAAAGTCTCTTTATTTATCTCTAACGTAAACAAGGACACAGAGGTGGAAGATATCTGCCAATATATCAAAAACAAAACGGAGCAGGTTGTTACACTCGAGAAAATTACTATGAAGAGGGAAAAGCCATATAATGCTTTTAAACTATTAGTCAATAAAAGCCAGTTGGAAACATTTTTAGACGACCAGATGTGGCCAGATGGAATCACATTTCGTCGCTTTATTCACTTCAAGAACGGTAAACTAGACAGAAATAATATTATTTCTGAGACGGGTGGAATAAACAATACAACTAATAATGGATAGTACATCGAAATTGAACATTATAACATTTAACTGTAAAAGTGGGAGTCGGGTCTTTGGCTTCATGCACTACCGTCATCGAACATAGGCACTTTGTTCTACGACACTACTTTCCGCCTCGCTGCTTCCCTGCGATTAGGAGCTTCTTGTTGTTCTCCTCATCGCTGTCACTATGGCGAAGTTGACAACAGCCTCGGACACCACGGCCTGTCTTGCAGGCGAAGTGCGGGTCTCTTAGCGCGGCACGCGAACATTAATGACATCATCCGACGAGCTCTTGTCACCGTCGGCGTTCCAGCTGTATTAGAACCCAATGGTTTGGCACGTGACGATGGCAAAAGACCGGACGGCATGACTTTATTTCCATGGAAGGTGGGTAGGCCTTTAGTGTGGGACGCAACGTGTGTCGATACTCTTGCGCCATCCCATCTTCCTGACTCCACGTGCTGTGCTGGCGCTGCTGCTGCGTCTGCGGAAAATCTCAAGCGGTGAAAGTATAACAACCTTATCGGTAATTAATTTTCATGCCGTTTGGGGTAAACCCTCGGCCGTGGGGTCCGAGTGCTCATGTTTTATTCAAAGAAATCTCCAAACGGTTGGTTGACACTTCCCGTGACCCAAGGGCTGGCTTTTACCATCGCCAGAGGCTAAGCATTGCCATACAACGTGGCAATGCCGCCAGTCTCTTGGGTACATTACCAGTCGACAGCGATGCGGAGGAATTTTTTGACGCCATAGTTTAGTTTATTAATAGTTTTAGTTTATATAGGATATGATTTTGTTATTTTTATAAATTAATTAGATATAAGTTTTTAGTCATGTAGGTATATAAAAATAAAACAGATGCAGATGTATTAAAAAAAAAAACTGTAAAAATATTAAGGGATCTGTTGCGCTTATTATGCAAAACAGCTGACATTATTTTTTTACAAGACACGTGGTTATATCCACATGATTTATCATTTCTGGAAAATATAGATAAAGACTTCCGTTATACTGCGAAGTTTTCAGTGGACACTTCAGCTGGGATTTGTAAAGGTAGACCTTATGGAGGCCTTGCCATATTGTGGCGAAAAAGTGCAGTTGATAACGTGTCTGTAGTGAAGTGTGGCAATACCCGAATTTGTGCAGTAAATGTAGTGATAAGTAACCGATATTTTATGGTTATAAATATGTATATGCCAACAGATTGCAGTGATAACTTACCACATTTTACGGAATGTCTCAGTGAAATGTATTCTATCATTCAAAATAGTAATGTTGAATCAGTGTTTGTATTGGGAGATTTGAACGCGCACCCGAGTGAGTCATTTTGTAACGAACTTCTTAGTTTTTGTACTGAGCAAGACTTATTATGTGCGGACATTGATTACCTAAGGATGTCAACGCAAACTCACACTTTTAACAGTGACGCACACGGGTGTAAGCGTTGGCTTGACCATTGTTTTGTTACACAGTCGGCAGGAAAAACAATTCTAAGCATTAAAGTTATTTATGTTTCGTTCTGGTCTGATCACTTTCCTTTAAAAATAGAATGTGATTTAATGTTATAAGAGTGAAAGCTAATGTAATTAAGTCTCTGAATAACACTGTGTGTTGGGGGGAACGAAAACCAGAGGAAATCAGTCTATACTCTTCGTTATGTAACGATAAATTAAAGAAATTAGATTTTCCTAAAGAGTTTGAACTTTGTGCTGATAAATTTTGTGATAATACCCACCATACATTTTTATTGGATAAACTGTATGGTCAAATTGTGTCTATATTAAGTGAAGCTGCTAGTATAAGCAGAACCCCAAAAGGCATTGTAAGAAAAAGTGTATAAAAGGGTGGAACAAACACGTTAAAGAATGTCACACACAGGCTAGAATTAAATTTAAATTATGGATGTGGTATGGTCAACCCAGTAGTGGTCCAATTTTTGAGGATATGACATTAAGTCGTAAAATATTTCAATCAAAATTGAAATGGTGCATTAAAAACCAATAGCCTCACTCCATTCAGAAAAACGTTTTTGCAGCAGCAGCTCAGAGAAGTTCGAGGGAGGGCTGTCAGCGAGTGGACAGTGTGGCGAAGACTCAAAGAAGTGAACTTAATCCTGAAACGGCCAGCCACGGTACCTAAATTGTCTCCAGCCCACCGACAAGCCAGGCTTCAGTTTGCTCGCGATCACTTAGATTGAGATATCGAGTAATGGAGGCGAGTCCTGTTGTCGGACGGATTCAAGATGTGCCTGCATGGTAGCGACCGTCGACAGAGAGTCTATAGGAGACCGGGGGAGCGATTCGCACAATGCTGTTTTGCTGAAACAGTGGGTCCCGTATGATGTGGGCGGGGATATCTATTGTAGCAAAAACCGAGTTGATATTCGTACCTGGTGGAGGTCGGGGAGGGGCCTAACCGCAGAAAGATACATCAACGACATGCTGCTAGGTCATGTGCTCCCCTACGCCAGGTTTATTGCCGAAGATTTCCTGCTAATGTACGATAATGCCCGCTGCCACACCGCTGCAGTGACTAGACAGTACCTTGTAGAAGTCGGGATTCCCACTCTAGAGACTGGTCAGCCCTCAGCCCTGACTTAAATCCGATTGTACATATATAGGACGAGCTGAAAAGGCGGGCACGAGGAAGATTTCCAGCTCCGGTGTCAATAGAAGACTCCTAAAGCTTATTAAAGTTATTTGGTTCTGAATTGACTATAGAACATCACCTAAAGAAAACATTCAAAGAAGTCCTCACCATCTATAATATATATCTCGTAAAATATCAATAAGAGGTAGGTATTGTATTAGCTGAATGTGAAATATCCACTTATCCACTTGCTTTGATAAGTGCCCGTTCTTGTGGTGTTTGAGGTTTAGGGCATTTACAACTTTTCTGAGTAATATGTTGAGTGGCACCCACAACCCTTTGATAAGACCCTGTAGCGAAGAAGCTAAGAGCACAAAGCACCTGAAAAAGGACTTAAAAGAAATTATGACGGATAATCAAAATATGTGTACCTTGATATGTAATGCATTTTGATACAAGTGGAGAATGTTTGTTATTGAATTCGAGGCGGAATTAACACCCGAGCCGTAGGCGAGGTTGTTTTTGAGCCTAGAACTGCAATAACAAATGTCCACGTGTATCAAACGACGTTTTTCAAAACACTTTTGAAGAAATAAAATAAGAAAAATATTTTTGTCATGAATACTATTATCATGGAAACTATGATTTAAATGTTGTAAACGCACCCACGATACAGGAGAAATTCCTAGCGTGGGGTAACGTTAAAAAAAAAAAAGCTATGCCTCCAAGTGTGTAAATAGGTGTTGCGGCGAATGCGTCCCTGTTCTGGTGTCTATTAGAGTGCGGGCTAGATCTGAAATCAGAAAATGGGGGCTGTCGCGCTCGCCGCTGAACATTTGCCTGCCAAACATAATCTGACACCCTTTTCCACTTCGAAGCAATCAATATGTAGTCTTCGTTGGCTTGGTTCTAGTGTCTGAAAACCCTGGGAATCGGATTTGGTGGCGGAAACAACCAAGATAGGTCGTTGTGCCACCGATGACAAAATACATTGTGGTGTTGTGCTTCCTGAGCATCCAATGATGCGTAACTAGATACTATCTGAGCTTTTCTCGATACGAACAGGTTTATCTCCGGCGTACCCCACATTCGAAATATTTGTATCGTCGCAGTCCACGTGAGATGCCACTCTTAGCAAGCCTTCTGCCGAGAAAGAGCATCCACCTGCGCATTGAATCTGCCCGGAAAATAATGTGCTGTCACATG
Organism: Tiliacea citrago; assembly: GCA_963921375.1. Classification (NCBI taxonomy): domain Eukaryota; kingdom Metazoa; phylum Arthropoda; class Insecta; order Lepidoptera; family Noctuidae; genus Tiliacea; species Tiliacea citrago. The sequence continues at coordinate 24,010,034 of OY992796.1, forward strand.
AATGTTCATCTTGTTTAGAACAGCAAGCACTTGTCGGGTTTGGTGGAGAATTTTTATTGGATTTTGGGCCGCCCTCCTTGTGCATATACTAGACTACTGTCTGATTGTCGGTATCTGTGCATTTTGGAGTTGCTGTTGCTTCTGACGTATAGCTGCGTAAACAGCAAACCAGGTCCTTTGTGATTTGTGCATCTTCCCACAATATCCGTCCACGCAATGTCTGATGCGTAGATCTGTAGTCGGTGTGTCACCGAGCTCAACTGGATCAGCGTCGACTTTTCTAAAACTTGACACCACCATCCCATCTTTGACCGAGTTGGTTGAGGGATAAGTATCAGCTGGTATGGGTGTTTCACCGATAGCTGTCGACTGTAGTATTGCAGAGTGCAACAGTGCCGGTGACCTCTCGGAGTCACGAACGTTGCAAAGTTGAGTCTCCCCTTTAGAGTTTAGTACTGTTTGAGGGACCACTTGCTTTGCGTAGCGATAGGCACTTCGTCTCTGACAAGGAATTTGCGTTGCGTTTTGTGTCCCATGTTGTGCCGAGAAACTCGAGGCATTGTGTCGGAGCAGATTTGATTATTATTACAGACTTTTCGAAGTTGATTGGCTTGCCCAGTAAATACAGAATATCGTGAATGCAATGTCGTATTCCAACAAAACATTTTGGAACTCGGAAGTGACTGAATAGTTGAAATGGTTTGGCTAGGTATACTACAAACTGGTTCAGTTGCTTCAGATTGAAGATAGGACGGAAGGTCTGATCTGCCTTCGGTATCAGAAAGAACGTGGAAAGGTAGCTGGGCGTCTGTTCTGCAGGGTCTACTACACCTGATTAACAAAGTTTAAATCTGTATGGTCATATTAGGAGATGTTTTGGTTCTGTAACATTTGAACCGTGAGACTCGCAAATATTAGCGGCGGTTTTAGTATGAAGGGTACGCGTGCACCGTTCAACAGCATATTAGGCATATTTGGTTTGGGGCACCTAGATTGCGCCTTGAAATGTCCGACAGTCATTCGCGACACTCGTTGCGATTGCAAATTATTTTCCCTAGATTTGGCTCGATAGTTGCATCAAAGCGAAAACATTGCTCAATCTCGATTGTGATTGTAAATGTAATACTTGGTCCATCCCTAGCATCAGGTGGGATGACACTGAAAGTTTACTCCACGCTCAATTCACGTATGTTTTCACGGTGTGATGGTTACAGAATCGGCATGCTGCTGCTTTTCATGGACAACATATTTGACTCGGTGACTGGCAGTCATATGAAAAATAAAAACGCCAAACCCCTACTTGGCCCAGCTACGCCTAACTCTGTCCACCATAAAACGTGGGTGGAGAGCATAAAAATATATACGTCGATGAAATTTATAACTTCGGCTTGTAAAATAGAAACTGTTCCCTCTGTAGGCAATTGGGTGTGGACACTGAATGGAATACAATCATTGTTGAAAAAAATAAAAGATGATTTTAACGTGTCGTCAGTAGGTATGGTTGCGGCACCTTAATCAGTTTGAATCTGCTTTCGCCACACTGTTAATTAATAATTTAAACAGTATCCACACCCGTGGTAACTGTGAAGGAGACTTTTGCAATGCATTTCACTCTCTCATCATTAACAAAAATGCGAAAGCAACGTCGACCTCCTCATCATTCAATTTTTCTAAGATTTTTTATATTCATTTTACCCCACTAGAGGTAAAAGAAAGGTTTCCCCGTGTTATTGCTTTAATACAATACATGAGGATATTTCTTAAAAAAAACCCATATCCCAAATTTTTAAATCTTGCGCTGATTGTACAAATTATTTATAATCACAAAATCAAATAGAAAAGGAAAGTGCAGATCGACGATGGCTTTGCACTCCCAGCAAACAATTAATACAATTAATTTCAAATATGCAAGGCATAATAAATGAAATAATGAAAGAAAACATTGAATGCACTTTAAAATAAATTATTAAAACAGCGATAGGTTATATTTGTTGATTTTGAATTTATAAAATGTAAAACTCATAAAAGCAAATTAACTGATTATTTCATTAGAATTGTCATTCGATGTACTTCTGGTTTTAACTATTGTAAAAATATTAATAAAAAATTTGCTAGGAGAAGGCAGGTTGATGATGATGAGGACAATCTACAAATAAAAGTCAAGAAGTTAATTATGTGCTATTTCATTTATAAATCCTTAAAAACCTACACCATCCATGAAATTATGATAGATGAGTAAAGATTCCTACTAGCGTTAACGGATGGCGTTAGGATGCCAGCCGTGTTCATGAGCTTTCCGAATAGTTGACAGCTGTCATAATCGTTTATTACGCTTAATTAATACCTACGATGAACGGAAAATAGTGGTGTGATGTGAGCGCTGTCAGCGATTAAGGTACGGAATGCAGCTTAAGGGGGATGCGCTAAAGTAGCCCGCGGAATTCAAATTTTCTTACGTTTTTTTGCAATTTGCAGGTCAGTTACAGATTGTATGTTGATCTAAATATGATTCGCGGACATAACAAGATGGCTTTACAGAATTATTATCATTAGAATCCTAAGTTAGAATCAGCAATAGAACTAACCCTCTACGTAGAATCGTATTGAATGACTATTTCATGAAATAGTCGATTATTTATTAATATTATATTTGTTTTATCCGCGAATCCTAATATATTTAGATCAACATACAACCTGACACAGACCTGCAAACTAAAAACCGGCCAAGTGCGAGTCTGACTCGGGCACGAAGGGTTCCGTACCATTATCTATAAAAACGGCAAAAAAAATCTCGTTTGTTGTATGGAAGCCCCCTTAAATATTTATGTTATTCTGGTTTTTAGTATTTGTTGCTATAGCGGCAACAGAAATACATCATCTGTGAAAATTTCAACTGTCCTATCACGGTTCATGAGAGCCTTTCAGCCCGGTGACAGGCGGACAGACAGACAGACAGACGGCGTGCGGCGGAGCCTTAGTAATAGGGATCCCGTTTTACCCTCTGGGTACGGAACCCTAAAAAACGTAAGAAATTATGAATTTCGCGGGCTACCTTAGCGCATCCCACATAGCCTTAGCATGAAATAGGTACGGATGCCAGCACTGCCGTCCTTACGAAAATTGAACCAGATTTCGAGAAAAACGCGGGTAAAGATTTTATTTTTGTTTTGTTTGTATCTCAAACACTATACATGGTATCAAATTGAAACTTTCACTGAATGATATTGTATAACAATCCAGAGAATATTACATGGTACTTAATGTTTGTTCCCTCATTTATTCCTGCTTTATAAAACAATAAATACTATAACGTTAAGTAATATTACCATGTAGAAAGAATGTTTACTAGTCATAACCGCAATAAGTAACCTATTTATTGCACTAATTTTTAGGAAACACACATGATGCATTTTTGAGTAGCAATTAATATTTTTTTTGAACTGTTTCCTAACCATTATACTAATAAAAGGTGCATTAAGTTTCTTACTTTTTTTTGGCTTCGCACGGTTTGTGCATTTAGCCAGTGTCATGTCAAATTAGTTAGCAAGTACAAAGTTATTTAAATAATTATGAAATGAACTCCACTCAATGCATGATAAAGATGATTGATGATATCCCGCCCCACTCCCCTTGAGTTTAAGTAAAGACGCGGCACTTTACTGAAACCTCGCGCGGACTTCTTGAGAGAACCTTTGATGCCTAATTCGCGTTTTGGCGAACAAAACGCCAAAGTTTTAACTTTTTTCTTTTTTTTTTTTTTTTCTTTTTGGCTTTGCATGGTTTGTGCATTTAGCCAGTGTCATGTAAAATTAGGTAACAAGTACAAAGTTATTTAAATAATTATGAAATGAACTCCACTCAATGCATGATAAAGATGTTTGATGATATCCCGCCCCACTCCCCTTGAGTTTAAGTAAAGACGCAGCACTTTACTGAAACCTCGCGCGGACTCTTGAGAGAACTTAAAGTGATGTTGCACGGTTTTGTTTCATTTGCCTACATTAATGCAGGTTCACGAACACTTAATGGTTAATAATCCACCACTATTACACATTAATATTCGGCTAAACACAAATTTTAGAAAATAAAACAAAACTGCTAACATGACGCTTCACTTTCCCGCCAAGAAGTCCAAAGTTTTAACTTGATGTTACATTTTTATGTCAAATATGAATAAATAGAAGTTAGCAAAACTTCCTTTTTCCTCCTCTCACCGATTTAGTATGAAACTGTTTTCGGTAAAGCCTTAGTCTACTCATCATATCTGCGTTCATATATGTTTTTTAACCGACTTCCAAAAAGGAGGAGGTTATATGTTCAGCTGAATGTTTGTTATTTTTAATGTATTTTCACCGATTACTCCACCAAATCTCCATCAAATCTGATGAGGGGATCCCATGGAAATCGAGGGAAATCCACAGATTTTATAGGCATACCTATAACAATTTGAGTATTTTTTATAGTAACTCGTGCATTTGCACTTGAAAAGCACCATTTGGTGAAGTGGAACTGATGATGAAGACCACAGATGGCCCCCGGAACTACTTAATTATAAGTATGTCACCGTTGCGATTCGATTAGGCACTTTAATATGGTTGCTAAGCAATTCATGCTCGTCAAAATGCATTTGGTGACGTCACCATCAATTCTTCTGGTTCTTACCAGGAGAACTCCTCAACAATTAACGCCCCTGCATCGGGAAAAGTAATATTGTGTAAAAGGTGATGAGCATTTGACATTAGGCTATTGTAAATTGGATAAATTACAAACTGACCCACTAAAAAGTGAAAAATAAAAACTTTTTACAAAAAAAAAACAACAGACTTCCAAAAAAAAACACTGCAAAGTGAAAAATAACTTTAATTTCGGAAGTCGGTGGCAAAAAACTAAAATACAGATCCAAAGACATCGACTTCCGAAAGTTATTTTTCACTTTGTAGTGTTTTTTTTTGGAAGTCAGTTGTTTTTTTTTTTTTGTAAAAAGTTTTTTTAAATAATGTGAAATACGAAACATATCTTCTATTCTTATTTCGACCTTCCTTAGTAGTTCTTGTTTTTAGTTCCTCCGGTTCGACCATTCCTTTAATGAATAAACCTCTAGACTCCCAATCTAACCTTATGTACCGATCATGCATTTCTCTTCTAATTTCTTCAGAAATCTTAGTTCTGAATTTTTTATGACACGGTGGTTTCAGTGACAGCTTTTCATCAGCATTTTCCTTTTTCTGTCTTTGTCGGTCCGCAAGGGATACATCAAATCTACGTATTTTCCTTGGCAAGCCCGCTTTAGTCAGTCCTTTTTCATTCTCAGGTATTACGCATTCCTCTACTTCACTATTTTCACGTTCAGTCTCCTCACGTTCAATCTCCCGAAGTTCAGTTTCCTCACGTTCAGTCTCTTCATGTTCAGTTTTGGTGGTATGAGGAACTAGGTGTAAAGTTCACTCATCCACCATAGAAAAGGGAGGATCCTCCGACCAAACGGGTGTTGTGTGTGGTGGGCAACTGCCCGGCGGTTGATGTCGGGACGTTGTATATATGCTAGTTGCGCGGTAAACTAAAACGAGACCGGAGGTCGATTGAGGCTGACTGCTAGCGTCGACCAGGAGAGGTAGCATGTTCTCTGCTTGTGGACCGGCCGATAGTGCAGTGTGCTGTGCCAAGGTTACTGATGAGGCTGTGGGTGATGACCAGGAATGTGCGTCCGCTGCATGCTGGAGGTCAGGATATCCGTTGAAGCCGTGGGTGCTGGCTGGCTGTGTGACTCGCCGCTCGAAAGCTTGTGGAAGTGATGATGACGTCACGCTAAAGTAGTTGCACGAATGAGGAACGGTGTAAAGTTCACTCATCCATCATAGAAAAGGGAGGATCTTCCGACCAGACGGGTGTTGCGTCTGGTGGGCAACTGCCCGACGGTTGATGTTGGGACGTTGTATATATGCTAGTTGCGCGATAAACTCTGCTTGCGCGATGCAGGATTAGCGTGACGTCAGTGTAGTGCATAGTTCGCATGTGGCGATATTGATGCCGCTACAGTCTCTTCACGTTCAGTCTCCTCATGTTCAATCTCTTCATGTCCAGTCTCGTCACATTCAGTCTCCTTACGTTCAGTCTCTTCACGTTCAGTCTTATCATGTTTAGTCTCCACGTTCTGCCTTTTCATGGTGAGTCTCATGATGTTCAGTTTCTTCACGTTCTGCCTCTTCACGTTCAGTCTTTTTACCTCTATAGTCTCTTTACGTTCAAGTAAATTTATTTTAATTCAAATGGGTGGATCAGAATCTGAATCTGAAACTATGCAATCATGGCAGTTATAGTCTTTATCAATGACACTATCCTCGGAATCTTCAAAATAATTTACAGCTCTGTTCATGTTGTCACATTCTTCTTCGGAGGATGGTAGGGTTTCATAGCACTTTAGAGAATGTCTGGTAACGGTTGTTTCAAAAGATTTTTCATAAAATTGGGTCATAACTTTGAACACTACTACTTGATGGCCTTGAAATGCCCGTGACATGTACACATAAAATAAGTAATATTAAATACGTTAACTTACCGGCCAAACTGGCTCGCACGTGCGTGCGATTGTCCGACTCGATGTAAGCAAGCGCCGTGACTGACGTTTGCACGAAATATTTTACTCCCCTCGTACCCCCTCACCCCCTGGTGCTAGTTATAAACGCAATAAATGGTGAATTTATTGCAATTTATTTCGCGTAGGTATACTGTATTCTTTTAATAATCTTGCTACAAATAAATGCAATATATCTACTTACTACATCAATTTTAGTATTCTTCCCATAATTAGTAATAAGGTACCTTAACATAACTACAATAACTCAAACATATTGCACTTATAACAAAGAAATTTTATTAACATGTACATTCGGAAAAATATTTACATAATATACTCGTATACGCTAACAGAATATAATAATATGTACATTATATAAAAAAGGAGGGGACAGAATCATAGGGCATCAAAAAATTCGTCCGCATCGCTGTCAACCGGAAAAGTGCCCAAAAGGCTGGCAGCATTGCCACGTTGTATGGCGATGCTGATTCTTTGCCCGAAAAATAGACCAGCCCTCTGGTCACGTGAAGAGTCGACCAACCGCTTGGCGATATCCTGAAAAACCAAGTGGGCACTTGGACCCCATGGCCCTAGTGTTTCAACCCCAAACGACTCGAACATATAACACCCAATAAGATTGGAATATTTTCGCCGTTTGAGGTTTTCTGCACCTGCAGCAGCCGCCCCAGCACAGCTCGCCGTGCTAGAAAGATGGGATGGCGCAAGGGTGTCGACACATGTTGCATCCCACACCAAAGGCCGACCTAACTTCCAAGGCATTATGGTCATTCCGTCTGGTCTCTTCCCATCGTCGCGTGCCAAGCCATTATAGGTTCTAAAATAGCTGGCACCCCGACGGTGACAAGAGCACGACGGATGATGTCATTAATGCTGGCGTGACGTGCTATCCGGCCTGCGCTCTTACTGCAAGATAGGCCATAATGTCCAAGGCAGTCGACAGCTTCTCCGCACTGGCAGCGATGCGGAGCCCCGCAAGGAGCGCCCAGACGCAGACAGGTAACGACACGGAAGGTGGTGTCACCCAACATAGTGCCTGTGTTGGGTGACGGTAGTGCTTGAAGCCAGAGGCCCGACTCCCACTCACCCACAGCCAGCAGGCGGGCACGCTCAGCAGTATTGGTAGACGTATTGATAAGATTATACCGTACCAACCTGCAGAGCGGCTCATCCCACTGTCTCTGGGAAGATGGGTTTGCGGGCCGATCTGTATCCGGGCAAGCCGCTTTCCAGACGTTCACGGCATCGGTCAAGCACGGTACTTCAGAGTCAACCAGGGAGGAAGCTAAAATTTTCCGGGTCAACTTTTCAGTGCTGTGGACAGAGGACAGGAACTAGCTAATACTGGTAATTTTGCGGACGCCAAGGCCACCAAAACGGATGGGTAGTGTGGCTTGAAGCCACGACGCTCGGTCGTCCAAGGTCACATTTAAAATGGATGTAAGTGTGCTGCGAATAATTTGGTCAATTTTGGCCAACAGATGTGGTTGCTTCCATAAAGGGAAGAACCTAGAAAATATATAAAATTTGGGCCAAAACAACAGTATCTAATCAGGGTGAATGCCGAATGTAAATTAATTTTGGAGAGTCTGTCGGAAATTTCATTAAAGTTTTTGATTTTTTCGCTGATGAAAGGAGAAAAGCTGTCTTCTAAAATAGGGGAACCTAGGAGGTGCAGTGAGCTTTTTTCTAAAATTTTGATTTGTGGGGCTATTGCATTAAATTTCTCTAGGGTCAATTGTCTGTCAGTAATGTCAGAAAGGGTGTGTACTTATAACTAGTAAATGAATATTAAAAATTACGAACTATGCTAGTTTATAAATGTAGTAACTATACTTATTGCAGGTATAGTTAGTAAAATTATTTAATAACGTAAATAAGTTATTCCTATCTATAGTTATTTCGGTCTTGATATGTAAGTCATAAACCCCGACGTAGATATTGCAGTTAGGCTTAGTATTAAAACCGGCTACGTCATAGATACGTAAAAAGTGTCTAAAAATAATATATAGATCTCGTTCTGCTCATTCCAAATATGTACTTATCTCAATTCAGCGCAAAACTCGAGTTATTGCACTTTTCGTAAGGACGGCAGAGCAGGTCAAGCTACCCGAAACTGTGAAATTTTCCCAATCAACCTTGAACCTTAAGCTGTAGCGATAAAGTTGAAAATCTATAAAATAAATTTGACAGATTGTAATAACAATGTGCTGGCGTCTGTACATAAAAAAATTGAGCCGTCACGGGACGACTGGCAGATGTGTAACATCGCACTACACACATTTCCACACCACTACATAAAGACTGTACAAATGTATAGCGGCATGCGTCGCCGCGCCAGCAATCGGTTTTACGTGCGCCTATAGATGTTTCACATCGAGAATAAATAAAATTATATCAAAAGATCTCTTCCGCTGAGCCCGAGTTGAATTTCTGAACGATCCTCTATATTCTGTTTATAAATATAACCCCCTCTCCAAAATGAAAATCAACAATCTGTGACTGTAACGACTTGTCCGAATCAGTATACAATGTGGAGATGACGATACAACAATAAATGAAAACACTAGTAATACTAGTTCATAGGAATATTTTGAAACTATCAAATAAATCCTAGAACCGAAATTAAAAAAAAAATCTTTTCAAACAAACTAAATAGCATAAAAATGTAAACAAAACAGAACACCATTTTTAAATATTGGTTCACTAACCTGTGAGAAGAGCGGCAACAGCGCGGGGTAATGTATAGGTGGTGCGTCGGGTCGTGGGACCCGCGCCGACGACGTGATTTTTTGTGCCATATTTATTTTTATGAATGCAAAAACAATTACACAGAATCACAAATTATTAACTGAATAGTCACAGTCACCCACGAGTAATTATTAATTACAATCACTGTTTAATCAGTTAATCACTTATCGTATTCAGACTTAGTATCCATTAAATTTTTAAATTTTCAATATGTCCGCCATGAACCCGAACACACAAATTACATCGTCTTAAAAGATTATTTCTTACTCTTGATAAGAGGTCGCCATTAGCGGCCATTTGTTTTAATTTATTAAAAGATATTATAATTCGGCTCCTTAAATCATCAACGGTATCAACGTCTGTTGAATAAACTTCATTTTTGACATGACCCCACAAGAAGAAATCTAATGGCGTGAGGTCCGGTGACCTCGCTGGCCACCGTGTTGGTCCATAACGGCCAATCCACTGTTGTCCAAACATTTGAGACAAACGCTCTCTGGCAGACGTCACTGAATGAGCTGGTGCTCCGTCTAACTGGTACCACATCTGGCTGTGCACGTTTAGCGGAAGATCATCCGTGTAATCTGAAACGGGTCCATTGAGAAGTTCTAAAAACTTTGCACCATTTAAATTGCCCTCAATAAAAACCGGACCAATTATGGTATTCCTGTGTATGCCAGCCCACACATTGATAGCAAATCTATACTGGTGCGAAGTCTCCCGTACTAGATGCGGATTCTCGCGGCTCCAGTACCGAAGATTCTGTCGGTTCCATAAGCCGTTCCTTGTAAATGTACTTTCATCAGTCCACATCACATTGTACAGGAAGTCGGGGTTATCTAAATGTTTTATTTCTATCCAACGACAGAAGGTTTCTCTTACTGGCTTGTCCCTTTGTAGCAACGCCTGTACTTTTTTGTATTTAAAAGGCTTCCGTTTGTCGCGTTTTAAAACTTTGTGTATGGTTTTATGATTTACACCAAAATTTCGAGCAGCCCTACGTAGACTAGACGTAGGATTGCGTTCAAAATAATTTAAAACTAGTTCGTCTCGGGTCACTGTTACTATTGGAGTAGCACTATCCAAATGCGGGATTAAGGGCACATTTTCCCGTATCCTCTGGACAGCTTGAACGATAATGTGGCCGTCCGTAGGACATACACGGGTGTTCCCATACCTCTCTCGGTATGTTCTTATTGCTAAAGCGGCGTTTTCGTGACATTCCCCATAAATTAAAATCATGTCGGTGTACTCCATGGCTGTGTAACCAAAACGAGGCATTGTTATTACAAAAAAACAAACGATTAGATAACACACAATGACAAGCGTCTAATTTCGCACAATTCACTTAATAATTTAACTACCTAGGTACCTATTGCTACGTTGTATGTGTCCTGTCACTAAATAAAGCGTCTAATTTCGCACAATTCACACTAAGTCGTCTTAAGATAATCACAATTTCATAAACAAACGAGCGGCGGGCGGGCGGGCGCTTCAAAGGCAGCGAAACCGGAACACCTGCGCTTGCGATACGAAACAATGACGCGTACGACGTCATAGGATCACGGCGACACACTGACCTACACCAATTTTTGCAGGTTTCGGCAAGAAAGCGAAGTAGAAATAAACAAACTATCTAATCTATCCCTTTCGCACATACTTAATTTACGATTGACATGAGTGCGTAACAAGTAGTAATAACTTCCGCATGCATTATTTTCATATCTAATTTTCTTCACACGCTTTATGACTCTTATGGCTCAGAGATAAGGTATTATATGCATTAATTCTCATCGGGAAGTAAAATTTAAGAACAATTTTGGCGAAGGTTATTGAAGTAGCGAGCTGGCAACATGTTTTGTTTACACCGATACTACCGTTGCAGATTATTGCCGAAGTCGTTAACCTGTCGGCGCTGGCTTATTGTTAGATACATCATGTAGAAAATCTTAAAAATGTAAAATAATGTCCTGTGACTAAACTATTGGATATATTTGATTGAATTTTTGTATGCAGACTGGGAACAGCATTAGGTATACGAAGTTTAATTTATTGTTGTATTGTCGTCTCCACCTTGTATATATAATAACGACTTGTCGAAAAAGTCAGTTACAGGGTGCATTCCGAATTAGGACCATAATCGCTGTAATCGATGTTAGCGCGCTAAACGGTAATGGGAACGCGTTTAAGCGCGCTAAAATCGATTACAGCGATTATGGTCCTAATTCGGAATGCACCCTGTAACTGACTCATAGACGTATAAATATATTTTTCCTAGCTCAATGGACTGACTGAACTGACTGATAGATACACCTGTCACTAGTGTCACTGTCCGAGTGTCGCGCAGCGCCCGAAAGGCATATCAAGCTGTCAAAAATTAATAAAATTATCAATTCGACTGATCGGACTGATCGTCGTGGATCAAAATACCATCAGTGTAATTCATTCAAATTCTTTATATAATTCTTGAATCTGGTGTGAGATTTCGCAAACGAACAACATTAATATGTTAAGTTGGATTTTGTGATATTATAGTAGTGAATTTGAAGTTTTCATTCATCGTCGCATCGTGATCATATGAAGACAAAATGCTAACATCAAGATTTAGGAGTAGTGATGATCGTCAGAGGTCAGCGAAACCCTATTGCCAGTGTTGGAATGAGAGCAGACCTACACCATGGGAGCACACTGGTGGTTGTGCATGTGGAGAGCACTCGAACAGTAAGTAGACAAACACAAATCTCAATAAAAATACTTACCTCATTTGTCAGTTTTTCTACCCGCATTTCAAGTTATCGTCAATAATATCTTGGAGATTGAATGAAGATAAAAATGAAACTTATATATAGGTACTTGATTATTTATGTCTTAAAAAGAAGTTTAAAATGTGGCTTGATCAGTTAGCTATTTCAAGGCTTCATTACCATAAACTTTCACAGCAATGACAACAGGTATACTTGAATCAACACTCATTAGTATAATTATACCAATTAAGTCTATTATTTGCACAATCCAATAAGCATTAAAATTAAATTATTAATCTATTTTCACATTTTGTTTTAAATCTAGATGGTTTATTGACAAAATATTAGGTATTACAAAGTTAGTTCAAAAAACCATTGGTCAATTTCTTGAATATTTTAACCTATTTTCATTTTCAGGTGTCCACTGAAAATCAGTGCTATGCATATTTTTGATATATTTTTATTTATTACTGGCTGCTGCCCGAGGCTTTGCCCGCATGGATGTTTCTAAAATAAAAGTAGCCTAACAACAACACAACAAAACAACACACAACACAACACAACAAACAACATGAGCTATGTGCAAGTGAAAGTCCTGTCAAAATCGGTCCAGCTATTTCGGCGATAGCCAAAACAAACTAACAGACAGACAAACAAAAAATTTCAATGTTTTTTTTTTATAAGTACCGTGTATACTTTCTTAAGCATTTAGTAAAATCTGTTATTTCAACATTACAAACAGACCCTTCAATTTTATTTATTAGTACACATCTTTTGTGACAAATAAACATATGTTTCTTTCTCTTTTTTCTCTCATATGTTGCCATGTGTACTACATTATAGGTAAAAAGTTATAAAAGCTATCAAAGTTAAAGATCAACTAGTTAATTGATTCTAAAATGTATGATGCAATTTTCGTTTAAGATTACAGCAGTTAGCAACACATTCATATGGTGAACCCTCAGATAGTCTAGCTAGAAGGCTTAATAATGATTTTTCAAGCTGTTTTTCTTGTGTTAGTAAAAGTGATAAGTACAATACGGTTGATGAATCGTAGCCTGTCTGAACTTTACATGGAAGGCCTGCACAATATCATCTTTTAGAAAGCAAATGGTGACATTAGGCGAAAGTGCATCAAAATCAAAATATTTTATTTCACATAAACCTACATGGGCACTCATGAAACGTCAGAAGCTAGATGTAGAAGTGAGTATTCATGCGCAAATGTTCGGAGAGCATATGTTCAGACTCAAACCATTTATTTCAATTAAACCATTTACATGCACTTTTGAATTGTCAAGGAGTCGGTCAGTTAGAAATATGAAGCTAGTTGCCCATTCCAAAGCATAGTAGTTTCATAAAGTTGTCTACTTTTAAGCAGTGCTTAGACAATGCAAGTCACTTGTTGCTTCTATTTTATTGTATGCCACAGGCAAGAAACTTGCATTATCCAAATGGGGCTGGGCTGCAATGGTTTTATCTTTCTTAACAAAAATAGTATCATGTAATGTCAATCTTAAGCTATGAATCATACTCATTATAATGTTATTAATGAACACCCACAATAACATTGCAACAAAAATAGTAATTTGTCAACCTTTGTGAAAGTTTATCATAATGGTTTACTTTAAAGTATTAAAGAAACGAAGTTGTAATTTAATAAATTAGCTTTCAATTTCTATCTTATAATTAATTTTCACTTAAAAAGGAAAGTGTTTTTTATAAAATAATACAAATACAGAGTGATTTAGAGAAGAGACTTCTGGAATTTAAAAAAAAATGAGTACCCACCCACTCATTTTTTTTTAAATAAAATTTATAAGTATTTTTTAAAGTTTTTTGGTTAAGAGCAGGCAGTCTAAATCAAATTTCGAATGCAAGCTCCCCTCCCCGCCACTCTGTTATGTGCTAAACGCTAATTCATCAGTAATAAAGTTGAATATTGCGTCCGCTCTTAGATCGTGTTCGAGCACGAAACTATATAGCGTAAGTCTCAATTCTTATTTCGTTTATAACTAAAGTAATAATTTATCTAGAGAAAAAATATCTTGTGGGTGGATAATAAACTATATTTTCTTGCTGTGAATATTCATTTTAGACATCAAAGGCCAACAATCTTGTTTGTTTTTTATTTTTATTATCCTTAAAAAAGACATGATCTTCGAATAAAAAATGTATCTAGAGAAAACATTACAATTACGTAACTGTCTTCAACATGGAAAGAAAAAGATCCAATAAATCATATACTAAAGTTTCATTTTACTTGTATGTGTGACTGTTTCAGAATATTCATGCATTTTAACATTAAAATAGGGAGCCTCCTCTTAAACCAGGGGCCTATTCAATAAAACCGATTGGTGATAGGCGACAATCGGAAAATTCGACAATTTTACAAGTGCTGAGCATAGTTTTCTGCTTGCCTGAGGTGTTGGGAAAACATGAGTATTTTGACAAATATGTCGAATTGTTAGTTACATTCATTAATAGGCCCCTGGAATCAAACCGAAACCCAATCTTTATTGCCCAACATCTACAAATACCACCCTATAAATGCAAAACCAATTACTGTGAGGCACACAGACTGGTTACTTACATACATAAACTCACGCCTTCTTCCCATCGGGCTGGGTAGGCAGAAACCACTTTGATCCTTTAAATAAATAACCCTCAACCATTTCTTCCAGTAAGTGAATGGCGATGGGAGATGCCAGACAGTGCCGGCACCAGCTGGGTGATGATGTGTCCCAACCAGAAGCAGGTCACCTTTCACCCGTTCTACAGCTCCGGTACTGCTGCAGTCAAGGGTGATACTCCACTAGTTAATGATTATCATTATTATTGGGAAGTAAAGATGCTGACAGAACCATATGGGACTGATATTGTAAGTAAAATAATATTCATTATTTCAAAATCAAAAATCAAAATTTTTTATTTCACATAAGCCTACATGGGCACTTATGAAACGTCAGAAGCTAGGTGCACGGTTGCAATTGGTCGTTTCCTATGGAGAAGAGCCGGCAAGAAACTCCATGGTTACTCTTTTAAAAAAAGTGGGCTTTAACAATGTTTCCAAGTTACAGTGTTAATAGGTATGGGAGGACAGTGTAGGCCCGTCAACAAGTACCAAATAGGTAATTAACAAAATAGAAGATAGTTTACAAAGCTACAGTCTATTAGGCCTACAACATTCTCACATTCACAAATTAAAAAAGAATCTTAATAGGTTGGGGAAAAAGTTTCTTCGCATTTTTTAAGAAAATTCAAAGCATTTTTTAATATAGTTTATTTACATTTAACTAAAGTATGTAGGTACCATTTTGTTCGATAACTTTTTGCCAATTTGTAGGTAGGGACACGATCCCATTGCTATAGAAATTTTGGGACTTCTGATCAAAATACCGCGACAAGTGGTTTTGGCAGTCCTCTCGCCTCTGCCTAAAGAATTCTGAAGAGACCGAAACAGGTGGAAATCTGAAGGTGCAAGGTCAGGACTATACGGCGGATGCATTAACACCCCCCAGCCAAACTCTCCTAATTTTTGCTGAGTGGCTAAAGATGTGTGAGGTCTAGCGTTATCATGATGAAAAACCACACACCTTCTGTTGATTAATTCCGGCCGCTTTCTCTCAACTTCTTGCTTTAATCTCATCAGTTGTTCGCAGTAGAGTTCAGAATCGATGGTCCTTCCTGGTGGTAACAGCTCATAATGAATAATGCCCTTCCAATCCCACCACACACACAGCATCACCTTGTTGCGAGTTAACCCGGGTTTCGCCACAGTCTGTGAAGCCTGACCGGCCTATGACCACGACCCTTTTCGCACGTTCTTGACGTACGTGATCCACTTTTCATCACCAGTTATCAACTTCATCAAAAATGGTTCGGTTTCATTACGTCGTAATAAAGAATCACAAATGAGTACACGGTTCATTAGGTTTATTTCAGTGAGCTCGTGAGGTACCCAAATATCGAGCTTTTTTGTGTACCCAGTTTTTTTCAAATGTCCCAAAACTGTTTTGTGGTCAATTCCCAGTTCTTCAGCTACGTCGTAACTACTGATATGCCGATCTTGCTCCACTTTTTCAAAAATGGCATCCATTTTATCCGTAATAGGGCGACCGAGCGACGTGCATCTTTGAAATCAAAATTTCGGGATTGAAAACGCTTAAACCAAATTTGTGCTACTCTCACAGACATGAGACACTGCACTAGGTCCATAAAGATCGCAATTTTTTTTCGCGGCTTGCGTTGCATTTTTACCTTTTTTGTAGTAAAATTTTAAAATGTATCGAATTTCTTCATTAGATTCACTCATCTTGACAGTACGAAAAACAAATGAAAATCACACATTTTAGTAATTTGAATTTGGAATTATGTTCTTTAAAATTTAAACTTTCAATGATACCAAAACCAGCCAGATACAAATAGTATTGCCTAAGAGATTTTATTACAAGTTCATACATACCTACTATAATTCGAAAAGACTTTTTCCCCAACCTTTTTTTTTTTTTTTTTGGGTGGGAAATCATCAAATAACTTCTCCCGCTCTGGGCGGAGCGGGAGGGCGTGTCAGACTTTTACTGACTAAAACCCACCCGTGTTCCTTCCGTTGCCTGTGTGCCAGGGCCACGATATCCCTTTCGGACAAACTCGCAACCCCGGCAGGCATTGGTCCTAACGGACCCCTTCAGTTTGTGCTGACATCTCTTTGAGGCGCGCGTGGAACACAACGCGCCGTCGACCCGGGCCTGGTCCTTATCGGACGGCGAGCTACCCATCGCTCACCGTCCGCAGGCCCGCGCCTACGGTGGCCGGAAATCGGCTTGCGACTCCCGACGCCCGGGGCGTCTCCTGCGGCGACTAGGGGCATGAGGGCGCGAACCTTGTCTCACCCTCACGCGTTCCGCCTCCTCCTTCGCTAGCATAACTGCTTCGCAGAAGGAGGTGACGGCCTCCCATGCACTCTCGCTCCGAACCATGGCCTGAACCAGGCCCGGACGCGAGAGATCGCCGCCGCCGATCGCCTCCGTGAGGACACGGCGGTGCTCCGCCCAAGCTGGGCAGACCTCCACCGTATGCTCCACCGTGTCCTCCGGGCGATCCACACAGTGGTGACACCCGGGCGTTTCCTCCCGCTTAATCCTAAACAGGAACCTCCCGAAACATCCATGTCCGGTGAGGACCTGCGTCAGGCGGAAGGTGAGGACGCCGTGGCGCCTCTCCAGCCACTCCTCAAAGAGGGGACTTATCGCCACAATTGTGGCGTGCCCAGCGCTGGGTTGCGACAATCGCACTCTCCATGTCGCCATGAGATCCCTCCGGAGCTCCGTCCTTTTTCCCCAACCTAATATATAAAATATTACTAAAATAATACAAATAAAAACCTACATATTTAAACCAAATGACAACATTGCCATTACAACTGTAACAAAACTGAATAAATATTCTGTCCACAAGGCACTAATAAATATTTTAAATTAAAATTGTAGGTTATGTCAAAGTATGTAAAAAAAAAAGAAATAAAAATCGTAATTTAGGAGCAGTTACACAGTTTACATAGTTGTATTGTTTCATAGTTTCTATATACCTATGTGTTGTCCCACTGCTGGGCAAAAGCCTCGCTCTCTCTTTTCCACACACCTCTATCCTCTGCTAGAGTGGGCCAGCCCTTTCGGTAAAAGTCAAGTTCCTCCCTCCATCCTCGTCTTGGTCTGCAGCGATATCGCCTACTAGTTCATTGTTAGAAAAACTGATAGGTTTTACTTAGATACATTTTTGCCAAGTAGAATTTAAAATTATTTGTGAATAGAACACAGAGCACAGAGAGGCCTCGGCGGCCGCTGCTAGAGGGGGCAGTCTCAACAATTCCATACACCCGTGTCACCGTTTACTGGCACTACGACACAAATGGCGTATAAAAACTGACGGCTTTGATGGGGGTCCGTGACAGAAGTTGTGCGGTCAAAGCATTATCGGCGCCACGAATTTTATTTTTATTAGTACTTCCTTTTAAACGCTGCTGGCGCAGCGATTACGTGCCTGTGCACGAAATCGCCGCGTATCTAAATGAAAATGGGACTCTGGATCAGATGATTCCACAGATAGAATCAGGGGCGCCGACTCCGGTAAATAATGGGTGCGGAGCGCCTATGAGCCTAGACATCGGAACTGATCAATCAATCGACTTTGACCGACACCGATATATCTCACATCACTCGCCGCGCGGCAAGACTTGTCGCTATTTACGTTGGTAGCGTTGTGACTTTTAAACTGGGGTATTAACAATTTTCGAGCTCGCTTTTGTTTTTTTCTGTACGAAAGGTCATAAGAAAACTGAACCTATCCGAGGTGAAAAAATTTTCAGGCTCCTTTCGCTCGCAAAAGTTTCGTATTCGCCAGCGTAAACGACATTTTTTTTCAGATACTATTAGCATGTGTGTTGGTCGTTGATGCGCTTAGCTAAGTGTAAAAAAATGTTGATACCCTGGTTAGGTAGATAGATACCTTAACTACTTACATTCAAGCCGATTCCCGGCCACCGTAGGCGCGGGCTTGCGGACGGTGAGCGATGGGTAGCTCGCCGTCCGATAAGGACCAGGCCCAGGTCGACGGCGCGTTGTGTTCCACGCGCGACTCAAAGAGACGTCAGCACCAATTGACGGGGTCCGAAAGGGCTAATGCCTGCCAGGGTTACGAGCCTGTCCGAAAGGGATATCGTGGCCCTGGCACACAGGCATCTGAAGGAACACGGGTGGGTTTTAGTCAGTAAAAGTCTGACACTCCCTTCCGCTCCACCCAGAGCAGGAGAAGTTATTTGATAATTTCCCACCCAAAAAAAACTACTTACATTCATAAAATGCAACATCTTCCTTCCGTACCCAACTGCCTGTCTTTTTGCTTAAAAAAGAATCACCACCCACGACGTTTTATAAAAGTAGGCGCCCCTGGATGGAATCATCTCTTCCAGAATCTCATTTTCATTTCTGTGTTTTTCCACTGCTTCATCATCATCATCATTTCAGTCAAAAGACGTCCACTGCTGGGCATAGGCCTCCCCCTAAGGGGGGGTGTTTGCTGTAATACACTGCTTATTTTTAAGTAACGTTTAGTAATTTGATTGATATCCTTCAGTTAAGACAGACACGTGTATTATTCCTTCATAAATATATAACCTTATCTTTTGTTTGGCTCACTGACTGTCCGGCTTTAAAAAAATTACGCATGTTTCACTGAATTATCTATATTCAGCCTTCAATTATTTATATTTTAGCCATAAAACGCCCATCATAAGCTAGATGTCTAAAGTTTCGCACCACACTAAAGTTATATGAAGAGCGGCCATACCCAAGGAACATACTTACTCAGGAGGCCATACCTCAGTGGGCATCGGCTTAGGTTGTCCGAGTTGCGAGCAAGATGCGAGGTCATGTGTTTAATTTAGAGTTGCAATATTTCCGTGAACCTTTTTGCTTAGTTAACCTTTAAAACTTTACTTAAAAAAAAAAAAAACGTTTTTTTGATGACGCGATAATAAGTCTTCATAGGTCCTATTCTCAGTTGTCAACTAGCCATTGAGTACATAAACATTGAACCATGACGTATTCTCATCTTGGAATATAATAGTGATACAAAATTACAAACACGTGACGTGCCAAGTGCTGTGTTATTGAACAGCTGTTATAACAATTCGATGCATTGTCTCGTTAAGATACGCTCTGTGATATGATATTATGCAGCCACAGATTGGTTGCATATAATATCATAGGAGGTTGGTTGCACATATCACCAATGGATCAAATGGATGATCAGTGCAGGAGGCTGAAGCTGTCGCCTAATTGAAAAGCAAGGTAGCTGATATTTTCACAAATTTAAATTGTAAAAAATCTATCATTTATCAAGTAATTTCTATGTAAGAGACCACTTGGTAAATATTTTAATGTGAAGACAGCTTATTGGCCACTTTATCGCTTAAACGAATGAACGCATGAAAAAAAAAAGCACTACTTGAACTATCTTCCCCCAAGATAAAACCCAATAAATACGAAGTCTGAACACTACGAGCGTTGTTCTGTGAGCACTTCCGCGTTGGCAAATCGCCACAATGTCATGTTGATCAACAAGTTCAAACAAATGTGTTGAACGTGAAATTCTACGTTGTTTTTCTAGATTTTTATACTATATTTAAAAATAGAACTTGGCAACTTGGCCTTTTGTTTCGCTTCCCATGTTAATAACGAGGACTAAATAATTATACATACTTGTATGGAAGTATAATTATACGTGAAACTGGAATCTCACCCACGCGGCGCGGCAATAGATACATAGTAATGAAATCATTTTATTGTCACATTTATCACCGTATTAAACTTTATAGTAGAACATTATAAACTTTGACAGATTGATGAAGGCGCTTAATTTTTCGCACAGTACGATACTATTGCCCATTTTTTCACACAGTCTACAAACAAAAGAAGATGAATTTTGCATTGCCGAGAACTAAAGGAACGGCACGGTCCTAAGACTCCTGTGGTCTTTACAAAACAAGATTTATTTTTCGAGCAAGGTTTAAAACATCGAGCCATTTTTGAATTTCGAACTTTATTCCGACAATGTCAAGGTTCAAAATACAAAAGGTGATTTTAAACCCGAGTCTAAGTTGCCAATTTTGTATTAAAAACCGGCCAAGTGCGAGTCGGACTCGCGCACGAAGGGTTCCGTACTATTATCTATAAAAATGGCAAAAAAATCACGTTTGTTGTATGGGTCCCTTAAATATTTCTTTTATTTTAATTTAATTATTTATTTTTAAAGTGAATATATAACTAAATATTCTGTGAATATTTCAAGCGTCTACCTGTTGCCGTTATCGATATCGAGCAAAAACGAGCAAAACAATCACGTTTGTTGTATGGGAGCCCCCTTAAATATTTATGTTATTTTGGTTTTTAGTATTTGTTGCTATAGCGGCAACAGAAATACGTCATCTGTGAAAATTTCAACGGTCTAACTATCACGGTTCATGAGATACAGCCTGGTGACAGACAGACAGACAGTCAGACGGCGCACGGTGGATCGAAAATCGGCTGTAGAAGACATAGGATCTCGATTTCTTAAATGTTATTTTTTTTGCTGGAAATGACTTCTGCTGATCATTACTGTTCTATAAAATGTCATATGAAGTAATTGTGTGCACAAATGGAAGAGTTATAATTTTTATAAGATAAAAAAATGTATGAAGCTAGTATGAAAAATCGAATTATCTCCTAAACGGCATGTTTAACCGTACTATCCTTGGAGGTGGTCATAGTGCTAATTATTTATGATTTTTTGGTTGCCGATTTGACGAAAAATATAATGCCGTTTTTTTTTTTTAAATCGTCAAAATATTTTTATTTATTTTTACATGTAAAACGATCCCTTTTAGTGTCCAAGTTAAAAAGTTCGATATGTTATTAACCCAAATATTAAGAACACACAAAACAAGAAAAAATAAATAAAAAAATTGCTGTTTTTTGACACATTTTTATTAATTTAAATAAAAAAAGGTTATCAAACTCTTATTTAAGTAACATATAAAGTTATATTATATACAAAATAATTTAATTTAAGGAATTAATACTAAGCATTTGTAAAATAAAGTAAAATAAATTTAAAAAAAGACAAAATATCATTAAATATTACAAAAAAAAAAAACCCAAACACACTCAAATACAAATTTACAAATATGTACATATATATTTTTTTTACTAATTTACCTTATCACTCTCGTTGTCAGACTCCAATTCTGAGTCAGCATCCAGATTGGATATATCCAAAAACTCGAACTCAGTTTCCTGAAATTGAATTAAGTCGAGAGTTTCAGCAAAAAAGCTCTGCTTTTTCTTGGCATCTAACTTAGGCCTTTGTGCACTTAGCAAAGGATCCGAAGAAACAACAAGCATATTTAAAATGTCTTGATTGGAATCCTGCCTGCTTCTTTTCCGCGAATGATGTTCTCGAAACCTCCTAAAATCTTTGTTTCGAGACTCTGAGGCTTCTTCCGAGAGAGTCCCAATCGGCACAATATTATTTTTCTCGATTATGTCAGCCCCATGGATTAATAATTTATGAACGGTTGACGACATGTAGTACCGTAGTCCGTAGTCGTATAATAATACGTACTTTTCTGCTGTTTTGCGGGCATAATCTCTAAATTTTATTATATCGACCTGCTCTCCAGATGTAATTGCTTGTAAAATTACAGTAAATCTTTTGATGAGGTCTTCATCCAAACCGGTTATAGCTGCGGTTTTATTAGGAAAGTCAAAGAATTTTCTTGCAGTATTCCCGTCATTGGTGGTTCCCGAGCCTTGTTTTACTATATCAATCAACAGATTGAGCTCATCTTTGAATTTATTTTGAATTTTTTTCTTCCTTGTCTGTAGCATTTCTTTGTGCTCATCACTTCTCGCTGCCCACCGTTTGAAGTCGAGCCTGTATGCAATGTGTAACAGACATTCCATACAATTTATACGGGCGTGTAGGGATGACAAGCCAAATTTATACAGGTCAGAACACACAATTTTTGATGTTACAGCATCTAAGCGGTTCATTTCTGTAGGCTTTGCTAAGCACAGGTAGCACGATGCATTTGATCTAGCTTCAGAAAGGTAAGTGCAAACTTTAGCGTTGATCATCGTCATCATTAGTTCATGAGTCACCCTATTATTATTATTGCGCTCTGTGGGGATAAGGGCCTCAATTTCTTCATCCATTTGTTTTTTCAGCTCAAGGACAACTGCTTCACTCTCCTTTACAAAAGTAAACTGAACTGGACGACAATACAAAACTGAGCATGGTTTTGGGTTCGTCCATAAGATGTTGTCTCCATCTGTCAGTTTTAAGTGGCACCAAGGAGGTCATGAAAATGCTCGAGTCAGCTTCCTCACCCTCCATTTTCTGCTTGTATCGGCTTTGGTTAGAAGCACCATCAAATCCCCACTTGGATATCAGCTTCAACTGCTTGTTATGCTCTTCCTTAGAAAGGCTTTGAAGGATTCTTGTAACTGTGATATCAAGTAAAGCTTGAAGTGTAATCCTAGCCGATGAATCAGTAACTGTCACTGATTGCTTCGGAGGGTAGCAATCAAGCTTAGTTTGTTGCACTTTATAGTAAGATGGATAAATATCCTTAGCACCTTCCCGAATGGCAGCCTCTCGCAACGTAATATATTGCCACTTTGAGAGTTTTAGCGAAAAAAGCAATCCAAGCGCCTTTTCTGACGTAAATATGATTGTTTTCGCTGGTTTGCTTCTTTCGCTAAAACTCTAACTCTAATAAAATTTAGAGATTATGCCCGCAAAACAGCAGAAAAGTACGTATTATTATACGACTGGTACTACATGTCGTCAACCGTTCATAAATTATTAATCCATGGGGCTAACATAATCGAGAAAAATAATATTGTGCCGATTGGGACTCTCTCGGAAGAAGCCTCAGAGTCTCGAAACAAAGATTTTAGGAGGTTTCGAGAACATCATTCGCGGAAAAGAAGCAGGCAGGATTCCAATCAAGACATTTTAAATATGCTTGTTGTTTCTTCGGATCCTTTGCTAAGTGCACAAAGGCCTAAGTTAGATGCCAAGGAAAAGCAGAGCTTTTTTGCTGAAAATCTCGACTTAATTCAATTTCAGGAAACTGAGTTCGAGTTTTTGGATATATCCCATCTGGATGCTGACTCAGAATTGGAGTCTGACAACGAGAGTGATAAGGATTTGTAAAAAAATTATATATGTTCATATTTGTAAATTTGTATTTGAGTGTGTTTGGGTTTTTTTTTGTAATATTTAATGATATTTAGTCTTTTTTTAATTTATTTTACTTTATTTTACAAATGCTTAGTATTAATTCCTTAAATTAAATTATTTTGTTTATTATATAACTTTATATGTTACTTAAATAAGAGTTTGATAATCTTTTTTTATTTAAATTAATAAAAATGTGTCAAAAAACAGCAATTTTTTAATTTAATTTTTCTTGTTTTGTGTGTTCTTAATATTTGGGTTAATAACATATTGAACTTTTTAACTTGGACACTAAAAGGGATCGTTTTACATGTAAAAATAAATAAAAATATTTTGACGATTTTTTTAAAAAAAACGGCATTAAATTTTTCGTCAAATCGGCAACCAAAAAATCATAAATAATTAGCACTATGACCACCTCCAAGGATAGTACGGTTAAACATGCCGTTTAGGAGATAATTCGATTTTTCATACTAGCTTCATACATTTTTTTCTTATAAAAATTATAACTCTTCCATTTGTGCACACAATTACTTCATATGACATTTTATAGAACAGTAATGATCAGCAGAAGTCATTTCCAGCAAAAAAAAATAACATTTAAGAAATCGAGATCCTATGTCTTCTACAGCCGATTTTCGATCCACCGTGCGGCGGAGCCTTAGTAATAGGGTTCCCGTTTTACCCTTTGGGTACGGAACCCTAAAAACTAGGTAAGTATCTCAGTCGGAATGAGGTTCGAAAACTAGAACTGGCTGAAAGGTTTAAGCTTGGGCCAAAGTTAGCAGAGACCTCTGGAGCTATCAACTTCTAATTATGATAAATTAAAACCTGCGAAAATTCCTAGACTTACTTTTCTCATTTGACGCCTATTACAATAAATTCCCAACTTCTAATGCCACTAAATCTTTGTTTACAGATGGTAGGCCTCGGTACCAACAAAGTGGACATGGCAGATTCCCTGTTCACGTTCACCTCCTTCCTGGGCCGAGACGGCGAGTCCTACGGACTGTCTTACACGGGCGCGCTACGACATAACGCTTCAGTCAGTCGGGATAGCACTGGGTTTTGTAAGGGCAGCATTATAGGCGTGAAAGTGGATCTATGGCAGGGCACCCTGGAGTTTTATTTAAATAGGAAATCACAAGGTGAGTCAAAGCAATGAATATTTGTTTTTCTCACAATCGACCCAACGTCAGTGGTAACAAACTGACTGCGACTTTACAGTCGCGAATCAGGTATGTATTTACAGAATTAGAATCATTAATACATCTCTGGTAAGTTAGATTTATTCCATTTAATGACTTTTTAGGGTTCCGTACCCAAAGGGTAAAACGGCAACCCTATTACTGAGGTTCCGCCGTCTGTCTGTCTGTCCGTCTGTCACCAGGCTGTATCTCATGAACCGTGATAGCTAGACAGTTGAAATTTTCACAGATGATGTATTTCTGTTGCCGCTATAACGACAAATACTAAAAAACAGAATAAAATAAATATTTAAGTGGGCTCCCATACAACAAACGTGATTATTTTGCTCGTTTTTGCTCTATATTGATAACGACAACAGGTAGACGCTTGAAATATTCACAGAATATTTAGTTATATCTTAATTTTAAAAATAAATAATTAAATTAAAATAAAACAAATATTTAAGGGGGCTCCCATACAACAAACGTGATTTTTTTGCCGTTTTTATAGATTATGGTACGGAACCCTTCGTGCGCGAGTCCGACTCGCACTTGGCCGGTTTTTTCATTAGGGAACAAATCTAACTTAGAGAGATGTATTAATGATTCCAATGATTATAATTCTGTAAATACATATCTGATAAAGTCGCGAATCATATTTTGATCAAGATACAACCTGACACTGACATGTAAATTGCAAAAAACGTTAAATTTCGCGGGCTACTGCTACGGATTCACCAATTCACAAAGAAGTTTATAATATTGATAACGTGAAATTGCGTAGTACTCACAACCGGCGTGCGTGTATGATCAGTACCCCAAGTGTAAATTTGCAGTAAACGTAACTATTTCGTTTGCGTTAAAATTTGACCGATAAATCATAATGACTATAAGGGTGAGAATAAAAATCTTAACGCAAATGCGCTAGTTACGTTTACTCTCTTGCAAACTTACACTTGGGGCACAGATGTATGAACGTAAACGAGGCATAATGAGTAAGTAAGGATCGTAGCAGGTGGCGTAATGTACTTTCTGCCCATCCCCATGAGAAGAAGGCGTGAGTTTATGTATGTATGTGAAGTTGGTAAAAGGAGAAAAATAAAGAAAAAATGTTTATTTATTTATTTATTAACTCATCATCACTATCATTACAGGGATTTCCTAATTCAATAGTGTGGCCATAATTACAATTTTAGTATTCACTATAATATGTATATGATATACAGCATGTTATTTTATTTGGGCCAGCAGCTAAAAATATAAATAATAAATCCAAATTACCAAGAACGGTGATTGTAGATATTTTTATTGTTTTAGCTTGACCGTTTATTTAGCGGTCGTTGAGCTGCTCAAGTTCACCGACACTTACAAACCGATTTACTGATTATAAAAAAAATCGCGCCAATTTTACGCTATAGATTTATTGCTTGTTCTGATTAATCTTTATCAGTAGTATAATGATTCTTGTTGATAACAATACTACGATGCTAATTGACCCATGTTCTCTGTGGGTCAAGTCTTAGTAGTAATCGAATGATAACTCGAAGATACCGATATCTTGCATATAATTTTATGTACTAAAGTAATGTGAGCACACCGTTAGTTTATAATCTATCAAGCGAGATTATAAACTATCGAAAATGTTTGAATTGTTACAATTATAACGAATTCATTTCGGTAGTTTATAATCTATCAGTGCCAAATCGTCAAATTGTGAACGAATCTGCACTTATCGACAAGGTTTCTAATCTGTCCGATTTTGTCACCCGTAAAATTGTGAATGTGATTGGTAGGTCTTAGCGGTAGCCGAACTGGGCCTCAAGTCTGCTATTACAATAGTGTCAGAATGGTCGATCATTGATTTTGACAAATTTGGTAATCTACTATTATAATGGCGTCATTATGACGTAATGACAAATGAATGACATTTCTACTAATGGGTTTTATAATAATGGCAATACGACAATGCCATTATAATAACACAATTATATTACGAGAACATTGACCGACCAATGATCGACCATTATGAATTTACCAGATTACGAACTTTTAGCAAAATGACAATGGCATGACAATGGGATCGTGTTGGAATGACTGAATTTATAAAATAGCAGACTTGGGCCCCAGGTCGCATTAACTGAGTCCCGTACGGTATATCGAATTACCCTTGAACGATATAACTGTCTACAGAAAGCATGGTTCACCGACGAACGGTAATACGAGAAAACTATTAGTCGATACCATTATTTAGCGACAGCACGTTTCGCCGAATAACGCTACATAGAATGAATGGTTGGCCGATACCAAGATTTGCCGATGTCATGGTTCGCCGGAACACGCTTGAACTAAATAATCCTTTATCGATAGCAGTTTGCTAGCCAACAATAGAGGGGACCTGGCGCTCGGCGGCCGCTACCGCGGCACGCTCGCTTCGCTCGCTCGCCTTCGCGCGTTAATGGTCACTGTTCTAACCTAACCTAACCCAAATGATTCAATCTGGCAAAGAATGTATATACGCTCTGGGACCCAAGTCTGCTATTTTTATAAATGCAGTCATTCCAACACGATCCCATTGTCATGCAACTGCTATCGATAAAGGATTATTTAGTTCAAGCGTGTTCCGGCGAACCATGACATTATAAACTATATAAGCAATATGAATTTTTCAAATACAACTGGTAGTTCCATAGATTTAAGGCTCGTACAGACCGGCGCGACTTGTCGCGCGACGCGACCCCGGTAGAACAATTTCTATCAAAACTTCATGGTATCGGTCTGTACGAGCCTTAACGCGTTCAAACAAAAAAACAAACTCCTCAGCTTTATTATATTATATAGATCATATATACCTAAATTACTTCTTTGTTTTCATCAAAATCAATTTAATCATTTACCAATATAACATTTTAAACAAACAGGCTCACATTGATTACTAGGGATAACTCCGTGTAACCCTAAGTCCAATGTAACATTGTTTGTTACGGTTGTCTACCCGGGCTCACTTCATGGCACATGACCTCTATTTACATCTCCAGTTGTGCTATCTGTCGGATAAGGAACATGTCAATCATGTCATACAACCACAACATACTTGACATCATAAGAGAGATAACTGCTTAATTAGTCGCGATGTACTGCGATACACACTGGCTTCGTTAAAACTGTCTGAAGATAGTATTAATAAAGTGTTTTGTAAAGAAATTATATCGACGTGAGAAGAATAATTTACATAAACGTCGAAAGATCGATGAATATTTTTACAACCTGTATAGTGTGTGCATTGGCACGAACTAAAAAAAATGAGCTAGTGTTACAGTAATCGCATAATTATGATGTATCAAAATATCAAAATCTGAATATTTTATTTCACATAACCCTACCTACATGGGCACTTATGAAACGTCATAATAATATGCTAGGTGCACGGTTCCAATTGTGGTGTGGTGTAACATCTGACATCTCATAATATATTACTAATAACTCTCTCTTAATACTAATTCATCACTTACTCATTACATGCTATTCAAAATGACTTACTTATTCCATGCTCAAGCTGTCACTCCGAAAAGAAATCACTCCCACAGAAAGCGACCGAAATATGTTACACATCAAAAAAAAACTCCCTGTCAGCCTGCATCATCCCACTGCTGGGCAATGGCCTCGTAGTTACATTCATTTAAATTGAGGTACAGCCACTCCTATAGGTCCTAGGCTATTTAAATGCAACCTGTATAAATAATACTAATCTTTACTTGTAAATTCCAAATCCAAAGAAAGAGTACGTGCAAATATGTATAAAAACTATTCAAAGTAAAAGAAGTTCAAAGAACTAAATATCTCAGTAAATGCTTTATTAACTATAATGAATCCCTTAATTAACAACACCACATTAATCTAGATTGCCCTCTTATCACGATTGATAAATATGTTTACAGTCTGGAAAACGATATCTTTGATAGATAAGTAAGAACATAGCAAAATCTATAATGAATCTAGTACATACATAAACTCACGCCTTCTTCCCATGGGGGTAGCAGAAACTATAGAACTATAATCAGTACAATGAACTAATAATGTCAGTGTCCTATTCGGTATTAAGAAAAATAATGATATGAAAAAGAACATGACTATACTCCGTTGGTTTAGGTAGTTAAATAAAGGTAAACAAAAAAAAAACACGTGACGAGAGAGCTGTCAAGTAACCGACTAAACGTAATATCTGTCACTTCAGTTGTCATGCTACGTCACAGTTGTACTCTTCAACTTAGCATCGTTTTATTTCGTTGACGTTTAGAGGACTTGTCTTTTTGGGCTCTTTACAATAGACAGATTACAAAATATTATAGTATTGTTATAAATCTAACAAAAAAATCGTGTTCAAGCAGTTACATCTACGAAGAGTAGTTTAAGAATATATGTTAAAGTTTAACATACAGTAATACTATACGTAAAAATCAAAAATAAATTTAATTAGGTTATAAGTTACAAATACAAGAAAGTGTCATCTATAAAAACCCTTTTTATGATTTGTTTACCTTTATTTAACTACCTAAACCGATAGAATATAGGTACCTACAAGATTTAAAAAGTAATTACAAGATCGACAAGCAATTATCTTCAAATGGAGTTTCTTCGAAAGGAGAGACTTCAAGATTCACCTACCATCCTAACTAATCACACTAATGTTATAATGGCGAAAGTTTATGAGTGTGTGTGTTTGTTAGTTACTTCTTCACGCTCAAACGGCTGGACCAATTTGATTAAATTTTGTATGGAGGTAGCTGACACCCTGGATTGAGATATAGGCTACTTTGTATCCCGATTTTACCATGGGGTCGAGACTTACGCGGGTGAAACCACGGGGCGCAGCTAGTTGTATTATAAATGCGAAAGTGAGTATTGTTTGTTACGCTTTTACGCCTGAACGGATTTGGATGAAATTTGGCACAAGGTCAGACATAACACGAGATCGAGACATAAGTGGGGGAAACCGTGAGGCGCTGCTAGTCTTCCATATTTGTAATGAATTATGCATTAAATTACTTAAATGTACTTAAATAAACAGACACGTTGGCTTCATATAGATAAGTAGCTGATACGTACAGAAAATAAACCTCTGTTATAGAATCTGTTCGGCCAATGTAGGATAGATTAATGTGTGTAGGAAGTCTTGAGGAATAATAAATAATATTCGACTCACGGTTATGTATAGCATACAGTGTGAGTCTTCTTAATGTGCAAATATCGAAGTGAGGTAAACTACGCTTAATTTTATCGACGGAAAAAATATTAAAAAAAAATAAAGAAGTACAAAAAAGGGTCTGTACTTGCTAAAGTACGTAGCGAAACGTTGTGATTGAGTTATAAACATGGCATTCACCCTAATTCTCAATTGAACGCGAATGTTTTCTTTAGTTTTTATTTTATGAAGACTTATTTCCAGTCATTACTGAGTTTGTTTCATCGTGATAGATCGTTTATAGTTTAAAAGTTATACCGATTTGTTTACACAGGGGTCACAGCAGCGAACAAGGATTTAAAAAATGCTATAAAAAAAGAAATTGTTTTTTTTTTTGATTTTATTTAATATTTTTTGTCGATAAAATTAAGCTAAGTTTCCCTCATTTCGTTTTGTGCACATTATCAAGACTCACACTGTACATTGATTTCCCCAGTCCAGAATTACATTTACGTTAAACGCACATGCACCATTTCGGGGGAGGAGGGGCTCGTGTCGCGGTCAGTTCGTGGATAGGTGATCAACTATTACATAATTATCGAGACCCCTCCGTGCCTCCGAAAGCACGTTAAGCCGTTGGTCCCCGCTGTCATTCGTAGATTCTATCTCTGACAATCCTTACAGGTACTCAGTAGCCCAAAAGTCTGTCAATCAGACTTACCAAGGGATATCGTGTTACCCAGTAACTGGAGGTCAGATGGCAGTCGCTCCATGTAAAATACTGGTATTCAGCTGCATCCGGTTAAATTGGAAGCCGACTCCAACATAGCTTGGAAAACGCTGGGCAGATTGATTGCACATGCACCATTTCTTTATACTGGGTCAAATTAAATTAACTAGCGCAACTCTGCAGACATAACACAATAAAATTAAAATAAAATAAAGATTTGATGGACTTTTTTTGGAGGTCAGCAACCGCTGGTAGTGTTATTACTTGAAATATGAGTTGAGAAAATCTGTTTTCTTTTGTTTTATCGTGTTAAGATATCAATAAGATATCAAGTCTATAAAGTTTACACAAAAAAAAAAAACTGATTTTTCAAGAGATTACACAAACTGTGGTCTAAGAACCCAGAATAAAAATTATAATAATATCTTTTTTGGTTTATCATGTTTAGATATCGATACCCTTAACGTCTGCGGAGTTTCGCTAGCTAATTTAATTTGACCCTGTACGTTGATTGAACCATAAAAAAAAACAAAAAAATACCATATTTCAGGCAAATAAATGATTCTATCTATCTATGCACCGATAACGCCATCATGAAAGCACCATCATATATTTATCTTCATCATGAAAGCACCATCATATATTTATCAACCAATACTCAACTGATAGATTTACTGTACACTACGATTTTGTTTATTCCATTAACTTGCCACTACTATTAAATTACAGGCATATCGTTCTACAATCTCCGTCGCCATCAGGCCCTCTACCCTATGATCTGTTCCACTGCCGCGCAGTCTTCAATGCGCCTGATATACGCCGCCTCCTGGCAAGCGTCCTTACTCGTCGACGCCGCGAAGATACTGGCAGCGTCGGTGACTGGAGACAAGACCCTCGGACTACCGCCTGGCTTGAGATGCACGCTGAAGAATCAATTTTGGTTGACGTTACCTAATCAAAGTGAGT
This sequence comes from Tiliacea citrago, assembly GCA_963921375.1. Lineage (NCBI taxonomy): Eukaryota > Metazoa > Arthropoda > Insecta > Lepidoptera > Noctuidae > Tiliacea > Tiliacea citrago. The sequence goes on from OY992796.1 coordinate 24,041,967, forward strand.
GTGAGATTATAATAATAACTAGGTTTTGCCCGCGGCTTCGATCGCGTTAATTAAGAATTTGACAATCATTTCGGGTTTTACTTTGTTTTTTGAAGAATTTAAAGTGCTGTTAAATACATACATCCCTTAACATAATTTAATCATGATCAGGCACGTGGTGCCATCTATTATCATAAGAACGTTATTGTTGTTTTCCTCGGGAACAGTACTTTTTATCGAGATGAAATGTCCGTTTCTGTACACCTGACAACGTATAAGTAAAATTTCAGGATGATCGGTTCAGTGGTTTAGGCGTGAAAAGGTAACAAACAAACAAACTTACTTTTGCATTTATAATATTAGTTAGGATAATCGTTTATTGGGAACAAAAACTTGCTGAAACTGCATCGTTGGTTTAGGAGTTGCAAGCGCTGAGCATGATGCCCAAGCTGAGCATGAGGTCCTGGGTTCGATTCCCAGGTCGGGCAAAGTGGTAATGGGTTTTTCGATCTGGAATTTCTCAGTAGCAGCCCGGAGTCTGGATTTGTGACCTGTTGATGGCAATAAGTTCGCCCCCTGATACTGGGGACTTAAACATAACTGGCGAAATGTGTGTGTACTATAGGTACACCTCTGCCCAGCCCTTCGATGAAACAAGGCGTAATGTTATGTTATGTATGGGAACAAAAAAAAACAAATACAGTCAAACACAAACTCAAAAGCATTTATTTCAAATAAACCAATTACAGGCACTTTTGAATTGTCATGGGGTCGCCCGGTCGGTCAGTCATAAAGATGAAGCTACGAGTAGTTGGCCATTCCAAAGCTTGTAGGTACCTATGGAGAAGAAAACAATGTTAAACAATGATTGTGTACTATTTAAACAAATTTTCAGTAGGTTCCGGAGTCTCTTACGCCTGTAGATAGATGTCGTAAAAGAGGGCTAGATGATATTCTGTTAGAAAGTTTGGTAGTTACGTCCATATATCACCAATTCGACTACCAGCATATTGAATATTAAACATATACAGGGTGGAATTTTGTAATGCCACCTGGAGAAAAAGTACTCTTAATACTGCAGATAGAAAATTTTACTCAAAGGAAACATTCCTTTATTTTTGAATAGAAAGCAAACTGCATTCAAAGATTTTCGAAAACTCTCTTCTCCCACACCCGGGAATCGAACCGGCTAAAATCTGAAAAATTATACCCTGTACTTTTATTACATCGATCGTTAGGGTCAATTATAAGGATGAAATCTCTCTAACAAACATGATAAATTAAATGAAAGGAAAACCAGGAAATCTGAAGTTACAAATTCAATGAGTCAAGTTAAAGCTCTTTAACTAACATCCATCTTTTGTAATGCAGACTCCTTTGCGACATACTCGTAGCTGCGTGTATGAGGTAATTTAAATATGGAATGTTAGATTAAAAGGTGAACGGCAGGCTTGTATGGGAACTTCGTACCGCTAATAAAATTTCGTGTTTTGGGATATTTTGTGTTTTAATTGGTAGTTAATAAGATAGACAAGCCCTTTTTAAATTCTTAGATTTTTAGAAGTTGGGACGTAAAAGTTATAACGAGTTTTATTTTTTAAGGTTATGTACTAGTGTATCAATGAAGATTGTTACTTATAGGTACATAAACATTGTTTTGGTGATAAAGTAAATGTTCTAGATTGCTTGTCGCTATCTTTGTAGTGTTCTACTTACTATTAAGTAGGTAGATTGAGATGAGAATCGTACCTACTCAGTGAGGGGTGTATTAGGAGATATCTATGTCCAGCTGCGTACTGCAACAGTTTGATAATGATGAAGTTAATTCACTAAATTGCTCAGATGCAGTCACAAACCACAATCAAAAACAACAGCAAAGAACTGAACTGAAAGACAGTAACAGTAATACAGATTTTCTTTACCTGTCAATAAATAATTGCCATATGAACAAAAATAATATTGATGACGAAAATCATTTCTATCATTAAATTGTTAAGTATTATGATTTTATGTAACAATCACGCATTCTTAGGTTTAATATATTAGTGTTTAATTATATTTAATGTTATTTCTATCTCTAAATAATTAATCTATCATTTCGTTATTAGTGTTATTTTACATATGGCAACTTTAAAAAACATAACTGCGTTTAGTTTACGATTTTATTACGTTTAATTATTAAAATCTTTTTATTGATATTATTCATTAATCCGAACTTCTAAAAATAGTAAACTTACATGAAAATAAATGTCTTAGTTGCCTTAATAAGTGGTATAAATTCTATAACAAAACAACAACAAAAATATGCGGTACGAAATCTGCCGTTCGCCTTTGAAAATTACATTGTCATAGTTGTTATTCACATTTGATTGTTTTTACAACTCGTTTCACATTTTGTCTCACGGTGAAAATGGCTTATCAAGAACAGTTTGATTTAATGGAAGCTTATTTTTTAAATATTAAAAACGTGAATCTAGCTCTGCGGTGGTATGGAGAGAGATATCAAGACCGACAGGCACCAACTCGGTTCGTATTGAAAAGAATGGTAGAAAATTTAAAGAATACGGGTGGTTTCAAGAAGAGACGGCAAACTATTCAGCAAAACTATTTCGATTTTGAACTAGATGTTTTAACATACTTTGAATCATTTCCAAAGGGTTCAAGTAGAGATGCTGCCGACGAATTAGGAACAACCCACACTCGCGTACTTAAAGTGCTGAAAAAGTATAAGTATAAATGCTATCGTGAAGGTCGGTTGGTGCAAAAATTGCATATTGGGGATCGTGACAGACGATTACAATTTTGTGAAAACATGCTTGGAGAAATTGACCGAAACCCTAATTTTTTGAGTAACATTGTATGGTCTGACGAAACCAACTTCAGCAATAATGGCATGTACAATCGCCGCAATAACCATTGTTGGTCTCGAGTGAATCCTGTTCGTGTTCATGAAACTAACAATCAAGTAAGATTTTCTTTCAACGTTTGGTGCGGAATTATGAGAAATAATGTAGTGTTAGTCCACGTGTACGAAGGCCATTTAAACACTGTCAAGTATATTGAAATACTGGATCTCTTAAGAAACGAGTTAAATGGTTTCCGCGAGGAAGAGCGAAACCAAATAATTCTACAGCAAGATGGTGCTCCAGCACATAACAGCAGAATCACTACTGCCTACATTAATAACCATTTTAATACCTGGATTGGTCCAAACGGCACAATCAGATGGCCTGCGAGATCGCCAGATCTCACCCCATTAGATTTTTTTTGTGGGGATATGTAAAAAATCAAATTTACATGAAATCTTATGCGAATGACAACGAGTTGAGAGTTGAAGTTCAGAATACGATTTATAATATTCACCACAACACTTTATTAAAGGTTACTAGAAATGAATTCGTTAAAAGAATAAATTTGTGTATCCAAGAGAATGGAGCCCATTTCGAGCAACTAATTAGTTAGTTTACCATTTTTTGTAAATAATTAAATTAATTTAAGATTTCCTGGTTTTCCTTTCATTTAATTTATCATGTTTGTTAGAGAGATTTTATCCTTATAATTGACCCTAACGATCGATGCAATAAAAGTACAGGGTATAATTTTTTCAGATTTTAGCCGGTTCGATTCCCGGGTGTGGGAGAAGAGAATTTTCGAAAATCTTTAAATGCAGTTTGCTTTCTATTCAAAAATAAAGGAATGTTTCCTTTGATTAAAATTTTCTATCTGTAGTATTAAGAGTACTTTCCCTCCAGGTGGCATTACAAAATTCCACCCTGTATACGTTTCATATAACAGAATATTATAACACCGCGTATTGAATGGTAAATGCTTTGATTATTGAATATAATATGTATGAACTAAAACAAACAGGCCAACTTTGTTATGCTGGTGCGCGTGACAGCTACGTGTTACACTCGCGCACGTCATTGTGCTGTCATTGTGATATTCTAGTGTGGCCCACAGTTGGACGCAATTTTTTTCGACGAGTTCACAGCTTTGACTGTCTATCTAGAAATATTTATATCTTTGGGTAAATGATCGTTAATCACGATCATTAGAACGTAACATTTAATCATTCTGTATGGGTCGTGACCAGTTGCTGTTTGATCTAAAGTTATTGATAACCAAAATTGTTTTGAAACTCTGTTAATTACTCATTTGTATGTCTAATAAACTATTAGGTTACTAACCTACAAACGCAGATTAGATTACTACTGCGCAAGTATGATAGTGGTCCTGCACTATTTACTCGTAACCTTACACACGGGGTCATACGCTGATAGACATCCGTCGAACAATCTAAGTTTTAATTTTTAGGGTTCCGTACCCAAAGGGTAAAACGGGAACCCTATTACTAAGGCTCCGCCGTCTGTCCGTCTGTCTGTCTGTCTGGCTGTCCGTCTGTCACCAGGCTGTATCTCATGAACCGTGATAGTTAGACCGTTGAAATTTTCACAGATGATGTATTTCTGTTGCCGCTATAACAACAAATACTGAAAAACAGATTAAAATAAATATTTAAGTGGGCTCCCATACAACAAACGTGATTTTTTTGCTCGTTATTGATAACGGCAACAGGTAGACGCTTGAAATATTCACAGAATATTTAGTTATATATTCACTTTAAAAATAAATAATTAAATTAAAATAAAACAAATATTTAAGGCCATACAACAAACGTGATTTTTTTGCCATTTTTATAGATAATGGTACGGAACCCTTCGTGCGCGAGTCCGACTCGCACTTGGCCAGTTTTTTTTATAGATAATGGTACGGAACCCTTCGTGCGCGAGTCCGACTTGCACTTGGCCGGTTTTTTGAATTCAGATTATCTTATTAAACAAAGTATTTGTAAACAAACGATAATTAAAAATACTTAGTAAGTATTATAATTTACGTTAAAATTTTGCCCAATACTTGGCTGCTTATCAAGATATTTTTTTTTAACCCGCGTGTATTCATAATATTTACGTTGATAATGAATACTGTCAATAGGACATACAATAATCGTTAAAGTTATCACTGCTAATAGGTGTATTATTATACCGTTGTAATATGCATAATAATTAAATGACACACAACACACACACACACATTACTGTGAACATTTATATTCACGCCTGTATTCCCCGAAGAGTTAGGCAGACACGTTTTGCCAGTTATGTTTAAGGCGCTGACAAGAGGCAAATGATAAACTTAGGCTTGTCTTAAACAAAAAAAATGCCGAATCTATATAGTTTGTGGTAGCGGAAGAAATATATGTTATTCTTGAACATATTTCTCAGAACTTGGTGGTTACTAAAACACGTTTAGAAAAAAAATCTCGATACAGATTAACGGTAAACTAACCCTTTACTTTGAGTTTCAATCCAAAATATAATAAATGTCAACGTCCGGTTGGTATTTAATTAATAACATGAACGGCATATGTGTATGCAGAACTTAGTTGTTTTTTATTTTCGATTGCTCAACTCACTTTCGAGTAAATAGTTAATTTGTTCATATTTTGCAATAAATTACAAGTGTTGTGTCATCGCGCTTCTCTTTCTTTTGTATGCAGTCTAACAGTGACCGCGTTTTAGCTGTTGTCAGCGTCTTAAGTACCATGTAATAGGGGGCGAGCCTATTGCCATCAACCGGGCACAAATCTAGACTCCGGGCTGCTACTGAGAAATTCTAGATGGATAAACCCAATAAGACATTGCCCGACCTGGGAATCGAACCCGTGACCTCAAGCTCAGCAGTAGTGCTTGCGAAAACTAGACCAACGAGTCTGGTCAATAATTAAATAGTTATTACCATTATTAGATACAGACGTGGCAAACAATCGTCCGTTTATCTAAAACTAGTACGTACAATAGATTGTAGTCCATTGCTTTGAATGAGAGGTCATAATTAGTCGTTTTTCTGAAAATAACTAGCTGCTGCCCGCGTCCTCGCCCGCATGGCTTTTTTCTAAAAAGTTACTGCCGGCCTTAGTTACTCCTTATAACATCAGCTCTGACAGAAAGTCCCCTCAAAAACGGTCTAGCCGTTTCGGAGATTAGCCGGACAACAAACTGAGAGACAAAAAAAATTTTTTTTATTTATGTACCGTAAGTACTGTCTTATGCATTTAGTAAAAAGCTGTTATTTTGACATTACAAACAGGCACTTCAATTTTACTTATTTGTATAAATACGTGATTCGATAACTTTCGTTATGCGCAATTCGTATTCTCCTAGTAATCTAGAACGATTTAGATACAACGTGTTGAGATTACTTAGATGCATATATAAAAACATTATCCTCCTTTTGGGGCAGTCGGGTAAAAAGAGTTTGTTTTTGTTTTTTTGTTTGAGCATGCTAATCTCTGGAACTACCAGCCGGGTTTGAAAAAGTATTTTTGCATTTGATAGCCCAATCCTTGAGGAAGGTTATAGGCTGTAGCACCACGTTACGACCCTAAGGAGCGGAGCAAAAAAAAAAAAGCCAGAAAAAACATTAAGCAAAAACGAAATAATAGTACGGGCCGGCGATGCGATGCGACGCCGTGGGTCGTACGTGAGCCGAAATTTTACGCGAACAAGTCGCGGGCAGAAGCTAGTTTAATATAAACCGTTATGACTATAGTAAAAACACACACAACGGAACCAGCAAACACAATCAGTGCATCAGCCACAGCTGGGCCCACATAGGGCCCACGATATCAGCCGGACTGAGCCGGAGTCCCTTCAATGCGCCAAATTAACACAACAACCTGCAACCAGTACTTCGTTAACCAATTCTAATCGTCTTAATAAAAACTATTACGAACAAAAGAAGCATGGCTCATTATTGAAATTTTTTATTATATTTCTAAAGTTACAAAAACGTTCAACCTAACATCTTTTGGTCCCGTACTTTGACCTAACAAACAGTATAAAACAACATAACTACCCACATATCACTCAACACAAACGGGATATCCACGCGACCTAGTAAGAGATAACACTTTCATACTAACTCTATCACTAGCCCAAATATTCGAACGGCAGTGCACACGGAAAGTCACAGACGAAAATAACCCCACCTCAATGAACATGACCTCAGATAACCAATTGATAATTTGTTGCTATTGACTTTAATTTTGTTATTATTAATTATTAGTGTGCTTTTAAAAACCTCTACGAAAATAAATTTAACAAAAATATCCGGGAGCGACAAGACTAAATAAAAATAGATTTAGTTCATGTCAATATCCAATAATATAAATACACGCAGTAAACATGAAATTGTGATACCCAAATTTAGATTAACTAAAACAAGCAAGTAATTTCTTATAAACAGTATCCGCTTTTATAACAATTTGCCAAAGTCGGTTATAGAACTTAGCGATGGAAAGTTCAAAACCCACGTCAAACGTGTCCTAATCAAAAAAGCATATTATAAGATAAAGGACTACGTTGAAGACAAGGAAGTTTTGTAATAATTCCTTCTGCACATGTGGATTCCCTGGTAGGTACCTCATTAGAAGCATAACTATGTGAATTTCTATTAACTGCGCCCAAGTTTTTTTTTTTTTACATACTTTGACATAACCTCTTCATTATTTGACACTAAATACCTACAATTTTAATTTAAAATATTTATTAGTTACTTGTGGACAGAATATTAATTCAGATTTGTTACAGTTGCAATGGCAATCTTGTCATTGGGTTTAAATAGGTTTTTATTATTTTAGTAATATTTTTTATAGATTCTTTTTAAGGTACCGTATCTAAAGGGTAAAACGGGAACCCTATTACTAAGACTCCGCCATATGTCTGTCTGTCCGTCTGTCACCAGGCCGTATCTCAAGAACCGTGAGATAGTTAGACAGTTGAAATTTTCACAGATGATGTATTTCTGTTGCCGCTATAACAACAAATACTAAAAAAACAGAACAAAACAAATATTTATGGGGGCTCCCATACTACAAACGTGATTTTTAGGGTTCCGTACCCAAAGGGTAAAACGGGAACCCTATTACTAAGGCTCCGCCGTCTGTCTGTCTGTCCGTCTGTCACCAGGCTGTATCTCATGAACCATGATAGCTAGACAGTTGAAATTTTCACAGATGATGTATTTCTATTGCCGCCATAACAACAAAATACTAAAAAACAGAATAAAATAAATATTTAAGGAGGCTCCCATACAATAAACGTGATTTTTTGCCATTTTTATAGATAATGTTACGGAACCCTTCGTGCGCGAGTCCGACTCGCACTTGGCCGGTTTTTTAATTTGTGAATGTGTGAATGTTGTAGGCCTAATAGACTGTAGCTTTGTAAACTATCTTCTATTTTGTTAATTACCTACTTGGTACTTGTTGACGGGCCTACACTGTCCTCCCATACCTATTAACACTGTAACTTGAAAACATTGTATTATTTTTAAAAGAGTAACCGTGGAGTTTCTTGCCGGCTCTTCTTCATAGGAAACGACTAATTGGAACCATGCGCCTAGCTTCTGTCGTTTCATAAGTGCCCATGTAGGTTTATGTGAAATAAAATATTTTGATTTTGAATAATATTAATTAAGAATTTGTTTATTATATTGTAACTTATCTTATTAGTTATCAATTGGTTTATGAGCAATGCTAAATATAGATGCGGACAAACGAATCGCATCACCTGCGGGCTGATTGCGTAACACACTATCAGTAGCAAATTAGCAATGGATTTCATTTTGACAGTTCAACAACATTCATTGCGTTATTTACGTTGTTTAAGCAGACACATTTTTTGAACATATTATGAAGCAATGCGTTGGCAATATCCTTCAAATTCAGATTCAGATTGCGATATAAGTTTTTTTTTTTTTTTTTTTTTTTTTTTTTTCCCTTGTCCTAGGGTTCAACAATAGGATGGACCCTAATCTTATTACAATCTAGCCTTATAAATAGACTAATAAGTAATTTAATTATAACCTAAACTATTAAATTGTCTTTTACTAAGAATGTGTCCAATAGCACTTTTCTTATTGTCTCTATTAAGGCGAATACACTTCGTTCTTGTGTTTGTTACACTATTCACTAACACTAAACACTAGCTCGAACGGTTTTGTTCTTTTCAGTCTTCTAACTATGTTTGTGTGGTCAAGAAGCTGGATGGCCTCGACGTTCACATGCTGATGAAGTCTCTTATCGTGAGCTTCTGCAAATTTCTGGATCACTCTTTCGATGAACTCAACTTTTAGGTCCCTGTGGAGGTCATCATTTCGTATGTACCAAGGTGCATTTACAATTTCCCTTAGCACCTTGTTCTGGAATCGTTGTATTATTAAAATATTGGTCTGTTTGGTGCAGCCCCATAGCTGAATACCATAAGTCCAAACTGGCATCAGGACTTGTCTATATAGCAATAATTTGTTTTGCACGGACAGCATGGAGTTTCTTCCCAGCAGCCAATACATTCTTTTGAATCGGAGGTCGAGTTCATCTTTTTTCTTCTTGACGTGGGCTTTCCAGCGTAGCTTGGTGTCAAGGGTCATACCGAGATACTTGGCTGTATTCTCGTATGGGACTTGTTTGTTATTTATATAAACTGGGGAATACTGTCGTTTTTTGTTGGTAAAATCTATGTGAACAGATTTGGATTCATTAAGTTTAATCCTCCATTTTTTGGTCCAGTCATAAACTTGATTTACAGCCATTTGAACCTTTTCTACTGCTTCTTCATGGCTGTTTCCTACAGCCATTATGGCTGTATCATCAGCAAAGGTCCCAATCGTGTTTTGCTCTAATTCAGGAATATCGCAAGTGTATAGTAGGTACAGGACCGGACCTAACACACTTCCTTGCGGTACGCCAGCTTTAATTAATTTCAGTTCTGAGTAAGCATCTTCTTGTCTTATTCTAAAGACTCTGTTCAGGATGTAGGATTCTAATATATCTGCAAACTGCTTTGGTAAGAGGCTCTTCAGTTTATGTATAAGGCCTTCATGCCATACTTTGTCAAATGCTTGCGCTACGTCTAGGAATACAGTAGAACATACTTTCTTGTCTTCAAGGGCGTTTTCTATTACGTTTGTGATCCTATGCACTTGATCGATGGTAGAGTGTTTTTCTCGAAAACCAAATTGGTGTTCTGGTATTATGTTTTTGCTATCTATTATTGGTTTAAGCTGTTTGAGTAACAGCTTTTCAAATAGCTTGGACATGATTGGTAGCAAGGAAATAGGTCTATAAGATGATGTTTCGTGAGCTGGTTTCCCTGGCTTAGCTATCATTATTACTTCGGCCACCTTCCATAAGTCTGGTACATATTTAAGCCTTAGTGCGGCATTGATAAGGGTCGTTAACTTAACCAGACCCTTTCTTGGGAGGTTATGAAGTACTTCTCCTGTTATTAAATCGTAACCTGGTGATTTTCGTATACTTATATTACGTTTTATTTCTAGTGCGACTTCTCTCGGTGTTACTAGTTTTATGGTAACTTCATTTTCTGATGTCGTCATATTAGTCAAAGTGTGATCTTCAATGATTTCCCCGTCGTTTGGTTGAAAGATATTTTCTAGGTGCTCTGCAAACCTCTTTGCTTTTTGCTCGTTAGTAACTGCCCATTGCCCATTTCCACATTTGATAGGTGGGATTTGGGTAATCGGCCTTTTCAGGTGCTTAGTAGCCTTCCAAAGGGAGTAATCTGTCCTTTGGTCGTTTCTTAGGCTCTGAAGATAGGTTTCGGTTGAGTCGTCTTTAAAGTCTTGGATTAGTCTTTTTACTTTTTTTGTCAGATTATTTAGTTTTCGTTTGTCATCAGGGCACCTAGATTGATGCCACGTTTTTCTCTGCCTTCTTTTCTCCATAATGAGCTGCTTGATTTTGAGCGGGTATGTATTTCCCTTAGTCCTCTTATTGAAGTCGGGTGTATTTTCCCACGCTGCTTGCTGGATATGCATTATGAACTTTTCTACTTCGATGTTTAGATATTCTGGTGTTTTTAATGGTATTTTAAGGTCTATTTTATCATTCAATCTGGTCTTGAAGCTCTCCCAGTCTGTACACTTATTAACAAGAGTGGGTCTGGCTTCTTTATACAAAATGTTCTCGCTAATTTCTAGATATATTGCTGAGTGATCTGAGTTCATGTCATAGCTTTGTTCTGATTTCATATAGCTGGTTGATAGATCCTTGGTTACAAAAAAATCTATTAAGTCTGGAATTTTATTTGGATCTGTTGGCCAATAGGTGGGCTTTCCAGTTGATATGACATCACATTTCAGCTCTTTTATGGCATTTAGTAGTTCTTTACCTTTAGTAGTTGTTAGTCTGGAGCCCCAATACGTATTTTTAGCATTGAAGTCACCTCCTAAGATAAATCTACTTCCAAGGCGAGTTAGAAAGCTCATATAGTGGTCTTTTTTTATCACATACCGAGGTGGGCAGTAAATGGCAGATACTGTTACAGGATATTTTTTTGTTTGTAGGCAAATCGCCACTGCTTGGATGTCTTTCTCTTCATATTTAAACTCTTCATAGTGCTGTAGGTTTTCTTTTACAATAATGGCACTACCGCCTCTTGCTGAATTGTCTGGGTGAAGTGCATGATATACTTTGTACCCTTTAAACTTAATGTGAGATTGCTTTGTGAAGTGAGTCTCCGATATCAGGCACACATCAATTTTTTCTATGTCTAATACTACTTGTAACTCATTCTGGTGTTTTTGTAACCCATTTGAGTTCCACGCCATAATTTTTACTGTAGTATTCATTTTTTTGGCTTAGAAGTAGCAGCTTTGTTGCTATTTTCAATTTTTTTCAATCTCTCGTCAAATGATGACATTAACTTTAAGATTTCATCCAATTTTTTGTCACTGTGCAAATCAACCAAGGGCGCCTTGGATATGCCTGTTGTAGCTACTTGGGCAAATGAAACGTCTTTTGTTGTAGTTTTAAAAGTGTTTTGACTTTGTTTGTACTGGCTCGGGCCTTCGACTCTTCCAGTAGGTGTATTTTGTTGAGGGGCACTAGTATTGCCCTTTAATTTTTTGTTTCGAATTTGCTGGATTTCTTTTGCTACGATACATCCCCTGTAGTTAGCTGGATGTGGAGCTCCACAGTGGACGCACTTTGGCTTCTCTTCTTTAGATTTTCTGCAATCCATCGTCAGATGTTTACCTGTGCACTTCACGCACCTCGGTTCTTTGGAGCAATACTTTTGCGTATGGCCATAAGCCTGGCATCGTTTGCACTGAGGTACTAGTTTTGTGGATTTTAGCGGTTGTATTTCCACATTACATCCCAATACAGTTTTTATGTTAAATATTTTGCTGGTTTCTTCATCATTTGAGAATGTCAGCATGAACATGTTGAGTGGCTCTTTGGTTTTCCAACTCAATTTATTGACTGCTTCTAGAATTTTGTAGCCTTTGCCACGCAAGTCTTCAACAATTCTCTCCGGAATGCATGTGAAATGCAATTTTTTTGCTATAACTCTAATTGGTCTCTCTTGCTTGTTCTCATAGGAGTGCCATAGGCAATTGTTTAGTGAGAGAGCCTTTGTAATTGTTCTGTACGAATCTTCGTTTTTGGCATTAACTTTGACTGTATCGCCGTTCATCATTTTGATGCTGAACGCGTCAGCTGACTGATCCTTAGATAGAAAATCAAAGAATTTCTGGTAATATATATATATAAGTCAAATAATTTATTTCTAATTAAATATACTTGATTCTAGTCGTAAAAGGTGCACAAAAAACTGCACCGTTATTCTTTAAAAAAATGTTTTAATAATATTTTGTTTAAGTAGGTACATTAATTATATAATTATATGTGAAGACGATGCACCTTGAATAAAATTACTAAACCACAATAGGTAAAAATAATTAAAAATGAAGCGACGACAGATAATATAATTGATAGACACAGCGGGGTGCTCACATAATATTATTTACAAACATCGTAAAAGTATACGTTTTCCTAAAAAAAATAACATAATAAGTCAGTGTGTGAGTTAAGATAATCACAGAATGTCAAAAAAATTAATAAATTATACAATAAAATAAAATAGCAACCAGTTTGATTTTGTCTAGACTACTACTGTCTAGCCTCTCAGCTAAAGCAATAAGAAGTGGTGAAGGGACGGTCTTATATTATTATGACCTTCGAAAAGTGCTGATTCTCAGCCTAATTTGAATAAATGACTGTTGATTATCATTTACTAAAGTTCTATTGAGGAAACTACAAAATCACTGAACATGGAGATGCCTCGGCGGCCGCACAAACAAAATAGAAACTGGCGGCTTTGAATGACAAAGATGACAGAAATTGTGCGCTAAACACACTTTCCACGCGTTTTTAGTAGGTAGACTAGACGCACGGGGATTCCGTGCTCTGTGTACAAAATAGACAATTTATGTAAAACGAGTTAACTTTGTTGTCGTCTTTCAGAATGTATCCTAGACGAAGATGAGATCCAACCGGAAACAAATCCGACGCCGAGTAAATCTAACACAAGTATGGTGAGTCAGAGTTTTTATTAACTCTTGCACTAACGATTTATTTATCTATGGCACTCTTGACAAGCGCGGGATGTTTGCTCTCTTTTTAACGCTAAGCTAGCGTATAGTGTTGTCTCTTACTGTCAAGACGAACACAGGTTGAGAGTGCCATTGATAAATTTACTAGCCAATGAGTTATGAATTAGAAACATTTATGAATGTTGAATGTACATATTGATATTAGTAACATAACATCAAATGTTCGCAAAATGGCGTTTTATGGTTACAAATGTTCAACCTTTGTTGCTTTTCATGTTGTGTTGCCAATTTGGTCTGGTACTTTGATGAATGTGCACGCATGAGATGGGTTAAAAACCAATTTTGTCATAAAATATTTATTTATATAACTTAAAATAAATAATAAATTTAAGATGAAGATGGAAGGTATGTTTTAAATTAAAATAAACAAAGCCTTGTATTTATATTTTTTTGGGTCCTTAAAGACAATTATATTATGTAAAGATTTAATCTAATTATTATGTATAAGTACAGTCGAATCTTATTAGTTATGAACTTATGGCACTCAAGGCAGCTCTGTTGGTCGAATATTTTTAAGACGCTGACAACAGGTAAACCGCGGTCACTCTCAGACTGCATACAAAAGAAAAAATGCAAAATATGAAGCAATTATCTATTTACTCAAAAATGAGTTGAGTAATCGAAAATAAAAAATACTTAAACCAAGTTCTGCATTTGAATGCAGAACTTGATTGTTGCCAAATCTAATAGTTTGTGGTAGCGGAATTAAACATGTTATTCTTGAACATATTTCTCAGATAAGATAAACGAAAAACGCCTTGTTGTTGTGTAATCTCTTTGTGTTTTATAAAACATGTTTTTGTGTGCCGAAATTGATTTCATTTAAGTATGGTGGATTGCATGGACTACAATTTTTATAATACCCCCAGGTATTATAAAAATTGTATAGTAATTTACAAACCTTCTTTATATAAGATTTCGTTAACATAAGCAGCAGCATACAGGAAACAAATTTCACCAGTGCGCAATTTTTTTGGTGGTTCAGTATCAGTAATAGAACACATAAATTCCATAATTTTTTCAATAAGTACTGTTTTTTTCTTGACCTGAAATCCTAATAAACTACCTAAAAATCTACAAATCGCAAATCAAACGAGCGCACAGCTGTTTAGGTTACCTTCACGCGTTTTGCTACACCGGCGCCGGCCGGCAAATCACCATTAAACCAGTTTCAAAGTAAACATCTTTCGTTAACGATAACTTTATTTTTTTATACTAAGAAATGTCATAATAAAAAAATATATGTTTAATAAAACTCGCAAGTTTAATTTGTCTAAATTTGCGCACTGGTTATTTTTTTTTCCTGTATTGGCTTGGGTAGTCGACCGAATCTGGTCACAAAAATATTATTGGTCATGCATGAGCTGTAAGAAAGTCCAGCTAGTTTATCTGACACCGGCACTTAAATGCATGATATTTAAGGATATATCGGACGTTTTAGTTAGAGCACATATGCGATATGCATAATCAGCTTAAAACGTTCCCACTGCTCGGACCGAGGCCTCCTCTCTTTGAGAGGTGAGCCATAATCCGCGGCGGCAGGGCAATAATTATGATTTTTGATAAAATTTTGCATGCACGATATATTATATCTGTTCTTACTTCTTAACGCTCTTCCCCAGTCCCTGACATCTGCTGGCCTGAAGAGAAAGCACTGGCATAGGAGGTGGTAGCATACGGCGTGACGTGATGATATTACTTCATGGGGCGCTTTTCCATTCTGCCAGGTACCGACGGCATGGCAAAGATGTAGTACTACCAGTATTCCCCTATCTCTGCTCGGACTCCCAATATTCCACAATCTCTGCCCGCACTCTCAATATTCCCCCATCTTTTCCAGGACTCCCAATATTCCCCCATCTTTGCCAGAACCCCCAATATTCCCGTGTTTCCCCCCCATCTTTTCCGTGCTGCGGCCAATGGAATAACGCCCTATGAATTGGGATCGACGCCGTACCGCTGCCGGCAAGTGGAAAACGTATTTATACAATTAACACAATGTTCCCGCCATGCGCCATCTTTACCGTGCCGGTGCCGAACTTGCCAATGGAAAGAAATAGGCGTTGTTGCCAATTAATTAAAATAAGAATTATAAACAAAAAATCGGCTGAAATATTTTTTTAATGTGTATTTTTTATTCGTGGCCATTTTAAATGTGCAGATAAAGTAAGTTAAGTAGATAGTTTAAAATTAATGAGAAGACTGTCAATATTGTAGCTATTAAATTTTGATACATATTTAACACTTTTATTGTAGCAATCCTAGTCCTGCAAACAATCTGCTGGACAGTTTGTTGCGCCACTTCTTCCCAGCTAAATCACTAGGAAGTGGTGAAGGGTGGGCATTTTGGGGGACTGTCTTATTTATCTTTCTTCTTACATTACCGTTACAGGATAACCCAATGCGATAAATGCGCCTATCTTAAATTAAGCGATACTAACAACTATAACAAATTATAAACAATGCATTCCTTTTGATTTCACTCAGAGAACAACAGAATAAGTCCGTCTCACTCGCTATGAGATTGATCGTGCGAAGTACACGCGTCAGCGGCGCCTCCCCTAAAAGTTGTTTTGAAGTTCACTATTAGCTGTAATTTTGACGTTCAAAAGTGCGTTTGCGTGAGTGAAGTTATCTAAGCGCAACTCATCGCCTTCCACCGCTTTGAGAAGACTGACATAAAACTTCTAGAGAAATTGTTCTTGTTGATAAATACAAGGCTTTGTTCCAATTATACTTACATAACATCACGCCTGTTTCCATGAGGTAGGCAGAAACTACAGAATGCGACATGCTATGGTCGTTGTAAATCTCGAGCGCGCGTCATAAAAGCTTTTATGTGTTACATTGACGTAAGGTTTAACTTTCAAGATCGATGCGCGCTCGTGAAATGTAACTAGGTACTATACAATAAAGCAATCATAACACACAAAGATATAAACATGTCTAGATAAACAGCAAAAGCTGTGAACTCGTCGAAAAAATTGCGTCCAATTGTTGGCCGCAATGCACGCACACTAGGAATACCACAATGAAGTAAACGTGAATGTAGCTGTCACGCACACACACCAGCCTATCAAAATTTGTCTATTTGTTTTAGTTCTTTTGCAGCGTGACACTATCTAGAAATCTAGACTTATAAATTATCAAAGATAACACATTATTCAGGCGCGGATCCAGCCCTCAAAAAAGGTTTTCACGGCCACCCGAAAATCGACCAAATGCGAGGCGGATTCGCTTACGATCGATACCTACATTGCATTTCTTCAAAGAAGAAGTTTAGAAAATGTATAATGTCCAGGCCAAGACCTTGAACAGTGTATAAATCCACGCGGGCAAAGTCGCGGGGGTAAACACTAGTGAAGTAATAAACCTGTAGAATGTTAGTAATGTTGAATGTTTGCTCACGAAAATTACAAAAATACAATAAATATGTGTTGATTATCACATCTAGACTCTACTAAACAGACTTTGATGAAACTTGCACTGAATTATTTTATTTCGGTATAACAAATTCAAGCTTACGTTTCTTTTTCGCGTAAGCATTAGGTAATAATTTCATCGATATTCAGGCCCACATCTTTGTGTATATGTAGGAGAACTAGCGGTAATCTTTCCTGTGCCATTGAGGCATGCAACCAAGATTTTACTCTGCGTAGAGTAGAAAACGATCTCGGCAGTAGCTACGCTGACCGGGAGAGTCGCCACTGTCGCCAGTATTTGTAAAAAAGTTTTTATGTTGGGTGGGTACAAATCTTGATCGCATGTTTTAACGAGATGAGCTACCGACTGGTATGGCAAAATAGTTTTTACACTCTCTTTTCCATTTGGCCCTCCAGAGTCTGTATTTGTTTATTACAGTTGATACACTGTCGTTAATAAATGGTTGGTACACGTCATCATACTCCTGCCCTTATCCCAATTTATTTGGGGTTGACGCAACATGGGACATGTTTCTTTCATACTTCTCTATTAGTCGTCATCTCGGTGTTCATCCGCTTTCTAGCCATAACATCTTTTACACAGTCTATCCATCATTTCTTTGGTCTTCCCCTAATTTTATAGCCATCGACATTCATACTCAAAACTTTCCTAACGATATTTTCCTCATTCCTCTGCATCACATACATGCCCATACCATGACAACCGATTTCCGCACAACTTTTCAGTCACCGGTGCCACTTTCAGACTTCCTCTTATGTACTCATTTCTTATTCTGTCCATTCGTGTCACACGGTCACACCACACATCCCTCTTAAATTGGACCACTTTTATAACTTTTTCGATATCGCTAACCCATCAGCCTCTGACACTGACATTTGATTTAGGTACAAAAACTCCCAATTGAAATAAGTGGAGTACCTCTGGAGAGTCTCTGCTCTAAACCATTAGTAACGGAATCTATATTATTTGGGGTATTTAAATTGACCTCCGGAAGTACCTACTCTTCTGCCAATTCTGCCTGATAGTTGGACCTGTCTTAACCGTACGTAGGGATTTTAATGTTATATTCATCTATTTTGCTTGCTTTACCGCCTCTGAAAGTCGCTTGAATACAGACCCAGCTTTCTCGCGTTTTTATCGTAATAGGTACTTCTAGGATATCCTTAATTTAAAAATAATTAAGGCCTTGGATATAACATTAGCCTATCAACCTCAATTAGGCTTGTGGGCAGACGCGGATCCACTGTTGTGGGCACGCTGGACATGTGCCCACAACGGTGGATCCGCGTCTGCACATTTTGTTTGCATTCATTGAATGAATGCATACGAATGAAATAGATATCTTTTCAACTCAAAACTTATATTTTCCAGCTGAGCGACGTTCTGCCGGGTTCGTTCATTAATGGATATTACGTCGACGGTATCGAGCGGGACTACCGGATCGTAGTGAGGGAATAATCTAGACTACCACCACACCACAGACTACCTGCAGTATTGTCTCTCCTTCGGCTTAATCCATCCAAAGGTTGTCTTTAAAAGATCGCAATTTGTACATTGTAATACTTAACTTTGTACATAACTGTAATTTTTATGGTGTATTTATTAAGAGTATTCTATTCTATTCTACAGTCATTTCACAGTTACCTATTTTACCTCTGACAGCAACCCAAGCAGCAACCTTACGTTATTGCACTTTGTTTTTGACAGTGATGCAAAATCAGAGGTAAAATACCTGTCAGAAGACATAATAAAGTGTGCCAGCCGTAGACAGTGTCAGCCAACCGAGTAAATAAGACAACTGTCACATTTCTACTGAAGAATACAAATGCCGACACAGACATGTCATAAAGCGTTTTGTTTGTTTCTAACTAATCAAGAGCTACCTATGAAAGAGACATCTAAATGTTTGTCAAGGACTAAATTTGGTAACACTTTTGTGTGACGTCAAAATCATGTCTGTGTGCGTGACCGGTCACTATGTTTACTGCCAAGTTTTGTGGTATGTACCACCGCGAACGTTCCCGGTCGACCACTTTTCGCCCTTATGCCCATAGTTATAAGGTTGAAAAGTGGTCGATCGGGAACTTTCGCGATGGTACATAACTCGGCAATGTGCTGTCAAACGGTTGCTTGCTTTCTCTCTCGCACTTGCAGTAACAACCCTACGAAAACGAAAGGCGGCCATTTTAAGTGCTTGATTTTTGTAGGTAGTCACGCTAATTTTGTATGGCAAGTCCATAGGTTTATAGGTCAATGCCGCACACCACCGTCCGAAATACACCCAGTTGTCTTATTTTTTTTTGTCAGCTAGAGTAGAAAAGTGAAAAGTATTGGCCGAGCAAATTCCTAGAGACTTTATTAGATACTCGAACAAAGTTTTATTTTGAAGATAAACGAGTTTTACTGGTTATTAATGTTGCCTTTTCCGCCAGAAATGCAAGGCATGCATTTATGAAGTGGTAGGCATGGACCTATAAAAAAACTCGGACGGATTCTCGTTAACAGAAAACTGTGTCACTCAAAGTCAGTCAGCTCGCTGTACGTACAGGCCGGCACGGACACATTCACAGCATACTCACCCATTACGCGTGCAAACGTCAACACAGTCGACACGTCCTACGCGGCAAAAAAGTATTGAAATACAGCATGTCTTGTGTGGTGAAATGTTGTAAAAACCGTAGCGATCGAAAGAAAAATAATCCAGGAATCACGTTTCATAGGTAAATGAATAATTCAACAACTTAGTTCCCAATTTTATAGATTACAATCAATCTTCATTCACTAGAACAAAGACATCACAAGGCCAGTGTTGTCAATATTCACGTGTGCAAATTACCCTAAATATATGGGAAATTTATATTTCATTTAATCAATTCAACTTATTTAGGTTATTTATTACTAGCTATTTTATATTCTTCTTATTAGATTTCCTAAAGAAAATGAAGTATGGAGAAATTATTGGATTTAAAATAAATCGAAATTGTAACTGTCAAAATGACTGGATTAAAAAAAAACATACTCAGCATTTGGGATGTTATACAATAAGATACATACATATATATACAGTAAATATCTTTTACAATTAAAATATTTTCAATTATTAACTATGTTGTTAATTGCACATATTTTCATAGGGAGATTTGGTTCTTACCATTAACTTGTTAAAATAGCACGGTATAATTCTGCCGACATTTCCAAGAAACTTGTCTCTCGACCTGTATTTGTCTTAAAATAAAACAATAATAAATGGGTAAATTTGGCTAACATGGCAACCCTAAATTCACTCACACTTAAGACTGTCGCCGCCATTACGGGACACAGTTTTGTCTTAGCGGGAGTTCCGTCCGAGTTTTTTATAGATATGGATCTATAAAAAACTGGTGGTGGTGGTGGTAGGCATATGTGTTTAGTAACGCCCACTTATAACCCTATGAACTCAGTTGTTTCTTCTTTATTTTTGTTTAAAAGATTTTATTTTTCGCTTTTTTGTTGTGGTCAAGAAATCGTTTTGTTGAAGCTAAATCAAAAACTACCCAATCAAAGTTAATAAATTTATATGGAACCATCGCGCAAGCTTCTACCGAATGAAAAAAGAATTTTCAAAATAGGTCCAAAACTGACGGAGAAATCGTGGAAAAAAAATACATACGGCCTTACGTAGAACTTCCTTCTTTTAGGAAGTCGGTTCAAAATAGACTAGTGTATACATTTAAAATAGTTTTAGTGTTGTGATGTATAGACGCCAGAAATCAACCTTGAACCTTATGCTTTAATGATAAAGTTGGAAATCTTTAAAATTTTGACAGATTGTAGTAGCTTAATGTGCAGGCGTGGCGTCTGTACCTTTGTCTAAAAAATTCTCATTCCTTCTAAAAAAAAAAAAGTGCACGGTTTTAAGGGAATCAAGTAATAAGTACGGGTTATAGTAAAAAAAACTATAAATGTACATTACCTCTAGATGACTACACAAATCTACCCATGACCTCTCCATAACAATAAAATTCTGACTAAAATTTCAAAAATAATGCAATTTGCAATATTTTAATGTATTAAATGCGGACTCTCCTTCATATTCGAGTATAATATTTAAGTTTATAATAATTATGTATAGACATTTTTGTATTTATTAGACTTGAAGTAGTCATTCTGTTGTGTACAATTGATACATTTTAAAATGTTAAAGGACATGTCCAGTTTCTGTACTCTGGTATCGATAAATGTTCATGATTTAGGGTTAACAGTAACATTTAAAAATGTTGATATAAATTACTATGGATTTATTAATTCAGTATTACTTGCGTAACATAATTCCCAAAAAAACAATACTCAATGATAGCTTCAGCCTTGTCATTTTTAACGGCAAGACTAAAAATGTTTTTGACGTTCCATTTTATTTCGTAATTACTTTTAAAGAGTGTGAGCAATAACTATAAGCCGCTTATTTTAAATCAATATAAATTACGACAATATTACTAAAATATTTTTGTGTACACATCATACATGAGTTTTTTTTGAATAAAAAAAAAGTTCTGGCTCCATCGATTACGTTCGATGATTTAACCAATGTCAAGGTATGAGATAAGAAAGTAATGATCGTCAGATCGTAAACTGTTACACAACTATTGATCAGTGTTTGTAGTGGTGACATCCATGGATCCCCATGCTAAAAAAGGACAAAACATTTTTGGTTAGTACAGACGCCAGCACATCAAGCTCCTACAATCTGTCAAATTTCTTTAATAGATTTTCAACTTTATCGTTAAAGCTTAAGGTTCAAGATTGATTGGGAAAATTTGACAGTTTCGGGTAGCTTGACCTGCTGGCGTCTGTACATGTAAAACGTCACAAAAGAAATGTTAGAACATTCAGTAGGTATATAATAAATAAATAGAAAATATCAACTACAACTGGATTTTATTAGTGCTAATGAATTTATAAAGGATTTTAACTGCAGGGGTATGGGCTAAAGATAATAGGAAAGGAATGTTAATTGGGCGGGGAACATCAGAAGGGAGTATGTCGTAAAGGGGAGTGGTTAAACGAGGACAGGAAAAAAACAAGTGCTCCAGAGTTCCCTCGTCCAGACCGCATTCACACAAAGAAGAGTCCCTCACGCGTATTTTAGCCAAAAAAACTGGTGTGCAAACGAACCCAAGTCGGAGTCTAATTATGACAGAGGTGGCTATTTTACTAGAAAATTTTAGTTTGCTGAACCAACATTTAGATGGAATGAATGGTTGGATAGAGCCATAAAATCTTCCCTTCAGTAATCGTGTTTTTTGCCAATGATCATTCCAATTCTTCATCATCTCGGGTTTAACTAGACATTGCAGATCTCGGGGATAACAAGACGGAAGAGATTCGATCCCATTCCGAGTAGCCAGCTTGGCAATCGTATCCACATTTTCATTATCAACAATTACAGAGTGGCTGGGGATCCAAGCCAGTGCAATCTCTATGCCTAAGCAGTGGCATCTATACAGGAGTTGTTTTATCTTTAGGATAAGGGGGAAATTGTGACGGGAGCGAAAAGGCGATTTCATTAAATCCTGTAGACAGCTACGAGAATCCGAGAGAATAAGGCTTTTGTTGAGTCCATGTGATTCAATGTAAGAGACTGCTTCCAAAAGAGCTATAGCTTCCCCTGTGTAAATAGTGCCAAAAGCAGGACTACGAAAATTAAGAATAATTTTGTATTTTGGGATCCACACAGCTGATCCAACATTACTATTATCGGACAACTTAGAAGCATCTGTAAATATCGTCAGCCAATCGTGCCAGTCTTCTGCCAGAATCCCATTGAATTTGGCATTAGCAACAGGGTCATGTTTGAATATACCTAAATTAAAAATAATTTTTGGTTGGAAGAGCAAGGAATCAAAATTTACTTCAAATATGGGGTTTTTATTTAACTGGACTAAGGAAATGTGCAAACTATTGAAATTACTGAAGCTGTTAACGAGTAGTGGAGGATTTTTATGAGACCAATAGCGAGATGTTGGGATTAAGTGAGAAAGTTTACGAAGAAGAGGGAGAAGAGGATGACATTTATTCTGGATGACTTTATAAAAAAATCTGTCACAGAGATATTGTCTACGTAAGTGAAGTGGGGGCTCTAAACATTCTACCTGAAGGGCATTAATAGGTGAGCATTTCATAGCACCCGTGATAATACGCAAGCATTTAGATTGAATCCTTTCCAGTTTGGCCAGGGCTATTTTGTTGCATGGTTCTAACAGAAAGGTTCCATAGTCAAAGTGACTACGAACTATGGCGTTATATAGGATTTTCTGGGAAGTTGGATGAGCTCCCCAGCGAACTCCAGAAAGGGCACGTAAGACATTAACGCCTCTTTCGCATTTCTTTGAGATGTAGTCCAGATGATAGAGACCAGATAATTTTGAGTCAAGAATGAGGCCAAGAAATTTTACTTTGTCACGGATCAAAATGGGTTCATTTTCAACATAAAGGTTAATAAGGGGAATATTACGCTTGCGAGAAAAGACAACTGCATTGCATTTGGAGACTTATAAACTTAAGCCGTGATCGGTCAGCCACTGGTTTAAGTAGTAAAGGGCAGAATTTAAGCGAGATGAGGCATCTGAAATGGAAGCTGAACTAAAGTAGAGAGCAATGTCGTCGGCATATTGTAGGATTTTGCAGAAACAACTCACTGAAGACTCCAAATCATGTGTGTATATATTATAAAGGATGGGGCTTAAGACCGACCCCTGGGGTAGGCCCTTCCACACTAGACGGGATGAGGAGACGAAGTTTTGATGACGGAGAGAGATAGAACGGGGCATAAGGAGATTACAAATGATGTTGACCATCCTCACAGGGATACTCAGCTGTTGCAGCTTTTGCCTGAGTATAGGAAGTTGGACATTATCATAGGCTGAAGCTATGTCTAGGAAAACACCGAGAACACTTTCATTATTGGAAAAGCCAATGCGAACATCAGATATGAAGACACTTAGGCTATCTAGAGTTCCCTTACCTCTTCGAAAACCAAACTGAGAACTGGATAAGATGCCTTTAGTTTCCAAGATCCATTCTAGTCGGTTCTCTTAATGAGATTCTCCATAATTTTAGCCAAGACAGAAGAGAGGGCGATAGGACGATAGGAAGTAGAATCTTTTGGGTCTTTCCCGGGTTTCAAAATTTGGATGATTATTTGGAATTTCCAAGACTCTGGAATTTTGCCAGTAACGAAAAAGGAATTGATTAGGTTCAGAAATATTAGTTTACAGTTAGAAGAAGATTTGGAAATAAAGGAGTAGGGAATTCCGTCGACCCCCGGAGCAGAATCCCGGAGATGATCTAAGGCACAAATAAGTTCTGAAAAAGAGAAAAGGTCATCAAATCTATCAGAGGAAGTGGGAGGAGGAGGATCTATAGTGAGAAGGCATTCGGAGCTAGGAACAAAGGGAGGGGCTAATTTGGATATAAAGTCTTCCAACCAGGTACTGTGGTCATTGGTAGAAACATCGGGACACTGGCTGTCACAAGCTCTGCGGTAGATTTGAATTTTTTTCCATACAAGGGAAACTGGAGAACGTGGAGATAGTGACTCGCAAAACTTAAGCCAGCCACATCTTTTCTTTCTTGCCAATAACCTACAAGTAGTTGCAGAAGTCTTTTTAAAATTTAAATAGTCGGGCATATTTATACTAGTGGAAAAGGTGTTTTCTGCATCTTTACGTTTACGGACGCTATCAGTGCATTCAGCATCCCACCAAGGTTGAGAGGGTATCAGGTGACGGGCAGAGTTTTTTAAGGGGATTGAAGAACTGGCCGCTCTCAACAGACACTCAACAAAATTACTGTAATGAAATAGGGAGTTGGATGCATTTATTTGGGGAAAATTTTGAAGTTTTGCGTCCAATTTGGACGCAAAACTTCAAAATTTTCCCCTTAAAAAGACTTCTGCAACTACTTGTAGGTTATTGGCAAGAAAGAAAAGATGTGGCTGGCTTAAGTTTTGCGAGTCACTATCTCCACGTTCTCCAGTTTCCCTTGTATGGAAAAAAATTCAAATCTACCGCAGAGCTTGTGACAGCCAGTGTCCCGATGTTTCTACCAATGACCACAGTACCTGGTTGGAAGACTTTATATCCAAATTAGCCCCTCCCTTTGTTCCTAGCTCCGAATGCCTTCTCACTATAGATCCTCCTCCTCCCACTTCCTCTGATAGATTTGATGACCTTTTCTCTTTTTCAGAACTTATTTGTGCCTTAGATCATCTCCGGGATTCTGCTCCGGGGGTCGACGGAATTCCCTACTCCTTTATTTCCAAATCTTCTTCTAACTGTAAACTAATATTTCTGAACCTAATCAATTCCTTTTTCGTTACTGGCAAAATTCCAGAGTCTTGGAAATTCCAAATAATCATCCAAATTTTGAAACCCGGGAAAGACCCAAAAGATTCTACTTCCTATCGTCCTATCGCCCTCTCTTCTGTCTTGGCTAAAATTATGGAGAATCTCATTAAGAGAACCGACTAGAATGGATCTTGGAAACTAAAGGCATCTTATCCAGTTCTCAGTTTGGTTTTCGAAGAGGTAAGGGAACTCTAGATAGCCTAAGTGTCTTCATATCTGATGTTCGCATTGGCTTTTCCAATAATGAAAGTGTTCTCGGTGTTTTCCTAGACATAGCTTCAGCCTATGATAATGTCCAACTTCCTATACTCAGGCAAAAGCTGCAACAGCTGAGTATCCCTGTGAGGATGGTCAACATCATTTGTAATCTCCTTATGCCCCGTTCTATCTCTCTCCGTCATCAAAACTTCGTCTCCTCATCCCGTCTAGTGTGGAAGGGCCTACCCCAGGGGTCGGTCTTAAGCCCCATCCTTTATAATATATACACACATGATTTGGAGTCTTCAGTGAGTTGTTTCTGCAAAATCCTACAATATGCCGACGACATTGCTCTCTACTTTAGTTCAGCTTCCATTTCAGATGCCTCATCTCGCTTAAATTCTGCCCTTTACTACTTAAACCAGTGGCTGACCGATCACGGCTTAAGTTTATAAGTCTCCAAATGCAATGCAGTTGTCTTTTCTCGCAAGCGTAATATTCCCCTTATTAACCTTTATGTTGAAAATGAACCCATTTTGATCCGTGACAAAGTAAAATTTCTTGGCCTCATTCTTGACTCAAAATTATCTGGTCTCTATCATCTGGACTACATCTCAAAGAAATGCGAAAGAGGCGTTAATGTCTTACGTGCCCTTTCTGGAGTTCGCTGGGGAGCTCATCCAACTTCCCAGAAAATCCTATATAACTAAATTTTGAAGTTTTGCGTCCAAATTGGACGAGAACTTAGACCAGTCAGCTTGGGGTAGGCGATATTTTTGTAGGGGTTGGAAGGGAGGAGAACGTGGGTGAGTACTTGGAAGAGAAATTAGGATAGGGAAATGGTCACTCCCATATGAATTAGGGAGAACAGACCAGGTAAGAGTTGATACTAAGGAAGGGGATGAGAAAGTAAGGTCAGGAACACTAATATTTTGATTAGGTGAAACCCGACGGGTAGCAGATCCATCATTAAGAACACAAAGGTTGCGATCATCTAAAAGCTCAAGCAAAAAGCTGGAGGAGGGGTCATTACAGTGAGAGCCCCAAAGGGTGTGACGGCAATTAAAGTCACCTAACACAATCAAAGCGCCAGGAATGGAAGAAAGGATAGAGTTAAATTCAGACAAAATATTAGCATTGGGATGGGGAATGTAGGCAGATACAAAGGATATGTCCATGGCTCTAATGGCCACTACATATAAACCAGGATCGTGATGGGGAAGAGGAATCTGGGAAAAAGTGATAGATCTGCTAACCAATAGGGCGCAACCCGCCCATCCGTCATCTCTATCGTCCCGAAGACATGAATAACCAGGAACCCTAAAGAGAGATCCAGGCTTGATCCACGTCTCCGACACAGCAAATACAACGGGTTTATATCTATTTAAAAGATAGATTATCATGTTTTTTCATGCGAATGGATCTACTATTCCACTGAAGGATTTTTTCCATTTTGGCGCGTCCAAGATTCGAGGAGTTGTTGAACTAATACAACGACATTGTCCGGTATTGCGTCACTAAATTTGGATAACATGTTTATAAGGGAGCAAGCCAGGAGCTCTATCAAATTGTCATTAGGAGTTGGAAGGGGAGTGGTTTCAATGTAAGGGAAATTCAGAGCACAACCATTAGGCTGAGAAGAATTAGGGGTATAGACCATCGACTTATGAGCTTGGGTATCATATGATTTGCCCAATTCTGGCCTAGGTTTTGGGGTACGATAAACCGTCTTGGTATAGGAGGTTTTAACAGGGGATGCATATGGAGAAGAAGTAGGAGTGTTAAGAGGGGATGGATAGAGAAGGGGTTGAGAAGGATAAGCTTGAGGTAGTTTAGATTGGGAAGGACCTGCTGTAACATTAGAGTATGGCAATTTACGGGGGCGGGGAAACCTTACTGAGGCCTCTCGGTAGCTTAAGTTTTCTTGAGACATTACCATTTTAATTGACTTCTGTCTTGAGTGTTCAGGGCACTTATTATCAGTGGCCTTATGGCTTCCACCGTCACACAAAAGACATGAGGCCTGTGAGTCGGGAACATTACAGCTATCTCCGGGATGAGGTTGAGCACAACGGTAACAGCGAGGCTGATATCTGCACTGAGAGCTTATATGGCCAAATCGTAAGTAGTTGCGGCATTGGATAGTGGGGAGTTGATAGATGGAGACAGGAAGAGAAACATTGTAGCAGAAGCTTTCTCTGGTAGAATTTGACCAGAGAAAGTAAGCACCACCACAGTCGATGATGGGGACCAAGTTACGGAGTCCTCTTTTTTATTTTTAAAATTAAGCCTTCTTGCCCTAATGACTTCTCCACAATTGTGAGGTGTTTCTATACCAAGGACTAACTCCTCTAGTGTCCAGTCAGTAGGAATATCCCTAACAACTCCCATGCGACTTATATGAAAGCGTGGGATAGCTGCCGAGTATTTGTTTTCAATTAGAATGGGATTGCTGACAAAGTTGTTGGCATCACTGAACGTCATGAAATCAATAGACATCCTGTTACGGCCCAAAGACCTGACACTGCCTTGAACAACACCTTTAAAACCTTTATTGAAAATAAATTGGGCAAACTTAAGTGAATTCAAGGTTAGGCCCTGCTTTGGGTCTGTTTCCACCCTAGAGACAAATACAGTGAAGGGAGCTCTGGCACACTCACTATAGAGGATTTTGGAGTCGTTCTCAAAACCTGGCTTAGTATATACGGACTGAATTGAGTCAGACGGCGGCTTATTTATTTTCGCGTCAACAAAAATCTCAGGACCTCCGGGGCGCTTTCTAACCTCGGGTCTTACGAGATTAGTGTTTTGGGAACACTCCACAATCTCCATAATATCTGGAGGAATCCCTCCACCCCCATCAGGGGGTTCCTCGGCACTCATTTTCTTAGAAAATGAGTGCCAAAAAGCCTAAAATACAAACCTTGTACCCAAACCAGACCACACAAAACAATCACAACACTACAAACAGATTTTGTTATCAAAATAAAGTGTGAGGTTAAGAAACGCGTACTTAATCTCACCAAGACAATAGCAAAATCCCGAAGGTAAGTTTAAATTAGATATTTCTTTGACATGACATTGACATATTATTTTGAAATGACAATTTATCTTGTGTTTGCTTTGCTTGCATTGCAGTTCCAAGTTGCGTTCCTTGCTTACCGTGCGATTATTTTGTAATTGGTATTTTCTATTATCGACCATTGCGGATACGGACTGACATCATCTAGACACGATTACTATTGCTGTGCTTATAGGATTCTGTTTATGATGAGGTGCATCAACGTGTGGATCATTGGCAGTTGTTACGGGTCGTCAGAAGCCCGAAAGTCTCACAACCAGTCTTACCAAGCGGTATCGTATTACCCAATTGTGGAGGTCAGATAGGCAATTGTTCCATGTAAAATATCTACTGGTATTCAGTTGCATCCGGTTAGACTGGAAGCAGACCCCAACATAGTAACCCCTGCAAATGAGATTTGCTCGATGGTTAGCAAATCAGTACGCTACCTCTACACAGCACAGCATTGTTTATGAAGAAGCAGTGTGTGTACACTTAGGCTTAAAGCGCGGTCAATAGTATGGTTAGTTTAGTTTAACTATAAAATACTAGATGGCGTAACTATCGCCGACGTTGTATTTAGTCTGTGCCAGCTAGGACGCGGGAACCGCTGTCACTTTCCGAATTCCTAGTCTTCACCAGTAGTAATGGCAATTATTGCGATTTCGTAATAATTTAACTAGCATGGGAATTCTTGAGTCATAGCGTGTTAATTGCTATTGCTATGCTATTTGCTATAGACGATAATTGAATACACGACCCTAAGTACAAGCAAATCAAAGACATAATGGTAATAATTGCTAAACATCATTATTCCTGCTAACGCAGGAATAATGGCGCGATGTGGTTGTTTAATTTAAATAAATTAAACCACCACATTCACAAGCATTCATTCAATATACAACCCTAATGTACGCGCCAATCAAAGATAATAAGATAACAATTGCATAACCCATTCTTCGCAAGTTCGCAGCACCTGCTATTAAACTTAACTCGCGAACGAAGTCACGTTCGCGTGAAACCGATAGATTTAGTATTCCGACTTCCCGTGGGTGCGACGGAGAGCACACGCTACCGCAGCATGCGCATGCGCGACGCTCTCTCTGACGTATGATAGTTTAGAAAAGTACATCGCTTCGCATTTCACAGAATTTCGGGACTACACTTAATTTGCTAAATGCTAAATGATCTATCACACGCTAACGATGGATGCGAATGCTAATTATTCCATCACTATTCACCAGGAAGAACATCCTGCAATGCTATAAGTTTTCCCTCTCGGCGCATAATATCGGTTTTATTTTTATGTAAAACCGATACATTGATGTGCCTCCGGAAAACACAGCATTGTTTATGAAGACGTGTTTGTTATCTGCTGGTGAAATATTACAGGCAAAACAACGCTATGATGATTAATAAATGTTTACTTTGAGAGTTAAGTATCTACTTAGAGTAGTAATGTTTTCTTAATTTATATTCTAATAGCTAAAACACAATAATTTAATATATGTTCTAATTCTAAATTAAGTGCACAGATATAGGTAACGACAATAATGATTGAACGTTTTACGAATAAATATAATTCTCTAGGAATGTATTACAGACGATTTTAAGTTTATTTTTACGAAATGTATTGAAAAGTAAATTACGACTGCCTATGGAGTTCTATTTTGCAACAGTAATGACTAAAGAAGATTTATTAGATAATTTCTTATACCCCGTGATGGATCAAAGATCATCAATTGGTTGATTATCTAACCAGTTTAGGGAAGCAACTGCTGAAGTACAGTTTCTCGAATCTTCGGGAAACATTCATGCATCTGCATGAATGCCACTATCTCTAAGAACCGTGCGTACTCCGTTCCCAATTACAATGCGTTACGCAGCTTTTGTACTAAATACAGTGATAAAAAGATTGCTCAAATTTTTAACGTTAAGCATAACTAAAGTGATAGAACATAATTATGTTTTTATGTTGTGAAAGTTTCCATGCGGATTTTCGATAATAATATATCGGTTTTAGGTCTAAATGCAGGTATTGACGCATTGACGGATACTAAACGCCCCAACAAACATAAAACTTCTATTGTGTCTTGTTCAGTGTCCTTCAACCGATTAAATATTTAATATCGCCGTCACCCAAGAAGCTGTCATTTGAGATTCTTGCTGATCAAAGAATATAATAATAATTGGTGCAGATCCTCTATCAACAAAATATTATATGGTTCACTAACCTCCCAAAGGTATACCCACAGACGGTATACCACCAATTAGTACATGTAATAGCTCATAGATGGTGGTATAATAAAAAAAAACTAAGAAAAATCCATGGTGTATACAGCTTATTTTGACCAGTCTGCGCAAGTTCCTGACTCCTGAAACTTATTTATTGATAAACTATAAAATACGACGATTATAATAATATAACAATCATTACTGAACATTGGCTTTGACTACCTAGGCATTCGTCCATTGCTCCCCCAGACATATAATTTACTGTTTTCTGTAAAAATTTAATTTGGTCTTAGATATTTTTTCAAAGTGGTAGTTTATATTATTAGGTAGTTTATATTTTATGTTATTGTTTGAATTTTGAGGTAAACTTCCTCCCAGGTTTGTCCTAGGGTTATAATGAAATCGAAATAATGCCCAATCCAAGTGAGATGAATGTGAATAATGAGTAAATAATACTATACTAAATACCAGCCTGTTATTGTCCCACTGAATTGGAAATAGGCTTATTCTTATACAGACAGGGTTCATGTATTGAGTATGTTAAAATAAGTGTTATTATAATCGACTAAATTATAGTCACTATGTTACTCGTTAGTCTACTAGTTTATCACCAGTAAACATCGCGCACCTCACTATTAGGGTTTTGACTTCATTGGCTTTGTCACTGACAGCTGTGACCACAGAATACTTATAGAGGGCTGTGACTGACAGTGACAGTTCCATTTTAAGCGGCTACTTTGGTGGTACTACGTGAGCTCTTGTAATTAAATTCAAATAAATATTTATAATACGTGAATACTTCAATGTTCGTATACGCTAATTGGAATTGCCGGTTTTATTTACAGATATCCAGTGAAATTGTGTCAGTCAGTGAAAGATCTAATAAAAATCTTATTAGCATCTTGAGTGATCGCATAGTTTTTTTGTATTACGAAGAAACGCTACGTTAAATAGAAAAAAAATGGTGTTCCAAGTGAGTATTCGATTGCTTGATTTGTTATTTCCTGGTAATGGTAGGCGTAGGGCGGATCCCGGTGACATCAGACTACGAATTAGGGCGCAGGGTACGACACGCAACCTTGACCCGGGCGTCTTAGCGTAGTAAACAACTACCGAAATGAAATGTCGAACCCCTCTAAACACCGGATAGTTTCCTGTCTTTTATGTCTTTAGATATTTGTCTTTTTATCTTTTTGGCTTGTTTCGAAAGACTCAAAACAAAGGCTCCCAGGCCAGCCTAGTCTGTTTGATGTTGTTTTTTAAAGTTATAAACCAGTTTGTAGCCCTGAATAAAAATAACTAAAACTAGTTTTATGCAATCCTGAACTGTGTAAACATTCTTATTATGACTGTTAGTGTTAGCACTGCAATAAATAATAGAGTTGGCCCTAATTTAAATTTTTGTTATTTTTTAACTGTTTATTTTATTTGCGTTTGCCCTAGTTTTGTTATAGCTAATTATACCAAATACAGATTTGTTTACTAATATTTGTGTGAATATTATTGTTTGTTTGTTTGTATTAAGTATAAGCTAGAACAGTTTTGAATCCACAAAGTAAAAGTGCTGTTCAAAAAAAATATTTTTGATACCTACATTATTCTGCAACTTCACCACAGAAAGAAGAAAGTGGAAAAACTTGATAAGATCTTAAATAACTCTGTAGTAAAAGTAGGCACAAAGTAATCTTTAATCATCTAATGTAAAGACATTAAAAAGTTAAATACTCAATTAATATATTTTAAAGCCATTCATAAATGCTTATTTGCATTCTTCTAAGAACTTGGAATTCCATTCACACTATGGAATCCATTCATTATCATTTATAGTACTTCATACTTTGGTTGGTGGACTTCATAGTATGTCAGTTGAATAATAATGAAAATGATTCATGCATGATTTTATGACTGGACGCTTCACTATGACCATGCAGTGTTAGTCACACTTAAATGACCATTAACCCAATCTGTTGGTATAAATCACAAATAATATAATGTGAGTTTTTAAATGTATGTTTTTTTGAAGTGAAACTTCTTTATCGGCGTTGGAAAAAAATTTACCGTCACATTTTTCGGTTACGCGTCACATTTTTCCGTTACGCGCCATCTTTTTCTTGCCCCTACCACGGTTGGTTTAGACGAAGTAGTAAAAAGGTAAAGTGAAATAATTGTATTATTTGTATTCATGTCTATGATAATAAAATCCTTTTGTTTAAACTTTATCTAATTTAACTTTATTTAACCAATTTCTAGAAAGTTGCATGTAGATCATTTTTCGAAAAATAAGGCCATAAAGAAGTTTCACTTCTTACGTGTGTACACTAGTACACGCACACATTTTTTTTTTTTTTAAACGTTGCCCCCACATTAGGAATTTCTCCTGTATCGTGGGTGCGTTTACAAAAGTTACATACACAAACAGCCAGACCAGGAACAACCACTTGTAGGTCATACAAATAATTGTTCCGTGCGGGAATTGAACCCACGACACGCAGCTCAGCAGTCAATCGGGTAACCACTGCGCCAACCGTGCCGTCAAATTTTATGAATGACTGCATGCTAAAACTGTCATAGAGATGGTAAATACAGTTTAGTTATGTTATAAAACAGTATATTCAGCTGTACATTAATACAGTCAGAGGTCCACCAATATACTCCAGCCAATACCAACTGTATGAAATACAGTTAGCACCGACCCCTTTCCTGCACCTCTACAAATTAAAAAGTCAGTTATGACGTGTTATTTTCAAACTGAACTAAGAGGCTAAGCCCCCAAGGGCTACTATCATTACTCACACAATGAGGTGTGGTCCTAATAATACAGGTTAATGCCTGCCATTCAGGCGTACTCATTTATAATTAGTCTGAATTACAAGTGTTACATAATTAAAACGCCTTTTTTAACGCCACGTTTCTGCGTTGCGTCATTGCTTTGATGTAAGCGTTTAGTAGCTTTTTACGATACACTTTCACACTTTATCATCAGAGGTCCTAGCACGAACAAGCGACGTGAATGTAAAGTAACTAACGATTTGTGAATCGAGAATACAACTATCCTGTAGCACTTTGGTTCAAATTTTTGTGACAAGTACAATCATTAGTATCACTCATAGAATCTATGGGTGATACTAATTGTTCTGTATTTTAAATCTGATTTAAATCAAGTCTTAAAACTAAGGCATATCTTATGTGCGAAATGAGTACGTTACATTGACTCCGCGCGTTGGTGCTAGCCGTGCTAGGCCCACAGGTGCTAAAGTTTATCCCTCTTTTTGATCGGATCTTAGCCACGCTCATCAGCCTGTCAAACCTGAACTTCTAAAGGAAAAATAACTTAAACACTCTTTTTCTATTTAGCGTGACCCAACCGTTGTAGGCGTTCCCAACTTCAACGCGACTGAGGATGCGGCAGCGCTCCGAGCTGCCATGAAGGGCTTCGGAACTGACGAGCAGGCTATCATCGATATTCTGACCACGCGGTCCAATGCTCAGCGACAGGCCATCGCTAAGTCATTCACTCATGAATATGGCAGGGTAAGTCTTATAGCTGTAGTTTATCATGTAAGGCTTGGTACTGATGAGCCAGGCCATCATAGACATCCTGACCACGCGATCCAATGCGCAGTGACAGGCGAGTGCTAAGTCCTTCACTCATGAATATGGTAAGTGTTAGGCTCTGAGCAGACAATGGACAATTTGTCCGCGATGATAGAACGCGCGAACGTATGGAAATCTATGCAATAACGCACACCTAGGACAAATCAACTATCGGGTTTTCCATACATTCTATCGTATGGAAATTATGGAATAACGCACACGGAAGACAAAACGACCGCGTCGCCGATGTGTCGCATCGTAGCTTTGCGTATCTCTCAAAATATTCGCGTTACTTGCGTATTACAAAATAAATATCCTATTCTTAATAAAAATAAAGTACATTTTGTAATAACAAAATAACGCGGATATTAGTGCAAATACGCAATGTGGAGTGCTAGCATTTGACGCGGGCAAAATGACCACCGCCTGCGGAGCGTCTTGTAGATAATGTTGTTACTTGGTCAAATAGTCTTTATAGTTTTGGACGAGCTTCGAATCGTCAGTTTATAGCTGCAGCCGCAAGTATTGCGTGCGATTGAAGAGGCCTATGAGGGACCTCATGTCATCCGTACATCTATTGTGAGTATGTTGTCGGGGTCATTGGCATTTAAAAGGAACGTCCCCACTTTCAGAAGTCCTTTCGTAATCAGCATTGTCTGGCTAGAATACCTTAACTTGTACTATTTTATCTATTTACTTTTTGATATCGTGAACAAAAGCCATTTAATGTGTAATCAATATTTGCTCAGGTGGGTGTAACACACACGTAAACACTGAAAAGAATGTTGGAAAACTGTTACTCATACTCATTTGCTCTCAATCATAGCTAAATTTATCAACAGATTCACTTTGCTAATAGATAGATAGTGTGCAATAGCGCGTCATGAGCATGACGTCTATCTAGCTTGTCTAGCACGAATCGTGACTTCCATTGTAAACAGAGGAAAGACTTTCAGGGGGCCAAGTCTGCTATTTTCAATGATTGGTCATTATGACGACCATACCAAGGCAACGCCATGACCATTGTGCCAATAGTTTGTAACCTCCTAAATTCATAATGGCTTGACAGTGGTCCATATGGAAGTCAAAATAATATGAGCTTGTCA
The DNA here is from genome assembly GCA_963921375.1 of Tiliacea citrago. Lineage (NCBI taxonomy): Eukaryota > Metazoa > Arthropoda > Insecta > Lepidoptera > Noctuidae > Tiliacea > Tiliacea citrago. The sequence continues at coordinate 24,077,507 of OY992796.1, forward strand.
GTACGAGATTACCAAATACACACAATTTTTCCAATGGAGTGTCAGTGGTACGTCATTGGAAAATCATAAAGACGCCTTTCAATTAGGAGATTAGCAAAACTGTCAAACTCTACAATTACGGTGCCAATGATCTGCGTTAGCAGTTGCAGGCCCCCAGGCCTGTATAAAATGTACTCTGTGCCCCAGGCGTCATGTGTACGAGCGAGAATATCGTGGCGCTAGTCACACCGTGACATCAAATTCTATAGAAATTGTGTGGGGAGCAATCTCCACACGGCTATATCATCGCGGCTAGAATTTGATGGCACGGCGAGGCTATCGCCGCCTTTCTCTCATCCGTACAGATGGAGTATTTACATTGAAAATACTCATTATGCATGATGTTATTCGTGTCTACACATAACATCACGCCTGTATTCCCCGAAGGGTTAGGCAGAGGTGTACCTATAGTACACCCACATTTCGCCAGTTATGTTTAGGTTCCATGTAATAGAGAGTGAGCCTATTGCCATCAACCGGGTATAAAACCAGACGCGTAGCTACTGAGTAATTCCAGGGCCCAATTCTGTAAAATAATCAACTTGTCAATAGTGTGTCGGTAGTGTGTCAGTAGTGTCTCAATAGAATAGTCATTGACATTTGGTATTGTACTAACTATTTATGGTCATTCACTTGGCACTGTAGTGCCATTGAAACGTCACAGTAAGACTTGTAATAATTGGTAGTCTGGTCCACTATAATGTTACAATGGCATCGTGATGCAGATGGAAAAACCCAATAACACATTACACTTTCTGGTCTAAATGATCCAAACTAAAGAAAACGCTTGAATAACATACCTACGTATCATAATCAACCTGTAATGTTCCCACTGCATGCTGGGACAGCAGAGCCATCCCCTATCAATACTTGAAATACTTCATCCATATTACTTTTTGTTTACTAATTAATGAAAGTAACTCAATACATTTATTGCATTCCACGATGTAAACTTACACAGGCATGATCATTGTGGACCGTGTCGGGCACAGTAATGAAGAGGTGAGGGAGGAAGAGGGCTTTAATTTGTCTAATATCTTCATCTTCAGCTGAATGGATTTATAATATATGTTGGCATGCATAAGATTTGCGTTACCGAATGTTAGAAGTAGTGAATGTCACGTTGTATTGAACAAAGAGATACTAGAATTCGTCAAAAAGACTGTTTTCCTGGGAATCACGCTTGACTCAAAGCTGCAGTGGAGTGCTCACTTAACATCTCTTGCAGGGCGGCTAAGTTCAGCCGCCTACGCTGTTTGGAAAATCCGCCAATCAACAGACGTGGATACAGCGAGACTGGTCTATTTTAGTTACCTACTTTCATAGCATCATGTCTTTCGGTATTTTGCTGTGGGGACGGGCTGCAGATATTGTTTCTATCTTTATTCTGAAAAAGAGGGCTATCAGAGCCATCTACAACCTCAGCAGACGCGATTCTCTAAGGGAACTGTTTAAAAAAATTAACATCATGACGGTACCTTGCCAATATATATATGAAAATATTATGTATGTTAGAAAAAACCTACATCTTTTCAGTAAGATTAGTGACAGGCATAATTTTAACACTAGAAATAGCAACAAATAAGATCAGCCACGTTTCAGATTGTCAAAAGTACACACTTCTTTTATGGGGTACTGTGTTAAATGTTATAATAAAATACCATTAGATATTCTTCAACTAAATGAGAAGAAATTTAAAACATGCATTAAACGCACACTATGTAGACAAGCATATTATAAGTTGGATGATTATATCGTAGATAAAAATGCTTGGCTTAATGCTGGTCCTGCTCCACAACAACTTGGGCTGATTTATTAGAAGTTTAATATTTGGAAGTGATGCTTCCCCCCTTTTTTATTTTTTGTTTTAACATTACATTCGTAAGTATCGTTTATTTTTATGTACTTAATCAAGTTTTAGTTGTTGAATACTTCAATAGGTAACAACGATTGTCCTTTTGCTAGTAAAATTTTATAAATCATTGAAACACATTGCAAGCTATAGTTTTGTATAATTTAAAAGCATTTTTTATTTTTTGTAAATGTGAGTACCATGGAGCCGTTTATTATGTTATGATGTATGTTGACTTAAAAAAGCCTGGCAGTTGAGAGTATGTCATGCTCACTTAAATGTCTCGCTGATGGTGGCGCGTGTGTTGGATCATTCGGTTCCCTACAAAGTGGTTGAGCTCGATGGTGCTGATCCACGCGTCATGTTCGTGACGGGCGCTGTCAGTTGAGGCTGGTCATCTCTTGACTGCCAGGGCTTATTTTGTAATCGTTTAATTTTATATTTTGAATTGTTTTTTTTTTAATATTGTACCTATATTTTTTTTTGTTTTTTACATTGTTCTCACTTAAAGAAGCGACAAGAATAATGTACCCAGGATTTTGTAATATCTTGATTTAAAAGAGTGTCCTTGGAGTTTCTTGCCTGTTCTTCTCCATAGAGATCTACGTTTTGGAATGGGCAAATAGCTTCCACTTTCTGACTAACTGACCGACTCTTTGACAATTCAAAAGTGCCCGTAAATGGTTTAATTGAAATAAATGCTTTGAGTTTTTGAGTTGAGTTTTGCATACAGATAGACCATGACCTGGGTTAGGACATTAAACTTTTTATCGCGGTAGTACGTTCCCGTGGGGGATAATTTTTGACCTCCACGCGGGCGCGAGCAAAAGCTGGTCTCTTATTAAATACGTAGTTTTCGAATAACTGTATAATTTTAAAAGATTTATAATATTGACCTTGTAAACTGTTTCAGTCTTTGATCTTGATTATCAATGATTAATTATAGGATAATCGTGAGAACGGACGAGAGTAAATGAGTCATAGCTTTAAAATATTACGGATACAACGTCTACAACAGATCGCCCGCATGTCCGCTAGGTTTTATTAAAACGAGAACTTGAATAGGTAGGTAATATTCATCGAAATCACCAAATAGATAAGTAGGCTCTACAGGGTCAAATTAAATTAGTTAGCGAAACTCTGCAGACGTGTATTTTTGGGGTCAACGACATCTGGTGGTGTTACTTGAAGTATGAGTTGAGAAAATCTGTTTTCTTTTGTTTTGTCTCTACGTCTCAAAGGCGGATTGCGAAAATATTTTGCTATTATTTCCTGCCTTGCTGCCTGTAAGGATAGAATAAGGATATACGAATATCCTTTGGTTTCTGAAAGCTCTGCTCTCGAGATTAAACTGTCAGGAACTAGGAAAAGACATGATTTGATTAATAGAAAGCGATTATTATATATTAAAAGATAGCGATATGCGTTTAATGACCGGAGGTAGGTTTGGAGGACTTAAAAACCCAGCCTGCTCCAAAAGTCTTTTCACCCCTGAAAAAGCATCCATAGGTAAGTAATCCATTTACTGTGTTTTGCTATCCATATTTAGATTCCCCATACCACTACGACACTAAAATTTATTGATTGTTTCAAACCTACAAACTGTTTAAAATGGCCATGAATATTATTACACGGTGCGGCAATTTTGTGCGCTGGATACACGTAACACACGTCTACTATCAAAGTGCTTCCGACATGACATACATTAGTCATGCTTCTAGGTGTACCATGCTACTCGGTTAGAGGTGTTTGTTTTGGTAATTCAGTACTTTTTCTTAAGGCGCTGACAAGAGGCAAATGATAAAAGTAGGCTTGTCTTAAACGAAAAAAATGCCAAATCTATATAGTTTGTGGTAGCGGAGAAAGTATATGTTATTCTTGAACATATTTCTCAGAACTTGGTAGTTACCAAAACACGTTAAGAAAAAAAAAATCTCTAAACATATTAACGGTAAACTAACCCTTTGAGTTTCAATCCAAAATATCTGTATTAATTATCAACTTACGGTTGGTATTTAATTAATAACAAGAAGGTCTTATTTGTATGCGGAACTTGGTTGTTTTTTATTTTCGATTACTCGACTCATTTTTGAGTAAATAGGTAATTACTTCATATTTTGCAATAAATTACAAGCGTTGTGTCATCGCGCTTCTCTTTCTTTTGTATGCAGTCTGACAGTGACCGCGGTTCAGTTGTTGTCAGCGTCTTAAGGTCAAGATAAATTATGAGTTGATGAGATATAACAAAAACTTAAATGGGGTTTTTGTTCTACAAACCTACATATCTAATTATAGTTTGTCTTGAGGTAATTTACGTAGATAGCGTATCAACTATCAAGTTCTATAAAAAGTTTACACGTACACTTATGATGTAGGTAGGCAGCACTATGGTATAGATCAGCCATACTCAAAGTGTGTTCCGCGGAACCCTAGGGTTCCGCAAAGCCTCTGTGGGGGTTCCGCAAAAATACTGGACAGAATAAAAAAATTATACCAAACGAGTGTCTACCTACTATATTTTATTTTACTCTGGTACCTGAGTAACATAATATCAATCTAAATATTTCAACAAAAGTAAAAAAATATGTAAATTTTAATGTCAAGTAATATGATTATTAATGAAGAATACACATAAAACCATTTTTGATTACTTTAGGGCTCCGTCAAATATTTCGTTTTCGAAAAGGGTTCCGTCTCCAAAAAAGTTTGAGAACCACTGGTATAGATAGATTGCGGCGTGTGTTGGTGAATACTGGTCTTTAAGTATTTGGAAAATGAGGTAGAAGTCTCTTAAAATACTTACCAACTTTAACACATCTGCACTACATCTTCTCAAGTACGTGACAAGCTAATTTCGATTTTTGTGGGGAAATCCTCATGGATTCCCTCCGTCAGGCAAGAACAGAGTGTTAAGTCGGACTCCTACTGACTAAAACCCCACGGTTCCGACAACACATCTACATTGAATCGGGGGCCCGGAAGATAGCAGGAAGAAGCGACAAAACTAAAACGGTGAAAATTACACAACGATCACTAGAAATCTGAGCTAGACCAGCCTATCTATATATATAGCCATCACCTAACCTCTTCCAGTAATTTACTAACCATTCTTCTATCTTCCCATCTTAGGACATAATCGAAGACTTAAAATCAGAGCTGGGCGGTCACTTCGAAGACGTTATAGTGGCGCTGATGATGCCTCCTGAGGAGTACCTGTGCAAGGAGCTGCACAAGTGCATGGATGGACTGGGTACTGATGAGGATACCCTGGTGGAGATCCTATGCACCCGGACCAAGCAGGAGATCGCTTCTATCGTGCAGGCTTATGAGAAGAGTAAGTAATAAATTAATCTAAGATAACATAGATTTCTGATATGTTTACCGCCCATTGTATAGACCTCTTCACCGTGTCCGGCGACAGCGATCCAGAATCATTTTATTTCCTTTCGTGCGCTCTCTGATGACTAGAAAGCCATTTTGGTCTTTTAACCGGCCACAGATGACGCCGTGTACTTAGCAGCATTATGGTGTACACTAGTTTTGAATATGTATGTCCTTTTTGTTTAATGTAATGTACCATAAAATACATGTTGGTAGACGTCGACCTGAATATTCCAAGATCCGCTTTTTCTATGTTAGGCCTAACCAATAATGCAAAAAAACCTTCCAAGTGCGTGTCGGACTATGCACAATGTAGGGTTGCGAAGTTGAAATTAATTTATCCCAAAAACAAACTTAATAATTTGTAATTGAAAACATGTTCACCCATACACCGATGATTATACTAATAGTCTCTGAGCTAAGCGGCGGACAGATCGACAGACGAGCATGGCGAAACTATAAGGGTTCCTCGATGACTACGGAACCCTAAAAACGATCTCATATAACAATGATTTCTGTACGCTTCTTGTTTTTTTGTGTACTTATTTGATGAGTCATTCCATGGACCAAATTGAAATCAAAAATCAAAATCAAAAGTCATTTATTCAAACTAGGCTGAGAATCAGCACTTTTCGAACGTCAAAAATTACATAAGACAGTCCCCCAAAAACACCCACCCTTCACCACATCCTAGTGCTTTAGCTGGGAAGAAGAAGTGGCGCAACAAACTGTCCAGCAGCACAGCTGTCTGTTCAGATATAAAACTTGAATGTCCCATACTTAGTTACTACTTTACAACGTTGTTGGTTAAGGTAATGATTGAATACTGTTTCATTGTCATAGACAGATTTCACAAGTGGATTTCCAATTTGGCATAACAAAACAAGAAGAAGATAAACTCTGTACAAAATAATCTGCATCATTTACTGTGAAACAGACGAAGTTACATGTCGGACTCGGATGTCCTAGAAAATACCAATATATTAGTATTTTAAATAAAAAGAAAGAAAATGTAGTTATTTAGCTCAGACTAAAAGGCACAATATAATATACAACAGATAAAAAAAAGTGTAAAGTGCGATGTAAGAAATTAGCAGGAAAGTGTGCTTCATGGCTGCGCCACTTAATAGAATAGAACACTGGTTCTCGTTACGGATTAAAATAGATTAAAATAGTTCTACAAGACAATGCTTAAGTACTTCGATCAATAATATTGATCGAAGCTTAAGTATGTCCAGGATACACCGAGAAGTCCGCCTCTCTACCAACCTTCCTGACTCACTTATCTTTCTACCTGTCTTGAAGTATTCAGCTCATCCCGTTTTAGCTTATACCGACACGACAGAAAAAGCTTTTTATCTTTCTCATCTATGTACAGTGTATGACCGTCCCCTGGCGGAGCATATGTGCTCCGAGACTTCAGGCGACTTCCGACGTCTGCTGACCCTCATCGTGACTGTAAGTATTATATTAATGTTGTCGTAACGCATGCACTTTGGACTACTTTGTATTAAAATTATTATGAACACTAAGTGAGGAACTAACTTAATACGTAGATTGACGACACGTAAACTATTGAAATGGATTTGAGGATAAGTAAGTACGAGTAGTTGCGTTCCTTTTTTGAACCTCAGAATATAAAATAAAACATGGCAAAGGGTGGTTAATATTGAACTTAGGAAATCTAGTTTTTATTAGCAAGCAAACTTGGTATAATATAAATGAATAATTCTATCCAATCCATTCCACGGCAAAACGACCATCCTGTCTAGAAAAAAATATATTCCAACAGACTTTTAGGCAATCTATGTAGATCTTTGCTTAGCAACTGGAATAATTTGTCCCAAGAAAAAAAAAAAAAAAACTTGATCAGCCAGTTGCCCAAGTTATCTCAAGTACGACAACGTTCAATCGGTGGCTATTGTTATTACTCTGTCGCCATGTTTGATTATAAAGCAGGGCATTATTTTATTATTCAGACATGGATTGTAAGCAGTGTGGTTTCCTTCAATGAATATTGTTTATTTATTCTTGCTATACTTAGGTTACCAGAAAAATCTGACATAATATAGTTACTAGACTGTATTATGTTTTAGGGCATGTAAGACTTATGTATAAGTATTGGAAATGGTACTAATACTAACACCATCGAACGGAATGTATATTTAGATGAAGCTTCAGCTGTGTTATCTTTTGCACGTAACGCTTTACTAGACTGTACTTATAGGTTAATTAACTAAACTCTGACTTTTAATGTGTTAGTTAGACTAAAATAATTGGTGTCGACATACAAATAATCTAGTTACCGAGTGACTCTCACCAAGGACCACTGAATCATTATCTGCAGGAGGACCTTCATCGTGTTGTCTCTGTAATATGAATTATTTATCGTGTTATTTTTTAAAAAAAGCTCGATTGCAGCTGTCATTTTGGTCTAGCGAATTAGAAATTAGAGTTTGTGTTGTAATGATAGAAATCCTTTGGTTTGTAGTACGTACAACACCTCATCCTCCCTAAGTAAGAGATAACAGTCATATATTTTTATCTTTTACATTATTTTATATGATAATCTCACTATGATTTCTATTTTTCCCTTTCTCCCTTTTTGTTTGATCAGTTACATAAATGGTCAGTGCTCCCAGCATGAATATCGAGTTTACGAAATGTGTTATTCGATAGCCAGCCGAATATTTAAAAAGAATTCATGCTACCATAATATTCGAACTCTTAGTATTCACATACATTTGGTAAGTTATATTAAAACCTTGATGTCCATTTCTGGCCGGATACAACTTTTGTTACTGAAAAGGGTACATAAATTGACATAAGTCTTAGCAACTGTTGCGAAGAGCGAAAGCTATTTTTCAATAAAATTGTAGCTCAGAATCAATCTCATAGTTATAGCTACCGCTCAAATTGGCTGCATTGGAATAGCCTCCACCAGTAAATTACATTATTATATTACGTCTGGTACACCCCGGAAAGTCAGCCCCACCACGTTATCTTGACAACATTTTTACTGAAAAGGTTTTTTTTTTTTCTTTTTAATGGCATCTCGTAGTTGACCTTGAGAGGTTGTGACTACTTAACCGGACTATCTTGTGGTTGCCGCTTAAAGCCTCCAGCCAGGGGCGAAATAGATTTTAAACACTAAATGACAGCACGCTAAGGGCACCCCCTGTGGGGTACGGACTTCGGCTTAGGGCATCGTTGGGGTAGGTCAGCGAGTTGGGACAGGCTGGATCAAAATTTAGGTGATTATTATTATCTGGGGACTGCGACATGAGGGACGATTCCCTTATTTATAAGAACGGTCGCTTTCTAATCTCTCAACCTGTCAAAAAGTTTATAGGATTTTTGACATTAATATTTTTCGAACTCGTCTAAACGAATCAGCCCCATTGTTCACAATAGGATGATAAGCAATAATGTGTCAACCCACAAAAACTCAAATTCGGAGATACTGATTCTGATAAGTGATAATGCATCCCGTATTTAACATTATGCAAGAGAGTTTCAAGTCACTTAAATCAAATAAGTACGGAAAAATTAATATAAATCATAAATCAAATAGGAATTCACGTATACAACATTTGTCAATACACTGTCAAGCTCCGTAACACGGTCGACATTCTAAGTAGCACGTACTATAATAAGGTAGTCCTCAAAACAAAGTCCGTGTGGCTTGACATTATATTGCTTATCACTTTATCAGCGCCCTTATTGTCTAATAGGGTGGAGATCGAGCCCTGTGAACAAAGCTCTCTGAATGCACGCACCATTAATTTTCCTTTTGACTTCGCTTTCGCTCACTATATTGTAACCTTGGAGTGTCGTGATCAGTAATTTTTGTGTCGATCGATACTGTGTATTTTTATCTGTTTGATTTATTGATTGTTGTATATATTGGTTATTTAGAAATGTAACTTGGCGTGTTGTTTTGTGTTTGCATGTCTTTTTCAAGGTGAAAGTTAATATTGTAGAATTTATTTTAATTATAGGACTGCAATAATGTTACGTTAACAAATTTTAATTATCAATAGCGGTTTTATCTGTATTTTACACGACTTCGCGTCAGCAAAAACAGGGTATGTTTTCTTCCCATTAATTGACTGTGAAAGCCTATTTTCCTGTTCGTTTTTGTGATGGAGATACCTATTTAAGCATAGTAAACGAAAACTGACTCTCTGTGAGAGGGAGTATCTATTACCAATCCTAAATTCCGTACTAATATTATAAATGCGAAAGTGAGTTTGTTTGTTAAGCTATGACGCTAAACGGCTGCATGGATTTGAATTAAATTTGGCACATGGGTAGACCATGATCTAGGTTAGGACATAGGGACATTCTTTTTATCACAGTAGTGCGTTCCTCTAGGATAATTTCCGGCCTCCACGCGGGCGAAGCCGCGGGCAAAAGCTAGTACATTATAATCTAGATACTTATGTAATATATTATTGTCGGCAGACAGGTATTGAAATGAATTGGTATAAAGTTTCGAGGTTATAAGGCCTTTCTGCGGCCTGTTCATAAATTAATATTTATTAGTGTATTGTCTGCTGTACCGTCTGGCATATATGCGAATTCGTTATTGTTGATCATAAGTACTATATTGCTTGAATATAACAACTTGTATAAACGCTTGTATATTTTGTACATATTTACCTCATAGAGTTAAATACTAAATTAAAAATCTTTCACAACACCAATATAATCCAATCTTCCATAATCTTCAAATGTGATATTTATAACCGAGCATTTGTTGGTTTTTTCTCAAAATTGACACACTCGGTACACTCAAAACACAAGTACTGATCACCACACCCAAGGTATGCAAAGAACATAGGCTACGTGTTAACATAGTCTGTGCGACAGGGCGCTCGTGACGAAGAGGTGGGCGTGGACCCGGAGAAGGCGCGGGAAGACGCTCAAGCGCTGTACGACGCCGGGGAGGCCAAGTGGGGCACCGACGAGGAGGTGTTCAACAGGGTGAGTAGAAACCACGGTAAAGAGATATTAGACTAGAGTCCCATTAATTGGAAACAAAGTCGAGAAGATTTTGCGCAGCGAACTTCGAACGTTCCGCATCTTATGTTAACCATGAATATGAAACATTAGCACGTCACCAGCAACACTGGGACATGTTGCGACACTTTGTTTCCAAATTAATAAAGAAACGATGCCTATCTTGTGAGTATATTGAGTGTTATTTGAAGTAAATGAGGAGAGGGTGAAAGAAGATTTGTGGAGTTCACACCACGCATTGATATGTGCCAAGTTACGGGGCGATAATTTCTGACATCACTTTTCTGAATCAAGGTCAATAAATTCTTATAATCTATTGCCTAAAAGGCTTAAAGTTACCAAAATGAACTCGTATGAAATCATCACAGACGTTTTTATACTATTTGTCTACTTCAGTAAGTGGTATTTTAAAACTACACCATGTGTTACAGATCCTGGCCCACGAGAGCTTCGCACAGCTGCGTCAGATCTTCGAGGAGTACAAGAACATCTCAGGACGCACCATCGAACAAGCAATCAAGGCCGAGATCGACGGAGAGCTCAAGGAAGCACTGTCAGCTATCGGTCGGTAACATAAGTCAATTTTAGTTTTTAAATGAAATCGTTTACTGTCTAGATATTTTCCCAACTATTTAGGGTCGGCTTCCAGTCTAGCCGGATTCAGCTTAATACCAGTATTTTATATGGAGCGACTGATGCCTATTTTACCTTCACAATCCAGAAACTGGGTAATACGATACCTCTTGGTAAGACTGGTTGTCCGACTTTCGGACTTCTGACGACCTGTAAGGGGTGCCAAAGATCCACGAATGACAGCCGGGACCAACGCGCAGCCGGCTTTACGTGCTTTCCGAGGCACGGACAAGTCTCGGTATGTAAAGATGGTCACCCATCCACGCACCAACTCCGGCAAGCGTAGCGTAACCTGATGGATCGACCCATGCAGCTGTTATTACTTAGCCACGAGGTCCTCCTTGCCTTGAGCTCGTCTAGATATACACCCAACACAATAAAAATATAATATCGAACGAGTTTGGAGCAGTCAATTAGCAGATCGGATGTGGTGAACCAGTTGCTGTGGCCGATGGTGCAACATGGGGAGGGGTTTGTCCACCAGTTGACAGCTATAGGCTGACTTGGTCGATTGGGTTAGGGCTTAGCTTGGCATTGGGTACAGTAACCTTACCGAAGAAGTGGCTGAAGTTTTTAGGTTCGTTTCTAGCAGTGTGCTAAAAAACAGTGTAATTCATTTAACATATAGTAGAATAAGATGACACTAAGAATGAAATTAGTCAAATTACAAAAACTAACATTTTAATGCGAAAGTATTTTTAATAGAAAAAGAAAAGCAACAAAAAATATCCAACCGCATTATTCGTTTAAAAAAACTACGATCTTCCTCTACATTCTGATCAGTTTATTAATACAATATGCGCTCGCGTGCCAGTACCGCGACATACTCGTGAGACGAGAGTAATTGAGGCAATTGTGTGCCACATTACGTCCGAGCCGCGCCGTGACGTCACACGTCGTCAGCGGAACGAGACTATTAATGATATTTGTTGACGAGTTTACGAACTTTGAGATAGGTTAAGTCATTCCATGAAGGATGATGAAATAGTGGAGGCCTTTGCCCAGCAGTGGGATGATGCAGGAAGGCCAAATAAACCAATATTTGATTAAAAAAGGAAAAGTTTTCGGTGTATCTAAATTTTTTCATTTATTATGACTATGAGATATTACTGACTAGCCTACTGTGGATGTAAATGCATGTGACGCCAACCGACATAGCGGCTCCTTGCTGGAGAGAACATTCACAATGACAGTTATCCTTTCGTTTTCGCGTGGCTAACCTGGTGTCAGAGTTTTTATGCCGCCCATGGGCCCCTGACTTGGCTTCATATTATCTTCGAGAAATATCTCTCAGGCATGCCGGTTTCCTCACAAAGTTTTTCTTCACCGTTTTTTTGAGCAAGTGATAATTATACATACGCACATGAATCCGAAAAGTCAGAAGTGCGTGCTTTGGGGTACGAACTCGAGACCTATGGCTTTGCAGTCCGACGGTCTGTGTCTATCAATCATCATCTGCCTAGCCTTTTCCCAACTATGTTGGGGTCGGCTTCCAGTCTAAACGGATGCAGCTGAATACCAGTATTTTACATGGAGCGACTGCCTATCTGACCTCCACAACCCAGTTACTGGGAACACGATATCCCTTGGAAAGACTGGTTGTCAGACTTTTGGGCTTCTGACGACCCGTAACAACTGTCAAAGATCTACAAATGACAGCCGGGACCAACGGCTTAACGTACTTTCCGAGGCACGGAGGAATCTTGGTATGAACAGATAGTCACCCGTTCACGAACCCACCCTTATAATGCAATGTCTATCAATGACAGTTATTAATAAGTATACTTGTCACCCATTTATAGCCGGTTGAATGCACTGTTCAAATAGCATAGCTACACTACTTACAGGCTAACTTTATATTTCTTAAAGAAAATTGAACTGGTCATGAGTACTTCCACCCTCTAAAAGATTACCAATAAATTCAAAGAGAGACTGCATTGTATTCATGAATCATCCATAACAGATAACTAATATTTCTTCCTAGACTTTATAAACTGTGTGGTAACAACTTTCCCGCTCAAAAAAATAACCAAACTCTTCGCCGCACAAATATTTTCAGTGGAATGCGTGGAAAGCGCAGCGGCTTGGTTCGCGACTCGCCTGCGGAAAGCGATGCAAGGCATGGGAACCGACGACCGGACGCTCATCAGAATCATCGTCAGCCGCTCCGAGATCGACCTGGGAGCCATCAAGGCAGAATACGAAAGACTTTACGATAAGACCTTGGAAAGCGAAATTAGGGTACGTATTATATGAATCGTCCTTCAATTCCAGTGGAATGTGTGGAGAATGCTCCCGCCTGGTTCGCGGCAAGACTCCGCAACGCCATGCAGGGCGCCGGCACTGAGGACCAGACCCTAGTCAGGATCGTTGTGGGACGCTCCGAGGTAGACCTGGGCAGCATCAAGGCAGAGTACGAGAGATTGTATGATAAGACCCTCCAGAGTGATCTATCGGTATGTTGGACGTGTGGACGGTGGGGGGTGGTGGGGGACTTTTATTTTATTCCACCTAATGTTCTCACTATTCTTTATTAATGCAAACTCGACTGTTGCTGCTCTGGAAGCGATAAATGTCGTTTTGTTAATTTTAGACCAAAAATAAAATGTGGAACCGCATTACAAAAAGTTTTGGCGCTCGTTAGCATGGTAGAAATCATTGTTTTATCGCTGTCTACTAGATAACGTATCAATTTCTAGGCTTTATAGAGTTTAAAAAATATATTTAGGTGTTACTATTTATTTCCACTTCGCTCTTTAGCATCATATTTATATTTTATGGTCTTACAATTTCGTTCAAAGATTAATTTATTTACTTCCAAATCAGCATGGTTTGATAAAAGTACTACTCCTATATTGATCAAGTCAAACACTGCCCCCTTTGTAATGGTCGGATGCTTGAACTTCGCACCTCACTCACATAACCAGCTAGCTAGCTAGCTTGTATTTATTTATATATAAGCAGCAGAAAAGCACTTGCTACCTATACTTTGCTACAAGGCACGAAACTACAAAATTATTATTGGACCACTTAAAATGATCTTAAATTTTATCATCAAACTGCAATGCAACCAATCGATTTGGTAACGAGTTCTTCGATATAATTTATTTTCTGTAACCTAATTTGAATGGTTGATGGGATAGCACATTTTTACTTTTAATTTAGCTTATTATGCGATTCAGATAGAAATAAAAAAATGACCTTTAGCCCAGCCAGGGCGATTTTTCTAAAGCTAGGATTTTTTTATCGCGCACTGTGTTTTCAACTCTCAGTGTTGAGCCCAGCATTGAAAATCCAACAGAGTGCATCCCAGCGCGTCATAAAAAAACACTGATCGGTTTGAGATTATTCCCGACGTCCACCACTTGTTGGGCCACCACTGCGGGACAGCGAAACAACTTTTAAAATTATTCTCGTTATCCACCACTAAGGGACAGCGTCTCAACTTTCTAAATTATTTCCACTCTCCGCTTCTCTAGATAAAATAATTTAAATTGATGGCCAGTGGGAATTGGATCAAAAGTTGTGCCATTGTACCCCAGCGGTGGCCATAGGCACCCCAGCGGTGGCCATAGGCACCCCAGCGGTGGCCATAGGGACCCCAGCGGTGGCCATAGGGACCCCAGCGGTGGCCATAGGGACCCCAGCAGTGGCCATAGGGACCCCAGCGGTGGCCATAGGGACCCCAGCGGTGGCCATAGGTACCCCAGCGGTGTCCATAGGGATTGTTTAAAAATCCGTGTCGCTCCAGGAGTGTGGCGGAAATCGACCAAACAAGTGGTGGAAATCGGGAATAATCGTTCGGTTTCCAACTCTCGACGCTAAGCAGTGCATTAAAAATCCAGTGTGCGATTAAAAAACGCCGCGTTAAAAAACCTCCCGTGGGTAAAGCAGCTTATTGAGATCAAAGTTATTTCTCTTGGATTGGACCCAACTTGTTATCTGCAGTTGAAGGGGCATTCTTACTCTTAATGAACGCATTTTACGCGAATATTTAAGCACATTATAAGCATGAAAGTAATGCTTTTTTATTATTCTACCTATTCGAATCTAAGCATGGCATTTACATTGTCTTGATGAAAAAAATCCCGAGTATAATTCTCTCATATTTTTGCTCCCCTTATCCCCTCCCCCTATCTACGTTTATGTATGCTTTCATTGTTACTTTTATAAATTTAAACATTACTTTTATGTTGTATGTAATGTGGTTTAATATTTTACACTTTTTCTGTAATTCTCTGCCATCGTGATTGGAAAGGAGGTGAGAACTATTTGTTTTGAATATTAAAAAAAATATATATATAGAACTTTATGGCTGTTGTAGCTAAAAGCATCATAATTCAGAAAATACATGATATACTTCCAGTTTCTAAAAGGCTGACCGACGCATTATTTACCAACACGCTGTCAAACTCATGCTAAGTGATTTAATTGGCTGTTATTATTTTACCCAGGCAATCACAGCAGGTAACAGAAGTTTGACAGTCAGTTAACTAATTTTATTGCTGTTGCCTTTCAGAAACAGGGTAATAGCGTTTAGAAAAAAAGTAGTATATTTGTGTATATTTTGCCATATTTATTTAGTACCTATATCATGCTAAATATGTCTAAATAAGTAAATAACGCACAATTTCCTGGACTCGTAACGACACAAAAAACGACATACGATTATTAATCTTGGTTACGGGTCTAAAAAAGTCACAAAAATACTAATCATGTCGCGTTTTCTTTCCGCACGCCGCATGCGCTCCACGATGCATCCCTTCCTTGAACACAACGCCATCTATCGACGACCCACGGAACTACTTGGTAACACCATCTTGGTTTTGCGACACGTCAGCAGGGCGAGACTTCGGGCGACTACAAGCGCGCTTTGGTGGCTCTTCTGGGACCTGTTTAAAAAGAAGATCATGGAAATAAGCAAATGAGGGGCTAAAGAGCATATTTGGTCCTAGATACCGCGTTTGTATGACAGAAACATCTGTCTTTGAGCAATTGCACGCACGTACTGCGGCTTAGTATTGTCGAGCCATTCAGTGGGAGTGGAAAGACATCCGTCTTGGCAACTTAATATTTCTGCCGACCTTTCTTTGCTCTTTAGCGCTCCATTTGTTTATAATTCTACAAAAACTAGGCTTCTGTGTCGTGTGCAGCTAGAATAAGCTATTTTATGTGTACTCAAGTTGTTCTTGTGAGATAGTTTCCATCTTTGTTTTTTGCAGTTGATGTTTTAATAATAATGTATTCGGTCGATGGACCTAAAACTGTAGTGCTTAATGTATTAAGATTTAAGACATTTTTTATTTTTTAGCTCAAGCAGTAGGCGGCTGATTTGTCGAATCAAATATGAATAAATAATTAATGGGTTAAGGAAAAGTAACATTAAAATCAATTCAGAAATGTCTAATAATCTGAAATAATAATGAAGTCAATGAGAATCTCAAAACTTTAAACTCTAATATAAACTTCCAAGAAGTCATCATAAGCCACAATTTACGACCTAAAACAGATGATTTATTAATGACGATAACCCCCGAAATACACGACTGATTTTACTAAAACATTACAACATTACCTGACCCAGAAGGGGTAGACAAAGATGCATAAAGTACAGAAATATTATACTAATAATTGCTTAATGTGTTTATAGCTAGAATAAGAACGAAACTCTACATTAGATGTTAGCACACGATCCTGCCTTAGCAGTGCCTTTTGTTTATGACGAATTATTTTTTCGGAGGATATAATTGCAAATAATATTTACGGTCAGGGAAATTAATGGAGTATCAAATTAATACACTATGTTACAGCCATTGCATAACAACTGTCAAAATGACAGGTGTGATTAAAATATACTAAACAGACAATTTAAATAGGTAGTCACTTTGATAAACAATTAATTTCTCTGACTTTATATTTGAAATGAAACAAGGGTTTGATAACTTATAATTTGGCTGCTACTTTAGTAGTTAACTCAGTTTTGTCCTACTTCCCAGTGACATGGAATGTTTGAAACACGGTAAAAAAAAGCTTAAATGTTTGGTGACCTAATTTGTTTCAATGTATTTGTCAATTCATAATAGATATATGAATTGCCTGTTGATAGTATATAACAAAATGGTAATTGGAAATATTTAATTAATTTATAAAAATGTTTATTGGAACGTTTGCATTCCACTTCGAATCTTTTTAATCTTCGTAGCTTTAATTTTTATTTACGAATAAATACGATTTTAATGTAATTTCTTGTTTTATTTTATTATTTAGGGTAGTCACATTATCCGGGCCACATCGCGTGCATAAAGCACTGCCTGCCGCGGAATATGGTGCGCTAATAACGCGTAGTTAAACGCTCCGGCAGCCTACTGTAACTTATTTTGAAGCGTTGACCTACATTCCATACGAAAGGTTAATCAAAATACGTTTTAACAATCACAATAAAACCAACAAATGAAAAAAATGAGGTCTAAATAAGAACCGATATAGCTAAATCCACTGCATAGTTATACATAAAAATAATAACAAACTGTTGCTTATACAGGATGAAATCTCTCTAACAAACATGATAAATTAAATGAAAGGAAAACCAGGAAATCTTAAATTAATTTAATTATTTACAAAAAATGGTAAAGTAACTAATTAGTTGCTCGAAATGGGCTCCATTCTCTTGGATACACAAATTTATTATTTTAACGAATTCATTTCTAGTAACCTTTAATAAAGTGTTGTGGTGAATATTATAAATCGTATTCTGAACTTCAACTCTCAACTCGTTGTCATTCGCATAAGATTTCATGTAAATTTGATTTTTTACATATCCCCACAAAAAAAAATCTAATGGGGTGAGATCTGGCGATCTCGCAGGCCATCTGATTGTGCCGTTTGTACCAATCCAGGTATTAAAATGGTTATTAATGTAGGCAGTAGTGACTCTGCTGTTATGTGCTGGAGCACCATCTTGCTGTAGAATTATTTGGTTTCGCTCTTCCTCGGGGAAACCATTTAACTCGTTTCTTAAGAGATCCAGTATTTCAATATACTTGACAGTGTTTAAATGACCTTCGTACACGTGGACTAACACTAATTATTTCTCATAATTCCGCACCAAACGTTGAAAGAAAATCTTACTTGATTGTTAGTTTCATGAACACGAACAGGATTCACTCGAGACCAATAATGGTTATTGCGGCGATTGTACATGCCATTATTGCTGAAGTTGGTATCGTCAGACCATACAATGTTACTAAAAAAAATAGGGTTTCGGTCAATTTCTCCAAGCATGTTTTCACAAAATTGTAATCGTCTGTCACGATCCCCAATATGCAATTTTTGCACCACCGACCTTCACGATAGCATTTATACTTATACTTTTTCAGCACTTTAAGTACGCGAGTGTGGGTTGTTCCTAAATCATCGGCAGCATCTCTACTTGAAGCCTTTGGAAATGATTCAAAGTATGTTAAAACATCTAGTTCAAAATCGAAATAGTTTTGCTGAATAGTTTGCTGTCTCTTCTTGAAACCACCCGTATTCTTTAATTTTTCTACCATTCTTTTCAATACGAACAGAGTTGGTGCCTGTCGGTCTTGATATCTCTCTCCATACCACCGCAGAGCTAGATTCACGTTTTTGATATTTAAAAATAAGCTTCCATTAAATCAAACTGTTCTTGATAAGCCATTTTCACCGTGAGACAAAATGTGAAATGAGTTGTAAAAACAATCAAATGTGAATAACAACTATGACAATGTAATTTTCAAATTTTAATCTAACATTCCATAATTAAATTACCTCATACACGCAGCTACGAGTATGTCGCAAAGGAGTCTGCATTACAAAAGATGGATGTTAGTTAAAGAGCTTTAACTTGACTCATTGAATTTGTAAATTAATTTAATTTATCATGTTTGTTAGAGAGATTTCATCCTTATAATTGACCCTAACGATCGATGCAATAAAAGTACAGGGTATAATTTTTTCAGATTTTAGCCGGTTCGATTCCCGGGTGTGGAAGAGAATTTTCGAAAATCTTTGAATGCAGTTTGCTTTCTATTCAAAAATAAAGGAATGTTTCCTTTGAGTAAAATTTTCTATCTGCAGTATTAAGAGTACTTTCCCTCCAGGTGGCATTAATTCCACCCTGTATAGTCCTATATACGGTCAACTAAATATTTTGTAAGTAAATAAATAACTTTTTTATTTATGATTAAAATAAGAAGCGCCCTCAAATTTCTCCATACATTTTCTACACGCGGTTCGTCATTCCGCGCTCAGACTCGCTCGTGGAAGCACCGGTGTATCGATTTTTCGCAAAAAAATATTTACGTACAAAAGCGTGTGCTGTATTGTATACTGTGGTTGGACGAAGTTGATACTTTTTCGGACCGAAATAAAAGGAAGTACGATTATTGGAATTAGTTTTAAAAATAAATACATAGTTCAAAATTTTTGTATGAATCATGGTTGTAGATTACGGATACACATTGTGTAAATAAAATTATATTATCTTTAATCAAATGGCGGAAATATTTTTTTTTTAAATATTTGGCGGGGTTTTTGGGGGTGGTGATTACGTATGTCATATTTTTTTTATCCAAGATGGCGGGTGTATTTTTTTAAATAAAAATTCGACATTGTCAGCAATTGTGGAGGTTTGTTATCAATTGTTGAAGGTGGTGTTTACAAATATACCATCCAACTTTTGGTTCATGATGGCGGATGTACATTTTGGTGATAAATCGACTTAGTTGTCAATTCATAATTCCAGAATAGTAGATGGTTATAACTTTCGACACCAACTATGGTATTTGATTGTGGTGTGCATTGCTAAAATATTCAAATTTGTTATTACAGATGCCACGAATTCAGAAATTTCGATAAAGGACAATAAAACCATACACGTAGCAGTAAACAAAAGTAATGAGACTTTGTATTTTGATTCAGAAATCACAAATCTACTCTGGAGTTTTGTTACAGACGTTGATATACGTGTGTTGGTAATTTATTTTATTTGATTTACCTTAAGTACTTACTAATGTTGTCTTTTTAAGGTTCCGTACCAAAATGGTAAAAAAGAACCTTTATGGTGAGACTAAGTCTGTCTCTGTCACACCAGGCTATCTCAAGAACTGCTAATGCTATCAACTTGAAATTTAGAATAGTTTTAGATGACGTTTGCCCAACTATTTTGCAAACAAGAAAGAAAAAAAAAAAAATACCTTTTTTGCAAAAGGGACTGCAAGGGGGTCTTAAAAATTTGAAATGGAGCTACTAGGGCATGTAGGGTATCATATGAAAGAGCGCTGTTTGCACCGTTCCCCTTATCTCCGAAGTTTGCATAGATAAAAATCTGAAATTATTCTATGTGATAGAAGTTTATGTAAAGATTACAGGAAAAATAAAACGATGTCCCTAAATAGCACAGTTTTTCAGAAATCATCAACATCATATATACGTACGGAACCCTCGGTGCGCGAGTCCGACTCGCTCTTGACCGGTTTTTTTATTTTCAGGAGCAAGAATGCGCAAAAAGAGAATATAAGCTAAAAGGCACAAAAATAATCGAGATGGATTTCCTTATTGAGCAGCTAATCCTCTTAGGTAGCCACACTCCTCTTTTTGATTGCGGCGTAAAGTATAAATAAAAAAAAAACAAGGCTTAACAAGATGCTTATACTGTGAAAATTTAAAGACTGTAGCTTCATCAACCGTTTGGTTGTAAAACCAGTGTGATAGACGGACACGTGAGTGACAGCAATAGTGCTCCACTTGGACCCTTCGGGTACGGAACCCTAGCGCTGACCTTCATTCTAAATTTGAACTTCTTTGAAACATGAAATTAAAATATACTTTTTACTACCTACTTTGGTTTTAATTTTTATCAAAAGTACTGAAATCGCGCCCCAGTCTCTGTAAATATAATACTTTTTTCATAAGGCAATGATTATTTTTAAATATTACAACGAAAGTCTACGATAAACTCCCAGGCTAGTATTTGATTATGTAATGCTCCAACATTTGCCAGCTAAAATAATATTTACAAGTACCTACTTACATCTTTTCTAACTAATAGTAGCCTGGGGAATAATCGTAGGTGTTCCTTGTAATAGTAAAATGTTTAGGTTGTTAGTTATGTAAAAATATGGTATTTAATCCATACGGCCAGCACTTGAAATTTTTGGGTACCTACCTACGCTACGTAATGGCTGATGAATCTTAAAAATACTAAAAACATAATTATCACGCAGATAGCACTTAGCCACAGTTACTAAAATTCGATGGCAAACTTACAACTAACTATACTCAATCAATACCAGTAAAATTAAAAAAAATATACCTTCAAGTACCAAGATTAGTTAAGTTACGTATAAAATCGAGCGGTCAGCGGTTTCAATGTGTGCGTGCGCGTAATGTTGTTGTGTTGCGATTCAGATACCTAAACTCGAGTTCAAAATGTGATAGCGTCCTTAAAACGTGGTAATTACCTTGAAGACAGCCCTCTTGTGCGTGTGGTTTTTAATGGTGTAAATATGGAAACGTGTTCGTATTAAATAAAACTGGAATGTACATGTTCATAAAACTTATTTAATCGCACGCCATTCGCACGTTACAGCCATTCGTTAACTGATTCTAACATTACATTATTACAATATAATATTTAAAAACTTCCATAAAAATACTTGTAAACACATCAAGCTGTGATTGAAGGAAAATAAAATATGATAAATAATCGCCCGCCTTCACGTGACATAGACACTGAGGAGTTTTCTCAGCAAAGCGAAAATAGATATGTTTCTTTTTCCTACTGAACTACTTTTAAACTTTTGATATTTATACAATTTACATAGAAGACAAATCTTTAGAATATTAAGGCAGTGAGATAAATCATGATTTATTGAATGCAGTTTTACGCTAAGACTCGTAGTGAAATACTATACAGTACTCACTAGCAAATAACCTGTGAACGTAACTGGCAACATTGACAAAAAAATAAACAATATATACAACATTTCAACTCATAAAGATTGCACATTCATACATTCATTTCATCGAATCACTAAATCTAATTAACGCGAAAGCAACAATATCTAACGTAAATTTACATGAAATACGTACACAATAACATCACATACTGACGTTACAGTATCAAAAATATTTGCTTACACTTAATTTTAAAAGCCTCTTTCTTTACATTCAGGATTTAACGTTTATTTGTAATAACATCCATCTAGCAAACTATGCACGGGCATCCAATGTGAACAAATAATTTTGATAGTGTAACTCTGTTGTAGAGGGACGTACGCAGTAAGCTACCGAAGCAGTCGCACACGTACGAACGAGCTCATAACAACTAACGTATTTATTACGCACGCACTAAGTTAAGGCCGGCACACACTATAGCTCATTATAACGCTTTAACAAACAATCAGACAAATAGTTAGGCACAAATCACATAAATATGGCCTGCATTTTTTACAATTTATGACTTAGCATAGCCTTTGGCGTTATACGGACACTACAATGTGTCCCGGATGTAACTACATCCAGCACAGGTTTTGCAAAGCGGATTAGATTATGTATTTACAAATTGAGCAGGTTTAGAGCTCTTACAGTGAACATTATCTCCGGCGTCCGTGTGCGATGAAACATTAAGTAATTGTATCGTTATGAGTTTAAGAGCTAGAACACAGATAACTTGCTTGAGTATTATAACGAGCTGACTGTACCCACTCAGTATCAACTTCACAAAACCAGTCCTAGTAAGCGGTGGAGATTTCATTTGTGCTAAAACTTGTCAATTTACAGTTTACTTACAGACATTTGCACGTGCTTTTTACTATGTATTAGGCACAGATTGCTCAATGAAACCTCTCGAACACTACGATAAACAGGTAATTTGTAATTTTCTGTAGTCAATAAACACTTATAATATAAATAGTCCCGTGGGTGTCACTGTTTAACGTCCGCTGTTGGGGACGTGGAGCGAGTCTCAGGCCGCGTCAGTGCAGCTGCGCTCAGTCGTTGGGGCCGAAGAACTTAGCGTGCAGGTCTGACAGCGGGATGATCTGCTCGTCGCCTAAATCAGGCTGCTGTTCAGCTTTAGACTGCTCTCTCAGCTCTGTGGGTACGAGAACAAATGTTTGAATGGAGTTATCAAGAGACTTTTATATTGACAAATATATGGTATACTTACTGAGCCATTGTTTGTCTGGAAGAGAACACAGACTTCTATAACGATTGTTGTATAGAACTGGTACTCAATTAGATGAGTCCCAGTTTTATACAACAGTCGACTACAGGGTCTTTCTTTGCTCTGATAAGTTTAGCATTAAGTAATGTCTAAGGCCTGATGTTTCAATAGTTAGGTAACTTTTATCAGAGGAATAAATGTTGCGGTTTGTCAGCTTTTGTATAGAAACGATGTCAAACTGTCGTCATATTATCCTCAGATAATAGTTATGCGACTGTGTGTCCTAAATCGATTGCAATGTAATTTGAAGTTTGTCATGCAAGACATTGAATTTGTTGTTCTAAAAAACTTTATAAATATCTGAAATTGTGAGTTCAACTATGTGGTAACATACCCTGCCAGTGCTGCAGCAGGCGGTTGTAGTGCGTGGCGCGGTCGTGGCGCTTGAGCTGCGTGAACACGTGCACCAGGCCGCGGTAGTCGTACTCCAAGCCCGAGTAGCGCTCGCCGAATAACTTCAGACCTGAAATGTAGTGTTGTATTTACTAGAATTCTTATATTTTAGGCTCAGGGGGTCTACTCCGAAGCGCTAAACCGAAGTATCGGCCGAATGTTCGGTCGTTTCTTTACTACAGCAAACTATCGCTAACTACGGCGAAAAAAAAAAAAGACAGTCGAAGAGATAAGCCAAAGTCAAAACTGTGACTTGAAGTCGGGTAAGGACTCAAAGTCAAAAAAGGAAACTGTGGAAGTTATAAAACGCTTCGGAGTAGACCCTCAGTATCGCTGGTTTGACGACGTCTTTTCATTGCATAAATATAACATTGATAATATTGACCAGGGTCATAGGGCAAGATTTATAGAGCACATTTTGACTTTGTTAAGTAAAGTAAGCGTCTTATATGAATAAACCTTGTTCTTACGCATATAATGTTCATATTCGCATGCGACGCTTATTTTACTTAGCGAAGTAAAGTCAAAGTGCTCTTTATTAATCTTGAACATAGACACAAATCCTACGTCCAGGTCCGGAGCCAGTACCTAAGCTCAGAATACAGCACAGTCCATTGTGCAGAAGCTCAGATACTCTAGCTATCGAGTCAACATGATATTTTATAGTAAATT
The DNA here is from genome assembly GCA_963921375.1 of Tiliacea citrago. NCBI lineage: Eukaryota > Metazoa > Arthropoda > Insecta > Lepidoptera > Noctuidae > Tiliacea > Tiliacea citrago. Next base: position 24,101,752 of record OY992796.1, read on the forward strand.
TTTGATTTTCAAAAGTATTTTTAATGGCCTGCTTGAAATATATGATTTAACTTTGACTTTGACCTCAACTTCTAGTGTACTCCAACCAAATGTTATGGTAATGACTCTACCGTTTAGTTTGTTGTTTGATGATCTTTGCAAACGTATACTTACTGATAGAAATAGATCTTAGATACAGCTTCTCGGCGGCGAGATGCATGTTCATGTGGTAGTTGTAGAGCGAGGCCAGGTGGCCGATACTGAGGCCCACCTCGTAGTCCTCGGGGCCGAGGAGCTCCTCCTTAATAGCTATCGCCTTCAGGTGCATTTCTTCTGCGGCCTGGAAATATTACAGATGTGTTACAGATAAATACCTGCCTCGTTGGTCTAGTGGTCGCGAGCGCTACTGCTGAGCAGGAGGTCCTGGGTTCGAATCCCAGGTCGGGCAGTGTTTTTGATTTTTATGGTGTACATAATAAAGATTATTCTATTCTATTGGGATTTTCCAGTAGCAGCCCGGAGTCTGAATTGGTGTCCAGTTGATGGCAATAGGCTCGCCCCCTATTACATGGGACTTAAACATAACTGGCTAAATGTGGGTGTATTATAGGTACACCTCTGCCTAACCCTTCAAGGATTACAGGTGTGATGTTATGTGATAAATATAATAATTATCTTATAAAAAGATGTAATTGAAATAACTGAAAACCCGAAAACAAGTCATAAGCCCTCGTACCCTCGGGCGATTATAATTGCGCACTGGATAATCAACGCACTGCTTAGCGCTGATAGTTGACAAACCAACAGTTAATTTTAATTCAACGCGCTGCTGCTGCTGTTGGATTCACAAAGCTCGGCTCAACACCCGAGAGTTAAAATCCACTGCGCAATAATAAATCATGGCGTTAAAAAATAGCTTTATTAAAAATGACATTAAAATCATCATGAACAATTGTTACTATGCAAAAATCTGGTTTGGAGGTGGTGATTAACTTGTGCGGTTCTTATTAATTAGCCACGAACCGCTCTCCGTGAAAAGAAGCGTGTTTTTATTTTTATGACCAGACCTGGAACTTCTGCATACTCTGGTACAGGCGGCCCAGGTTGCCGTAATGCTTTGCGGTTTGCACGTTCTTCTCTCCGAACGCCATCATGGACAGCTGCAGTGCCGCCTTGTGCAGGGCTTCGGACTCCTCCAGCAAAGTAGGCGCTGGAAACACATTCGATATTTAACTATAGTAACATAATATGACGAAAAATTAAGATCAATTGCGTTGGCTTATTTTGTAAGAAATTTAAGTGGAAATGGGCTGGCCACATTGTGCGCATGAAGGATGAAAAAATTACAAAAATAACAACTACATAGTGCAACAAGGCCCTCTGGAAAAAGAAGAAAGGGCAGATGTATACCGTTGAGGTGATCCATGGCTTGACAAAATAAGAAGACGGCAGGAGAAGATTGGATGGTAAAGGCCAAAGATAGAAAGATGTGTAGTAAGATGGAGCAGGCCTATACTTGTAGAGAGGTCCTTATTAAAAACATGAATCGCATAATAATTAAATAAATATATAATTTTATCCACACCCATGCTATAAATCCTCTATAAAAGTTTCTGAAACAGTTAGCATAAATTTCCAACATTAAAACAACCAGTGTCATAGTAACCATAATATCATCCAAACGAGTGTTAAAATGTACTAAATTTCATTATGCAACTCTTTTGCTTTTTCGATCCCTTCCTTACTCATTAAATAGCCACATTCTCACTACTCAATTCGTGGTAACCTAGGTCATGTTCTACCCTGTGCCATTTGATTCAAATCGCGCATACGCTATCATACTACACGTAACAAAAAACTCATTTTCGAATTTATTTATTAGTTAGGATGAAAAGGACAAATAAATGGCTTGTAATAAATAATTAGCATTGTCGATAAAACGATCAGTTTTGTACTTTTAGCGGATGAGATGGAGGTAGAAATTGGCGGCAAGAGCGCGACTCCAGCGAGCCATCTATCTATCATATCATCTATCTGTTCGTGCTCAGGTCCACACAGGTGCGGGTGGACTACATAATGTCTTTCCTTTTAAGTCTTTTCATGTAACTACTTGTTTTCAGTGCGGCGGCAGATCGCCTGAGCCTGGTATCTTTTAGTGATGTTTTTGATCTCGTCCATAACGGTATTCATTGATAACTCCTTGTGTATTTCAGCGTTCGTGACAAGTCAAGGAACACCAATAATTTACCTCAAAACAGCATTCTGCTTTCTCAGTATGATGCTAACGCTTGAGTTACAGGCGCTGCCCCAAAGTTAAATTCCATAAAGCCACACCAGCTTCAAGATCACTTTATACATTAAAAGTTTGTTGTTGGTTCTCAGTTTACTGTTTCGTCCCATGATCCAGTGTATTTAGTCTTAAGATGTTTCTTTTTTCCCTAGGTATCTTACGCTGTCGTCGTGAGATAGTGTGACATTCTCAAGATGTCACCTTTTCGCAGCGTAAATGTGACATGGACCGATTTGTTTGCGCTCGTCTTTATCCGCCACCTTTGTACCCATGTGGTTATTTTGTCGAGACTCTCTTCCAGCATGTGACAGAATATAGCAGGATCTGTGTGGCTTGCCAGTATTGCGTTATCATCAGCAAATGTTGCTGTAGTAACTTTATCAGCCTGCGGTAGATCTGCAGAGTATACTGTGTACAACACCGGTCCCAGTACGGACCCTTGGGGTACTCCAACAGTTATATTACAGAATTGCGACGTCACATCTGCTTCTTTTACTTGAAATATTATTTACGACAAATAAGATTTTGATTTTATTAGTGAGTAGACTGGTGGAGAAGGTTGATTTTCAGCTAGTATAACAGGCCTTTATGCCATACCTTATTGAAAGCCTGTCGGATGTCCAGAAACACTGAGGAGCAGTATAGCTTTTCTTCTAGGCTTTTCCTTATCTTATTGTAGACTCGATGGACTTGCTCAGTAGAAGTGGCTGAATATAACGATGGAAAATATAGGAGATATTTAATTTCGTGGGAAATAAGTGTATTGTTGGGCCATATATTTTTCTGTTACTAGAACCATATTGCTTGCTACATGAGCAACGCGTGTGAAACGTTTTCAGCAGCAGCAAATCATTTTGCACAACTTTTGGTTAGCGTGGTGGTGTGGGTGATATAATTATGAGCTCACCGGTCATGTCCTGTCCAGCAGGCGTGTCGAGGGCGATCTCTTCCAATATGAGGGCCTTTACCCGTTTGGCAGACGCAAGCAACAAGTGGTCTGGGGGCACCAGATTCTGGAATTATATACGAAATAGTTTTAGTTCATCTAGTGTAAACGAGGAGAAAAAAGGTGGAGTTCTATGGTGGAGAAAAAAGTGGAGTTCTTTAAAAAAATCTGTTTTTTGGTTCCAGTCCTCTGATACCTATTATTATTGATTATCTTTTAAACATAAATAGATTAACCATTTTTCAGATTATCTAAAGTACATACATCTTTTATGGGGTACTGTGTTAAATGTTACAACAAAATACCTTGTGATATATTGCAATTAAATGAGAGAAATTTTAAAACACATATTAAAAGTACACTTTGTAAACAAGCCTATTAGAAGTTAGAGGATTATATCCAGGACGGGAGTGCTTGGAAACATGCTGGTCCAGCTCCATAGGACAATCTAGAGTCTAGACAAAATCAAACTTGTTGCTATTTGTATGGTAAAATCTGTTATTTTTATGATATTTATTTTACATTCTGTGATAACCTATACTCACACACTGACTTATTATTTTTTTTTTTAGAAAAACGTACTTTTACGATGTTTGTAAATATGTGAGCACCATGTATCTATCTAATAATTAAGTTATTTTTCATTGCTTAGTTTTTAATTCATTTTACCTATTATTTATTTAATTCGGGAAAACAAACAGTTACACAAATATCTTAATAAACAGGTAGTGAGAAAAAAAGAGGTTACATATGTGTAGCTCACAACGTTATCCCCATCTTAAATACTACATATTTGCTATGGAACTATTTGCGCACGAGTGAAACTTATTGGTTAATAATCGATAGAAAATCCTTAAATGAGAAGAAAGAGAAAAAAACCGGCCAAGTGCGAGTCGGACTCGCGCACGAAGGGTTCCGTACCATTATCTATAAAAACGGCAAAAATATCACGTTTGTTGAGCCCCCTTAAATATTTGTTTTATTTAATTTAATTATTTATTTTCAAATTGAATATATAACTAAATATTCTGTGAATATTTCAACCGTCTACCTGTTGCCGTTATCAATATCGAGCAAAAACGAGCAAAAAAATCACGTTTGTTGTATGGGAGCCCCCTTAAATATTTATTTTATTCTGTTTTTTAGTATTTTTTGTTATAGCGGCAACAGAAATACATCATCTGTGAAAATTTCAACTGTCTAACTATCACGGCTCATGAGATACAGCCTGGTGACAGACGGACAGACAGACGGCGGAGCCTTAGTAATAGGGTTCCCGTTTTACCCTTCAGGTACGGAACCCAAAAAATGACAACATTATCATTTTAAACAATACCTATTAAAGAAAATATCTAAATTACAGTTCTTGTTTTAAAAATCTGAGTCACTAATTAATTGTATCAAAGAGACTCTAAACTTATTAGCAGACAATGTAAACAAATCAAAACTTGCAAACAAAGTGTTGAAATTTTTAGCTATACGACGAAGAGGTGCTCGAACTCCAGCGTTAGTGGTATAGTAATTTTATTCTAGGTGCATCGTCTTCACATATAATCATATATTTAATGTACTCAAACAAAATATTGTAAAACATTTTTAAAAGAGTAATGGTGGAGTTTCTTGCCCATTCTTCTCCATACGAAACTACCTTATGGAAGGGGCAACTAGAATCAATTCTATTTATTTTTGTAAATTTTGACGTTCAAAAGTGCCTCTTATGTGCCTATTTGAAATAAATGGTTTGACTTTGACATAAATACATTTATTTGACCGTAGTTTTAGTAGTCTCATCATCAGTTTAAATCTTTATACTTAATACAATCATCTGACTTACTTTTTGCGAATTGCCTTTTTATAACTTTCTGGCGTTTGCTAAAGTTAGTTGCAGTAACTAAGCCAGGGTGGGTACCCTGGGGTAGGTTAGAACTGTGACCAACCCCGCTCCGATACATCCAAATTGGTCGCAGTTACTTTGCAATTTAGTATTAGGACACCAAAATGGGAATTATTTGGGGTTCGATTAAATATATGCCTTACGTTTTTACAGCCGCCTGGCACCGTTTTATGAAATGCTTCAAGCAAATGAATCAATTAATGACGACGCATTTTTTGTATAATGAAGATTGTAGATTGTTGTTGTCAATCTCGGTCCCTAATCAGTTCAGAGCATGTCACACCTCAATGATCCGTATGGCCCGCTCGGCGTGGTCCCGCGCCTTGTAGAAGCGGCCCGACGAGTACTCCAGCACGTACAGCGCGTACGCGAGGTCCTCCTGCGCCGTGGCCACGTGCAAGCTGCTGCGCCCGAACACGCGCCGGAGAGTGCATAGGGCCTCCTGAGGGTGAAATGTAACAGAAAAATAGAAGAGTTTTTTTTATTATATATTCAATGCAAATTATCGTCAAATTAAAGTGGGTCATTTTGGATAGTATGAAATTGGGGCCTTTTGGTACGACGACGAGCTGGCGACCTTTCAGAAGAATAATGTCAAATCATAGATGAGTAAGATCCTCATAAATGATCTGACCATTATGACCTTCTGACCTATGTAATAAAGTTTAAGATTGTACTCCTACATCTGTCACTGCCTTTTATTTAATATTATTTTATTATATCTGAGTGATTTAATGTGTTATAGATGTGTATAGAGGTCAAACAATGGTTAATTTCTAAGTGGCGCCTACAACAGGGAAAGAGGGATAGGGGATACTCTATTTCAAATAAGATTAGAAATTTAAATACAACCTTTTTTACAGTCCGTTCAACCGATTAGTTCCGTAGAACCGTATAGTTCGAACACAGATGTTCAATATCTGATCATAGAATAAAGTGTATTATAGTGTATCACGATATTATTTAAATGTCTGTATGTTTTTGAACAAATCAATTATTCTATGGACTTTAAAACACAGTTTCGTCTTCCGAGTTTGATTCGGTGTTTCTTCTCAGAGTAGTCGGCTAAATATCAACCTCATCTACTTTTCATTACAAAAATTGACGTGTAAAACTTATTTTTGACCAACTTAAAAGCAAACAGCAAGTTCAGGTGTCGACGTTTATGTTTTTAGTTTATCGATTTCGGTTTATGATATTGATGCACGTGTGACGTCACATTACCTCATACACGGCCACGCTGTGCACGATGGAGTCGATGTTCAGCAAATAAAAGCCGAGGTCCAGTAGGGCTGCAGCATATCGAGGGTGCTGCGGTCCGAAGGCGCGCCTCGCCAATGCGACGGCCTGCCGAACTAAAACGCCGGCCGAGCCGAAGCGACGCTTCACGACACACGCCTTGCCGCATGCGCGGAGAACCTCGATGGTTATCCTGGAAATAACGTGGTTGGCTTAGTTTTAGCACAGTCTAAAATAAAAAGCCTTATTGCCAGTAGCATAAAAATAATTTGCACGATTTTATTTCAAACGGTTATATTTTATTCTTGGATCGTAGTTTACGTCACTTTAAAGTTGAAAACTGTGTTCAATATTGTATTTTGATTGTTTAAGATAAATGCCTACAAGTTTAGCACTATGTTATAGTACTTTTCTTCAAACTGCACAATTGAGTTTATTTTTTAAAATTGGTAATACCTTTGTTTACATTTTTGATCTCGAATTCGATTTCTGGGTTTTGGTACCTTACAATCGGTCAATGGGGGCGGTGCATTGCCCAGTGCATTTCTCGACATAATTAATTTTTGATTTTGAATTTAATTGAAATCACTTCACGCGGCCATGACAAATGCCATAGGTGGTTTCGGTGGTGCAGATACCGAAAAGAGGTCAATATCAAAATCTAAGATGGCGGTCATAGAACTGCAATATTTTCATCATTGGTCTCATTCGCAATAGTTCAGTTCGAAACTAGCAATTTAAAAGAGTGTAAAAAGATTTATTTTAGAGGAATTGGTCGTCATTGTAGTGACTCACTTGGGCGGCGTGTGCGGCGTGAGCAGCTTGAGCGCGCGCATGGCCCAGTCGTAGGCGGCGGAGTAGTCGCAGCGCACGAAGAACAGCGCGCTGAACTCCTTGCACACGCGCGCCGCCAGCGACGTGGCGCCCCACGCGCCCGCGCCGCCGCGCCCGCAGCAGCCGCGCGGCCCGCGCCCCGCCGCGTCCGCGCTGCGGGGCCACGCACGTTACACACATACATGCTACAAGAATCATTTGGCGCTCGAATGACGTTGACAGGGGCGCTGTTGGTAATCTCATTTGTGCAATTAATTATTAGATACAATTGTATTGAAAAACAAGATGACGGCTTCAGTTCCAATTTTGGCTACGCGCCAAAAGATCCTTGTACAGCAATATTTATGGTAAACAAGAATTGTGACAACATGATTTTGTGATAAAATGATAATGCCAGCAACACAATATTGCTACAAGTGTTACACTTGCACATTTTTTTAAATGACTGAATAGTCATTGCTTTTGGAATAAAATGGTTGCAAGTGCTCCAACATACATTTCGAGAAAACCGCGAAAACTTTTAAATGGTTTTCACTTGGAACCTTTCCTGAGGGCTAGTTTAAAAATTATGCAACAGATGGTTTGTTTGTTTGGTAAAATTTGGAGCAACTAGAACCTTTTTGCATCACACAATATAAGTATTATGCTCAAATTGTTAGATGGAACCATTTTATTCCAAATGCACGTAATATTAAGGCTACGCGTATCAAGAACCTTTCTTCGATAGTCTATTGAGGAAAGAATAGCTGGTACGACTTGTACCAAATTGTTTTTCTTATTGTTTGCTTTGGCATAAATCAAAACTACATCAATATATTTTTTTCTACTTTATCTTTTATCCGAGCAATATAATTGATATTTGACAAATATTGTTTAAAGTTATTAAAAAATATCTGTCGAATGAATTCGCTTCGGAAGCGTTTAGAGTTGCGCTTTTAGCTTACAGCTTCAGGCGTACGCTACGCCCATGTGAGCGAAACTGTAATTCTACTAATTTTTCTGTTTTTATAACAAAATTTGCCAATTTTGTCACTCGTTATTTATCATCCTCACGGCGGGTTCTCCCGTGTAGCTAAAAACCACTACGTTACTGAGCCAGATATATATTTTAGTCAGCCATTACGTTACAATGCGTTAAACACGTATCCCGGCGCAGAGGAAAGGGCTTCTTTTGATGTCTGGTGTCTTCGAAATGACGTATTAGATTAGACAGTCGCGTTCATTATGTTCAGCGAACCCGAACGCGTGGTCGCACCGACAGAGGGGGCGCCCGGTTTTACCGGTTTTACGAACTAATGAGTGACATACCTACGAACGCGACTATCCCGGGACCGATAATTTCAGTTAGGACGCGGGGTTAGAGGATAACTCGCCCTGTTTCATAATGTACGAGTTGGAAGTGAGGAAAGTTTACCTAAACTTATTTAGAGGTGGTGAAACAGGCTATCAAATTTCATCTGCCTAGCCTTTTCCCAACTACGTTGGTGTCGGCTTCCAGTCTAACCGGATGCAGCTGATTACCAGTATTTTACATAGAGCGACTGCCTAGCTGACCTCCACAACCCAGTTACTGGGTAACACGATATCCCTTGGTAAGACTGGTTGTCAGACTTTTGTGCATCTGACGACCCGTAACAACTGTCAAAGAACAACAAATGACAGCCGGGACCAACGGCTTAACGTGCTTTCCGAGGCACGGAGGAATCTTGGTATGAACAGATGGTCACCCATCCACGGATCAATCGCGGCAAGCGTAGCTTAACCTGATCGATCGACCCGTGCGGCAGTTATTACTTAGCAAACAGGCTATCAAATATCATTTATATTTCAACAAACTAACAACGGTTGATGGAAAGTCGTACGAACCTTTCAAAGAATTATCTTTATGTACCTATTATTATTATTCTATTGTCCATCGTCTTCGCTGCGTCAAGTTTTGCAATTATAGTCATAAATAACTGTATTTTATGCGTTTATGGAACAACATAATACCGGTTATAAGACCAGCAAAGTTGGACCGAACCATTTACACGGACTGATTTCAAATTAATACCTTATGTACCTAATATATTAAAGAAATAAACCATTACATACCTGAAATAACATCTGAGGCAAGAGAGAAATAACTTATCATTTATTTTGGCAACAATAATTTCTATAGAAACGTATTTAAATCGAAATCGAAAGTCTCAAATTCACATTGACATAATTGACACACAAAAAAGGCCTATGGAGGCGACCTAGCTACAAGTCAGAAAAGCAGGTTGGTGCTGTTAAAATAACTGCGTCGAAACTGAGGACTATAAAAGGCTTGTACAGACTCGCGCAATATCTCGGGCGCGACAGGCACCGACAAAGAAATTGTGCTACTAGTGTCGCGTCGCGCCCGCGATATCGTACTCGTCTGTACGAGCCTTTAATAGTCCTCAGTTCTTTGACAGCTGCAGTTGAGTTGCAACTTGAAATGTAAGAGCTGACCATTTTGCATAAGCCCTTACGAGTCAGTTCACACGATGACGCGACGCTGTGCGCACTTTTTATATAGCGAAACCATATCGAACCTAATTACAACACAATAAGACCCCAATTACACTATCATATATTTATCATACAAATATGATTTCATAACTCTGTCAAATTCTATGATCATAGTTAAATGATGCTGTTCTTCATTTTTACTTATTACACTTATGATATTATAAACGTCATACTTAATCAAGATGGATAACGATTGAGCCGTGTTTTCCGATGCTATGACGCTGGTAGCATATCAATTGTACTGGTTCGCGTCATGTTCCGCTAATCGAATCGGATGCGAGTAGCGAAACTTGACGTGAACCAGTACAAATGAACTACTGCGGTTTCGCGGCGGAGATGTGCTACCAGCGTCAGTGCAATTTTAATAATTGCATTAAAAAAAGAAGATAAAAATTTGTAAAAAATACTCGTTTTCCTCGTAAAGGTTTATTAATATTTTTGTTGTTTCGATATTCCAGTCGAAATTCTTGCATTTTGGCGCCATATTAGGTTAGACGATATGACCATATTTGTACGCTTGCTGTCAAATGGGATCCCATTGTTCTGAGCCCTTAACTATGATCATAGACAATTTGAATCATAAGTAGATAATATACCATCATCTCTGATTATATTTCTATGATAGTCTAATATGGTTCTAAGGCATACAAGCAACTCGCCTGCTTCGATACGCTTTCGTGTAGAGATAAGTTTGATATTGTGCCGCGCGCAGTCACGTCGCGGTGTGAACTGACCCTAGGATTTTAAAGCTACAGATCACCCCTGAATGACTGCTTTTCACAGCCAATTGACTGACTACAACTTATTTGTCTCAAGAACCTAACAAAAAAACTCATACATACTTTGAATCAGCTTTGTATTGCTCAGTCCGTAGCTCGCGGTCGTTCTCGGAGACGTCGCCCAGCGCAATGGGTCCTTCGGGCCACTCCGTCATGAAGTCTTCGGGCATGCCGAGCAGATCCAACGCGAGCTCGTACGTCGCCGCGGCACCGGTGAAGCAGCAGTACGCTGATTGTGTGTTTAGTAACCTGGGAAAGAAAATTTCTTAAGCGTTATACATTTATTCTACTTAGGTAATAAAAATCATAAATTCGTTCACTGCCAGATAGACAACGCACAGCCTTAACCGCAGGGTCTAGAAGCTTGAAATTGTGCAAAGAGTTCCTTTTATAAAGGTTATTTATGATGTGTAACATCCTTTCGCTTTCTTTTTATGAAAAGGGACGGAAGTGTGTAACAGAAAGTAACAGCTTCAGCAAGGAATAAGTAAGTACTTTTTAATAGCATAGAATTAGTAAGTACTATTTCTATAGATTGTAAGCAGAGGGGGTCGAATTTCGACCAGTGGGCAACCACTAGCAATAAATAATTATTATTCGAATAAATATTTCAGTATTTATATTTTTTAAATTTTGAGGTTAATTTCTATCGCTGCTCAGTTGCTTATTACCAAGGTGAGAAGTCAGATGATTCACATCATATGCGACTACTGTTGGGCTCGATCGTTTTTATAACTCAGTAGGGATTTGTTTCAATTTAACAGTTCAACAATATTCATTGCGTTATTTACGTTGTTGAGCAGACAATTTTTTCTAACTTATGAAGCAATGGATTAGCAATATACTTCAAAATCATTCCCATTCCGATTCAAACTGTGTTACGCAATTAGGGTACAGGTAACACAAATATGCCACTATGCACAAAATAAGTAGAAACTCTTTTAACACCTAGGAAACCATTCTAGAAACGCATAGCTTTCAATGTTTTGTTAAACAAATTGAAACCTACAAACTTCACTGTCATCTGTAATCTCCGTAACATCAAAAATATTAGTTGCATAGCATACCGACATACACGCTCGCTGTGTTAGGTACGTTACATATTGCCGTGTACAGCACTAATATGTACATCAGTTATGCAAATACACACACAATGTAAATGGTCTATTTCTATAGCAACATAGTTACGTGATCCGAAGACCTCAGTAATTGTATTGTTTCTACTGGGCTGCGAGGAAATAAGTACTAGATAAGTGTGATCTACAAAGATCAGGGTAAAAAGGCTGAGGTGTAATTAATCATTCGGTTGCTTGTGACTGGAATTGATTAGATGATTGTGCAACAGTACATTTTTTTTAATGTGTAAAGGCTCGTGCAGACCGGGGCGATATCACGGGCGCGACAAGGGTCGCACAGTATCGCGGGCGCGACAGGCAGTGCGACTCGCACTGCCTGTCGCGCCCGCGATATCGCACCAGTCTGCACGAGCCTTAATTACTAGCTTCTCCCCGCGACTTCGTTCGCGTGGAAGTCGTCAGATATATACACAATATACTAAAATAACAGCCACATTTTTATAAAACTCCCTCGGCCCCCGACCCTCCACGTCGCATCGCATCGCCCGCCCGCGCTATTACTTCGTTTTCGCTTAGCGTTATTTGTGCCTTTAACCTTCCTCACGAATTGGGGCTACCAAATTCAATTTTTTTTTTTCAAATCCGACTGGTAAATCCTGAGATAGCGCGTTCAAACAAACAAATTCATATAATTATTAAGTAAGATCTGTCTAACATGCATCAGTCAAAGCAATGCCATTTAAACTATTATTTTACCTACATTCTCGTTTAGACATACTACAAAATGAGCCTATATAGTGTTCCCACTGCTGGGACACACGCCTCCTTCTTCGAGAGGGAGTGGGTCGAACTAGTCCACCACGCAGGCCCAGTGCGTGTTGGTAGATGTCAAATAGCTTCGAATTTTTGGTTCTAGGACATGCCGGCTTCCTCACGATGTTTTCGCATAAATATTATTTAAAGAAACTATTGAGTAACTTACCTATGGCAGCATTCTAGTGTGAGCCTCTTATAATGCGTGCTCTGCGGCATTGCCTGGCACAGATCACGAACCCGCAGCAGTACGCGCTGTGCGTCCGCATACCAACCAGCCTCGTTCAGGAAACCACCTGGAAGGACACAGATTATAAACATGAATCTAGTTAGTCGATAACACTGACGAGAAGCTTGAGGCGCCTGTCCCAGCGCCAGCGATTAGCGAGAAGCGAGTGAAGCTAGCAACTAAAAACGAGTTATTTGTTTGACAGTTCTCGCGGTGGTGTGAAGAGGCGGCGATCAACTATAAACTGACACGAGAAAACACTTTCACTTGCACTTTTTTGAGCGAGAAAATAGTCGATAGCTAGTCGCTTCCCCGGGCAGTGGGACAGGTGCGTCAGGACTTGAAATGAGTCCTGTCACTGAAATACCGAACACAACCGAATTACTACCGGTGTCGCCATTCAAATTTCCCCTTCCCTCGTTAGTGGCTTATTTTGTACTATGTTAACCGCCATTTAAAGCTTTCTTGTGTCATTCAGGAATATTAGGATGACATCAGGGTAGGCATGTTTATTTTGTGTTATAATTAAGTCCATGATATACTTGTCAGTGGTACAATGCAGTGGTCCTATGTCGGAGAATTTCGCCACAGTTTGATTTCACCAAGGCTGTTCCATCATCAGACAACAAGACGTACGGCGATTCGCCACCGTTATATGGTGGACGTCCTACCCATACGCACAAAACGTTTTGGAGAATTTATAGCACATTGCGTACAACTATAAGGAGTGGAATTCACTGCCGGAGTCTGTGTTTGCCGATTTCTATAACTTGGGAATCTTCAAGTCAAGAGTGAATAGTTTAGTTCTAGACAAGCGTGCTCCATCGTCAACCACATCATTGCTTACCATCCAGCTTCCTATCTAATGGCAGCAATAGGTACCCTAAGCATAACATTACCCAGAAAAAGTACCGTAGGCATAACATTACCTGGAGAGTACTTGGTGTTACTATGATGAGGCAAAACAAACTAGGTACTGGATTTATCACAAGCGCTGTCTCATTTTCTGCTCATGCTTATGACAGTGTATTTCCCACTAATCTTTAATTCACAAGTACTTACATGATGTAATGTCTTGTGGGCGACTATAATGTATACTTATACGTGCAATTTTTAATGTTCCCGCTTCCTCCGACTGTGGGTTGTTTGGGTGCCAGATATGATTAGAACTGATAAATGGTAGGGAATTTTTTGCGTTCTGTGCGGACTGGTACTTTCTGCACAGATACTAAAAGGGAGATTTGTGAATTAATCGTTTGCTTGTCGCAAAGAGATTTAAGATAGAAGTAAATAATTTAATGTCTTTGGCTTGTCGATTTGTAGATTGCCTTTGAAAGAACCATCGTCTTGCAGTTACTTGACTATGTGTACCTACTTGCCTTTTTAAGATAGTAGTTTGTTCTTGTGACATTAAATGCTTGAAAATTTTCGTATTGCATACTGCATCCGATCCGAATCAAAATTCAACATCAGAGTTTCAGTCGAATTGGAAATGTTCTAAATTCTAAAATTTTGTTTTTACTCACACAGTCACACTGCTTTTTTATGTGTAGGTACATAACTCGGGACCGTGGGGTACCGCGGGGTTATAATTGCGTAACACACAGTAGCAATGGGTTTAATTTTGACAATTCAACAACACATTCATTGCGTTATTTACGTTGTAGAACAGACAAATTTTTCGAACATATGAAGCAATGGATTAGCAATATACCCTTTAAAATCATTCAGATTATGATTGATAATTTGATACTGAATGAATTCAGGTGCCAGACCTTTGGCAGGCGTACGAGGAGCCGGAGTCAACTCGCAGAGGCGCCTTAGACCATTTTTAATTGAATTGAGATACCAACCGGAGATAATCCCTTATTTTTATTAACTACTTACTTACCGAGTCTGAGTCCAAGATGTATGAGTGAAGTCTTGCTGTGGCGCGCACTCTCAGCCTTGTTCAGGTAGCTGACGGCCAGTTCTGATGACAGCTTCGACCCGTGCTCTATCACTGCCTGGAAATAAGGATAATTATAACGTTAATGTTTTGTGACGACCGTTGCGGTTTTTAACCAACGAAAACAGGAGGCAGTTCTCAAGTAAGTTGACGCGTATTTTTTATTTATTTTTAAGACCACGCATAACTTTTGTTTGACAGAGTAGTCAGATTTTGACGATTCTTTTTTATTGGTTAGGGTAAATATTTGCGCCGACTCCAAATTAGTTACATTGGTCCCGGGCAGTCCCGGGGAGTAATAGATGTTTGACAGTCGTTACGAGTACCCAACGACCAGCAACAACGAACGAGTAACCATTAACTGGGTTGTGAAGGTCAGATGCCTATCTGACCTCCACAACCCAGTTAATGGTTAACACGATATCCCTTGGTAAGACTTGGGCTTCTGTCTACTCGTAACGACTGTCAAACATCTATGAGTGATAGCCAGGACTGCCCGGGACCAATGTAACTAATTTGGAGTCTGCATTAACTAATGGTTAACGGTTTATGGTGGTGGTTAGCTGAATACCAGTATTTTATATGGAGTGACTGCCTAATTGCCTATAGTCACTCCATGCATAAACATACTGGTATTCAGCTGCATTCGGTTAGACTGGAAGCCGACCTAAACATGGTTTTTAGGAGATAATTAAATTATTAATTAAAACCTTACTACCAGGGCTCACAACTAACATGTCAAGATACCGCATCCTGTATAAACTCGCTAACATTGAGCAGGCTAATATTAGGGCTATTGAAGGAGACTGTATTGATGACATAACAACTGAATTGATTTGCCTGCCGACTCCATTTAGCTAACAATCGCTATTACCTGCAGGGCTGTCTGCCTCCTAGTCCTCAGGATTTAAATAAATTATCGATCGTGTAAGACTTGAGATATGCGTGTGAGGCGGTAAAACACGGGTGGGTTTAGTCAGTAAAAAAAAAGATAAATAAAAAATCGTAGACATGTTTCGTCAAACCCGCACTGGGCCCGCGTGGCGGATTACAGCCCACTCCCTCTCGAGGAGGCCCGGGGGTCTACTCTGAAGCGCTAAACCGAAGTATCGGCCGACTGTTCGGCCGTTTTATAATTTCCACAGTTTCCTTTTTTGTTGAGTCCTTACCCGACTTCAAGTCCCAGTTTTGACTTTGGCTTATCTCTTCGACTCTTTTTTTTTTTTCGCCGTAGTTAGCGATTGTTAGCCGTAGTAAAGAAACGATCGAACATTCGGCCGATACTTCGGTTTAGCGCTTCGGAGTAGGCCCCCTTGGCCTGTGTCCCAGCGGCGGGAACATTCCCGTGGCCTGTGTCACAACAGAGATAATTATTAGGTTGCGGAAAAAGTATTTTCGCATTATAGTATGTATGAACTTGTAATAAAATCTCTTTGGCTATACTATTTGTATCTGGCTGGTTTCGGTATCATTGAAAGTTTAAATTTTAAAGAACATAATTCCAAATTCAAATTAGGAAAATGTGTGATTTTCATTTGTTTTTCGCACTGTCAAGATGAGTGAATCTAATGAAGAAATTCGATACATTTTAAAATTTTACTACAAAAAAGGTAAAAATGCAACGCAAGCCGCGAAAAAAATTTGCGATGTTTATGGGCCTAGTGCAGTGTCTGTGAGCGTAGCACAAATTTGGTTTAAGCGTTTTCAATCCGGAAATTTTGATGTCAAAGATGCACGTCGCTCTGGTCACCCTATTACGGATAAAATGGATGCCATTTTTGAAAAAGTGGAGCAAGATCGGATATCAGTAGTTACGACGTAGCTGAAGAACTGGGAATTGACCACAAAACAGTTTTGGCACATTTGAAAAAAACTGGGTACACAAAAATGCTCGATATTTGGGTACCTCACGAGCTCACTGAAAGAAACCTAATGAACCGTGTACTCATTTGTGATTCTTTATTACGACGTAATGAATCCGAACCATTTTTGAAGAAGCTGATAACTGGTGATGAAAAGTGGATCACGTACGACAAGAACGTGCGAAAAAGGTCGTGGTCAAAGGCCGGTCAGGCTTCACAGACTGTGGCGAAACCCGGGTTAACTCGCAACAAGGTGATGCTGTGTGTGTGGTGGGATTGGAAGGGCATTATTCATTATGAGCTGTTACCACCAGGCAGGACCATCGATTCTGAACTCTACTGCGAACAACTGATGAGATTAAAGCAAGAAGTTGAGAGAAAGCGTCCGGATTTAATCAACAGAAGGGGTGTGGTTTTTCATCATGATAACGCTAGACCTCACATATCTTTAGCCACTCAGCAAAAAATAAGAGAGTTTGGCTGGGACGTGTTAATGCATCCGCCGTATAGTCCTGACCTTGCACCTTTAGATTTCCACCACTTTCGGCCTCTTCAGAATTCTTTAGGCAGTGTCAGGTTAACATCACGAGAGGACTGCCAAAACCACTTGTCGCGGTATTTTGATCAGAAGTTCCAAAATTTCTATAGCAATGGGATCATGTCCCTACCTACAAGATGGCAAAAAGTTATCGAACAAAATGGTACCTACATACTTTAGTTAAATGTAAATAAACTATATTAAAAAATGTTTTGAATTTTCTTAAAAAATGCGAAGAAACTTTTTCCCCAACCTATTATGTTGTCCTAGAAGTACCGACTGCAAAAAATCGTTATCGCTATTTAGCGAATTATAGATAAATGTTATTCTTTTTATCACATAATTTGTTTATTCTTGCTTATGATAATTTGGTTATCAGCGATAAGGCACAAAGTTGCAACGAAGATTTTTATCATCTTAATATTACTGTGGACTAGCCCGCTCCTGCTTTACACGGCTGCAATGCGGACATGCTAAAATTTATATTTCTGTGCTCTAAAGAAGTCAAATATTAATTTATTATACACATAAATCTTCGGGAATAAATGGTATATAATTATATGGTGATGAAAACCACAATAAAATCCATTGTGTAGTTTAGCAGATCTAAGCGGTGACCCAGACTGACACGAAAACCGACTTTGTTTTATGCTATGTATACATAAAAGATACCTATAGATTTACATGCCACGACTATTCAAACCCCAGAGTTGGGTTTATCCAACTTAAGACGCAGATATATTATTTTAGTGACTTATAAATCTGTTATTACGTCTTCATAAAATGCAAGTAAGGTATGTTAAACTAGAACGCATACACATCAATTCTCTATGTGAATATTTAAGTATTGTAGTAAAATACTTTATGAAATAAATTCAGGAAATAATGTCTACCCAAAGCACAAAAAACGTTAATACTTTCAAACTATATTCCGTTGGTTTAGGTAGTTAAATAAAGGTAAACAAAACAACCCACGTGACGAGAGAGCTGTCAAGTAACCGACTAAACGTAATACCTGGCACTTCAGTTGGCATGCTACGTCACAGTTGTACTCTTCAATTTAGCAACGTTTTATTTCGTTAACATTTAGAGAACATGTTTTTTTGGGTTAAAGAGCCCAAAAAAACATGTTCATACAACTGTGACGTAGCATGCCAACTGAAGTGCCAGGTATTACGTTTAGTCGGTTACTTGACAGCTCTCTCGTCACGTGGGTTGTTTTGTTTACCTTTATTTAACTACCTAAACCAACGGAATATAGTTTGAAAGTATTAACGTTTTTTGTGCTTTGGGTAGACATTATTTCCTGAATTTATTTCGTTAAATAGGCAGATTAAAACGTTAAATAGGCAGATTACAAAATAATATAGTAATACGTAAATCTAACTAAATAATTGTGCTCAAGCAATTACATCTACGAAGGGTAGATATATGAGATAAGAATATATAAATGATAAAGTTTAACATACAGTAATGAAAGAGGAAACTATCGTAATAATAATAATAAAAAATAAAAAACGATTGTAAGTTACAACGTATTTTTATACAAGAAAGTGTCATCTATAAAAACTCTTTTTATGATTCGTTTACCTTTATTTAACTACCTAAACCTATGGAGTATAGATATTTTCATGCTTTTTTTGTATGAATATACTGTTTTATGATCTATAATTCTATCTGTGATTTTTTTCAAATATTCATATTTTCGTTACTAAAAAATAATAAATTTTCCGTATGAAAGTTAAAGGCTCGTACAGACTAGTGCGATATCGCGGGGGCGCGACGCGACACTAGTATCACAATTTCTTTGTCGGTGCCATTCGCGCCCGCGATATCGCGCGAGTCTGTACGAGCCAATGGTGGCGCGGCTTGAGCGCGACGCGCATTTGTATGGCCAAGGTCAACGGCGATTATCTGACCCTTAAGAGAACAATCGTACACATGAATATGGTGTAAAACTGATTAATGATGTGGATATGCTAGCCAGCCCTAGTGCTCAACCGAGCGTGCATCACTGTGATGAGCATGACATTGCGTCCGACCACAGACTACAATATAATATCGTCCGTCGTAAACACAGCAGGCTGTTTACTATTGAGTGTGTACGTGACAGGAGATTTATCTGTTTGGACAGCCTGCTATAATATTCCATTGAATGCGCGCGTCGGCGAACCCATTAAAGACAGCTTTTGCGTCAGAAACTTTATTTTAGATAACGTAATGACGTGAGTCGGGATGTTAAAAGATGCAACTTGAAGATAAGGCATTTAGAATAAAGTTAAGTACGTTTAAAAAGAACAATCATGAATTCTAGCCAACTTGCACAGTCCAGTTGCACAATTGCACATACGAGTGCGTCATAGTTTTGCCCTCATCCCAATTTCCCAGGCCGCAACATGCAAGTGAATTTGGGCATTGGGTTGGAATGCCTTTGGTTGGATTTGTCGGCGCACTAGCTGCAATTTAGTACCCAACATGGTAGTATCTTTCGTTTGGGAAATTTAAGGAGATTAATGTAATGACTGTACCTTCTCAGTATATTTTTGAAGATCTTTTATATGCCCATAAAAATATAAAATTGTTTAAAAAATACACTGATATCCATAATATAAATACTAGAAACAAACATAAATTTGTTGTACCTACAACAAGGCTCAAGAAAATAGGTGGCTCGTTCCGATGTCAATGTATACGCTTTTATAATAAACTTCCAAGCCACGTTCAAGATCTAAGCCTTAATAAATTCAAATCATTCATTAAACGTAAGTTGTGTCAGAAAGCCTTTTATACCGTTAAAGATTATATTGAGGACAAAAAGGCTTGGGATTGAGCTGCTCCAATTTTTACTTATTGAAGTGGTTTATTTTTATTGTTTGATGTTTTTTTTGCTAACTTTTATTATTTTATATACGTAACGTAATATAAACGTAATGACATGATTATTTACTTGTAAAGTATTATATGATTTTAATTATTGTGAATATGAAGACTATGTGGGTTATTGCTCTTTTATTTTCACTTTGTCTTTTATTCGCAGTTAGTGTTAATCATGGTCTGGCAGTTTGAGTCATTTAAGCGGCCTACCCAAATATCCTTTCTTTGGTATTGATCGTCGCATCGTTGAGCTCCTTAAGTTCTGAGTAGAGCTGCACGATTACTGACAAATGCGTGCACTGACTGGTCAGGTCCACTCAATCTGTGTGGTTCTTTCCTCAAAAGACCATTTCAGACACCAATCTACATGGCCTTCACATGATCTGACCAAGATTATGTCTGGACTTTAAAAGAGACTGTGACCGCTGAGTTCGTTTCGGCCTTTCTTCTCAGAGTAGTCAGATAGGAAACGCCGACCTCATCTAGTTTTAAAAATATAACTGACGTGTAAAAGTGTTTGTACAAACCTACTTACAGAAATAAAAATCATTTATCATTTATCGAACAAAGATTGTAAAATCAAATCAAATATCTTTATTGCAATCCATAATGTATACATACAGGTGGTAAATAATACTTATTAGAAACAATTATGGACCCTGTCGGGCACAGCAACATTTTAATTAAGTAGGAGAGAGGAAGAGCGCTTAATGATAGACAATTAAGAGCGTATACGACGTACGGCATTTCATACAAACTATCAAGCCATGGTTTTTCGAAATGACTGAACCGATTTTAATGAAACTTCATACGCATAAGCAGGATACAAAGGTCTAAAAAGTTAGTTTCTGTTTCTATGGAAAATTTAAAATCGGTCTAATTTGGCTGTTACACTATTTTTCGAAAATGTCCTTAGCTGACTTTTTAGACATTTGTATCCTGCTTATGCGTATGAAGTTTCATTAAAATCGGTTCAGTCATTTCGAAAAACAAGGGCTTATAAGTTTGAATGAAATGCCGTACGTCGTATACGCTCTTAAATGAATTCTTGTCGATGAGGCTGACAAAACGTTTTTTTCCAATACACCTCTGTTCTGTTATCCGTCATCTCAGAGCACTTAGCAAAATTGGCTTTTATAAAAGCAAAGTTATTTTACCTGGAAACACTGCAACAGTCTGAGCTGTGAGCCTGCAAACCGCATCAGCCGTTCGAATATGTCCAGCTCGGATAATTCTGCACCCAGGATGCACAAGCGCTTCTCCTGCAGCATCTGTAACAAAGACAAGACAAATTAAAATATGTTGTGTATTAATATCCCAGAACTTGAAACGTGGAGGCAAACGGCATGTCCTTCAATCATATCACCGTTCTCTCCATAATAAACCTACTACGCTTTGGAATGGGCAACTAGATTCATCTTTCTGACTCGAGTCCTTTACAATTTAAAAGTGCCTGTAAATGGTTTAATTTAAATAAATGCTTTGAATATGATCAAAACCTCGAAGACATGTGACATTCATCCGTGCACAAACCCGCATTAGGCCCGAGTGTTAGATTAGATTACATACGGCCACGGCCCAGTCCCTCTCACAGATTGGGGGTCCCGAGTGCCAGCAGGCAGTGGGCACATTATAGGCCGATTATGTGATGGATGATAACATGAACGTAACCTTGAACTTAGCTGTTCGTTTTATGTTAAGGTAATACGTAAAAAATAAATCATAGAGAACTGGGCGGCCGTAAGAAAGTGACAGAGTCAATTACTTCCACATGCGAAAAAAGAGAGCGCAACAATGCGCTGGAACCAAAATACAACAACGTATGAGCGCCAAACCAAATAAAAATTGTTTAAAAATAAATTAAGCTACCTATCAAAAATATTTTCAGTCAGAGTTATCAGTTACCTAATGCGCACATTTCGAATGCAATTTTGCAATGAAATTATTTAGGATTTTAGAATTACAAGAAAAAATATGAAAAAATCGTGGTCTTTCGGAATTAAATTTTAACGAGGAAATTTAACCCAATTGCGTTTTCCTTCAGTCAAAGTATTAATCAAATAGTCAATAAGCATAATATCAAAAAATTAAATCCATACATGCTGTAATACTGAAATAAATGGTTACGAAAAAGCCCCCAATTTATTTTTGTATCGCCTTAAGGAAGGATGACTGGACTGACTGCATAGTTTATATCTACCCGAGTACTGTGCTCTTCTAAGCCTTGGAACCGAAGCTCGTCGATTGGGAACAAAGTGGATTGACCTCCAGACAATGAGTCCATTAGCACTGATCTGTAATTTAATTGATATTCGGTGGCTTACAGAAACAAAACATTCATCAATCAGAGGAAATCCCAAGAGAGAACTAGCTACAGTATACGTTGTTCTTACGCATACTTTGTTCGTAGCAAGAAAACAAATAATGTCAACAATGTAAAGCTGGGATCCCGTTGCTGACAGGCTCCTCTTATAACGCGCAAAAAAGCAAAGGTAAAAACTGCTACATTTTCTTTATCCATTCACTCGGTGACTTAGGCGACAAGCGCGAAGCGGGAAATACATTTTTTTCTAGAGAATAAACTTCAAGGGTCTACCAATCCATCTTTGATGTTCATTCTGTAAAAAGTTATTTCCCTAATTAATTAATTTTCACTACAACTTTTTTCTGTGGACTAACTGACAACCGGCCGACTATTTATTTATAGTTAATTAACACGGTAAAATACCAATTACATTAATCAACATAGAAAACAAAACTACACAATGCAGACAATCATGTCATAAACAATTATTCGCTTCTTACTAACATGGAACAGTGGACACCCTCGCGTACTGTTTCTCACAGAACATCACACATACGCGCTTAATTTTACTCCATTCGTCTGCAAACACATCACATTCAGGGTTGGCTTGGCCATCAGGAGGGCATTGACCATCCTTAAAGTACGACAAACTAGGAAGATGACAAGTCACTAATCTGCGAAATGGTAACTTTAAAGTTTTAAATGAAAGCATCAATGATAGACTTTCTAAGCACAACCTGTTCACTTATGTGCATCCAATAACCACTCTGTTTCTTGTCCTCTGCTATACGTTTCTCACTTGTGCCCCCACATTATAGGACAATGTCGTCGATAAGCGTTGGCAAACTCCATACATTGTAGTACTTTGTGGTTACATACATTGAGCGGTGTTTTTATGTGTTTTTATTAGTCCATACGTTTTAACGGATATTGCCTCACCTGCGAGTGCAGTAGGCACTTTGTTGCCTGCGTTTTTGTCTTGTTTTTATTCGACGAGTTGTTTAGTTCCGTTATTATTGTGAATAAGAGGAGCATCTACAATATAGTCTCTACAAACATTGTTTGTAACTAGCTGGTCAATCCAAAGCCATCATGACTAACTCTAATTGAGGCTGCTTTATGTTTTTTATTCCTCATAGCGTGGTCGTGCTTTCAACCGTGTATCTTTTCGCCTTGAACTTGAACGCATGAAGTAACACTGCATAGTATTTATCTTGCTTCAACTGCTTCAGGAATGTTGGGGCACCAGAGGTCTTAAGCATTATATTAGGCGTATGTGAAAGCAACTACACCTGGATATTAATACCATTACATTGCAGTTTACTAAACATTAGTTTTAATTATGTCAATATCCTCCGCAAACGTTAATTATAGGTTACTGTGGGGTCCAAGAATGATTGTACGTTACAAATGGACATTTTGTAACTCTTCTTTGCCAACAAAGTATGAAGAATAACGCTTCCCTAGTTCTACTTAGTCCATTCATACACTTTGTAAGTTATCGCCACAATCAGGGCGTTGTAGGTCAAAGTGAACTAAAATGTAAGTTAACGGATTATTCGAGCGAATTTGTGTGATTTCCTTCTCGCATACAATGTGGACGAAATGAGGGCCTTCTTGGAAGTCTTTAAAAACAAAGTAAGTTAAAAGCTGCTTTACTGGTTTAGCTCTTGCTTTGTTATTAAGTGAGTCATTGTATATGATGTGGGGCTCTGCTTTTTAAGTGGTTTAGAGACATATTTCTTGTTCGTAGTACCGTGGTGTATCGTAGGTCAGACTACTGTACTTAAGCTCGTTTTGATAGAGGACTTGAAGTAAATAAAGACTGATCTAAAAATCTATTCAGTTTATTGTTGCCAGGTTGCAAAATTGACATTATTGTAAAGTAGCTATTATACCTGACATATCCACATTGACATCAATATTCTGATCAGTAAAATTAATATCGCTCAGCGTTTCTAATATTAATTTGCCATCTTTGTTTTTGGCACGCTCATTCATGCTATCGATTCTAAAACACTGCATTATGGCGATTCATCCTGATGCACTAAAAAGCTAGCTCAGGGGGTCTACTCCGAACATAAATCCGAAGTATCGGCCGAATTTTCGGCTGTTTCGTGACTACGGCTGACTCTGGCAGACAACGGCGAAAGAAAAAAAAACGACTATCAAAGAGATACTTAAGTCAAAGTCAAACATGTGACTTGACGTCGGGTAGGGTATTCAAAGTCATAAAAATAAACTTTGGAAGTCAAGAAACGATACTTCGGATTAACCCTTCGGAGTAGACTCCCTGTTTCATTTAAGAAAAAGTTTGACGCAAATGCGTCATTAACTAAACACGCGATAAAATATAATAATCGAATTGAAAAAAATGATTTAAATAACATGTAGTGTATCTTTGTGCGCACATCAGAGGCGACCCGCTTATTTTTTTGCATACAATAGTGTTTGTCACGTTCGTCTTCTATAAGAGGTAAGCAGAAGTCCTAGTGATATGTGTTGGTGTCTGTTATGGCGTTGACTGTATGATATAGGTAGATAACGAGTATAAAAGACAAAACAACAATGTTTAAAATACTTGATTAAGATGAATCAAAATAAAAAGAATGAGAACGTACAAAATCAATTCATTGCAACATATCAAAATTAGATTGTAAACAACCGATAGTAATTATTAGGGGCATTACTCATCAATGAACAGCCGACTTTGACCCTAGAAAACTAGGGCATTGCACATAGGTTACATAAATGTTTATAAACAATTGGCAAATTGAAAAGAGTCATTCATTCAAATTGAAAACTAGGTTTCGTCACAGAATAATTATGTAGATTCAATATTGCTCGTACGTAGGTAATAGAAGTAAGCACAGGAGTTAACTAGGCAGTTATAATTATGGCACATCAAGTCTTAGTAAAAGACGGTCACACAGAGATTCAATTCAACTAATCTTTATTGCAATCCATAATGTACACGTACTGGTCGTAAATAATACTAAATAGAAACAATTATGGACCCTGTCGGGCACAGCAACATTTTAAATAAGTAGGAGAGAGGAAGAGCGCTTTAATGATTGTCCTTATTACTAAATATTTAAATTATTTCCAATCTATCTGTTTTTTACAGTAGTATTTATTTAATTATTATTTAACACTAATTTATTTATTCTCTGAATATAATATGTGTCGGTCAATCTATTTATTTATTTTTGTATTAGATTTTATGTCATTATTGCTTATTTAATTATTCAAAACAAAATACCCTAATTAGTGTGTTTATGTATATTTAAATGAATACTTAATTAATATGTTCATAACTCATATTTTACTTTTATTGTTTTACTTGCCTGGTAAGCAGTTATATATATTTATTATTGAATTTATCCGTTAGATATTCGTATATTGTGTAATAACTTTTATTAATTCAGAATTGTTTTAATTTATTTAAAATTATGTTTTCTTGATGAATCAGGCGTGCTGTGCTACCCACTCGTTCGGGTCGCGGTCGGCACCATTCGGCACGCTGCAGCACAACAGCACAATACACAGCCGGGTGGCAAAATATATTTGATTTTGCTGCTCGGAAAAGCCGAATCATGAGTGATAGCCCAGACTCATCATGAGTGGCAGACGACGACTCGCGACGCTCTACAAAGCTAAGTTTTGCCAAACGCAATGTGCCATCTAACAGCCCTGCACAAAGAATCTTAAAGAACACATCTGGAAAAAGACTTATCCTGTTGCCAAGCAAACTTTGCCATTTGAACTGATTGCACTTTAATGAGCAGAATAGTTCAACTCAGTGCACGAGTAGTTCTGTAGTACTTCGATAAGCTAATTGTTATGACATTTGGTTGGTTTCAAACTAGATAAGAATTTTTATAGTATGCTGATTTACTAATGACAGAAATATAGTGTCTGAGTTAAACAACATGCGTTTGTAAGAAGTGCACTAATAACATGTGTTTACTATGCAAGGTACTGCCAGGTGCTTACTAGAGAATGGGCAGCAGCGTTTTCTGTGCATTTTCACACCATAGTGCGATCGCCAACCCGCCTGCCCAGCGTGGCAATTATGGCACCCCCCCCCCCATTTGGAGGAGGCCTATGTCCAACAGTGTACGTCTTTCGGCTGAAATGATGACTATGCAAGGTAGGGTACATCATCATCATTGGCAGCCTTATTCCCCCCACTGCTGAGTATACGCCTCTCCCCTTTTGTGCCATGCGTCCCTGGAAGTCTACTCCCTAATCACGAAATCCATAGTTTCGGCCGAAGTTACGGCCGTCTCCTACTCCGTAACACCAACAGATATAAGATTAGTTTGGGGCCTGAACTAAGAATTAGTGACAACACGATATGACAGTTGTCCCTACTCCCGATGTGTTATTGCCGGTCCGAAAAAGTTAATTAGTCGGGAGTAGGGTTCACTCACAAGTTCCTAACCACTTTCGGACGGGCCCGTATCTTCGTTGACTCACTTAAAGAATAGGCCCCCTGGTCCATCCGAGTCTCATTCAGGTCTACCAACACTCCTTCTACGGTCTCTCGGCAACCATTCCGTTATTAGGGCTCTGCTCCACCTGCCCTCATCACGTCTAGGTAGAAATTTAGGACTTTTGAAATGTTTATAACTAATGTTATAGTTTCTGTATTTCAGGTAAGTAAGCCGCTACGAAAGGCTACTTAAATACAGGTCAGCCCCGCTACCACCCTAATATTGTTATCACGATCACGGCATGAGCCGTATAATATAATTTGGGGAGCCGATACAAGAGAAAAAGAAGTTATATAAGCAGGCGCAAAAGTCTGATTCATAATGTGTGGTCATCTGAATCGTATTCAAATCAACTTACAACAAATTGATAGGTTTGGCCCACTTGCGAATCGTGTTACTAGTTGCCATGCTGCTGATAAATACCACGCACGCACATAATAAACAATATTAGATTACTTATTGGAGTTATTGACGTTGGTATCACTGAATTGACATCTTGAAATGCATATCGTTGCTCTAAATTGAAGTTGGTAACTCTGAAGTGACATATATATATGACACATCTTGGTACGGTTTTGCACCTTGACCTTCCAGGCGAAAAATCAATATAAATCTACGTACATTGTGAGAAGACCTTCCAATTGACACCGTATCTTTGTAATTTTAATCAATTGAGGGAGTTGGGGCTTCGATGTAATAGGATATCAAATCATATGATGGTAGGATTGAGTCATCGGAATCATTTGATCAGTGCATTTACTGGAGGCCCAACCACGAAAGCGCGTAGTAAACGTAGTTAACGTAAATACGTACGATTTTTGTATTCGAAAATACAATTATTCTATAGCATTTTGGTTTTTTATACTTACGGCAAGCACAAATTCTATAAATAATAAATATATACATATATTGTATACCCATATAGTTGCGAAACAAGTATCTACCGATTGTCCGTCATCTCTATGTACTTGTAATGTTTGCCTATGCCCTATACCTGCCAGCTTATTCTACCCGACTGCCCTCTGCCTCTGCGACCTCTGCGCTGCCACCGAAGATGCCGTGGAAGTGGCGTAGTTTTGGGTCAACAAAATTGAATAGACTGTCGTGCAATGCGTCGTCGCCACGACGAAGAAGATTTCCACTTGGGTACACAAGTCGTTGAATTTGCAATAGGTAAATGGGCACAGGACAGCACCATTGGACTGTAAACGAATATCTTACTGTGAAATCCGAGTTTCCTTTGAATTGTGAGCAAGAATAAAGACATGACTGGTGCACTGTCCATTGAACGAAAACAAATCATTTAAAAATGAACGTACCTAATAACTCGCCTAATTGTTTGGAGTTGTGGAAAACTTACATCAGATATGTGACTGTGCACTCATCCATTTGTGGGTGGGACTGTGTTCGATATGAGTCTGACGGAAATTATCTGTTTGGGGTCTTGAGGTTGAACAGGCACATTCCATAGAATTTTGTCTCAACCAAATGGTGATGATGCGAAGACTGTTCAGGTTCATAGCCCGAATGTAATCTGTACCAGTGTGTAATTAGGGTATGATGGGACTGGCATTTGCAATGCGATTATAAAAGTCCCTAATTATATAAAGAATAATAAACACGACGGCACGGTTGGCGCAGTGGTTAAGCGATTGACTGCTGCGCTGCGTGTCGCTGGTTCAATTCCCGCACGGAACAAATATTTGTATGACCCTATAAGTACTTGTTCCGGGTCTGGCTGCTTGTGTATGTGAGTTTAAATGTTTGTAAACGCACCCACGATACAGGAGAAATTCCTAGTGTGGGGCAACGTTTTTTTAAAAAAACAAAACAAACTAACAAACAAAACGAAACATACACACTGACATGTCATGTCTGAATGCAGAAATTGAAATATAATATGTGTAAATCAAATATTCTCGTGATAAATATCAAAATGGCGTTACTAGATGTAGAAAATATGACGTTTTTTAACACAGAAACTCAGATATCAACATTATGCCTTCACAGATCTAATAAGAACTTCACAACTGTCATAATGTTTTTACGCTTGGATGATGAATTGGTTTTCCAGTATTTCGTCATCACTTTATAAAATGTGTTTATTCCTGTATGGCAATATATAATAATATAAACATTACAATAACAGATGAAGTTAGATATTACACTAATTACTTTAAACACATAGCTTTTTATAGCGTTTGAAGTACGGCTCTAACATAAGTATTTGCACTACAAAGTGAAGTGTAGTGCAAATACTAAATAATTGTAGTCTACAATTAACATAGTACTTAATTGCTTAAGACTTCAACATGTTAAGGCTGCTTTTCCACCAGAGAAGTGCTATGCAGCTATGCTGCGCGGATGTGAAAGCTAAGCTACGAATCTATGTGATCGTGTCCACTAAAGCGCAGGCCACACCGCCAGCTAGCGGGCGGGCGGGCTAGGCGGGCGAACATCGTTTCACCTCTTTACATACTTCGGTTCACACCGCGAGCTACCGACTAACCATGTAAAGAGGTGAAACGATGTTCGCCCGCCTAGCCCGCCCGCCCGCTAGCTGGCGGTGTGGCCTGCGCTTAATGCTAAGCTGTGTAGCGGAGCGAGTAAGATGAGCTATGAAGATGCACCGCCGCGAGGTAGCTGTGCGAGGAAGATGCGCAGCTCGAGCTAAGCGATGCATCGATAGTAGGGAAGGCACGCGGAGCTCCGCGTGCCTTCCCTACGGCGTGGAGGGGAAAGGCGCTAGAAGATATCAAACGCATCCATAGCACGCATCCTTTAAAAAACCGGGCAAATGCGAGTCGGACTCGCGCACGAAGCGTTCCGTACCATTATCTATAAAATCGGCAAAAGAAATCACGTTTGTTGAATGGGAGCCCCCTTAAATATTTGTTTTATTTTAATTTAATTATTTATTTTTAAAGTGAATATATAACTAAATATTCTGTGAATATTTCAAGCGTCTACCTGTTGCCGTTATCGATATCGAGCAAAAAGGAGCAAAAAAATCAAGTTTGTTGTATTGGAGCCCCCTTAAATATTTATTTTATTCCGTTTTTTAGTATTTGTTGTTATAGCGGCGACAGAAATACATCATCTGTGAAAATTCACAGTTGACAGACAGACAGTCGAGACGGCGCGGCGCGCGGCGGCGGCGGAGCCTTAGTAATAGGGTTCCCGTTTTACCCTTTGGGTACGGAACCCTAAAAACATAGCGTAGTTGAACCCGTTTCCACTAGTGCTATGGAATATGATTGGTGGATATCAAACGCATCCATATCAACGTAGCATAGCACGTCTCTGGTGTAGAAGCATCCTAAGCCTTGTTATTGTTTGACTATGTTGCAACGATTACCACTAATTATGTCATGATTGTAAACATGTATGTAGGCACAGCGTTGTATACGTAATATACCTGTAACATAACAATATACACTCAGGGAACATAATTGTTCAGCAGATTGTCAGACTACTTCCATTTGCCGTGCTATAGCCGTTGCATACGACTGTCAAAGAATGACATTTTGTGATTTGAATATACGGACAATTTAAGTTGATACTGAGGGCGACCCCTTAAATTCGCCCTTAATCTGCTTAACAATTCGTTTCCCTGACAACTCAAGTTATTTTCAGGAAATTGCACACAGATACAACCCTCCTACAATGAACGAACCCGGCAAAATAATAAAGGTCTCTAATCAGCGCGCTAGCTAGATTTTCTGTGTAGCATGGCAATCGATTTTCACCGCATCGCTCACGAGAAATATAATTGGATCTGATTAAGTTTTAAATTGACCTTATCGGATATTGATCGTATAAGATTTAATTAATATTGTGCCTCCTTCAAGATATCGTTAAAGGACAAACGATGGCACTTCATATTTAATAACGGCCTCAATTGTTTTTGTTCCTCCCTTGGCATATATTATTTGCTATACTTGAGTTAAAGACACAATATTAAAGATACAGTATTCATTCAGCCAAGTCTCCACAGTTTTCCAAATAAAAAACGGTTAATTTTATTTTTTGTATTTTTGCAATGTAAGAGTCTGCAGAGTCCACCATGTAAGCCCGCTCAATTTGCTCTATCAATTTTAGTGCTCAATCAAAGGTGAAAGAAAGAATAAAACATGAAAGGACATTGCGATATGCTGTATCTCCGTAGTATAAACAAGTCTTGAATTAAGGTGGATCTGCAGCTGTAGCCCGCTAAATTCAATTTTTCTTACGTTTTTTAGGGTTCCGTACCCAAAGGGTAAAACGGGAACCCTATTACTAAGGCTCCGCCGTCTGTCTGTCTGTCTGTCCGTCACCAGGCTGTATCTCATGAACCGTGATAGTAAGACAGTTGAAAATTTTCTGTTGCCGCTATAACAACAAATACTAAAAAAACAGAATAAAATAAATATTTAAGGGGGCTCCCATACAACAAACGTGATTTTTTTGCCATTTGTATAGACAATGGTACGGAACCCTTCGTGCGCGAGTCCGACTCGCACTTGGCCGGTATTTTGCTATTTGCAGCAGTGCCAGGTCGTATCTTGATCAAAATATGATTCGCAACTATAACAGATATGTATTTAAAGAATTATAATAATTAGTAAGTAAGTAAGTAAATTTTTATTTGTTTCTTAGTTTCTTATTTTATTAGACTCATTAATACATCTCTCTAAGTTAGATTTCATGGAAAAGTCATTCAATGGTACAACCATCGAATGACTTTTCCATGAAATCATGGCATTGCGGAACAATTCTAACTTAGAGATTTTCTATTCTCATTTAATAATTTTCTAAAATTCCCTTAAGTCGAAAATTCCGAACAAATGACAAGGCCTGACAAAATCCGGACAGGGGGCGAAACCAAATCCGGACGGATGGTAACCCTGACCGCAGCCCGCAGGTGACCTTTTCCGTCAGTAAATAAAAGAAAGGGTTGTTTTGTTCGAACATACGTTGTTTTGTTGTTTGTTTTCAGTTGGAAGGCTTTGAGGCTGAGGGTCTTTTGCAACCTTGAGTTCGATGGTTTAAATTAGATTTTTTTTGCGTTCTACAAGAGAAGGAAGGAAAAAATTAAGCAATCCCTATGCGCTTGCTGCAGGCATAGAATATGCAGCTTTATATTTCTACTCTACTGTAGAATAGTATAAAGTAAAAACTGTTACTGTCTACACGGAAACGTCATTTTTAGGGTTCCGTACCCAAAGGATAAAACGGGAACCCTATTACTAAGGCTCCGCCGTCTGTCTGTCTGTCTTTCCGTCTGTCCCCAGGCTGTATCTCATGCACCGTGATAGTTAGACAGTTGAAATTTTCACAGATGATGTATTTCTGTTGCCGCTACAACAACAAATACTAAAAAAACAGAATAAAATAAATATTTAAGGGGGCTCCCATACAACAAACGTGATTTTTGCTCGATATTGATAACAGCAACAGATAGACTCTTGAAATATTCACAGACTTATTTAGTTATATGTTCACTTAAAAAATAAATAATTAAATTAAAATAAAACAAATATTTAAGGGCTCGCATACAACAAACGTGATTTTTTGCCGTTTTTATAGATAATGGTACGGAACCCCTCATGCGCGAGTCTGACTCGCACTTGGCCGGTTTTTTGTTCCGTCGACAAAACGCTTCTCTACGGTTCTCGTGCTAAGCCTGCTGGTGTGATACCCTCAAAATCATGTTAGTTTTAAGATTTTACTATACGGGGTGTATCAGAAAGGTCATATTATATGGTCATATTTAAGGGTGTGGTACAGACCATCAAACTGAACAACTTTCTCCGTGGGACCAACATCGTAATCGCGAAAAAACCTTTCTGATACATTCTGTATTCAAACTTTATTTATTTTTTCCAATATATAGATACAAGGCATCTATTATGTAAAACAAGGCCATTATTTACTTTTTTAGAGGTTCAAGTTCTCTGTAGGGACAAAGTACATTCTTTGCGAATGATTTACAACTTAATTAAGCAGCCAAAATCGTAAAACATGCAGTAAAATGCAAACGTTCCTATAAAAACGTCTGCCAGTCACGAGATAGCTCAGTGTGTTTAATATTGCTGTAAAAATGAATGTATTATAAATATACAGAGTGAAGTTAAATTAGCTACCGAAACTCCGCAGACGTGTATCGATATATAATCAAACAAAAAATAAATCAATTTCATGCTTTTTTTTGTGGGGTCATCGACCGTAGTGTAATCACTTTAAAACGTGTTGTTTTTTTTTGTGTAAACATCACAGACGTGATTGGTATCGATACCTAAACTCCATAAAACAAAAGAAAACAGATTTACTCAACTCGTAGTTCAAGTAACAACACTACCAGACGTCGCTGACCCTCAAAAAAAAAAAACTTCAAATCTTGGATGTTTATTTTTTCGTTTTGTGTTTACCCATCACGTCAGCAGTTTCGCTAGCTAATTTAAATTGAGCCTGTATTGTACGAGCGACCCGCTCGCGCCCCTGCTTCGCACGGGTTTTACGACTTGACGAAACATCCGAGATTTCTTTATTATATTTATTTAGGTTAAAGGTACCCATAAACCTTCCGGAAAAAATCTCTAAATGATGGCGAAAACAGCATCAAAATCCGTTGCGTAGTTTAGAAGAACAACGCGACCACACAGACAGACACGAAAAGCGACTTTAATTAATATAATCCTAATTACCATCCTAACTAATATTATAAATGTGAAAGTAAGTTTGTTTGTTTGTTACCTTTTCACGCCCTAAACCACTGAACCGATCATTCTGTTTTGCATATAATATGTTGTCAGGTGTACAGAAACGGACATAGGGTACCTTACATTCCGAAAAAAAGTACTGTTCCCGAGGAAAACAACAATAACGTTCTTATGATAATAGATGGCGCCACGTGTCTTTCGAATCATGATTGAATTATGTTATGGGATGTATTTAAAGTGCTATACTTTAAATATTTCAAAAAGCAGAGTACAACCCGAAATGATTGTCAAATTCTAAATTAACGCGAGCGAAGCCGCAAGTAATATTATAAATGCGAAAGTGAATTTGTTTGCTTATTTGTTTATTACGCTTTCACGCTAAAACGGCTAAACGGATTTGGATGAAATTTGGCACACGGGTAGACCATGAACTGGGTGAGGATACATAGGATACTTTTATCCCAATATTCCCACAAGATCGAGACTTATGCGGGTGAAACCGCATAAGTTTATTTAGTTTAGTTTATTTTTATATTTTTTCCGTCGATAAAATTAAGCTTAGTTTCCCTCATTTCGATATGTGCACATTATGAAGACTCGCACTGTATAGATACTTTACTGACAGCAGTCAGACGGGGAGTATCGGTCCAATTTGCAGTCATCCTATACCAATGACGGGCCTCGGACCTGCGGAGGCAATATTGGCACAGAACTAGCTACACATAGGTATACTAACTAAACCAGGCTATAGTTACTTTGTTTTAAAGGCATGTAAGTACCACAAGGTACCCCTCAATGTTGTGTAGTCAGCCATGGGCGTAGAAAAAACATGTACAGCCAGCAAATAACTGTATTAGTACATTAGTAGAGAATAGATATGTGTGGATGCAGCTGAAGGAGAGTAGTCGAAGATTAATTTAAATTGCTTGCGATTGGAGAGCCTTATAGCCACTGTTGGACAATGGACATATCTAAGCAATCTCATGCCATTTAACTGCATCCTAGGTCCTCTCCTTTGCTGTAGGCTGATGATGATGATGTGTGTGGGAAAGGGAGAGGCATATGTCCATAAGGACGTAAGGGAACGTGGGTTGGGGACTGTCATAAATAATTTCGACGATCAAAAAGTTCTGATTCTCAAAGTAATTTGAATAAATAACTTCTGATTTTCATTTTCCTGCAGTGTGGCAATACAGGTTAGAATATCAAGATGAATAAAAAGAGATAATGTAGGTATTGACTCTAAGCAGGTTTTGTTTGCCAAGTAATTCACGTGGATAATAATAACGCCTGCGATAATACGTCACGAGATCAGAGAGTGAGATTAAGTGCAGAGATGGCACACAAATAATATAACAATTAGTACAATTACTAATGACGTAGGTGCCTACGTCGTATGACTCAACTTACGTCAATACTCAAATGCCTAGCATATATTGTTATTGAGGAGGCATGCCAGGATATAATTACCTTGAAAGAAACAGTCAGGATTTCAGGTTAAAAACTGAATTAAGGACAAAGAAAAAGTTCCATAAAGCGGCAGGCAATAGCTTCTTCTATAGATGGAAGATGGAACTTTAGATATTTCTCTGCAGGTCTTTGGAGTTCGTAAGTATAACGAACCTGGCTTCCTGACTTCCAAAAAGGAGGAGGTTATAATATGTTCGTCTGTTTTAATTTTTTATTTATGGTCACTAGAGAATACAATCCCGGGATCCCGACCGTTTTCTGGCCCCGAAAATCCCGGGACTGTACTTGGCTAATCTCGGGATTTCCGGGATTGCCACAAACAAGTCTAGTTTGCATTCCGTAGTCCGTTGCGCCTTGAAAATAACCTTGCCAAGATTATTTTAATACATTACGACAAAAAGCAACTCGTACAATACGTAGGTACCCACTATTTACTACACAGGTACAGTCCTAATAATATGTTTGTCGTAGAACTTAGAAGGGACTTCCTCACTCGGAATACTTTAATACAATACTCTTAAGGTAATTCCCCAACGAACCAACAGGGGAATCACCCGATCATCTCATATCATAATATTGTTGCGGGTATTTCCCGTCGGTCGGGGATTCCCTGTACGAAAGTATAAATACGCAAATCAGGTTTTCTTTTTTTCATTTATTGTTCTGTCAGTGACGGGTTACGTAGGCTACGTCAGTGACGACGGGTTACGTAGGCTACGTCATTAAAATTTAAAAGTCAATTATCTGAAATTAAGTATTTCAAATGGCGGGAGACTTTGTTAGACCTACTTTGACCCTATCTTTGTCATCGCCACCTGATATTGCAAAATCTTATACATGTATAAAAAAACTGCTTATTCATATCTCCACATTGCTTATTAGGTTAGTACTAAAAGAAACTTAACCAAACATTCCTGGTTCCATAGGCTTAGCATGAGAACCGTAGAGAAGTGTTTTAAAGTAGATAAAAATTACGCTTCTGTGTAGACAGCTGACAGTTTTCTACGAAGAAAGATATACAAGCGATTTCTATTCTACAATAGAGTAGAAATAGAAAGCATCATGCTAAGCCTGCTTTTAGAGTTTTAATTTTGTGTAATAAATGAAAATCACCAGTCTTTCAAAGAGCATGGGAGATGGGCTTCAAGTTAATCTTTGAGGATAATTGATGAAATTATTGTTGCTCTGCTATTATTACTAATATTCAGTTTGGAAAGCCTTATCAAATCCCCCTTAAAGTTTAAACTTTAAGTTAGCAATTACCCATATTTATGGGTCTTGAGATACTTAGCTCAAGATACCATCTTGAGATACTTAGCTCAAGACACCATCTTGAGATACTTAGCTTAAGATACCATCTTGAGATACTTAGCTCAAGATACAATTTATTATTTTATGCCTAGTATCTTGAGATAATGCTTGTGAAGCATTGATGTCCCAATCACCCGTACAAAGGTAATGGGTAAAACTGTGACAAATAGTGACCTTCTAAAAGGTCACTATAAACATCACTGATCATAAATAAGAGCTCCATACCGTAATCATGTAAAATATATGGAGTAGGTGCCGATATTAACTATTTGCTGTCAATCAATTACCCATATTTATGGGTCTTGAGATACTTAGCTCAAGATACCATCTTGAGATACTTAGCTCAAGACACCATCTTGAGATACTTAACTCAAGATACCATTTATTATTTTATGCCTAGTATCTTGTGAAGCATTGATGTCCCAATCACCCGTAAAACTGTGACATTAGAAGGTCACTAGGCAACTTAGAGAGATTAGATAATAACTTATTGAAGACTTACTGGACTTACTAATTGTCTGGAGTCTTAACTGGGACCAACGGGTCATTGCATTATAAACATCACTGATATGATCAGTGATGTTGATCAGGCTATAGTTACTTTGTTTTAAAGGCATGTAAGTACCACAAGGTACCCCTCAATGTTGTGTAGTCAGCCATGGGCGTAGAAAAAACATGTACAGCCAGCAAATAACTGTATTAGTACATTAGTAGAGAATAGATATGTGTGGATGCAGCTGAAGGAGAGTAGTCGAAGATTAATTTAAATTGCTTGCGATTGGAGAGCCTTATAGCCACTGTTGGACAATGGACATATCTAAGCAATCTCATGCCATTTAACTGCATCCTAGGTCCTCTCCTTTGCTGTAGGCTGATGATGATGATGTGTGTGGGAAAGGGAGAGGCATATGTCCATAAGGACGTAAGGGAACGTGGGTTGGGGACTGTCATAAATAATTTCGACGATCAAAAAGTTCTGATTCTCAAAGTAATTTGAATAAATAACTTCTGATTTTCATTTTCCTGCAGTGTGGCAATACAGGTTAGAATATCAAGATGAATAAAAAGAGATAATGTAGGTATTGACTCTAAGCAGGTTTTGTTTGCCAAGTAATTCACGTGGATAATAATAACGCCTGCGATAATACGTCACGAGATCAGAGAGTGAGATTAAGTGCAGAGATGGCACACAAATAATATAACAATTAGTACAATTACTAATGACGTAGGTGCCTACGTCGTATGACTCAACTTACGTCAATACTCAAATGCCTAGCATATATTGTTATTGAGGAGGCATGCCAGGATATAATTACCTTGAAAGAAACAGTCAGGATTTCAGGTTAAAAACTGAATTAAGGACAAAGAAAAAGTTCCATAAAGCGGCAGGCAATAGCTTCTTCTATAGATGGAAGATGGAACTTTAGATATTTCTCTGCAGGTCTTTGGAGTTCGTAAGTATAACGAACCTGGCTTCCTGACTTCCAAAAAGGAGGAGGTTATAATATGTTCGTCTGTTTTAATTTTTTATTTATGGTCACTAGAGAATACAATCCCGGGATCCCGACCGTTTTCTGGCCCCGAAAATCCCGGGACTGTACTTGGCTAATCTCGGGATTTCCGGGATTGCCACAAACAAGTCTAGTTTGCATTCCGTAGTCCGTTGCGCCTTGAAAATAACCTTGCCAAGATTATTTTAATACATTACGACAAAAAGCAACTCGTACAATACGTAGGTACCCACTATTTACTACACAGGTACAGTCCTAATAATATGTTTGTCGTAGAACTTAGAAGGGACTTCCTCACTCGGAATACTTTAATACAATACTCTTAAGGTAATTCCCCAACGAACCAACAGGGGAATCACCCGATCATCTCATATCATAATATTGTTGCGGGTATTTCCCGTCGGTCGGGGATTCCCTGTACGAAAGTATAAATACGCAAATCAGGTTTTCTTTTTTTCATTTATTGTTCTGTCAGTGACGGGTTACGTAGGCTACGTCAGTGACGACGGGTTACGTAGGCTACGTCATTAAAATTTAAAAGTCAATTATCTGAAATTAAGTATTTCAAATGGCGGGAGACTTTGTTAGACCTACTTTGACCCTATCTTTGTCATCGCCACCTGATATTGCAAAATCTTATACATGTATAAAAAAACTGCTTATTCATATCTCCACATTGCTTATTAGGTTAGTACTAAAAGAAACTTAACCAAACATTCCTGGTTCCATAGGCTTAGCATGAGAACCGTAGAGAAGTGTTTTAAAGTAGATAAAAATTACGCTTCTGTGTAGACAGCTGACAGTTTTCTACGAAGAAAGATATACAAGCGATTTCTATTCTACAATAGAGTAGAAATAGAAAGCATCATGCTAAGCCTGCTTTTAGAGTTTTAATTTTGTGTAATAAATGAAAATCACCAGTCTTTCAAAGAGCATGGGAGATGGGCTTCAAGTTAATCTTTGAGGATAATTGATGAAATTATTGTTGCTCTGCTATTATTACTAATATTCAGTTTGGAAAGCCTTATCAAATCCCCCTTAAAGTTTAAACTTTAAGTTAGCAATTACCCATATTTATGGGTCTTGAGATACTTAGCTCAAGATACCATCTTGAGATACTTAGCTCAAGACACCATCTTGAGATACTTAGCTTAAGATACCATCTTGAGATACTTAGCTCAAGATACAATTTATTATTTTATGCCTAGTATCTTGAGATAATGCTTGTGAAGCATTGATGTCCCAATCACCCGTACAAAGGTAATGGGTAAAACTGTGACAAATAGTGACCTTCTAAAAGGTCACTATAAACATCACTGATCATAAATAAGAGCTCCATACCGTAATCATGTAAAATATATGGAGTAGGTGCCGATATTAACTATTTGCTGTCAATCAATTACCCATATTTATGGGTCTTGAGATACTTAGCTCAAGATACCATCTTGAGATACTTAGCTCAAGACACCATCTTGAGATACTTAACTCAAGATACCATTTATTATTTTATGCCTAGTATCTTGTGAAGCATTGATGTCCCAATCACCCGTAAAACTGTGACATTAGAAGGTCACTAGGCAACTTAGAGAGATTAGATAATAACTTATTGAAGACTTACTGGACTTACTAATTGTCTGGAGTCTTAACTGGGACCAACGGGTCATTGCATTATAAACATCACTGATCATAAATGCTGTAGAGCTCCAGACCATAATCATGTAAAATATAATTATGGAGTAGGTGCCGATATTAACTATTTGCTGTCAATCAATTACCCATATTTATGGGTCTTGAGATTAAGTATTATAGTAGATACTTAGCTCAAGACACCGTCTTGAGATACTTAGCTCAAGATACCATCTTGAGATAGTTAG
The DNA here is from genome assembly GCA_963921375.1 of Tiliacea citrago. Classification (NCBI taxonomy): domain Eukaryota; kingdom Metazoa; phylum Arthropoda; class Insecta; order Lepidoptera; family Noctuidae; genus Tiliacea; species Tiliacea citrago. The sequence goes on from OY992796.1 coordinate 24,141,262, forward strand.
CTCAAGACACCGTTTTGAGATACTTCGCTCAAGACACCGTTTTGAGATACTTAACTCAAGACACCGTCTTGAGATGCTTAGCTCAAGACACCATCTTGAGATACTTAGCTCAAGACACCGTCTTGAGATACTTAGCTTAAGACACCGTCTTGAGATACTTAGCTCAAGATACCATCTTGAGATACTTAGCTCAAGACACCGTTTTGAGATACTTAGCTCAAGACACCGTCTTGAGATACTTAGCTCAAGACACCGTCTTGAGATACTTAGCTCAAGACACCGTCTTGAGATACTTAGCTCAAGACACCGTCTTGAGATACTTAACTCAAGATACCATTTATTATTTTATGCCTAGTATCTTGAGATAATGCTTGTGAAGCATTGATGTCCCAATCACCCGTACAAAGGTAATGGGTAAAACTGTGACATTAGAAGGTCACTAGGCAACTTAGAGAGATTAGATAATAACTTATTGAAGACTTACTGGACTTACTTATTGTCTGGAGTCTTGACTGGGACCAACAGGCCATTGCATTATATAATACAAAAGTAATATACTGTGTACTGTAGGCTGTAGGTTGTATATGTACAATGATATCCACGAACTCCTCCATTTTCGAACAGGCTCATTTCACGTCTAATACTATTTGCCAACCCCAATTCATTTTGTACTTCAGGATCTGGGGATTTCATACTCTTGTTAATTTCCAGCTCTAACTTTTATAATTATAATTAATAATTTTTACAAGTCTAGTTTGTATTCCGTAGTCCGTTGCGCCTTGAAAATAACCTTGCCTAGATTATTTTAATACATTACGACAAAAAGCAACTCGTACAATACGTAGGTACCCACTATTTACTACACAGGTACAGTCCTAATAATATGTTTGTCGTAGAACTTAGAAGGGACTTCCCCACTCGGAATACTTTAATACAATACTCTTAAGGTAATTCCCCAACGAACCAACAGGGGAATCACCCGATCATCTCATATCATAATATTGTTGCGGGTATTTCCCGTCGGTCGGGGACTCCCTGTACGAAAGTATAAATATGCAAATCAGGTTTTATTTTTTTCATTTATTGTTCTGTCAGTGACGGGTTACGTAGGCTACGTCAGTGACGACGGGTTACGTAGGCTACGTCATTAAAATTTAAAAGTCAATTATCTGAAATTAAGTATTTCAAATGGCGGGAGACTGTGTTAGACATAAAAAAGACAGTGATACGACGTCAGTGTGGAGTTATTATTTAGTTGAGAAGGACGGGAATAGTGCTAAATGTAAGCGATGCCCAGCCATCCTCAAGACTTTGGGTGGATCAACTAAGGGATTACATACACATTTGTTATCAAAACATAACATCAAGGTTATATCAGCTTCAACAAGTCAAGATTCTGAAAATCTGAACACAGCACCGCCGCCAGCCAAGCGAAAGTTAGATAATTATTTTACTAAAAGTGCCGACGATAGCCTGGATGATATTTTGGCAAGAATGATTGCATTAGATGGATTTCCATTCAGTGTGAATAATTTCCTCTTAGCAAAATACACGGATTTACCAAAGTCAGCCGTCACTGTTCGAAAACGTGTTATGAATTACAGTGAAAAAATCAGAAAGCAAGTAACTGCAGAATTAAAACATTTGAAAAGTGCAGGTGAAAGATTTAGTCTTTCTTTTGACGAGTGGACTTCAACTTCCAATAAGCGATACATGGCGGTCAACGTTCATTCATATAAAAAATTTTGGAACTTTGGACTTGTTCCTATTTACGATAGTATGACAGCTGAAAATTGTCTTCGTATATTGCAAGAGCGTCTAAGTAAATTTGACATTTCCCTAGAAACTGACATCGTGGCTATTGTAACCGATGGACCGAATGTTATGATAAAGGTGGGGCGGCTTATTTGCACTGAACAACAACTGTGTCTCGCACATGGTATCAATTTGGCGGTCTGTGATGTGCTTTATGAAAAACATAATAATTTGCAAGATAGCCCTACCTCAGATGATACTATAAATGAACCAGCTGTGACTGTTGATTATATGGACGACAGCGATGATGAACACCATTTAGAAGACTTAGACTGTCCAGAATCAGGTTTAATCGTAATGTCACAAAATGATCTTGCGCCAGAACACGTACCAGAGTTAACACAATATGAAAATATTAATGAGCTGATAAAGAAAATCCGCAAAGTTGTAGTGTATTTCAAAAGATTTCCATTGAAAAATGAAACAGTACTTCAAAAATATGTGAAAATTGAACATGGAAAAGAGTTGTCACTTCTTTTAGACTGTAAAACCAGGTGGAATAGTCTTTTAACAATGCTGGAGCGATTTTATCTTTTAAAAGCATGCATTTAAAAAGCTCTTATAGATCTCAATCATCCAATTCGTTTAGAAGATGTTGATTTTGAATTGGTAAATAAAATTGTTGATGTGCTGACCCCAATTAAATTGACAGTAGAAGCAATCTGTCGGCGAGATGCTAATTTATGCACAGCTGATGCCGCTTTGAAATTTCTTATAAAACAAACAAAAACTCAGCACTTGCCAAAATTAAAACATCCTTAGTGGAACGTATAAAGCAACGACGAAGTGATGATTTAACTGGCGTGTTAAATTATTTACAAAATCCACGAATGGATGTTGAAAATCAGTTATTATCGGATTTGGAATGGCACGACTTATTTCCAGTTCCGACACAGGCTTTAGTGAGGAAGCAAATAAAGAGTATTGTTAAAAGACTTAATAGTCGAGATTACACGGAAGAAGAAGCAAGGTCAGTATCACAAACAGATGATGAGCTAAGGTCAGAAACCTCCCAACCCCAATTGACATTAAAGGAAAACTTACAGCTGGAAATTAACAAGAGTATGAAATCCCCAGATCCTGAAGTACAAGTACCAAATGAATTGGGGTTGGCAAATACGTGACATACGAGACGTGAAATGAGCCTGTTCGAAAATGGAGGTGTTCGTGGATATCACTTAGAAACAGCATATAAGTATCTATTGTCTATTCCTCCAACCACCGTAGAAGCTGAACGAGCGTTTTCAGCTGCTGCTTATGTTGGCAATAAACTACGAAGCAGGCTCGGAAGTCAAACATTGGATGCTTTGATATTTCTGCGATTATATTTTCGAAATTCTAAATAGTTATTTTGTGCTGTTTTTTAATTTCTTGCAAAAGTATAGTATTTTTTGGATTGTGTTTTTTCTTTTCTTATTATTATTCTGATTTGTGTTGTGCAAAGACATTAAAGACATTTTTTTTTAATTACTCGTGTTTTTTTTATTTTAGCCCAATTAGAAACCACATAGTCTAATCCCGGGATGAGCCCGGGATCCCGGGAAAAGGCTTCAAAAATCCCGTAAGCCCGGGATTGAAAAACATGCTCGGGATTGTATTCTCTAATGGTCACCTATTTCTCCGTCAATTGTGAACGGATTTTAAAAATTCTTTTTTTGTTTTGATAATTTTACATAGGGTGACACAATGGGCGGTCTTATCGCTAAAAGCAATATTTAAAGCGTAACAAATTAACGCTACCAAATGACAAAATAAAACTGATCCCTGCCCCTCCTTAAAATTACATAAAAACTCACATAATAAGTCCACAGCACATACTCTTATGTAGTGTATTAATAGCTTAGCACTAAATAAAGATGTTTTGCTACAAGGTCGCTACTCGGTACACCGAGGCGGTTGTACGCCAAGCCAAGTTTCTCTACGCAACGTTTGATTTATTTCAGTAATCTTCCAATTCCGCTCGCGAACACGCTGAAGAGATAATACAGAATATTGTATAAGACGTTAGAAGGCGTTGACCTCAAAGCAATTATTTCAACTAAACCATTTGCAGACATTTTTGAATTGTCAAGGAGTCGGCCAGTTAGTCAGAAGCTAGTTGCCCGTTCCAAAACGTATATAGATCTGTATGGAGAAGAATCAGCAGGAAAATCCATGTATACTCTTTTAAATCAAGACATTACAAGGCTATATAAAGTCTACACAAGGTGTAGATATCTATGTTTTGATCTTGAGCAAGGTGAGTACTACACGAAATTTAATTTTACCGGAGTTTTTCTAAAACAAAGTTTATGTCAAACAAGAATTAGATATCAGGGAGAGAGGACAATGATAATCTATAGACGTATTTCGGATCATAGGATCAAGGCATAGGGTGATAGAGAAACAAAGCTTTGATTAAAAAAAAAAACCTGTTGTACTTTGGAGTTTTTCCATAGCTATGGTGCCTATGGGTCTATCACCCTATGCCTTGTCTATAACTATATAGTTAGTTTCAAACGTATTTGATTAAAGTGTAAACAAACCCTGTCAGGTTAAATTCTAACACAATCACTTACTAATAACACCTTCATTTGTATTTAGAATGTTTCAATTTTATATCTCACCACTATTTCTACCAATTACTGTTTGCTACAAAACCATTGTGAGAGAAAACAAATAAACTAACTATGTATGTAGATTGCGATTAGCATCCACAGGTACGTTTTCTGATCTATTTGTTTATTTTCATCAGATACTTCTGCAACAGACCACTACATCTCTTCTAGGCTTCTGTCTTGTAGTATCTGTATGGGCCAAGTAAGAAGGCAGCGACTTTTGTGCTACAAAACTGCAAACAAACAATACTCTAACATTAGCTACGTCACGACAAGTCGGACCATCCACAGCACAAAAGTATACGCTTATAATGAAACAAACAGCTAGTTTCAATTGTGTGATTATCTGGCATCAATAAACATCGAAATAGATGACATTCTCGGCATGCTAACTACCACATCTATAAAACGAACCTAGCTCTTCACGTCACAAAAGTAGAATTTTGTTGATGTTATTTTTTCCTGGCAGTGAAGATAAGTTTAGATTCTATAGGCTCAGTTTCATAAAGAATCTTGAGGGGAACTGGATGGGAATGAACTATTGTAAGGTAGTTCACTTAGTTTATTTTCTATAAACTACATTTATGATTATGCAAGAATGTGGATAGAAATAGCTTGTCATGGTATGGGCCATGTCATGCGGAGGAATGAGGACAATGACGTCACGAAAGTTTTGAATAAGAATGTGGATGGCTGGCTTGATAAGAGTAGAGGAGGACCAAAGAAACGATGGATGGACTGTGTGACAGATGAAATGGCTAGAAAGGGGGTGACTTCCGAGATGACTACTAATAGAGAAGTATGGAAAGAAAAGACATGTTGCGCCGACCCTAAATAAATTGGGATAAGGGGAGGAGAATGATGGATGATGATTGTTCCAGCTAGTCTAGCTGTGTTGAGTTACAAAACACTACCTGGTGGGTTTCCAATCAAGCTAAAAAATCAAAATCAAAATCAAAAGTCATTTATTCAAACTAGGCTGAGAATCAGCACTTTTCGAACGTCAAAAATTACATAAGACAGTCCCCCAAAAACGCCCGCCCTTCACCAATTCCTAGTGCTTTAGCTGGGAAGAAGAAGTGGCGCAACAAACTCCCCAGCAGCACAGCTGTCTGTTCAGATATAAAACTTGAATCTATACAATAAAATGTAAAAGAATTTGCATTACGCAACACAACATTAAATTATTTGCCTTATGTTAGCTAGCACACGCCACTATACCAAAAAAAAAAACATAAAAATCGTCGAAAACTATACTCAAGCAGAAATAACGTAAACAGAACGTACCTAAATAAAAGCCTTTAAGCATAATGGGCGTGCCCGCCCACACAAAGCTATAGCTGCAACTCGAAGTCAAACTACATATTACTGTACTTAACGATATCAACAGTGTTCTTTCCAACCCCAGACCACTAAATCATTCTAATCTCAGTGAGACAGTCCTGAGACATTTTAGCTTATTAGTTGATTGATTGATTCGCACGAATTTACTCGCCCGAATCGTGCGAATCGACACTTCTAAATATTTTTTTTTTCTGTAGGCAATTCGGGAAGTCCAGAAAGACGTATTAGGCGGCAATTGGCACACAAAGTATTTTCTTTTATATGTACTCATAAACATTTGCTGAATAAAATATAAACTTGTACAAAAATAATTGGTTAATGTAGTTTCAAGTGTACTTTTTAGGGTTCCGTACCCAAAGGGTAAAACGGGAACCCTATTACTAAGGCTCCGCCGTCTGTCTGTCTGTCTGCCCGTCTGTCACCAGGCTGTATCTCATGACCCGTGATAGTTAGACAGTTGAAATTTTCACAGATGATGTATTTCTGTTGCCGCTATAACAACAAATACTAAAAAACAGAATAAAATGAATATTTAAGGTGACTCCCATACAACAAACGTGATTTTTGCTCGTTTTGCTCGATATTGATAACGGCAACAGGTAGGACGCTTGAAATATTCACAGAATATTTAGTTATATATTCACTTTAAAAATAAATAATTACATTAAAATAAAACAAATATTTAAGGGGCCTGGGCTTCCATACAACAAACGTGATTTTTTTGCCGTTTTTATAGTATATATTTATTTTTATAAGGTACGGAATCCTTCGTGCGCGAGTCCGACTCGCACTTGGCCGGTTTTTATTTAATAACTTTATTGCATTGCTTATCATTCAAAATGTGCTAATTGCCTAATACATATTTCTGGATTTTTAGCTGTTTCAGGCGAGTACATTAGTTCGAATCAACCAATAAGCCGACATTTTGACCGAATATTTTTGAAACAATACACATATCAATTCTGATGCTCGTATTACAATCAAGCTATAATCAAGTAATGGGCATGGCAGATGCCGTGAGAAAGGTCGCCGGTTTCACTTTCATTCTGTGAATTAACAACATCATCGTGTGAACAAGAATGGAATTTCTAAGCAATTATTAATAGTTTATAAAGGTCTGAATATTTTCAGGTAGAATGCCATTAATAAACTAATTGCTGTACTTTCTGACAGTGTTCTGAAACTTAAATAAGGAGACAAGTTAGGAAAGTATATCACACTAATATTATTATAAAGGCGAAAGTTTGTGTGTGCTCAAACGGCTGCACCAATTTTGATAAAATTTTGTATGGAGGTAGCAGCCCTGGAATAAGACAGGCTACTTTTTATCCCGATATTCCCACGGGATCGTGACTTACGCGGGTGAAACCGCGGGGGGCACAGCTAGTCAAACAATAATTTTAATTGCAGTCATATCCATAACTGCAAAGGAAATATTTCAGGATAATCCTATGATATAAAGGCATAAACATAAAGAAGGGAACAAAAATGACAAATAAACAAGCAACCACCTCGGTACGGAAGTAACATAAATTCTCGCCTTGTAAGTAAATTATCCGACTCAACCCTGTTTAATACATGAAAATAGGCTTGTTGGTTCTACATCTTATAACCCTAAAGGCTCATGCAGACTGGCGCTGACACTCCATAAAGAGTTCATAGAAATTGTGCTACTAGTGTCGCATCGCGCTGTCGCGTCGCGCCAGTCTGCGGGAACGTTTATGCTGTTAAACCCAGTGTTATAGAATAGAATAGAATACTCTTTATTATGTACACCATAAAAGTTACAGATATAAATGTTGTAGTTTGTTGTATGTTGTGTTTGTTTGGTTAGTGTTTTGTTGTAATGTTATAGGTACAGTATTATGAAGGTATAAACTAATTCAAATTGTATATCGAGAAACGATGGTGTGGGCGGCGACCTCGACATAAGCCGGGACACTGTTTTGTTACAACATAGCGCAGGCGCACCTTGCACAACTGTGGGCTTGAGATTAGATGTTGTGCTGTTAAAGGTGAAAGGTTACTTTCACTTAAGGATGCGAATTAATCCGTAAGTCGAATTAACTTTATCATAGTTTGTATTTTATGGAGATGAAGTCACATTTTCGTTGGACCTATCAAATTCAGAGGTGCAACAAATTGATCTTTAGCCTTTCTGTAACTACCTTTATTGTAAGAAAATTGATATTATATTAAATTTGTGAAGGCATCATATCGTTTTTCCTTCTGATTTTTCAGGCTTGACATATTCAGGAGTCTTATTTAGCAGAATAATTAAGTGTAGGTAGGTATCACTTTTAAAAGGTTTTTATTTTTCACTTTTTAGTTGTGGTACCTACCCCACACGCATTTGATTACCACTGCCTGCTATGCTATGTAAGTAACAGTGTCAGGATCAGGAAGTAATAATAAATCATCCACATAGACTAAGTGGTAAAAATACGTATTATTGAAGCTAACTCAAAAACTTATAATGGGACCATCGCGCAAGCTTCCTTGGTGAAAATATCAATGAACAGAAAAAAAATAAAAAAATACATACATACAAACATACTCCTCCTCGTTTTTGAAATCGGTTAAAAAGGAGTGAATGATAGACTGACGTCTGACAGGGAGAATAGAAGACAAAAACGCTGACCCCAAGTAACTTGGGACTAGGCCGGGAAGATGATGAACACAATAACCCAACAACGAAATCACAAATCGTTTCCTCACAAAAGATCAACGAGTTAGTTTCTCAAGGTCCTATCTAATCAAAAATGCTCGGCTTCTATCGAACCGGACGCGCCAATGAGGCAAAGAGCAACAATGGCGGCAGACAAAGGCTGAGTCAGCGATGTGAAGTGCCAATAACCGTTCCGACAGACACTTGAACTTTACAAGGTCGGTTCACACCTGTGGGGTCTACGTCTGGGCTATGGGTAAAGATAGATAAGTCTCCTATAGTCTATAGCTATACAAGGCTCTTTTGGCTCGTGGCTAAAATCGGTACTAATACCGCCATCTTGTTTTTAGGGTTCCGTACCCAAAGGCCCTATTACTAAGGCTCCACTGTCCGTCCGTCCGTCCGTCTGTCACAGCGCTGTATCTTTTGAACCGTAATAATATGTAGACACTTGAAATTTCCGCAGAGTATGTAATTACTATGGCCGTTGTATTAACAAATAATAAAAATAAAATAATAATACGGTGGTATGGAACGGCGGAACGGGCCTGTTTTTTTTTCTCAATACATTTCACAAAACAATTGCATAAAGGCTCCCGCAGACAGGCGCGACGCGATTCCGGTAAAACAATTTCCATGAAGTATTCATAGAAATAGTTCTACTAGAGTCGCGTCGCGCCTGTCTGCGGGAGCCTAAAATGTTTACCACATCACTGTTTACCCCTATCAACGTCATTCCAGCGCCAAAAGATCCTCGTCGTGGCAGTGTACCTCCAGGCCCTAGACAATACAGTAATGTGTCTCTATAAAACTCAAAAGTCTAGGGTTTTAAAGAGACTGTTATTTATACGAATACAGTCTCTTTAAAACCCTTGCACAGGTATTGTTTATACTGTGAAGGTGACAGAAACAACGCTCTACGATGCCGAAATTTTTCTATAACTATTTGTGCCTTATTACGCCGATATAACGGCCGCATACTGCATGTAATGCTCTGCTGCCCTAATAGAAAAATATGAAGATGGCGATGTTAGCGATGGGCGCACTTGTTACTGGCCCAAGGCAAGACTATGTCATACCAAAGTGAAAGTAATAGATTTCTACTTTGTCGGCTTTTGTGCAACACATCATCCATCATCTCTGCATGATATTTAAATGCATCATGCAATAGGCCATCTCAATACGCAAATGTCACCTGTTTCCTGCTCCAAATGTCACCTCTTACCACTAATCAAAAGCCGCTCAGGGCACCGGACGTGTATCTCTACACGACCTTGACCCCGCCAGTCGAAAGCAACTCGATCATATATGTCATATGCCGCACTATTGCCACAACACACAACATACACGGGTTAAACCCTACCTTGGACTCGTGCCATGTTGTTGTATTCACTATATTATCAGTGTGTGGATAGAGATCTTATCCCATCGTATCGAATGAGTTACATGAGAGAAGCTTATAGCGTGATAAAAAGATTAGCCACTATCTGATACATTTCAAGCAATACGTCTCTCTCAAGAGGTTAAATGATTACACAGTAAAGATGACACACAGCATTAGAAACAGGGTAAGCACTAGAAACCATTCAGCACACCAGACACTACACAACACATATCACTCCACGTAAGGTCCAGTTGAAAACCAGTGTCAGCTAGTTGTCTATGATTTTGTTGAAATGGGCCTATTTGACCCAGCCGTGAGGCACACAATACAGGGTAAAATTAAATTAGCTAGAGAAACTGCAGAGATTTGGTAGCTAATTTAATTTGTAACAGGAAGTGACAGCTTGACCATGGAATAAGTAAATACTTTTTAATAGCATGGAATTAGTAAGTAGTAGTAAGTCACGGCTGCAGAGCCGTGATGGGTATCGATATCTAAAATCTAAACACGATAAAATTAAAAAGTTTTGATCGATTTTTTTAGGGGGTCAACGACCGGTGGTTGTGTTGTTACTTGAAGTATGTGTTGAGAAAATCTGTTTTCTTTTATTTCATCGTGTTTAAATGTCGATAACCATCACTCTTTTTTTTTGGTTGGGAAATTATCAAATAACTTCTCCCGCTCTGGGTGGAGCGGGAGGGCGTGTCAGACTTTTACTGACTAAAACCCACCCCTGTTCCTTCATTTGCCTGTGTGCCAGGGCCAAATATCTCTTGCACACAGGCAAATGAAGGAACAGGGGTGGGCCCTGTTCCTTCATTTGCCTGTGTGCCAGGGCCAAATATCTCTTTCGGACAAACTCGCAACCCTGGCAGGCATTGGCCCTAATGGACCCCCTCAATTGGTGCTGACATTTCTTTGAGGCGCGCATGGAACACAACGCACCGTCCACCCGGGCCTGGTCCTTATCGGGCGGCGAGCTACCCATCGCTCACCGTCCGCAGGCCCGCGGCTACGGTGCCCGGAAATCGGCTTGCGACTCCCGACGCACAGGGCGTCTCCTGCGGCGGCTAGGGGCGTGAGGGCGCGAGCCCTGCCTCTCCCTCACGCGTTCCGCCTCCTCCTTCGCGACCATTACTGCTTCGAAATAACCATCACTCAACTCATATTTCGAGTGATTACACAAACTACGGTACATGATGACCCCAGAAACAAATCTTTAAATTAATTTACTTTTTGTTTTATCATGTTTAGATATCGATACCCATAACGTCTGCGGAGTTTCGCTAGCTAATTTAGTTTGACCCTGTATGTGTATTTTTTTAGAAGCAAGTTTTTTTCTGTTTTTATTTATTGTGTGTACTTATGACAATATGTGTACCAAATAAACATATTATTATTTTATTTCTTTCTCTTCCCTTCTTTTCATTTAGCCCAGGTTCGCACGGGCGATCTTTAATGCGACGGTTTTTTGTGGAGCATTGGATTTTCAACCCTCAGTGTGAGCCGAGCAATCCAACAGAGTACATCCCAGCGCGTCAAAAAAACACTGTTGGATTTTCAACTCTCGGCTCCACGTAGTGCGTTGAAAATCCAGTGCGCAAAATAAATCGCCCCTGCGAACCTGGGGGTCTACTCCGAAGCGATAATCCGAAGTATCGGCAGAATGTTCGGCCGTTTTTTAACTTCCAATGTTTCCTTTTTTGACTTTGAATTGTTACCCGACATCAAGTAACATTTTTGACTTTGGCTTATCTCTTTGACTGTCGTTTTTTTTTGTTTTCGCCCTAGTCAACCATAGTTAGCCGTAGTTAAGAAAAGGCCGAACATTCGGCCGATTTTTCAGATTTATGTTCGGAGCAGACCCCTGAGCTTAGTGGCACAAAGCACAGACGTGCAAACGACCTTGACCACGCGCCATGTTACACAACGTGACCCGGTCAACGCAGCACGGAGCCAAAACCTACGTAGAAGATCAACAAGCCAATTGGGTAGGAGCTTATTTAATCTGTTATCAGATACCAGAGATAGTGTTTAAGTGTTGTGTTGACAAAGTTAAGCAATGCAGATGGTGATAGTGTGGCTACAACACACATTACGATACAAGGAATCACTGTGGGCCGTTCAGCGGCGCGTGCGCACAAATTACATAACTTCACGCCTGTATTTCCCCGAAGGGTAATGCTCCTACTGTACACCCAAACGCCTGTAATGTTTTAAGTCTCATGTAATACGGAGCGAGCCTATTGCCAACAACCGTGCAAATCCACACTCTGGGCTACCACAGAGAAATTCCTGATGGAAAACCTTTTGCTCGACCTGGGCATCGAACTCAAGACCTCATGCTCAGCAGTAGCTCTTGCGACCACTAGACCAACGTATACGTACAAATAACGTTTCTTTTAATTATTTGTGTTTACTGATATGAATATGTAAATAACGGTGTTGTATAATTATGTTATGTCTTGCCGTGTGTGGCCGTGTTATTCAGTCTTAGAGGCCACTTGTAAAGTTCACGAGGTGTTAACGATTCGGCCCTTGATCTTTATACAAATATCAAGCATGGTTTGTTATTTACGATTAGACAAATTTACACTCATTTATTTTTTACATACTGTTTTTGATGTGTATCATCTTTCCTGTCGCTTTCAGAGGGAGTAATTTCGTGAAAAGGGACGGAAGTGATAGCTTGACCATGGAATAAGTAAGTAGGTACTATATAGTATACATTTTTTTGATAGTTTATAATCTCGCTAGACCTATTATAAACTAACGATGTTCAAAATTAGACGATGACATTTACATTTCTACTAAATAGATACAGGGGATAGGCGAATTAAGTCATTCTGGAATTACAAACTTAGAACCAATTCCAAAACTTTCGGGCGGAATTACCATGAAAACAAAACAGTGGAGTTTCAAGTGCAGCAACACTTGAAACCTGCAATCATTTGTGCAATTATGTAGACCAGTGGTTCTCAAACTTTTTTGAAGACGGAACCCTTTTCGAAAACGAAATATTTGACGGAGCCCTAAAGTAATCAAAAATGGTTTTATGTGTATTCTTCATTAATAATCATATTACTTGACATTAAAAGGTGAACGGCAGGCTTGTATGGGAACTTCGTACCGCTAATAAAATTTCGTGTTTTGGGATATTTTTTGTTTTAATTGGTAGTTAATAAGATAGACAAGGCCTTTTTAAATTCTTAGATTTTTAGAAGTTCGGACGTAAAAGTTATAACGAGTTTTATTTTTTAAGGTTATGTACTAGTATATCAATGAAGATTGTTACTTAAAGGTACATAAACATTGTTTTGGTGATAAAGTAAATGTTCTAGATTGCTTGTCGCTATCTTTGTAGTGTTCTACTTAATATTAAGTAGGTAGATTGAGATGAGAATAGTACCTACTCAGTGAGGGGTGTATTAGGAGATATCTATGTCCAGCTGCATACTGCAACAGTTTGATAATGATAAAGTTAATTCACTAAATTGCTCAGATGCAGTCACAAACCACCATCCAAAACAACAGCAAAGAACTGAACCACCGAACTGAACTGAAAGACAGTAACAGTAATACAGATTTTCTTTACCTGTCAATAAATAATTGCCATATGAACAAAAATAATATTGATGACGAAAATCATTCCTATCATTAAATTGTTAAGTATTATGATTTTAGGTAACAATCACGTATTCTTAGGTATAATATATTAGTGTTTAATTATATTTAATGTTATTTCTATTTCTAAATAATTAATCTATCATTTCGTTATTAGTGTTATTTTACATATGGCAACTATAAAAAACATAACTGCGTTTAGTTTACGATTTTATTACGTTTAATTATTAAAATCTTTTTATTGATATTATTCATTAATCCGAACTTCTAAAAATAGTACACTTACATAAAAATAAATGTATTAGTTGCCTAAATACGTGGTATAAATTCTATAACAAAACAACAACAAAAATATGCGGTACGAAATCTGCCGTTGGCCTTTACATATTTTTTTACTTTTGTTGAAATATTTAGATTGATATTATGTTACTCAGGTACCAGAGTAAAATAAAATATAGTAGGTAGACACTCCTTTAGTATTATTTTTTTATTCTGACCAGTATTTTTGCGGAACCCCCACAGAGGCTTTGCGGAACCCTAGGGTTCCGCGGAACACACTTTGAGTATGGCTGATGTAGACTGTTTACCAACAGCAACACTGAAAACAAGGGCTCATGCAGTCTTATGCTGCTAAACAATAACTTTAATTTCGGAAATCGGTGTCTTTGGTGTTCTATTTTCGTTTTTTGGCCACCGACTTCGGAAATTAAAAGGGAAGTCGGTTTTTTTTTATTTTTCGTTTTCCTTATCTACTTGCTGCGTAATAACAGTGACAGGAACTTATTCTAAATTTATATAGAAATGTTTGCCTTACTTGGGAAGAGACTGGACCCCACAACACAGGGAATCCTAGTGTGGGGTTCAGGGAATTTGTAAAAATCTTTCATTTATAGCTCCTACATGTAACCTATTACTATATGATGATGTGCCGTGTTTTTTTGAACTGAATATTGTTTTTTTTATTTATTTTTAATATTACAAAAAACCTTACTTAAAATTGCTAATTACAAGCTTTCCACATGTACGAAATTTATTATAATAGAAAATTTATTTGGATTATAGGATCATCAACATACATAACACCTAATAGGTACCTACAACATAATAAATGTACTTTATTTATTTAACTTCCAAGGAAAATTATCATTAAACAATTAGTAGCGTTATCTATGCTTTACTATGTGTCATTGTTTGTGTTCATTCGTAATGTACGTAGTAGAACATAGTATATAATTATGTCGTAGTATCGTAAGGTGGCATTTCAATAAATTATTTATACAGCAAATAACACAGTATTAGTTAATGCGCAAAAAACTAAGTGAATGTCCAACGTAATAAACATGATAAAGTCTAACTCTTAGTTATTGATAAACAAATAAATATTACAACACAATACTCTTGTCTTATTAGGTCATGCATAAGTGGCATAAAATGTAGAAGAAAAACACAGGAAAATAAACCTTAAAACTCTCCTGAACTATAGAATTTCGATCCAGCTTTGCACAGATGTCGCCCGAACACCGTTCTATACGTATTACTTAATAGTCACGTTAACGCAGGAGATTTATGGTGTGCTAAAAACATATTACAGAGGAGCTTATACCACAGTATTTCTGTGGTTTGGCACTTTTTGCAATAGTCACACAATCAATAGTGTGACTAATAGTAGTAGTCAATAGTGTGTTGTTGTGTGTCTAGTTCACATTGAAAAATTGCCAATGCACAGCAATACGCCACAAAATGTCAAATTAACAAAAGCACTGACTTCACAAAATGTCTAAGACAAGTGTCCCTAAAGTTGCCAAATGACAGGCAGGACTACTCCACAAAGTGTCCAATTCTCGAAATAACTATTTTGCAAAATGTAAAATTCACAAAATGTATAGACGTGTATGTATGTGGACATGAACTTCTTCACGATCTTTTTATTTAGCGTTTAGTTTGATATATAAGTTATATTCTCATCTCATACTTCTAGTATCAACACCACCAGCGGTCGTTGAGCCCACAAAAAAATCATCAATTTAATATTATCTTATTTTGTCGTGTTTAAATATCGATACCCATCACGTCTGCGGAGTTTCGCTAGCTAACTTAATTTGACCTTGTTGATAGAAAACTACCTTTGTAATCGTGGAGGAATCTCGGCGCCTTAGCCCTGACGTCATGGCGATTAAAGTGAATTAAGTATTTGTTTTACGTGAAGATTTGTTTATTGCCAACAGCGGTATGCAGGCAGTATCCTATATACTGCGATGTATGAAGTTGTTTATTATTTTAATTCAAAGGAATCTCACCCCACCCATTCTGTTTTGACAACGGATAAAGGCTCCCCGCAGACAGGCGCAACGCGTACAATGTATACGAAGTTTTCATAGAAATTGTTCTACAAGAGTCGCGTCGCACCTGTCTGCGGAAGGTCCCCCTTAAGATGATAGAAGACCTGATGCAAAGAGATTTTTAACGATCATGAACTGATTAATGTTGTATCCTATACTTTTAATCAATCAGCTGTTGCTATAGACATTATCATATTACTATCTCGTCGTTTGTACAGGCGATGGATGACCTTGCTATTTATGTATTACGTAATGATAAATGCCTGTCATGTAAAAACATAAGATAATTTGTATAATGTTTAAATTATAATGTTCATAGAGCGTCAGGTGACGTGAAACCAAATGTGGCTATAAGAGTAGGGGAAGACCAAAAAACAATGGGTGGATTATTGCAAAGAGGGGGTGAATACTGAGATGACCGCTGATAGATACGTGTGGAACAGGAACACCAAATAACTTGGAAAGTAAAGGGAGGCTGTTAATAAGATAGATAATGTGTCTACAACACCATGGAGCTTAAATCTGAACAGGATGACCGCAGGCTACAGGGTCACTTCCATGCAAAGCGGATCCTGGCAAGAAGCCAAGGTGCGCAACGATGGAAAATAATTGTTAAGTATAGCTAAAGACGTAAAGATGTGGGTTCATTGTTGCATACATGTTCCCAACTTCTCAGTACTCCCAAAATGAGGACCCACTAGAATTTCCACTAAAAGTAAGTAGACCTCAGTAAGAAGCATTCTAAATCTATATAGACTACTTAAGTATGTTATAAGTGAGATAGGTGAGAGCTTTAAGATATGTTGTTACCACATGACAAGCAGACGCTTAGTAATATCTCGTACTATCAAGTGATCTCCATCGTTCACCGGATTAGGGCCATCGAAATGTTGAACCAAGCAAAATCGTAACCCAACACAGTAACATTACATCAAATTCATCAACTTCCTCATCTGCAAAGTGATTATCATTCATACCAGCATACCGCCAAATGTTTTATTTACTAGCGTTGTACCTACGTCGGATTACAATATAATATTGGTCGCTTCCCTATGCCGATTATGGGTTGTGCTTGTTGAATTGTTATTGGTAGTTAATGGTGACGCCTTAGACATGTTAGTTTTGAATCTAAATATTAAAGTTCTAAATATGTTTTCATTCAATGAAAACATTGTCAGGCTAATTCTAATGACTGTTTTCTTCAAGTTTGTGAAGGAAGGCTAATGTGAACTTGCCATGGCATGCATAAATATTATGGTGTTGGTTAACACATAGCTTACATATTTTTGTTAACCCAAATAAACAAACATTGCCTAATACAAAACTGACCAGCACCCACCATGTTGACGAGAGTCACTTCTTGCAATTTCGAAGTTTGACATCAATCGACAAACTGTAAGGTCGCATCCACACGGCATGGCGCACCCAGTAAACCGCTACCATATAACGCGCCACCCATAAACGTGCAGCCGCGCCAGCGCAACGACATCCGCGATCTTTTAAACCGAGACCTAAAAACACAACAAGAAAACAGGAACCAGTCGGACTTCTAATAAATCCACATAGCACATATTTTCCCAGAAACCGGAGCCAGATAATTAACAAACATAATTGTGACCAACGATCTCCGTAAACGCGCACGGCGCGTACAAAAAGGTGCGCTCGCACAAGTGTGCAAGCAGGCCACCCGGTTACCGAGTTGGTAGAACCTAGAATGTCTAGCGCATATTGCCTAGATACGGCCCAGTCTAGACTTGTGTGAAACGCATGACACACATTAACGCAAGTTAATAACAGTCGTATATAAGTGTACCACCGGCGCGAGTGGTCCTTGTGAGCGCGTACAATAGGACCACACAGTATTTAGGACCGCGACCGGCGACAGGTGCTGCGAAAGTGTGAAAGTTATGATAAAAATCAGACCTTGAGAAGACCTCCTACAGCCTACTTGTTGCGGCACTAATGTTTATTAATAACGTTGATTAACATTTATGGTAATCCCATTGGTCCCGTTGGCTCACCCAATGAAGCATCGATGTTGCATGTCGGAAATGCGGTCAACGCACCGATCACTGGATGAAGTGTTTTGATTGGGATGGTAATTGAATTGGTTAATGGATACAAAGTCCACGAACTTATGCAACAAGTAGGTGACCCATGAGTTCAAATCTTTACAGGACCATAGATTCTAGACTATGATAAAAAGAACCGAAGAAGAAGTAAGTGTGTGTGTGAGTGGAGTGAAGAACAAGGCCTACAATTTAATCAGAAATGCACAAAGTCTTCTACAACTCACTTGTAATAACAAGCCTGTGCCTAACTAGACAGTAACGTGACTGAGTGAGGTTCAATTACTGACTCATGCTTGAATCAAAACAAAACAAAACTGTCCAATTGCGTGTCGGACCACACACAATGAAGGGTTTCGTAGTTAGGATGAATTTATCCCAAGAACAAAGTTAGCATTGTAGTTGAGAAACATGTTCTCTCATACATTCCAACAGCAAATTTAATGCAAGTTTGTACGCATAATATTGGCAATTTGGAAGATTTACCATGTTATTTTAAGACCATTAGAGTTTTTATAGGTTTTCCTGTAACTAAATTCAGTATTTTTTTTTCAAAATATTAGGCTCTGTAGTTTCAGAGATAAGATAAGTAACTTTAAAACTATTTATGTTAAAATTATAAAGAATACTTGAGAACCTCACAGTAAGCCCTTTCATTTGATATCCCAAACGGAACAGTGCGCAAAACTTAAAATAAAAAAATGTTTCCCAAAAGTGACCCCGTATTCAAAATTAATTTATTTACGTAAGACGACCGTGTTTGGGTCACAGATAAGTGAACCAAATTTCAACTTAATCGGTCCATTAGATTTGGAGCAAATTGGCTGTGACAGACAGACACACGAGTGATCCTATATAAGGGTTCCGTTTTTCATTTGGACACACTCAAAATTGGTCCTCCCTAAAAAGGACCAATTCTATAAAACAAACGCCAAATATAAATGAGGAAATCGAAGTTCTCACAAGAACACCAGGAAACGAGGTACACATTTAAAAGTTGAGCAAAAAATTGGTGCTAACGTTCTAGGACTGATTTGGAATGAGGCAAACTACACGGAAGTAACTAACATTATTTAATATGGCATTGATGGCCACACCATACAGTTGTATCGTGTGGCTACTCCTAGAACCAGAAGAGGTTACATAACAAGTTGATAATCAACTCACACGCATTTCTCCACAGTGTGGTTGTATAGGAAGAGAAGGACTCAAACATGACAAAATCTATTTTTTTGGGAATGGAGAAGGACAGAGTATATGGTAAAAGGTCCTTATTTTGTTAGACCACCACAACGAAGTACTCCATAAACGACTTATGTGATATTTGTGTGGGATGAGAGCCAGACAAACTGATTTCATGTGCATTTAAATCACAACAATACTAACATTCAAACCGGTTTGTTTGAGGTTAACACAAAAACTAATCTGATAAGAAAGTCATTACAATATAAACTACTGCAGTATAATAAATGTGTAGAATGTTCTATAAGTCTTCATAAAGTTATGCTTGACATTAATGATGAAGGCATAAAATACTTCATGCAAATGTCTGTGTGTAGCCAGCCTAAAGGGCACAAAAAAACCGGCTAAGTGCGAGTCTGACTAGCGCACGAAGGGTTCCGTACCATTATCTGTAAAAACGGCAACAAAATCACGTTTGTTGTATGGGAGCCCCCTTAAATATTTATGTTATTCTGGTTTATTTGTTGCTATAGCGGCAACAGAAATCTGTGAAAATTTCAACTGTCTAATTATAACGGTTCATGAGTTACAGTCTGGTGACAGACAGACAGACGGTGGAGCCTTAGTAATAGGATTCCCGTTTTACCCTTTGGGTAACCCTAAAAAGTAGACTCCAAGAGTTTTCTATCGACTATGTATGGATTATCAACAACTTGTTTGGAGTCAGTTTGATACATTGTAATGTTACGAAGTTTTTGTACACAGTCTTTGATTAGCATAATAGTGCCATGGATGTCGCAAGAAATAATGAACATCAAACGATAGATGCCTGAGTAATCCTCTGACAGCTCTGATCCATTGCTTCATAAGTTATAAAAATTATCTGCTCAACAACGTAAATAACGCAATGAATGTTGTTGAACTGTCAAATTGAAACCGATTCCTACTAATAGTGTGTTACGCAATTAGCCCTTGGTATTTGCGAAATACTCATAAAATGACAATTGATGGCAATCATTTCTTTCATTTTGACAGTTCAGCCATGTTCATTGCATTATTTACGTTGTTGAGTTTTTTGCATGGCACCAATTATCTAAAAAAAAAAAATGCCCAAAAGTTGGAAAGAGCAAACTATACCTAAACAAACAATGAAATGGTTTTTGGCACAAAAAGCATTATAGTATTACGGAATTTTTAAACGACTCATGGTGATTATTATAAATAAATAAATATACCTATCATTGTAGTAATTATGGTCATGTAGTAGTGGAGAATTTAAATATGCCTATATTATAAATAATTGAATGCCTATTAAAAGTGATGTAAATCGTCATTGTTATAATTGTAATAGTTGGATAATGTAGATAATTTAATATAATAAATTTGTTTAACTATGACTGATATTTAATGTTGTGTAAAAGTTAAAAATCATTGATTCAGTAATAATAATGGTACCTAATATATTTGCACGCCATGAGAAATGGCAGACATGTCGTAAGCCACTCTTATTTAAGATTTTGCATGCATGCATGTATTATTTTAATTTTGTATTACACATGTTCGAGCAAATTTCTTTCTTAAGCGGACGGATTTTTCAATCCTATCCCAATGAAGCAACGGATTAGGAAGTTCCTTCAAAATCCTTGGATGGTGATTGAAGGTGTGTAACGCAATTTTATTAGGGTGCTAGACTAGTGATGTGCAGTAATTTAGAGAATGAAGTCAGCAGTGACCCTTCTTTGTCATAGTTTTTGTCGTTGTATTTAAATTCAATTGTTTCGAAACAAAAGCATAAATAATTGCACAATCAAAACCTATTTTAATAGGAAATTGTGAACGCAGCTATCAAGAGCAACAACCTACTTTACTGCACATATCGATAAGACTTCTCGATAACATCCCGGTTTATCGATATGACTTTGACGTTGACCCAAAATGTATTAGACTTGATGTTTGTTTGTAGTATACGCTGAGTGGTTGTTTAAAGAAGCGTTTTGTTATTAGAACTAGGTGAAGCCAGCTGATAATCGTAGGGTAGCACGCCTTCAGACTAGGGTGGGCGAAGATCTTCGCAAGGAGGCTGGTAGAAACTGTAACGTAGTAATTTCCAATCTAATGATAGTTCATAAAGTAGTTTTTAAGACTAAGACTTCTATCGGTGTTCTTATTTGTCATATTTTTCCGTTCTATCATTAAAGATTTGCGTTTAAAAAAAAAAAAATTTTTTTTAAATTACAGCGTTGTAAAACCATTTTAACACATAATTAAACGTGTGCCGACACCGATATAGTTATTTACGTATCGCGTAACGGTTGGCAAGACGTTAACATGGCGGACCGAACATTGATAGTTTACTTTGCTCATTGACTCATTGATACTGTGTAAAATAGCATAGCAACAGCTGTGGTTAGGACCAAGTTGACAAAGGACCAAACTGTTTTGCATGTTTATAGGGGAAATAATTATAAATACGGTACTTGAAAGGCTTCAATTAAACAATTAATAACCTTGGATTCCGTATTAAGGCTCGTACAGACTAGTGCGATATCGCGGGCGCGACGCAACACTAGTAAGCACAATTTCTTTGTCGGTGCCTGTCGCGCACACGATAGCGCGTAGTTGCAACATTAAAGTCAACCCAAGCAATAGCGCTCGAGTTCAAACTGAAACTCAGATGAATTCATTTCAATTTAATCATTTACAGGCACTTTTGAATTGTCAAGAGTCGGTCAGTTAGTCAGAAGATGAAGCTAGTTGCCCATTCCAAAACGTAGATCTCTATGGAGAAGAACGGACAAGAAACTCCAAGTTATAAAAGTAACCACAAAATCGTCGTGATTAATTAACTGATTATGATTACCAAATGTGCTCAAGCGTCAATTGCTTTAGCACTTATTAGTCATCAGTTCATCACAATCACACGTAATAAATAGTATGTGCCTCCTTCCAAATTAGTAGAAAAATAAATAAATAGGTACTTTACCAAAACCACAGCAGCGCGCAGTGGGTAACATGACGCTCATTGTAGATGGAGCATTTCATATTATTTACCTGTAAAGAAAAACAAACAACATTATTATCATTGTAATTCAATTCTATTTTTTTGTAAATCTTGACGTTCAAGTGCCTTTTATGTGCCCATTTGAAATAAATAATTTGACTTTGTAATAGTAACACAATAACAATTATTACATTTTATAAATTATTAAAAAAATATATGAATCAATCTGCCTAGCCTTCCCCCAACTATGTTCATATTGGGGTGGGCTTCCAGTTTAACCGGATGCATCTAAACACCCATTATTTTACATGGAGGCACTGTCTATCTAACCTCCTCAAACCAGTTACTGGGTAACATGATACCCCTGGTCGTCAGAGTTTTGGGTTATAAAAGTGCGGAATCATAAAAGTATCAAAACCGTTTGGTCCTTGTACACGAGACGTCTAGACGTAGTTTCCTTTGTGTACTATCGAGTATCGATTTTCTTATCCTGAGGGGAATGTAATGAGACACCTTATACCTTACCTATTTATATTCTTGCACACATACAAATTTAAAAGATCAATATTTAGCGAACTATTTAATTAGGTACTTAATATAATATCAGTATAGACTTTAGGCTTCTTGAAGACAACCTTTAGGTTGCGAGGCTCGAAGAGAATTGACTTATCAACTACGCAACGCCCCAAATATCATGTTATTCATTCCATTCTGTTAAAAAACCATTACATTTACCGTAGTCCGTAACTGTCAAATGAGATACTGTTAAACTTCATGACTAGGGTTGATACAAAAATCATTTGAGGCAAATCACATAAATTCAATTTTATATTTAGTATTTAAAATCACTACAAATCTTATTAATGTTTGGAAATCATGACAGGAATGTTAATGTGAAACTGAAAACCGACACAATCGTGTTTTCGGAAAAGAAGCAGCCAGTGTGATTTTTATTACACATTATAAACTAGCTGCTGAAAGTTACTCCTTATAACATCAGCTATCTGCCAGTGAAAGTCCAGTCAAAATCGGACCAGCCGTTTCGGAGATTAGCCGGAACAAACAGACAGACAGTCAAACATTTTATAAATTGATTTTGTTGTATGGAAGTATATAGGGTACTTAACCCTATATACTTCCATAGACATTTAGTAAAAGGCTGTCATTTTGACATACAAACAGACACTTTAATTTGATTTATTTGTATATATAGAAGTCACTTTTCGTGTCTGGCTGTGTGACCGCGGTGTTCTTCTAGTCTACGCAATCGATTTGATGAGTTTTCACCAGTAGTTAAGAGAATTTATTCTAGGTTTATTTATTCCGGTTTTGTGTTTGATGCATTTACGGCTACCGCAGATAGGCGCGACGCGACACTAGTAGCACAATTTCTATGAAATGTTCATGGAAAGAGTCGCGCTGCGTGTCGCGCCCGCGATATCGCGCCAGTCTGCACGAGCGTTAATGTTCAGCAAATATAATAAAGCAATCTCAATGTTTTGTCAGGTTGTAAAAAACGTGCGAAGAAGAATATTTTCATGATTGTTGGTTAGTATTTTATAGTTAAACTAATGCTAATAATGCGTATGGAAGCTTCCCGCAAGTTAGTATGAAAATAACCGGCCAAGTGCGTGTTGGACCAGGCACAATGAAGGGTATCGTAGTTGGAATGAATTTATCCCAAGAATAAACTTAACATTGTAGTTGAAAAACATGTTCTCCCATACATTCCAACTGCAAATGTAAGTTTGTACGCACAATACTGAGAGATTTACTATGTTATTTTAAGACCATAGATTTCTTATTGGTATTCCTGTCCTCTAATCAATATGAGTGAATGAATTAAATACACCGACCCCAGCATGGTTTAACCAGACTCGATTGCTCGAATGAACCCAAAGATTCACCCTAGCCCCTGAAGCCTGATGTTTCATGAGACTACAGAGACCATTGTATATCAGAGAGTAGACCGGGGGGCGCGATAATGGTAGGGAAGACGTGCCCTTGGGTTATGGAGAGATTGTTTCAGCCTTCCGGATATGCATTCTTTAGCAAGCATTGGAGTAGTGGACAGACGGGTTATGTCTATCTATGGGTGGGCATAGTCTAAGACTACACACACACGTCACATTCTGTTTTTTTTTTATGGCTATTTATGTTTAGATTATAAAACATAAAATAAAATTGAGACCTCCACAGTATGGGGGCTTTCAATTTTTTTAATCACACACATGGTACGGTGTGCAAAACTAAATTTTTATTTTATCCCACAATTGCCCCACGTCCCTGTTTGGGTCACAGAAATTGATATGTGTACCAAATTTCAACTTAATCGGTCCATTAGATTCGGAGCAAATGGCTGCGACAGACGGACAGACAGGCAGACGAACACACGAGTGATCCTATAAGGGGTTCCCTTAACGATCTATCGCAATTGATCAATTGCCATCAATTTCTATTGTAATAATATTGTCAATCGCTTCAATTGCTCTTGGTAGACGATCAATTTGCGCATAAATATGTATCAATAGCGCAAAAATTGACAATTGCAATTGATCGTTTCGGGTTAGGATTCCGTTTTCTCATTCGGAAATACAGAACCCAAGAAAGAGAGAGAGAAGAGTATTCTATCTATCTAATTAACTGTTTTAATTATGCTAAAGAACCTATTAATATAACACATTACCATGTTTGTACTGGTTTACTGAACAATGTTTAATAATTGCTTGGATATTAAATGAATTAAATTGGTAAGTCATCATCATTTCAGCCTAAAAACGTCCACTGCTGGACATAGGCCTCCCCAAAGGGGGGGGTTTGCCATATTAATTGGTAAGTATTAAGTTTAACTTAATAGTAATTATAGTTCATGGTGTAAGGTTCAAGCCGTAGGACTACGGGTAGCGGCTCTGAAATGGAGGTGGGCAGGACACTTGGCTAGACGTGGTGATGGCAACAACCTTAAGAGCAGGCAGTCTAAATCAAATCTCGAAGACAAGCTCCGTCCCTCGCTCCCCGCCACTCCGTTAATGAGTTAAACGCGAATAAATCAGTAATAAAGATGAATATCGCGTGCGCTCTTTGATCGTGTCCCAGCACGAAACTAAATAGCATTCTTATTTCGTTTATAACTAAAGTAATAATTGATCTAGTGAAAAAATATTTTCTTGCTGTGAATATTTATTTTAGACATAAAAGCTAAACAATCTTGTTTGTTTTTTAGAATTATCCTTAAAAAAGACATGATTTTCGAATAAAAAATTTATTGAGAGAAAATATTACAATTACGTAAATGTCTTCAACATGGAAAGAAAAAGATCCAATAAATCATATATACTAAAGTTTCATTTTGCTTGTATGTGTGACCGTTTCAGAATATTCATGCAAATTAACATAAAAATAGGGAGTCTCCTCTTAACGGAATGGTTGCCGAGAAACGGTAGAAGGAGCGTTGGCAGATCAATGGCCGGTGGGTTGGACGACCTACAAAAGAAGATCGCGGAAAAGACCTGGATGAGAGTCGCACGGACCAGGCAAGCATAGCACAAAAGGGAGGAGGCCTGCACTCAGCAACAGGGCTCGGAAACCGGTTAACTTTCTATGTAACCTTAACCGTTATTATAAAGGTTTTCGAACATAATACCACATAATATTCAGTTAGGTATTGTTTTCCGGAATTGATTCATGTTTTTAGAGGTACGAGGGCTGCACTAAAAGTATCGGGAATGGAATATTTCCACTGTTTCTGTCATATTAAAATCTTTTTAATTGAAAACTCCTTGGTTTTAAAAATCGAATACCATTTATTTATTTTAAAAAAGATTCTCGGTCTTGTCACAAGGTTTTGTCAAACTTGTTTAGTCGTTGAGAAAATGGAATTGACTCGAGAAAATTCAAGAGCGATGATTTATTATGACTTTCGAAGTGGTTTAACACAAAAACAGTGTGTTGACCGGATGATTTCTGCATTTGGTGATGAAGCCCCATCCAAAACCACAATTTATCGCTGGTTTGCTGAATTTCAACGTTGACGTGTCAAGCTCAGTGATGATCCCCGTCAAGGTCGTCCAAATACTGCAGTCACCCAAGAAAACGTTGATGCTGTGCGTAAGCTGATTGAGGAAGATCGACATGTGACATACCGCGAAATTCAGGCAACTTTAGACATTGGCATGAGTCAAATACAAATAATCTTGCATGAACAATTAGGTGTAAAAAAGTTGTTTTCCCGATGGATACCGCATTCGCTCTGTGAAGAGCAAAAAGCGGCTCGCGTTACTTGGTGCGTCAGAACTCTCGAAAGATTCCACGCAGGATCCTCAAATGCTGTATACAACATTGTATCAGGTGACGAATCCTGGATATACGCGTACGAACCCGAAACAAAAAACCAGTCACGAGTTTGGGTGTTCGAAAATGAGTTAAAGCCAACAAAAATTGTTCGTTCTCGGAGTGTTGCAAAAAAAATGGTGGCCACGTTTGTCTCCAAAACCGGCCCTGTTGCGACTATTCCTCTTGAGGGACAAAGAACGGTTAATGCAGAATGGTATGCTAGCATTTGTTTGCCACAGGTTGTTTCTGAACTCCGTAAAGAGAACTGCAACCGCCGCATCATCCTCCATCACGACAATGCGAGTTCTCACACCGCGCACAGAACGAAAGAGTTTTTAGAGCAAGAAAACATAGAATTATTAGACCATCCGCCGTACAGCCCCGACCTAAGCCCTAATGATTTCTATACTTTCCCTAAAATAAAGAATAAATTGCGTGGACAGAGATTTTCATCACCTGAAGAAGCTGTGGACGCCTACAAAACGGCCATTTTGGAGACCCCAACTTCCGAATGGAATGGTTGCATCAATGATTGGTTCCATCGTATGGAAAAATGTGTCAAATTTCGCGGAGAATACTTCGAAAAGCAATAAATACATTTTTAAATAGTAATGTTGTGTCACTTCCTTGATTCCCGAAATTTTCAGTACCGCCCTCGTAAAACAGAATGAAATAAACATTTCTGTAATTATTATGAGGAAATGTATAATTATATTTACACACAATACACTATTGCGGGTTTTTTCTAAGTATTTAAATTATTCATAATAATAACTACATGTATTATTATTAATTACGGTGCAGTTTAAAAGAAGATGGAGTGACAAAAATTTAAAAGTAAGCTTAGATGGTTTGGTCATGTTGAGAGGATGAATGAAAGGCGACTAACAAAAGGTATTTACCAGGCAGATGTGAGTGGAAACGCCGCGCCGCCGCGCCGGGACGGGCCGCCCTATATAGTGACCTAATTGGTGATGTTCTTCAGAAAGGTCAGGTGCGTAGTACTTGCAACCGGCGCGGCGTGCGTGTATAACCAGATGTATGACGTACACGATGCAACAGGAGTATGTATAGAGTTGAGGAGCGTAGCAGGTGGCGTTGTATAGTTTCTGCCTACCCCCGTGAAAAGGAGGCGTGAGTTTATGTATGTATGTAACTACATAAAATTTTCCCCGTTCCCTTTACTTTTAGGTACGTAATAATAATAAATATGTTCAGCAAAAATAACTTGAATTAACTTTTATGAAGGTAAAAATAATAATCTCCAAATAAAGGCTCTTACACACTCACGCGATATCGGGCGCGACAGGCACCGACAAAGACAATTCCTTTGTCGGTGCATGTCGCGCCCGCGATATCGCGTGTGTTTGTAAGAGCCTTAAAGCAATAACAATTTAATTAATGCACTGTTTTCGCGGACATGCGATAACTTTATTTTTAGGGTTCCTTACCCAAAGGGTAAAACGGGACCCTATTACTAAGACTCCGCTGTCCGTCCGACTGTCTGTCCGTCTGTCACCAGGCTGTATCTCATGAACCGTGATAGTTTAAATTTTCACAAAATATGTATTTTGTTGCCGCTATAACAGCAAATACTAAACAGAATAAAGGCTCTTACATACTCACGCGATATCGCGGGCGCGACAGGCACCGACAACGACAATTCATTTGTCGGTGCATGTCGCGCCCGCGATATCGCGTGTGTTTGTAAGAGCCTTAAAGCTCCCATACAACAAACGTGTTTACGGATGCGTGTCATGTGTGATAATGGTACGGAACCCTTCGTGCGCGAGTCCAACTCGCAGTTGGTAAGTATCATAACATTCGTTAATAATAAAGTCTGAAATAGTCAAATCACCAACCCGTCTTGAGTAAGCGTGGTGATCAATGCTCGTGCCTTCTCTGTATGAGAACATGCCTTTGTCCTGCAGTAGGACAATGAAAGGCTGGTATTTTTATCATAAGATTGTGCCTATAATTACGGTATTACATACATAAACTCACGCCAGCACCGCATGGGGGTAGGCAAAAAACTATAGAACACTATCTGCTACGGTTCTTACATACTCCTTTTGCTTCGCCTACGTCCATACATCTGGTCATACACGCACGCGAACCAATTAGGTCACTTTATGTCCTCCTCGGCGTCCCCTCCCGGCGTTTCCACTCACTTCTGCTTTGTTTGTGTCTTTTGCATTACGGTATTAGTGCCTATATTAACGGTTTTACAAAGAGAGGATCAAAATTCAATCAATCTGTCCAGCCTTTTCCCAACTATGTCAGGGTCGGCTTTCAATCTAACCGGACGCATAGAGCGACTGTCTAAGTGTCCTTGACAACCCAGTTACTGGGTAACACAATACCCCTTGGTAAGACTGGTCAAAGATAGGATCAATAACAAAATTATCATAAATGCAATCAGATAAATAGGTACTTACACCGCCAACTTTAGTTCGTGATATAAGTGTTCCTGATAATCAATAGCCCTCTGTTACGTGATATATGCTACTAGCTGCATAAATAATTATGTAAGTGTTTGTAATCAATACCGCAATCATGTGTGACTAACGGTATAACCTGTTTATGATTCAAAATAAGAGAATCGTTCCGGAAAAATCTTTGGTGTTGACTGTGTTGAGGCGATTATTTATGTTTTCACACATTATATAAATATGTGTAGATAGACGGTCAAAGTTGTGAACTCGTCGAAAAAATTGCGTCCGATTGTTGGCCGCAAAATGCACGCACACTAGAATAACACAATGACGTCGTACGCGAGTGTAAGACGTAGCTGTCACGAACACCAACATAACAAAGTTGGCCTGTTTGTTCTAGGTAGTCTGTTAAATAAACAGATAAAAAAAAAACGGGAATATTCAGAAAAGGCTAGAGAGAGTCTAATACCTGCCACTTGTACAGTCAAAGGCACATTAGTGGTAACTTTAGCACTAGGAAAATCACCCTTACTGCTACGACATAAAGGCGCTGTCAATGTCAAATCGTTGATGTGTACTTTGTAGACAGAAAGCCCAACCGTGTTCCCAACTAGGGACACTGACGACGACCTTAAATGCAGGAATAGGACTGGATAGGAAAATCCGAGATGACGACTAATAGAGAAGTATGGTACAAAAATACATGTTCCTCCGACCACAAATAAATTGGGATAAGGGCAGGAGAATGATGATGAGACTTGATGCGAAAGGCGGAGAACCGGGTGTAAAACGCGACCTGGGACAGGAGAGTCCCTATGTCCAGCAGTGGATTGAGATATGATTGTGCTTGTACTACTAGACTAGAGTGGTGACCAGATGGTGACCAGCCGGGTGGAACAGATCAGCGGAGGCCGCGAACAGATACCCCTCAGCCCCACATACCCCAATTTTTTTTTTCTTAAGGTATTACTTATTGACGTCTAAACTCCGCCATTTTGATTTTATACAACCGATTTAAAAAAAAGTGAAAAATAACTTTAATTTCGGAAGTCAGTGTCTTTGGATCAGAATTTTAGTTTTTTGCCATAGACTTCCGATAATGTTGCTTTTCCCGATGCAGGGACGATAATAGTTGTGGAGTTCTCCTGGTCCAGGAGAACTTCACCATCAGCTCCACTTCGCCGTATGTATTGTGACGAGCATATATTGCTTAGCAGCGATATTGAAGTACGTAATCGAATCGCAACCCGTGAAATACTTATTATTAAGTAGTTCGGGTGGCCATCTGCGGTCTTCATCCTCAGTTCCACTTCACCGAATGGTGGTTTCCGAGAACAAATGCATGAGTTACTATAAAAAAATACCTAAATCGCTATAGATGTGCCCATAAAATTTGAGAATTTCCCTCGATTTCCATGGGATTCTCTCTTCAGATTCAGACTTAGTGACAATGGGACCAACCACCTCGAGAGTGGTTGGTCTCTCACTTAAAAAAAAAAAAAAAAATCAAAATCGGTCCCCAATTGACGGAGAAATCGGTGACCATATATGAAAAAAAAACATAAGAAGAACACATAATCTCCTCCTTTTTGTCAGTCGGTTAAAAACAAAACCTACCTATCTAGCCTATAAACCATCGTGTGACCTAGACAAGTTGATAGACGTCTTATACTCGTATATTAAAACCCATCTAACTGTAGGATGCTTCGGAGGTACAAAGAATCCCACATACATTATACTCGTGAAAAACATTACCCTGGCTTTGCTATCGCGCAGTCGGGTAAAAAGTGAGTAAAAGGGAGAAGGCAGAGATGAAAAGGGTTTGAGCATAGATAGAATCGGTATAGCGGTAACGCCCACATAGATCAAAGGGAAAAATCCATTTAATTCACAACAATATAGAAGTCGTTATCAAATAACCATTAGCGTTATCACCGTTATGCAGCATGCTGTGTACATGTGATTATCTGATAAAGCGACGTATGTGATATCTTTGCATTCTTTGTCGCTTTGTTTACACAACATTGACGGAGAATGAATCGAACATTGCTTTTTATTTGATTAGGGCTCAGGCATCATCAACATTACAGCTAAATGACGTATTCTGCTGGACATAGGCCTCCCCCAAACACCGCCACTTCAGTCGGGTCTGTGCTTCTCGCATCCAGCGGATTCCTGCGGCCTTCACTCAGGCATAGAATAGTTTTTCCTAATGGCTCCGGTAACGTCTAAGAGCACAGGACATTCCGATCGAATCAGTAAATCTGCGGGCTAGTTTCGTTACACACAATGCCTTGGATTTGGTCAATTGAACAACATTAATTGCATCATTTACGTTGTCGCGCAGACCAATTTTTCAAGGAGTATATGAAGGTGAGTTACGCAAATGGAGTGCAGTTGTGTTATCTCATGCTGTACCTATTATGGTGACTGGTTGGCTAAACGAACCACCAACCATATAATTGCAGTGAGTTATGAGAACAGATTGAATAATCTGTGAAACTTTCAGAATTCAGTAGTGCAGCTACGTTCATGAATACTTTGTTAGTGTTACACATCGTGTATCATCTGACCCCGTTTGATACAATGTTACGAATCTAGATTTTTGTAAACAAGTAACAAATTATTAGCAGTAGCTCTCTCTACACAGTCTACACAATGTAGGTCGACTTACAAGTTACAACGCAATATAAGCTTCCAATGTAGTGCATCTTTTACATTTTATCCTCTATCTATAATTTAAAAATGTGCTGCCTTGCAATGTAATGTATAGTCCCTTACATTATCATAACATCACGCCCCGAAGGGTTGGGCAGAACTGTACGTAAAACCCACTTTTCGCCAGTTATGTTTAAGTCCCATGTAACAGCGAGCATTTTGCCATCAAAACCGGGCTGCTACTGAGAAATTCCAGATAGAAAACCGAATAACACTTTACCCGACCTGGGAACCGAACCCAGGACCTCATGCTCAGCAGTAGTGCTTGCGAGCACTAGACCAACGAGGCAGTCAAGTCATACATTATACTCTAACAATAATCAGGAATAAAAGATTCTTCTTTGTCGAACTTCACCGATAAAGTGGCATGCACACAGACGCGGCGTATATTACAAATCACGTGGTCGTCGATAAAAGGTCGCAGTGGTTTATGTAAGCAAGCGAAAGTGAAATTTTCGCGGAGCCGCGCGCGACCTGCACCGCGCGTTAAGGCGACGCACTCGTCGAATTAATGCGAAAGTTTGTGCATTGCCTAATGACTGGAAATTGTGCGACAGATAGGAGTTATTTATCCTTGAATTGTTGGAACATGCTGCGGGTAATGTTTTTTGTGTAAAGGGAAAATGTTTAGAATAATAAATTGACGGAAATGCAATGCATATTGTTAGGTCCATGTTACCACGAATCAAAGACATTTTGTAAATACAATTACAACAGACGAGGCAATGCGGACATTAATTAAAAATCAGTTTAGTTCTACGCTCCACATGACAGGTCGCACTTTGTGCTACCAAAAAATAATTTTCGAAGAAAATAATGTCTAATCGTGCATTATGGTATTACAAATGATAACTACGGTATATTTTCGTTAGTATTTTATCATTTGCCCAATATTTAGATAGTATATTTATACCTATGTGTCAAAATATCTGACGGATGGTATTATAAGGCTGGTGTCAGTAAAAGTGTAACGTGTTAAACTTTACAATACAGGCTGCTGTGTCATTTTGCTATATTACGCTAGATGGCGTCACTAAGACATGGGGTCAAAGTTTTTAACCGACTTCCAAAAATGTGAAGGGTATTCTATGACATTTCTTCTGGTACCCTTCTCTATAGTATCTTAAATCTCTTTGCCATAAATAAATAGGCAGTAAGACTTCAGATTTTATAAAACAGGCCGTATCCGACCTGCAGAAAGCGGACCGTATCTCCATCATTACGTTAGGTTAGCTAAAAACGCCAAACAAACATAATTATCAACTTTCAACAAAGCGATTACAAAACAACTTGTTTATTTGTTTTTCGCCTACATAATGCGTTGCGGTCGGAAACAGTGTCGGTCGCAATCTTGCACTGATAGCTTCGAATAGAGAGGTCTTTGCCCTTGGGAGCCAATAGACTCGCTATGGAACAAAAATAGCCAGTTACAATTAGCTCAGTTCTACAGTAATTGCTTCATTTGGTGTCGCATAATGCCCAGTGGACCATATTGGATGGAAAAAGTAAAGACTCGATTGTTGCTTAGTTGCTATCAGGGCCGTGGAATCTATATAATTATATACTAATACAATAAAGCTAAGAGTTTGTTTGTACGCGCTAATCTCTGGAACTATCAGTCGGATTTGAAAAAAATTTTTGGCAATTGGTAGCCCGATTTTTGAAGAAGGGTTTTAGTCTATTTAACATTACGCTACGACCATTAGGAGCCGAGCAAAAATAAATTAAGTCAGAAAGAACGCTAAGCGAAGTAATAACGCGGGCGGGAGATGCGATACGACGCGGTGGGTCGGAGGAACAAAAAAAAATTACACAAACGAAGTCGCGGGCAGAAGCTAGTCAAAGGTATTCTACTGTATCTATCTGTTTGAAAAACATCATGAAGATACTTTGACTTTCGCAGTCAGGAATCTTCAACACACGGCAGGCAGGACGACCAATGTTCAGTTCTTCTCTGACAAAAAGAGGTCTTGCCTTGCAGAGGGACAATTACAGGCTGTTATGACAATCATGGTAACTGCTATCATTCGTGGCCTTGTGGACTGTCCTCATACACAAGTGATAGCATTTTGACTGATGTTGTTTATTGTCAGTTAATAAGTATGTCGTAATTGGCAACAGTAATCATACGGATATAAATAAAACTGTGTTTATTTTTAAAGGTTACTTACTATCATTATTTATGTGATACGGACTACAGACAGAAATATTCTCTTTATAATATTTGATGGAGAAAATTGGCAAGGCCTTGGGAAATTTCCTGCTTGAGTTCGGAGCCAGCAATATGAGGATACCACCCAAGCTGCATGCAATACGGTAGACAACGAATTTAAATCACCAAAAACTTAATATGGAGCCGTTGGGTTTCTTGCCGGTTA
The DNA here is from genome assembly GCA_963921375.1 of Tiliacea citrago. NCBI lineage: Eukaryota > Metazoa > Arthropoda > Insecta > Lepidoptera > Noctuidae > Tiliacea > Tiliacea citrago. The sequence continues at coordinate 24,175,148 of OY992796.1, forward strand.
TTCTCCATAGGATTGGAACCGTGCACCTAGCTTCTGACGTTTCCTAAGTGCCCATGTGTAATATGAAATAAAATATTTTTATTTTATGAAAAGAGCAAGATTTTGTGAGTATGTGAAAAAGCACATATATACGTATGGACAGCGCTTCGCCTTAACAGTTGTCTGCTAGAGAAATTCCCCTTGAAAAGCGAAAGGTGGTTACACATCACGTGTTTCTCGGTCGATGGTAGGTGGTAGGTACATAGGTAGCTTCTGAACGACAACCAGTTTCCAACCAAACTAGTAGAAAGGGGTATCAAGGTAACCGATGATCACTTTTGAATACACACCCACGTTTTGTTTGAAGTTGAGTAAGTTTTGGAGAGAGGTAATGTTGCTTGCTAGTGCATTTGGGTCTTTAGAAACGAGTGGCGTGTTAAATAACTAAAAAAAAACCGGCCAAGTGCGAGTCGGACTCGCGCACGAAGGGTTCCGTACCATTATCTATAAAAACTGCAAAAAAATCACGTTTGTTGTATGGGAAAAATATTTGTTTTATTTTAATTTAATCATTGATTTTTAAAGTGAATATATAACTAAATATTCTATGAATATTTCAAATATCTACCTGTTTCCGTTATCAATACCGAGCAAAAACGACCAAAAAAATCTCGTTTGTTGTATGGGAGCCCCCTTAAATATTTATGTTATTCTGGTTTTTAGTATTTGTTGCTATAGCGGCAACAGAAATACATCATCTGTGAAAATTTCAACTGTCTAGCTATCACGGATCATGAGATACAGCCTGGTGACAGACGGACAGACAGACAGACGGCGGAGCCTTAGTAATAGGGTTCCCGTTTTACCCTTTGGGTACGGAACCCTAAAAACGAGCGAGTCTTACAGTAGCCGCATATGGTTTTTAACATCTGACATCTCACTTTGGTAATAAGCAACTAAGCAGCGACAGAAATTAGCGTCAAAATTGAAAAGCTAAATACTGAAATATTTATTCGAACAATATTCGTTACTACGAGGTCGCCCGCTGGTCGAAATTCGACCCACTCTACTTACAATCTAAAGAGTACTTGCCAATTAAATGCTACTAAAAAGTAATTATTTATTCCATGCCCAAGCTGTCACTTCCTGTTAGACACTTCCGTCCCTTTTTATGAAATCACTCCCACAGAAAGAGAGAGGAAAGTTAAAATGTTAAGCATGAAAATGAAAAAATCCAAGTGCAACTAAAAAGTTGAAAACAAGCTCACTTTTCAAGGAGTTCGTGGCAGCAGGTCAATTTCAGATTTGAAGCCACCAACTGGAGCGGACTGCTTTTACTTGATTTTTGATTTTATAAAAATAAAACCTAGCCAATAACCATAGCGCGACCTAGACGAGTCGAGACTTCGAGAGACACCTCATGTATTAAATTCTATCCAGGCGTTAGGAACCGTCGAGGATATAAAGAATCCCACATACATACATACATAGATCACCATCTGGCTAGCCCTTTCCCAACTATGTTGGGGTCGGGATTGTCTCTATACAAAGATACGCGTGAAAAACATAACCCTTTCTTTGCTGTCGCTCAGTCGGGTAATAAGACTGACCGTGATCAGCACATCTCAACCACGTTCAAGAGCTGTCAGTGTCATCATTGTTGTGGACTGACAATTGACACTGACAAGTGTCAATAACACTTGTCAGTGTCAATGTCAGTGAAAATTTCACCTAGCTTGGGACCAAATTCTACTTTCAAAAACGCCTATATTTTCTTGCATGGATAATGGAACAGTCTTGATCCTGTAACGCCCGTCATTGTGCAGTTCTGCAATTACTAACCTCGAGGCACAGGAACTTCACTGGACTGTTTACTTTAGCACGCAGTGATTTCATCTATTAAAATATTTTTGGACGAAAGGATAAGGAAAGGAAAATTAAATTTTACTTTTTTGCTAAGATACGAGGTGTTCAAAATGGTAGCCGTTTTGACGTAGGCATAGGTTTTTTCTCTTTACTACAGAGCGGGTAGCAGCTGATAATGTGCTAGGACTAATTCCATAGAGAATCGTGGTAAGTAAATCTTTGAGTTCCTGAACACTCATATTTATTTTTATAAAGTTATTTTTTTTTTAAAGAATCAAGAAGCGTGAGATCAGGACTGCGCGGTGGTCACGCTATAGGACCATAATTATGTTTGTATCCACTGCCTTGCGAATTGCCGGTTCAAATAAGAACGGGTATGGCGGCTGTTGAGCAGACTTTCAAAAATTACTATCAACCAAGCAACAAACTATCTAGATTCTGTTTTCAAAGCCAATTAAATTATGACGCGTATTCGTTCGAAATTCGAAGTTTAATTATTTTTTGTTTATTTTTGGCCAGTCTTCTTTGCAGCGGTCCATATAACCATCATAAAAAACTTAGTTGGAGTCACATTTCCTACGAAATGTATGGGAAAAGTTTTTTGCGATTTATGACTTTTCTAGTACTCAAACCTCAGTTGGTCCATTAGAGGTTTTTGATCCTTATAAGAAACCGGATCGATTGGCATAAAAAAAAAGATTTTGTGAATATTGCCTGTTTTCCTACTGACTGTACATTTGTTTCAAAATATGTGACTGCAGATCAAAATTACTCAAAAAGTTAAGGACAGTCTCTTAAGACCGTTTTCCTGTAGCTACAACGGTTAAGGTAGCTGCCCTTACTGCCCTATCTCAAAAATCCACCCTGTATATACCATAAGAAGTCGCTTTTCACGAGTCTGTCTGTGTATGTGACCGCGTTGTTCTTCTAAACTACGCAACGGATTTTGATGCCGTCTTCAACATCATTTAGAAATTTTATTAGATAAACTAAACTAGTCGCAAAAATTGTGTGAAGCAGGGGCGAAACGCCCGGGTGTCACCACTGTGTGGATCGCCCGGAGCTCACGGTGGAGCATACGGTGGAGGTCTGCTCTGCTTGGGCGGAGCACCGCCGTGTCCTCACGGAGGCGATCGGCGGCGGCGATCTCTCGCGTCCGGCCATGGTTCGGAACGAGAGTGCATGGGAGGCCGTAACCTCCTTCTGCGAAACAGTAATGCTCGCGAAGGAGGAGGCGGAACGCGTGAGGGAAAGGCAAAATCCACGCCCTCGCGCCCCTAGTCGCCGCAGGAGACGCCCCGGGCGTCGGGAATCGCAGGCCGATTCCGGCCACCGTAAGCGCGGGCTTGCGGACGGTGAGCGATGGGTCGACGGCGCGTTGTGTTCCACGCGCACCTCAAAGGGAGCTCGGCACCAATTGACGGGGTCTGAAAGGGCCAATGCCTGCCAGGGTTACGAGTCTGTCCGAAAGGGATATCGTGGCCCTGGCACACAGGCATTTGAAGGAACACGGGTGAGTTTTAGTCAGTAAAAGTCAGACAAGTCAGTCCCGCTCCGCCCAGAGCGTGAGAAGTTCTTTGAAAAATTCCAAAAACAAAAAAAAAAGGGCGGGTCACTAGTTAGCAAACAAAAGCAATTATTTGACGGTAATTTTTGGTCAATATTTTGAACTTATATTCTATTATTTTGAATAATTGAACTAAATTAGGGTACATGTGAAGTCCAAAACATAAAATATAATTATAGTTGAGAGCAAAATAAAATAAAGACTTACACTTAAAGAAAACAATACCGTTATTACGTAAGTTTATCACATTAATTTAGAATAGTATTGTTCTAAAGAATTTATAAACAATGTTGATAGTGTATTGTACGTTTCTGATACTAGCACAGACGTAGGCTATAAGTTCAAAATGTCGCAATAAGATGGGATACGGATACTTTATGGCGAACGTAGGTGAAGGCATTAAGTCTGTTTTATTTATTTCTTAGTAGCAGCTCGGAGTCGGGATTGGTGTCCGGTTGGATGACAATAGGCTCGCCCCCTATTACAGAGGACTTAAACATAACTGGCGAAATGTGTGTGTACTATAGAGTACATCTCTGCCCAACCTTTCGGGGAAACAAGGAGCGATGTTTTAATATGTCATGTGTTGATTTATTTATCCAGTTATCTATTTTAATATTTAATATAATGTTAAAAAGAATACACCGAAAACCCAGTGGTCTGATGGTGGAGAACGAAACACAAAATTGCGAGCGATTCATTACAATTATGTATTGAAAAACAAACATAATTGTTATTGTTCAACTTGTGGTATTTAACACGCAACTCAACCCAACTTGCGATCAGTGTACCTACTTAATCAAATAACAACTGTGTAAATATTTATTTCGTTTATTTTTCACAATAAATGAAAAAATATTAAGTGTGGCATTGTCATTGACAATTTTATTCATCTGTTTAGTCAGCGAGTAAGTGACCTTTCTCTTTGTATAAACAGATTCAAGGCTCCCGCAGACAGGCGCGACGCGACACTAGTTAGCACAATTTATATCGCGCCCGCGATATCGAGCCAGTTTGCACGAGCCATAACTAGCACTAAACTTGTTTTTTACTTTTTAGTTCGTTTTTATCAGGGCAGTCGTGTTTTAAATTAGTTATAATACTTTTATTATTTTATACATACTAGTGACAAGCTTTATTTTTAAACATGTCATGCTAGGTGGCGTTAATTTTCAACTAACGGTGGTTTTATATTCTCACGGCGCGGCGGCGGCGAGGCGAGGTGTGGATGGGATGGATGAGGAAGAGGATTCGCAAAATCTGATTAAATCGTTTTCAGCCAAAGATGAAATGTTTGTTTTGCATGAACACCCTACATTTATGTAAAATGTATGCCAATAAATTATAATTGGTTTCGGAATGTGGAGCACATTCTGAAACTAATTATAATTTCATCAAAGCCTTCAATTTGATACCCAGATTTTAATAATTCAAGTTTTTTTTTTCACATTTGAAAATGGAGCCATACTGCCGCCATCTTAATAATTTTTCAATAGTTTATAGCCACTCACCCACAGTGTCACTCGGGATGATGTAAGGATCCTAACGATACCAAACAAACAAACACACACACATTGGACACATCCAAATCTGCTCAGGCATTTAAAAGTTATGGTGAATAAAGAAACTCAAATACATACACACATACATGAACCATGAAAACATTGCACTCCTTTTTTGGGCAGTCGTGTAAAATAAAAATGTAATACCTTCATACTATAAGCAATATAACATGCTAGCCAAAACAAAGGAGATGTCCGCTTTTTGTATGGGCGTTGGTTTTTTATTCCGAGAAAAATCTAACCAGCGCCAAACTACACTTAAATAAAAGCGACAAAAATATGAAATTTGTAACCACTGAAATAATATTTTTAGACCCCTCCATTTAAGAGAAAAAATATAAAATGTTTAATGTTAGTACATATATGTTATTTGTTGATGGCAACCCAAATAAAATCTCCCACACACTTTGACAATGTCTAATTTGACAGCTGATTATATTCGTCTGTCAAAATATGACATAAAGTGTTGACTGACAGGCATCATCCGTCTGATTCGTCTGCTGTCAAGTGCTGTGATGCTGTCACACTTGTCACAGGTCACACTGTCTCGTCTCGTGCATTCGTGATAACCAGTGTTCTCGTATTTTAATTTGTGCTTTCATTGATTTTCCTGATTTTACTGACTTGGCTTTTCACAACGGATTCTTCTACTTTGCACATGATTAGGATACCAGTAGCTTATGAACCTTTAACCCTGACGACATTGCTTTTTCATAACGGTTATTTGATACTGCACGCGTTTAGGACTTCGGATTTCGGATTTAAAACCCCCAATGTAAGTACTGTTCTTTATTCTTATTTAGCTCCCTATGGGTTTTATTTGCATAACCTTTGCCTCTTTTAAGTCCACTGACAGTCTGCAATCATTAACATCCATTTCTATTTTCAGATTATTGTTACAGTTATGGCTCTCTGCATGAATTGCAACATAGCCACACATGTTAATCAGCAGTATGAATATAACGCTTTAAGCATGAGCCCTGAGATAGTCTCAATAATTGAAGAATGGACTGCTCAGGAGGTAATGTAAATTACCTAAATGTAACTTTTTTTTTAATTGTTTGGTACCAGTCTTATGTTGAAAAAGATTATACAGCACTAATTTGCTCAAAAAACATGCAGAAAAACGATACTGTGTTCTGAACATAAATTATTTTGTTTTTAGGTAACAGACGGAGATTGCATTTGCCAAGAATGCATCAACCTATTGCTGATAGAACTGAGTAACAGAAACGACCATAACATTGGTGACCGACAGCTGGGTCATCAATCAGTATGTGTGTGTTGTGGTGTTTCTATATCAAGAAGAACAGGCAGGCACTCTCGTCCCCTACCTGATGGTCATCCTGAGCGGGCTTATATAGCTAGCATCATCAACCCCCGTCAGGTAAATATGTAAATTAAATATTTTCACTTGATAATATTGTATTACTGATTACTGAAACACACAATAAATGAAAACTTAATTTCAGATCCCTGCTAATGCTCGAGCATGTAATGCCTGCTGGCAACAAGCTCATAACAATATTCACGAATTGATGGAACCACCAAGAGAGGCTCAAGTGACTCAAGACAATGTAGAAAGTAGGTCTAGCTCTGTGGCTGAACCTGTAAGTGCACTCAGTTCAGAAATTGATTTTGTCAATGTAGTTCAAAATGAGAACAGGTATGTAGAACTAGATGGTTACAGTCGGACACCGGATTCATCAAATCATTGTTTTGTTCCCGAGTGTATAAATATGGAACGTTTGAGAGTACCCATGTACCTTAGAAAACGAATATTAATTGACTATAAATTATATGTCTCACCTAATGCCCGAGTATGTGAAGGACATTTAAGTGTTTATAATTGGGAACTGTTGAATGAATTTCAGTTCACAACGCAATTTACCCTGAATCATGTTGTAGAAATGTTAGATTTATTAAGAAAAAAAACAATTAACATTATTGATTTTGAAAATGTGGAAAATATGAATAACCATATATGTCATTACTGGACAGGCTTGACTGTATTGAATTTTTTAACAATACTCAGCATTATTACCAATCAATTATCAGCTGTGTGTTGAAAACCAAAAACGGCTTTAGGATTATACCTTATGAAAATAAGAACTGGGGAGCCAATTAGACGAATTGCATCATTGGTTTGTATAAATAAATCGGTAGCGTGCAGTTATATGAAAAAGGCACGTAATTGTATGAAAGAATTTTATGTACCAATACATTTAGGTGTCAATCGTATTTCTCGAGCAAGCCTGTCCAGTAGAAATCTTTTAATCCCACAGGGTCTTTTTGGAACAGCAAAAAATAACCCCATAGTTATTTGCGATGGAACCTATGTATACTTACAGATTTCGTCAAATTATCTGTTCCAAAAAAAATCATACAGTTTACACAAGTTTGCAAATCTTGTTAAACCTTTTTTGCTGGTGGCCACCGATGGCCACATTATAGACATATTTGGACCATACGCAGCCACAACATCTGATGCTACAATTATGAAACTGCTGTTCCAAAATGAAAATTCTAATTTAAGGCAATGTTTTGGACAGAATGATGTATTTATTCTTGACCGCGGCTTTAGAGACTATCCCACTGCTCAGATCTTTGGGATATTCTGTGTACAAGCCAGAGACCCTAAGTGAAGGCGAAACTCAATTATCAACTGAAAAAGCCAATAGATCTCGACTAGTGACACTGTGCAGGTGGGTGGTAGAAGTTGTAAACGGTCGGTTTAAACGGGATTTTAAAATCTTTAGAAATAAATATTTTAATATTGGGTCTAGAAATCTTATGGATGATTTTAAAATTGTAGGAGCCATTTTAAACCATTTCCATCCCGTTTTGACTGACCGTCCTGATGCCCAAGCTATACTGGACAGAGCTAATCAGAGAATGGCCATGCCAAATTATTTAGCTGACTATGTGATTGGGCATCAGCTTAATAGACGCCGAGCCAGTTTCGTACAGATAAATGCTCAAATACCACAGCTGAATATGTTCCCTACGATGGACATGTCAGATTTAGTTCTATTTAGCTTAGGAATTTATCAAATTAAACAGGCTCGCTCTTATTATGGGGAACATATTCGGCCGAACGGTACTTTTACTGTAGAAGTAAGTGAAGATTTACTATTAATAAACATTCCAGGCATTTCGTCATCACATGAAACAGCTTTGATCAGAGGACGAATAAAGTCACGCCACTATAGTAATAGAGTGTATTACACATATATTTTACTCAAAGTGGCAGAGACTAGTTGGCAAAGCTGTTTATCTGACTATTATTGCAGTTGCATAATTGGAAAAAGAACTGTTGGAAGCTGTGCTCATGTGATGACAATTGTCTGGTATCTTGGATGGGCCCGGCATCAAAATGATATAATATCTCCACCTGCTCAGTTTCTCGACAATATTTTAACAAGAGAAGACATTGAAAATGAAGAAAATCAATAAATGAATATCTAAGACTATACAAAGTTTTATTTCATACCAAAACTGTAAGCCGACGTTCGCACGGACATAAAGATATCGCGACGGGATATTATCGCGCAGTGCATTTTCAATGCTATGCTTGGCGCCGAGAGATGAAAATCCAACAATGTGTTTTTTGACGCGCTGGGATACACTCTGTTGGATTCTCACCACCGAGCGGTGAAAATGCAGTGCGCCAAAAAAAATCGTGGTATTTTTCCGTTCATGCGAACGTCCAATTATAGCATAATAATTCAGTTTTCCAATAGCATATTTTGCTGAAAAGCTTTTCATCTACTTCCGATCTCGATTCCAAGTCATAAAAAAGGAATTCTACGTAATTAAAAAATGTTCTCAATCAGTAGATACTATTAACATATTAAAATAATTACTTATTACAACTTGCACATAAACATTCTAAGTAGCCATGATCATACCTATAGAGTGCCCTTTCAGTTCTAAAAGGTTAGACTAAACATTTTTGACTGAAAATACCCCATTTCATCATATTTCTTATTGTTTACTTTGTCATAATCATCCATCAAATATCTAAAGACAATAATGACAGTGCCATGTGTCAATTTTGACAAGTTTTGTATTTGTTTAGGGTGTGTTCACTTTAATATACTAGTTAGTTAGAAAGGTTTGTTCGTTTTAGGAGTAAATTCACACTAAAATAAAAAAACCATTTTTCTCAAAAATGGAAGCCTTTAAAAATGTATGTTATAGTTAGAAACACTAGCTTTTGGGTTGTCTATCCAAATATATTTAACTGATCCTGGTTAGAATTATTGAATAATAAAAAACCATTTTTGGACATGTCCTTTAGACATCTGCGAGTCTCTGTCTAACTATAAGAAATGTTTAAGAGGAGGCTCCCTATTTTTATGTTAATTTGCATGAATATTCCGATACAGTCTCACATACAAGCAAAATGAAACTGTAGTATATGATTTATTCGATCTTTTTCTTTCCATGTTGAAGACAATTTTATTATGTAATTTTTATTCGAAAATCTTCTCTTTTTTAAGGATAATTATAAAAAAAACAAGCAAGATTGTTAGGTTTTTTATGTCTAAAATAAATATTCACAGCAAGAAAATATAGTTTATTATCCAGCCACCAGATATTTGTTCTCTAGATCAATTATTACTTTAGTTATAAACAAAATAAGAATTGAGACTTACGCTATTTAGTTTCGTGCTCGAACACGATCAAAGAGCGCACGCGATATTTAACGTTATTTATTTAAACTTCTCACACACAATTAGGTACAAAGGCGGACTTAATGCCTTAGGCATTCTCTTCCAGTCAACCAAGGGTGGTGAAGAGATAAGATGGCGGGTGCTTTATTACTGATGTTTTAGCGTTTAGCACATAACGGAGTGGCAAGGGGCGGAGTTTGCGTGGAAATCTGGTCTTAATAGATTTAATTTAACTCTTCTTTTTTTATGACCTTTAAAAAAATATTAACTGTTCCAAATTTTACCTATTATTGTATTATTTATTTTATTAATATTAATGTGTTAGCTTGGTTGTTAACTTTATTGTGCATGCTATGGGCTCCTACACGTGAAGGAGTACACTTACTAATTAATGTGTTAGCTTGGTTGTTAACTTTATTGTGCATGCTATGGGCTCCTACACGTGAAGGAGTACACTTACTAATTAATGTGTTAGCTTGGTTGTTAACTTTATTGTGCATGCTATGGGCTCCTACACGTGAAGGAGTACTCTTACTAATTAATGTGTTAGCTTGTTTGTTAACTTTATTGTGCATGCTATGGGCTCCTACACGTGAAGGAGTACACTTACTAATTAATGTGTTAGCTTGGTTGTTAACTTTATTGTGCATGCTATGGGCTCCTACACGTGAAGGAGTACTCTTACTAATTAATGTGTTAGCTTGGTTGTTAACTTTATTGTGCATGCTATGGGCTCCTACACGTGAAGGAGTACTCTTACTAATTAATGTGTTAGCTTGTTTGTTAACTTTATTGTGCATGCTATGGGCTCCTACACGTGAAGGAGTACTCTTACTAATTAATGTGTTAGCTTGTTTGTTAACTTTATTGTGCATGCTATGGGCTCCTACACGTGAAGGAGTACACTTACTAATTAATGTGTTAGCTTGGTTGTTAACTTTATTGTGCATGCTATGGGCTCCTACACGTGAAGGAGTACTCTTACTAATTAATGTGTTAGCTTGTTTGTTAACTTTATTGTGCATGCTATGGGCTCCTACACGTGAAGGAGTACACTTACTAATTAATACCTTATGTTGCCCTTTATTTATGTATCATGAACTGTGTATATCTTTTGTTGGAGATCCCAAATCAATAAATAAATACTGACTTATCTATGCATCGTCAGTCGAACTGTATGTTCAAGTTTCAATTACATCTCTGCCTGCATCAGTAGAGACACAAGTCTCACAGAGTATGTTTAAGTATGTCGTCGTCTTGGAGGGCAATGGAGCTAAGCTACAATTTTGAAATTGTAGCTTAGCTCCATTGCCCTCCAAGACGACGATGTGTCTGATGAAGTTATTATTAAAATGATCCGGAAAAAATCTTATCATTAACAGAATAATAATTACATAAAGTTTATCGCCATGTATCGTAGTTTTATTACTTTTGTATTGATTAAAAACTGACCTCGGAATTTTAAAACGTGAGACATTCAGCAAATCAGCACCAGCGCAGCAACAGTAAGTACGTCACATTATAAATATGATATATTTACAACTTTACATACATTGTATGTTTTATGATTTTCTGATATTTATTTTTATTGCAATTAGTACCGATGCCGACACCGCTTCTACTACTTTTCTAATTTTACAGGGTTAGTTTAACGCACAGTCAAATTGCTACTCATCTATGGCTATCGTTTAACATAAAAAACTGGCCAACACGAATTGTGCCCAAATAGGCTCCCCCCTATTACATGGTACTTAAACATAACTGACCTCTGCCTAACCCTTCGAGAATACAGGCGTGATGTTATGTACATTATAAAATAATACGACAATGTCTGAAACTTTCACAAAATCATAACGATTGTAGGTCATGCATTTTAGCGGTTAGCATCTTAAGGTACCGTTACTGATACAGGAACATTTGGTACAATTTCTGCCTGCCGACAAATCATGACTCACCGATGATAAGAGCAACGACCTTTATTATTACCTTTCTTATAATCTTCGTACTAGCCCACAAGGCTCGTGGCTAAATAATAACAGCCGCACGGGTCGATATTCAAGGTTAAGCAACGCTTGCCGAGGTCGGTCAGTGGATGGGTGACCGTCCATTACCGAGACCCTCTCCGTGGCTCGGAAAGCACGTTAAGCCGTTGGTCCCGGCTGTCATTTGTAGATCACAACAGAACAGTGGAACAGGCGTTACAAGATGATACGTAACGGGGAGTCAGAAGCCCAAGTCGTAGGACTGGTGTCACAAGGGGTATCGTGTTACCCAGTAACTGGGTTGTGGAGGTCCGATAGGCAAAATACTGGTATTCAGCTTCATCCGGTTAAACTGGAAGCCGACCACGACATAGTTGGGGACATGCTGTTGAATCTTCGTAGGTACTAGTTTAACGATACTGTTTATAGAGACACTGCTCTTTCAGAAGAAGCATCTTCTTCTCAAATTCTATAGCGTCGCTGATCAGTGCATGAACTTACATAATCAAGAGATTTCATTAACGCCAGAACTCTCTCGACTTCTGCAACTCGTATTAGTCATCAGTGGAATCCTAATTTGATTATGAACGAGTAACACTAATGGTCATAATAAATTAATTATACTATCCAAACACGGTCTTAAAGGATGCAGTGTTTCAATTTTACGTAGTTTATGATAAAAAATAAGACTATTTATTCAACAGCCAAACTAATAGCCAACAAAAGTAAATATTTAATCGAAATCAGTTTAATAAAAAATTGCCAAATGTCGATTTCTGAACAGTGTATCCCGATTATCTTTGATTTATTTTCTAGACTCACGTCAAGTTACCCACTGCCAGCGTTACGTCAGACATCACATAACACACTCGAATCAATATCATTTTTCTTGTAAATAATCGACTTTCTTTCTGTAAACCATCAGACAATCAAATTCTTACTTTATTCCGAGAAAAATAAGGTAGTATTTTCGTTGGATCATGCTGTTCAGTTCACATGGCCGGTTTGCCTTCACCTAAAATGCTAATCGCTGTAGCGGTAACCGAGACGGCCCGGGCAGATATCTAACGGTAAAGGATTGCTTGTAATATCTCCACGGTAGTTAGCACTCCGACCGGATCATTCAGACACGCCTTCCGTAAAAACCTACTGTTTAATGATTTTGTTTTTTTTAAGAAACTTTTCAATCTTGGTCACGTTTTTGGCGAGAAACGTAATAATTTCATTCTACAGTTTTGTCAAATATTACTATTGACTAGTTTATTGTTTAGGCCTTTCAAGCAAAGAATGATGTCTTCATCAGGTTACATAAGGATTTCTTGGTCTCAAAATAGTGATTAAGATATAGACAATCTATGATAAAACAAAAGATATGAGGCGAGTCACATCATATTCATAATATTCAAATGATATCACGAGACCTGTTTCTAAGTTAGCAACTAAAATTCTTGAGGATATAATAACCTGTGTGAGGGGCCCGAAGACACAACACAAGTTCACAACCACACCACATCGCAGCGACTAAATGTGGGCAAGCAGTAATTACGTGTGGATAGTGATGCTGTCCAATTTTGATCGCTAGACTGGCTATTCGAGAATATTCTGAAAAAGTTTTACAACACACCGTCACCGATTTGGATAAAAACAATATCATAAAGATTATGCCATGAATCGACCGAACGACTAAATAAAATAAATGAGTCTATGTAGTGTTAATAATAAAAGAATCGTGAACAAAAAAACCACAAGGAATTAATATATTTATGAACATTTTGTAGAAACATTATCAGCTCGTAGGTACTACCTCTAACTCCAGTTAGGTTTTGCCAATGACGTCTCAATTTCTTAGCAGATACTATGAGTAAGTTGGAAACACAGAAAACAAAATAAATAATAAAGAAAGTTGGTACAATGTGTTGATGACGTGGTGGCGTACCTATGTTATTTGTGCAAAAATGTATAAAAGGGAGGAAGTACTTATAATCAAAATGTGAGAACTGACTAATAAAATAATGTTTACCAGCGTTTTGTGCGGCCTGCTAATATTGTACTGATGTTATCAATTAAGAGCTTTGAGAAATCACTGCTTATTCTCTGATTTTCCCGTTATGGGAAAATAAGCCTGGTTACTGCGTTCAAGACTTTAAATAAGTTTTGTAGGTACGCAATGGTTTCACCAATTTATCATACATCATTCACAAATAAATCAAAACCCCGGGTACTTCCCGTTGACCTAGAATGATGAAATTTGGCAAGAAACATGATCTCACAGCATAAGGAAAAAGTCCGAAAATCGTAAATTTGTAGTGTTATCACATTTTTTTTTTGCGTTTACTGACTTACATTTTGCAGTGGGAGAAGTGACCGTGAGTCCATGACGTATATCGATGTACGGGAGAACATGTTTTTCAACTACAATGTTAAGTTTGTTTTTGGGAAAAGGTCATCCCAACCACGGAACCCTTCATTTTGCGTGGTTTGCGTGGTCCGACGCGCACTTGGCCGGTTTTTTTTTTTTGGTCTAGTGGTCACAAGCGCTTCTGCTGATTGTAGACAAAATAAAATAAAACTTAGAGAGACCGGAGAATATAAATTTCTAGGCTGCTTCCTCTCCAAGTAAAGAAAACGAAATTAAAATACTTCGATCACACCACCTTTTAGAACTTCTATTTAGGCTGATGTTTAGCGGAATACTTATAATAGCCAAATACCAATGTTTACACTTTACACACATCCTCTTGAGTTTTTTACAATATTTCACGACCTCTGCTAATTCGCTTTCAAAGTAAATAACTATTCATTTTTGTTCAAGAGGATGTTCAAGTGATTTTAAAAGTCAAGTTCCTGTTATAGAAAGTGACGTGTTTTTTGCTGCCTTATGAGATGACGCATAAGACGCATTATTCATACAATATCTTATTGACCCCATCTTCATAGTATGTAAACGATCATTTGAAGACAGGATCTAACAAAAGATTTTTGAGTTGATCAACAATATTCTCGGAAAAAATTAATGGCAACAAGTTTCCACTTATCAACACATTCCTGCACTGGCATCTTATCAGCTGTCAACTTGAAAGTAATGGATTGTCATTACCTTTCGTTACTGCAACAAGTATTAAGTAGGCGATATCCTTTGTTGCAAGACTTGCAAGTGCTCCACTACGTGCTACTGAGCATGTAATCTACATCAAATCACATCAGCGCGTCAAAATACACGTCACATCTTGTTTTTATTATATGGCAAACAAGCTAACGGCCCACCTGATTTTAAGTGGTTACCGTCCTGCGAGCATCTGAAATACCGGGACATCATGAATGCGTTGTCATCTCAGAGACAAAGCTGAAAAAACTCATTTAGCTGTAATTGCACCGGCATACAACCCTTAAGAGGGCCCTTCCCGGTCCATCTATCGTAAACACGAGCATGGTCGAAAAGTTTGTTGTTTCATCCAGCGCTAGTGAGAACTACTAACAAGCAAGTGAGAACGCGATAACATTGAACGAAAAATATTGTGCGGATATTTCATAAAACTTGTTCCAGGAAAAATACGTGTATTTGAGTAAGCCTTTCAAGTTTGTGAAATAAATTTATATCATTTAGAATCTGCATTACATCCGCGAGGTTTCTATCACGATGTTTTCTTTACTTTTACAATATATGAGTACATTATGAACGGCCAAAGTTTAGGTAAAATTTTCGCAAAGACGGAGATTTTTGGAGGCTTATACTGAATTTGTGTCTCCAAATTTTTAATTTTTTGCTTGCATAGATACCTAGAGATAGTGCACAAGATACCTATTTGTTCAAAAATTTCAAAGAAAGATGTGTTACGTACAATACAACGCCATAATCACGTAGGAGCGTTTGTATGAAAAGTATGACGCGTTGGCCGCTCTTAAAACCGAGGCAGAACAACGCTGTTTGGCGGCAGAAATAGATCTACATATAGAAATAGGTAGGATCCCCGGACAAAAATCTCTACCTACATATTATGTCAAAGTAATATTATCTATAGTGTTTGCAAGAAAAAACTGCGAATTCTTCAGTAAATATTTGCCAAATGTGGTCGAAACCCAACCAGCTTGCAGTGAAAGTAATGAAAATAAGTTGTTTGATTTTAGAGATTTCCTTAACAGTGTTGTCTTTGTCAATGCATAGATAAGGTGATTTATGCATTGAAAAAGAAAAAAGAATGGTACTAAAATGAAGATTGAAAATCATTTAAGTGTTAAATTATATATTCAAGCCACAGGGTTCCACAGGTTTTAAAGAACGATAAATTATTAATTACCTGTCCGTAAAATAAAAAGTTAAGTACCTGTCTGTAAAATAAACAAGTATCGACAATAAGTCAACAATATTAATTTTCTAGTAGCATGACGCGCGAATATGCCACCAATACACCGTAGTACTCCAAATAGCTATATTATAATGGATATGAGCCCATTTAAAATTCACGAGATGAACCGTAGTCAGACATGCACTCATTAGAGCTGCCTGTGTGTGGGATACGTTATACTTAAGCATTATCAACAGATGCAAACACAAGATAGTCTCTAAAATAAAGGGAAAAGTGGTAAAAAAAAAATGCATATATAGCAGGCCACTTTTGTACAATGTTTAATTGTTTCTTGTTGACTCATCCATCATCCTCCTGCCATTATTCCAATTTATTTAGGGTCGGCGCGCAACATGTCTTTTCCTTCTGTCATCTCGGTAGTCACCCCCTTTCTAGCCATATCATCTGTCAAACAGTCCATCCATCGTTTCTTTGGTCCTCCTCTACTCTTATCAAGCCAGCAATCCACATTCACACTCAAAACTTTCGTGACGTCATTGTCCTCATTCCTCCGCATCACATACCATGACAATCTATTTCCACACAGTTTTTCAGTCACCGGTCCACTTTTAGACTTGCTTTTATGTATTTATTTCTTATAGAAAACACAAAACAAATAGTGTAAATAATTAAGATATTATTGTTCTTCATGCAAAGTGACGAAAAGGCTCACAAAATATAGAAAAATCTTCTTATATTAAACCTCCTTCGCAACGGCTCGCAAATTGGAAGGAGTCACGTTTTCAGCACCACTCTAAGGCTTCCACGTTGTATATAGTTCGTTGATTGGTCCCCTAGCAAGTTTCAAAGTTACAGGTAAACGTATAAATTCAAAGTCAC
Source organism: Tiliacea citrago (assembly GCA_963921375.1). NCBI lineage: Eukaryota > Metazoa > Arthropoda > Insecta > Lepidoptera > Noctuidae > Tiliacea > Tiliacea citrago. The sequence goes on from OY992796.1 coordinate 24,191,966, forward strand.
GAGGACCGTTTCTTTTCAGTTGAAATTGGATACACGTGAAAAAAAATCCATAAAAATTATAAAATACTGTACGGGTTTCCGCGAGCAGGTCATGTTATAACAATGTTATTTTTTTTTTTTTTTACATTGTTCTCACATATAGAAGCGACAAGAATAATGTACCTACCCAGGATTTTGTAATATCTTGATTTAAAAGAGTGTCCTTGGAGTTTCTTGCCTGTTCTTCTCCATAGAGATCTACGTTTTGGAATGGGCAAATAGCTTCCACTTTCTGACTAACTGACCGACTCTTTGACAATTCAAAAGTGCCTGTAAATGGTTTATTTGAAATAAATGCTTTGAGTTTGAGTTTGAGTAATCAAATCTTTGAGATAAATATATATGTATATCTGCCAGTCTAACCGAATGCAGCTGGATACCAGTATTTTACATAGAGCGACTGCCTATTTGACCTTTACTGGTTAACACTATACCCTTTGGCAAGACTCGTGGTCAGACTTTCGGGTTTCTGACTGTCAAAGATCTACGAATGACAACCGGAACCAACTGCTAAACGAGCTTTCCGAGGACTGGTCATGTTATTAAAATGTTAATCAAATCTTTGAGAGAAAATCACTTCAAAATTGGATCTTTTTACACGTTACTGTAGGTACCACATGCTCGCTGATACAGTAGTAGGTACCATGTGATTGTAGTCCCTTGAAATAAACAAAATAAAGTGCAGTAATCAGGAAATACGGTAACATTGAACTAAAGCCAAATTCGCGTTTTTTTTTTCCTGTTTTAATCCACTTTACACTTGAATTCGTAATGCTTGCATACGCGATTTCAAATTTTGAAAGATACTTGTGCGTGTGGATTTGTTATGCCAACCATCCATGCATTATTATCAGAACTCCTTGTTCGAGAATGTATTTACCAAACACAAATTATTTAATCATCTATATTTAAATGTATTTATATTATAAAGAGGTAAAATTCGTGAGTATGTAGGGGGTAATCTTCCGAACTGCTGATCCGATTTCGAAAGTTCTTTCACAAATGGGAAGCTACAGTATTGCTGAGTGTCATAGGAATAGGTTATATTTTATGATTTCACGCGCACAAGTCGCGGGCAGAAGCTAGTCGTTAATATTTTTATTTCAAATACATTCAAGTCACTTGGCCTCGCAAGGTTCTGCTTCTGTGTTTCACACGTAGACACACGACAACTTAGATAAACTAAATCGGATCCTTGCAGGACAAAAACAGTATCTCAACATCAACATAAATAACTTTCTCTGAACTATCAACAAGACATAACATTTTACATCATCAACCACATTACTGATGTCCGTTACATCACTAAGGATTATTATAATTTATCTCGCCACGTAATAAATAACTTTCTATAGAGGAAAATGAGAACGAATGCTTTTTGTACTGGATCAGTATTCTGAATGGCGGACACTTTCGATGCGATGGCTCGGTCGCATGATAATCAACCTTTCGCGAATTCGAGAGTGCATGTAGAACTACAGGTGCTGTAGGTATGGGTAGCTGTGAAAAGGACTTTCTTACTTGCAAATCTTTGAGGATAATGTGAACAGGATACGGCACGTAGATCGGAAGATTCCAATGTCGACTGAAAGTTAAAATCAACAGAATGTCGGTGATATCATCATTCATCATTTCAGCCAAAAGACGACCACTGCTGGACATAGGCCTCCCCCTAAGGGGGGTGTTTGCCATAATCGCCACGCTTGGCAGGCGGGTTGGCGATCGTAGTATGGTGTTAAAATGCATAGAGAACGCTGCTGCCCATTCTCTAGTAAGTCCCTTAGTCGCCTTTTACGACACCCACGGGAAGAAATGGGGTGGTGGGAGGTCGGTGATATAATCGAAAAAAAAAATTAATTTAATGATCTCCACTCCTTGGTAGTTATAGGAAGGCAGCTGTGGACGCAGAGATATTGTGGAAGTATGCATGAGTCGTCAAATGCAACACACAGCTTGAGTTTCAAAGATCATCATCATTCCCTTGCTCTATCCTAATTTATGTGGGGTCGGCGCTACATTTGATCTTCCTCCATACTCAGTTTCTCTATCAGTCGTAATCTCAGCAGTCACCCTCTTAGACACCATCCATATCATCTTACACACAGTCTATCCATCGTTACTTTGGTCTTGGCTTACTCTTACAGCCATCCAGATTCGCACCTAAAACTTTCTTCACTTAAAACTGGTTCCAAAAATCTCTGCTTTAAAAATCCTAGCTCTGTTGCAACATAACTCAGTCCACTTGCAATGTCAATGAACTTCAAGTGGTGATGTTTAGAATTATTTAACCAATAACGAAAAAGAATGATGCTCTCTCTATAGCCTGTCTGTTCGCGTATTTAAGTTTCTTGTTAAAAGAATGATTGATCAATTGCACAATGTTGACCCTTGACTTGACCTGACCTTGACCAGTATTGCAATCAATTAATAGATTTTTATAATAATTTCCATATACCATTGAAACAGTGAATTCATCATCTCAGCATGGAATCACCCACAGCTAGGTATAGGTCTCTCGTTAATGTTAGTCTTCATGGGAGTTAACAAGGGATGCAGAAAGCATCCCTTGTTGTTTCAAAGTTAAAGGTAAACGTATAAATTCAGTTAAAGTCACGCGGAAGTTTCTTTTCAGTTGAAATTGGAACCACGTGTAAAAAAAGGACTAAACATTATTGTGAAATTCAAAAGCGACTATGTCTTAAAATTTACATAGACATTGTGAAATATTGTACGAGTTTCCGCGAGCTGGTCTGTTATAACAATGTTAATCATATGTTTGAGATAAATATATACATCTGCCAGTCTAACCGGATGCAGCTGCATACCAGTATTTTACATGGAGCGACTGCCTATCTGACCTCCACAACCTAGTTAATGCTAGTCTTCATGGCTTTCTGCAACCCTTGTTCACGTTTTTCCAACCTTTAGGGATGTCGTCAGCACAACGAGCTTTCAGGGACTTCTTTACTTTATCAATTAATTAAGTCATTAGAAAATAATAATGCTTTTATCAGTGTGTAGTTTTGTCGGTTTCTTGTATGGGTATCTACCTACACCCATACCAGAAACCGACCAAAATACAGGCAGAATCGTTCAAAAGCCACTATAAAGAACAAGGCACGACATGAACCAGACACAGTACATATTTTCCTAGACACACAATCGATAATAGATATCAAACGTACGCACAGTTGTTGAACGCATTGAGCAACCGTTGCATCAGAGCATTGTTCGTCAGCGGTGCCAATACTACGACTGACATGACAATTGAAGGATATTCTACCTCTACGTACACATTGTGTCGACTACCTTTGTTGTAGGGAAAATAGTCTTCTACTTCAACTATGAACTAGAATAAAAATGAAATAGCGCTGGATATAATACGTAGGAAAAGCAAGGTAATGTTGCAAGAAGGAATGTGAAAGTATTTTGGAATGTTCTGGAAGCTGAGAGCAATGTGTGATGACATGAATCGCCGATGGAGGGTCGTATCGAATCATGGAAATAACACCATGAGAGTTTAAGTCAGGGGTAAAATGTCTCCCGTCGAGTGTTATGTAATAGAAGTTCAAGACGAGAATCATAATTCTTAGAAATAATATAGGTGATAAATAGCTTTTGACCGCGGTTTCGCCTGCGTGGAGGTCGGAATTTATCCCCCGGTAACTTACTACCAGGATTATGTCCTAACCCAGGTTATGTCTATCCGTGTGCCAAATTTCATCTAATTCCGTTCAATCGTTATGGCATGTAAGGGTGACAGACAAAGTAACTTTCGCATCTATATTATTTACAAGTTTAGTATGGATAACAACATTATTTTATGAAAATTGTATGACATTATTATCCTTATCTCTTTAAGTAAGTAAATAAAATGTTTTATGGCAGTAGAACGTATAAATTTTTATGACAGCCATTACTTGCCCTAGATTTGATGTCTTCATTATTTATATTCTTTGTAGTTAAATCGTTTTACATGGTTTATTGAAAAGTAAGTTGTGTTGTTGTTGTTGTGTGTGTTGTTGTAAGTTGTGTGTGTTGTAGTTGTTGTTGTGGTGTTGTAGTTGTTGTTGTGGTGTTGTATGTGTTGTTGTTGTTGCACCGGCGCTCACGGCCTGGAAGCGTTGATAGCGAAGATCAGCTTTCTATAAGAGTAGAGATGAGACTATGGAAAATGCCGTACAGTGATAAGCTAAATTCAATCTTGTTTAGAAGCAGAAAGTTTTTGGTAGTTTTGTTCATACTGGTAACTTCAATCCTCTTTCAGTAACAATAAAGAATACTAAGGAGTAAGGCACCATCTCCACGGACAAGAGAATCGCGGCTATAGTCACGCTGTGCCATCAAATGACCGCCGCGACGATATCGCCGTGAGGAGATTGATTCATAGTTTCTATTGAATTCGATGTCACGGTGAGATTATCGCCGAGATTTTCTCGCCCGTGGAGGTGGCGCCTAAGAGAGAGAGAGAGAGAGAGAGAGAGAGAGAGAGAGAGAGAGAAAGAGAGAGAGAGAGAGGTCGTAATCGTAATGGAACCAGCATAGCTATTGGGTACGGGTCCGTTCCGAATCGAACACCAATCAATGTTATCGAAGGAGTCCTCTAAACGCTGTTCAAAAATCCGAAACCCGAAAATGACAGTTCAAACCAACGACAACTATTCTTCCAACGGCTATTTGCGGTCGGAGACTAGGCAAACCACGTAACTGAAAATGTCATATTCGACTTGGAAGGCTGTCGAATAAGAAAGATTAAAAAAAAAAAATGCCTAAGAAAGAGGCTAGACAGGATTATTTATAATCTGAGACCTTTAATAATGTCTTTAAGTTTCAATATCACATAAATGCATTTGTTTAGGTAGGTATGTTAATTAGCTTTACCAAAAATGTAATCCGGCGAATTTTTATATGTTTGTCTGTCTGCGACAAACTGGAAAATTACTGATTCTTTTTTGATAAAGCAGTTCTTGTTGCGAAACAAGAACTGCTTTATCAAAAAAGAATCATATAAATATGATACTTTAACTGCGTATCATTCAAAAGACGAAAACAGGGAAAATTATAAGACCATTATTAGCCTTGGCAATAAGAAGCAAAATATTTACTTACTATTTACACAAGATTAATTTCGACGATAAACAATGTTTCAGAAGAATAATGAATCAAAAAGATAATTACATTGTAATGAATAAATAAATATTCATTATTCAGCTATAGGAAAAACGTAAATGTGATGTTTTTTGTGTGAATTCCGTAGCAGCAAAATAAGGCGCTCGTTAAATGTATAAAAAGTGACTATCGCTGAATTCGCTGACAACTAGCTAGTGGCTGTCGCTGATCGCTAGTGGTCGTGAGTGGTTCGTGTGCCTCTACCCTAAGGATTATAAAAGTATGAGTATGAGGAACAGGTTGGAAAGTTCCTCATTCTCCATTAAAAAGCGAAGATCCTCCGACCAGACGGGTATTGTGTCTGGAGGGCTACTGCCCGATGGTGGTTGTCGGGTATTTACTAATCTCGTGGAAAACTTTGCTTGGACGATGTAAGATTTGAGTGACATCAGGTGCAATGCGTAGTTCGTGTGTGGCGTTAATAAATGCCACCACAGGATCAAAAAACCTGATATTTCTCAGTGATTTACGATCGCTAAATTGGTAGGTTAAAATTACAGCTAAAGCCATCGCTAAACCCTAGAAGAATAATTAGCTTCAACCAAAAGGATCGTTTTAATTTCCCTAGGCCCGAAAAGAAGGCTGGAGTGGAGACCAATAATGCAAACCAATATTTTTGGGACAATAACCTCACCCATGAGTCTAAGTGAACTGGTGATAACAATAAGTTTACTGACACCTGTTCCAACGGAAAACAATGGTCGCTTATTCGAAACTAGATTCATTTTTCATAGACCGTTTTGTTATTCGCCTAAAAGCGTTGGTGCCTAAGGCCACTCATATACATGCTATTTGCGCGGCAAGCATCATTGTCACCACAGTGGAGCAATCAGTTGTCGGTAGGTCTTCGATAATGTGATTTCAACGGCATTGCCGGATGTTTTGTAGCCCTATACCCTTTTGGGGCACCGTGACGTTCATATTGCAGCATCATGCACGCAGCGAGTTCTTTGGACATTCAGTTAGGCTGCGTAGAAAGAAAGAAAGAAAAATAATTGTATTTGTCAAAGAAAAACGTGCATACAAAAAAAATCACACACAGGTACATGACTAGAGGTGGCACACCTGTGCAGTGGATCAACATAGTGTCGCTGTAGACTGTAGGAGAATCATCGATTCTTCAGAAAGCCATGCCTTGGCACATGACACGACAGCGCAGTTTGGTGCATGTAATGCGAATTGCCCATCGTAGTCACACCCCTCATAATTACATGAGAAAGCGACGAGAAGATGAAGATCGTGACAAACCCAGTACCTACGTCAGCAAGTAGGAAACTGTCAAATTGTGACATTTCTGACATGCAAATGTAATGTACGTGGCTGGCATAAATTTGTATGAACAGTTGTGTTTTGTTTACCTATGCACATGTAAATATGTATTGTTAAACAAATGTAATGCATAATTTGTTATTGATTGACACACATCACGGTTGTCTCGATTTTTTTTTTTTTTTCACGGTTCAGAATAACAATGTCGTCTCATTGCACTGATGCACTCAACAACGGGCAGTAAAAAGCTTCGGTATCAATGCTTAAGGTCTTTTCAGGTTGTACATAATATTGGCCTCACGATGACGTCGGTAATCGTGGCCGAATAATAACAGCCACACGGCTCGATCGAAGGTTAAGTTACGCTTGGCACGGCCGGTTCGTGGATGGGTGACCATCCATTACATATCGAGAATTCGAGACTCCTCCGTGCTTCGGAAAGCACGTTAAGCCGCTGGTCCCGGCTGTCATTCGTAGATCTTTGACAGTCGTTACGGGTAGTCAGAAGCCCAAAAGTCTAATAACTAATCTTACCGATGGGTATCGTTTAACCTAGTAATTGGGTTGTGGAGGTCAGATAGGCAGTCGCTTCTTATAAAGTAATTGTTTTCAGCTGCATCCGGTTAGACTGGAAGCAAACCTCATCATAGTTGAGAAACGGCTCGGCAGATTGATGATGTAGGTAACATAAATTCATCAGTCATCAGCCTATTGCAGTTGGATGCCTCCTTCCGAGTGATGGAACCCCACCCTTGCAATTGAACTTTCAAATTGCACCAACTTCATGTAGATTCATCTACTGTTGTCTGATAGCCTTCACCACTGTGCAGCTGTGTAATCAGTTGGTAACTTAGATGGTTACCACCAATGTTACCACTTAGATCTGTCGATTGTGCGAAAGATTAGTTGATCTTATAGCGAACATGTAGTTTCTGGTAGCTGAGTGGATGACCTAACTTGTCGCCCGGACAGGCTACCAGTCTTGCGCTAAATTCGTTCAAATACTATTTTATCGCACACATACACCCATCTATTGTCAGGTCCGACAGTTTTCTTGTAGGTACTATGCGGTTTTAATATCAATTTATGTGTGCGAGTGCACTGGTTCGAACTACCTATACGAAAATTGTATCGATATTCGAGTGATACTTTAGTTTGATGTCTGTGCCCTTACTTTGCAACCTTGGCAAGGTATTGATAAAAAATATATTTTCTTGACGAAAAACATAAAAAAATCGGAAGGTCAATAACCTCCGATATGTCAATGGAGGCAGTAAACTGTGTGACATTGTAATGTTTAGCCAACATCGTAAAAGTCGCCGTCAGTGTTAAACTAAACATAGTTAATTAATTACAGATATTTGTGTATCTTGTTTATGTTTTTTTTTTAAACTGTTGATTCAAGATCTTTTCGTCAAACTCGTATGTAATTACAAATATTGCTATTTGTCAGTTTTTATATGATCAGGGTTTTTCATCCCCAATTTACATGAGAGTCCTCTTTTTTTTTTCAAGATTTTATTTTACCACCTTGTGTGATTAATATGTATCCCACCAAAAACATTTCATGTAAAATGTTGCCAAGACGACCACATAACGTTTGCCCTGTGAAAAAGATATCAGATCTCATGTAGAGCCAAGCTTCTGAATCTACACGGCCTAACTCTACCGACCCTAACTTCACAAATTCTACATAGCAGTAAACATGTATGGCTTGGCTGTTTCGTTACTTACTTCAGAAACTAAATATTCGCATCACCTCCGCGACGGTGGCAACATTTTTCATGAAATGTTTTTGGTGGGATTTCAGTTCTTTTTGTAAGTTGCTAGGCAGTCTTTTTAGTGTTATTTCGGCTTTCTAGCACTTTAGGAAGTACCCTAACAATTTGAAGTCTCATACAAACGTCCACCCCCCATTTTAGGGGATGGGGGGCGAAAGTTATAAGTTTATGAATTTTTTTGTTGGTTGTATACTAAACTTAGATTACATACCAAATTTCAGCTTTCTAGCACTTCAGGAAGTAGCCAAGCATTTTGATGATCATCAGTGTATCAGTGACGAAATCGGTGTATTTTAGATATCAATAAAATCTAAAGTATTAGAGCTATTCAATTGAGACTTAGAAAGAAAAAAAAAGAAAGACAATACGTTTATTTGCGGTAACATAACGCAAAGAAATACAGAACAAGTTGAGGGAAAATATGCGTCACATTCACGCAAAACGGCCACTGATACTTACTACTACTACTACTGATACTTTGTATGTTTAATTAGTTTATTATTGACATCATATCCTGAGAATATGAACTAGCTGGTACATCGGAAACCAACTCTATGAGGGTTCAAAAAAACGACGAAACACTTCGAGAAAAGGTAGGTAGTGCCCTTGCGCTTCGCTTGGCTCGTCTTGGCGGGGGCACTACCGTGCCCCCAGATACCCATGCCAAATTACAGTTTTCTAGTACTTAGTCCCGTATTACAGAACGTCACTCAATACTAAAGCATTACTTAAAACTAGTTTCAACCAATCAAATGGCTTGAATCTAGTTTTAAGTAATGCTTGAATATTGAGTGCCATTTTGTAATACAAGCCTAAGAGTCTGGCTCTGAACTAAGCCGCGGACAAACTGAAACAAACAGATAGCCAGGACAAATACATGGCGCAACTATACAGGGCCTCAAGTCTGCTATTACAATAGTGTCAGAATGGTCGATCATTGATTTCATAATTGTTGATTTTAACAAGTTTGGTAATCTACTATTATAATGGCGTCATTATGACTTTCCAATGGTCGGCCACTGACACTACATTGAAAGAAATTGCAAAGAAAATGATCGATCATTATGTATTTACCAGATTACGAACTTTTAGCAAAATGACAATGGCATGACAATGGGATCGTGTTGGAATGACTGAATTTATAAAAATAGCAGACTTGGGCCCCTGGGCCTCAAGTCTGCTATTACAATAGTGTCAGAATGGTCGATCATTGATTTCATAATTTTTGATTTTGACAAGTTTGGTAATCTACTATTATAATGGCGTCATTATGACTTTCCAATGGTCGGCCACTGATACTACATTGAAAGAAATTGCATAATTATATTGGTAATCTCGTACATAATGACAAATGAATGACATTTCTACTAATGGGTTTTATAATAATGGCAATACGACAATGCCATTATAATAACACAGTAATTATATTACGAGAACATTGACCGACCAATGATCGACTATTATGAATTTACCAGATTACGAACTTTTAGCAAAATGACAATGGGATTGTGTTGGAATTACTGAATTTATAAAAAAAGCAGACTTGGGCCCCAGTCCCTTGTTGACTACGGACCCATAAAAAGGTTTTAATAACTTTTCAGAAACAAATTGTTAAGATTTTATTGCTATCCTGAGGGCTCTCCTAATAAGGAAAGACACAATTTTGCACTACTTTCAAAGTTTCTTAATTTTATTTAAAGTAGGTACCTAGCTAATCTGTAGCAAAATCACCTAAGTGATGGGAGCCTTCAACTCAGCCTATCGCAGTCCACTGCTGGACATAGGCCTCTCCCAGGCTGCGCCACAACACCCTGTCCTCCGCCTTCCGCATCCAGTCTGACCCAGCCACCTTCTTAAGATCGTCGGTCCATCTAGCTGGGGGGCGTCCCACACTACGCTTGCTGATACGCGGTCTCCACTCCAGTGGTGGGAGCCTAATATAAAGTAAATCGCCAAGGCTCAGTTATCGTATTTAATTACATATTATCAAATACATTTTTCTTACAAAACAGAGAGCCCATGTGTACACATGCTAAGCATTAGCTGATATTTTTTTGGCAAGGAGTGGAGGGAGGCCTTTGCCCAGAATGATATCTTAAATGGTAACTAAGGCAGTTGGTTATGTTTATTATTATCCAAAAAAGTGGTCAGATAAATATTTAGATACAATATAATTTTATCTGTTATGATAATTAGGTAAACCTACTTTTTCTTTACTTTTATTTTCATGACTTGCAATGTGTAACTGGTAAATTAACCAAGATACCTTGCTTTATGACAATCATAGAGGGTTGGACATTGATTAAATTAACTGACAAAATGTGGGTATACACCTCTGCCTAACCCTTTGGGAAAACATAGTGTGATAATATGTGTAAATTTTGTTAACATAAAACTTTTGACCTAACCAATTAATAATACTGTTATGGACCACATCAGCTATCTTATTATTAACATGACTTAGTTATATGTTCTTCTTGTTCTTGTCTGCATAATGATTTAAAAAAAATATGTAGGTATTATACAAAGGCAAAATACATTAAGTAGACAATTAAAACAAAATTTACAAAATAATAGTTTTGCTTTTAGGCCCACACAAAGATGATAAGCAGGTTTGTTGTTATATTTTTGTGTTATGTGGACAAGTTTCTAATAGGGAATATGCACGTAATTCAAAACGTATCCATTATTTTAATATACATTGTGTAGGAGTCAAGAAACAAATTCCAATATTTTTTACATTTTTTAATGCATTACTTATTTTACAATTAATTAATTTATGTTGCGCTTTTTTGGTGGAACGGAACCCAAACTCAAAACGCGACCTCTTCGTAAATGCCGGAAGTGACGAAACAAAACATGTGAATAAAATCTATTCTTTGCTAAATGCTTGAAATCTCACTAAGGTAAATATGTAAGTGTGATTTCTACTTGAATAAATCATAAACAATAATTTAAGTAAAAAATTGTTGGAGTTTCATAATTTTTTTGAGCATCAATCAGTAGTTTAATTTAACTTTCAGTACTCTTCTTAGGTTTATATTACTGTCTATTATTGATTTAGTGAAAAAAAAATATACATGCATATTCCCTCTTGGCATAATTATATGGTTAAACCATTTTTCCTTTCCTTAGATTATTATATTTTGTGACTAGGTAGTTCTAACCGAAAAGCTGCTCTAGTTTTGACTGGCAGTAAAATCAGAAACCCTGAGTTTACCTTAATAATTAATGTCTGAAAAATGTACTACAAATTCTTATTGGATTCCAAAAAGTTTTTGTTTTTAACACAAACGTCAAATGTTTCATTGGCCCAGTAAAGTTAATGATTCTACATAGGTTTTATTAAAACCTGTCTGATAAAAAAACAACATTTCTCCATCTTTGCTGAATAAGCTAACCCAATGGTTCTCAAACTTTTTTGGAGACGGAACCCTTTTCGAAAACGTAATATTTGACGGAGCCCTAAAGTAATCAAAAATGGTTTTATGTGTATTCTTCATTAATAATCATGTTACTTGACATTAAAATTTACATATTTTTTTACTTTTGTTGAAATATTTAGATTGATATTATGTTACTCAGGTACCAGAGTAAAATAAAATATAGTAGGTAGGTAGACACTCCTTTAGTATTATTTTTTTATTCTAACCAGTATTTTTGCGGAACCCCCACAGAGGCATTGCGAAACCCTAGGGTTCCGCGGAACACACTGAGTATGGCTGAGCTAACCAATCCAGTTGAATGCCAGCCATTATAAAAGTAATCAGACCATATTATTTCTAAGCTGCTATCAGGTTATGAATGTGTGCAACACACCATTATGTAAATATAGGAATTAACTGGTAAACTGTAGCTCTTTAGCCATTGTTAGATTGAGCAGAGCATCTATACAATGTAAATATTATTGTTCATCAGTACCTATTGGGGGTCAAACTAAACATAATGCAGAGAATGAGTGAATACTATCGCATTATAATCGTCTGGGTCTACAGATTAAAGTATTGAGCCGACATTATGTCCAAGGAAGTGGTTACTTGAGCACTCGCTTGCAATCGAACATTTTACTGTCACACAAAGCAACAAATTGGGACTTTTATGGATCGTATGAAGCACAATAGTGGGCAGATTAATATCGACGCACGCTGGCGATGCACAGCTACGTGTTTCGTAACAAAGAGCGATCGTGTGACGGTGCAGCAGTGAAAGTGACTAACTGCGAATACACGCACTGGCTACGTTCATGGTCACTGCCCAAACCCAACTAATTACTAAACACCCTCCACTATCGATTCAGCGCACCTCTAATAACGATATTATCGCCAACAGTCACAATAATAACGGTATTCTCACTGTACACTGTATTTTTTATCGATAAGAGAAAGACGAGCTAAGTGTGGCCTAACTCACCTTGTAATAAACATCCATGCGGACGGTGTCCGGAATCCCTTCGAGCACATTCCTGTCGCACTTAGCTTTCTGCAAATAGTTCACTAAATTCGTGAGGCACAGCTCGTACAAATTATCGGGTATTTTCTTTGAGCGCATCGCCGACGAAGATGCGTCAGCCATTTTGCCGAGATAAATGAAAACTCGATTCAATTTGCTTCGCTCGCTGAGATGTCACAGCGGCGCAACAGTAGAGGATTCGCACGAACTTCACGTGATATACGACGTTCCTATTGGTTGATCATAAGCTCGTTTTCTAAGCTCAAATTAAGACTATTTTTGATTGGCCGTAGCAATTTATAAGTCAGAAATACAAAAACATTGTTATCTTTTTTAAATTGACGTGATACGGGGTAAATCCAAAGCAAGTTAATGTTTAGGAAAGAGATGGAGGTATGTTGTCATGAAAAATTCATAGAAACAGCGAACAGCTGTGTGAGCTGGCGAGCTGGCTGATTCCACAGAGCACTTTAGAATATTTGGGAGAAGGCTAGGCTATCTGGCTGGTGTATCGAAGTCAAACGAATGCGAACAACGAAACGAACAGCTGTCAGCAGTGTCAGCTGACTGACTGCGGGCCATGGTAATAACTTAATGATGTCTGTTCCTTTTAGCTGAGAGCACACTCCAAGGACCGGACCGCGCGGTATATTTGGACAAACAATGTGGACTATGTTCTGAACTAAGCTTATAAAAATTTTATCACGAAAAAAGGCAATGATGATCGTTCCTTTTTTAGGATTCCGTAGTCAACAAGGAACCCTTTATAGTTTCGCCATGTCCGTCTGTCTGTCTGTCCGCGGGTCTGTGAAAACCATTTTTCTATTCAGGGTTTGCGTAATATGAAGCTAAGTGACTAATTTATGTTAGTCAAGTGTCCCCCCCCTCCCCATGGGTTCGCCGGAACACGCTTGAACTAAATAATCCTTTATCGATAGCAGTTGCCGCGGCAGCGGCCGCCGAGCGCCAGGTCCCCTCTATTGTTGGTAAATTCAGTTACCAAAACAAAAACTCTTCATCAATATCCAATTTAACTAAATTACTATACGTTTAAATACTACCCTTCAATAAATTACAATTTTGTATCTAATTTTATATTTTTTTTTGCTGATCTTATTATGTGTCATATTTTTTTTTGCTGCAATCGATAAAGCAAACTGCTATCGATAAAGGATTATTTAGTTCAAGCGTGTTCCGGCGAACCATGACATCGGCAAATCTTGGTATCGGCCAACCATTCATTCTATGTAGCGTTATTCGGCGAAACGTGCTGTCGCTAAATAATGGTATCGACTAATAGTTTTCTCGTATTACCGTTCGTCGGTGAACCATGCTTCCTGTAGACAGTTATATCGTTCAAGGGTAATTCGATATACCGTACGGGACTCGACTACAATAGATCTCGATAAAATAACTTTTTACAAATTCAACATTGTGGTCCGGATGGGAAATTCAACTTTTTACAAATTCAACATTTTGCGAATTCAACATTTTGCAAATTCAACATTGTAGTCCAGAAGGGTATGGGAGAACATGTTTTTCAACTACAATGTTATGTTTGTCTTTGGGATAAATTCATCCCAACTACGGGACCCTTCATTGTGCGTGCTCCGACACGCATTTGATCAGTTTAAAGCGCAGGCCACACCGCCAGCTAGCGGGCGGGCGGGCTAGGCGGGCGAACATCGTTTCACAACCTTTACATGGTTAGTCGGTAGCTCGCGGTGTGAACCGAAGTATGTAAAGAGGTGAAACGATGTTCACCCGCCCGCCCGCTACCCGGCGGTGTGGCCTGCGCTTTATGCTATTTTGTAATCGGTGACCTAATAATTTTTAAAAACTGTCACTAATTCTAATAAAAACAGATAGAGGTTTTCACTTCATCAGAAATACGGCATTTTTGTCAATGACATGTTTATGACAGCGGCCGGCGGCACGCACAAAAAAAGGTCGCTCTACTAAAGTGAGACTAGGCACTTTTTTCCCAATATTGTATTAATTGATTGGTGTACGCCGATCTTTATCTATTGTTCTTAAGTAAATACATACACGAATGGCATTTTAAAGAAGGGAATTCTAGAATCAAAAGAAAGACCACAAATAAATTGGAACAATTTAATTGAGATAACTAACATATAACTAACATTAAACAAAACATCATCATGACACAACTAAACTAATTTTAAAGCTGGCTACAGCATAAATGCTTCATTCCTCACAACTATGGTATTTTAAATGTATGAACATTTCATTCATTTAAAATACGAAAGCTGCATGTTTGAAATTTACAAAATATCTTTAGGATCTGTCAATAATGACCAAACTGTGAGTGTATTTATTTTCTGAGTACGCTAAAGAAGAAATATGTCTACAATTCGTCTCAAAAACTCACAATCGTGGCTCTTACATGACAGAAATTAAATACAGCCATTAATCAATCCGACTATTAAAGTTGTGTATATTAACAACAAAAAAAAAAAAACGTGTGCTGTCGGACCCCCGCCAGGGACGAACGCGCGCGCACACTCACTTGTTTCTATTAGAAGAGACAGACATAAGAGAAAAAGTCATATAGAGAGGGCATAGCAGTTTTTCCTTACGTGACGATTAATTCTACCAGTCAGTTCCTACCGCAAGCCGCGTTAGGGAACTTCGTTCCAAAAAACATAACATAATTATCTTAAATAATTCAGATAAAAGACAAATACTAGGGATATTATTAACACCCAACTACAGTACCTAGACGTTAATATGACACGCGTTTTTGAAAGAGACTGTCATAGGTATGAGTGACAGAGACGACGCTCTACAATGATTTTCTAATAAAATAATTTCTATACCAGAATCGTATTGACGTGGCAATAGCGGTCATTAACCCACCTGCATTTTCTAGCATTCTTTATTTCAAAGACTGAAATAAATTCCGTTAGCGTCCTGAATCAATATCTCGTGATCTCCAACATGTTCCAATAACGAAACACTATACATAGTTTATTGAATGGTGTACGGAGATATTAGGGAAAGGGCAAAGGCCGCAATTGCTACGCTAAAGCGATTCGAGTATAGCTTTTTTGTGCCATTTTGACGGCCGCGCACTGTATTTGGATGATTTTGTAACACTGCATTATAATAGTCGAATTTTCAATAAGCTTTTATAGTATTTCACACTTTGCTTCTTGTGATTTTTAAAAGGAAGCTGTAGAGGTTGTCTATTTCCCGATGGTAAAGCGCGAGACGGTCTCGAGAAGGTTGATGTAGGCATGGTGCTCGTAACCCGTGCTGTAGTCTGACAGCTTGTTAACGAACTCGTTGCTGATGCCTTTCTCCTCAAGTAAATTCATCAGCAGGTCGTATAGGTACTGAGGAAGGTAAGAAAAAATATGGTTAAAAATATGGAAGGCACAAAATTGTTTGATGAAGGCAACGCATTTATTTGCAGTAAATGTGGTAAAAAAGATGATAGGTATATCATAAATTTGTCGGGCACATTTCGCCATTAATTGGCATGTAAATATTCATAAGATTACAAGGTGCTAATTTCAATTGAAAAAACAAACAACAATTTCTAAAAATAAAAATATGAACATGTTTCATTAGTCATCACACCTGAGTTGGGTGATATCTACTAGATTAATTAGAAAACCGGAATTTGTATAAAATTGGAGATAAGTGAACCGGAACTTTTATGTAAGTGACCATAGCAGTTCCAAAAAAACTGCAGTAAAACAAAAAAAGAAATGCAAAAACAGTTAAAAAGTAAAACACAGTCAAAGAATTTTTTTCAAAACGTGCTTTATTTGGGTTGTTTACTATTATTTTTAAAGTTATTACAAAAATGTAGCATTTCAATGAATATCCCGCACACTTGTTGCGAGATCGACTTCACTTCAACGCGTCAATATACCCCGATTTTGGCACCTGACAACTACTTGTGGTATAGTATCAAGTGTGGCATAGAAATGGGGCGACCCGGAATCGAACCTGCGATCATAAGCTCACGAGTAGGCGTGTTCAGCCGCTAGGCCATTGTAACATCTGAAATTATGGCAAATTTTGGACTTTACTATGAATGGAATAGTCATGGTAATTAAATTAGTGTTCACTAAGATCAGCTATAATATTAGAAGCGGGATTTATTATGAACAAAAATGAAATTCGATATTATTTGCACAATCAACATAATTGTGAGACCAACAGTAACTTTTTTGCCGTATTTATAATAATAATAAATTCTTTATTTCAGACAAATATAGTCCACTTTGTTAGTAACATTTTGACTTATACACTATATACAGGGTGGAAACTTTCAGCGGGGCAGTAAGGGGAAGTACCTCATCCGTTGAAGCTACGCGAAAATGGTCTTAGGAGACTATCCTTATCTTTTTGAGAAATTTTGATCTGCATTCACAGATTTTGAAAAAAATGAACAGTCAGCAGGAAAATGGGCAATTTTCACAAAAACTTTTTTTTAGGTTAATCGATCCTCTTTCTTATAAGGATCAAAAACCTCTATTGGACCAATTGAGGTTTGAGTACTAGAAAAGTCATAAATCGCAAAAAACTTTTTCCAAGCTAACTTTGTCCAGGTACGGGCAGACCTAGGGCTACATCAGCAGCAGATGCTCGTTATATCCACCTTACTGTTCTGCGAAATCGCCACCTCAACGCAGTTCAAGTCCAACAAAGTCTGCGTGACGAACGCCAAGTGGTCATAAGTTCAGATACCGTCAGAAGGAGACTTGCTGAACGGAACCTGACCCCAAAAAGAGCTGCAACAGGCCCAGCATTAACGGTAGCACACCGTCGAGCACGACTTGAATTTGCTCGAGAGCATAGGGATTGGACATTAGAGCAGTGGAGTAATGTACTCTTCACTGATGAGACCAGGGTGAGTCTACATGGAAGTGATCGACGTCAGAGAGTATATCGTCGCCCTGGAGAACGTTATTCTCAGTGTTGCATCGAGGAAACTGTTGCTTATGGAGGAGGATCTGTAATGGTCTGGGGCGGTATCTCGTTAACAGCACATACAGCGTTAGTTTTCATCGAACCGACGGGCCGTACACGTGGACTGACTTCTCATCGCTACATTACTGAAATCCTTGCAGACCATGTGGTACCTTACGCAGGATATATCGGACAGGATATGCAATTGATGCATGATAATGCACGGCCTCATGTTGCTCATGTGGTGACCCAGTGGCCAGTATCTACGCGACGTCAGCATTCGTACGATGGACTGGCCAGCTCGAAGCCCGGACTTGAATCTGATAGAAAACTTATGGGATGAGCTGAAACGTCGGGTTCGAGCCCGGGTACCTGCTCCAACAAGGCTTCCAGAGCTGCGAATCGCAATTGAAGAGGAGTGGAATACAATTCCTCAAGATTTTATCGTCAGGCTCGTAAGGTCGATGAATACAAGGATGCTGGCAGCTATCCGAGCAAGGGGAGGGAATACGGAATATTGATCAAAAACTTTTTTTTTGATTTTATCTTTGTTTTTGGCTTTTTTTTTTTTTTTCACTTTATTATTACTAACGATTGTCACGACTGGAAAACGACTCTTCTTTGTAAAATCCTTAATAAACACTGAAATATTGATTAAACCCAATGAGTTTCCTTTCATTTTAATCACCATGAAACGCACTTTCTGTAGGTACAACTTTGATAATTGTAGGTTTTTTAGTTTTTGAGAAAATCGAATTAGAGTGCCTAGGTAGCGGGTGGCTCGGTTTATTTGCTGTCCAGTGTAGAAAATTACAAGTAGGAAGATTCATTTTGGCTTCGATCGTATAATCGTTATTCAATCAAAGCCCAGATGAAGGCCTTCATAATTGAAGAATCTAATTTCTCCGTAATAACCCGCAAGATGCTGTAAGAACTACCGCGCAACCTGCTCAATAATGAAGCAGTTCTTTTACGTATGATGGCGTGGAAGCCATCAAACCCTTGCTTCCATATTAGCATTAGCGTAATTTTTTTATTGGAAATTCGATACACAGATACAAAATGCAGACGACAGATATGCAGAGAAAAAAAAATGTGCCCAGGGGCTAGGCTCGCCCTTACTAGTCGTGTGTCATCAATTGTGAAGTATATTAATAATACGTGGTTTGGTTATAACGTAACGTACCCCGTCAAGCACATCGCCAGCGACAGCGTACACTTTGTCGTTCCACTCGCCCTTGTAGATTGTCAGCTCGTCGATACCAAACACGTCATCTGTAAACAGAAAAACGGAATAAACAATTTTGTCCAGAGGAAATTATTACATTTTAAATCTAATTCATTGTGGGTTGAAGCTGTATGTCTCTTCCATAATATGTATAGTAGCAATCATCTCACTGTTCACCAAATTTCTGGCCACATTATCGTTTTAACAGTAGAAAAGTATGTCTCTACCCGAGTCCCGTAAAAGAACTATGACTAATAAATATCAAGAGATACAGTGGCATATTTGTAGCAGTACTGTTCCGTACTCACTAGCATGTGGCTCAGTGGTATTCTACTTGACTGCGTTTCTGTACCCGTCACTTGGCACCCGCACATGCCATCGAGAGGCGACGTCGAGCGTGGCAATAGTGAGGGGATGAGCTTGTACATAGACATTGTGTGGCATCTTTTGAGAAGATGCTTCTCTTCACATCACAGCAAACCAAAAAGTTTGTGCAAACTGGGCCTATTTGGCGCATCCGTGAGGCACACAATACTGTTATAACTCAGTATATTTGTGTATATTGTATGCCTTAACCTGGGTCTAAACCTTTTAAATAAAATGCAAAAGATGTGTGGGTCTTCATATATCATAGCAAACATTTGTTCCTGTTAAACTCAATATCAATACATACTGTACTCATCAGCACTGGCGTTGGCAGATGGAGGCTCCTGCAGGTAGGAGCATGTGAAGCCGAGGGTGGTGTCTCCGCGCACGATGTCCACCTCAAACTGGGGCCGTGACCTCATCTCCGCAAACTCCTGCTTCTCCGGCTGCACGTCACCTTCAAGCTCTTCAGAGTCCACCGTGTGGTTCACATTGAAGGTTATTTTGATGCTGTAGTGGAGATGTCTAATGTGTTAGTATGAGATGCCTTCAGAATACTTCATATAATTGTTTTCTTGCAAAAGTGATAATGTGACAGTGAAGGGTTTTTTGTAAAAAGATGTTGCTGTGAGATTACAAATTAGATCTTTAGAAATGAGAAAATAAGATTGCTATTACTTTATTTTTTGTTTTTCACAATTTGTTGCCAAGTAAATATTATTCATGGTTTTTCTTTATTAACTTTTTAATATGGGCCCAAGAGTCTAGAAAATTAACATGAATTTCCTGATTAAAAAAAGTTTGTCTGTGCCCTAAATTACCGAACATATTGTAGTAGTTAGATGTAACTGTAGCAGTGCTGTTCCGTACTCACTAGCATGTGGCTCAGTGGTATTCTACTTGACTGCGTTACTGTACCCGTCACTTGGCACCCGCACATGCCATTGAGTGGCGACGTCGAGCGTGGCAATTGTGAGGGGATACAATGAAGAAAATGAGTTTTATGTAGTGGAAACCATTTCGATACCAGCTTTACTCTAGCCTGAAACACCTTTGCTCTAGAAGATGTAAAAAAATGCAGAAGTAGACACTGTGTCCATGTACTCACGGGAGCTTTTTGGGGCTTTGCTATCGTTCACTTGATTTTTAGGGTTCCGTACCTTAAGGGTGCCTAACGGAACCCTATTACTAAGCCTCTGCTGTCCATCCGTCCGTCAGTCTGTCTGTCAGCGTGCTGTATCTCATGAACTGTAAAGGTCACAGCTCATTAGAGCCACCCGGCACCCACCCCGCACCGCCTCGTCGCACGGCGTCCACTTGTTGTCGACAGGTGGTCCACGGGTGGACGCCGCGTTATCACCAATAAACGTCGTGCGGT
Organism: Tiliacea citrago; assembly: GCA_963921375.1. NCBI lineage: Eukaryota > Metazoa > Arthropoda > Insecta > Lepidoptera > Noctuidae > Tiliacea > Tiliacea citrago. Next base: position 24,212,592 of record OY992796.1, read on the forward strand.
CAACCAGTGGACCCCGCGCGGTCAACGAGTGATCGTCGAGTGGTCAACGAGTGGACGTCGCTTGGTCCACGAATTTTCGAGTAGTCTGTTCACAATTGGCACTAGGTCTACACGTGTGTTTCGTAATGTCAAATTTTACAAACCGTGAATTGGCACTCAGCTGTCGCGCTTGATGAAGAAGAAAATGAAAGACGCAACAAAAAAAAGAAAGCTTATTGGGTGCAATTGCTTATTGGTACAATTCGCGGGCAGCGCGCGGTCCACTCGGGACCCGCGCGTTGACAACGCGCAGTCAACGCAAGGCAAACGTGCGAGCAGCGAGTTGTCACCGAGTGGTCCACCCGCCGTCCGCGCGTGGAGGGCTTACGACCGAGGCGATCCGGTGACGCTACGAAGTTGATATAGTGAGCGCATACCCATACAAGTCCATATAAAGAATACTAGCCGCAGGAGGCGAGGCGGTGCGGAGTGGGTGCCGGGTGGCTCTAATGAGCTGTGACCTTAATTGGTAGACAGTTGAAATTTTCACCGATTGTGTATTTCTATTGCCGCTATATCAAAAAATAATAAAAATTAAATACAGTTAATAATTAAAGGGGGTCCTCTCCCCATACAAGAACGACCCGACTTTTTAGGGTTCCGTACCCAAAGGGTAAAACGGAAACCCTATTACTGAGGCTCCGCCATCTGTCTGTCTGTCCGTCTGTCACCAGGCTGTATCTCATGAACCGTGATAGTTAGACAGTTGACATTTTCAGATGATGTATTTCTGTTGCCGCTATAACAACAAATATTAAAAACAGAATAAAATAAATATTTAAGGGGGTTCCCATACAACAAACGTGATTTTTTTGCTCGATATTGATAACGGCAACAGGTAGACGCTTGAAATTTTCACAGAATATTTAGTTATATATTCACTTTAAAAAATAAATAAATTAATTAAAATAAAACAAATATTTAAGGGGTCCCATACAAAAAACGTGATTTTTTTGCGGTTTTACAGATAATGGTACGGAACCCTTCGTGCGCGAGTTCGACTCGCACTTGGCCGGTTTTTTGTTTGTTCGATCTATATATCGATCTATATAATACGGTACGGACGCGACGTAACCATTCGTGTGCGAGTCCGAATCGGACTTGGCCGGTTTTTTTTTAACGCTCGTCTAGTGCTGACAATTCAGACAGTGCGTTATTAACGTGCTACGGATGCGCTGTTGTATTCTCAACGCTTGGCACAACTCGGTGGGTTGAGATTACAATGCACTGTAAAAAAAAGGTCGCGACAAAAAAGTGCCAAATGCTAAATTGCTATGCTAAATTTTGATAAAGCTAAAATGATGGTGGTGTCCAGTGTATGAGCATACAAACTTTTAGCCTGAATGTATAGCCCTATACTTACAGTTCATCCTTGAGTTTCTTGGAGAGCACAACCTCAGCGCCGTCTCCAGCTACGACAAACCCATCAAGCTCCAGTGGCAGCACCTTTATCTTCTGTGCCTTGCGTTCAGCCACAATCTCCTCAGTCAGGAATTCTACCAGCTCTCTCTCACCTAGAAATATTATAATGGTGAGTGTTTGGTGGGAATAGTATTTGTTTGGAAGATTTGTAACTTGGATACAATATCTAAAAACTACTAAGTTTTTGCCTACATAGTCTTAGTTTCCATTAAGTTTTTTCTCTAAATTTGAAATTTTCTAAAGTGTATGTAGGTACTAGGCATGTCATTAAAATATGGTACTATGTAAAATATAATTTTGTGTCCATTTTATGTTTGTGGTAAAAAAAAAAAAAGGCGACCAAGTGCGAGGCAGACTCGCACACGAAGGATTCCGCACCACTGTTTATTATTTAACACTACATATATTTTTGAAATACAATGCTGTTTTATTATATATTATTTGTTGTTATAGCCGCCATAGTACACGCGCTGTGATTTTTTTTGTGTCAACTATTGCAGTTTAAAGAATACAGCCCTGTGACAGACGGACAGACAGCAGGCCCTTTAATAGGATACCCTTGGGCACCCTTTGGGTACGCAACCCTAAAAAGCCTTGTCAGAAATAGAATTAAAGTAATAAGAATTTGGTTTCTAACACTTTTTACAAATGGTTTCTATAATGTTTTTACACACAGACAACATCTCTATATGTATGATGCAACATTTTTATAAGTTTACAAAAGAGGGAATAAAATGTTATCTACTTTTATCCTTAACAAAGAACAATTAAGGTATCTGCTTCTCATGCATGAGGTATTGTAATAGTGTTAATAAGAATAATACCTACAATTCATATTTAATAAAAAATCCTACTTTATTTACATTCTACTCTTAGCAACATAAAAACGAGTTACAAATTCATAAATTAGTAACGTTTAATTATCTACTCATGGTTAAGATACTGCTATTAATGTCCCATGCTTTTATGAAGAAACAAGACACAGGTCCGTGTTCCTGGATGTGAGCATGGTGTTACTCTCCCCTGCATCTGGCTCTGCGCCTCTCCTGATTGGAAGACACAGTGTGGCAATAGTGCAGGGGGTAGGCAGTGATGTACCACTTATTTATAAACACACTACTATGACATGAAATATAAAAGTTAGTTCAAAAACTAAAACCAGACTACTGAAAACTCAAAGTATGAAACACGAAAATATTCTCATCTGAAATTGTGAAAATATGTACAAAGTATTCAATATTTATAGTCTATCAAATAAACAACTTACACATAATATAATTAATACATAAGGATACCCGCAGTCATATTCACTTTGCCCTAAAGCTCATGATCGCTTACTACTGTTAGAATGCATTGTTTTGTCAGTTTAGAAGTTAGATGAACATACATACATACCAGTCAAAATCATAACCCTCCTTTTTGATTTGCCGTAGTCAGGTAAAAAGTTTAATTATCTAATTAATTATGTAGGTAAGTAAAACTTTTTACTAGATTACTAATATTTTCTATATCTGTAAGTAAGTACTTAAAAGAATGTTCATGAATGAGAATATGACTGAATTCTTGAACAAATTAAATGAAACAATTATGGAACTAAGGGAACAAAAAGCCAAGGAAACTTACCAAAACTCGGCGAAAATGTTGCGTAGGAAGGGAAAGAGGAAAGGACTCACCAAGGGGTCTGGGTTTGAGTTCACGAGGATTTGCACAGTCAATTTCCGAATCTGGAGAAACGATAGCATATAAAATTATAAAGCCATGCCTAACAATGTGTAACGAAAAGTGCCCCTAAGACGACCCACTGACCGTAAAACGGCAAAACCAGCATGGTATAATAACAAAATCAGCAACAGAAATTCCGGCGTGATCTTTGCGTGTGGTGCAACCACATAACCTCAAAATTATCTGAACGAAAATGGGTCGTATTACCTTTGGTGTGCAACGCCTTCAAACCGCAACCGCAGCCGCATGTGTTGGAGTGTTTGTGGAGAAGGGTTGACGTCGCTGCAGTTCCATCTAGCCTCTTTGAACAGCTCATGTGCCATATTCCCCTTGTGAAATCACGTTTTACGGGTGCCTGTGCTCGGGACACTAAGGCACCCGTTAATGTGGTGGTTTTAACGCAATTTTGTATTACCCGTTGCGCAGTTCTCCCTAATCCGTTCATTTTTACTAGTTTTTTTTTTATGTGTCACCCTAATTCCTTGAAAATTATTCGAAAGAATGTCAGAAGATACAATAGAACGCTGCCAGCCTGCCGGTCTAAAGACGAAATTGCCAGCAGTGTAAAAGCGGGCTGCAAGTGCTGCAACCTTTTTTTACTTTTCTATGAAACAGTTGAGTAAGCTAACGGGAATGTCAGTATCTCTGTGGTCAGTATGGTTACGAAAAATAAACCGTAAACTTCTGCAATCAAATTGGACACAGGTGCACCTCGACTGTCATATCCAATAACATTTACCAGCAAATGAGGGTAAGACTTCTTGGCGGGAAGAACTTTTAGAAAATAAAACAAAACTGCAGACTTCTTGGCGGGAAAGTGAAGCGTCATGTTAGCAGTTTTGTTTTATTTTCTAAAATTTGTGTTTAGCCGAATATTAATGTGTAATAGTGGTGGATTATTAACCATTAAGTGTTCGTGAACCTGCACTAGTGTAGACAAATGAAACAAAACAGTGCAACATCACTTTAAGTTCTCTCAAGAAGTCCACGCGAGGTTTCAGTAAAGTGCCACGTCTTTACTGAAACTCATCATTGCATGGAGTTCATTTCATAATTAAACATTATTAATATTAGTTACAGCTTTGTACTAGTTACAGATGTTCTATGTCACGAAGTCCGTTTGGCTATGAATGTTGTCAAGCGTGCACATGCACATTGTTTTTGTGTGCGTAACCTCGAGAGCGCTCAGTGTCGATCGGGACACGGTCCGGATCAGTAGTGGTTTTTAGTTCGCGCCAAATTGTTTCACGGAGTAAGGTCAGCATGGCAACAAAACGAAGAAGAGTTGTCTATAGTGAGGTAATATTTATTTATACGTTTTCAATTAAAATGTTATACAAAGTTACTTAATATAGCAATAGAAGTATTTATAAAATGAATGTTTTTTTGTGTTATAAAATGTTTATATTACTTAGTTATTTTGATTACATTTTGTTTTAGGGTCGAAACATGATAGCTAGTGTTTATCATTTTCTGCGAGAAGAATATGAATTTACAAAATCATTAATGGAACTCAACTGTGATTTGTCTCATTTACGAGACATTACACGCCGTACAGCTGAAGCTACGGGTGTGAGCCAAAAAACAGTTAAAAGAATATTAAAAGAAGAGAAGGAATTCCCATCCACTTCATCAAAATTCACTTCACCTATGAAGAAAAGGAGAAAGCGAGATAATAAAGTGGATATAGATAATTTTACAGCCGATGTGGTTCGCAGTACTGTACAAGATTTCCATATTGTCCATAAAGAAATTCCAACATTAGCTAAGTTAAGAACATATGCCTACATATTCTTAATATTTTTGTATTTATTGCAACCTAATCTAATTTATTTACAAAATGTATATACTTTTAAAACCAAAATTTTATTTAGATTATTAAATCTCGACTTGAATATATATCAGATTTTTTTGCTAACGTTACTTACTTTTACACACACAAGCGCGCTTGTCGGGATACGTCACTACTACAATCAAAGCCGAACGGACTTCGTGAAATAGAATATCTGTACCTAATTTTACATGACACTGGCTAAATGCACAAACCGTGCGAAAAAAAAAAAAACTGCTAAAAGCAGTTTTGTTCAATTTTCTGGTTGATTATTAACCAGTAGGTGTTCATAAACCTGCATTAGTGTAGGCAAATGAAACAAAACAGTGCAACATCACTTCAACTTCTCTCAAGAAGTTCGCGCGAGGTTTCAGTAAAGTGCCACGTCTTTACTGAAACTCAAGGGGAGAGGGGCGGGTATCATGCCGTTTTTAATTATTTTTACCTATTGTGGTATAGTAATTATATTCTAGGTGCCTTGTCTTCACATACAATTATATAGGTATCTAATTAATGTATTTAAACCCGTAACGATGGAGTTTCTTACCCATTCTTCATGATTCATCTCTATACGAAAGTACCTTTTGGAAGGGGTGACTAGAATCAATAATAAACAGGATGGGAAGATGGGCGAAGATAGTACCGACAGTTTAGAACCATTTAAGCCATGGTTGACTTAGACTTACCATTTTTTATTAAACCTAATTTTTGTTTTTTTTTGTTATGTGTTCAATATTTAACATGTAAAGCCTACTCAGCAGCGATAGTTTTCCTTTTAACTTCGTTATATTTAAACTACTGCCATGAATTTTTTCTCATATCCAAAAACAACCATTTAGGTGGCGGGGGGGGGGGGGGGGGGGGCACTTGACTCTAACAGAAATTACCACTCAAAAGCTTAATATTACGCAAACGGATCCCTGAATCGAAAAAAGGATTTCACAGACCCGTAATATTTATGAACGGCCTATCCAACGCTACCCCACACCATGGGATAAACGAGTATTTTTTTTTAAGTAGGCTAAAAAATAGAAAAGGATTTTATTTTACCACTTTGTCGGCGTGAATAATAATATGTATACCCATGCCAAATTACAGCTTTTTAGTACTGCGAGTCTTTGATCTAAGCCGCGGACAGACGGACATTGCGAAACTGTAAGGGTTCTTTGTTGACTACAGAACCCTAAAAAACGATGTTCAGAAAGTGATTTTAAAGAGCTGTTATTATGAACTCAAAACTTAAAAAATGTCATGAAACATCTTCGTCTGGAGAGCTGAGAGCACTAAACACTAAGTGGGTGACTTAACACCCCCCACTCCGGCCATCTGTAGTCGTTCGACGTTTAGGTAACGATGTTAGATGTTTTTTTTACCACAAAAACATGGCGCAGCGGACCTACTCGCACACCTGGGCCACCCGCCTTTACTTTTGTTTTGTCATCGAGCTTGTGGCGATAAAATACTCCATTCTTTTGTCAGATTCTTGGCGGGAAAGTAAAGTGACATTATGTTTAGCAGTTTTGATTTATTTTTTTAAATTTGTTTAGCCGAATGTTAATGTGTAATAATGGTGGATTATTGATTATTAGTGTTCGCGAACGTGCATTAGTGTAGGCAAATGAAACAAAACAGTGCAACATCACTCAAGTTCTCTCAAGAAGTCCGCGTGAGGTCTCGAGTAAAGTGTTCAGTGCCACATCCTGAAACTCACATCTTTACTGAAACTCAAGGGGAGCGGGCGGGAATATCATCATCATGCATTGAATATTTACTTTCATCAATATTTAAACAAAGTTTGTAACTAAATAAACGGGACCCCTTCTTTTTGCATAATGTTTTTTTTATATCTGCTTTGGCATATTTTTTTTTGGTATAATAGTTTTTTGCCATAATTGGTTTTGGCATAATTTTCGTATTGAAAACATTTATTTCTTGATTGTCTTGGAAAACTTCCAGTTGTTTTACTATGTGGTTTTGTGTTTTTATAGCATATGTGAATTATATCATGTAAGCATGTGTGTATTTTAATATGTCATGTTGTGTAATTGTTTCAAGTGATATTAAACTAGCTGTTATTATGCCATATATTGGGATATAGTGGGTTAATTATACTCAAAAGGCTTACAGCGCTCTGCGGGTACAATACAATAACGTCTTCAGGATGTTGTTACAGTTGCCGCGGTTCTGCAGTGCGTCTGCTATGTTTGCCGAAGCGCGTACGGTTGACTTTTACGCAATAAGACGCTAGCGTGTAGCGTCACTGTTGGGCAGAGTGCGCGGCAGCAGCAACGACATTCTGAAGATTGTTTCTGGTAAATATCAGTTTCCGATACACTCGCTCTGGGTAAGCATCGTGGTTGGGACGGTAAAATAGAATGTTATATTTGTTATTTATATTTAAATTACTTACTTACTAACATAGTTTATAAGCTCCTGTTGTTACTAACCATAATGGATCATTTTATCTGATAATAAATAATAATAATTACACACCCATTTTATATAAATGTGTAGTAGTGTCTAACATTGTAGGAGTTAATTATTATGCGTAAATATATTTATGCTGTTGAATGTTATACATAAACATTATAATGATTAGGGAAATTATGCTTTAAATTATTATGCGTAAGCTGTTATGCGTAAATATAATTAGGATAAACAAAAGTATGTCATGTTATATTATGTCTTATTTGAACCTAAATAAAGACTTGACTAAAAGGTCCTAGTAACCAGGCCATTAAAATATTATTTAAAAAAAATCTTTCGTGTAACAACAATGGCTGCATTCCGTATTAGACTTTAATCGCTGACAGCGCTCACATCAATAATTTGCGTACCGAATTAGTTATTACAATTATGACAGCCGACTACTGTCATCAATTCGGTACGCTCGTGACCGCGCTCACGGTTGGATTACAGTATTTCTTTGTTTAAACACCACACGCACACATTTGTACACTTCTTCTTCTTTGGTTAGGTGGCGACGGTAGCCAGAAGCACAATTTCGAAAATGCCACGCTATTATAAATAAGTTGACTCAAAACAAAACAACGCAACTGTCATTTTTGACAGCGCTCACGGTGATATTAGTTTAGGGCATGGTCGGCGTTATCGCAAGATGGCGCATGTCATGACGTCATCTATGACGTTTCACGCGATAACGTTTTCGTGCTCACGCTAATAGGGAACGCGTTTAAGCGCGCTAAAATCGATTACAGCGATTATGGTCTTAATTCGGAATGCACCCAATGTCAACGTGACGTCAAGGAAGGTTATTTTCAGGTGGTTGGTTCTTGTCAGTTTCACGTGTTTACTACACATTGAATTCCTTAAATTTCCTTATTTTTGACTATTAAAGAAGCTGAAATTGGTCAAAATGCCTAAAAAACGCAAGCTAGAGTCAAACGACACCAATACCCAGAAATCTTTACCAGTAGAAGTGGTTATAGAAGATGTAACTTCACATCCTCTATGTTTGCATGGGCCTACGTTGTTATTTTCTACCGAAAAAGGCCGATATTTTGCTTGCGCCTCGTGTAGGAATAAGGAATGTACAGTACACATAGACGAAGAGGATTGGCAGAAGGAAAGTGTAAGGAAACGCAATGAAAAGTACTACAGTTTGATTCCGAAGATTGATAAAGCAGCAGCATGGAGTAACTTTAGTGAGGTTAGGTTTGAATAATAAACAACTCATTTATTTAATATTTTTACTTTTATAGGAATAAATAATGAAAATGTTTAAAGATCTTCATTTTCTGTTGTTTTATTACTGTATTAAAAAAAAAACCGGCCAAGTGAGAGTCGGACTCGCGCACGAAGGGTTCCGTACCATTAACTATAAAAATGGCAAAAAATTTGTTTTATTTAATTTAATTATTTATTTTTAAAGTGAATGTATAACTAAATATTCTGTGAATATTTGAAGCGTCTACCTGTTGCCGTTATCAATATTGACCAAAAACGAGCAAAACTAGTAGCTAGCGTTTGTTGTATGGGAGCCCCCTTAAATATTTATTTTATTCTGTTTTTTAGTATTAATTTCTTGTTATAGCGGCAAAAGAAATAAATCATCTGTGAAAATTTCAACTGTCTTAACTATCATGGTTCATAAGATTCAGCCTGGTGACAGACGGCGGAGCCTTAGTTATAGGTTTCCCGTTTTACCCTTTGGGTACCGAACCCTAAAAACTAATTGTATCAATTAATTAAATATTTATATTCTAGTTAAAGTCCAGTCACTATGTAGACCGAGCATTCTGTAACACATGCGAGGAGCTCTACTTAGTCTCAAAGCCTTCTAAGAAACATGCCAAGGACCACAGGATCATCAGTCCATTAACAGATGAGCAGCTAAACCGCCCTACAACATGGCTACGTATGTTAGAGAATGATTCGGTTGAGGCACAGTACATGTTTACTAAGAACTCTGTTGGCACTGTGTTTGGGATACTCAAGAATAATAATATCAGGTAAATATTTATTTGTTGTAATATGCTGTCTTTCTTTTGAATCAATTCTTCAAAGAAAGCAAAGTAATGTAGAAATTGAATCATTTAGCTAACAGTAACAACTAGCCAATATCACTGACTAAGATTTGGTGTTAATAATCCATCTTTACAACACTTTCGATTATATTACATTCATATTGGTCTTAAGGACGCTATCACATTTTGAACTTGCTCGACTTAGGTATCTGAATCGCAACACTACAACATTACGCGCACGCACACATTGAAACCGCTGACCGCTCGATTTTATACGTAACTTAACTAATCTTGGTACTTGAAGGTATATTTTTTTTAATTTTACTGGTATTGATGGAATAAAGTTAATTGTAAGTTTACAATCGAATTTGAGTAACTGTGGCTAAGTACTATCTGCGTGATATCATATATGATAGTCATGCTCACTTAAATGTCTCGCTGATGGTGGCGCGTGTGTTGGATCATTCGGTTCCCTACAAAGTGGTTGAGCTGGATGGTGCTGATCCACGCGTCATGTTCGTGAACGGGCGCTGTCTGTTGAGGCTGGTCATCTCTTAACTGCCAGGGCTTATTTTGTAATCTTTTAATCTTATATTTTGAATTGTTTTTTTTTTTAATATATTTATTTTTGTTTTTTACATTGTTCTCACATATAGAAGCAACAAGAATAATGTACCCAGGATTTTGTAATATCTTGATTTAAAAGAGTGTCCTTGGAGTTTCTTGCCTGCTCTTCTTCATAGAGATCTACGTTTTGGAATGGGCAAATAGCTTCCACTTTCTGACTAACTGACCGACTCTTTGACAATTCAAAAGTGCCTGTAAATGGTTTATTTGAAATAAATGATTTGAGTTTGATAATTATGTTTTTAGTATATTATTTTTGCTGGCAAATGTGGGAGCATTACATAATCAAATACTAGCCTGGGAGTTTATCGTAGACTTTCGTTGTGATATTTAAAAATAATCATTGCCTTATGAAAACAGTATTTTATTTACAGAGACTGGGGCGCGATTTCAGTACTTTTGATAAAAATTAAAACCAAAGTAGGGAGTAAAAAGTATATTTTCATTTCATGTTTCAAAGAAGTTCAAATTTAGAATGAAGGCCAGCTCTTTCTAGGGTTCCGTATCCGAAGGGTCCAAGCGGAGCACTATTGCTGTCACTCACGTGTCCGTCTATCACACAGGTTTTACAACCAAACGGTTGATGAAGCTACAGTCTTTAATTTTTTTTTGTTAACCTTTGTTTTTTCTTTATTCATGATGAGATACTTCACGCCGCAATCAAAAAGAGGAGTGTGGCTACCTACAAGGATTAGCTGTTCAAAAAGGAAATCCATCTCGATTATTTTTGTGCTTTTTGGCTTATATTCTCTTATTGCGCATTCTTGATCCTGAAAATAAAAAACCGATCAAGAGCGAGTCGGACTCGCGCACCGAGGGTTCCGTACGTATACAGTATGGAACTCACATATATGCAATTGAACCACAAGAAATACTAGTCCACAGAAGTATAGCAAAATTAAATATTTAATTAAAAACCGTAAATTAAAAAAGTTAAATTTTCAAACAAAATAAATATCAAAATAAATTCGGTTAAAGTAAACACTCTGTTTAAACAACGTGCGAATTGACAATGTGCGACAAAAACAAAAAATGTTCTAAATTTTTTGTTTTCACCGCCACGTATTTATTTGGCGATAACTGAACTAACTAAATAAATTCATTATTGCACATTAGTTCCAAAAATAATAGATATTTAAATTTTTAAATTTTCAAAATGTCCACCACGTTTTTGAATGCACAAGTTACATCGCCGCACAATGTTGTCCCGAAGCCTCCTCAGCAAATTTCGTTCAGGATCCAGAGCCATGGCTTTTAATTTGTCAAAGGCGGCGACAATACGATTGCGCAGTTCCTCTTCAGTTTCGGAGACCCGCGAGTAAACTTCATTTTTAATAAAGCCCCATAAAAAGAAGTCAAGAGGAGTAAGGTCGGGAGACCGAGCTGGCCACCTGCGGGGGCCATAGCGACCAATCCATTGCTCGCCAAACATGGTGTTAAGCCGCTCTCTTGCGAGGAGTACTGAGTGTGGACGAGCTCCGTCTAGCTGGAACCATACCCGCTTGTAAGCTGCCACAGACAGTTCTTCTTCTAAATATTCTGAGATTGGGCCGTCAAGAAGATCTAGAAACTTCTGTGCATTCAGGTTTCCGTTGATAAAAACAGGACCGATTATTTGATTTCCGTGAATACCTGCCCACACATTAACGGAAAAGCGGTATTGATGAGCGGATTCCCTAAATAGATGGGGATTCGTGTGGCTCCAGTGACGCATGGTTTGTCGGTTCCACATGCCATTTCGAGTAAACGTGCTTTCATCTGTCCAAAACACATCTGATAAAAAACGTTGGTCTGAAATAATTTTTTCCAGAACCCAGTGGCAATAACAGGGGCAGCAGCGCCTGCACCTTTGCGTATTTATAAGGAAGTATTTTGTTCCTTTTCAGCACTCGATATAATGTTCTATGGCTCACTCTAAACACACGCCCAGCTTGTCTAAGGCTGCAGGTTGGGTTCCGATTGAAATGTTCTAAAATTCGTTGTTCAGATGAGGATGGAACGTGACGCGGAGCAACTCCTTCATGAGTGTTGGGCACTATGTGCTGATTTTCCCTGATCCTTTGTACAGCTCCCAGGATTGTCCGGACACTACTAGGGCAGACGCGAGTTGCGCCGTACCTCTCACGGTAGATACGTAGAGTTAAGGCTGAATTTTGGCGGCATTCTCCATACAATAATACCATGTCTGTGTACTCTGCAGCACTATAAAAATGCTGTTGTCTTGGCATCTTGTTACAAAAACGCAGGCGTACACAAAAGTCAAGTGTCAATTTCACAGTAAAAAATTAATACAAATAAACTTAAAAACACAATTTACACACACACAAAGTCAAATAGCATAAGTGTCCATTCCACTGAAAAAAAATAAACTAATTGTATTATTTATTCGTTAAATCAATTGAAGCAATGCGCGCAAGTAGCTCGAAATCTCTGCGAAAGGCACACTATCCCGGAAAGAAGACTAGCGGTGAACTGACAAAGCGGGACTTCCCAAATGGCGAAAAAAATAAAAGTAATAAATAGGGCAAACGGCGCAATTATCGTAATTGATTATCGTTTATCGATTTTTTTTTTAAGACTAATAATGTATTTTTCTGTAATTCGAATGTTTTAATATTTCTAACAATTAAAAAATCATTGACTGGATAAACTATAAAAAAATATTATTTTTGAACTTACGAAATTACCGTTTTGTAAGTTCAATCTGACTGACTGCCTGAGTATGAAACGGGTAAGTAGTTACGATTTTATTGTTGTTGTTCTTACTTACTTAACTTCTACTTTATTCATTTTATCTCTAAATCTACTTAATAATATTTAATATCAAAATAGCTGTGTAGCTTTAAATACTTAGGGCATAGTATAAAAACACAATAGCACCACCTAACTATTAAAAGCTAATAAACAGCTTTTTTGTTTATCTATCATTATTCCCTTAAATAAGAAGCTGATATTCGATAACAGGTGTCCTTCCCACAGTGCAAGTGGCGCGTGCGCAACCCGTGCCCATTAAAATCCATACAGTAGCAAAACGAACGTACTTGCGTAGAGCAAAGACGGGGATCTCGTGGACAGGGCAGCGCGCGCCGTAGACCGCGGCGTCCATACATACACGTTTAGTTTGCGTACTACAACGTTGAATTAAAATTACATTAAATACCAGTCTGTCGTTTAGGTGTACCGATTTTACGTTTAGGCACAATAAATAAGTAGAAGTAGCAACGTCGTGATAGTTTGCACTACGTGGCAACGTCGCTTTTCAGTGTTCAAGGATTCAAGTTCATTGAATCATTGACCTAGTGATCCAATTCTACAGAGTGTTCAAATTTGCTCAAAATTAAAACTTTACTTTTTGATCTAATGACTGGGCCGATTTCGTTCATTTTTTGTATATCGTCAGAAAAGGCGATAACAAGTATGTGATTTAATGTATTGCCTATAAGTGAGTTACATACTGTATATGATGTTGATGATTTCTGAAAAACTGCTATTTAGAGACATCGTTTTATTTTTCCTGTAGGTAATCTTTACATAAACTTCTATCACACAGAATAATTTCAGATTGTTATCTATGCAAACTTCGGAGATAAGAGGAGCGGTATTTTTTTTTTTACATTTTGCACCAAAAGACTAACCACGCTGCCTAAAAAAAAAGAAGATTTTTGAGAAGGTGCAAACAGCGCTCTTTCATATGATACCCCACATGCCCTAGTAGCTCCATTTCAAATTTTTAGGACCCCCTTTCAGTCCGTTTTGCAAAAAAGGTACATTTTTTTTAAATTTCTTGTTTGCAAAATAATTGGGCAAACGTCATCTAAAACTATTCTAAATTTCAAGTTGATAGCATTAGTAGTTCTTGAGATATCCAGGTGCGACAGACAGACAGACAGACTTAGTCTCACCATAAGGGTTCTTTTTTACCATTTTGGTACGGAACCCTAAAAAGACAACATTAGTAAGTACCTAAGATAATCAAATAAAACAAAATATTACCAACAGACGTATATCAACGTCTGTAACAAAACTCCAGAGTAGAATTGTGATTTCTGAATGAAAATACAGTCTCATTACTTTTGTTTACTGCTATGTGTACGGTTTTTTTGTCCTTCCAAATTTCTGAATTCGTGGCATCTGTAATAACAAATGTAAATATTTTAGCAATGCACACCACAATCAAAAACCATACTTGGTGTCGAAAGTTATAACCATCTACTATTCTGGATTTATGAATTGTCAACTAAGTCGATTTATCACCAAAATGTACATCCGCCATCATGAATCAAAAGTTAGATGGTATATTTGTAAACACCACCTTCAACAATTGATAACAAACCTCCACAATTGCTAACAATGTCGAATTTTTATTATCTTGGATTAAAAAAAATGAAATACGTAATCACCACCCCCAAAAACCCCAAAATTGACTATGTATCGAATATCTCAAAAAAAAAATATTTCCGCCATTTCATTAAAGATAATATAATTATTTACACAATGTTTATCCGTAATCTACAACCATGATTCATACAAAAATTTTGAACCATGTATTTATTTTTAAAACAAATTCCAATAATCGTACTTACTTTTATTTTGGGTCCGAAAAAGTATCAACTTCGTCCTCCCACAGTATACAATACAGCACACACTGCTGTACGTAAATATTTTTTTGCGAAAAATCGATACACCGGTGCTTCCACGAGCGCGTCTGAGCGCGGAATGACGAACCGCGAGTAGAAAATGTATGGCGAAATTTGAAGGCGCTTCTTATTTTAATCATAAATAAAAAACGTTATTTATTTACTTACAAAATATTTAGTTGACCGTATAGAGGACTATATAAACAATAGTTTGTTATTATTTTTATGTATAACTATGCAGTGGATTTAGCTATATGGGTTCCTATTCAGACCTATATTTTTTTCATTTGTTGGTTTTATTGTGATTGTTTAAACGTATTTTCGTGAAAAAATTTGTATGGGGCTATACAATTTTTATGTGCCCATTCTGGAGATGAATATATTATCTTTAATTTAAGACACTGATATCCTTGCAGTTGTGACTCCTAATTCGTTAATACGGTACCTGAAAAGCACTGATATTTGAGGAAAAATGTGATAGCGTCCTTAAAACTACATAATATCTAAAAACATTTGAATTTTGGCTGTTTCTTTTTATAAAAAAATTTAAAATACCAATGGAGCAATAAAAGAATTATACACACTTAGATTTCTTTGTTTGTTATCCATCTAACACTTTATTATTCTAATTATAGCAACATCCTGTGCATCGGCACCCCTTCCATCCACGAGGAAGCCCAGTCCCGGGATGACTTCAACTCCATCCTCTTGGACTATGACAAGCGTCATCAGAACTTCAATCCACCAAACAAGTTTGTCTGGTACAACATGTTCAATAACTACATGTTTAATGGAAATGAGGATGAGAAGGTGCTGAAGAAATTCTTTAAGCAGTCTCGGTAAGTACTAACACGCTGGTACTTTATTTAATCTGGTGGTAAAGGCGACACCACCGCACATCTCTCTAATGTTCTCTTTACATTGAATAACTGAAGGAGGATGACAAGGTAGGTATTTTAAAACCTCAAAAAAGCAAAAAAAAAAATAAGGAGTCCACAAAATATCCTGTAAGTTAATTGTACTTATGAACACAACATTAATTAAAAATCCATTAACTAATACCCTCTTTTCGATTTCAGTGAGGGAGGCATCTGCATAGTAATGGACCCTCCATTCGGCGGTCGTGTGGAGCCACTGGTTCAAACGGTGAAGGAATTGACTGACTCCTATAGGAAGATCTGTGACAAGCCTGATGAAGGCCTCTTGCCTGTCCTGTGGGCTTTCCCATACTTCTCGGAGCCCTATATTACTAACATGGCACCGGAGATCAAAATGCATGACTATCAGGTATGACCATTTTTTTTATTAAATCATCATTATAGCTGTTTGCTGTAGCAGTTTCTTCAGCTGAACTACCTATAAAAGGGCATAGAATTCACAATGTCAGGAAGCCTAATTTTGTCTGTCTCTTCCACATACTATCAAATATTATTGTTTGATAATTTACCAGAAACAATATTTTCTATTTTTCCAGATTGAATACACAAACCACAAGAAATTCCTAAACAAGACTAAAGACGGCAGAAAATTCGCATCACCAATCCGCTTCTTCACCAACTTGCCACTACGGACCATTGACTTGTCCAACGACAGTAACTACAAGATGTGTAACAAGTGTAAATTCTACGTCTCAAAGTCCAACAACCACTGTCACAAATGTGGGGAGTGCACGAGTAAGAATGGCATGACGTACAAGCACTGTGATTTTTGTAAACGGTGTGTGAAGCCAACTTTCTTTCATTGTAAGGTGTGTGTGCGGTGCAGTCAGC
This sequence comes from Tiliacea citrago, assembly GCA_963921375.1. NCBI lineage: Eukaryota > Metazoa > Arthropoda > Insecta > Lepidoptera > Noctuidae > Tiliacea > Tiliacea citrago. The sequence goes on from OY992796.1 coordinate 24,229,126, forward strand.
AGAGGAATCATGTGTGCGGTGTGGTTGTTGAGAGTCAGGTAAGAGATACACAGCATTTTATTACATTGACTAGTCTAGTTGGGCTATCTTTTAGATTTGCGCAAAGCAATTCCACGATTCTTGGAAGGCTAGCCAGATGTGTATTTTTTCATTACTTTTAAACTATGATTCAATTTATTATTCTCTAATTAATTTTATTCACAACCAATCAGCCAATTTTTTTTATTTTTATCTCCTTAAATGCTGAACCTGTTGACGTCATCACTTTAATGCCGCCTGTCGCTGAAAACCAGCGCTGGGGCTCTGACGCGCATGGGGACGCAGCATTATGCCGAGTGATGGTCGTTTTGCGTGGATGTGACTCATAAATTCGCCCAACTTGTTCTTTCGTGTTTTTAATTTTTTCTTTGCGTTATGTTTCTTTCTCACAGGCAAGTCGTGGCTGCTACACACTGATTCTTGTCAGCATGAGTCGGTACAGCCGAGCGGCAAAATCGAATATATATTTTGCCTCCCGGCCCGGTAGTACTGAATCGTGCCGACTCATCCTAACAAGTGTGTAGCCTCGCAACTACAAAAATTATACCGCAGGCTTTCTTGGTAATCAAAGTCGAGTAATAATACCTCTGTATTCTTCTTTACTGTACAGTCTTGCTTCAACTGCAAAGAGAAAGGGCACAAGCAGACCGACTGCCCACAACTACAGGGAAGAAATAAAAAGAAACGAAAAAGTGCATAATTGATAATAATCGCTATATTGTTATATGTACACAATAAATCATTATAAAAACACTAATTGTTTCATTATCATTCTATTCGTCAAATCAACATGATTGGTATCTATACTTTCTATAATCTAGTAAGTAATTCTATACAAATAATTGTAAAATAATCAAAATTTTAGTAAATTGAGGTAACACACGGAATGGTAGCAGATCTCAGATTGCACTGAAACAAAAATTGTAGGTTTTCATTATGTTTTTGGAGATTCAAGCAAGGTAATTATGTCCAATAAAGGCGCTTAGCTGTGCCCTGCCGTTTCACCCGCCTTGCTCGGCTCCTAAGGGTCTGATGTTAAACAGCCTATAGCCTTCCGGGTCTGATGTTACATAGCCTATAGCCTTCCTATAGTTAGGTTATCAAATGCAAAAATATTTTTTTAAATTCCAGGTAGTTCCACTGGTAGTTCCAGAGATTAACGCTTTCAAGCAACCAAAAACCAATTCATCAGCTTTATTATTAGTTTATATAGATTTATTATAATTATTCACCTACATGTTAATTAGGTCTGCCAGTAGCTAATAATGTACATATAGACTTTATTAGATATTTGAAATCATTACATGAGATAGTGATCAAACATCAGTTAATTCTGACCAATTTCTGACCTGTTAGTAAGAGTCCAGTAATCTAGTAATGGACAGATGTAAAAAAATGTTGGGAAGATTGCATCTTGATTGAATCAAGATTTGCAGATGTAAGATTGTAAGGGACTAAGAAGAATAATTCTTTATTAGTTTATCAGTACTTACTTAACATTGATCTTGTTGAGGACTTGCTGCGCGGACTCGTAGCGAGCCTCTACCTTGGCGGCTTGTTCTAACCATGCCTGTCTCACTGCCAGCCACCGTGACGAGTGTGAAGCCAGGAGCTGCTCCCGAGTGGGGGGCGGGGCCTCGCCCTGTGAGGAACAATGTTTTTGAGTGGTTATCTGATGCTAGTCAGTTGTAAGATCAAATCATTTACCTATTAGGCACTTTGCAAACATGTGTAATTAGTAGGTACTTAGATGGTTATTTTTAATAATAAAGTCCAGTATTTTTGTAAGATGAAATAGTTACAGCAATGTAATCAAACGCAACTCATTTTCAAGTTAAGTTTCAGCTTTACCTACCCTACCATCACTTAATGGTGTTTTTATTGTAGTGACAAATATTTTATGTAATTAAAAACATCATTTGAATGCACTCTATGAATGGCCCTCTATGAATCAGTATTCGCGTGTTAATTGAAGACTCGGTCCTAAGACTCGAGAGATGACGCGCGACTACGTAGGTATAGTTTTTCTAAATATTCAGTCCTAGACTTGACATAAAACCGGACAAGTACGTGTCGGTTCCGTAGTTGGGATGAATTTATCCCAAAAACAAACTTAACATTGTAGTTGAAAAACATGTTCTCCCATACATGATATACGTCACGGTCAATTTGCAATTCTCCAACTGCAAATGTAAGTTGGTCCACTATTACCTTGTAAAATCTACTAAGCTGTGATAGTTTTCCTTTTAATTTCGTTATAATACTATGCCATATAGCCATGATTTTTTTCACATGTCCAATAACAACGATTTAGCTGGCAGGACACTTGACTCTAACAAAAAATAGCACTTTAATTCTTAATCTTACGCAAACGTTGCCCTGAATCGAACAATGGTTTTCAAAGACCCGCTATATTTTTGAACGGCCTATCCAACGATACCCCACACCTTGGAGACGAGAAAAAAAATATTATCCCCACTTTACGTGGAAACCCAAAAAAAAATATTTTACCACTTTGTCGGCGTGATTAATATGTACACCCATGCCAAATTACAGCTGCTGGGGGACAGACAGACAGACATGGCGAAACTATAAGGGTTCCTTGTTGACTACGGAACCCTAAAAATGGTCGAACTGACTGAGGCGAATGCCACGCGGGACACGGGACGCGACGGCGCGCATCGATTGTTTTAATGATAAGGAAGTCACGACTCACGCGACTATTTACAGCAGTTTGAACACCTCCATACAAGTTAGTTGACACGTAGCGAATTTCGTCCCGCATCCCGGGATTGTTTCAGTTTGAATTGGTTTTCCTTGATCTCTAGAAACTTACATAGTTCAAGTTGATATTGTTTTTGTTGGCCTTCAGTTGTTCAGGAAGCAGAGGTGGTATCTTGGACACGTGCGAACCTTCCGGTCCTGGTAGCTCCAGTCTGTCTGAATTCTGATCTATATCCTCATTCCTGCTAAAATTGAATTGTAAAAAATAAGTGCAATTCATGTAAGTCAGAGTCAAATTGAAGGATTTTCTCGGTTTTTATCCTGTTATTGTGTAGTTTCTACTTTGTTAATAATTATATCAAAAGCTAGGCCTAGTCTGATTTACACCATACAATTTAATAGCCTGTGGCATACCATAAGTGCAACAATAAAAGTTGTACTGTCTAAACAGTGTTCAGATCTTTGTTGCTTTAATTTTATTCTACAAGCAAGAAATGTACAGTGTGTGGTATTATTTAATACTTTTATTACAGCAAATCTTTCCTACCCAAATTCATTGTAATTAGCCCTAGGCTGGTTGGCAATCCATGCCCTGCATATGGGATACAGTGGGGACTCCTCGTTGAATTGGGACAAGTCCACACTTCGGTCGAATAGCTTCAGAACGTATGACTGCCGGTGAGGGGAGCGCTTCCTTCTGTATGGTCTCTCTTCATCTTCCGATCTCTGGTCTCGGCTGGAAATATCAAGAAACAATTTTTTTATTTGATATTGTAATCACACTAATATTATAAAGGCGAAAGTTTGTGAGTGTGTGTGTATGTTTGTTACTTCTTCACGCTCAAACGGCTGGACAAATTTTGATAAAATTTTGTATGGAGGTAGCTGACACCCTGGATTGACATAGGCTATACTTTTTATCCCGATATTCCCACCGGATCGAGCCTTACGCGGGTGAAACCGCGGGGCGCAGCTAGTAATGTTAATAAAAGTAGAATGTTTGTTGAAATTCTGTAAAGAAGAGGTAACTGCCCTATTCCAACTGTTTGTCCTTGGTTTTGGTATAATATGTTTGGCAACACCAATTAAATGTCGAAAGTAGTTTGAATGAAACAATGTTTTAGGGGTGATGATGAATAATCTATTTAAACAATAGGTTTGCTATTTTTAAGTATAACAAAGATTAATTCCAAACCATAAAAATTTATAAAAAATATTTTTTCTTATTTCTAAGATAAAGCAAACCTTTCTCTCTTATCTGGAACGTAATCAGAGGATGCATCAGACTCTTCAGCGGTGGGGTCCAGTACCTCCATCAAGGCTCCCTTGAGCCTGCCACGGGCTGTGGACACTTCTATAAAAACAAAATTTAAAGTAGTACTATTTGTTTCAAAGTAACTAGCTAAATAACTTTCAGTTAAAAGATATTAGCTAATGATTTATATTTATTTTTTATATACATTCTTTATAATAAAAAGGCGTAGTACGAGAATCACCACTGCATAACGAATAAACGAATACATGTGTTTGTACACTACATTAAAATTTTTGTAAAAGTATTGATCTAATAAACAAAGAAACTATTGATTAGTTCTTATTCACTTTCACAAACAATGAAAGTGAATTTGGAAGTGGGTCATTGGTGTAACACCGTTTACAATTTGTCACAAAAGTAATATTATACCCAAAAGTGAACTATACGTGGCGTATTTCAATACTCGTAAAGTCCCTTCATTTTTTTGGCACAGGATCGATTTCTTTGTTCTCCGCGAGGGCTAACACGCAAAGATACTCTAAAAAATTCAATAACAAATCAATGTTAGAATTTACAGCGGCTCTATTGCATAAATAAAAATGGAAATTATATAAAAATACTGAGGGCTGTAATTTAAAGAAAGTGATAACATAAATAATTACCTCTTGCATCGTTGCTATCTCTGTTGTGATTGGGTTTGCTTTTGTGTTTCAAAGGCGTGAACAATCTCTTTCGTTTAGGCATCGTGTTAAGTATGTAGTAATTAAAACTTTAATCAAAACAAAAACAACACGAACAAATAATGACCAAATTCGAATTTGTTGCCTGGCTGAAAGGCGCTGTCACTGGTCACTTGTAAAATAATTCGATGAATGAAAAACACTAGAGTTGTACGAAAACACGCTAAAACCGGTTATTTCATGATATCTAATAAGCTTCACTAATATGAGGATTCTGTATATGGCAACATTTTGCTTTTGGATTTCACTTGTTTTTTTTCATGGCCTGAAAGACTCCGAATTCGCGTCATTAGAAATTAAAAAAAAAACTATTCGTCTTTTTGTCAAATGTCAAAATAGTTGTGTACGAAAATAGCGAAACGAGAATTTCGCAAGGCCCACCAGGTTGTGGAGATTTTAAATTTACATAAACTTGTCGCTTCAAATCAATGAATTATAATGGCCACATCGGCGTATGAGCATGATGCTGAAGGTAAGCATCTTTTTTTATTAAATACGATAGCGGCGTTTGTTTATTTAATTAGAAATTAACCAGCATTTTCGTGCGTGATAATATTTGTCTCGACTTTCCATAATTTCGTGCGGTCGATGTACAGCTGCTAAGCCAGTGAAAGTCTACTGTAAAATTTCAAGTGATAAATTATTAAACTTTACGTTGCGTCAATTAAAACATTCTTGTCGTTTTGCTTATTAGTGTCATTCAGTTAACAACACACGCCTCGCCATACCAACACGCCGCACTTGAGACCTCAGGGAAGGTACAAAGACAGTATTAATATAAACTTTTATTCATCATCCATTTATTTTAAAAGAGTTTTTATCTAACCGTCTTTAACTCAGTTGTTTCAAATTCTAGGTGGGAAATTTATCCCAGCAACGCAACGTCCCGACGGCACTTGGCGCAAACCTCGAAGAATCAAGGATGGCTATGTCCCTCAAGAGGAGATCCCACTGTATGAGAGCAAGGGTAAACAGTTCAAAGCTCGTCAGAACACCGGGCTACCTGTGGGCCTCACCCCAGAGATTGTAGCCCAAGCACAGAAGAAGAAGAACCATGGTGTCATTCAGCCCATACCTGGCATGCTCGTCAATGTTGACAAAAAGAAGAAGAAAAAGAAGTCAGGTTGGTTGACATTCATTTCTCGATGAGTTTATTAAATTGGTAAAATTGTTGTGACATCCACAAAAGCCAATAAAACAGAGTTGATGTTATGAAACTCAAATAGTTTACGTATGAAGTTCAGTAAACAATTTTGTTGCTAACAAGAAGACTGGGCAGAGTATTGCATTGTTCAAAGCATGTATAAATATAAAGAAAAGGATATTATAAATAAATATTCAAATGCTTTCCTTATCATTAAAAGACCCAGAAGCTATTACTGATAATACTAGTGTTATTTTTTACTTATTAATTAATATTATTTTTTTGTATAAAAATTGTGTAAAGTAAGTTTTAATTAAACAACAAACATACCAAGTCATTTACATGCACTTCATGACTAAGAATCTTTCACTTTCACTAGTTATGTAAAAAGAAACTTTTAAAGAATTGTTAATTAAAAAAAAAAGAAGTGCATGTTTCTATTACAATTTTAGATCTGTGTTTACATAGACCAACTCAAGGAATTAAACTTGTATTAATTTGGTACTACTACAAGGATCTCAAGAATTTTCATTGATTTTGTCCTTCTCATCTAATCAATGCATCTTCCACTTTTCAGGAGCTGATGAAGCAGCAGACAAACTTGCCAAATGTGAGATAACAGAACCTGACTTTACAAGTCCAGCACCTTCTACCCCTAGTAACACTTCAACAGACCCCGTCAAACGCCTCAAGAACTTAAGAAAGAAACTCAGAGAGATTGAAACCCTTGAGGAGAAAATAAAGTCTGGATCCCTCAAAACGCCAGACAAGGATCAAAAAGAAAAGATGTCAAAGAAAAATGACATCCTCAGAGATATTGAACTTTTAGAGAAATATAGTGAATAAGTTATACCAAATTGAATTAAACTTTATTGTTGAAAAAACTATGGAATTATGCCTATGGTTTGCATGAATGATTGTGTTCTTTGTGGGGTGCAAATGAATGAATTCTTTATTATAAATTATTTACAAAACTATTTTTTGGTGTTTTGTTCATTAATTTTCTATAATGATACATTCCTTTATGAGAAGGTTAAGTATTAGTATTAAACTTAAGTATTCAATAAAGAGAGCCTGATTTAAGTAGGTATTGAAATAAAATATAAAAACAAATAAATATATTTTTATCAAATAAAATAATTAAAATTCTGATTTTGAGATTGCAATATAATGAAAAATAATAGCCTATCCCATCTTAGAGATATCTTTGCTATAATACAAGAAATATCACATGCTAGTGTTGGTCAGGCTTTTACCTGTTTTCAGACAACATAAAACTACACATTTTAACCGTGGAATGAATTAACTAGTAAATATATTATCTGATGACATTAGGACTATTTTAATTAATATGCAACCTGCATGTTACCTAGGTAGGAAATCATAATTTCCCAAATGAGTTTAGCGAATTTTGTCTGAAAACAGATTTATTTTATTCTATACAAAAAATATACTTATATTCTACATTTGCTACATAATCAATAGCCATATAATGATAATAGTGGAGACTAATATTAAAAAAAAATGATTTTGTTTCCTGTTTACATTTATACCATCTTTACACAATGTTCATGGCCGAAATGTGTTAACTTATGCAAAAGCTATTTGAACAGCATGGTTATTATTTATATTTCGTTACAATATGGGCGCGTTCGTTACTTTCCTCATTTTTTTATGTGCTTGCATGTTCTGGAAAACAAAAATAAAATATTATTAGACTCACTTATTAATCACAGTTAATAGGTAACCTCATTATGTTTAACGTTCTATTGAGTAACTTAATTAAAATTGATAGCGTGAATACAAGGACGCAGTAACCGGTTCTGACGATTTCTCTATCAAAAAACAACTTAAAAAATGTTCTACCAAAATCTGTATTGAGATCGAAATGTACTCACCAGGAGATGTGGAGATGCTTTATATGAACTCATTTCTTGCTTGCTGTCTTGCATATTTGCCTAAACATGCGAGAATGCCTATAACAGCAATTCCAAGTCCTAAAACTGTCGCCAGAAAGTCGCCGAAGTCGTAGCCTTGTGCTGCCTCAACATTTGTTACGGTCAGCAAGGTGAATAGAAATACGCACAATTTGAAATTCATTGTTAATTTGGAAACAATTATTTTTGTACTTGTTGTGGAATATCTCGTGTTGTGTTGTATTTTTTTTTCCGTTCATCCGTTGTCACGTCATGTCATGTCAAATTGACAATTAGACATTTAAATTTAAGGTATGGGACCACAATGCTGATTCATTGTTGTCACATGATTAGTCGAGTCAGTAGTAGGAAATTTTTGAGAATAACTCCTTGGTTTAAAACAATAAAACTGTTAAATATTTTATGTGGCGGCAACACAGTTAAACAGATGTCAACGAGCGCCGTAATTGTCAATTTGTCATCATCGTTTTCCCTTTGAAGTTGAGAATTTATTGTTTTTATTAGCAAATATATCGTTGACTCCCGTAAAAATTTAAATGATATGCATTAGCATCGTCTGATGTTATCTTGAACTCGAAAATTTATTATAGACATCGTTGTAAACATAAATAAAATAACCTTAAGTGGTAATGAAAATAGATTCCCTACGGGGTGTTTTTATTGTTATTTAGTGGCTTTTAAATAATCAAAATGAGTTATAATTCGGGTGGGAGTGGTAGTAAAGGTTTCGGCTTCGCTGGTTTTACGATGCCGAAGCGTAACCCATCGAACGTGTCGCTTCACGCGGTGCCTCCGCCGACGACGCCGATGCATGCCGTGCCGCCTCCTACCACCGGCTTGTCGAAGCAGGGCTACTCGACCATGAACGCGATTACACAGAACGCTGTTACTGGGAACTGGGGCTCGTTGGGGAAGAAACGCTCCAAGACAGAGGATGAGTAAGTTGCAAAATTCATAATAATTTGGTACCTACTAACCATTTGCTTCATACTTAATTTCATTTGCATAGGTATAGCTTAAAATTAATCATACACTACAATGTTTCTGTTTAGGTACTTTGATGAGGATGATGAGCCTCCAACTCCAGCTCTGGCATACATCCCTGCTCCCGGGAGCCCCACATATGAAGCTGCTTGCAGTTCTAAGGTATGGACAGAACTCTGCTGCTGATAGTGACTTATCAGAAACATGTTGTTACACTCTAGCTAAATCTATACATATTGATTGTGAAACCATTTAATTAATGAGTTGGTTAAATGTTATAGTAGTATTATATCTATGTAATCAAACTTGAGTGTATGAAAATAATGACATAAAGCTCACTATGCTATGTTTCAGTTCCAAAAGTATCTGATTAAAATGTAAACAAATATATCAGTGTATGCACTTGTGGATACCAATGTATAGTGGCACTTACAAATTCAGTGCTTTGACTTGAGTATTTGATTACTTAAGGGGCCGTGCACAAAATCGGCTCATTTTGATCAATTTTGTTCATTGGTTGTGAGAAAGGGAAAAACAATTTAAACAAAAACAATTGTGATTTGTAAAGTCGAGTTCTTTGTTTTGCATGTGGGTTAAAGAGATTTGCAACAAGTTTTCCTAAAAATGGCGAGAGACTGACGTTTGATCATCATTTTAAAAGAAACTACTTTTGATTTTGACACATTAAATAATATCATCAACATCACTATATGGTCTACTTGTATGTTGATTAAGCACTTTTTCAACTTCAATACAAAATATAGCAGAAAAATAATGTTGAAAAAACCTATATATTTTTTAAAAAACCCAGTCGGTAATGTTTTTTTTCCTATTATTTAACACACAATATCAAAAAATTTTAAAATCACACACTGGGCGTCCACAATCCTTGTGATCAAATCAAAATTTTATTTTATGATTATACAATATCTTCATTAAATTAAATTTTCGAGAGCGCAAATGTGATGAAACTATTAACAGGTACTGAGACTGACACAAATGGTATATCACCACGAAAACGGAACTTTTATAGTTACACAGGCTTAATGTTTCAATTATTTTAAACTTTCTCACAATTAGACAAGAAATTGACAAATTAAACTCAAAATTCTAATATTAAATCACCTTATAGTTTATTATTTGAAAATAATGAGCATCTTAATTTTCGTAAATGATTTTTAAATTACAATTTTCGTTTTTTAGGTATTAATTAATGTCTTTATTTAATAGAAACCTTAATTAAAATAAACATGGTAAAACTAAAATATGTACAGGATGGAAACTTTCAGCGGGGCAGTAAGGGGAAGTACCTTATCCGTTGCAGCTACGCGAAAATGGTCTTAAGAGACTATCCATAAATTTTTATGGAATTTTGATCCCCATTCACAGATTTTGAAAAAAATGTACAGTTAGCAAGAAAATGGGCAATTTTCACAAAAACTTTTTTTTATGCCAATCGATCCTCTTTCTTATAAGGATCAAAAACCTCTATTGGACCAATTGAGGTTTGAGTACTAGAAAAGTCATAAATCGCAAAAAACTTTTCCCATACATTTCGTAGGAAATGAGAAGTTCCAACTTACATTTTTTACCATCTATAAACTGGCCGCTACAAAAAAGACTGATCGAAAAACCTTAAAATTAAAAACTTGAAACTTTACATTTGGACTCACCTAGAAATTTTACTTTTGTGCTTTAAGTTATGGCATGTATTTAACAAGGCGACAAATTAATCTGAATTGGGGATTAAAAAATAATTAAAGCCGGTCGCAAAAATAATAGGTTGGCAGCAAAAATAATAGGTTGGCAGCTACAGCGAAGTATTATTTTAAGTAGAAAGTAGCAGCTCAATAATCAGTTTTTAGCTTTATTTTAATTTAAACTGGCATCGAATTTTTGTTTTGGTAACTGAATTTACCAACAATAGAGGGGATCTGGCGCTCGGCGGCCGCTGCCGCGGCACGCTCGCTTCGCTCGCTCGCCTTCGCTTGTTAATGGTTACTGTTCTAACCTAACCTAACCCAAATGATTCAATAACAGTAGATGACTTTGCAGCGGTTAAGAAATAATATTTAATCGCTGCCAAGTTATTATTTTAGTAGCAAATAGTTAGTCGCCCTTTAAGTTATTAGTCGCCAAGTTATTATTTTAGTAGCAAATAGTTAGTCGCCCTTTAAGTTATTAGTCGCCTGGAAAATTATTATCCTTAAGTTATGAGGTGTTCAGAATGGTAGCCGTTTTGACGTAGGCATGGGTTTATTCTCTTTACTACAGACTGGGTAGCAGCTGATAATGTGCTAGGATTAATTCCATAGAGAATTGTGGTAAGTAAATCTTTGAGTTCCTGAACACTGTTGTATTTCTTTTTATAAAGTTCAATTTTTAAATAGCGCCACATAATAAAGTGTAGAGGCGTGAGATCAGGACTGCGAGGTGGTCACGTTATAGGGCCATCATTATGTTTGTATCCACTGCCTTGCGAATTGCCGGAATTCGATTTCGAAATACAAAGTTTATTTATTTTTGGCCAGTCTTCGTTGTAGCGGTCCATCTATCGATCATAAAAAACTAAGTTGGAGTATCATTTCTTACGAAATGTATGGGAAAAGTTTTTTGCGTTTTATGACTTTTCTAGTACTCAAACCTAGTTTTTTAATCCTTATAAATCCTCCCAACTTAGTTTTTTTTATGATGGATTTAATTAATTTAATTTAATTTAATTCATTTATTCATCAAATATAAGCTAACAGTTTACACCAAATCGCCTATATCTATGCTAATTCTACAAAACATTAAAAATTTAATTAACACTTCTTAGAGTAAACAACTCAATTACTCAACAATTATTTCTTTATCATTTCTTCATATTTAAGTAAATATACACATGTTTAGCGATTGTCCTTCGAGAGCCAAAAAATAAATCTGCTTCAGAAATATAATTTTAGAAAGTCATTTATTAACTTAAATAAATAAAATAAATAAATAAATAATCTTTATTTCCAGTTTTTACAATTTTACATTTACGCTTAGTTTAACATGATAAATGTTGTCATATTAATTGTAGGTTAATACAGAGTAATAAACCTCTGACACCCAAGCTAAGATTAAACTTGTGTTATGGGTGTCAGGGCTCTTAGGTTAACACCAATTATACATGCAAAAGTTCGGACGGAAAATAAAGAAATTATAGTAAAGATTTTACACAGAAACTAAAAAAGAAAAAAAAAAACTAAATAGAGAGAAAACCATTTGTATAGTGTTGTGTTGTGTAGTGTTGCGTAGTGTTATGTAATGTTATGTAGTGTTTTGTGAAGGAGAGTGAATTCCAGGATGGGATGAACACGGGGCACTGTCAGCGTGAAAGGGTTTAAAACTATGTATGGAGAATTTTTTCAACCTCGTCATAGCTAAGGGTCATTATCCATTTACAGACCTTAGCCTTGCAATCAAATTTGTTGAAAGTGTATATGTTACATTGTTTGTTCACAAAGTTGTATATACGACTACCAAGGATTCTGAAACGACGTTCTGCAAGTTTTGTTCTTTGCCTCTCTATGGGACACATATTTGCAGTCCTACGTTTTATCAATAGATTGAGATCTAACTGCAAAGAAGTGTGTCTGCGCAACGTACAGTTTAGCACAAAGAGCTGCCTCACGGTCAAGACCTGACATTCTTTGTATAATTGAGCCGTACTATGCCGAAAGTGTTTAAAGGTTTGACCTTGAGAACAGCTCTCTGCGCCCTCTCCAGTTGTATCATACTTGTTTTTGAAGCACCGCCCCAAACCAATATGCCGAATGTTAATATTGACTGGCAAAGGGAGAAATACACCATGCGCAAGGTATCTGCGTCAGCACTATACTGCAGGCTTTTAAACACGGCAATTAGTTTTCTAACTCTGCCAGACAGCGCCTGAATCTGAGCATTCCATGATATGAAGTCAAAAGTCAAAGTCAAACCATTTATTTCAAATAGGCACATAAGAGGCACTTTTGAACGTCAAAATTTACAAAAAAAATAGAATTGATTCTAGTTGCCCCTTCCAAAAGGTAGTTTCGTATGGAGAAGAATGGGCAAGAAACTCCACCGGTACTCTTTTAAAAATGTTTTACAATATTTTGTTTGATTACATTAATTATATGATTATATGTGAAGACGATGCACCTAGAATAAAATTACTATACCATAATAGGTAAAACGAATTAAAAACTAAGCAATGAAAAATAACTTAATTATTAGATAGATACGTGGTGTTCACATATTTACAAACATCATACAAGTATGTTTTTCTAAAAAAATAAGTCAGTGTGTGAGTATAGGTTATCACAGAATGTAAAATGAATATCATAAAAATAACAGATTTTACCATAAAAATAGCAACCAGTTTGATTTTGTCTAGACTCTAGATTGTCCTATGGAGCTGGACCAGCATGTTTCCAAGCATTCCTGTCCTGGATATAATCCTCTAACTTGTAATATGCTTGTTTACAAAGTGTACTTTTAATATGTGTTTTAAATTTTCTCTCATTTAATTTCAATATATCACAAGGTATTTTGTTGTAACATTTAACACAGTACCCCATAAAAGATGTATGTACTTTGATGAGATTGTCTATTAGTACGCCATGGTATTTCACACTGGTTTTTCTCGTCAGGGGAAGGCAGGAGCATTGGTTTGGGTAAGTATTACAATTAGTATGAGCTTTAACTGAAATTGTGTTATCAGGTTGCGAAGTAGATTTGAGGGAGAAAGTGATGAAGTTGGTTTTATCCACATTTAGAGTAAGACTATTCGCTGATAGCCAAGACATAACAATGGCAAGAACAGATTCTGCCCTCTCTCGTGCTTCGCTCCAATTTTCAGCATGTACCAGAAGGGCCGTATCATCCGCATATGTGTAATTGGAACAATTTGGGAGTACTAAATCACAGAGACCGTTTACATAGACTAAAAAAAAGTGTAGGACCCAAGATGGCCCTTGAGGCACTCCAAAGGACAATGCACACTCATCACTGACACATGCGGTGACTTTAACACATTGCGTTCGCTCTGATAGATAGCTCGCAAATATAGCAAGTGCATGGCCTCTAACTCCAATTCTTTCCAATTTTTTGAGTAGGATGGGGACAGAGACGGTGACAAATGCCTTGGATAGGACTAAGAATAAACCCAGGCACTTAGACTTTTTATCAAGAGTCTCAACAACTTCGTCGATCAGGGCCGAGAAAGCGTCCTCACATGACTTTCCTCTACGAAAACCGAATTGATTGCTGGAGAGAATATTATGGCTTTCCAGGAAAGACATAAGACGATTGTTCAGGACCCTTTCAAGAACCTTCGATAATGCCGCAAGAACCGAAATTGGTCTGTAATTGTTGACAGTGCCTCTGTCTCCTCCCTTGTGAATAGGGTGAACGACCGCTCTCTTTAAAACTTTCGGAAATACACCCTTAGAGATACAAAGACCACATATGTGAGCGACGAGAGGCACAAGAGTCTGTCATCATCATGGCTCATTTTGAGAAGCTGTGAACTGATTCCATCCAATCCCGAGGCAGAATCAGCACGAAGATCCATTATAATATTTTCAACTTCAGCGTGATCCGGAGGGAGAAGAACAATTGAGTTCACCTGAGCGTCATCCCTGATATATGACTCATGCAACGTACCAGCATTGGTATGCTTAGCCGCAAGATCCTTGCCAATATTCGCAAAATAATTGTTAATAAAGTTTAACGAAGACTTGCAGTCAAGGTTCGACATAGACAATAATTCCATAGGAGGTCGTCTAGAGATTTTTTTATTAATTATGGTGTTTATGATGTTCCAGGTCTTTTTAGGATTATTTTTAGCTTTCACCAGTTCATCTTTGTCGTGATTATTTTTTAGCCTATGTAGAAGCTTATTGCAAAAGTTGCGATAGCGTATATAGGTTAATTTTAAAGTATAATTGTCCGGTGTCATTTTATGTTCTCTGTGCATGTTGTCCCTATTCCTAATGCATCTTAGTAACCCTGGATGGGTTTGATTATTCTCAGCCTAGAAGGAATGCATCGGGTAATGGTATTTTGATGTACTTAATTGCTCTAGCAGTGGATAGATGGACCGTTACAATTATTTATTATTATTATTTTTCCAGACTACAATGGGGTCTATAGTGTTAGTAACAAAAAAGCTTAGCCTATGTTAGTATTTAATAACTAAAACAGATCGAGTGCGGTTTTCAAGCGCCCACACTAGCGGGCTGTCTGCCCGGGCGGCTATCGATTGCAGGATAGTGTTGGGACTACCACGCAGCGAGGCAGATTTATTACGCCACTGTGCATCAAAGCCGTGAGTGCGTGCGTCTGCAAACATTGCCAAGGCACCACAGAAGCGCGGCAATCGCAACAATACCCTGAATGCGTTATTGTATTGGATACGCAGAGCATAGTAAGCTTTTTGGATATATGTGAACCACAGAGCTCCCGAGTACAGTGCTGTGCAGTATGCGTTATAAAGGGTTATTTTAATTGCGTCTGTACATCGAGAAAAGCTGCGGGCCAACATATTCGCCCTAACTGACAATGCTCTGCGTTCCCTCTCTAGATCCATATCATCTTTCAGGTAATCAGTAACCAGATGGCCCAGGTATTTAAATTTATATACCCTGTTTATAGAGTGACCTTTCATTAGAAGAGGAGGGATAGTAGTGGGACACCTGGTGCCAGACCTGAAGAGTATGAATTCTGTCTTACTGCTATTATAAACTAAGCCATAAGTTGCAGCGTACGACTCGCACACATGAGTAGCTTTTGGAGCGCACCCATCGAGGGAGACAGCAGCACAATTAAGACTGGCCAAAAATAAACAAACTTCGAATTTCGAAATCTCATCAAACGAATTCCGGCAATTCGCAAGGCAGTGGATACAAACATAATTATGGTACTATAATACCGTGACCACCTCGCAGTCCTGATCTCACGCCTCTACACTTTTTTATGTGACGCCTTTAAAAAATTGAACTGTATAAAAAGAAATACGACAGTGTTCAGGAACTCAAAAATTTACTTACCATGATTCTCTATGGAATTTTTCCAAGCACATTATCAGCTAGCTAGCTGCTACCCGCTCTGTAGTAAAGAGAATAAATCTATGCCTACGTCAAAATGGCTACCATTTTGAACACCTCATAACTTAGAGCACAAAAGTAAAATTTCTAGGTCAGTCCAAATGTAAAGTTTCAAGTTTTTAATTTTAAGGTGAAATAATACCCAAAGTAGTAGTTATTGTTTTTTATTTGTTTTACGATCAGTCTTTTTTTTGTAGTGGCCAGTTGTCGATGGTAAAAAATTTAAGTTTTTTAAAAAAGTTTTTATGAAAATTGCCCATTTTCCTGCTGACTGTAATTTTTTTTCAAAATCTGAATGCAGATCAAAATTTCTCAAAAAGATAAGGACAGTCTCTTAATACCGTTTCCTGTAGCTACAACGGTTAAGGTAGCTGCTCTTACTGCCCCATCTCAAAAATCCAACCTGTATAATATAACAAAAAAAAGGGGGGAAGAGCTCATTGGGCATCAAAAAATTCGTCCGCATCGCTGTCAACGGGAAAAGCGCCCAAAAAGCTGGCAGCAACGTTGGATGGCAATGCTGATTCTTTGGGCTAAAAAAAGCCCAGCCTTCTGGTCGCGTGAAGAGTCGACCAACCGCTTGGCGATGTCCTGAAATACTCGATGAGCACTCGGACCCCAAGGCTCTAGCGTTTCAATCCCAAACGGCTCAAACATATAACTTCCAATAAGGTTGTTATATTTGCGCCGTTTGAGGTTTTCTGAAGATGGAGAATGAAGATGGGATGGCGCGAGGGTGTCGACCCAGGTTGCATCCCACACCAAAGGTTATATAATTATAGTTAGACAGTTGAAATTTTCACAGATGGTGTATTTCTGTTGCCGCTATAACGACAAATACTAAAAAATAGAATAAAATAAATATTTAAGGGGGCTCCCATACAACAAACGTAATTTTTTTGCTCGTTTTTGCTCGATATTGTATCTCTTATAAATCACGTTTGTTGTATGGGAGCCCCCCTTAAATATTTGTTTTATTTTAATTTAACTATTATTTTTAAAGTGAATATATAACTAAATATTCTGTGAATATTTCAAGCGTCTACCTGTTGCCGTTATCAATATCGAGCAAAAATGAGCAAAAAATCACGTTTGTTGTATGGGAGCCCCCTCAAATATTTATTTTATTCTGTTTTTTAGTATTTGTTGTTATAGCGGCAACAGAAATACATCATCTGTGAAAATTTCAACTGTCTAGCTATCACGGTTCATGAGATACAGCCTGGTGACAGACGGACAGACAGACAGACAGACGGCGGAGCCTTAGTAATAGGGTTCCCGTTTTACCCTTTGGGTACGGAACCCTAAAAATACACAAGCTTTAAACATTGTAAAGTTAAGATTCCATTATAGGCACAGGAAGAAGATGAAGAGGATCCCCTAGATGCCTACATGGCTGGCTTGGAACAGCAGGCGGCTAAAGACCTGGTGGCCAGCAAGGAGAATGCAGCCAGTGGCAAGGGGGACAGCGGGAGAGGGACCAGAGGGGATATTGATGAAATGGATGATGAGGAGAGCTATTATAAGTGAGTTTTGTTGATTTAACTATTTACTTTTAGTATGGCAAAGAGTTTTGTTGGTTTTATTGATCCGGTTGCCTAAGGTTCAAAGTAATTTATTGCTTTTCACAACTTTTTTCATTTTCCCAAAAGACTGGAAATTTTCTACTTCAAACTTCACAATTTTACTATTCATTTTTCTTCCACTGACTTATCTTAAAAGCATGTCTTTTAGAAAATAATAAAGCAAATCCTACTGCTTTATTATTTTCTAAAGGACATGCTTTAGGAAAACAATAAGCCAGTCAGCAAGATTGACAGCCTAGTAGAGTATTGAATGAGCTTGACTATCATCATAAGTGAAGACTTTAAATCCACTGTCAGCTCCTGATAGATATCATTACATAGACTTAAAATGTTTTATAAATCTTCATAAAATAACTTAACTATTTACCACAGATACATGGAAGACAACCCCCTGAACCACGGCGACGATGGCTCCGACATCGAGATAGAATACGATGAGGATGGCAACCCCCTCGCGCCGCCCAAGAAGAAGTTCATAGACCCGCTGCCGCCCATAGACCACTCCGAGATAGTGTACGAACCTTTTGAGAAGAACTTCTATACTCCACATGAAGATATCGACCAGCTAACTCCACAGCAAGTTGAGGATTTGAAGAAGAATTTGGGAGTCAAGGTAAGTGATATTAGTTTGGTGTTATATAATATATAGTGCCTGTATTCCCGAAAGGTTAGGCAGTAGTGAATAGAACTTCGGTAATCAAAGAAAATACTTTCATGATTAGTAGTCATTGGATACATGAAGTGGGCTGCCGTTGTAAGTTGATTAAAATCCCATGGTATAGTATACAGGGTGGATTTTTGAGATGGGGCAGTAAGGGCAGCTACCTTAACCGTTGTAGCTGCAGGAAAACGGTCTTAAGAGACTGTCCTTATCTTTTTGAGAAATTTAGATCGCATTCACAGATTTTGAAAAAAATGTACAGTCAGCAGGAAAATGGGCAATTTTCACAAAAACTCTTTTTTATGCCAATCGATTCTCTTTCTTATAAGGATCAAAAACCTCTAGTGGACCAATTGAGGTTTGAGTACTAGAAAAGTCATAAACCGCAAAAAACTTTTCCCATACATTTCGTAAGAAATGATACTCCAACTTAGTTTTTTATGATGGATAGATGGACGGCTACAATGAAAACTGGACAAAAAAAAAACCCTTCGTATTTCGAAATCGCATCATTCGAATTCCGGCAATTCGCAAGGCAGTGGATACAAACATAATTATGGATTTATGGTCCTTTAACGTGACCACCTCACAGTCCTGATCTCACGCCTCTACACTTTTTTATGTGGCGCTATTTAAAAATTGAAATTTATAAAAAGAAATACAACAGTGTTCAGAAACTCAAAGATTAACTTACCACGATTCTCTATGGAATTAATCCTAACACATTATCAGCTGCTACCCACTCTGAAGTAAAGAGAATAAACCTATCCTTATGTCAAAACGGCTACCATTCTGAACACCTCATAACTTGGAGCACAAAAGTAAAATTTATATTTTTATTTTCTATAATTAATTTTAAGGTGAATTAATACCCAAAGTAGAAGTTATAGTTTTTTATTGGTTTTTCGATCAGTCTTTTTTGTAGCGGCCAGTTTATCGATGGTAAAAAATGTAAGTTCGAGTCTCATTTCCTACAAAATGTATGGAAAAAGTTTTTTGCGATTTATGACTTTTCTAGTACTCAAACCTCAATTGATCCAATAGAGGTTTTTGATCCTTATAAGAAAGAGGATCGATTGGAATAAAAAAAAGTTTTAGTGAAAATTGCCCATTTTCTTGCTGACTGTACATTTTTTTCAAAATCTGTGAATGCGCATCAAAATTTCTCATAAAGTTAAGGACAGTCTCTTAAGACCGTTTTCCTGTAGATACAACGGTCAGGGTAGCTGCCCTTACTGCCCCATCTCAAAAATTCACCCTGTATACCTATAATGATGATTTTGCATAATAATTAAAATGTTGAGTTTTACAGTTTCATCACAAGGCTTAGCAGATCGAGCAGCTCAATCCCAAGCTTTTTTGTCTTCCAAATAATCAGAAGAAAGTGATTACCTAGGGCAGTGGTTCTCAAACTTTTTTGGAGACGGAACTCTTTTCGAAAACGAAATATTTGACGGAGCCCTAAAGTAATCAAAAATGGTTGTATGTGTATTCTTCATTAATAATCATATTACTTGTCATTAAAATTTACATATTTTTTTACTTTTGTTGAAATATTTAGATTGATATTATGTTACTCAGGTACCAGAGTAAAATAAAATATAGTAGGTAGACACTCCTTTAGTATTATTTTTTTATTCTGACCAGTATTTTTGCGGAACCCTAGGGTTCCGCAAATCCTCTGTGGGGGACAGAGGATTTGCGGAACCCTAGGGTTCCGCGGAACACACTTTGAGTATGGCTGACCTAGGGGATTACCCACACCTTTTCTATGAAGTTTTCTCTCTGGGGGATTACCTACTCTGGTCGCAGATTGTCATGTCTCTTAAAAGTTTTAAAAAGTATTTTCGAATGAGGGTTTTTTGAAATGATGTTCACTCAGCAATGAGACGGCAGGTCCAAGCACCTGTCAATACTATAATATAATTATAATAATTATGTTCGTCTGTATTTATGTTTTTCTTTAGTCGTGACTGAACGATAAACGAACGAATGAAACGAATGATGAACATCATCATATAATTTTTATTCGTTGTCGAAATGGAAGACCTCTTGTCAAAGTGGCGCCAACTGGTGGCGTGAATTTTCATGAAAACTCTTAATGGCATGGAGTCGTTAATCTATAATTTTGTTATCATGGTCATGCAAAAAGACAATAGCCCCACAGTTGTTAAGCTCTATTATACTTTAAGATCTCATCTTCGCGCGTTTGTATTTCCGAAGATAGACTATGCCTCCCGAAGTGCATACTTTTCTTAGGATATCTGTACACTGTACACGCAATGGGGTGACGCTATTGCTATCAACCAGGCACATATCCAGTCTCCAGGCTGGTACTGAGAAAATTCTTATTGGATGTTTTCATTGTGTTTTTTCTCAAACATGCTTGGAAATTCGAGCATTATTTTGACAACCTTCTTCGAGATAAATCGAAATTGCTTTTCTGGCCAAAAACATGCGAGCATCGGCCACCAAAACTTGTATGAAAATCCATAATTATGTGTCGTGGTTTAGCGGCAAAAATTTTTTTTAAAAATGGAACGATCTTTTTCTCCGAAACATAGCAACCAAGGAGGTAATTTATCAAAGGTTTTATTTAAATTTCGAACTGGCTTAAAAATAGAAAACTGTTTATTGAAAAAAAAAAAAATCAATTGAACACATTCTGCGTGAGAAAATATCGTCGTTTGTCATTCAATCTGGAATTTAGAAATAATTTACTTTGTTTGAATTTCCGCGCATTATTTGAGAAAAGCACTATACAAGCCTAGGCCGTAACCAGGCATTGATGGACTCACGTATGAGTGCCTCGGCTTCGCCTCGGCCGACATTTTCACGTTCGTCCATCAATGCCCCTGTTGCAGGCCGCTGCAGTAATGTACTATTTTTTATTTTCAGATATCAGGGCCAGACCCACCAAAACCCGTCAGTAGCTTCGCTCACTTGGGCTTTGATGAACAGCTGATGAAAGCTATCCGTCGCTCCGAGTACACTCAACCTACTCCAGTGCAGGCTGCTGGCGTGCCGGCTGCATTGTCTGGAAGAGATCTTATAGGTAAGCCATGCAAACATGCTACAATAATTTTTGTGTGTTTTTAACACTTTCGACTCCAGCCACTTTTCGTAGAGCCCATACGCCATGACGCCATACATATAGCAAGTTATAATGAAATAAAAAATAAGATTAAAAATATAAATATAAATAAAAATGCTTATTATAATAAATATTTAATCTTGCTAAAATATACATAAAATATGCTGTATTCGCTAAGAAAAACGGATATGTAAAATGGACTCCCGGCACTAAACGTGTTAAAAAACAACTGAATCGAACGGGATATGAACTTGTAGAGCACTGGTGTATCGTGCTGCTGCTCTGACAGATGACCACTAGGGCCTTATTACTTGCATAGCATAATCAGCCTTTTATGTTCCAACTGCTGGGACACAGGCCTCCTCTCATGTCACATGTCTTCGAATTTTTTGGTTCTAGGACATGTCGGTTTTCTCACGATTTTTTCCTTCACTGTTTTGAGAGCAGTGATGATGGAATTATTTACACAAAGTAAAGCGCCTGCCAGACGCTTGTCAGACATGGCCCCTTACAACACGAAATATAGAAAAAATTAAGATATGCCAAAGAGGAATAGAAAGGAGCTATATGAACTACAAGCTAAAAGACAGAGTGAAGAACAGTGTAATAAGAAGAAAGACCAAAGCAAAGGAAGCGGCAAAGAAAGTGCTGGGCTTAAAATGGAAGTGGGCTGGACACATCCAACGATTGACAGATGACAGATGGACAAAAGTGACCACGAATTGGTATCCAATAAATTTAAAACGCAGACCAGGTAGACCACACAAAAGATGGAGCGACGATATTGCACAGATAGCAGGCAGAACATGGAGCAGAATTGCCAGAGACAGGACAGCTTGGAAAGGGCTGGAGGAGGCTTTTACCGCTATAGATAGCGGTCCTTATACACCTTAGTTTAAAAATAATATTTAGTAAATATAGTTGATTTATTAGGTCAAATAAGGTCATAGTGTTAGGAAATAAGGAATGGTGTGTAAGGAAAAATAAAGCAATTTTATTTTATTTTTATTATAAAGCGCCTGCATCAATATAAATATCACCATCATCAAATCCAGCCCTTATCACTTGCATCAATTGAACTTTAAATATCTTTCAATAGGTAATAACGCCCATTTTTGAAATCAAAATCAAATCAAATCAAATCAATTTATTTGTGAAACATAGGTTTTATGATAGATGGATCTTAAGAACTAAATAGTGCGCTATGTCTTGTCAATTTTGACATACAAATATTTTTAGAGGAAACATGCGTAGTATAAATTATAATCAATTATAAAAGAAAAAAAAGAAAAATTAACATAATGAATTAAATAGTTGGTTTACACAAAATTTCAATATTAATTAACATTATCAAAAGTGTCTCAATTAGATTCTATACCTATAGTGTTAATGAACCCTTAATGAAATTTTTTCAAACGCTATGTGCCATAAAAATGCATTTAAATTTAGCATTTTCAAATTTCGCGCGTAATTTGACGAAAACGCTGGACGCAGTGGACGCCATATTGCTCTTTTTGTTATTGTAAACAAATGCAGTGACATTTTGGTATTTTGGTACGCTGATAGTTGACAGTTGACACTTATATGTTTACATAGCCGTATGACGTAGTAATATGGCGAGTACTATTTAATGGTGTTATGAAACAGATTAAAAAAGCTGAAACCTTTGAATTGAATTTTAAAATTTAGTTTGCTATTTTATGAACTAAAACTAACGTTTTCCGACTGCTTTTTGCCTAAGCTATTTCAATAATATACTTTTAGATTTTTTCTCATATAGAGTAAAGTACCCTATTTCGCCATTAGGACTTTGGTCTCTAATGTGCAACAAAAGACAAATAATATTGACAAAATTACATTAATTTTAATAATGTCTACCTGTGAGTATTTTTCGGGGTTGCCTGATTACACACAACTACTATTGCTTTATACAGAGCCACTTTTAATAAGCTTTAAATTACAGGTATCGCTCGCACTGGGTCCGGTAAGACGGCTGCGTTCCTATGGCCCCTGTTAGTGCACATCATGGATCAGAAAGAACTGGGGCCCGGGGACGGACCTATTGGCCTCATCCTAGCACCCACTAGGGAATTGGCACAACAGGTAAACATTATACTAAACTTGATGCATTTCAGTTGATGTGACAATAATTGCATTTGAATCTAATGTCAAATCAAATGAACCTCGCTCGTGATTTGCTTTAGCTATAATTACTTTTAGGGCGCGGACACATCACCACGGCGGAACGGTGCGCCGCGTCAGCTGCCGGCAGCAACCATCGGTTCAAACGTGTGCTCAAACTTGCAGTTTTGGTCTAGATATGGACAATGAACGACGTATTCTTCTCCTGTTATTGCTAAGACGACGAATGAAGAAGAAACAGAACAAAAGGAAATATTGGGTATCATCGGTCGTCTGTTGAACCGATGGTTGGTGTCGTGAGCCGACGTGGCGCACCGTACACGGGTCGTGCCGTGTCACGGTGGCGGCCGCGGTGGTGTGTCCACGCCCTTAAAGTGGTTCAAGGTAGCGCAGAAAATGTATCTGGAAGAATTGGAATAAAATGGACCAAATTATAAAAATATTGGAATGGCCCTTGTAAAAAATAAATACAAAAAAATAAACTTTTATAGATTACTCTGTAAAATCACACAAAAAAAAACAATTTATAGTCAAGACGTTACTTTATGGTTTAAGATATTAATATATTCTTCTCATAAGACGTATTGACTCATTGATTTCATAATCTAATAAAATTGTCCTTCTTTATGTATATAATTATGTACAAACCAATAAAAAAAAAATACTTAGATCTACATGGAGGCGAAACGGTTCGGCAAGGTGTACAACATTAGATGCGTGTGCTGCTACGGAGGAGGCTCTAAATGGGAACAGTGCAAGGCGCTAGAAGGTACAAACTAAATAAAACTAACACTTGAGCTGTGAGCTATACTGTGTAATAACTCATTCTTGACTTTAGCACTATCAGCTTATAACGTTCCCATTGCTGGAACACACGCTTCATCTTATAACAGAAACTGGGCCGTAATTCAACACGCGGACACAGTGCAGGTCGTCACCATGATTGTTTTCGGATTTTTGGTTCTAGGACATGCTGGTTTCCTCACGATGTTTTCCTTCACCGTTACTAGACCTTAGATTAGTTATACAAACAAGCAAACTTACATTTTATAACACTAGTAGGATAGTCGAGCAATACTTAAGAGCCCATCTCTTTATCTCGGTTGCACAGTACTGCTCGCGATCACGCGATCAAGCGAGACAGGCCGACAGGGAGAAGGCTCCAAGGGGCTGATATTTTAGGTAATTTCTTTTTGCGGTGAAAATAACGGCAATTAATAAAAACAGTATTTGCTTTATATTTAGTTCCGTTATTATGCGTCATGATGTAATTTGAACGGTTTATTGTTCGGTTTGGAGGCAACTTTGTATTTTTTTTTTTTTTTTTGTAGAATCGTACTTTCCTTTACCACATATTTATTTAAAAATGATGCTTCAGTATTTTCGATATAACGGAGGATCATGCTAAGCGTGTTATGTACTCTTAAGAGGGGCCTTCCCGGTCCGTCTATCGTCGACGCGAGCATGGTTGAAAAGTTTGTTGTTTCATCCAGCGCTAGTGAAAACTATTAACATACGAGTGAGAACGCGATAACATTGAACGAAAAATAATGTGCGGAAATTTCATGAAACTTGTTCCAGGAAATACGTATTTTTGAGTAAGCCTTACCAGTTTGTGAAATAAATGTTTTCTTAACATTTACAATTTATGAGTACATTATGAATGGCCAAAGTTCAGGTAAAATTTGTGCAAAAAAGCAGATTTTTGCAGGCTTATTTTCTGCTTCATAGAAACTTAGATATAGTGCACAAGATACCTATTAGTTCAAAAATTTCAAAGAATGATGTGTTACAACGCCATAATTACGTACGAGCGTTTGTATGAAAAGTATGTCGGGTTGGCTGCCTTTAACACTTCATCGTAATGGCTGAGATCTATAACGCATACTTAGAAATTACTTTATTCATATAAAATTAATGTTTATATTCGTGTGAAGTGAATATCCGTATAAATACAAAATGTATAAGTGACAATCTCTCATGTTCCTATATTAATTGCAGGTGGTGGAGCAGAGATAGTGGTGGGTACTCCGGGGCGGGTCATTGACATTATCAAGTGTAAGGCGACCAGCTTGCAACGCGTCACTTACTTAGTGTTGGATGAGGCTGACAGAATGTTTGATATGGGATTCGGTAAGAGAAAGTTACAATATTTTGTAGGGTTTTTTTTGGCTTAGAAAAAATTCTGGCTTTTCTGCAAACGAGATTAATAATTGATGTAATAGTTTTTGCAGAGAATTATCAAATGGAGTAAACAAAAATGTGTTTAAATACACACACCAAGTAGAAAAAGTCGAGATAAATCAGAGTTCCTGACATTCACGTCCCCAGAGCCGCAGGTGCGCTCGATCTGCAACCACGTGCGGCCGGACCGCCAGGCGCTGCTGTACTCGGCCACGTTCCCGCGCCGCCTGGAGCGCCTGGCGCGCGACGCGCTGCACGACCCGGTGCGCGTCACGCACGGCGCGGCCGGCGAGGCCAGCCACCTGGTGGCGCAGCACGTGCGGTACATAAACTCATTCATTCAATGATAGACAACGCGCAACCTAAACCTCCGGGCCTACAAATGTCAAATTTTGCGAAAGTTATATGTAATAATTCATCCCTTATAGGGGTTAAATAGAGGATGAAAATTCGTAATTTTGGCTGATGGAAAATCCCACCGGGCGGGCACACGGCTTATAGTTATTTATTGAACCATTTCCACGCATCTAAACAGACAAGAAGAAAATAACAAAAAAATAAGATTTACTACAACTTGAAATTAACTTTAATTTTGGAAGTCGGTGTCTTTGGATCTGCATTTTAGAAATTAAAGTAATTGTTCACTTTTTAGATATAGAACCTATCCCACACCAATTCATATACCACTACTTGCTATGTAACAACAGTGACAGTGAGTATTGTAACATCAACGAAATACACAAAGGAGATTAAATACATATTAGCAAAGCTAACTCAAAAACTACCCAAACAAAGTTATAATATTTATATGGGACCACCGCACAAGCTTTTTCTAGCAAATCAAAAAATAATTTTCAATATTGATCTAAATTTAACGTAAATATCGATGGATATTGAAAAAATATATACATCATAACCTCCTCCATTTTTTAAGTTGGTTAAACAAATATGTAGAAACATATTATTGTAATGGCTAATCTCTGATAAAGAAATAGAGACTATTTGTAAATGTGTTTTCATAAAAACAATAAAATAGAACATTGTTTCAATGACATTAAGAATCAATTTCGCCTGGCACCTAGACATGGGATGGGATTCGTTGAAAATTACTATGTATTGTTATAATATACAGGGTGGAAACTTTCAGCGGGGCAGTAAGGGGAAGTACCTTATCCGTTGCAGCTACGCGAAAATGGTCTTAAGAGACTATCCATAATTTTTTATGGAATTTTGATCCCCATTCACAGATTTTGAAAAAAATGTACAGTCAGCAGGAAAATGGGAAATTTTCACAAAAACTGTTTTTTATACCAATCGATCCTCTTTCTTATAAGAATCAAAAACCTCTATTGAACCAATTGAGGTTTGAGTACTAGAAAAATCATAAAACGCAAAAAACTTCCCATACATTTCGTAAGAAATGATACTCCAACTTAGTTTTTTATGATCGATAGATGGACCGCTACAACGAAGACTGGCCAAAAATAAATAAACTTCGTATTTCGAAATCAAATTCCGGCAATTCGCAAGGCAGTGGATACAAACATAATGATTATCCTTTAACGTGACCACCTCGCAGTCCTGATCTCACGCCTCTACACTTTTTTATGTGGCGCTATTTAAAAATTGAACTTTATAAAAAGAAATACAACAGTGTTCAGGAACTCAAAGATTTACTTACCACGATTCTCTATGGAATTAATCCTAGCACATTATCAGCTGCTACCCAGCCTGTAGTAAAGAGAATAAACCTATGCCTACGTCAAAACGGCTACCATTCTGAACACCTCATAACTTAGAGCACAAAAGAAAAATTTCTAGGTGAGTCCAAATGTGAAGGTGAAATAATATCCAAAGTAGAAGTTATAGTTTTTTATTTGTTTTTCGATCAGTCTTTTTTGTAGCAGCCAGTTTATCGATGGTAAAAAATGTAAGTTGGAACTTCTCATTTCCTACGAAATGTATGGGAAAAGTTTTTTGCGATTTATGACTTTTCAAGTACTCAAACCTCAATTGGTCCAATAGAGGATCGATTGGCATAAAAAAAAGTTTTTGTGAAAATTGCCAATTTTCCTGCTGACTGTACATTTTTTTCAAAATCTGTGAATGTGGATCAAAATTCCATAAAAAATTATGGATAGTCTCTTAAAACCATTTTCGCGTAGCTGCAACGGATAAGGTACTTCCCCTTACTGCCCCGCTAAAAGTTCCACCCTGTATAATGTAAACTGTAAAGAAAAATATAAATGTATAAAATTGATGTCCTGTGCTGTGCCTATCTGTAAGCTAAGTTAGTAACATGATGTTTTGTTTCCAGAATATTCCACAAGCCAGAAGAGAAATGGTCCTGGCTACTGCACCACTTAGTCGAGTTCCTGTCGGCCGGGAGTGTGCTAATATTCGTTACTAAGAAGGTACGTATTTTTAATGTATTAATATGTAAAATCAATTCTCAATATGTAAAGAATAGGACATCCTTTTTGCGCATAAGTGTAAGGCCAGTGATTGCTTTTAAATAGGACGCGGGGTAAGGAGGGTTTTCATTTTGAAGGTTGCTCGCAAATATAATAAAGTTATGAAGTAACAAACGAACATTAGTTGCAACTAACAACTTTTCACATTCATTTGGGTCTTACTTTGTGACTTAGCATAGCATAATAATATAGTTTTGATAACAATGCGGAAATATTTAAATTCCCCTCAAGTTTTACATCCCATTCAAAATCTATGTAACCATCGATAATATCTTTGCAGCTAGAAGCAGAACAGACAGCGGCAAACTTAGGGGTCCAGCAATACGACGCGTTACTACTGCACGGAGACATGGAGCAAGCGGACAGGAACAAAGTGATCACCGCCTTCAAACGCAATGAGAACAACATACTTGTCGCCACCGACGTCGCAGGTCAGTAGCCACTGCACGACATAGATAATGGAGCGAACGGACCTCATTTTTCGGTATCAGCACCCCCAAAACTAGGAACGACACCCGAGAGGTTCGATCAAGAACGACCATCGTACAGTATTTTTATCTCTCGAAGCGACGCGCGCTTTACTTGTGGTAACAAGTGTACGCTGTGAATGTGTGGGTGAAGACTAGTAGCGTAAGCACGTAACACCCGCACGCACACTCAACCCCCCCACCCCACACTCTTTCCACCCACCCACACACACAGACACCCCCTCACACTCACACTAGCACACACACTTCGCGCCATTGTCTCGTGACTGTACCGAGAGCTCCAGCACTTACACACATTCACAGCGTGTTCGATATAGGGTGGGGTTTCAACACAAAACAGAAACACAAAGTTACGCGTTTTATTCGGAACTTAAATCTACCATTTGTATTTTAATGAATCCAGTGAGTTGCTACTACTTAACGTTGTGTCCAATGGATGGCCATAGGCGAAATGTGGGTGTACTATACCGTTATGTTTAATGTGTACCTTCATCCCCAGCTCGAGGTCTGGACATCCCGCACATCAGAACAGTGGTCAACTACACAGTGGCCCGCGACATCGACACACACACCCACCGCGTGGGACGTACGGGGCGCGCCGGTGTAAGGGGAGACGCGTACACTCTGCTAGACAGAGGGAAGGACAAGGACTTCGCCGGACATCTGCTCAGGAACCTCGAGGGCGTGCAGCAGGTAACGTGTGCCATCGATGTTATCAGCCAGTGAACTAAGAGTTGAAGATGACGACACCGTTGTTGGAGGATAATCCCTTATCCACGGAGCAGGTTTAGACACCGTATCTCCAATTCTAAGCTGGTTACTCTGATATAATCATCAGTCCAAATCTAAACAGGGTTCAGTCAAACCACTGGTAGATATAGAATATAAAGTGACAATTAATTTTGACCTTTAGAAAAATCATAAAGAACTCCCTCCCTTTCTAAAAATAATAGAAATAGGGAAGCTAGTAGCTAATATGTATACAGTGTGTTAAAGAAATTGTGTGCCATAGCTTAGGGGTAGGTTTAGTATCGATAAAGGAACCCAGTAAAAAAAAATATTGCAAGATCAACCTAATTTAGTACCTATTAACTTAAAATAGCAATCGTTTAGTATTAAAATTATTTTAGTTAATTATATATTTTTTGTTTAAATGCTTTAATTACTTACCTACTATCGAACGCGTTCGTACATAGGTAGTACTAAATTGGCTTGATCTTGCAATATTTTTTATGTTTTTATTTTTCCTGGGTTCCTTTATCGATACTGAACGTACCCCTAAGCTAAGGCACGCAATTTCTCTAACACCCTGTATAAAATGTAAATGTAACGTATGTATTTGGGACTAAATAGTCCTAGTAAACAGGAATCTATTTCATACATATAAATGTTGTTCACAGGAAGTGCCAGAGGATCTGATGCAGATGGCGATGCAGTCGGCGTGGTTCCGCAAGTCGCGCTTCAAGAAGGGCAAGGGAAAGAACCTCAACGTAGGCGGGTGTGGACTAGGGTATGTACTTCTATCATGAGTCACAGTAAACGGACCAAAAGACCAGACCAGATGTATGAACGTAAACGACGCCAAAGGAGTATGTAAGGATCGTAGCAGGTGATGTTCTGTCGATTCTGCCTACCCTCATGGGAAAAAGGCGTGAGTTTTTGTATGTGTATGAAGTAAACGGTTATAATATGATTAAGTATAATTAGATTAATATAAGCAAATGTTGCATATAACCGAAACAATAACTAACCCGAGATCCAGAAGTCGGAATTTAATTATGCAGTGTTTCATAAGAATTTTGACTTTTGTATGCAGATTCTTGAACAAATAAGTTTTTTTTTTTGTTTTTTTTTCTATAGTTTTGACGCGTTCGCTTAATAACCAGTGATCGGAAAAGGGTGAGCTAAAATACCTAAAGTTTGAAAAAGAACAGAGACTAAGTGGAGACGCCTTACGATACATTTTTTGTTATTACTTAAGACAAAATATTTTTTGCATAAATTCATGTTGGTTTTTTTTTTACTCATATTCATATTAGCATGCTGCTTGCACGTAACAGGGGGTAAATTTCTGTAGTTTTTTGCCTAGGACGCACGAGAGATATTGTTTTATTCGAGATATTTGAATTTAATTTTAATATTAATTAGTTTAAAAAAAATGAATTTAATTAGTTTACTGTATTACTAACATTAAAATTAAATGTACTTAAGTGATGTCCCGAAACCAGAAACAAATTTTCCGAAAAAAAAAAAATATATTCGTAATGACTCCACATTTTTGTCTCTGTTCTTTGAAATTTAGATGTGCCTATTCCGACCACTGCTTATTACTAACAATTTATCCAGATGTACGAAATTGGTAACAATTAATTTTAATCACGTCTCCATGTAGATAAATAAAAAAACCTCCCCTATGTAAAATTTTTATGGTGTACATAATAAAGAGTATTCTATTCTATAAATATATTAACCATTTTCCCCTGTACATTCCTCAGTTACAAAGAACGTCCCGGCCTCCCTCCACCCAAGGAAGAAGCGCCCCCTAGCGTGGGCCTGGACAAGAGTCACGGGCCCGCCACAGACCGACTGTCCTCGCTGAAGGCCGCCTTCCTCTCGCAGTACAACCAGGTAGTCGAAAATCTGTCCTTTACGACTGTGCACTGACGGAGCACAGTCGTTACCACTGGATGCAATTTTTGACAGTCAGAAAGGAGTTCCCGAATTGCTAGCGAGTTTTTAATACCCTCATTTTAGTTGAGATACATGGCCATACAAATCGTTAGGTACGTTAATTTGACCTCATGTAAAATCAGATTCTAGGGCAGTACTATCAAATATAACACCCATCATTTTCGATATAGCTCCATCCCTTTGTTTTTATGGTTTTATAAATGGTTTTAAAACTTTATTGTGTTACTCGGCCTTAAATTGCTTCAGGTCAGGTTACGGCAAGCAACAAACAGCTAATTAGCCATATTATCCACTGCCTTTTAGACCTCGTCACCTAAAAATATAAATTTCTCACCCAGTTCACAGCATCAACAGACCACTCCTGGGAACAAACACGCCCCTCCATCCAGCCGGGCGTAAACGCTCCCGCAGCTCAATCCGAAGAGCGAGGCGACGAACGCCCCGACGAGCAAGCCGAGCACTCCGAGGAGCGAGCCGAGCGAGCGGAGCGGGCTGAGCGCATCCGCAAGAGCGGCAAGAAGAGTCGGTGGGAGTAGACAGAGCGGATGAGGTTATGTGTGACCGCTGACGGTCTTGGTGGTACTTTGAATGTCACTGGACTTGTGTTTTGGGGAAAAGACCGTATTTTGTGTACGTATTAAGAAAGAAAAGAATATTATGTTTTTTCTTGGATAAAAATAATTAAGTAATGAAGTTGCGAGAAATGGTTGTTATCGTAAAGGTTTAAATAATCGATCCCTTACAATAGAGATGAATTTGAAGAACTACCGTTCGCCTTGAAACGACCATGGGATGGTTATAAGTCAAGCTATTTTGAAATGTAATATAAAACATTTTTCATAATAGGTATATTCAACACTGCCTTTTTTGGAATTATCCAACCAAAGAGTTTGTCCTCTCCCCACAACATAAATTCAATCGGACAGTTGTTTTTAAGGGTTTAATAAAGAGAAGTGAAAATAGTTATGGCACTCCAAATGTATTTTAAATAATG
Source organism: Tiliacea citrago (assembly GCA_963921375.1). Lineage (NCBI taxonomy): Eukaryota > Metazoa > Arthropoda > Insecta > Lepidoptera > Noctuidae > Tiliacea > Tiliacea citrago. The sequence continues at coordinate 24,261,378 of OY992796.1, forward strand.
ACGATAATATATCTGCAACCATAAATAAGACATAACACATTTCGCTAATGTATTGTGGTACAGGACAAGCCTAAATATACTTATACATATTTTTTACTTAAAACGTTCGTTGATATAATGTAAAATGTATATTATGTATGCATACAGTAATACCTCAAAGTTACGATAGTTATACATTAGTCTTAACCAAAGTAATGCCCCAAATAAATTAAGTAAATAATCATACAGAACGTGCAGTGCCTCGAAGGGGATTCGTCAAGATATACCTGTAACTGATGTAAACAGACGCGTACCGAAGCCCAGTCAGTTCTTCCCGTCATTGAGATCATTTTTAGTTGACCATACCTGGGAACCTTTTGGTTACATATTGAAAGTCAAAGTTAAAATTTTTTTAGTAATATTTTTACGATAACAAATTGTCAATGTTATTACTTAACTTTACTGCCTCTTTGGTCTAGTGGTCGTTAGCGCTTGGGGTTTTCCATCTAGAATTTTTCAGTAGCAGTCTGGATTTGTGCCCGGTTTATGGCAATAGGCTCGCCCTTTGTTACGTGGGACTTAGACATAACTGGCGAAATTTGGGTGTACTAGGTGCACCTTTGCCTAACCCTTCCCTGTATTCAGGATGTTGTGTTTATGTGTACTTAAGTTTAAATACCGCCACAACCTCTACGTCGTATGCACCCATGCACTATGTATTACGTGCGTTACACTGCCCGCTGCCGTAAACAGCGAGATTTCACGTAAAAAAAAACGAGCGAGCACTCTCTTTGTGATGTGACGTTGACGTTGGCAATAAGCAACTGAGCAGCGACAGAAATGTCCCCGTTCTACTTACAATCTATTAAGTACTTACTAATTACATGAGTACACTAATTCCATGCTGCTATAAAGTACTTACTAATTCCATGCTATTAAAAAGTACACCCTTATTCCATGCTCAAACTGTTACACACTTCCGTCCCTTTTCCCGAAATCACTCCCACAGAAAGCGAGAGGAAACATGTTACACATCAAAAATAAAAGTCAGTTTCCCAGCAATTTATTTATTGAAGCAAATAACTTTTCACACACAAATAAGGTTCAAAGGCGGACATAAGGCGCTGACAAGAGGCAAATGATAAAATTTTTTATCAAATCTATATAGTTTGTGGTAGCGGAAAAAAATTATATGTTATTCTTGAACATATTTCTCTGAACTTGTTTGTTACAAAAACGCGTTTGAAAAAAAAAATCTCGATACAAATTAACGGCAAACTAACCGTTTACTTTGAGTTTTAATCCAAAATATCTGTAATTTAATACAGATATTTTGGATCAACGTACGGTTGGTATTCAATTAATAACAAGAACGTCTTATTTGTATGCAGAACTTGGATGTTTTTATTTTCGTTTACTCAACTCATTTTTGAATAAATAGATAATGGCTTCATATTTTGCAATAAATTACAAGCCTTATGTCATCGCGCTTCTATTTCTTTTGTATGCATTCTGACAGTAACCGTGGTTTAGCTGTTTTTCAGCGTCTTAATGCTTTAGGCATTCTCTACCAGTCAACCAAGGGCGGTGAAGAGATAAGATGGCAGGTCGATGCTCTGTTTGAGAGTAACAATGAGATTTTTTAATTAAAAATATATCATATGAATTATAAATATAATAGGTACACAAGTACATAAATAGCAATCATTTCTATTCAATGTTACTTAGTTTGATGTACAGAGTGCGGCTATGTGATGGGTCTTTCTACATCGTGTATTTACTTATAAGATTGGATAAGCTCGCGGTTTATTTACTATCTGACGTAGTGGAATGTTAAATGCCTTTTAATTAAGAATTCGATTATAATATAAGATTGAGATATTATCAGTCAATATATTTAGTAAAATATACTTAAAAATGCACTTAAAAAGAGAATTTATTTTAAACTTTGTTATCTCTGTAACTTAGTTCCCCATAAGTTAAAGCAAATTGATTCAACTTTATTGTATCAGTGCTACAAGGTATCTTTAGGCGCTTGATCTTGAATGACATTGACAGGAGGACGTTCTTGGTTAACATTTGTGGGATTGTCGCAGAAATTGTATTGACAAAAAACATAACCCCCTTTGGCTTTGCCGTAGTCTGGTAAAAACAAGATGGCGTTGTTGGTTCGGATTTTGGATATGCGCCAAAAGATCTGTGAAGCGCTGTACAAAGTGATAAAACTCGCTAAGTTACGCGCCAGTTGATTTACTTGTAAGGTAAGCATTGTGCAAACAATGGTCGTATTATTAATGGTGGTATTACTGTATTCAATAGATTGTATTTGTTTCCATACACGACTCGTATTTTTCACACATTGTAAATTATATCGTTAGTGCTAAGTGTCGTTTACCACGGAGTAGTAAGTAAATGGAATGACCAGAATATGCAGATAGATAGATACAATAATCTTTATTATGCAGTTTAGTTATATACCTGTCATCGGCTGACCCTTAGTTGCAGCTACAAATAATTAACTAATTTCAGTTTCATATTAATTTGAGTCTCAATAAAAAAAATCGAATAGCACTTTACTAAACATTGGAGATCGGAACCCAGAAACGTCTCGCACGTGTGTAAAGATAAATGGCGAAATGCGGGTGTATTATAATTAATACTTCTGTCTACCACTTCGGGGAATGCCGTGATGTGGTCTTACTTCAGGTGAATCCGCAGCCGTAGCCCGCGAAATTAAAATTTTCTTACGTTATTGCAATTTGTAGGTCAGTGTCAGGTTTTATCTTGCTCAAATATGATTCGCGACTATAACAGATATGTGTTTACAGAATTATTATCATTAGAATCATTAATACATCTCTATAAGTTAGATTTGTTCCCCAATGTCATGATTTCATGAAAAAGTAATTCAATGGAACAAAACTCCCACCATGGCCACCTTAAGTAGCATGTGTAATAATTGCTCCATTCACTTGATACTCCGTGTTTTTCACAATGTCAGAGCTGCACTGCTACAAAGATCGAAAGATCAAGATGCACGGTTCTGGTACGTTAAGAGACGCCATACTCGACGGTGGGCTCCGAAACAAGCGATTTTTGAAGCGGAATCATACGCGGATGCGTAGAACTGATTATTCATTGTTATTATTTAGTAGTCAATGTAAGATTTAATAGGGAAATAATGAGTAATTTTCTTTGTTTTAATAATTATTGTTATAGAATTTGTTGCTATTTTCAATCTTTTCATTTTTAGTTGGAATAAGATTGTGAACAGTGGATCCAATGTTTTAGGATCTTTAGTTATGCGACTTATTTACATAAGTAATGAATGTTTATACATGCATGTACATTATTATAATTAAGTATGTATATTTATGTTATATTTATATGCTACCCGCTAAAAGTATCGCTTGTTCCAGACCTAAGTTTGGTAGAATATGTAAAATGTACTCTATTTGTATAGCGTGAGAGTCGATATTTGTTTGTACCACTATGTTTTTTGTACCGATTGTTTTCATTGCGCTAACTAAGATAATGGTTATACGTGTTTATTATAATAGTTATTGGTTTTACTTAGGAGATAAGCAGAGATACTAGTTCCATGATGGACTTATTATCTTTTTTGTATACTGGGTTCGAGGTTCGATTCCCGTGTCGGGATATTTAGTTGTTTCTAAAAGGGAATTTTAAATAGTGGAGGTGGAATATTCGTACCTAATATAAGACTGGATATACCGAAGAAAAACGCAATAATTAAGTTAAAGTATTCAATTTTAAGTGAATATTGTCACTGGTGGATCGGAATTGTACATCAGTACAATCTGGCCTTATAAGCAATACGTTACATACGGTGTATGTTATAAATACACAAGCTAAGAAATAGATAATTTTATTAGAGTAGACAACAACTAAGTGGCCTTATCCTCAGGATTTTTTTAGTGAATATTGCTTCATATTAGACTTTTTTACTGTATTAAGAGGAAGAAATCACATAACCGGAGTGACGTGTTGCGGGTATTTGAGCATGTGTGCAATTTTATCTTTGTTCATATTGGTTAACCGAGCTCGTGGCTATATAATAATAGCCGCACGAGTCGATCTTCAAGGTTAACCAACGCTTGCCGAGTTCGGTCTATGGATGGGGCACCATTTATTAAATACCGAGACGCCCCGCGGCCCCGAAAAGCACGTTCAGCCGTTGTCCCGGCTGTCATTCGTAGATCTTTTACAGTCGTCAGAAGCCCGAAAATCTGACAACCAGCCTTGCCAAGGAGTATAGTGTTACCCACTAACGGGGCTGTGGAGGTCAGATAGGCAGTTCCATGTAAAGTACTGGTATTCAGCTGCATTTTTTCTACCTTCATTAATTTTAAATCACACTTGGTCTCATGCTATCTCAGTCACTTGAAGCGTCAGAATGAATAATTCATTCATAGTCTCAAACGACATTAAAGATGTCCTTAATTATTAAGGACATCTTTAATGTCGTTTGAGACTACGGCTGGAGGGGAGAAACTCCGCTAATATGTGAGCATGAAGTTTTATAATAAACACGTGTCTTAGTTAGCGAAGTCGAGAGTTGTTTGTCACGTTGTCTGTATGCACATTAAACATGAATTCATTATTCTTAATTTTGACGTGTAAATAGAAATAAAAGTGCTATTTAACGAATACGAGTTTCCTATTATTCCTTTTCCCTATTTTATTTCATAATCAAACGAATTTTGAAAACATATGCATGTATTTAGTTATGAAATCTTATGGACTTTAATTACCGACATTATAATAATTAACATTTGAGCTACTACAAAAAAAATACTGGGTAAGTTAAACACGTATTTTAGAATTTGGTGAGTTTCAGATGTCATGGTAGCCTCCAGTTCGCTAGAGCGTATGATGCTGTTTCTTACTCTGACATTTTATAATAACCTTCAAATTACCACAAGACCTTATTTTTTTTTTAATTCCTTGAGGTGGAAAATCGTCATGGATGTCCTCCGCCCTGGGGCGGGCGGAGGGGTCTGTCAGACTCTTACTGACTAAAAACCACCCCAGTGTTCCCTTCCCACGCTTCCACCGGCGATCCCCGGCTAGACGACCTTATAACCTTGACCTAATCTTTCCCAACTTCACATAACTATAAAACGAACATATTCAACTCAATTTCGCGATAATCGCTGAAACTTCCAACTTTAGCGTTGTATTAGTATTAGATTGTCAGGAATCTATCACTACAGTAGGTACAGTCTGCCTCAAAAATATGTTTACATCAACAAGAATTAATTTTACTGCTTCGTTGGTCTAGTATTCACAAGCGCTACAGGGGAGGATGAGGTCCCGAGGCGGGCAAAATGGGTTTTTCTACCTGGAATTTCTCAGTTGCAGCCTAGAGTCTGGATTTGTGCACGGTTGATGGCAATAGGTTCGCCCCACAATGATTATGTGACATCACTCACTATGAATATATTAAATACTTTAAAATATATTACGAGTAAGTTATTTATTTAATAGACGATAAATATTGAATAGTTTGTACATAACAATTTCAGATAAGATTATTTTCTTGTTTCATACTTTTTAGAGCATGATTTTTCAGTAATTTTAGAAATAATTCCCAAATATCGGGAGCATGCAAGCAAAGCCGCGAGCAACAGCTAACAATATATATATTTATTTATTAAAACTTTATGCACAAGTAAAAACTACACTGTATAAAGGCGGACTTAATGCCTGAGGCATTTTCTACCAGTCAACCTTAGGTGATGCAGAGACAAAACATGGCAGGTGCAACGTACGGGATAGATAGCTCGGAAATAACTATAAAATACAAGCATACATACAAATATATAGATAGATATATACATATATACATAATATACAAAAATAAACTTTGTCAGGAGAAATAACGACCGGTAGCGAAGAAAACGACTCCAGCGAATCACCGCTGAGATGCTTCGGCCAACTTCTGACGAATATGTTCACGTGCCTTCACTTTAAATGATAGCGGGCTGGTTGCCGTCCTGATGTTCAGAGGGAGCGCATTCCAAAGAAAGACCGCCTGGACAAAGAAAGAAGAATGAATGAAGCCAGAACGGCGCGAAGGACATCGTAGAAGACGATTGTTGGTGGAACGAAGATTTTTACTATGGGCAGAGCATAAGTATTTAAATTGGGAAGTCAGGTAAGAAGGCGAAGTGGGTTTGTCGGGAATAGAGAACAACATAGACAGAGCCCTCAACTCTCTGCGCTGACGAATGGGTAACCATTTCAAAAGCAGTCGGTGCGCGGATACATGGTCATACTTACGAAGATTGAAAACGAATCGAATAGTTATTGAGAAGGCGGTCAAGTTTATTGAGGAGATCTGCATTTAGGTCATAACACACATCACCATAGTCAATCATGGGAAATATTAGGGACTGTACAAGCATTGCCTTTATGTGTGATGGAAGAAGATTTTTCAACCGATAGAGCGACCGCAACGTTCCGGTGACTTATAAATATTTTGAAATGTGCTAATTAACCCTTTCATCTAATATAATACCCAACAAGGCAAAACAAAATTGTTCATGACTATGTCCTCTAGAGGGCGCCTTATTCAATTGAATGTCAGATCACATAGCCTATAATTCAGCGGACGATCAAGATCCTTGTAACGATACCTCATTGGTCAAATTATGATAAGTAGTTTATATGAGGGAATAGATGACATACGTACATACCCACATATCGGTCAAAATCAAACATTTTTCGCAGTAGTCGGGTAAAAATAATTCTTGCCAGTGTTATACATATTTTTGAGGCTGACTACCCAATTTAGTATTTTGATGAAACACTACAATATTCGAATAGCGTGAAAATATTATTCTGTAATGAAAAGATGTAGGTATAGGTACATCTTATACATCTTTTTGAGGCTGACTGTACACTCAGTGTGCGTGCTACCGCACAGTTTGCAGAATAAATTAAAACTTGGTGGGCTATTAACGTCGCGATTACGACTGACTTGGTAGAATCGCGCCCTTTATCGAGGTCCTTGTGGCAATTGTTATAGCTTCTAATTTGTGAGGTGTTGAATAAAATGTAGTGGTATGAATTCGCAATAGGTGGTCGGTTATTCTAAAGTAAATGGAACACATGAAATCAATCTCATCTATACATAATTATGATATATTCATAGCGAAGTCAAAACTGTACCTACATTGAAGATTCTTGAAAAAAAAAGTAATTGCAACGAGGTCTGGGAACGATTCTGATGCCGAAAATATAGTTTTTAGAATTAATGTCTGTTCGTCTGAATGTATGTTCCAGGATCACGCAAATACCACCTGATAGATTTTGTTCAAATTTTGCATAGAATTACCTATAGGTAAGTCTGGCCAGTCTGTAGGGTATAAATTATCACGCTATTTGCTATGGGGATTGAGAAATTTGTTTGTGTGCATTATGTTCGTATTCTTCTATAGTTTACCGCAAATAGTAAAAATACGAGCCGAATGTAGATAGTTACAGTAGGGGAGACTGGGTACGGTTGAAACAATTTTGCTTTGAACGCGCGTAGCACAGCTATTTTGAAACATGACAAACAACAAAACACTTAAAATGAGAGAGTAGGCTTTTCAAATACATAATTATCATAATTAGAGGCTCAACTGCCATATTTACAAGATAGGAAGAGTTTCATAAAATAATGTGCCACTGTCTTAACCGTCTTCATACCAGGGCCCAGGGGCTGTTGAAACAGTGATGGGGGTCAGTTGAAACAAACAAATAAGTAATTGAAAATCAGTTTATTCATAAACAACAACAAATTGTTAAATTCTAGTTTGGCACTATATCTATCAGTCTTAATAATTGTTTCTTGCCTAAATGAGGTCTTGTTAAAACTTGTTGCCCTGGGGCCTGGAGAGACTGGTTTCCTGAGCTGTGCGCACCGACAATTCCACATTTCTCATCCTAAAAGAGCGAAATCACTCTTCTCCGGCGACTTTATTTTCGATTCACGTAGGTGTGTTTAAATTATATTTATCAGCGAACTCTAATGCAATTTTTTTACTTCTTTGACAGATAGACTAAAGTATATATCCGCAAACTGGATCAAATATTTTGAAAGTTTATATTCCTGGTCAAGAGTAAATACTCTGTTGTGGGCTACCCATACTAACATCAGCCTGGTTACCTTCTGCGATCACTGCATCTCTTTTATCGCAGAATAGAAGAGTGGTGAACTACATCTCTGAAGCTCTTCGTAAAGAAGTCCCTTTTTTGAGTTCTTCATAAGCGTTTTCGTAGGGAGTTATATCACACTCGCCTCTAGATGTTTTTTTTGATCCGTTGGCTGGTCTACAACGAAAAAAGCAAAGGTTATCATTGTTTCAATCGTACCCACAAAAATTGCTTCATCCGTCCCCACCCTCAGCCGCAAATAAAACGAACATAGCGTCGAGACAAAACAACATAAACAAAAACAAATCGCGGTTTTCGAACCTTCAAAGTCTAACAATAAAACAGAAAATCACTCAAAATGCAAATGCTAAAATATCAATAAAGTAATTTAAAAAACAATAAAATAGAAAATACTGACTTACTTTTGGTCGAAAAAATACAATAAGGGGTCCCCTGGAAACGTCCACAGTGTGAAGTGCAACGCGTCACTGCGATTCATGTCCGGGTTTTCCAGCCGCGTCTCTCTCTTCTTGTACCCCTCACCGCACCGCTAATAGTTTATGGTTTTATTAGCTTTGCTTCAACCGTACCCAGTGTACCCTTTTTTTTTTTAATGATTAACATGACTATACCTATGGAACTAAGCAGTCAATCATGACATATATATACTCGTATCTACGTACAGGATGGATTTTTGGGACGGGGCCAATAATGGCTTAGCCTCCAGCTTAACAGTTGTCGCTACAAGACACGCGGTCGCGGTCTAGGAGCTTACACCGAAACGTGACGCGACGCAATGCGGCGCACACTTTTTAAGATAGAGATATAAAGTATAACTTTATTTATCTACTACACAAAAATATACACATTTTATCTCACCCACTGATTTCCGTCCCATTTCTATACTCCCATATCTCTCTAAAGTTCTTGAGCACATTGTTCATCAGCAACTTTCGGCTTTTCTATCTGCGAATGACCTACTTAGTCCTCTTCAATCCGGTTTTCGACCGGGTCATAGCACAGTGACGGCTCTGTTGAAGGTTACTGATGACATCCGCTGGGCGATGGACAACATATCTCTTACTTTACTTGTACTTCTCGTCTTCAGCAGTGCCTTTAATTCTGTTGATTTCGACATCCTTCTAGGGATTCTTAATTCTTTAAATTTCTCCTCTTCCACTATTGGTTGGTTCGACTCCTATCTCAGAGGCCGTTCACAGCGTGTTCGTTTCGATGAGTCGTCTTCTGATTGGTGCTCTCTTACCGCAGGTGTGCCTCAAGGTGGCGTTCTCTCTCCTCTTCTCTTTTCTATTTTCATTAACTCTGTCACGAGAGTCATCTCTTCCTGCTTCCATCTCTATGCCGACGATCTGCAGCTTTACAATAACTTCCTAAGGGAAGACGCGGCAGCTGCCGTGTCTGCCATGAACAGGAACCTGGATTTGATTAGTGAGTGGTCGCGGTCCTTTGGACTGCTAATCAACCCTAGGAAAGCCCAGGCCATGATTATTGGCGGCAGGTATATGCGGAATAGGCTCATTGTTGCGTCGCTGTCTCCTCTCTGCTTGAATGGAGTTCAGATTGAATACGCAAATACGGTTAAAAACCTGGGGGTGACCATGGATTGCTACTTGTCGTGGACTGCCCATGTTGCTCAAGTCAGTCGCAAAGTGCACTACACGTTCCATTTGTTGAAATGTCTCCAGAGATTCTTGCCCTTGAACACCAAAATCTCCCTTGCTCAAACTCTCATTCAGCCCATTATTGATTACGCTGATGCCTGTTACTTGGATGCCACCGAGGAGCTTTTAAATAAACTTGTGCGTTTGCAAAACATCTGTATTGGTTTTGTTTTCAACCTTAAAAAGTATGACCACGTTTCTAACTTTCGCAAGATACTCAAGTGGCTCCCTATTCGACTTCGCAGGAACTCGCGGATTTTGTGTCTGCTATTTAACCTCCTTCACAATCCTAAAACACCATCCTATCTGCGGGAACGCTTTTCCTACGCTCGTCCTTCTGATGCGCCTTGCAGGTCGCATCTTAGAAATCTTCTTAAGTTCCCTCCCCACACCACCGACTTCTACTCCTACTCCTTCACTGTGCACGCGGTGCGGTTGTGGAATTCACTGCCACCTGGGGCCCGATTCTGTAAAATAACCAAATTGTCAATAGTGTGTCAGTAGTGTCTCAATAGAATAGTTATTGACATTTGGGCCCAATTCTGTAACTTTGAGATAAGCAGCACGCCATTGACACTCTATCGACACACTACAGACATTCTTTTGCCACTGTTGCAAATTTGGCATTCTGCAAAAACTTCAATGGCATTTCAGTGGTGTCTCAGTAGTGTGTCGGTAGTATGTCGATTGTGTGGCAGCCCCACACGTGGACCCACGACGCATCGTTTCCGAGATACGGGCCTTCGATTAAAAAAAAAAAAAAACCTTAATTCATGTTGGGATGCTGTTTACACGGGGGGTGGTACATAGGGGGGGGGGGGTCAAATTTTGGTTATTTTTTGCCTAGGACGCACCGTTTTCGAAATATTTGAATTTGTATTGTGTATTTGAATAAAAAAAATATTAGATATTTGAAGAAAAAAAAAAATTTTTTTCCGTAATTTTTTACATCATCTCATGGTTTTCGGTCGGAGTATCAAATTAGGTACCTTACATACAAACTTTTAATTTGGCAGGGATTCCATTCCGCCGTCGCTGTCTCTGGAGAAAGGGAATGAGCTCGTCAATTAGCTTCCTTGCTTGCTCTACGTCCACTTTATCAATTTCACTACGTAAGTCGCACACACACAAGGACACATTATTTCAAATTTAAAAAATATACAAATTGAACTCAATCAACAATAGGGAAAATAGGTGTCGTTGTTCGATGGCTTCACAATGGCGGTTCGATGGCCAAAACACTATTCAAACACGATAGAAACAACTGTCAAATACACTTAAAATATTTACAGACTACCGTAAGCTTGGCATCACGATGCCATTGTATCATTATAGTGGACCAGACTACCAATTATTGTCGCCAAATTTGCAACAGTGGCAAAAGAATGTCTGTAGTGTGTCGACAGAGTGTCAATGGCGTGTTGCTTAACTCAAAGTTACAGAATTGGGCCCCTGATATAAGGGACTGCCATACTGTTTCAGTATTTAAAAGAAGAGTGAAATAACACTATCTTTCCACTTCGTCATAGTTACGTAGTATGTTTCTATTATTTTAATAGAATTATAATTAATATTCTAGTGATATTTATTTTAGAAGTATGTATGTTTGTGTGTATGTATGTATGTGTATTAGTATATTATTTGTTTAATTTTATTAAGTAAATTGTTATTGATTTTATGTATTCTATTTTCTCTTCTACTCTTACACACGGTGTCTACATCTCTTTATCGACTTTCCTATCGCAGGTATGCTGGAAGAGATTTCTTTAGAAATAAGCATCTCCTTTGTGCGTATTTTTCTGTTCCTTTCTTCTTGTATGTTTATATATGTGTGTACATAAATGGTTAAATAAATAATTCGAAAATGCCCCGTGGCGACGAGCTACGCTGTGCTGCGCCTCGAGATGCTTCATGGCGTAGCGCGACGCATAACGACGCAATTAACGGTACTTCGCCGGTAGGCGCGGCATGCAAGAGCGGCGTGGCGCTCGTGAAGCCGCGAAACGTAGCGCGACGCCGCGCCGAGGCGCAACCTAAAGCCGTCTTGGGGACTTGCAAATGGTAGACTGAGGGCGGACGTGGCGGGGCGGGCGGACTAAGAACTGCGGATGGCAGAATCGTGACTTCGAAGCCCGAGATATTCGAGGATGTCGAGGATTTCTACGGGCACCTATACTCAACGCGAACGCCAAAACCAGCGGGGCATAGTGCGGATGACCATCGAGCCGAATTAACGCGCCACTACACGGAGGACATCCCGGATGTCGACCAGAGCGAGATTAGGGCGGCTCTCGAGCAGCTTAAGAACAACAAGGCACCTGGTGATTACGGAATAACGGCAGAGCTCCTTAAAGCGGCCGGGGCTCCAGTCCTGAAGGAGCTAGCGAGTCTGTTTAACTCCGTCATCCAAGAGGGTACAACGCCCGAAGCGTGGAGCAGAGGTGCGGTGGTTCTGTTCTTCAAAAAAGGCGACAAAACCTTGCTGAAGAACTATAGACCCGTCTCACTTCTGAGCCACGTATACAAGCTGTTCTTGAGGGTCGTCACGAACCGTCTCGCCAGGAGACTTGACGAGTTCCAGCCACCAGAACAAGCCGGTTTTCGAAAAGGTTTCAGTACCGTAGACCACATCCATACTGTTCGGCAAATTGTACAGAAGACCGAGGAGTACAACCAGCCGCTGTGTATGGCATTTGTGGACTACGAGAAAGCCTTCGACTCCATCGAAATATGGGCAGTTCTGGCCTCTCTACAACGATGTCGAATTGACTGGCGCTACATAGAAGTGTTGAGATGTTTGTATGACGCTGCCACGATGACTGTCCAGATCCAAGATCAGAAAACCAGTCCCATCCAACTGCTCAGAGGGGTGAGACAGGGGGATGTGATATCCCCAAAACTGTTCACCAATGCGTTGGAGGACGTCTTCAAGACGCTGGACTGGACTGGACAGGGTATCAACGTGAACGGCGAGTACATCTCACACCTTCGCTTTGCTGATGACATCGTCATAATGGCAGAGACGCTGGAACAGTTAGACCAGATGCTGCACAGCCTAAACGGAGCCTCTCGGCGGGTTGGCCTCGGCATGAATTTGGACAAGACAAAAGTCATGTACAATTCGCACGTCTTGCCGAGTCCAATCCACATCGAAGGGTCGCTACTCGAAGTTGTGAAGGAGTATGTCTACCGAGGACAAGTCATCAAGGTCGGTAGACACAACTTTGACAAAGAAGCCGACAGAAGGATCCAGTTGGGTTGGGCGGCATTTGGAAAACTGCGTCAAATCTTCTCGTCGCCTATCCCGCAGTGTCTGAAGACTAAAGTCTTTAACCAGTGCGTCCTGCCCGTCATGACATACGGTGCCGAAACGTGGACACTGACAGTCGGGCTAGTCCACAAATTCAAGGTTGCGCAGCGTGCTATGGAGCGGGCTATGCTTGGAGTCTCTTTGAAGGATAAGATCAGGAATGAAATTATCCGGAAAAGAACCGGAGTTACCGACATAGCTTGCAGAGTAAGCAAACTGAAGTGGCAGTGGGCTGGCCATGTTTGTCGAAGGACCGCTGGCCGATGGAGCAGACGAGTCCTGGAGTGGAGACCGCGTATCGGCAAGTGTAGTGTGGGACGCCCCCCAGCTAGATGGACCGCCGATCTTAAGAAGGTGGCTGGGTCAGACTGGATGCGGAAGGCGGAGGACAGGGTGCTGTGGCGCAGCCTGGGAGAGGCCTATGTCCAGCTTAGCGGTTCGACGACTGCTTTGCAATCCTAAGTTCAGTTCCCAAAAATTATTATTTAAAAAAAAATACTTCGATACCAATGGGAAATGCTACTGAAGGCGGCGGGTCACCCTCAGTGCGAGCTTCTTCTCACACAGACAACTGAACCTACGTCGCTTGCTCCCGCTCTCTGTACATTTTGGCTGCTGAGACCATAACTACAAACGTAGTACAAAGCTTTAGAAAAATGAAGCTGTTATTTTAGTATAATGTGGTGTCTTACGACTTTTACGCGAAGTCGCAGGCAGAAGCTAGTTGAATATGTTACTAGCAATAGCACCTTTATTTGTTATTTTTCACAAATGATGTGTCATGCGATTCTGATCCATATTCCTGCCCTTTCAACAAAGCCGAAACGCTTTTGAGAGAGATGACTGATGATTGTGGGTTCACGTCAAGATTGATTGTGAGTTCGAAGATTGAACTTATTCAATTTCGTGGGTTCGATTGCAAGATAATGATGATTATGATTCCTGAACGGAACAAAACGTAGGTATATAAAATCAAAATCAAAATCATTTTTTTTTATTTCACATAAACCTACATGGGCACTTATGAAACGTCAGAAGCTAGGTGCACGGTTCCAATTGGTCGTTTTTTGCTATGGAGAAGAGCCGGCAAGAAACTCCACGGTTACTCTTAAAAAAAAGTGGGCTTTAACAATGTTATAAGTTACAGTGTTAATAGGTATGGGAGGACAGTGTAGGCCGTCAACAAGTACCAAGTACTTAACAAAATAAAAGATAGTTTACAAAGCTACAGTCTATTAAGCCTACAACGTTCTCACATTCACAAATTAAAAAAGAATCTATATAAAATATTACTAAAGTAATAAAAATAAAAACCTACATATTTAAACCAAATGACAACATTGTCATTACATCTGTAAAAAAAAAAACTGAATAAATATTCTGTCCACAAGTCACTAATAAATATTTTAAATTAAAATTTGTAGGTTATGTCAAAGTATGTAAAAACAGAAATAAAAATCGTAATTTAGGAGCAGTTAATAGACGTTCACATAGTTATGCCGTTAATGAGGTACCAGGGAAGCCACATGTGCAGAAGGAATTATTGCCAAACTTCCTTGTCTTCAACGTATTCCTTAATCTTATAGTATGCTTTTTTGATTAGGACACGTTTGATGTGGGTTTTGAACTTTCCATCGCTAAGTTCTATAACCGACTTTGGCAACTTGTTATAGAAGCGGATACTGTTTATAAGAAATGACTTGCTTGTTTTAGTTAATCTAAATTTGGGTATCACAATTTCATGTTTACTACGTGTATTTATATTATGGAAATCGCTTCTTATTTTGAAAAGTCCTAAGTTTTTGCGAACATATAAAATACTTTCTAAGATATAAAGGGAAGGCAGAGTTAGTACATCAATTTCTTTGAATTTGTTTCTAAGGGACTCACGAGGACCCATTCCATAGATCGCGCGGATTGCCCTCTTTTGTAAAATGAAAATTGAATCTACGTCAGCAGCCGATCCCCACAGCAGAATGCCATATGACATAATACTGTGGAAATAAGCAAAGTACACTAACCTAGCTGTGGCTATATCAGTTAACTGCCTTATTTTTCTTACTGCATATGCAGCTGAACTTAATCTACTTGAAAGAGCTCTAATGTGGGGCCCCCTTTGTAATTTTGAATCTAAAGTAATTCCTAGAAATACAGTTTCCGTAATAGCATCTAGTTTCTTGCCGTCAAGTTTTAAATTTAGACTCACTTGGGGTACATTTGGTAATGAAAACTTAAGACATTTTGTTTTGTTCGCATTAAGTAAAAGATTATTAGCTGCGAACCATTTTGAAAGAACAGCCAGACTATCGTTGACATGTAAGACATCCGTATCTTTTCTATCTATTTTAAAAATAAGGGAAGTGTCATCAGCGAATAGAATTATATTCGATAAGTTAGCCATCATGTAAGGCAGATCATTAATATAAACTAGAAATAAGAAAGGGCCAAGAATTGAACCTTGAGGGACGCCCATCTTTACTAGAGACCCCAAGGACGTTGCCCCGTTAACGTTTACTTTTTGCTGCCTGTTTGATAGATAGGAAAAAACAAGATCAGCAGCTTGTCCACGAATTCCGTAGTGGTGTAATTTACAGATTAGTGTATTGTGGTCAACGCAGTCAAACGCTTTTGAGAGATCACAGAAAATGCATATGGCATCCTGGGATTTCTCCCAGGATTCCAAAATGTCACTGATGAGTTTCACTCCTGCGTCAGTCGTCGACCTACCTTTCGTGAAACCAAACTGGCGACTATGTAAGTATAGTTAGATGACCTTCCAGATTGTTGTTCTGTGTCGGGCTGATTACGAATGTTAAAGTGTCAACGTTCTCTACATATAGAACAGTAACTCGTTCTCAGTAACTGGGATGTGGAGAACAGGTAGGCAGTTGCTCCATGTACATTACTGAGTAGTACAGTATTGAGCTGCATCGGGTTAGACTGGAAGTTGACCCCAACAAAGTTAGTAAAAGGCCAGGAGGCAGATTGTTGTTCTCTACTTAGAACAAACACTTTAATTATGTTAAACTGTAGTTTGTAGGTAAGTAAAAGCGTCAATTCCTTCAGAGTTAGGTATCAAAAGCAGTTCGGTTACAGTACTCATTATTCCAGAAACTTATTCATACTCCATCAAAAGACGAAGTTGAAAGTTTTACTTGAATCGCTCAGAATCTTGCCACGAAGCAGGCATGGGCAGAGGACGAGGTAGAGAATGAGCATCAACATGATTACACTAGCCAAAAGACAATGGACTTTTGCGGCTGATATACCTACCTACCTATCTCCTAATGATTGCATTTGCCACTACGACCGATCCTGCACTGTCTGTTTCCAGTGGGTTCCCGGCGGCGACGAGCATATTATAATCATCATCTGCCTTTCCCAACTATATTAGGGTCGGCTTCCAGTCTAACCGCGGATGCAGCTGAATACCAGTATTTTACATGGAGCGACTGCCTATCTGACCTCCACAACCCAGTTACTGGGTAACACGATACCCCTTGGTAAGTGGTTGTCAGACTTTCGAGCTTCTGACGACCCGTAACAATTGTCATAGATCTACAAAGGCTTAACGTGCTTTCCGAGGCACGGGGGGGTCTTGGTATGTAGACTGGGTTGGGGCAAAAGCTATAAGTACAATAACCACTCGGCATTTGTAATTCAATAAAGAGCTTTAAGGACAATGCTCCGCTTAAAACAGACGGATTCGTGCAGAGACCTTTTCATTACGCTTAACATTTTGACAGTGCCATGCCTTTATATACTGGTGCTGCTAACCAGTTTTGTTAAGAACTTGCACAAGTCTGAAACTGATGACCAACGACAAGTTAGAATAAATACACGTAGGAAAGACTTGCCTAACACAATACAACCGAAAATAAACGTGGTTCATCACAGTCCTAGGTACCAATCAGTATAATTTCTATACAACAAGCTTTCCTTAGAATTTAAAAGCATAAGTAGCGCAAACTTATTTAAAAACAAATTGAAGACATATTTATTGAGGAAGGGCTATTACAGCGTCGATGAGTACCTAGATGATAAGCGACCACCGTACTATTATTGTTTTATATTGGGATTCATTTTAAATGTAATGTTGATTGTTGTCATTCTATAGTGTACCTAACTATATTTTTTTATCTCTGACACTTTAATTTTATTTTTACAATTAGATGACATCGGACCTGATGCCACTCTGATGCCGAAAAATGAAAACTTTTGACATCGTTTACAATCTAAAATCTCTTGACATCATATTTAAAACTGTTGACATTTTAATTATATTGTTTTAAAACTGTTTTTGACATTGCACTTTAAAATTGTTTGACTTCTAAATTATATAATTTTGGACTGTCTAGTAGTGTTTTAAAACTGTTTCGACTTTATATTTGAAGCTGTCAGGCACTATATTTTGAATTTTGTATTTCTTGGAATTTTAATTAATAATTCATGGTTTTTATAATTTTTATGTAAATTGCATGTACTTATTACATATTCAAGACAATGTAAATTGTTCACGAATAAATGAAATGAAATGAAAGATGGTCACCCACGGACCAACCGCGGTAAGCGTAGCTTAATCTGATCGATCGATTAGTGCGGCTGTTATTACTTATTATACTCACTATTTAAGCTTAATAACTAGCATAGCTTCAGAAACGAGTTTTATTATAAAGTTTGAGTCCATTAGGGTACCTCTAAGTGGCCTGCAAACCTCAACGCGTGGCGATACCTACTTATTGTACCTCTACGTCCGGCGTTCCCTGGACATCAGACGCGCTATCTTACTGACTGCATGGTTATTTTATTCCAGGGTCCGACCTATTCTCCAATATTTCGTTTTGTTACAATAGAAGAATGGTTTAATTTTGGACCAAGTTGTACTTCTACCTCTCCATTTGCCAGTGCCCCCACCCTGCCTGGGGGTGTAAGTTCCCCAGATAACGCTCTGTGTGGATAGTAATCCGAGCCGTGCTCAAACTGCCTCGCCTGAAAGTATTCCACTCGTGTTGCTGAATCGCGAGCGTCTTTCTAATTTTAAAAGTACTCATTCTTTGGATTTCTTTAGATATTTTATGTCGAGTTGGTTCAACTGAAACTTGAGTAGCATTAAGGCTGTTTTAGTTACTGCGTAAACGAAGAGGTTCCGTAGTCAAATAATTGAAATATCAATTGAAAAATTAAGATTGTTTTCTTACCATATTACAGTCATGGTTTGTCAAGATGTTTGGTGACTGGGTGTCACTGTCTTAGGTTATGATTAGGTGGAAGAAGCTGCTAATTGATGAGCGTGAGACGAATGGGCTGTGAAAGCCTAGCTGTTTTATTTTTTTCGTGGCACCTACCTTCCGTCAATAAAAAATACCTAAATTAATTGCCGTTGTAAAATAACCGCACCCTCTAATAGTTTTCAACAAATTCATTGCTTTCGCCGGTCCTAATTGTTTTTTAATACTGTTGAACGTAGAGACCTACATTTGGGGCACAACTTGCGCGATAAGGCGTTTCGCCGTCGACTGATAACGAAACTATTTAAGTTTACGTAACTATGTGTCTACTGGGATTAAAGGGATGAATGATTTTGAAGTTTAGGTGGAAGGTTGTCCTGTGTGTAGGTTCTTGGTTAAAACAGGAGTAGGCAGAGGTAGGTATGCAGTAGGTATATGTACACTTACATTCGCCGTTTTTGTTTCAAGTCTCATGTAATAGGGGGCGAGCCTATTGCCATAAATGGGTCACATACGTATCAAGACTCGGAAATTTATTAAAAAATAATGGTATTTCCTTTCTAATTAGGGTATGTCCCCAACAGCTTAATTTTAGCTTTATTATTGTTTTTACCCGACTACGGCGAAGCAAAAAGGAGGGTATTATTTATATATATGATTAAAATGGTTTTAATAATAATAAAAAAAAACATTTATGTAAGTATACAAGACATGTAGGTATATATGGGGTTAAATTAAATTTGCTAACGAAACTCCGCAGACATGATGGGTAAATACATAAATAAATATGAGCTGCTACTAAGAAATGCATGATGCAAAAACGCAATAATACTGCCTGCCCCACCCGGGAGTCGAACCTAGCAGGAGCCCACGAGCTCAGCAGTTTTTGTCATAAGCCCAATAGACCTCGTTGGTCATGGTCATATAATAATTGGTAATACATAACAAATGAAAAGGTAAAGATTTTGGTAACGGAAAGGCTGCTTTATGAGATACTGAAAGTAATCTTTACTACTTTTCCACATGTAACTAAATTACCTAGACTGTGTTAGGTAGGTATATTTGTATCTAATAAACATTTAAAACCAGAAAAAAAAACAATCACGGAAAATTATTACTTAGTGCCGTAATGGCCTGTAATAACACGCCAGACGCGCGGGAAAACTACAATGTTTTTGTCCGAAAAGAGTAAAGCAATATGATAAACTAGCTGCCCCGCGGTTTCACCCGCTTAAGTCTCGATCCCGTGGAAATATCGGGATAAAAATTATCCTATGTCCTGACCCAGGTCATGGTCTACCCATGTGCCAAATTTCATCAAAATCTGTTTAGACGTTTTAGGGTGAAAGCGTAACAAATATACAAACAAACTCACTTCCGCATTTATAATATTAGTTAGGAAGTTAGGATAATAGGCGACTCGTCCTCCAACGAAACTCCATGGTAACAAAGGCAGAATGACAGTGTAAAGGTGTAAACAGTGGTGTTCGGACACAAACATTTGTTGTGTGGCTGTATGCCGCGGCGCCTGTGCCTCGGGAAAATACTCGTAAAGTTAAGTTTAAGCGCGGCAATTTTGACAGCAATGGATGTTTGTTTTTTGTTTCGTTTTGTGCTTTTATTATTGTGAAACTTTTGGGAAACAGGTAGGAATTTACGTTTAATTCATTTTATTTTTAAATGTTTGTTTTCGGTTTTGATAAAATTATCGTAGAACAAGAAAATAAAAATCTATTTTTTTAATAGGTAGCATATTATCGGTTTTGTTTTTGGATTGCAGTTACCTATCAGAACTCTGTAATAGGTAGGTAGGTACTTTCATGCATTAGTACCTAAATACCTTCAGATTTTCATAAGCCGTAAGTTGTAATGGCAATAGTTAATTAATGGTTTTGGGTTCGATTCCTAGGTTGGACAAAGAAAAATAAGTTATTGCAAAGATGCACTCAGAAAATGGTGCTTATCTGGGTCTTAGTAGGTACCAGTTAGTTTCCGAATAAAGTTACAAGATCTGTGTTCCGAATTACGTGGTAAACACACTTAACGTAGGTTATAGTTTGCTTGAATTGGAGACAAACCCTACCAGATCCCATACTTTCAATATTTAACAAAAAGACCAATTTGTCTGTTAGGTAGCCAGAAAAAAAAAGCCTGTCTAGGAAATCAAAAGACATCATTAAAACTACGACCATGACTACCTTACAAAGACCTACATAATTTCTCGACACGTTGATCCTCACTCCAAACCTCTCTCTTACCGTCCGCCCGCCATGATAATCTTCCTTATCTATGGCTCGAGATTATCTCGTTACTCCGTGATATCACCATGACTCATGCCATCCACCATGGTATACGGGAATTAAGGTCAAACACTGAAGGTAACTGCGAGTAATAGAATAATAATCAATTGGACACTTATTAATTGCTTTTAATTAGGTACAATGTTATGTTAATTTTAGTTGAGTTGCAAAATACTTGTTAGGTAAAAGCAGGGCGCATTTTTTTTTTTTTTAAAACGTTGCCCCACACTAGGAATTTCTCCTGTATCGTGGGTGCGTTTACAAACATTTAAACTCGTACGAGAAATTACTTATGCCATGGTCTGCATCGTCACTCTTCGATTCTCTTTATGTGTTTCCCATCCAATCTGACATACAGACACGACTCCATCAGCTTTCAGCTTCATTAAACCCCTTTTCTTCTAACTAACAGTAGTAACTAACAAGTAAACGAATTTTGAATTGGAAATACTCGTTTCGTTCATAGTGTTTATTTAATTTGAAGACTTTATTCATATCTTTGGGTAATACGAATTGTGCTTGTCGCATTTTAAACCAAAATACTGTAGGATAGTTTTTTTTTTCGATATAAAAATCGATTGATATTACGTTACGTTTACTCCGCGCGTTCGTGCTAGGCCACTGATACAGGAAAATCATTATTTTACTATATTCTATATTCCTTAAATAATTTCAAAAACACATTCGTTCCTCAAAGGCCACATATTCTACAAGTATACATCAATGTTATTCTAATGACCACAATTAGTCGTCAAAATGACCGGTCATTCATTACCCATTGTCAAAGAGACACGGAAGGCAGTCGCCCGTAACACGGTGGCTCGCAAAAAGATAAATAACCACTCTATTTGTTAAAAAAAAAGAAGATAATTGGTGAGTGTTGAAGGCTTGAAGGGTATAGCAGAGATTGTGGTCTGTCATATCCGCTTGTCTTTTGTTTTAATTATGGAGGATTTCAGTAGAAGGTTGTATTTGGTTGTGTTGTTTCTTTAGTGTGTTGACTGCTTCGTTGGTCTAGTGATCACAAGCGCTACTGCTGAGCTGGTCCTGGGTTCGATTTCCGGGTCGGGCAAAGCGTTATTAGGTTTTTCTATCCGGAATTTCTCAGTAGCAGCCCGGAGTCTGGATGGCCCGGTGGATAGCCATTGGCTCACCCCCTATTACATGGGACTTAAACATAACTGGCGAAATATGGGTACATCTCGACTTAAACATAACTGGCGAAATATGGGTACATCTCGACTTAAACATAACTGGCGAAATGTGGGTGTACTATGGGTACATCTCGACTTAAACATAACTGGCGAAATGTGGGTGTACTATGGGTACACCTCTGCCAAACCCTTCGGGGAAACAAGGCGTGATGTTATGTATGTTAGTGTGTACTTGTATTAGTAACTAGTCACAGTTTGTCACAGAACCCATTCTCTTGCTTCCGTATTCAGCTAATTTAATTCGAATACCGTTTACCGGTGTACGATGCCTATTCCTCTTTCCACGACAACAATCGCTGAAACTAAAAAAAAAACTGTTGAAAGAGTAGGCAGTATGTTCCCCGACAGAAAAGCACCAATGTTAATTAGGTATAACCTGTAGCAGACACGAAACATTAATCATTTCATTCAAGTTTTTTACGTAAACTTGTAAGTATTATACTTAGGTACTTGATAATTCATCAATGGAAGTCACAGTATTATTGGATGAATGACTCATTCAATTGTGTACAGGTAATGGATTCTACAGATCCATTGAATTGTAAAATAATTTCCGAAGCTAAATATCCCGAGACTTATTGGAAAACATAGTGGAAAAGTATACTTACCTAGGTACTTAGTTCAGAAATAATTGCTTGAACAGGAGTTGGACATGTACGACGAAGTGATATGAGTTGAATGTCAACGTAGAAGAGTCTGGGTCTAGGATAGCAGCGAACGGATGGTTTCTTGTCATGACGGGCAGCTGCCAACTATTTCTGTTCTGGGCTCTTGATTAGGACTCAAGTTCACTTATCATTTTAACCGACTTCCAAGAAGGAGGAGGTTATAAGTTCGTCTGTATGTTTTTAATTTTTTTATGTATATTTACTGATTTCTCGGTCAATTGTGGACCGATTTTGAAAATTCCTTGTTTTGTTTGAAAGAGTATGCTCTCGAGGTTACCCATTGTCACCAAGTCAGAATATGATGAGGGGATCCCGTGGATATCGGGGGTAATCCTCAAATGAGTAATAGGCACACCTATAGCGATGTGGGTATTTGTTTATAGTAACTCATGCATTTAGTTTGGTGAAGTGGAACTGATGATGAAGACCACCGGTGGCTACCGGAACTATTTAATAATAAGTATTTCACGGATTGCGATTCGATCAGGCACTTTAATAACGTTGCTAAGCAATTCATGCTCGTCACAATCACGTCGAGGCGTCACCATCAGCTCTAGTTCTTCTGGTTCTTACTTACCAGGAGAACTCAACAATTAACGGCCCTGCTTCGGGAAAAGCAATGTTTTGTAAAAGGTGATGAGCAGTTGACATTGGGTTATTGCAACTTAGATATATTACAAACTCATCCACAAAAAAGTGAAAAATATAAAACTTTTTACAAAAACAACAACCGACTTCCAAGAAAAACACTACAAACAAAGTGAAAAACAACTTTAATTTTGGAAAGAGAAGGGTCAATAATTTTGTCGGTGGCAATAAACTAAAACCCAGATCCAAAGACATCGACTTCCGAATTTAAAGTTATTTTTCACTTTGTGGTGTTTTGGAAGTCGGTTGTTTTTGTTGTAAAAAGTTTTTGTATGATCGTGTTTCTGTGCTAAATTAACCTATTTTGCTTTCTTTTTTTTTTACGGGGAATTGTGTCTTTTTAATGGTCCCTTTAGTTTTATGAAGAGATTTCAAGAAACAGCTGAAACTTAACCAAGTGTTGGAGAATTGGTTGTTATGAGAGATGCCTAATTGCCTAGATGCAGTGGACTGCGATGCGGTATACGAGTTGATTCATTTATTAAGTACTTTAATACCCTCCCTTACCCTCTTTAGTATCCTCCTCGTCTCTTTAATGTCCTTCGTACCTTTTTCTCTTGCTTGATCGTCACTAAGCCATAATCTACCGTTTCTTTTCCATTCTCACATCAATCAGTCCTCCAAATATTCGTTCATAAATCAGGTAAACAACTCCAAATAGATAACAGACCACGGTCACCTGCTCGCATGACCGGCACCACATAATACGCTTCCGCCGGAAGTGCGACAATCGTCGCCATTTTGATTTCTGCCCACATTGTGCGCCGGCGCACACCGTGTCATCAATGTTACACAATCGATTGTGATTGTATAGATCATCGTGTTTGGGGTAAATCGATGGGAAGGAAAGTTTGTGTAGGATAAACATCTAATTCGATTTGTAATGATTGTCATAATATTAACTAACATACCTACTTTAAGTTCATTGATGAGGAACACCCCTTTAATTATATCGAATACAGCTATTTATTATAAGAAACATGACTTAATTACTAAAAAATGTTACTTATGGCCAGTCTATTTCGCCAGACGACCACATCAAGAATTTAGAAACACCAAATTTCGACCGTTCCAACGACGGCTGTTTAGTAAATAATTAATAATGCATGAAGGTAAAAGGTCGCGTCATTCGTCACGCCAAACGTGTAGGACATTGTATTAGCACGTTCATTGTCAACCGCTCATCACGGAGATAACATCTAAATAATTGACTCTACTGCCAGAACCGCTTGTTTTATGACTTTTTAGCTCGCAGAGATGTTTGTATACAACATTACACGGTTTGCTCTAGGTGTAGCATCTAGTCGCAAGCTTGACTGCTGAGTGCTGAGCCTGGGAGCCTGCAATGGGATTAGTCCCCAGATAGAACAGCGAGTTTTTGAGTTTTCCCATTAGGACATTCTCAGTAGTGGCCTGGATTTGTGTCAGGTTAATTAAACAGGTACAAATCCAGGCTCTTCAAAACGTCGGTATGACATAGGACCTGCAACATTACTGGCGAAATGTAGGTGTACATTACACGGCTGCCAATCTCTTCCAAGAATATAGACGTGATATTATGTCATTTCTGTTTGCCAGGTTTCCATTTACTAGGAGCTATGGGTTCAGGAACGTCAGGTCTTGCTAGCGAGGCACCAGGAGGAGACCTTCGTCTACCTGCTTCCGGGCTGCGGTTCTCACTCAACCAGCTGAGGACCCTTAACTCATACGTAGACAACCTCTGGGAAGAGGATCAGACAGGTATGTCCTAGGTAATTCAGGTCCTTTGACACAAGTTAGTCATGATGTCATGAAGTTTAAATAAAAAAAAATACGTGTAAGTGTTTTTTTTTTAAATAAATATCATTTACAGCAGTGGATTTAAGTTGCATATTTTCAGGCTTTTATTGGGTACAGATCTAACCTGTTATGACTAAAGAACGCTCTGATATACTATGGCTTCCCTAGCTGTTTTGGTAATATGAAACATTGGGAATTTTGTTGTGTTAAAACAGGGCGCATTTCAACTGAGCTGGAGAGTGCAGTAGAGAACCTGGTACAGAGGATAGTAGATGGAGCTGGACAAAGGGACCCGAGATTCAGATGCTGTCATTTAATAGCACTGCATAGAGGGAAGAAGGTAAGATGCAAATGAAGTAAACTTAGATAGTCATTTTTGACGGAAAGTTCTATACTCCTGTAAATTCGCCTGTACCCTAATCATTTAAGTGGAAGTTAACTAAGTATAAGTTTTTCTGTAAAAACTTAATGCTTCCCATCTTTTAACTGGCTTTCAAAAAATAAGCAAAAAGTAAACAGCTTAATAACGTAGAAACATCTTATATCAGATGCGGTCCCGCTCCCTGGAATACCTGGTGACTTTGGACTCTCTACCTCCTCTGAACTTGGGAGAAGACTGTCGTCTTCAAGACGGACCTGTGGGCTACGGACGCGTTCGTCTTACTGGAAGAGAGGCTGACAAGTGGGAGGAGTTCCTCACGCCTTCGGGATATTTGTGCAGGTTGGTAACCTTTCTTACAAAGACATCTTGCGTTTAGTAAACACGTAATCCATGTACAGCCCCAGAACAAGTCCAAAAAAAGAGAGAAAGAAAGTTTAAGAGAAGAATGTAGCAGTAGTATGGAATGAAATAAAAAATAAAACCAGCCAAGTGCGTTTCGGACCTCGCACAACGAAGGGTTCCGTAGTTGGGTTGAATTTATCCCAAAAACAAACTTAACACTGAAAAACATGTTTTCCCATACATCGATATACGTCACGGTGAATTGTCCAACTGCAAACGTAAGTTGGTCGATTATTACTCGCTAACTGTAGATCCTACTTAGCTGTGATAGTTTTCCTTTTAATTTCGTTATATACTACTGCCATGAATTTTTCCACATATCCAAAAATAGCCATTTAGCTGGCACACACGTGACACTAACAAAAAATAGCACTTTCAAGCTTAATATTACGGAAACGGATCCCTGAATAATTGAAGAGTGGTTTTGAGAGACCCGCAATATTTTTGAATGGCCTAGCCAACGATACCACACCATGGGATAGACGAGAAAAAAAATATCATCCCTCTTTTACGTGCAAAGGAGGTACCATTTTTTTTATGTGTTGTTTTACTACTTTGTCAGCGTGATTAATATGTATACCCACGTTCAGTTTTCTAGTACTAAGAGTCTTTGAGCTATGCTAGGGACAGATGGACATGGCGAAACTATAAGGGTTCCTTTCTGACTACGGAACCCTAAAAAAAGTAAAGAATTATTGTTGCAAGAAGTTGTGTTGCAATAAAAAGCGAGGTTACTTTTCCGAGGAACGGAGATACCTAAGAGACGATTAGCATCTTTGATTTTAGCTTTCCAGCCGAAGTATTTATAATCTTCTCTATTTCTAGGGACAAAGTGGTAGAACGCTGGGTGGAGCTGATCGCTCGCTGCACGTCTGCGCGCGGGGGTGGCGGCTCGCGGGTGTTGTGTGCGAGGGCCGTGCAGCATGCCGCGCCTTACAGACACTGCTACCTACAGAGAGGTGAGTCAAAGACCAAAAAATGCGGGATGTGGGAGAAAATGCGGTTATATAATTGGCTTTAAAAACTGCCCTTGAATATAAGGGCAGCGGGTATTTGTTTGGATGGTTTGGTTGGCCGGTCTACTGACTGACGATATTCAGTTCAATTCCGTTAGACTGAAAGCCGACCCCAATGTAGTTGGGAAAAGGTTAGGCAGATTGTTTGGTCTACTGACTGACGACCAAAATATGAGTGTAAGACCCTCTGATTTGCCGTCTAGCTATTATACCAATTCCTGTGACAAATTCTCTTTCATTCATTTGTTAAGGTTTTTATTGTACCCTTGTGACCCCTGTGACCCTTTTATAAATAAACGATTATTTGATTTTGATAGATATATAGATAGATAGATTCAAATAATATGCAGAAGGTGATCTTTGAAGACGCCAATAATCAAAGTGTTTGACAAGATGATGGAACTAGAATTTTTTTATGTTATCGCGACTGGGCTTAGTTCACCAACTTAATTAAATTGATACAAATATTTTCATCAAAATTTTCTTTGAACTTACTACCATTTCAAAGATATCGTCACTATCTTTTATCTTTGTTTCGTTACATAAAAAAACGTAACAAAGACATAGTTCTGCTGACACCGCCTCGTGCGAACATGCTCGGCGCTCCAGGAATGTAAAGTTATCGCCTCGTCGAGAATTTGTACACGACGAGGAGTTGGACGGATGTGGATGTATTAGCTATCTTTACGTAAGATATATTTCTTGTGATGTATGTATGACAAGCCTAGCATTTATTGCTCACAAATAACTACAAATAGAGGTAAATAGTTATTTGTGAGCGATAAATGGTGCATCGCAGAGCGAAAGTTTATTTATTTAGATCAAGGCAGAGGTGTACCTTATATAGTACACCCACATTTCGCCAGTTATGTTTAAGTCCCAAGTAATAGGGGGCGAGCCTATTGCCATCAACCGGGCACAAATACAGACTCCTGGCGGCTACTGAGAAATTCCAGATAGAGAAACCTAATAATACTTTGCCCGACGTGGGAATCGAACCAGGACCTCGGGACCAGCATAATATACAATTATACATTCAAAATTGGCTTTCAATAGTAATTAGGAAAGGTATTACTGCTAATGTATACACAAATTATAGGTGTACATAGCGTTTGAAAAGAAAAGCGTCGATAAGAGAATGTGGAGAGGCCTATGTTCAATGTGCAGCAGTTGACTGCTATAAAGCTGACTTAAGAGGCCTCCGATGGATATATATTTAATATATATTTTGAATGGACACTGATTTAAACAAGAATTATGAGAAAAATAAGTTTTATATAGAAATTTTAAATTCCTCAAATCTCGTCTTTATATCATAGTCCTTTCAATATATATATTTGGGAACATAGATATTCTGTAATCCAATCGAAATAAATATACACTACCTTAAGAATATGTTTGATTTACAAATTATTTTGGTATTACGTTTGTATGAATTACGCATGCTACGCCGGCCCCTTAATTTAAATATTATTATTTTGACTTTATTCATTTCTAACTCATTATCCAGTTTCAACTTATTTTGTCTTCGTTTTACTCGTTAAAATACAAAAAAAATCAAATCTAAAGACTAATTTTATACGGGAGGCATTTATTACATTGGCAAGGTTTGAAAACAAGCCTACTGCCTAACATTACACTTTAAACGTTTTAAAACTAGGTCAAAACACTTCAGACTGAACACCGTTCAGTTAGGTAGATCCGTATCAGCTTTGCACCGAACATAAAAATGTCTTCTGAACCGCGATCGACTCGCTAGGAATTTTGCTATCGGCCCCTGCCTTCCAGGGGAATTTGCAGACACGGCATCAAACGGCTGGAGAGTGGAGATGTCAATACTGTGGTATTAGTTTGAAAGGAAGAATGTCTTTCATATTAGACAACAAACATTTGGGGGAATGTGAAGTAAAAACTAAAAAGAGGCAAAAGTGTTTGTCAAACTCAATAAATAGGCACTTTTTAGGGTTCCGTGCCCAAAGGGTAAAACGGGAACCCTATTACTAAGGCTCCGACGTCTGTCTGTCTGTATGTCTATCTGTCCGTCTGTCACCAGGCTGTATCTCATGAACCGTGATAGTTAGACAGTTGAAATTTTCACAGATGATGTATTTCTGTTGCCGCTATAACAACAAATACAAAAAAAACAGAATAAACTAAATATTTAAGGGGGCTCCCATACAACAAACGTGTTTTTTTTGCTCCTTGTTGCTCTATATTGATAACGGCAACAGGTAGACGCATGATATATTCACAGAATATTTAGTTATATATAATGGTACGGAACCCTTCGTGCGCGAGTCCGACTCGCACTTGGCCGGTTTTTAATTGTCAAGGAGTCCGTCAGTCAGAAAGATGAAGCTAGCTGTTGCTCATTCCAATGCAGTACCTAAGTAGTTGTAGTAGGTTCTTATGGAGAATAACGGGCAAGAAACTCCACGGACACTATTCTAAATCTGAAAATACTATCTCGTACTCGTAATCAGTACTTTTTACATTTGATAAAGAAAATCCTATGCATTTAGTTTTTTTTTCCATTTAATACTAAATTATACTTCGTTGCTTCGTCCTTTGAGATTAGATAAGATATCGCCTTTCACCCACTAACTTTGAGTTTTTTTTTTTTTTTTTGTGGGTACTTTGTCTTCCTTCTCGTTATGCCTGTAGTGTAATTCATTCGCGTTTTAGTGCGTCGCCGATCACCACTTACTTTCTCCTTTTCGTTGAAACTTGAAAATAAGATGCCGGAAACGGAGTCACAAAAACGACGACAGTGATTATTTGAGAAGAAAGATTCGAAAATCAATAAACGCGCCAAACGGTCGCGAATTCGAATTTGTTCCGAAAGCAGTAGCTCATCGGCGAATATTATTCTATCGCCTGAGCTATTGGATCATGAAGGTAAGCTGAAGTTTCATATTAACTAAAGAAAGATATTGTGAATAGTTTTTAGGACTATATCCGTATCATAATGTGACGCCGTCATATTCCAAATAATGTTGTGTACATCTTATGGGGATGTTACCTTCACAGAATTTTGGATTCCCAATTCATTGGGTAAATTAAATACCTACCTGTATATTAGTGATTGTGTACATTTGAAAGGAATGTTACCTTCACATTAGTTAATGACCTACTTCAATCTTATGTAGGTATAGAATAAATATATTTAATAGTGTTGTGGATAGTTTCTAAGGACTATCGCCGCTCTAGAACTTAGTAGGTACCTACCTACACAGGGGTAGTGATCACATTCACTTACCAAAATTTGATTCATTTTCATTAATTTGATATGATATTTCTGAATATTGGTATAGATGATGAACTCGGTGTTGTGGATAGTTTTAAAGGACTATCGCCGCGCTGATTTTTCCAATACCTACATCTGGTACTTATTATATTCCAGATGAAATGGAAGTTCAGCTTGAAGTCGAGTCAGTTCCTATTTTAGATGCGGAAGAGCCCCAACCGGGTACTTCCACCTCAACTACACATGTCCCTGCTACAGATGCGGTACAGACAGTGCAGTCGGAATTGCCCGTTGAAGCTGCGCTCAATCCCCCTGAACTGGATGAAGGCATTCTGAATCTCTTAGGTGCCTACAAAACACGAAAAATATGGACCGGATATTAGAGGTGAATTATCTGTTCGCTGGGAACACATCGCAACGACAGGTTTGACGAAGGATGCTAGAATGGAGCTGCTAGAAAAGCATCTTGTTCCAAAAAACCGCACAAAGATTGATGCGCCGAAGTTAAATCTAGAAATAAAGGCCGCTTTATCAGATGTGCTCATCAAAAAAGACAAAGCACTGGCGAATAAACAGGTGCAGGCCGCAGCAAGTATATCTTGTATTAGTGAAGCTCTCAATACATTGTTTTCCTCGGATCACAAAGACCAGACAGTAATAAAATTCCTGATCGAAGTCGGTCGACTGATATGTGACTCACAACTCAATGAGTCCTTGACAAGACGTAGTTTTATATGTTCTAAAAAAAAAAAACGAAAGGTATTAAAGATCATTTGTTTATCACTGAAATCGATTAATTCTTATTTGGCGAACAGCTGACCGATACTATCAGAGCTGCAAAAGCCATATCATAATCAGGCGTTGAAATTAAAATAAACACACCAGTCAGAAGAGCTGCACCAGCGCAGATACCCAGACAGGCTCCTACTCAGCCTTTAAACCAGAGGCCTCCGTTCCCGCTGGCACGGCAAGCGGGAGCAGCGAGGAGGACCGAGCCGGCGCCGCGCCCGCGACCGCAGCAGCGAGGAGGACCGAGCCGGCGCCGCGCCCGCGACCGCAGCAGCGAGGAGGACCGCAGCAGCGAGGAGGACCGCAGCAGCGAGGAGGACCGAGCCGGCGCCGCGCCCGCGACCGCAGCAGCGAGGAGGACCGCAGCAGCGAGGAGGACCGAGCCGGCGCCGCGCCCGCGACCGCAGCAGCGAGGAGGACCGCAGCAGCGAGGAGGACCGAGCCGGCGCCGCGCCCGCGACCGCAGCAGCGAGGAGGACTGCAGCAGCGAGGAGGACCGAGCCGGCGCCGCGCCCGCGACCGCAGCAGCGAGGAGGACCGCAGCAGCGAGGAGGACCGCAGCAGCGAGGAGGACCGAGCCGGCGCCGCGCCCGCGACCGCAGCAGCGAGGAGGACCGAGCCGGCGCCGCGCCCGCGACCGCAGCAGCGAGGAGGACCGAGCCGGCGCCGCGCCCGCGACCGCAGCAGCGAGGAGGACCGCAGCAGCGAGGAGGACCGCAGCAGCGAGGAGGACCGAGCCGGCGCCGCGCCCGCGACCGCAGCAGCGAGGAGGACCGAGCCGGCGCCGCGCCCGCGACCGCAGCAGCGAGGAGGACCGAGCCGGCGCCGCGCCCGCGACCGCAGCAGCGAGGAGGACCGCAGCAGCGAGGAGGACCGCAGCAGCGAGGAGGACCGAGCCGGCGCCGCGCCCGCGACCGCAGCAGCGAGGAGGACCGAGCCGGCGCCGCGCCCGCGACCGCAGCAGCGAGGAGGACCGAGCCGGCGCCGCGCCCGCGACCGCAGCAGCGAGGAGGACCGCAGCAGCGAGGAGGACCGCAGCAGCGAGGAGGACCGAGCCGGCGCCGCGCCCGCGACCGCAGCAGCGAGGAGGACCGAGCCGGCGCCGCGCCCGCGACCGCAGCAGCGAGGAGGACCGAGCCGGCGCCGCGCCCGCGACCGCAGCAGCGAGGAGGACCGAGCCGGCGCCGCGCCCGCGACCGCAGCAGCGAGGAGGACCGAGCCGGCGCCGCGCCCGCGACCGCAGCAGCGAGGAGGACCAAGCCGGCGCCGCGCCCGCGACCGCAGCAGCGAGGAGGACCGCAGCAGCGAGGAGGACCGCAGCAGCGAGGAGGACCGAGCCGGCGCCGCGCCCGCGACCGCAGCAGCGAGGAGGACCGAGCCGGCGCCGCGCCCGCGACCGCAGCAGCGAGGAGGACCGAGCCGGCGCCGCGCCCGCGACCGCAGCAGCGAGGAGGACCGAGCCGGCGCCGCGCCCGCGACCGCAGCAGCGAGGAGGACCGAGCCGGCGCCGCGCCCGCGACCGCAGCAGCGAGGAGGACCAAGCCGGCGCCGCGCCCGCGACCGCAGCAGCGAGGAGGACCGAGCCGGCGCCGCGCCCGCGACCGCAGCAGCGAGGAGGACCGCAGCAGCGAGGAGGACCGCAGCAGCGAGGAGGACCGAGCCGGCGCCGCGCCCGCGACCGCAGCAGCGAGGAGGACCGAGCCGGCGCCGCGCCCGCGACCGCAGCAGCGAGGAGGACCGAGCCGGCGCCGCGCCCGCGACCGCAGCAGCGAGGAGGACCGAGCCGGCGCCGCGCCCGCGACCGCAGCAGCGAGGAGGACCGAGCCGGCGCCGCGCCCGCGACCGCAGCAGCGAGGAGGACCAAGCCGGCGCCGCGCCCGCGACCGCAGCAGCGAGGAGGACCGAGCCGGCGCCGCGCCCGCGACCGCAGCAGCGAGGAGGACCGAGCCGGCGCCGCGCCCGCGACCGCAGCAGCGAGGAGGACCAAGCCGGCGCCGCGCCCGCGACCGCAGCAGCGAGGAGGACCGAGCCGGCGCCGCGCCCGCGACCGCAGCAGCGAGGAGGACCGAGCCGGCGCCGCGCCCGCGACCGCAGCAGCGAGGAGGACCGAGCCGGCGCCGCGCCCGCGACCGCAGCAGCGAGGAGGACCAAGCCGGCGCCGCGCCCGCGACCGCAGCAGCGAGGAGGACCGAGCCGGCGCCGCGCCCGCGACCGCAGCAGCGAGGAGGACCGAGCCGGCGCCGCGCCCGCGACCGCAGCAGCGAGGAGGACCGAGCCGGCGCCGCGCCCGCGACCGCAGCAGCGAGGAGGACCAAGCCGGCGCCGCGCCCGCGACCGCAGCAGCGAGGAGGACCGAGCCGGCGCCGCGCCCGCGACCGCAGCAGCGAGGAGGACCGAGCCGGCGCCGCGCCCGCGACCGCAGCAGCGAGGAGGACCAAGCCGGCGCCGCGCCCGCGACCGCAGCAGCGAGGAGGACCGAGCCGGCGCCGCGCCCGCGACCGCAGCAGCGAGGAGGACCAAGCCGGCGCCGCGCCCGCGACCGCAGCAGCGAGGAGGACCGAGCCGGCGCCGCGCCCGCGACCGCAGCAGCGAGGAGGACCGAGCCGGCGCCGCGCCCGCGACCGCAGCAGCGAGGAGGACCGAGCCGGCGCCGCGCCCGCGACCGCAGCAGCGAGGAGGACCAAGCCGGCGCCGCGCCCGCGACCGCAGCAGCGAGGAGGACCGAGCCGGCGCCGCGCCCGCGACCGCAGCAGCGAGGAGGACCAAGCCGGCGCCGCGCCCGCGACCGCAGCAGCGAGGAGGACCGAGCCGGCGCCGCGCCCGCGACCGCAGCAGCTGCCGCGACGGCCGCCGCGCTTGCAGCAGCGCCTAGCCCCCCGGCGCTAGATTTGGTACGTTCCATAGGACGATTGTCATATTTTTATGATCAATGGCAATTGCTAACCAATGATTCTGTTATATTATCGTGGATAAGAGGTTACGAGATACCGTTTACGAAACCGTTTTATCAGTCACACGAACCTAGTTTACCTACATTATCTTCATCAGAATCCCTTCAATACGCGGTGGCCATCACTGATCTTATAAACAGTGGAGCTATTTCACATTGCGAACCATGTGAAGGACAGTTTCTTTCTAGTTATTTCCTGATTAAAAAACCTAATGGTAAAAACAGATTTATATTAAATTTAAAGTCTCTAGACAAGCACATCATAACAGAACATTTTAAAATTGAAGATCTGAGAACAACTTTAAAACTTGTATCAAATAACAGTTTCATGGCCACCCTTGACTTGAAGGATGCGTATTTTCTCGTATCTATACATCCGAACTGCAGAAAGTACTTGCGATTTAAGTACAACAGTAAAATTTACTAATTCAATGTTTTACCGTTTGGCCTAAACACAGCCCCCTTTGTTTTTACAAAATTATTAAAACCGGTAATATTTTTAATGAGATCATTAGGCTATTTGTCGTCTATTTATTTAGATGACATTTGTATTATTTCTAACAATTATCAAGTTGCCTAGACAATATAATACAAACAAGAAGTATTTTAGAGTCCTTAGGATTTATTATTAAAATAGAAAAGAGCTGTAAGATTCCAAGTAACGTTTGCAAATACCTTGGTTTTGTGATAGATACGAACAAAAATTATGTAAGCCTTCCTAAAGATAAACGAATTTTAATTAAACAAAAATTACAATCGTTACAATTTAAACCTCGTTGTAAAATAAGACATTTTGCACGCTTTATACTAAGCAAATGTAAAGATGCAAATACCTTGCATTGTATCACACGAGTATTTACGATAGCCACATGTCTTTACCACAGTACCTGCAGGACGATTTCTCCTGGTGGTTAAAATCAATTGATGACGCAGTCAATCCCATTAGACAAGACAGCTACTCACTGGAACTATTTTCAGATGCAAGTAAAAAAGGGTGGGGGGCAGCATGCGGTGAGGGGACCGCCAGTGGCCAGTGGAGTAATTCAGAATGTGTCAAACATATAAATTATCTAGAACTCCTGGCAGCGTTCTTGGGTTTACAAATATTTGCAAAGGGATTAAATAATTGTCAAGTTTTACTACGTATTGACAACTACTGCTATTTCGTACATCAATCGTATGGGTTGGGTAAGATTTCCAGATCTAACTGAAATCACAAAATCTTTGTGGCAGTGGTGTGAAGCTCGCGGTATATTTGTGTTCGCTTCATACATAAGTTCAGATGATAACGAAATAGCAGATGCGGTGTCTAGAAAATCTCACCCCGATACCGAATGGGAGATCAAAGATAATGCTTTGCAACCAAAAATTGATCTTTTCGCATCAAGGTTAAATAATAAATGTGTTGAGTACACTTCATAGACTAGAGACCCTGAGCATTGGCTGGAAATGCTTTTACTTTAAGCTGAAAAATCTTTCTTTCTACGCATTCCCTCCTTTTGCGGTTTTATTAAAGGTTTTAAGAAAAAGAATAACCGATCAGGCCGAGGGTATTGTTGTGGTCCCATTTTAGCCCACGTAACCCTGGTTTCGACTGTTTCAAAAACTTGGCTGTTCAGAATTGATTCAGTTTACACCCTCTGATAATGTGTTATTGTCTATTTCCAACAGTCTTCCGAAGCTCACGTTGATTGCAGGGAAGTTATCTGGACGGCACTTGCTACGGAACAGAAGAGTACCACCGTCAGCTTAGATATTATGATAGCCTCCCTGTCTGAAAATTCAATAAAACAATATGACATTGCAATTCGACGCTGGGTAAGCTTTTGTAGGACTGGGAATATTAAAATACATGAGGCGTCAATTCCTATGGTAATTGATTTTCTCACTGAATTATTTAATTCTGGTTTACAATACGGATCTTTAAACAGTCATCGCTCCGCTCAGTCTTTGATCTTAGGATCGAGAGTAGGGTCTGACGACCGTCTTACTAGGCTATTTAAAGGTTTTTACAGACTTCGTACTCCAGTCCCCAAATATAATATCACTTGGGATCCCTCAATAGTTTTAGATTCGTTATCGAAATGGTACCCAAACCATAACTTAAGTTTAGAGCAATTGACCAAAAATACCGTTACTTTGCTCATGCTAATAACTGCACACAGAGTGCAGACGACTAGCAAAATAACGCTGGAAAATATAACTGCACATGGTCAGCTTATATTAATCAAGATAAACGATTTTATAAAAACCTCTCGCCCCGGTTCAGCTCAACCTTGTCTCAATATTCCATTTTATAAAGACCGTCCGGAAATATGTCCCGCTAAAGCGTTGGTAGCGTATTAAAAAACCACATAAACCGGTATCCACAAATACTATTAGCCGGTGGATAAAAGATATGTTATCAATTAGCGGAATTGACACCTCAATATTTTCTGCTCACTCCACCAGACACGCAGCCACGTCGGCTGCTCATAGAGCTGGTGTTAATATTGACACGATACGAAAGACCGCTGGATGGAGTGGCACCTCCAACGTCTTCGCTAGATATTATCATAGAGATATTCAATGTGAACAATTTGATAAGTTTGCTTTATCAATCCTAACCTCTGATTGAGGCATTATGTTAGAATGTTAAAATTATTCAAATTTAATTACTTATAGTTTACCCCTAATTAATGAGAAACTACATTTTAGTTTTAGAAAACAATAATAATAAATAGTGTTTGATCATCAAACGTTCAATCGTTACATGAGTGTTTTAATATTTCACCATCTTTCAAAATCTACAATGTTATCTAATCTCAAAGGACGAAGCAACGAAGTATAATTGGAGATTAAACGAACTTACCTGAAGTGAAGTTCTATCCAAATTATACGAGTTGCTTCGTCCGAAGAGATTAATTCCCTCCCAACCCTAGAACTCCCAATATCTTAGGTGAAATATTTAAAAGGTTCCAGGCTTTCAACTAAATGAATTACACTACAGGCATAACGAGAAGGAAGACAAAGTACCCACAAAAAAAAAAAAAAAACTTAGTGGGTGAAAGGCGATATCTTAGACGTATTACTACAATGTTATCTAATCTCTTCGGACGAAGCAACTCGTATAATTTGGATAGAACTTCACTGCAGGTAAGTTCGTTTAATCTCCAATTATTGGCAGTGAACCAATTGGAACGGAACGAAAGTTTGACAAGTAAAGTTTTCAATAAATAATACCGAGTCGTATGGTAATCGGATCAGCAGTACTTCTAGAGATAACATTTTACAAACAAACAAGCAATTTTACCTCCATAATATTAGTTTAGATTGCTCATCATCTGCTGCTGCATGTGTATTTCAAAATCAAAATATTTTATTTCACATAAACCTACATGGACACTTATAAAACGTGAAAGAAGAAGAGAAGAAGAAGAAGAAGAATAGAATAGAAGATAGTTGCCCGGTTCCAATTGGTCGTTTCCTATGGAGAAGAACGGGCGGGCAAGAAACTCCACGGTAACTCTTTCAAGCCTACTTGTTTTCGTTTAGGCCTACTTATTTGTGCCTGTACTATTAAGGTATTCAAAAATCAACCAGACAAACTTTAAGGAGTGCTTTAGACCATCGAACTGAATAAATTTTACTGTGGGACCTACTTTGAAATGGCGAAAAAAAAATCTGCTGTTCCATAGTTAAGTTTATACTGTTCTAAACTGTATGAAACAGCTGATATTTTTAAACACCTTATACATGAAAAAATTTAACCAGTGCGCAAATTTTGACAAATTAAACATAAGTGAGTTTTATTAAACATAAGTTTCTATTTTGCTATGTCTTAGTACAAAAAAAATAAGTGATCGTTAACGAAAGATGTCAACTTTGAAATGTTTATGAGACTTTGAAATTTTTATGGTGACTTGCCGGCCGGCGTGGGTGGGCGTGTAGCGGAATGCGCGAAGGTACCTAAACAGCTGTGCGCATGCTCGATTTGCTTAAAAGATTTGATTTTAAGTCGGGGAAAAAAAAAGTATTGCATAAATAATGGAAATGATTACTGATACTGAACCACCAAAAAAATTTGCGCACTGGTTAATTTTTTTTCCTGTAGATATGTAAACAATTTTACACGCGAACTACCGTAATAAAATACCTTTTGAAAAAATGAGCTCAATCTTTCTTTCACTTTCGTGACAATGCAACTTTCCCAGGACTTCTAAAACAATGAAACTAATTTAATTACCCACACATTACACCCTCCTATATTTTAATATCCACCGCTCGGTTCGAGAAAGTTGACTAAGTTTTAATTAAGGGAAAATTTCGGAGCATGTTTCGATGCACAGGCATATTGTACAGGTAACTGCACATCAGTAACACTTGAACGACAAAAACCGTCCTTCCTGCTGCGTAATAAAGGTGTTATCATTGTTAAATTGTTACCATGGACGTCCGGTTGAGTCTATGGAAGGCGGTTTAACTTATAAAGTGGTTACGGTTATTGGAAACTGAGAGTTGAGTGTTGAAGGTTCTTTGTAACTTGTAGTTAAGTGGGAACTTTTGCTTGTTTCCTAGAGTTAAACTTTCAAGGCATTGAGAAATTGGTTAAAGGATGCGGGGTAATTAAGTAACACACTTGCAATGACAATTGAATTAATAATTTGATGATCAATATTTACCTATACTTTTGATAATAAAATAGTAACGAACAATTTTTGTCCGTTTGTCTGGATGTATGTTCCGGATTGGCGCAAAAACGGCTGAACGGATTTGGATGAAATTTGGCAAACAGATTTTTAACCAGGATTAACACATAGGGTACTTAATCCCGGTAAGACTTTCCCGTCGGATATTTTCCGACATCCGGATGTTTTGACAGTCGTTACGGGTAGTTAGAAGCCCAAAAAGTCTGACAACCAGTCTTGCCAAGAGGTATCTTGTT
Organism: Tiliacea citrago; assembly: GCA_963921375.1. Taxonomy (NCBI): domain Eukaryota; kingdom Metazoa; phylum Arthropoda; class Insecta; order Lepidoptera; family Noctuidae; genus Tiliacea; species Tiliacea citrago. Next base: position 24,300,062 of record OY992796.1, read on the forward strand.
ACCCGTAACTGGGTTGTGGAGGTCAGATAGACAGTCCCTCCATGTTAAACACTGGTATTCAGCTGCATCTGGGAACCCGACCCCAACATAGTTGGGAAAATAGGCAGATTATTATAATTTCGAATAGAATCCCTTAGAATTTAAAATTATCTAAACACACTTTTGGAAAACTTTTTAAATTCGTAACCGGTTGAGTATTTTGATGATACACTCAAATATTGGAATACTGTGAAAATATTATTCTGTATTCGAGGATTTGGCTCTGAAACTCTAGTGAACTCGCTCCCAACTTTCATGATGATTGTTTTGTTATGTTATTTTCCTAACATTCACAACAGCATATGCACAGGGATTGGTTGCAAACTATTTATTCAGTTTGACAGTTGGACACGGTTCGCGTCCCGGTGGACACAACTTTGTTATGTTGCTCTCATTCGAATATATGCATGGATTCCACGTACTTAATAGACTGTGTTTTTCAAAGTGTCCGATGTGGTGTTTACCGAGGAAATACATAAAACCTTTTCTTCAAAAAGAGAAGTTCAGCCTTTTGTTCAAACCTAAATTAGGTGAGAACTTTTAATTTGATTGTTTTTCTGAAAATCCGAGAAAGGAGAAATTTCACAGAATTGATCGAGGTTGTTCGTTACCATGCTCTGATGTCGTTTTAAAATGTAGGTAATCAAATTATATTATTACCAAATGGAGCGTTTATTTTCATATGTTGGCAACCAAAACCAAATGTTGGCTTTATGTTGCGAAAGTTACAATATTTGGGGATTAGTCTGCGGTACACCCGTGGTCGCACGATTTAGGGCTATTAATATCACTCGCGCGGATTCTGGTAGAACAATTTCCATGAAGCTTTCATAGAAATTGTTCTACCGGAGTCGCCTCGCGCTGTCGCGCGCCTATGTTTGCGGGGGAGCCTTTAAATGCAGTGAATCATTGCTTATGTCATTATATCTAATAGGGATTAAAACAGTATGAGTGGTGTCTGTCCGTAAATGTCGATACTTACAAAATAAGAGTGGCATGTAAAACTTTTTGAAACGGTTTACATAAAGCCTCTTATTGAACTCCCGATTATTTTCTTAAATAAATATACACACAGAATAAATATAATTTAATATCGCCCGTAACCTTTCACGGTCATTATTCTGCCTCGCTACATTTACTTATTTCATTAGCAACATTCTTAATATCAAGTCGAGTAGACATCCTAATATTTCAGCAGAAGCACTCAGGGGGACTGAGTATGAAATATGAAGAGTTTTTTTTATATAAATTAGGGCAAGCTCGCGACTGAATGGCTCAAGATGAATAAATGAAACTTGCAAAGAAGAAAATGAGCGCCGTATTCATCTTCTTTAGCATAAGAGCTATGTAGATGAGAATAAAAGATGTACCTACTGCAGTTTAGAGATTTTCCGGAAAAACATGTTATCATAATAAGGTATACCTACGTAAATAACATAACATCAAACCTGTTTTTCCGAAGGGTTAGGCAGAGATTTACTTATAAATAGTACACCCACATTTCGCCAGTTATGTTTAAATCCTATATATAATAGGGATCAAGCCTATTGCCATCAATCGGACACACATCCAGACTCCGTTCTGATGGAATCCAATAACACTTTGCCCAACCTGGGAATCGAAGCTTATACGTAAATGTTTGCTATTAAACATGGCTATATTGAGCGTTCATAAATTGAAGCGGCTTGCAAAAAATGTCATCTTCCTCATTCGTAGATATTGGTGTAAAGTTGGCTTTTCTAATAAATGTTGACGTTCAGAAGTGCCTTATATGCCTATTTAAAATAAATGATTTGACTATGGCTAAAATATGTTTAGAGGCAGAGACGTTCTTTTGTGTATTTAATATAATAGGAGACTTTAATCTCCATTGAACAAAGCAAGCGTGATGATAAAATGATTTGTTATTCCATTGATGCTAGCGACAGAAAGATGTTTTTCAGCAATAACCTTTTCAAGGCAGATGCGAGTGAAAATAATATTCATTACGGAATGCAAATAAATATACTCGTATGAATATGAAATACGCTTCGAAAAAGCTTGGTGCCGTAATTTAATCTACGCCTACATATATATTTATTTAAATGCCTTAAAACTATCATTACAGGTCTTAACCTATTGCAGAAAATACAGCACACGAATATTATAATATGTGTTCCTACCTTCAAATTAAGTGATCATTCAACATTGTTTAACTGGCGCATAGAGACCTTTAATAATCTACTTCATTTAGACTTGCAAACGTACAACTATGCAACGGCGTTTGACTCTAATTTATACTTGTGTTACGATTTTACAATGTTCTCTAAGTTTAGTAGGAAAATAAACGATCGTGGTATGCGAAATGTGTTTCATAATCTATCGGTAACTATAGCTGATTATAAATTATAATTCATTTTCTCAACAAGAAAATATAGCTGACAACCAAACAAGCATATCGTCTCCACGATGCGATTTTTTTCTTTAATCATATAAATATAATGCATCAAAATATTGCCGGTCTCTTAAGCAAGTCCGACTTACTGGTTATCTGTATACAGGAATTGTTAAGTAAACAAATTAATTTAGATGTCATATGTATAACCGAACATTTCATAATGTCTGGCCAAGAGAAACTTTTACATATACCAAATTATAAGCTAGCGGCATGTTATGCTAGACAAAACATTAAACGCGGTGGAGCCTGTATCTTAGTTAAAAAAGGCGTCGAATATAAAGACCTGCCTGACATTATGAGACATTCGGTAACAGGAATTATAGAATGTTGCGCAATAGAATTACCATCACAAAAACTTACAATCCTATGTGTGTATAGACCACCAAAAATCATTAATCTACACCAATTCTATGAGATCCTAGAATATTATACTCAAAAAGATTTCCAAACCAAACAAAAAAATTATTGATGAGCGGAGATTTTAATATAGATATTCTGAAAAAAAAACAGAATTAGCATGGATTTTGAATATTTTTTGATGAACTACAATTTGAAGCTAGAAATAAATAAACCAACCAGACCTCATAGTAAAACTTGCTTAGATAATTTTGCGCACAATTCAAAACAAAGCTGCCAAAGTGAAATAATAGACTTCGGATTATCCGATCATACGGCTCAAATATTTACAATGAAAGTTAGTAAGTTTAGCCAAATGAAAGATGGAAAACATTAAGACGAGACATATCTGAAGAAAACTTAATTATCTTTAGAAATCATCTCCAAAACTTATCCTTTTCAGATATATATGGCACAGAGGATCCAAATGAAGCCTATGATAACTTTTTAGAAATATTTCAACTCCTGTATGAGCTATGTTTCCCCTTCAAAACATTAATATTAAGATCTGAAAAAAAGATCAAATGGGTATCTAGAGGTATTAGAATCTGCAGCAAAAAACAACGCCAATTACTCTGGAAACAAAGACTTAATCCTAGTAGTGAAAATAAAACAACATTTAAAGAGTACTCAAAAAAATTTAAAAAAATTGTCAAACTGACCCAGAAAGCACAGAACAACTTTCTAATTAAAAATTCCAAAAATAAATCTAAAACATCCTGGCAAATAATAAATAGTACAAAATCTATAAGTGAACCCATAACAAGAATAAATAAAAAAGGTTTATTATTAACTGATCCTAATGAAATAGCTCAATCATTCAACGATTTCTTTATTGATCAGATCTCAGATCCACCCCTTAACACAACTAAAAATACTGTAACCCTCATTCTATTTTTATGGCCCCTGTTGCCCCCTCAAGACATTACAAGGGTGATCAAATCTTTAAAGAACAAGAAGAGTTATGGATATGACGGTATTTCAACGAATGTTATAAAATTTGTCTGTGGTACTATAGCTAACCCTCTAAGCCACATTATTAACGCAAGCATATCCGCTGGAATATTCCCCGATAGTCTTAAAACCACAATAGTTAAACCACTCCATAAGAAGAACAATAAAGAAGACATGCCTAACTTTAGACCAATAGCTTTAATCCCCGTATTTTCCAAAATAATTGAAAAAGTAATTTATGAGTCATTTTATTCATTGCTGTCAAAATACAATGTATTATGTGAGGAACAAAAAGGTTTTCGTAAAAATAAAAATATAAATATGGCCTTAAACGATTTAATAAATAAAATAATGGTTAATGTGGATAAAAAAGTACCAATTTGTGCCATTTTTACCGATATGACCAAAGCTTTTGATTACGTGAACCATGAAACGCTTTTGGTCAAACTTGATGCTTACGGTATACGAGGGAATGCTCTACGTCTAATAGAATCGTATCTAAGTGGACGTCTTCAATACACAGAAATTTCTAAAATATGCGTCGAATCAAAACGTGAGCTTAAATATCTATCTGGTCTTAGGGAAATTAAATATGGCATTCCGCAAGGTAGCTTTCTAGGGCCATTATTATTCTTACTGTATAGAAACGACCTACCCCGACACATACCATACCCTTGTGTGTTATTTGCCGATGACAGTACGATCCTAATAGACTGCCTCAACAAAGAGCTTTATGAAGATAAAATAAATAATTCTCTAAAACTAATAATAAACTGGCTCAACGATAATAATCTTATCATAAACCTCAATAAAACAAATATAATGCATTTCTATCAAAAAATTCTTCCTTTAAACCTAAAAAATAATTATAAAGGACATACTATTGATAGCGTTAAAGTGGCAAATTTTTTGGGTATTTTGATTGACAGTCAATTAACCTGGAAACCGCAGGCTGAAGAAGTTTGCAAAAGATTAAGCACGTCTGCGTATGCTCTCTACAATCTGTCTAAGAAAGTTAACGTTGATACATTAATGGTTGCATATCACGGTTTGGTGGTCTCTGTTCTAAGGTTTGGTGTAGTATTCTGGGGTAATTGTTCCTTTTTTCAAAAAACACAAAATACTAACTTTTCCTAGTATATACATTCTCGAAATAGGTATATTTGTTAATACTAACAAACATCTATTTCCGGCATTAAATGATACGAGGATGCGAACTGCTGCCTTGAGATCAGAATATCAGAGTCTATTGTTTACTGGTAGATACAACACTGCTTTGCTTAAAAAAAACATTATTGGTATGGCACCTATTATATTTAACAATTTGCCAAATTGTATTAAGGATCAGCCCTTAAAACAATTCAAGAAATTCCTGTCGTTGCTGACAGAGAAATGTTATTACTCTGTTACCGATTTTATAAATGATGAATTGTAATATTTGATTCACCTTATCTCATTTATTATGTATTATATATTAGACTTAGCTGATCAATGATCTCATTTTGAATATAAGCAGGTACCTAGTTTTTAAATTATCTGTAAGTTAACAAATTTTTGTATGCCAACAGGCAGAATGTACTGGAAATATATCGAAAACTAACACCATCATTGTAATACCTGCATTCTATACAAATAAAGAAATTGTTAATAGTGTATTAATAGTGTGATAGCCAAGTCGGGTCCCACACAAAATTTAAATTAAAGAAAACAAAAATACATTCACGATCATATATATAATACAATGGTATCTAACGAACCGAAAACTGTACATTGAATATTTTTGAAAAAGTTATTGCTACGAGGTGTGTGGGAACGAATCTGATGGCGAAGATATAGTTTCTAGATTATTTGTTCGTTAGTATGTTTGCCTGGATGTATGTTCCGGATTAGCGCAAAACCGGCTGAAGGGATTCGAATGAAATATGGCACACAGATAGTTTGTAACCTGGGTACAATGAACACATAAAGTACTTTTAATCCCGCCGCGGTAGTACGTTCCCGTGGGATATTTTCTGCCATCCACGCAGTCGAAGCTGCGGGCAAAAGCTAGCATACAATATACTAGCATCTGCCCGCGACTTCATCCGCGTGTTTTAACATAAAACAATATATCCTATGGCACTCGGCAATAGCGTAGCTTTTTATCAGTGAAATAATTTTTCAAATCGGATGAGGAGATTCGGAAATTACCTCCTTTTATAATATTAGTGTAAAATAATAATTTATTGTTCCAAAAACAGTTTTACAGTTTTACAGTTAAGTGTCAGTTTATTTGATTAATAAATTGTGAGATAGGTACTGCTGCTCATCATCAAATATATATCACTATTTCGAGGGCACAGCTCCCAAATCCCAATCCAAGTGTTCCCCTGAGTGTCGGGGGTTATATCAGGTGAATTAGTACATATTCGCTCATAATACTCCGGACTGTGGAGCCCTGATTTCCCTCGAGATGGCGAAGTTATTCAGTGACCGGTAATAAACTTGCTCAGAGCACTGCAGTCGCTTAATTTATTACTATATTGGTGTTAGTTATTTCATTCGTTGGTGGAGCCTTTGTTTTAAAGTATGAACTTGTACATTGTTATCATCATGGTTCATGGGCCTATTTTTGCTTCTATTCGGTTCCAAATATACCTAGCTGAAAAGGATGCTTCGACATGGCTCCTTGAAAACTGTATTTCACAAAGTGGTTGGTTAGCAAAGCACTGCATGCTAGGTGCTCTACTTATAATTTGTAATTCCACAACTATGACTCACTCATCTTTGCGAGACTGATTTATTATCTGCATGTAATTTTATGGCTACAATTATTTCAAATTATAAACAGGTTAGTGATATAATTCTACTTATATTAGCCATGTGAATGTTTGAATGTTTTTTGACATGGAACTGTGTCCCTAGGATGCGAAAGAAACAACGGGCAACAGCTAGTTATAAAAGCCTCCACGTGACGTCGCATTGTCACTTCCTCTTTCTCCCAGGGGCATCGCTACTATCCAGCACAGACCGTCGCCTCGCCATCGTGGAAGGAGCAGCCTGGGTCATGGTGCGCGTTGGCGCTGGTGAAGCAGAGGCCAAGCTGATGCTGGGAGCCAGGGTCGAGGGTTGCAGCGCAGCAGCTTACACCAACAGGGTGCCGCTGACGCATCCGATGGCGTTGCTACATTATACTAGTGCTCAGGGGGTGAGTTTTTAAAAGAAGACGCTTAGCTTTGTAACCATTTGGTACTGGGCCCAATTTATCTAAAAATAAGGTACCTTCGACTCGAAAACAAGCTTTGTAATCTTGCACTAACTGAAAGTGTATACCTTTTGTAAGGTTCCTTTTTAAGATGTGAGGATAACCCAATTGATGTAGGATTTTGTACAAATATTATTAATAGCTGTATTGAAAACAATTTACCAGTACCTAATTACAATTAAATTATAAAATACCCTTTTTATTTATAGAAGCTTATTTAAAATAAAAACATTTTACATTAAGGCTCCCGCAGACAGGCGCGACGCGACACTGGTAGCAATTAGCGACGCGACACGAGCCTTAAACCATCAACCTTTTTCATTTTCTGACAATGTAGTAAGACGACATTGGCCTGTAGCAACACCGTTTGGGTGTAGGTACCTACATTTTAACTCCCGTGCATATTTATTAAATGTTCTATGACCATTTTAAACTATATTTATAATCTTTTTTATTTTTATCTAGGGATACTACGCAGTAGCAGTAGGTCCACCATCCTCCCTGGTCTGCGGCGACCGCTCCTCCACCTGGCAGCTGTGGCATCCCTCATTAGAAGCTGAGCTGGATGCGCACTGTTCAGAACTGTCCACTGTTGCCAGGATCGCTGGGGCGCTCAATGTTCTCATTGATAAGATGAGGAAAGGAGTGTATCAGGTAAGTTATTATTCCTCCAAGGATACTATGCCGTCGTAGTAGGTCCACCATCCTCCCAGGTATGCGGCGACCGCTCCTCTACAAGCTGTGGCAACCATCATTAGAAGCTGAGCTGGACGCGTACTGTTCAGAATGGTGCAATGTGCTTGTTAAGATGAGGGAAGGAGTGTATCAGGTCAGTTCACCTCTGTCCATGAATCAATCATCAGCTAGCAAGTAACATAAATTAAGTAGTAAGTAAGTATCCGCAATATTGAGAGTATGAGTCTCTGATACTTGATATAAAATGATTATTTATTTAAACTTCACTTTAAAAAAATGTGTAATCCGTTCCCACTGTTAAACCGTGAACACGGAATTTCACTGTTAATAATAACACTGTCGACGTGGTTAAATTCTGGTCAAAATTTATATAATTTGGAATCATCGATAAGCCGAAGTAGAAGAATCAATGAACTGATTCGATATGATTCTTTTATAAAAACGTGATTTTAGATTAATTTTTTACGGTGATGAAAACTATAGGGTTATATAGATAATTTCCTTGAGAGTGCAAAATTTCGATTTAGTGGCAGTCCCTTTCAAGGAAAATAGCAAAAACCAATCACCCAGTACTGTACACTGTACAGTAACGAAGCAAAATTCAAAAGCGATTTTATCCTATTAGTGTTATCAGTAGTATGTGTTAACGAACGTTTAGTGTTTTTTAGAACTAATCTTCTAAACTTAGGTCTTATATCTTATTTTATGTTTTCTTAAGTTTTCTGAATAAGACAGAAAATCAATATTGGCTTTTTTTATTAGTTTTCATTTCGTAAAAGAAGATCTTTTACAAAATCTTTGTAACTCACTTTCCCTCATAATTCGTAGGGCACTCTACGCGTCCTCAGTCGCTACGCGGCGAGCAGCCTGCTACGCCGTAGACTGGACCGCTGCGGTGCGCACGCGCATTCAGCTGCCAGGTGCTGCGTAGCACATGCCTCGCACCATCTGTTACTGGTGCTGGATTCGTGAGTTTACACAGTACATATAGTATCTATGCATATAGCACAGATAACATTTTTTAGCTACCCACATCTTAATGTTTAGTTTTCAATAAAGAAATGGTATCCAATAATCTAAAAGCGTTTATTGTATTTTGAGAGGACAATTGAGGGATATTATCATAATTTCAGATGTTTTGTTTTTACACCATTAAGTAATTACCTTGATCATTGAAACTACTACGTTAAATCGTTGCAAGTAGTACATCCCACAGTCTTTTTATTACTTCCGAGAAGTATTATGTTGATGCAGTGTACGACTTAACGCCGACAGACATTACGCCGACAGACTGAACGCCGACAAGACTTTACTTCGATGGGACTCTTCGCTGACAGGACACTTCGCCGACAGGACTCTTCGCCGCATTGTTGGTAAATTCAGTTACCAAAACAAAAACTCAATGCCAGTTTAAATTAAAACTAACAACTGATTGTTAAGCTGAGTGTACGACTGATTATCGGAGATAAGTTGCGTCCCTGATGAGCCCTTACGGCGAAGAGTCCTGTAGGTGAAGTGTCCTGTCGGCGAAGTGTTCTGTCGGCGAAGAGTCCCATCGAAGTAAAGTCTTGTCGGCGTTCAGTCTGTCGGCGTAATGTCTGTCGGCGTTAAGTCGTACACTCAAATGTCTTTGCCCTCGAGTCTACTAGCCAACTTTGCTCAGTAAAAAAAAAAGCGGATATCTCTATACTGGAGAAAAGAGTTACATAATAACATGTACATCTTCCAGCCTATACGGTCTATGTGAGCGTGGCGGCGTGGCCGGCTACGTGTGGCCGGTGGAGCGCGGCGCCGTAGTGCGGCGCGGCGCGCGCGGCGTCGACTGGCGGGGGGACGCCGCCTGCGCCAGGAGCTGTCTGCAGCAGCTGCATCACGTTACTGGTGAGTGTGTGCTGGCGGGGGGACGCCGCCTGCGCCAGGAGCTGTCTGCAGCAGCTGCATCACGTTACTGGTGAGTGTGTGCTGGCGGGGGGACGCCGCCTGCGCCAGGAGCTGTCTGCAGCAGCTGCATCACGTTACTGGTGAGTGTGTGCTGGCGGGGGGACGCCGCCTGCGCCAGGAGCTGTCTGCAGCAGCTGCATCACGTTACTGGTGAGTGTGTGCTGGCGGGGGGACCCCGCCTGCGCCAGGAGCTGTCTGCAGCAGCTGCATCACGTTACTGGTGAGTGTGTGCTGGCGGGGGGACGCCGCCTGCGCCAGGAGCTGTCTGCAGCAGCTGCATCACGTTACTGGTGAGTGTGTGCTGGCGGGGGGACGCCGCCTGCGCCAGGAGCTGTCTGCAGCAGCTGCATCACGTTACTGGTGAGTGTGTGCTGGCGGGGGGACGCCGCCTGCGCCAGGAGCTGTCTGCAGCAGCTGCATCACGTTACTGGTGAGTGTGTGCTGGCGGGGGGACCCCGCCTGCGCCAGGAGCTGTCTGCAGCAGCTGCATCACGTTACTGGTGAGTGTGTGCTGGCGGGGGGACGCCGCCTGCGCCAGGAGCTGTCTGCAGCAGCTGCATCACGTTACTGGTGAGTGTGTGCTGGCGGGGGGACGCCGCCTGCGCCAGGAGCTGTCTGCAGCAGCTGCATCACGTTACTGGTGAGTGTGTGCTGGCGGGGGGACGCCGCCTGCGCCAGGAGCTGTCTGCAGCAGCTGCATCACGTTACTGGTGAGTGTGTGCTGGCGGGGGGACGCCGCCTGCGCCAGGAGCTGTCTGCAGCAGCTGCATCACGTTACTGGTGAGTGTGTGCTGGCGGGGGGACGCCGCCTGCGCCAGGAGCTGTCTGCAGCAGCTGCATCACGTTACTGGTGAGTGTGTGCTGGCGGGGGGACGCCGCCTGCGCCAGGAGCTGTCTGCAGCAGCTGCATCACGTTACTGGTGAGTGTGTGCTGGCGGGGGGACGCCGCCTGCGCCAGGAGCTGTCTGCAGCAGCTGCATCACGTTACTGGTGAGTGTGTGCTGGCGGGGGGACGCCGCCTGCGCCAGGAGCTGTCTGCAGCAGCTGCATCACGTTACTGGTGAGTGTGTGCTGGCGGGGGGACGCCGCCTGCGCCAGGAGCTGTCTGCAGCAGCTGCATCACGTTACTGGTGAGTGTGTGCTGGCGGGGGGACGCCGCCTGCGCCAGGAGCTGTCTGCAGCAGCTGCATCACGTTACTGGTGAGTGTGTGCTGGCGGGGGGACGCCGCCTGCGCCAGGAGCTGTCTGCAGCAGCTGCATCACGTTACTGGTGAGTGTGTGCTGGCGGGGGGACGCCGCCTGCGCCAGGAGCTGTCTGCAGCAGCTGCATCACGTTACTGGTGAGTGTGTGCTGGCGGGGGGACGCCGCCTGCGCCAGGAGCTGTCTGCAGCAGCTGCATCACGTTACTGGTGAGTGTGTGCTGGCGGGGGGACGCCGCCTGCGCCAGGAGCTGTCTGCAGCAGCTGCATCACGTTACTGGTGAGTGTGTGCTGGCGGGGGGACGCCGCCTGCGCCAGGAGCTGTCTGCAGCAGCTGCATCACGTTACTGGTGAGTGTGTGCTGGCGGGGGGACGCCGCCTGCGCCAGGAGCTGTCTGCAGCAGCTGCATCACGTTACTGGTGAGTGTGTGCTGGCGGGGGGACGCCGCCTGCGCCAGGAGCTGTCTGCAGCAGCTGCATCACGTTACTGGTGAGTGTGTGCTGGCGGGGGGACGCCGCCTGCGCCAGGAGCTGTCTGCAGCAGCTGCATCACGTTACTGGTGAGTGTGTGCTGGCGGGGGGACGCCGCCTGCGCCAGGAGCTGTCTGCAGCAGCTGCATCACGTTACTGGTGAGTGTGTGCTGGCGGGGGGACGCCGCCTGTGTCAGGAGCTGTCTGCAGCAGCTGCATCACGTTACTGGTGAGTGTGTGCTGGCGGGGGGACGCCGCCTGTGTCAGGAGCTGTCTGCAGCAGCTGCATCACGTTACTGGTGAGTGTGTGCTGGCGGGGGGACGCCGCCTGTGTCAGGGCTGTCTGCAGCAGCTGCATCACGTTACTGGTGAGTGTGTGCTGGCGGGGGGACGCCGCCTGTGTCAGGAGCTGTCTGCAGCAGCTGCATCACGTTACTGGTGAGTGTGTGCTGGCGGGGGGACGCCGCCTGCGCCAGGAGCTGTCTGCAGCAGCTGCATCACGTTACTGGTGAGTGTGTGCTGGCGGGGGGACGCCGCCTGCGCCAGGAGCTGTCTGCAGCAGCTGCATCACGTTACTGGTGAGTGTGTGCTGGCGGGGGGACGCCGCCTGCGCCAGGAGCTGTCTGCAGCAGCTGCATCACGTTACTGGTGAGTGTGTGCTGGCGGGGGGACGCCGCCTGCGCCAGGAGCTGTCTGCAGCAGCTGCATCACGTTACTGGTGAGTGTGTGCTGGCGGGGGGACGCCGCCTGCGCCAGGAGCTGTCTGCAGCAGCTGCATCACGTTACTGGTGAGTGTGTGCTGGCGGGGGGACGCCGCCTGCGCCAGGAGCTGTCTGCAGCAGCTGCATCACGTTACTGGTGAGTGTGTGCTGGCGGGGGGACGCCGCCTGTGTCAGGAGCTGTCTGCAGCAGCTGCATCACGTTACTGGTGAGTGTGTGCTGGCGGGGGGACGCCGCCTGTGTCAGGAGCTGTCTGCAGCAGCTGCATCACGTTACTGGTGAGTGTGTGCTGGCGGGGGGACGCCGCCTGTGTCAGGGCTGTCTGCAGCAGCTGCATCACGTTACTGGTGAGTGTGTGCTGGCGGGGGGACGCCGCCTGCGCCAGGAGCTGTCTGCAGCAGCTGCATCACGTTACTGGTGAGTGTGTGCTGGCGGGGGGACGCCGCCTGCGCCAGGAGCTGTCTGCAGCAGCTGCATCACGTTACTGGTGAGTGTGTGCTGGCGGGGGGACGCCGCCTGCGCCAGGAGCTGTCTGCAGCAGCTGCATCACGTTACTGGTGAGTGTGTGCTGGCGGGGGGACGCCGCCTGCGCCAGGAGCTGTCTGCAGCAGCTGCATCACGTTACTGGTGAGTGTGTGCTGGCGGGGGGACGCCGCCTGCGCCAGGAGCTGTCTGCAGCAGCTGCATCACGTTACTGGTGAGTGTGTGCTGGCGGGGGGACGCCGCCTGCGCCAGGAGCTGTCTGCAGCAGCTGCATCACGTTACTGGTGAGTGTGTGCTGGCGGGGGGACGCCGCCTGCGCCAGGAGCTGTCTGCAGCAGCTGCATCACGTTACTGGTGAGTGTGTGCTGGCGGGGGGACGCCGCCTGTGTCAGGAGCTGTCTGCAGCAGCTGCATCACGTTACTGGTGAGTGTGTGCTGGCGGGGGGACGCCGCCTGCGCCAGGAGCTGTCTGCAGCAGCTGCATCACGTTACTGGTGAGTGTGTGCTGGCGGGGGGACGCCGCCTGCGCCAGGAGCTGTCTGCAGCAGCTGCATCACGTTACTGGTGAGTGTGTGCTGGCGGGGGGACGCCGCCTGCGCCAGGAGCTGTCTGCAGCAGCTGCATCACGTTACTGGTGAGTGTGTGCTGGCGGGGGGACGCCGCCTGCGCCAGGAGCTGTCTGCAGCAGCTGCATCACGTTACTGGTGAGTGTGTGCTGGCGGGGGGACGCCGCCTGCGCCAGGAGCTGTCTGCAGCAGCTGCATCACGTTACTGGTGAGTGTGTGCTGGCGGGGGGACGCCGCCTGCGCCAGGAGCTGTCTGCAGCAGCTGCATCACGTTACTGGTGAGTGTGTGCTGGCGGGGGGACGCCGCCTGCGCCAGGAGCTGTCTGCAGCAGCTGCATCACGTTACTGGTGAGTGTGTGCTGGCGGGGGGACGCCGCCTGCGCCAGGAGCTGTCTGCAGCAGCTGCATCACGTTACTGGTGAGTGTGTGCTGGCGGGGGGACGCCGCCTGCGCCAGGAGCTGTCTGCAGCAGCTGCATCACGTTACTGGTGAGTGTGTGCTGGCGGGGGGACGCCGCCTGCGCCAGGAGCTGTCTGCAGCAGCTGCATCACGTTACTGGTGAGTGTGTGCTGGCGGGGGGACGCCGCCTGCGCCAGGAGCTGTCTGCAGCAGCTGCATCACGTTACTGGTGAGTGTGTGCTGGCGGGGGGACGCCGCCTGCGCCAGGAGCTGTCTGCAGCAGCTGCATCACGTTACTGGTGAGTGTGTGCTGGCGGGGGGACGCCGCCTGCGCCAGGAGCTGTCTGCAGCAGCTGCATCACGTTACTGGTGAGTGTGTGCTGGCGGGGGGACGCCGCCTGCGCCAGGAGCTGTCTGCAGCAGCTGCATCACGTTACTGGTGAGTGTGTGCTGGCGGGGGGACGCCGCCTGTGTCAGGAGCTGTCTGCAGCAGCTGCATCACGTTACTGGTGAGTGTGTGCTGGCGGGGGGACGCCGCCTGTGTCAGGAGCTGTCTGCAGCAGCTGCATCACGTTACTGGTGAGTGTGTGCTGGCGGGGGGACGCCGCCTGTGTCAGGGCTGTCTGCAGCAGCTGCATCACGTTACTGGTGAGTGTGTGCTGGCGGGGGGACGCCGCCTGTGTCAGGAGCTGTCTGCAGCAGCTGCATCACGTTACTGGTGAGTGTGTGCTGGCGGGGGGACGCCGCCTGCGCCAGGAGCTGTCTGCAGCAGCTGCATCACGTTACTGGTGAGTGTGTGCTGGCGGGGGGACGCCGCCTGCGCCAGGAGCTGTCTGCAGCAGCTGCATCACGTTACTGGTGAGTGTGTGCTGGCGGGGGGACGCCGCCTGCGCCAGGAGCTGTCTGCAGCAGCTGCATCACGTTACTGGTGAGTGTGTGCTGGCGGGGGGACGCCGCCTGCGCCAGGAGCTGTCTGCAGCAGCTGCATCACGTTACTGGTGAGTGTGTGCTGGCGGGGGGACGCCGCCTGCGCCAGGAGCTGTCTGCAGCAGCTGCATCACGTTACTGGTGAGTGTGTGCTGGCGGGGGGACGCCGCCTGCGCCAGGAGCTGTCTGCAGCAGCTGCATCACGTTACTGGTGAGTGTGTGCTGGCGGGGGGACGCCGCCTGTGTCAGGAGCTGTCTGCAGCAGCTGCATCACGTTACTGGTGAGTGTGTGCTGGCGGGGGGACGCCGCCTGTGTCAGGAGCTGTCTGCAGCAGCTGCATCACGTTACTGGTGAGTGTGTGCTGGCGGGGGGACGCCGCCTGTGTCAGGGCTGTCTGCAGCAGCTGCATCACGTTACTGGTGAGTGTGTGCTGGCGGGGGGACGCCGCCTGCGCCAGGAGCTGTCTGCAGCAGCTGCATCACGTTACTGGTGAGTGTGTGCTGGCGGGGGGACGCCGCCTGCGCCAGGAGCTGTCTGCAGCAGCTGCATCACGTTACTGGTGAGTGTGTGCTGGCGGGGGGACGCCGCCTGCGCCAGGAGCTGTCTGCAGCAGCTGCATCACGTTACTGGTGAGTGTGTGCTGGCGGGGGGACGCCGCCTGCGCCAGGAGCTGTCTGCAGCAGCTGCATCACGTTACTGGTGAGTGTGTGCTGGCGGGGGGACGCCGCCTGCGCCAGGAGCTGTCTGCAGCAGCTGCATCACGTTACTGGTGAGTGTGTGCTGGCGGGGGGACGCCGCCTGCGCCAGGAGCTGTCTGCAGCAGCTGCATCACGTTACTGGTGAGTGTGTGCTGGCGGGGGGACGCCGCCTGTGTCAGGAGCTGTCTGCAGCAGCTGCATCACGTTACTGGTGAGTGTGTGCTGGCGGGGGGACGCCGCCTGCGCCAGGAGCTGTCTGCAGCAGCTGCATCACGTTACTGGTGAGTGTGTGCTGGCGGGGGGACGCCGCCTGCGCCAGGAGCTGTCTGCAGCAGCTGCATCACGTTACTGGTGAGTGTGTGCTGGCGGGGGGACGCCGCCTGCGCCAGGAGCTGTCTGCAGCAGCTGCATCACGTTACTGGTGAGTGTGTGCTGGCGGGGGGACGCCGCCTGCGCCAGGAGCTGTCTGCAGCAGCTGCATCACGTTACTGGTGAGTGTGTGCTGGCGGGGGGACGCCGCCTGCGCCAGGAGCTGTCTGCAGCAGCTGCATCACGTTACTGGTGAGTGTGTGCTGGCGGGGGGACGCCGCCTGCGCCAGGAGCTGTCTGCAGCAGCTGCATCACGTTACTGGTGAGTGTGTGCTGGCGGGGGGACGCCGCCTGCGCCAGGAGCTGTCTGCAGCAGCTGCATCACGTTACTGGTGAGTGTGTGCTGGCGGGGGGACGCCGCCTGCGCCAGGAGCTGTCTGCAGCAGCTGCATCACGTTACTGGTGAGTGTGTGCTGGCGGGGGGACGCCGCCTGTGTCAGGAGCTGTCTGCAGCAGCTGCATCACGTTACTGGTGAGTGTGTGCTGGCGGGGGGACGCCGCCTGCGCCAGGAGCTGTCTGCAGCAGCTGCATCACGTTACTGGTGAGTGTGTGCTGGCGGGGGGACGCCGCCTGCGCCAGGAGCTGTCTGCAGCAGCTGCATCACGTTACTGGTGAGTGTGTGCTGGCGGGGGGACGCCGCCTGCGCCAGGAGCTGTCTGCAGCAGCTGCATCACGTTACTGGTGAGTGTGTGCTGGCGGGGGGACGCCGCCTGCGCCAGGAGCTGTCTGCAGCAGCTGCATCACGTTACTGGTGAGTGTGTGCTGGCGGGGGGACGCCGCCTGCGCCAGGAGCTGTCTGCAGCAGCTGCATCACGTTACTGGTGAGTGTGTGCTGGCGGGGGGACGCCGCCTGCGCCAGGAGCTGTCTGCAGCAGCTGCATCACGTTACTGGTGAGTGTGTGCTGGCGGGGGGACGCCGCCTGCGCCAGGAGCTGTCTGCAGCAGCTGCATCACGTTACTGGTGAGTGTGTGCTGGCGGGGGGACGCCGCCTGCGCCAGGAGCTGTCTGCAGCAGCTGCATCACGTTACTGGTGAGTGTGTGCTGGCGGGGGGACGCCGCCTGCGCCAGGAGCTGTCTGCAGCAGCTGCATCACGTTACTGGTGAGTGTGTGCTGGCGGGGGGACGCCGCCTGCGCCAGGAGCTGTCTGCAGCAGCTGCATCACGTTACTGGTGAGTGTGTGCTGGCGGGGGGACGCCGCCTGCGCCAGGAGCTGTCTGCAGCAGCTGCATCACGTTACTGGTGAGTGTGTGCTGGCGGGGGGACGCCGCCTGCGCCAGGAGCTGTCTGCAGCAGCTGCATCACGTTACTGGTGAGTGTGTGCTGGCGGGGGGACCCCGCCTGCGCCAGGAGCTGTCTGCAGCAGCTGCATCACGTTACTGGTGAGTGTGTGCTGGCGGGGGGACGCCGCCTGCGCCAGGAGCTGTCTGCAGCAGCTGCATCACGTTACTGGTGAGTGTGTGCTGGCGGGGGGACGCCGCCTGCGCCAGGAGCTGTCTGCAGCAGCTGCATCACGTTACTGGTGAGACAGTGTGAACAAATATTATCGAAAATATCGGATGAAAAATGTAAACAAATGGCTCCTATAGGTGCCAATTTGTAGTGCCTCTTAATTGAGTGCTTTGATTTTACTATCACACTAAAGTTGTCAAAAAATAATAGGCCCGTTTTGAAATACCGAGTCGTATGGTTATAAAGTAACGTGAAGTAGTTATGAAGTAACCATACGACTCGGTACTCGATACTCACGATAAATCGATTCAAGTTAAATGTCAAAACGTAAAACGTAAACGTAAACGTAAAAATATCACACTTATATTATAATGGCAAAAATTTGTGAGTGTGTGTGTGTGTTTGTTACTACTTCACGCTCAAACGACTGGACCAAGTTTGATAAAATTTTGTATGGAGCTACCTGACATCCTGGATTAACATATAGGCTACTTTTTATTCTGATATTCCCACGGGGCCGAGTCTTACGCGGGTGAAACCACTAGTTTGTATACTAAAGCCCGAAATTAAAATTTTAAATTACCCAAAGATGTTTTCATTTGACATCCTCATCATCTGCCTAGCCTTTTGCCAACTATGTTGGGGTCGGCTTCCAGTCTAACTAGATGCAACTGAAACCAGTATTTTATATGGAGCGACTACTTATCTGTCCTCCACAACCCAGTTACTGGGTTATTCGATACCCCTTGGTAAGACTGGTTGACAGACCTTCGAGCTTCTGACGACGTGCAACGACTGTTAAGTCTTGGTATGTAAAGATAGTAATTAATCAGTGATTGCATAAGAATTTAATCATGGTTTGTTTACCACTTTCAGTAGATACCTTTGGAACAGACTATACAATATTTTAGATAGCATCATTACTGTAAATAACAAAAGCACAACTGCGTAATAGACAAAAATCTAATAAACCTCTCAGCGTCGTTTGATTGTTGTAAAGCTTGTGAAGAACGTTAATAATATTTATGACTAGCTTTTGCCCGCGGCTTCGCCCGCGTGAAGGTCGAAAATTATCCCACGGGAATTTACTACCGGGATAAAAGTATTCTATGTCCTAACTCAGGCCATGGTCTACCCATGTGCTAAATTTCAACCAAATCCGTGCAGCCATTTTAGCGTGAAAGCGTAAGAAACTCACTTTCGCAATTCAATCATGATTCGAAAGACACGTGGCGCCATCTATCATCATAAGAACGTTACTGTTGTTTTCCTCGGGAACAGTACTTTGTTTCGGGATGAAAGTTACCCTATATCCGTTTCTGTACACCTGACAACGTATATGCAAAATTTCAGGATGATCGGTTCAGTGGTTTAGGCGTGAAAAGGTAACAAACAAACAAAACTTTCGCAAATATATTAGTTAGGATGGTTCAAGGTTTTTTTGACAGGACTTGGAACCGGAGCTCTAATAATTTAAATGTCAAAGACGTCGCAAAACGAATTGTTTACAATCATACAAAAGAAGAATATCCTTTCGGAACGTAAAATCTTAATAACCTTCATCATTACCAAATTATAAATTAAATTCCTACTTCTTGCACAACCACCAGGTGAAGATATCCCGCCATCCCCTTCAGAATGCCTAGAGATCGCATTACTGAGTCGCTGGGAGAGCCTCAACAGAGAGGCGCGGCTTTCTGCAGGGTCTAACCCTACGTACTCGAGCAGACAACTGCGCTACTTGTGGAGGGTGGCTAGTGAGCTGATGAGGTGCAAGAGTATGGTGTTGTGTGTAAGTATCTAATAAAGACATCCCCTTCAGATTGTAGTACTCAGTCCCTGGGAGAGCCTCAACAGAGAGGCGTGGCTCTCTGCATGAGCAGTGAGCCGATGAAGAGCAAGAGTATGGTGTTGTGTGTAAGTATCTAACGAAGACATCCCCTCCAGATTGTAGTACTCAGTCCCTGGGAGAGCCTCAACAGAGAGGCGTAGCTCTCTGCATGAGCAGTGAGCTGATGAAGTGCAAGAGTATGGTGTTGTGTGTAAGTATCTAACGAAGACATCCCCTCCAGATTGTAGTACTCAGTCCCTGGGAGAGCCTCAACAGAGAGGCGTGGCTCTCTGCATGAGCAGTGAGCTGATGAAATGCAAGAGTATGGTGTTGTGTGTAAGTACCTAACGAAGACATCCCCTCCAGATTGTAGTACTCAGTCCCTGGGAGAGCCTCAACAGAGAGGCGTGGCTCTCTGCATGAGCAGTGAGCTGATGAAGTGCAAGAATATGGTGTTGTGTGTAAGTATCTAACGAAGACATCCCCTCCAGATTGTAGTACTCAGTCCCTGGGAGAGCCTCAACAGAGAGGCGTGGCTCTCTGCATGAGCAGTGAGCTGATGAAGTGCAAGAATATGGTGTTGTGTGTAAGTGAAAACAGACAATTTTGAGCTCTGTTACTACTGGTTAAGACCTGACTAAAAAACCATTTAACGTACCAATATAGACGCTAGTCTCTCTTAACCACGGCTTCGCTGTCCGACCGTCCGTCCGTCTGTCACAGCGCTGTATCTTTTGAGCCGTAATAGGTAGACACTTGAAATTTCCACAGAGTTTGTACTACTATGGCCGCTAACAAAAAATAATATAATAAAAATTAAATAAAGTTTAAAATTCAAGGAAGCAAGTAGGTCCCCATACAAGAAACATTGATTTTGCGGTGTTTAAAAAAAAATGTAGTGTTAAATATTGTACGGTGGTACGGAGCCCTTTGTGTGCGAGTCTGACGTGCAAATGGCCGCTTTTTTTCAGGCTGATAGTGGTCCTGATACTTTATCTGTAGTTATGGTCAACATATTATCAATTTGTTACTTTTGTAACCTCACGTAACAACCATTGCTAATAATCAGTCTTCCCAAAACGTGGGATTTCACTAGCTCTCATAGACTTTGAATAGAAGAAGAGAAAATTACATCTTTGCCTTAAAAAGGGTTAAAAGATAATTGGAGAATGGAGAATTTATCATTAAGTTTGATCTTTTCCCAGGAAAACCACAGCACATTCAGAACAAACCTGATCCAGGTGACGTCATTAAACCAGGAACCTATCGAGGATCTGATCCACATCCTGGCGATCATGCTGGACCAGGCCCGGGACCTGTATCTGAACAACTTCCACTCCATGAATGTAGGGGAGTTCGATAGGCAGCTGTCTGCTTATAGGTGAGTTTTTGACACATTATGAAAAGTCTTTTAGCTGCTTGTATCTGATATATATCTGAGAAGTATAGGTAAATTCTACTTATTATCCCATCCACTATAAGTAAAGGAACGACTGAGAATATTATTGGTAGCAAAAACTGGCTATAGAACTGAAATTCTATGTCTCAAATTTATTATTACGCTGCTGCAACGGCAATTCTTTTCTGAAAATTAATTTACATCATAATTTACATAAACACGGTGTTTGGAAGCTGGGTACAAAGCCTTAAGGGGTTGATAGTTGGCACCATGTAAAAACATGTGTGTCTCATCTGCTATTTTTAGTTAATTGTCAACAGTGTCCAGTTAAAGCTAATTAGTATGTTTTTTTTCGTGGTGTATCTGATGTGAATCGAATCTAATAAACCAAGTTCCAAGCATCTGTGTTATTGAAAAAAAATACTAGACACTTTTGAAGACGTAGCATACTTATAAAATAGCTTCAATAGTTAAAATCTATTTAAAAACATGTTAAAAATGCTCCATATGGTGTCAACTATCACCCCCTTAAGGCTTTGCACCTAGCTTCCAAACTTCTATATTTATTCTTTCTATATTTTTTTACTTACAAAAGCACTATGATTATTTCAATCTATGTTAAATTATCATCTTCAAAATCGTACTTTTCATCATATTTGCCAACAGATCAAAAAAATGGAACAAACTAAAAGACTACTACGACGCATCATCAGCCTGTCTCATCGACGCCGTTCGAAGAGACCCCGACCTCCGGCGCGAAGACCTTAAAGACCACCTGGTCGTTATGAAGAATATCCTCAACTGGCTGTACAAAGGCGCGAAAGATGATAAGAAATACTTAGGACCCGTCCTAAAACCGTATTTGGATGGTCTTTTCGCCAGTTCTTTGGAGAATGCATGGTTTTTAGAAGATTTCGATGGGCAAAAATGTTTGAAGGAGTATGATGGGTTGAAGGAGTATTGCTTGGGGGTACATGATGGGTCCCTGGAGCCGTGCATGGGTCTGCTCGATGCTGCTAAAAAGTTTGCTTGGGCTAAAGCCATGGTCGATTTTGTGGATCGGTTCCGGCACATTGGTGAGTAGTAGGTTTAACATCTTTTAAGTTTATGTGGTGAAAAGAGATAGGTAGGTACTAAAATAGCCAACATACAAAAATAAATGTGTGTGTCAGCTCCGACGCACGACTGCAGTTTACTCCTTGAAAAGTGCGCAGAAAAACGTAACGCGACCTCGAATACGATGAAAATGACACATGAAAATTTCCATACCGGGGGCCTTATACGGTGCCGTATGAAAATCGATTTTTAAGGAGTAAGCTCCAAAAAAAAAACATTACAAACATTATTTTAGGGTTGCCTGCGGTAAGTCGGGTAAAAATATATTTGACGTTTCAAAAGGTTTTTAACATTAAAAGATTATGGTTTTGTGGAAAAACGCAATCTGCTCGTACTACTATTTTACTAAAGCTTCTCCCAACAACTTTTATTTTATTTACTAAGTATTTATAGTATTGTCGTTGTGTTTACGAGATTTTCGGGACCTTTTTATCAGTCAATACAAAGTAACAGTAATAAAGCGGGCAAGTGCGAGTCGGACTCGCACACAAAGAATTCCGTACCACCATATTTAAAACCAGTTTTAAATTAAAACTTTATTTTATATTTATTTGTTGTTATAGCGCCCATACCCACCTACTCTGTGTAAATTTCAAGTGTCTACCTATTACGGTTCAAAAGATACAGCGCTGTGTCAGATAGATGGCCGGACAGCGGAGCCTTAGTAATAGGGTCCCGTTGGCTCCCTTTCAAAGTCAAATAATTTATTTCCAATTGGCAAAAAAGGGCATTTTCGAACGTCTAAATTAACAAAAAAAAAAAAAATGGAATTGATTCTAGTCAAGTAATTCCACCGTTACTCTTTTAAATATTTTACAATATTTTGTATAGGTACATTAATTATATTATGTGACTTCTATGTGTACTTTGGGTACGGATCTCTAAAAAAACTTAACTTTCTTGCCTCGCATTTAAGTCTTTGTTGAGTGGTGTCAGTTATCACCACTCAACAACACTATTATCATAAACCATGAACCGGTCATTGCACTCAAGAATAAATTGAAACATTACGCCGGTTTCATTGCTAATTTACAAAGCCCTTGGGTCTGAACCCCGCTTTAAATTGCCGTGGTGAATTTACTGCAAGTGCTCACATTAAGCTAAATTCTAGGGATAATAGAGAAACACCCGCTATGAAATCGGGAACAAACCACGAATTTACTTAAACTCTATAATAATAGTAGGTCGAATGTTATTTCAATGGAGGCTCGTGGCTAATTAATAACAGCCACATGGCTCGGTCGATCAGGTTACCACGGTTGGTTCGTTGGTTAGGTGACCATCTTTACATACCGAGACTCCTCCGAGCCTCGGAAAGCGCACGTTAAGCCTTTGGTGTCGGCTGTTATTTGTGGATCTTTGACAGTCATTACGGGTCGTCAGAAGCCCGAAACTCTGACAACCAGTTAAGCATTTACCACACAACCCAGTGACTGGGTTGTGGATGTCAGATAGGCAGTCATTCCATGTAACATATTGGTATTCAGCTGGATCCAGTTAGATGATGATGCTATTTTAATGTAGGGCGAATACGTCGTCTTATACAGAGAACGATTATTGATCATCATGCTTACTCACTGGGTGTTGGTGATATCAGGGGCATTAAGTCAAGCTTTCTTTACGATGCTTCCTTCATCGCAGCGATGGAGACAGAGATTTTGAAGATTGGTAGATAGTTACTAGGTTTTGAAACCCACAATTTGGAGCATAAAAGCTGGTGCTTAAACCTTTGGGCTAATAAGACACTGGACCATTATAATTATAATTTACAAGTCCATTTATTTCAATCCTTCTGCCCAACCTTTTCCCAATTATGTTGGGGTCTTACAGTCAAACCGGATACAGATGAATACCAGTATTTTACATGGAGCAACTGCTTATCTGACCTCCAAAACCCAGTTACTGGGTAACGCGAAACCCCTTGGTAAGACTTTACTTACAAGGCATTACAAGTCCATTTATTTAAATTCTTAATTTTCCCCTTTCAATGTTCAATTTCGACATAGATTGCCAAATATAAATAAAAAACATTCATTCATTCGTTTCAAAATAGCACTGAACCGAAAACACAACTTTAAAACTCCAAATAATTCCTTTAAAACGTACACAACAATACAGAAGCCACTATTTTATATCACAATCCAGTGGATCAAAATTTCAAGATCGTTTTGCTTGCAACGGAATACGTTAGCATTTTTAATATGACCAGTGAATCTAGGTATTGGGTAGAGTGGCGTTGTTGGGGCGAGGCGGGTCAGGGTTGAGTGGGCAGCAGTTAATACTGGCTGTGGCTGGTTTGGTGTGGATGTAGATGGCTGGATGTGACTGGAGATGATTTGGATTTTCGTGGGAAAGAATGTTCGTTCAGTTTTTCAGTTCAGTCATTTTTAGGGTTCCGTACCCAAAGGGTAAAACGGGAACCCTATTACTAAGGCTCCGCCGTCTGTCTGTCCGTCTGTCACTAGGCTGTATCTCATGAACCGTGATAGTTAGACAGTTGAAATTTTCACAGATGATGTATTTCTATTGCCGCTATAACAACAAATACTAAAAAACAGAATATAATAAATATTTAAGGAGGCTCCCATACAACAAACGTGATTTTTTTTCCATTTTTATAGATAATGGTACGGAACCCTTCGTGCGCGAGTCTGACTCGCACTTGGCCGGTTTTTGTCTTTCATATTGTCGTGCAAACACCGACGATTCTTTTTTCATGTGTAATTATTTTGCTTTAGGTTTTCCAGGGAAAACGTATTGTGGAGTGATAGGATTACTCAAATAAGGATGGAAGGCGATTTTCGGTGTACACTCGTAGGATGTCAGAGTCGTCATTGCCGCTCGTCTCCTAAGTCACTTATAAACTCATGACATTATCTCGATTCGTTAGTATATCACGAGTTTAAAAACAAAAATATTGCAATAATACGTCGCACGAAGCGATCGATGCGATTAACGCAACCATTAACGTAAACCAAAAAAAAAAAAAAATTGTCAAAAAAAAATATTGTTAGAGCTGCTGCTCAATAATTTTTTTGACAATTTTTTTTTTTTACGTATTTTATAAACATTTATAGACTATTTATACGTATTTTATAAACATTTGCCTCCATTATTGATTTCGTACCTACATTTTTATTTTTATAATATCACAAGCTGCGCCCCGCGGTTTCACCCGCACAATCTCGATCCTATGGAAATATCGAGATAAAAAGTATGCTTTGTCCTAACCCAGGTCATGGTCTACCCATGTGCCAAATTTCATCCAAATCCGTTCAGCCGTTTTAGCGTGAAAGCGTAACAAATAAACTCATTTCCGCATTTATATTATTAGTAGGATAAAGATATTTAATTAGGATTAAAATAAGTTCTCCTTATTATTTCCTACACCGCAATGCATGGCTGGTGCTGATTTGTCATTGTTGGTGTAGAGAATAAACATGGCAGTTTTATTCTCTAATCCATTATTCATCCTTATGAGGGCTTTAGAGTGTAAAGTAATAATTTATTGTAAGTACCTACTTACCCAGTAAAACACTTCCAGCTCTCTATCTCCTCGTTAAAGTTTGAAACTGTGGCGAGTTGCAAATCCCGCCTAAGTTGTGGATACGGCGCCGAGCCTGTTCCCGCGAGCTGTTCCCGATCTCCCCCATCGCTATTACTATGCCATTATTATTTCTGACCGTATCTTATATTCTAAATTAAATACTTGTTTCTTTTTTAAAGCTGATTTACATTCGCATTAGTTAAGTCCCTTGACGTCTACTGTGACATTTCAAAATTAAAAACGCTCACTTTTAATAACTTTGCTAATTGAACAAAATTCGCTGCTTAACTAATGCAAAAATGTAAATCAGCCCTTATTTTATAGGGATCGTGTAGTGCGATTAACTATAAGAATAATTATAAAGAGGTATTTGTGAGTTTGAATGTAGGGAGTAATCTTCGGAACAGCTGATCTGATTCTGAAAATTCTTTCACTAATGGGAAGTTACTGTATTGCCGAGTCTCATAGGATATATTTTATGTTAGTCGCTGGCAGAAGTAAGTTAATAAGATATGAAGTTTTATCGAAAAAGTTCGTATAAAGGCCTAGTTTTATAGCTGTAGAAGATGCTACTAGCTATAATTAACCAAACTGCCGTGAGAATTGCTATTCAAAGAGATTTACTGTGAAGTACGTACTGTCCGCGATAGTGACTTACAATAGTTTTAACATTTAACATATTCTGCTGAATTTCAGCGCTTCGCAACGTTTGTGACTGTAACCGTTAAAGCACTGGGATACATTCTATGCTAAAATATTTTATGGCGTTGTACATCTGGCTTTATTTTATTCAGAATCGTCTGAAGCTGCATTATGCTAAATATAAGTTCTAGCTAAATACATGTTTTTGGGTGGTTCAGTAAACAGACGAACTTCATAGAATTATAGCCGCTTAGACTTAGCTTTAATTGTGTATAATTATGTATTTTGAGTTCCAAACTGGTATGCGTCGGGCTTATTTTAAAAACAGGTAACTGGAAATCTCTGTTTCTATGGAAAATTTAAAATCGGTCTAATTTGGCTGTAACACTATTTTTTCGAAAATGTTCTGAACTCACTTTTTAGACCTTTGTATCCTGCGTATGCGTATAAAGTTTCATTAAAGTCGGTTCAGTCATTTTGAAAAACAAGGGCTTGAAAGTTTGTATGAATAGCCGTACGTCGTATACGCTCTTAAACCAAAACTGGATTATTACTAGACACTCATCATCATTCGACTGACAGAGTACCGTGTGCTTTCCGCGCCCTCCACCTGGTCATCCTTTCTGCCAGCAATATGTCTCGCCACTTGTGAGTGACTAACTATTGATGTACTATTTTCTTTGGACTGCGTCGTTGCTCTAGTGATAGCGCTACCGCTGAGCATGAGGCCTTGGATTCCATTCCCAGGTTGGGTAGTGTTATTGAGATTTTTCATCAGGAATTTCTCATTAGCAGGCCAGAGTTTGGATTTGTGCCCAGTTGCAGACGCGCCCTCTTATACATGGGAAATGTGGGTGTACTATAGCTGCACTGTACTCTGCTTAACCCTTCGGGGATTACAGGCGTGATATTATGTTACATTACTATTTTCAGAATTCCGCTTAGTGTTCCCCACCGGCGAAGGTATGGCGACGTCGTACGGCGCGCGGCTGGCGTCCCGCCGCGACGCGCTGGCGCTGAGCCGCCGCGACAAGCTGGCCGCCAAGCTGCGCCTGGCCACTAGGTGCGTGCTGGGAGCATTCACTACGGGGCTGCTGGGAGACAGAAGGTCAGTGACAGGGTATTCTGGGCAACAGGGGGCTAGCCTACACTCTTACTAGGACACATAAGGACCGTAGTGACGACAGCGGGTTTTTTCTGCCAGGGTTGCCAGTTTGTCCAAAAGGGATATCATGGCCCTGGCACACGAGCATCTGAAGCAGGTGAGTTTTTGTCAGTAAAAGTCTGACACGCCCTCCCGCTCCGCCCAGAACGGGAGAAGTTATTGACAATTACCCACACAAGAAAAAGGGGTTTGACTTTACGAAAACGCTTTCTAGGAAAACACCACTTACTTTCATAACGTTTCAGTGACGTCATTCGCCGTAAATTGGAGACGCTATGTGGCGGCCGCCGCACTTCTAGAAATCCATAGCTATAATATTTAAAATACCTGAACGAAAAATGAAGTGTCATGCGATTTTATGAAAATGATCATAATGTTGTCCCAGTACGGTCATTTCTCACCGTTTTTTCTCATCACGAATTCGTGCTGAGATCAACAAAAGTTGTAAAATTGTAAAAAAATAACTATACAGTTAGCTACGGTAGTAGCAAGGCTGCCTTGTTTTGTTGGCGCGGGGCACACTCACTCGGAATTTCGTCATTATATTGATGGTAACTCAATCGAAGGCTCACCTGTAATCTATAAATAATATAATATATTAATATCTATCTTTTTAGATGCCCATTATAGTCCGAATAAGGTTTTTAGGGAAAGAAAAATGGGAAAAGTTGCCGAAAATATTAAAAAATTCCGGAAAAACTGCAAATGTTTATCTCCTATGGGATTTTTGTATGAATTATTGAAAGGAAATCATCCACGATTGAGATGAGAAAACGAAAAAGAAGCTAAGAAAAGTTGTACTATACATATTCTGTTAGAATTTGTCCGCCTAAGCATTTCTTATTATGGCACCGAAGCTGTAGAACCATTCCCTGCACAGAGGTGTACAGTACCTACCTGCTCTCAAACTGCAGCTGTATTGACGGGCTATTGTATCCCTTCATGAGCCTCTATCAATCAATGTATGTATGTACAGTACAATAGTTAAAGCCGTCCACACGCCTATTCACCATAAAGGCTCGTACAGACTCGCGCGTTATCGCGGGCGCGACAGGCACTGACAAAGAAATTGTGCTACTAGTGTCAGGTCGCGCCCGCGATATCGCACTAGTCTGTACGAGCTTTAATAAATAACATCTCTCTATATATCTACCTATTGCCCGGACCGGTTTCATCTAAGGCCCATTTGCACCACAAAACTCTTAATGCGTTTAACACTAAATGTATTTAAAACATCGTTCCGTTTCTGAAAATCGTTTGAAAATGACAGAGACAGAATCTTTATCATCATCATCATTCTCCTGCCCATACCCCAATTTATTTGTGGTCGACGCAACATGTCCCTTTCTTCCATACTTCTCTATTAGTCGTCATCTCGGTAGTCACCCCCTTTGTAGCCATATCATCTTTCACACAGTCCATCCGTCGTTTCTTGAATGATAGAGATAGAATGACGTTTAAAATACGTTTATCGTTAAATGCAGTTAGCGAGTTATGGTGCATCGGTCCCAACTATCGCGTCACACCGTATCTACCTCTCTGGCAGTCAGCCAGATATCATACCTCGTTGCCAATAAACTTACGGGTGCTTTTTGACATTGATAAAATTGTTTTCAAGTCCGAAATGGGATATTGTTGTGTGTTTGTGGAAGTAATTTGTGATTGCTGTTGCATTTTCCTCTATTTGTTATTTGCATACGGGATGTTCTTTTAATGTTTCGATGTTCAAATGTTTTGACTTAAATCATGCCGGTATTTACCGAAAGGTTAGGCAGAGGTGTACCTATAGTACACCCATATTTCGCCAGTTATGTTTAGGTTCCATGTAATAGGGGGCGAGCCTATTGCCATCAACCGGGCACATATCCAGAGTTCGGGCTGCTACTGAGAAATTCCTGATGGCAAAACCCAATAACAATTTACCCGTCGTGTCGGGTAAAGTGTTATGAGCACTAACTACTATTACTATTGTACTATCAAGTGTAGATGTGCCTGTCGATGGCAATATCGTAGTCATGGAAATTAATTGATGAGCAATTTTTTTATGGTGAAATTGTAAGTTTGTACTTTATTAATTATTTAAATATATAGCGTCAAATAAAATTAGCTGGCGAAACTCTGCAGACGTGATGACTATCGATATCTGAACACAATAAAATTAAAGTTAAAAAGATTTGATAGGTTTTTTTGGGGGGGCAACGACCGTTGGTAGTGTAGTTACTTGAAGTATGAGTTGAAAAAAACTGTTTTTTTTTGTTTTATCCGGCCAAATGTCGGACCACGCACAATGAATGGTCCCGTAGTTAGGATGAATTTATCCCAAAAACAAACTTAACATTGTAGTTGAAAAACATGCTCTCCCATACATCGATATACGTTACGGTCAATTCTTCAACTACAAATTTAAGTTGGTGGACTATTATTCGTTAACTAGTAAACCCTACTTAGCTGTGATAGTTTTCCTTTTAATTTCGTTATATATACTACTGCCATGATTTTTTTCACATATCCAAAACCAACCATTTAGCAGGCGGGGGGGGGGGGACACACACACTTGACTCTAACAAAAAATAGCACTTTAAAGCTTAATATTACGCAAACGGATCTCAGAATTGAAAAATGGCTTTCACAGACCCACAATATTTTTAAACGGCCTATCCAACGATACTCCACACCATGTATTAGATGAGAAAAAAAAATATCATTCCCGTTTTACGTGCAAGGGAGGTACCCTAAAAAAAAATGTTTTTCATGGTTTTATTTTACGACTTTTTCGGCGTGATGAATATGTACACCCTTGCCAAATTACAGCTTTCTAGGACTAAGCGTCTCCGAGCTAAGCGGGGGACAGACGGACGGACGGACAGACAGACAGACAGACAGACGGACATGGCGAACCTATAAGGGTTCCTTGTTTACTACGGAACCCTAAAAACGCGACTTTAATCTATACAAATAAATAAAATTAAAGTGTCTGTTTGTAACATTAGATATAAGAAAGAAGAGAAGAAGAAGGAAACCACTGAACAACCGGCATTCTTACTGTTGGCACGATCGCGGTCGAAAGCGCACTAGTTCGTAGAAACGATCATTTGCCTGACATGAGCGTTGCGAGCACGTCGCGCAGACGCAGACACCCATGGCCCCCATGCCACTTCTCCTGTTTTTTATATTTCTATGGTTTGTAATGTCAAAATGACAGCTTTTTACTAAATGCATATGGAAGTACGGTATACTGCATCATCATCTGCCTAGCCTTTTCCCAACTATGTTGGGGTCGGCTTCCAGTCTAACTGGATGCAGCTGAATACCAATATTTTACATCGGTGACTGCTTATCTGACCTCCACAACCCAGTTACTGGGTAACACGATACCCCTTGGTAACAATGGGGGTCTACGCCGAAGAAAAATCCGAAGTATCGGCCGAATATTCAGCCGTTTCCTGACTAAGACTTACTATGGCTGACTACGGCAACGAAAAAAAAAAAACGTCACTCAAAGAGATAAGTCAAAGTCAAAAATGTGACTTGAAGTCGGGTAAGGACTTACAAGTCATAAAAGGAAACATTGAAAGTCAAGAGCGACCGAACATTCGGCCTATACTTCGGATTATCGCTTCGGAGTAGACCCCCTGGTTGTCAGACTTTCGGGCTTCTGATGAGCCGTAACAACTGTCAAAGATCCACGAATGACAGTTGGGATCAACGGCTTAACACTTTCGACTCCACCCACTTTTCGTAGAGCTCATACGCCATGCCGCCATACATATAGCAAGTTATAATGAAAAAAATGAATATGAATAAAAATATAAATAAAACTGGCAGAAAGCTGGTGTTCTAAGAAGTAACTTAGGCGTACTTTTATTTTAGAAAAAGCCACGCAAGCAGATCCGTGGGCAGCAACTAGTTTATAATATGTATAGAAGACATACGCGCAACATCTTAGCTAAAACTCCCAAGGTTATTTTCGATGTCACACGCTACGTAATTACCAGTACTCATTACCAATTCAATTAGTTCAGTATATACATCTATGCAGCATCACATCTGTGCCATTGAGATACACATATTTTTTTGTAGACTGCTATTTATTCATGACATAATACTGATCTCATTTTTAACAATAGCAGCAAACTTCATACGCATACTAATGATGATAACAGAACCAATATAATAAAGATGAGTTACGGAGCCGAAACGTGGACCACTCACGGTACGGCTGGTCCAAAAATTCTAGGTCGCTCAGCGAGCTATGTATGGAACGGGCTATGCTTGGAGTCTTTCTGAGGGATCGAATCCGGAACGAGGTGATCGTGAGAGAGCCAAAGTTGTCGAAATAGCTCACAGAATAAGCAAGCTGAAGTGGCAATCGGCCGGTCATAATATTAGCCGTAAGACCGATGACCGTTAGGGTAGATGTGTTCTTGAGTGGAGACCGCAAATCGGCAAACGTAATTTAAGGTAGGACGCCCTCAGGCTAGGTGGAGCTATGATCATCGCAGGATGGCTTGTAGCAGCTGAATGAGAGTTGCCGAGAATCGAGCTGAATAGCGTGCAATTGGAGATGTTTATGTCCAGCAGTGGACTGCTGTAGTCTGATGATAACAAAGTACGTACGTACACTACTTTCGTACATACTTTACGGAAATACATACCTGTTTACAATATACCAAGTCGCATCATCTTCATTAGCACCAGGAACCGTACAACCCCGGTTAAGGGATAAGCCTTTCGAAGGGGTAACCCATTCAATGGGTTACCTTTATCATGATGTAACCCATTGAATGGGTTTTATACTAGAAACCCAATGAAAAGGTTACATGATAACTCATTGAATGGGTTTTTTACTTGAAACCCAGTGAAAGGGTTACATGATAACCCATTCAATGGGTTCTATACCCACTTGAAACCCAGTGACATGAAAAAATCATAATATTATGTTATTTCGATATCCGCCCAGCACGCGTAGCATGACCAATTCTATCTCTATTCTACCCAGGGACCATTTTGGTTACCATTTTAGAAAAACCCATACGGTGTGGGTAATTTTGAATGGCTTAAAGTAAGCCGTTCAAAAGGGTTACCCAGACCGTATGGGTTTTTATCGAAAACCCTTTTATCGGGTAACCAAAATTTAATTTAAGCCGTTCAAAAGGGTTACCCATATCGTATGGGTTTTTGTTTAACCGCTTAGAAAAACCCTATCGAAAACCCTTTCAATGGGTAACCAAAATGGT
The DNA here is from genome assembly GCA_963921375.1 of Tiliacea citrago. Classification (NCBI taxonomy): domain Eukaryota; kingdom Metazoa; phylum Arthropoda; class Insecta; order Lepidoptera; family Noctuidae; genus Tiliacea; species Tiliacea citrago. The sequence goes on from OY992796.1 coordinate 24,331,992, forward strand.
CCCTGATTGCCACTAACAATTTACGGTTTCCAAAACCCATTGTGTTACACTAATGTTAGGAACCACCCATCTATTTCTAATAGAAGTAGAGGTACTGCTTTGTCCTTAAAAAGCTGCGGTTAAAAGCAGTCGAATTAACAACCATCTCCTTTTTTTGATGTCGGTTAAAGATCTTGAACTGCTTCGTTGGTCTAGTGGTCACAAGCGCTACTGCTGAGCATGACGTACTGTGTTCAATTCCCAGGTCGAGCAAATTGTTATTGAGTTTTTCCATCTGGAATTGCTCAGTAGCAGCCGATCGCACCCCTGTTACATGGGACTTAAAATACAACTAGCGAAACGTGGGTGCACTATAGGCACCTCTGTCTAACCCTTCGTAGAATACAGGCGTGATGTCATGTCTTGTAATGTAACTTTTTATTATTTTTATCGTAGAAACTTACTTCCTTTACCATTGCATTCCAGTTAAAATATGTTTTCACCTTATACTAAGCAGTCTCTGTTGAAATTTTTGTACTCCTTTGGGAACCTGAGCTGGCGAACCATAATACAGGTTACCATGTAACCTAGCTAGGCTTTTTTTTTTTGGGTGGGAAATTATCAAATAACTTCTCCCACTCTGGGTGGAGCGGGAGGGAGTGTCAGACTTTTACTGACTAAAACCCACCCGTGTTCCTTCAGATGCCTGTGTGCCAGGGCCACGATATCCCTTTCGGACAGGCTCGTAACCTTGGCAGGCATTGGCCCTTTCGGACCCCATCAATTGGTGCTGACATCTCTTTGAGGCGTGCGTGGAACACAACGCGCCATCGACCCGGGCCTGGTCCTTACCGGACGGCGAGCTACCCAGCGCTCACCGTCCGCAGGCCCGCGCCTCAGGTGGCCGGGAATCGGCCTGCGATTCCCGACGCCCGGGGCGGCTCCTGCGGCGACTATGGGCGCGAGGGCGTGGATTTTGCCTTTCCCTCACGCGTTCCGCCTCCTCCTTCGCGAGCATTACTGTTTCGCAGAAGGAGGTGACGGCCTCCCATGCACTCTCGCTCCGAACCATGGCCTGAACCAGGGCCGGACGCGAGAGATCGCCGCCGCCGATCGCCTCACCAATCAATTATGTTGTTACTCTCTTTACGATTCTCTCTTTTCTTTTTCCGTTTTGCGTGGATGTGACGCATGTTTCCCTCAATCTTTTCTTATTTTTGTGTTTATGTTCTTTTTTGCGTCATGTTTACCGCAAATAAACGTATTTTCTTTGTTTTCTTTCTTTCTTCTATTTTTCCCTAAATTGTTAAATCTTATTTGTTTTTATTTAAATAAAATAAATTATTATTAATTATTCCTAACCAAAAACTCAGATCTATAATAAAAACGTAGTTCAATTAATGACTGTCTAGAAATTGTAGTTTGCAACTTCTAACCCAATCAGATATAAAATGAACTGATCGTGAAATCCGTGGTTCTAATGGTAGAGATCGTTGGCTAGCAGTTATCAGTTATGCCGGCAGATTTTAACCACCCATTGTGAAAACTTTCGCCACGGCAACCTTGAGGAATACTAGTTAGGTTAGTAACGTGACTTTGCTTGCGTAGGAGTCAAATAGATAATTTATACAGGATCCAATTAGTTAGTGAAACTCCGCAAAAGTGATGGGTATCGATATTAAAACATGACAAAATGAAAAAAAAATGATTTGATGATCTTTTTGTGGTCAACGACCGCAGATTGAAAAAAACACACTGAGGTTAAAAAAAACACAGTTTAAACTTCACAATCGTGTTGGATATCAATATCTAAACGTTATTTCTAAACTCATACTTGAAGTAACTACACTATCTGCGATCGTTGAACCCAAAACTACTTTATGTTTTTTGTTTTTTTCTGCGGAGTTTGGCTAGCTAATTTAATATGACCCTGTATAAATAGAGGTTAGTGGTATCTGGTTAATAAATATGTGTGTCATTTTCACAACAATAAAAAAAAACGACCGAGCCTTACATACAGTACTCGCATAAGATGTATATCATCTGGCATCTCACCTTGGTAATAAACAACTGAGCAGCGACAGAAATTAACCTCAAAATGTAAAAAGCTAAGTACTGAAATATTTATTACAATAATTATTAATTATTGTGGTCGCCCATTGGTCGAAATTTGACCCTCTCTATTTACAACCTATATAGTACTTACTAATTCCATGAGTACACGAACTCCATGCTATTAAAAAGTACTTATTCCATGCTCAAGCTGTCACTTCCTGTTACACACTTCTGCCACTTTTCACGAAATCACTCCCACAGAAAGCAAGCAATGAAGGTTTAAAACAAGACCAATGTGATCTCTTTATTAAGACGTCGGCCATGCACGAAATTGGATTTTGATTCATTTTGTTGATTGGTTGTGAGAAAGGGAAAAAGAATTTAAACAAAATTATTTGTGATGTCGAGTTCTTTGTTTTGCATGTGGCGGAAAGGCATTTTTCAAATAGATTAAGTATTCATGGAAAATCACTAATATTCGTAACAAGTTTTCCGAAAAACGACGCGAGACTGACGTTTGATCATCTTTTTACAAGATACTACTTTTGATTGTGAAAATTAAAAAAATTTAACCAATCAACATTATGGTCTACTTGCATGTGGGGGAAGCACTTTTTTCAACTTCCATACAAAATATAGCAGAAAAATAATGTTGAAAAACCTATTTTTTTTTAAAACCCAGTCATTAATGTATTTTTTCCCTATTATTTAGCAAACCATATCAAGAAATTTTAAAATTACACACTGAGCTTTAGCTATCCTTGAGATAAAATCAAAATTTTATTTTATGTTTATACAATATCTTCATTAAGTAAATCAAAGGCGCGATATACTATATTTTCGAGAGCACAAAAGTGATGAAACTATTAACAGTTGCTGTGACTGACACGAATGGTTTAGGACCACGAAAACTGTACTTCTATAGTATAGTACAGACTTAATGTTTCAATTATTTCAAGCTTTCTCACAATTAGATAAGAAATTGACAAAAATAGCTTTTTTTCGTGCACGGAGCCTTAAAGTTTTTCAATGTCATCTCACGATGAAGGAAATCTAGATTTTGCTTTATATCTGAAATCATAAACAGTAACATTAACGTGAGGGTTCATTGCCCTGCAGTAGAGCTGTAAGACAAATGTTAGCAGATATTAAATTGCGTTCAAGATAAAGCGTTATTAGACAGTTACTAAAGTTATCGCTCAAAGTTTCGCTCAACTCATAACACTATATCAAACTAACAATCGATGGACTTGTTGTCCCAACATTGTGACAATTTAACTGAAGTTGAGCAGGAACGAACAAACACCCCATCTATACAAAATAGTAACGAGGAATTTTTGTCCGTTTGTCTGGATATTATGTTCTAGATTGGCGCAAAAACGGCTGAACAGAAGATAGTTTATAACCTGGATTAACAATTAGGGTACTTTTAATCCCGGTTGTACGTTCCCGCGGGTGAAGCCGCGGGCAAAAGCTAGTCATCATATGTTAGTGAGTTATAAGGAAGCCAGTCATTTGTCATTCAATAAGGGTGAAACCATAGAGCAGTCAAGGCGCAGTTATATTGCTGCCTACGGATACGCTACGCTGGCTACGCATGTGTACTACGTTGCTTCGCTTTGAATAAAAATGTAGACGGAATCGTGCACTGTGACTAACGGCGTTGGTCCACCGCAGCCGTCACCGAGAAACGAGATTATTCGAAACAACCGTGTCGTCCCGGTGACGGCGATGGTTTATCCACCGCGACCGAACTCTGTTATGATAGACAATACAAAAGCCGGACGACGAGTTCCGGTGCGATGGTAGTGTGTGGACAAGATCAAACGTGTTTTGTATTTCCGGCACATCGGCCTGTCACCATCTAGGGCCGAGTTCTAGCGGTCACGCCGAACTACTCGAAAATTCGGGGCTGGGATCCCGGCGCTTGGGTGGACACGCGGCTATAGCAAATGTATATATCGCTACTTCGGCACCGTCATCTCATTCTCGTTGACAGTGGCGGTGGACAAACGCCCTTACGGCCACGCTAAGTACGGATGCTTAGTTGGCAAACAAATGAAACCGGGCAGATAAGGCATTGTCCACAAAAAAATAAACGCGTTCATGTGTGTAATTTTGCGGACAAACAAAGCGATAGTGATACAAGGCGGTGCAACGCAACGGAGATCTGATACACCAAACTGATACAGGTGCGGACAAGGCCTAATGTGCGTAAACTCTCCGTGCATATCCACGCAGCAGTGGAATTGTGCCTTTATATCTAAGAGTGAAATAGATGAAGATTTCGAGTTGTGTTGCTTACTAATATTTTATACAGTGGCTATGTAAAGTGTAACTCATAAAATATAGATACAGGAGTATCGCCACAAAAATTAAATTGTTCTGCGTAGTATTTTCCGTAGTAGCAATTTTCTATGAAGATTCTACTTGGAAATTGATCCCAGTTTGTAATTAATATTCAGTCGTCACCACATAAATAAACAGCCACAAAGTAAAGGTTAAATTTTGTTTAATTAGCGTAGAGTTTAATTTAGACCGAAATCGTATGACGACGCGTGGCGCTCATTTACATAGATACAAAGCCTAATTGACGTGCGTGATATTGACGCTCGATTTCATTCATCATGAGGTTTATATTGTAGCAATTCACCGGTTCTAGGTGGTCACGTATTTCGATTGCAAAAAAATGCGCCATGTTAACAATGTTATGGCTGGATTTCCCCCCAGAGGGTTTTTGAGCAAGCATATGCATCATATGAAAATCAACAGCGCTGAAGATCATTGTCGTTTTTAGAAATGTGAAAGTGGACCCCTGACCACAGGGCTGTTATCTGAAACTTTTCCAATATGTTTTCGGTGTTCTCTTCTAATGCCGCACCTACTCAGCAGCTATCAACTTTTGGCTCTGCATATGCTTGCTCAAAACATCTCTGGGCTCCTACCGTTATTGAGATGCTTGTAGATCCTGCGTCTTTGTCTTCAGATTTTTTTTTAATATTCAACCTATAGTATAGTACCTATATAGTGTCCTTTGCTGGAAAAAGGTGTCCCTCATAGAATTGGTTTTTAAATTGAATTTAGGCGTTAGAATTGGTATATAACCAGTTTTCTTATGAACATCATTTTAGACGCATTCAGCGGATTCCTGCGGCCTTCACCAAGTCATCGGCCCACCTTGTGGGAGACCAATTTGCTTAACCTACATAGATGGTTACGTTCCTACGACCGAAGGTTCACCGAAAATGACCGAAGGTTCATCGAAAACGTTACTCTGAAAAGTCTTGAATATCTTTGTACGTTTTATTAATACACTGCATTGTACTCGTACTGCTAAGAGACGCCTGGATATAATCTCTCCACGAATTGATTGGCAGATGAAGGATCAAGGAGGACAAGTCAGAAATTAGATAGACTGGACTAAAATTTTCTTAAAATAACACTTGTACAATATGGCTGATGAATCATGGCTAATCAGGCGTCAACTTTGTGCAGAAGGTTGCACAATGAATGAATGAATGAAATGCACCGACCCCAGCGTGGTTATACCAGACTCGATTACTCTAATGAACCCAAAAATTCACACTAGCCCGTGGAGCCTCATGTTTCATGGGACTACAGAGACCACTGCATATCAAAGAGTAGACCGGGGGGCGCGATAATAGTAGGAAAGACGACGTGCCCTTGGGATATGGAAGGATTATTAGAGCCTACCGGATATGCATCCTTGAGCAAGCATTGGAATAGAGGAGAGACGGTGATAATAGTTTTTGGGAATCAAATGGTGACATGGTGTGTGGTAGTGAGAGAACATGCGCGAAAGTTCATAGTGCCATATTCCAGACCGGCCAAAAATCATCGGCCGTATTGAACTGTTATATTACAAGTGGCAAATTGTTGTATTCTGTTGGGGTACGTAGCAAGGTGTCGGTGTTTTAGAGGAGAAACGAATGTTTATGTTAAACACTATTTATTAAATCACTCACAAACTGTTCTTAGAGTTAAAATGTTGATGAATACACCCGGCTAACGCGGTAGACAAAAGTGCGCTGAATATAATATAAATTAATAAGTTATTAGATAAATTAGGTCACCGCGTCACGCCGATATTGTTAACTAAGGTGTTCGGTGAAAACACCGAACATATTCAATTACTATCACTGCTTCACAAGCTTACTGCTTGCCAATTTTTTTATAATGTAAAGTCCATTAACAAAAAATTATAAACGAACAAGCTAATCCCATATATCGATACCTACGTAACTGTAACGCCCGGGTAGTAACCGAATTGTTACGCACTGATAACTGATAACTGCGTTGTGACGATGATTTGCAATATGCTGCGGTTGTGCGCCGAATTATTTTTGGTACCAGTGTTAAATTATGGTTGCATTATTGAGATAATTTTTAGGGTTACGTATGTCCGAATGAAAAAACGGAACCCTTATAGGATCACTCGTGTGTCTGTCTGTCTGTCCGTCCGTCACAGTCAATTTGTTCCGAATCTAATATACCGATTAAGTTGAAATTTGGTATACATACTTAATAATTATGAATTTCTGTGACCCAAATACGGACGTGAAACGTAAATAAATGAATTTTGAAATACTTTCGGGGGACAAATTAAAATAAAGAAAAGTTATACATGCCTACTGTATCGTGTGACACATTAAATGAAAGGTTCTACTGTGAAGATCTCAAATATTTTTATAGTATTATTTTATTATTTTAAAATAAATAGTTTTCAAGTTATTTAAGTAAAAAGATGAAATAAATGTTCATCTTTTTACTTAAATAACTTGAAATTTCCATTCTCCCTTTTCTCCGAAACTACTGAGCCTACATTTTTGAAACAAATTCAGAAAATAGTTCTATATTTATAGATTACAGAAAAATCTATAGAAAGTCTATGGTCTTAAAATAACATGATAAATCTCTCTAAATTGTGCGTACAAATTTATATATGCGGTTGGAATATTTGGGAGAACAGGTTTTTCAACTACAATGTTAAGTTTGTTCTTGTGATAAATTCGTCCCAACTACGGAACCCTTCATTGTGCGTGGTCCAACACGCACTTGGCCGGTTTTATTATGTAATGCTGAATAATGAATTGCATATTGAAGAATCTTTTCTATTTGTACTACTAGAGGATAGACGTTTATAATGCATACAAGTCATCATCATTCTCCTGCTCCTATCTCAGTTTATTTAAGGTCTGCCAAATGCCTTTTTCTTCCATACTTCTCTATGAGTCGTCATCCTAGTAGTCACTCCCTTTCTAGCTAAAGCAGCATGTATACAAGTCATGGTACATTAATTTAACTTCATTCAACTTCATACATTTCAAACTACATGTCTATTCTTATTTTTAATCGAATAAAGTTTTTAAAACAGAGTACCATACTTACTAGTTTTTACAAAATCCTCAACTCTGCTTTAGGTCGTTTCGTCGTTGTTTTTGCAAATATTGCCAAAACAACGGGTAAAACTCAGCTCATAGAATCACGCAATCATCCGTTTAAACTCGTACTGATTCACACAATCAATCCAAACCTTACTGATTAATGTAAACTTCTGAAATTGTTATTATTGTTTCTACAATTCGACAGCTGCGACGGTATTGCGAATAATGATCGTATTTTTATTATACAAACTACGAGACTGTTGGTGCTGACAGGAACACTGTCATTACATTGTCAGATAGGGCAGAGACCTCTTACAATCCTGATTTCAGATTTAGATTCTAGATTTTGACCGATTTTTGTTACTGTACTTATCTAAGGCTAGGCAGATGACAAAACAATTTTCATGATTGAAAGAAAAGAAAGAAAAAAGGAAAGAAAATAAATTAATATGAAATTTAGTTGTCCTTAAAAAAAAGAGAAAATGAAAAATTTTAGACAGAATTGTGTGCTTCACAGCTACGCCAAATTGACATATTTGTACTAAGACATGATAACCATGGGCTCACGGCACATTCCTACTACTCCTATCGTAAACAACCTATGGAATTACCACGTCTTATTTTGTCGGGCCAGACCGATTTGCCAATCAGCATAGTAGGATGTAGGAATACATATACACCTATTCTATCAAATCACGGTTATTTCATGTGTGGCATTATTGCGTACTTAGTTATTTCTTTTTTTTTGTATATACTTTCCTACTTTTGGGCAAAGGTTTCTGCCTTCTACCTTGCAAGAACTTATTTACCTACGTTTTTATTATCACCAGACAAAAACAAAAACCAATTTCCCGCCACGAGAGCAGCGATGAGATTCTCGCAAACGTCAAGACCGGTAACTACTGGAGGACCACAAAACCAGATATCATCCCCTCCTCATCAATCCAGGACATCTCTAGAGACACCCTGGACAACCTGCCTAAGGTCAGGAGACGGTCGCGAAGACATCGACGTGCTACTTCTTACGGGTTTCCAGAAATTTCCATTTCTGACCATGCGGACACAAAGACTATGAGAAGGAAGTACCATACGTTGAAGAGTCTGGTGTATACGGAACCGGTGGAGAGTATCCGGGAGATGAGGGAAAGACCGCGGTCTGCGGGGTCTACTGTCAAGAATAAGGAGGCGCTAAGTAGACCAAGTATACTGGAGACCCTGGATTTTATAAACAGCGTGAAGAATGCTTTGTGTGGTAAGTTTGGTAAACTAGAAATACATTGTTTTGGCGTGTTCTAATTATTCACGTGTGAGAACAGTACTCATTTGAATTTCTCATTAGCACAGGGTGACAGGTGAATGTCAGAGACAATTGGGTGAATTTTAGAGAAACTTGGGTGAGGTGGATCTCGGTGACGTCAAAGTGGCTGTCGATGACACTTTTGTGACTCTGGGTTACAGCAATCACCAGAGTGACTCTCGATGACACTTATTGTGTCTCACAGTGACACCAAAGTAACTCTCGATGATACTTTAGTGACTTTCGGTGACACTGTGTGGCAATTATGAGCTGGTTTAGATTAATTACTTAGCATAGCATCACGCCTGTATTCCCACATTATAGTGTAGGGGGCGAGCCCATTGTCATCAACTAACCCCAATAACACTTTGCCCGATCCGGGAATCGCACCCAGGACTTAATGCTCGGCAGTAGCGCTTGCGACCACGAGACCAACAAGGGCGAATTGGACCAACAGATAGATCAATTAGGTTATTAATAATGCAGGCTCTCACTTAATTATTTTCCATACAGTGGAAGAATCCGGTGCCTCAGACGCTGAAGACTCAGCCTGGTCGTTGGAAGACGAGTGGCTGGTGGGGCAGTGTGCGCCTCTCAACCTGATAGCAAGTCGCTGTGGACATCATACTCTGCATCTTGCACTCGGAGAGTTGGTTCTGGCCTTGCTACATCGTGGCAGGTTCACTGTGAGTATAGTTATGTAGAATGACTGTCACTTGGAAATTATTTCGACCTGATAGTAATAAATACACAATCGTTCAGTTTCTATAGAAACTGATGCACGCAGGAAACCGACCTATATGTTTTTAAGTAAGGTCAAAGGAAAGTTGTGACCACACGTCCACTCCCCCTGTCAACCCGAGTTATATGTGCAACAGTTATCACTAATGGTACATCAAAGTCCCATTGATCAGGGAATGAATGCTGGTCAGACATTTGTGGAATACTGTTTTCGTGTGTACTTTTTTACTAAGGGTGAAACGATGTCTGTTCCAGATATTACAAGAACTCTGCTCATTCCTGGGAGACGCCAGTGAGGGTGCGTTGTTCGCTCTACACCGACTCGCGCGGGCTGCCCGCTCCAGAAGTAGTGAGAGAGCCTCAAGGTAATATTATCTTACCCTTTGGTTCAGTATATTTACAAAATGAGCGCTACGTAGGTACATTTATATTTGAGTTTAACATCACAAAGACTCTATTAAAGTTATGTGCCTAATTTTATATGGATATTGCACTATCATTGTCCTTAATAATACTATAATTACGCAAGTGAGTTTGTTGTTTACGCTTTCACGCTAAAATGTCTGAACGGATTTGCATGACCATGACCATGACCATGACCATGACCTGGGTTAGGACATAGAATACTTTTATCCCAATATTCCCACGGAATCAAGGCTTATGCGGGTGAAACCGCAGGGCGCAGCTAGTTATCTATAAAAAAGATTCTTATGAAAATTTCGTTCGAGAAAATACTTCGCAAAACTCTATTCCTGCACCAAGAATAGACTGAACATCATTTTAGATTACATTGACTCATGCAAAATGACACTGTAAAGAAACTTTTCCGAAGTTGAATGGTGTGGGTGAAACTCTTGGATAAAACGTAACTTATATAGAAGTAATTGAACTATGCCCAAACTCATTTCAAATAATCTCAACGGACGCACAACAAACGACAATTTGACTTTTTCAGTCAGTAGGTTAAAAATAAAAATCTGTTATTCAAATAAGACAAACTGCTCTTTTTTAACCGTCAGAAGAATATACACCTTGAAGTGAGCCCTCAGTAGTGTCAATTCCTAGCATCAGGTGGAATCACCTAAGTTATCTCGGTGAGATTTTTGCAGAATAGACCGCCTGTACAGAGCCTCAAAAATATCTACCGGAGCAATAAAACAAGATGTTCAGAGCAAGACATGTCACAATATAGTAGTTACATCGCATTCCATTCATACAGATGAGAACGTAGTTCTTAGAAAATTCGGGAACTCTCAGCCTAATGATGATTACGATAGTACCCCAGGAGAACAGAAGTGTGTTGGATATATTTATTTTGCCTCAAAACGCTCTCCTCTCATTATGTCCTGTGTTTGAGCAGCAACATAATATGTTACATAGAGGGAACACGCTAACAGACGCAGGAGGTCGACACCTACTGGAGTCCGGGACCATAGCATAGCTAATACTGAAGACAAAGATAACTTTTTATAAACTAGGAAGTGATAAAGTGCGAGCATTTTAGTACCCTTGTCTTAAGTAACCTTTGACGTTCACAATAAGCTGATTCTCAGCCTTATTTGAATGAATGATGTTTCATAGTTATGTATGCAACTGTTGTATAATAAGGGGTATTCGGTTTAATAGTACATTACTGCAGCGGTCAGCAAAAAAGGCATTGATGGACGAACGTGTAAATACACACATACGTGTGAGTCCATCCTGATGCCTGGTTGCGGCCAAGGCTTGTATAGTGCTTCTCAAATAATGCGCGGAAATTCAAACAAAGTAAATTATTTATAAATTCCAGATTCAATGACGAACAACGATAATTTTTCACGCGCCAATAATATGTTCATTTGTTTTTTTTTCATTATACAGCTTTCTAATTGCAAGCCAATTCGAAATTTAAATAAAACCTTTGATAAGTTACCTCCTTGGTTTCGATGTTTCGGAGTAAAAGATCGTTCCATTTTTACCCGACTGCGGCGAAGCCAAACAACCGGCCAAGTGCGAGTCGGACTCGCGCACGAAGGGTTCCGTACCATTATCAATAAAAATAGCAAAAAAAAATCACGTATGTTGTATGGGAGCCCTACTAAAATATTTGTTTTATTTTAATTTATTATTTATTTTTAAAGTATATAACTAAATAATATATAACTAAATATTTTGGAATATTTCAAGCGTCTACCTGTTGCCGTTATCAAAATCGAGCAAAAACGAGCAAAAACATCACGTTTGTTGAATGGGAGCCCCCTTAAATATTTATTTTATTCGGTTTTTAGTATTTGTTGTTATAGCGGCAACAGAAATACATCATCTGTGAAAATTTCAACTGTCTAACTATCACGGTTCATGAGATACAGCCTGGTGACAGACGGACAGACAGACAGACTGTCAGACGGCGGAGCCTTAGTAATAGGGTTCCCGTTTTACCCTTTGGGTACGGAACCCTAAAAAGGAGGGTTATGTGTGTTACCCGACTGCGGCGAAGCCAAAAAAGGAGGGTTATGTGTTTGACTTGTATGTATGTATCTATATGTATGTCCGTCCCTATGTTCCCCTGTGACTAAAAAATGGCTGAACTGATTTTGATGAATGATATGTCGTTAGTTTCGTCTTTATTGCGCGAGTGTCATAGGGTAAATTAAAATTATTAAAAATCAAAATGGTGGATCTGTGGCGCCAAGGTGTGTTTTCGAAAAAAAAGATATATTCCAAGCCTATCGAGTGGGGTATCAAAACGAAGGGTTTTAAAAGGTGATTACAAAAATATACACAAGTTATATGTTTAAATGTAATTTAAATGAGAAATGATAAAAACTATCCCGAACTTTTGGAATTAGTGAGTACGAGGCCGTTATCACCTGATTATAAATAACCTAATTTACCGTCTTATAATCCTAACTAAAAAGTGTAAAATAAAAATTATTAAAAATTAAATTACACGATAGATATGAGTTTAGTATGTAATTTATTTGGCCGATAAACCTCGACAGATATGGATTTTCAAACAACTTTTGGCCGCCGCTGCTCGCATGTATTTGCCCACTACAGCAATTTCGATTTATCTCGAAGAAGGTTGTCAAAATAATGCTCAAATTTTCAAACATGTATGAGAAAAGAATCTTTATTTCTCTTAAGAACATGATACAGTTCACATTAGTGTTTTAATACCTATGTACCTACAGTTGCATACAAGAACTTATCTACACCCATGATTTGAATCCTATAAAAAAGTTGTAAAAAACAAAGTAATACATTTTTTCAATACTAATATCGAACAAAAATGGCGGGATACGACGTGAATTCGAATAACCTATAAGTTTTTTTTTTAATTACGGCGAGGGTAGTGAAATGCGCGTGCATGATAATGTTCTTTTTTTGAAATGAGTAAATAAAGATACTACGAATTGAGTAGTGAGCATGTGGCTGTTTGATGAGTAAGGAAGGGATCGCAAAAGCAAAGGAGTTGCATAATGTTTAGTAGAACATAACACTCGTTTGGATGATATTATGGTTACTATGACACTGGTTGTTTTATAAGCTTACTGTTTCAGAAACTTTTATAGAGGATTTATAATATGGGTGTAGATAAAAGCAATTAATAAAACTGCCTCGTTGCGTTGGTCAGTGGTCGCTCCTGGTATGCAGGGCTCGTGGCTAAATTATAATAGCCGTACGGGTCGATAGAAGGTTAAGCTACACTTGCCGCGGTTGGTTTGTGGATAGGTGTCCATCCATTACATATAGAGAAGCCTCCGTAACTCGGAAAGCACGTTGAGCCGTTGGTCCCGGCTGTCGTTCCTAGATCTTTGACATTTGTTACGGGTAGTCAGACGCCCAAAAGTCTGACAACCAGTTTTACCAAGGGCTATCGTGATACCCAGTAACTGGGCTGTGGAAAACAGATAGGCAGTCGCTCCATGTAGGTAAATTACTGATTATTCAGCTGCATCCGGTTAGACTGGAAACCGACCCCAACATAGTTGGGAAAAGGCTCGGCAAGTTTGTTGGTCTAGTGGTCGCAGGCGCTACTGAAGATTCCCGGGACAGACAAAGTATTATTGCGTTTTGCTTTCTGGAATATCTCAGTAGCATCCCGGAGTCTGGATTTTTGCCAGACTAATGGCAATAGGCTCGCCCCCTGTTACATGGGACATAAACATAACCGGCAAAATGTGGGTGTACTATAGGTGCACCTCTGCCTATCCTTTCAGGGAACACAGGCATGATCTTATGTTATGTATTAAAACTTCCCAGTTCCTGGCGCTTACCTGAAGCGGAGGGTGCGATGTCGGAATCTCCCCAGAAGTACAGAGCGCGGCACCCGGACTATGTGTCCGGGGACGAGGGGCCGCCGCCTCCGCCGCCGTTACCGAGGACCTCCAGGACTGGCAGACAGGTACGTCATCATTCTCTTCTCCTTACTTCTTTATTTAGTCGTCATTCCAGTAGTCACACCCTTTCTAGCCATATCATCAAAACTTTCTTCACGACATTTTCATCGCTTATGCGAAGGGCATTACATGTCCATAGAGGGCATTACAAGTCTAAAGAGGGCATTACAAGTCTAAAGAGGGCATTACATGTCCATAGAGGGCATTACAAGTCTATAGAGGGCATTATATGACCATACACCGATTTCCACAAAATATCACCTGTGCCACTTTTTAAGGGGAGATAGGTGCGTGATTGAGATACATCAAACCGTACATGTTTATGTTAACCATTTGGAAAAGCAAGAAGTTTATTAAGGGCATGTTGCTTTACATAAGCAATTTCAAAAAACACTACATTAGGATTTGATGCCAAATTCGATGCTCGAAATGTCGCTTTGTTTATCAGAACGTATAGTTACAAGTTACAAAACAATCACTATTAACAATTACTAAAATTACTACAGTCAGTACAAGTAAACTAAAGGTACTACAAAAAAAAGTTCTACATAGTCCTTATTAATGTGAAATTGGCTTATTATTTGCCTATTTTGTACTAACAAGAGATGATTATGCATGTGATGGGGAGGAAGGAATGAGAAAAATGTCGTGAGGAAAATTTTGAGTATGAATGTGGATGGCTATAAGAGTAGGGGAAGACCAAACAAACGAAGGATGGACTGTGTGAATGATGATATAGCTAGAAAGCGGAGTTACTACCGAGTTGGTGACTAATAGAGATGTATGGATGAAAAAGACGTGTATGTATGGATGAAATAAATTAGGATAGGAAGAAAAGAATGATGATGATGAAGGCATATGTAAGATATTAGGACCAATACCATTAAAAAAAAATATTTCGGATAAGCAACATCTATATGTGTTAGTAGACAAAAAGGTAACTTATACCTATGCTAGACTTATTATCTATTTAGCAACAAGGCTGTTGTTTGAAATGCATCTTCGAACAACACCATCCATATCCATAACATAGGAGAATCGTATCTCCCTGTTGTGGTCTTCAGGGTGGAGTTGGAGCCTTCCTGCACAAAGAGGCAGATTTCTGTCTGGCTATGGCGTGGAAGCCATCAACGTGTGCTTCTGTAAACATACCTGATGCACTGCAGAAACAGGGCAACCCCATCAACATCCTGAACCTGTTATTATATTGGACCTGTAGGGCGCTGATAGCCCGCAGTGTATAGTTGATCGTCGGTTACATAATGCCCCACGTACTTGAAATTTTAATATATAATTCTCATTTTTCTTTCAGGTATCCAACCGCTACTCCGACTACCTCCCCCCAAGTCGTCTCCAATTAGAACCTACCATCACTCAAATAAATTCCTCATCATCCCCCCCTTACACAGGCATTATCAATCCTATATACGACATAAAAATGCCTAAAGACAAGTTCTCAGTCAAAAGATCTAAATCCCTAGGCCGTAGCTTCAGCTCTAGAAACCTAGGTCTGGAAATAAACAGGTATAACATAACCTTAGGTCACAAAACTGGTAAGAAGACCAATGATGTGGTGACGGCTATTACTGGGATGACGGGAGAAACTGGGCTGGAGACGAAGGGACATTTTTTCCAGAGGTACAGCACTGCAGAGGTGGTTGGGGACTCGTACAGGCTTAGCAGGGTTACTATTGATTAATTAGTGGTAAATGATGAGCATGACCAAAATATGGAATGGACTACGGGTATATAAAAGAGCTGATTACGATTTTATTTTCTCGTTGATATTATAAAGATGAGGTTTCTTTGAGAGTTCTAGAAATTACTAGAATAATGAAGAGGAGCAAGAATCGTGACATGAATAAATTTGAAGACATGGATGAAGACCTGATATTGAAGACTTTAAAGGATTGTATGATGAAAGTAGCTGGGTAACCGTACCTATGGAGTCACGCTTGACTGGATGTTAGTCTTCTACATTTTTGAGTGGTATTCTGGAGGAAAGACCAGATAATGCATTGAAAGAATTGATTATGAATTAAATTAGTATTTACTTAAAATTTAATAGTGTTTGCGTTATATTTTGTTAAAATATTGTGCTTGAAGCCAATTCTGCGTACGGGAATGCAATGATGTTGACAAAGTTCCAGGAAAAAGATGTAACAGAGAGCAATATAAATGCCATGCGAGCAATAAATAGACGCCAAAATAATCACAGTGCAAATAGAGTTTTGTTGATGTTATAATTGATTGTTCTTTACAGAAAATTAAATGATGTATGTGCTTTTATTTATTGTATTTATTATAAAAATAGTTAATAAACTTGTTTGGTTATTTTATTTCTTATAAACATAAAGCAGAGATAAAGCAGAGCAAAGTCCTCTTCTCATACACAACATTGATCACCACGCTTGCTCAGGATATGTTGTCGATTTCAGACTTATATCCTGCAATATATACAATGTGTAACATTATGAAAGTATTTTGTTCAGAATCGTTGTTTGGTAATTTTAATATATAGGTAATTTTTTATTCCAAAAATAATTAAAACTACGTAAATAATTACTGTCACACTTCCGCTGTGCAGTGAAAACAAACCAAAATGGACGAAGTACTTACTACGCCAGTGTGCGACTGTGTGCTTGCGTACATTTATAATGTGACCACAATTTTCTCCCACACAATCAGTATAATTAATTTAATTAATAAACTAATTAATTAAAAAATGTTTTATACAAGATATTGTAATTGTGGTGTTTGGTGGTAATATTATAAAAGTGAAAGTTTGGATGTTTGTATGTTTGTTAGGTACTTAATCACGCAAAAACGGCTGAACAGATTTGGATGAAATTTGGCACAGAGATTATTTATAACCTGGATTAACAAAGGAAAGTTGAATTTGTTTAAGATACTTGATATCCCGGTAGTAAGTTCCTGAGGAATATTTTTTCAGACCTCTACGCGGGCGAAGCTGCGGGCAAAAGCCAGTTTTAAGTCCAGGTTACCTCACGATATTTTATTCAGCGATGACAGTAATGTCTAAGATAAAATAAAAATAACATTTATGAATTGAAAAAGGTCACAACTTAATTGTGAAAACAATGTTCAGTTCCTGACTGAGAATTTCCAGTTGGTATCGGTGGCTGGCGACCTACATTGAATCTAGGCGACGCAACGGCACAGTTGGGATTACCGATGAGTTCAATATTATAGGTTAGATAATAATATTGTCCACAACCCGTTCTTATAGACATTAAGAGTGTGTCACCGATATAGATGAATTAATGATCGCGTTGTTGGAAACGCAGGTTACCATTGCTCATGGAAACGTTAGTGAACAATTCTTATACGTATTTTAAAATAACATGTGTTTGTACATATTATTTTTTTGTCTTAAGTCTGTTCCCTTCCACCCTGTATATTATGTAAATATTGTCACCAGGAAAATATATAGAAAAAGTGTTTATAGTAGATTAAAAAAAGAAGGTAGGGTTGCTCATCATTTTCAATGGAGTAGTGGTCTCTAAGCGCTGTTCCCACTGCTGAGACACAGGCCTCCTCTTTCTGTGAGAGGGAGTGGGCCGTTATCCACCACGCGGGCCCAGTGCGGGTTGGTGGAACTTACATTTGCGGTTGGAGAATTGACCGTGACGTATATTGATTTATGGGAGAACATGTTTTTCAAAATTCAAATTCTTTATTGCGAACTAAGTGTACAGGATTTTGAAGATGTTAACAATAGGTAGGCTCTAGACCAGTTTTTGTACTAATACTTCGTAGGTAAACAATGATGATATCCAGTTAACGTTTAGGTACATTTGGGTTATCAGATATCGGAGACTGTTAAGCTTGAAGAGTTTGCTCATTAACTTATGGGGTTAGGTTTTAGAAATCTATGTTAGAAGTTACAATAAAGAAGTAGTTGCCAAAACAGATTTACCCCCAAGCCGCTTCACTATTAGTAACTGTCATTAGTGTGGAATTATGTGAAGTAGGTACTTGGTCAGCAGTATCCGGAATCCACTTACTAATAGTCGACGACCCATAACCATTATTATAATTTTCTGAACTATTTTCGGGTCGGCTTCCAGTCTAACCAGATGCAGCTGAATACCAGTATTTTACATGGAGCGACTGCCTATCCAGTCTTACCAATGGGTGACGTGATACCGAGTAACTGTACTGGGTACCGCTTGGTAAGACTTTAGGGCTTCTGACTACGATCCACCGACCGACCTTGGCAGGCGTTGCTTAAAGTTGAAGATGTACCCGTGCGGCTGTTATTTATTATCCACAAGCCCCTCATTATTATATTTACAGATACACATCTAATCTAGAACTAACAATAATTGTTGACCTTCACAATATTGGTGGTCTGATCACAATAACAGAACATACCTGTAGCAACAACAAACACATGATTGTCATCAATTGAATAACGAGGAGCACACATTAACTGTTTAGTGTCGCTGCCAACCTGCCAGCTACACATAATGTTTAAATTGAACTGTCCATTTGTGCCTGAACAATGTGAATGGTCATGTTTGTTACATGAAAATGCAATTAATAATTAATATACAAGTTAAAAACAAGAACAAGTGTTTACTATATTGTATTTGCGACAGAACGCAGTGTTGGATTGGGTGTCTTTGTGTTGCACAAAATGTCCAGGCACATGTTGAATTGCATACTTAGATAATGGCTGCAACTATGTATGAAAGAAAATAATATAACAATCCTATTACTGCGTATGTTTTCTCCTTTAGGAAAGGATTATCCAGACCGCGAGGTTGATGGCCCAACTAAGTTCTGTAAACTGTCCCACCGCTGACGAGGAAGCGACTAGCTATAAAAGATTTTATCGCTCAAGAAACGTACAAAAGATTGTAGATCCCGTATAAGTAAAAGAAAGACTATAGGTACATACATTAATAGTTGATCGCTGACTGTTAACACCGCCGCGCCGGCGAGTACTCGTTAATGCAATGCAAATTATTTTACATACTATTGTATAGAATCAATTTTTCTAACTGAACAGACAGCTGTGCTGCTGGCCCCAGCAGCACAGCTGTCTGTTGCTGGCTGTTTGTTGCGCCACTTCTTCTTCCCAGCTAAAGCACTAGGAAGTGGTGAAGGGTGGGCGTTTTTCGGGGACTGTCTTATGTAATTTTTGACGTTCGAAACGAGCTGATTCTCAGCCTAGTTTGAAATTATGACTTTTGATTTTGATAAAAATAAGAATGTCAAATAACGTGATTCGGTGCGCGCTATCGAATGGCATCAAACATAGAGTGAAATTAGTGAAAAAGTTTTCATTTTCAAAACTGATAGTCGCTTTTAATTAAAAATAAGAGTGTCAAATAACCTTATACCCTTCGAGGAATACAAGCGTGATGTACATAATATGTTATCGCATTTTACATCACGGTGACAGTGATAAATTCGAAATACGCTTTCCGAAGTAATAATTAGCCGATCTCAACGTGGTGTTAGTGTGTTTTATGTTGTAAATATGGAACTCGTGAGACCCCCGGCTGGATTAGTGTTAGAAGGTGGTCCGGCAAACCGAACTGACGCGTGGCGAAAGTGACTCCAACAATTTAAGGTCGTACAAATAACACGCAACACGCGCGTAGCGGACGTGTTAGCTTGTATGTACTAGCCAATCTGCTCATGAACTTAATACTTAGGCGCTAATGGATACGACATATATTTTAGTTTTGAAATAAAGGTAGACGGACAAGATATTGGTGAAGGACCCAGAGGAGCCGAGCAAATAGAAAAAAACGACGCGACGAAAAAGCGACGCGGTGGGTCGGAGGAGCTAGAAATTTCACGCGGATGACGTCGCGGGCAGAAGCTAGTTATTAAATAACATAATAACACTGGTACTAATCTTCTTACCAAGGGGCATCGTGTTGCCCAGTGACTGGGTTGTGGAGGTCAGATAGGCAGTCGCTCTATGTAAAATACTGGTATTCAGCTGCAGCCGGTTACAATGGCAGCCGACCCCAACATAGTTGTGAAAGGCTGGACAGATGATGAACACGAGCACTACGTACTAGCACTAGCTAATATTAGTACTTACTTGTGAGGCCTTTAGGCCTTTAGATAGCTACCCTCATGATTAATATCTCATACAATAACGAAGTTGTTTTCAGTTGAATCAGCAGCGTTGAATAAATCTAGACAGAATACTATATCATTCTCCATTTATTCTAAAAACTTAACATCACTAATACCACAACTTTGATTTCCGCTTCACCCCTCTCTGCTCAATAATTAACCTTTATCTCGCTATAATGAAGGCAATCAGCTGCAATCCGGCGCATAATGAGTCGCTGCGCTCTGACCCAGTTCAAATGCACGGTCATGTGACCCCGGCGTGATGTAGAACAATCTTTAATTGTGGGTTCGCTTGCTTTTCATTAGTGTTTAAATTAAACAAAAACGTGAGCGGTCGGGGAACCCCCGTTTGTTACGAAGTTCCTTCTCACGTATGATTTAAAACAACATTTTCGCAGTCGCCATCTTGGATTTTCATTTTAACGTCATTATCGTCTTTAAGGGGGATATAAGCTAAGGAAGCTGAAATTCAAATATTATTACGTTTTTTGCAATTTACAGGTCAGTAACAGGTTGTTTGTTGATCTAAATATGATTCACGGTCGTAACAAATAAATAATCATTTAGTAGGATTTTTTGAACTTAGAGAGTTGTAATGCTGATTCTAATGATGTAATGCCATCATATTTGTTATGGCCGCGAATCATATTTAGATCAACATACAACTTATTACTGACCTGCAAATTGCAAAAAACTTAAGATAATTTGAATTTCGCGGGCTACCTTAACGCATCCCCCTTAACACCCTCGAAAACCACGAAAACGACACCCATGTTGAAAAAGTTGAAAATGTCGCAGCCGCCATCTTGGATTTACATTTCGTCCTCACTATTTATTTGTTTATACTTCTCGCACACAATAAGGTACAATTAAGGCGGATTTAATGCCTTAGGCATTCTCTATCATGGGCACGCCACAATTGTGGCGATAAGTTCCCTCTTTGAGGAGTGGCTAGAGAGGCGCAACGGCGTCCTCACCTTCCGCCCGACACAGGTCCTCACCGGACACGGTTGTTTCGGGAGGTTCCTGTTCAGGATAAAGCGGGAGGAAACGCCCGGGTGTCACCACTGTGTGGAGCGCCTGGAGGATACGGTGGAGGTCTGCCCGGCTTGGGCGGAGCACCGCCGTGTCCTCACGAGAGTGCATGGGAGGCCGTCACCTCCTTCTGCGAAGCAGTAATGCTCGCGAAGGAGGAGGCGGAACGCGTGAGGGTGAGGCAAGGTTCGCGCCCTCGCACCCTTAGTCGCCGCAGGAGACGCCCCGGGCGTCGGGAGTCGCAAGCCGATTTCCGGCCACCGTAGGCGCGGGCCTGCGGACGGTGAGCGATGGGTAGCTCGCCGTCCGATAAGGACCAGGCCCGGGTTGACGGCGCGTTGTGTTCCACGCGCGCCTCAAAGAGATTTCAGCACCAACTGACGGGGTCCGGTAGGACCAATGCCTGCCAGGGTTGCGAGTTTGTCCGAAAGGGATATCGTGGCCCTGGCACACAGGCAACGGAAGGAACACGGGTGGGTTTTAGTCAGTAAAAGTCTGACACGCCCTCCCGCTCCGCCCATAGCGGGAGAAGTTATTTGATAATTTCCCACCCAAAAAAAAAAGGCATTCTCTATCAATCAACCAAGGTTGGTGAAGAGATGAGATGGCGGGTGCTCTGATAGAGAAAAAATAATAAATTTAAAAAATAATTAAATATAACATAATTAATTATAAATAAAATAGGTGCACAAGTAAATAAATAGGTTATAAACTTATAGTACACATACATACATATTTACTATAATATATCCATACATTATAATGGCATGTATTTAACGCAGCGACAAATTAATCTGAATTTGGGATTAAAAAATAATGAAGGCTGGTAGCAAAAATAGTAGGTTGGCAGCTACAGCGAAGGATTATTTTAAGTAGAAAGTAGCAGCTCAATAATCAGTTGTTAGCTTTATTTTAATTTAAACTGGCATCGAATTTTTGTTTTGGTAACTGAAATTACCAACAACAGAGGGGATCTGGCGCTCGGCGGCCGCTGCCGCGGCACGCTCGTTTCACTCGCTCGCCTTCGCTTGTTAATGGTTACTGTTCTAACCTAACCTAACCCAAATGATTCAATAACAGTAGATGACTTGGCAGCGATTAAGAAATAATATTTAATCGCTGCCATGTTATTTTTTTTTGCAGCATATAGTTAGTCGCCCTTTAAGTTGTAAGTCGCCTCGAAAATTATTAGCCCATTATAATTACATATACTTACAAATTCTAGGAAAAGAGGTAATTGAGATGACTCTGCGCTATTTGTTTTGAAAATAATTCAGAAATTTCCGCTTAAATGCATACCGACTGGTGGCCGCCCTGATATCAAGAGGAAGCGCATTCCAGAGAAGAATGGAATGCGCTTCCTCGTGCTAACACGTGCGCTACGCGCGTGTTGCTTGTTATTTGTACGACCTTAAATTGTTGGAGTCACTTTCGCCACGCGTCAGTTCGGTTTGCCGGACCACCTTCTAACACTAATCCAGCCGGGGGTCTCACGAGTTCCATATTTACAACATAAAACACACTAACACCACGTTGAGATCGGCTAATTATTACTTCGGAAAGCGTATTTCGAATTTATCACTGTCACCGTGATGTAAAATGCGATAACATATTATGTACATCACGCTTGTATTCCTCGAAGGGTATAAGGTTATTTGACACTCTTATTTTTAATTAAAAGCGACTATCAGTTTTGAAAATGAAAACTACTTTTTCGCTAATTTCACTCTATGTTTGATGCCATTCGATAGCGCGCACCGAATCACGTTATTTGACATTCTTATTTTTATCAAAATCAAAAGTCATAATTTCAAACTAGGCTGAGAATCAGCTCGTTTCGAACGTCAAAAATTACATAAGACAGTCCCCGAAAAACGCCCACCCTTCACCACTTCCTAGTGCTTTAGCTGGGAAGAAGAAGTGGCGCAACAAACAGCCAGCAACAGACAGCTGTGCTGCTGGGGCCAGCAGCACAGCTGTCTGTTCAGTTAGAAAAATTGATTCTATACAATAGTATGTAAAATAATTTGCATTGCATTAACGAGTACTCGCCGGCGCGGCGGTGTTAACAGTCAGCGATCAACTATTAATGTATGTACCTATAGTCTTTCTTTTACTTATACGGGATCTACAATCTTTTGTACGTTTCTTGAGCGATAAAATCTTTTATAGCTAGTCGCTTCCTCGTCAGCGGTGGGACAGTTTACAGAACTTAGTTGGGCCATCAACCTCGCGGTCTGGATAATCCTTTCCTAAAGGGGAAAACATACGCAGTAATAGGATTGTTATATTATTTTCTTTCATACATAGTTGCAGCCATTATCTAAGTATGCAATTCAACATGTGCCTGGACATTTTGTGCAACACAAAGACACCCAATCCAACACTGCGTTCTGTCGCAAATACAATATAGTAAACACTTGTTCTTGTTTTTAACTTGTATATTAATTATTAATTGCATTTTCATGTAACAAACATGACCATTCACATTGTTCAGGCACAAATGGACAGTTCAATTTAAACATTATGTGTAGCTGGCAGGTTGGCAGCGACACTAAACAGTTAATGTGTGCTCCTCGTTATTCAATTGATGACAATCATGTGTTTGTTGTTGCTACAGGTATGTTCTGTTATTGTGTTCAGACCACCAATATTGTGAAGGTCAACAATTATTGTTAGTTCTAGATTAGATGTGTATCTGTAAATATAATAATGAGGGGCTTGTGGATAATAAATAACAGCCGCACGGGTACATCTTCAACTTTAAGCAACGCCTGCCAAGGTCGGTCGGTGGATCGTAGTCAGAAGCCCTAAAGTCTTACCAAGCGGTACCCAGTACAGTTACTCGGTAGCACGACACCCATTGGTAAGACTGGATAGGCAGTCGCTCCATGTAACATACTGGTATTCAGCTGCATCTGGTTAGACTGGAAGCCGACCCGAAAATAGTTCAGAAAATTATAATAATGGTTATGGGTCGTCGACTATTAGTAAGTGGATTCCGGATACTGCTGACCAAGTACCTACTTCACATAATTCCACACTCATGACAGTTACTAATAGTGAAGCGGCTTGGGGGTAAACCTGCTGTTTTGGCAACTACTTCTTTATTGTAACTTCTAACATAGATTTCTAAAACCTAACCCCATAAGTTAATGAGCAAACTCTTCAAGCTTAACAGTCTCCGATATCTGATAACCCAAATGTACCTAAACGTTAACTGGATATCATCATTGTTTACCTACGAAGTATTAGTACAAAAACTGGTCTAGAGCCTACCTATTGTTAACATCTTCAAAATCCTGTACACTTAGTTCGCAATAAAGAATTTGAATTTTGAAAAACATGTTCTCCCATAAATCAATATACGTCACGGTCAATTCTCCAACCGCAAATGTAAGTTCCACCAACCCGCACTGGGCCCGCGTGGTGGATAACGGCCCACTCCCTCTCACAGAAAGAGGAGGCCTGTGTCTCAGCAGTGGGAACAGCGCTTAGAGACCACTACTCCATTGAAAATGATGAGCAACCCTACCTTCTTTTTTTAATCTACTATAAACACTTTTTCTATATATTTTCCTGGTGACAATATTTACATAATATACAGGGTGGAAGGGAACAGACTTAAGACAATAAAATAATATGTACAAACACGTTATTTTAAAATACGTATAAGAATTGTTCACTAACGTTTCCATGAGCAATGGTAACCTGCGTTTCCAACAATGCGACACCCACGGGAAGATATAGGATGGTGCTATTGTTTACGTCCAACACCACACGTAACCTAAGGGACTGACTAGTGACTGATTAACAAAGCCTCCAAGCGTGACATGATTTAAGTGTTTTCAGCCCCCCTTGGGTTTAATCAGTCCATAATTTTTCCTGACTCGCTTATCTAAGCACCGAAGAAGTTTACTACGTTTTGGAACCTCATCATCATTCAGGACTGCCCTTATCGCAATTTATTTGGAGTCAGCCCAACATATCTTTTTCTTCCATACTTCTCTATTAGTCATCTCGGTAGAAAGGGGTTGACTACCCCCTTTTCAGCCTATCATCTATATTAATTACGTTATTTATCTTTATTTATTTATCACGATTTGGAACCGTTCAGAGATTAAACAAAGCAACAGCAAGCAAAGCAAGCTCAAGTCTAGTTACCTGCTTGAAACTGATATTTCAAGTAGGTAACTAGACTAACTGCGGTCGTTGACCCAAAAAAATATATCATGATTTTTTGTTTGTTTTCGGAATCAGAATGCTTTATTTGGAAACATAGGTCAAATTATAACAGCGTGCGAGATGTTACAGATTGGTAGATCCTCTCTGTGTTGCCCTGAGGCGTACAAATATATATATAATTAAATTGTAGTTTTTTTTTACTTTTTAACACAAATTTATTTTTTTAGATGTCTTATTGTGGTAGAATTATATCAAATTTTACATTAGTAACACAGTACAAATTTAAAATGCAACCAATTTCAATAATTATTCAATACTATCAATTTCAATTTTGTTTTAGTATTTAAGATAGATAAGATATATTTATTTGCTCAAACATGTTTACACATACAAGAATACAAAACGTGCATGCAGGATAACATAAAAATAAAATACAGGTTCACTTATGTTTGCTACATACTACGGCGTGTAAATATGAATAATTATGATTCTTAACAATTCATTTCAAGTCAACATCATTAATTTAACGTGGATTTAGCAAACAATAATAAATTATAAAAGTCAACAGTAAATAAAACAAAATCGTAGAACCTCTGCTCTGACAAAATAAATGGTTCTGTCAGAAATTCATTAATTTTATTTTATAGTATGCTTTGTTACTTAGAAATTACTTTAGGTAATTGTTTCTTCAATTGTACATTATTAGGCTCCCTCCAATTTTTGGGTAACTTATTGTAAATGATGGGAGCCATGCACGAATCTCTTTTACGCATAGGTGCAGTCTTACTCCTATGCAGGCTATGCGTGAGGTGATGTGAGAGATGGGAGACCTATCCTGCCGGTTTCTCGAAAATTGTTTTTCCATTCGCGAAAATAAGTTTTTATCATTTCTAACAAACATTACTGTTTCCAGAATATGGAGATATGGATACCTCAGGTCATGCGGTCAGGTCTGCGGAAATTCGCTAATTAATTTAACTGAGAGCAGTGGTGGCCCAGGGGTAACGGCTCTACTTATGTGTTGACCTACAACATCTTCAACATTACAAAAAATCGTGTCAATTTAGATGATGTGTAAAAGTTGCAGGGGTGATCGAATTTGTCGCTGACCGTAGGTACCTATAGTAATTAAACCTTTTTGCAAAAACTTTTTACCGCAAAATATACCGCCATTATGATACTGATACCTACGCCTGGAATTGTTAAGCGTGTTAGGTTACTCACTCAATCTGCCTAGCCGTTTCCTAACTATGTTGGGGTCGGCTTCCAGTCCTACCGAGATGCAGCTGAATACCATTATTTTACATGGAGCAACCGCCTATCTCAGTCAGAGCAGTGGTGGCCCAGTGGCCCCTACTTACGAGTTGTAGGTTGTGGGTTCGAACCCAGGCAGGCGCTTTACTTTGTGGAAATAATTTCATCACTACAGCTCTCAAAACGGTGAAGGAAAACATCGTGAGGACCCAGCATGTCCTAGAACCAAAAAATCCAAGACATGTGACATCTACCAACCCGCACTGAGCCTGCGTGGTGGATTACAGCCCACTCTCTCTCGAAGAGAGGAGGCAATTATGAGACCGGCCTGTTTTGAATAAAAATATGTAAAAATTAAATTAAATGAACATACATAGGGTGGCTAGTACTCGTAGCAGCTGGATAAGACTTTCCGAGAATCGAGCTGAATGGCGTGCAATTGGAGAGGCTTATAACCAGCAGTGGACTGCTTTAGGCTGATGATGAACATACGTAGAACCAGATATTTCTTAGTGAGCGATTTTTTATATATTTTAGTATAGAGAAAATTATGAAATAATACTGTTTCATACATAGAAAATTTGGCAGTGTGAAGATCAGTGATGAAAGACATACGTAAGACATTTAAAATTACATACTGCCCTGAATATCATAGGAAACATTTTAGCATTTTACAGGTATCAGACACTAAAATTAACAATATCAGTAAGGTCAGCATTTGTATACCTGTATTGCGATGTCAATGAGGCACAAATGGGCAGTTCCATTTAATCATAAGTATAGCTGGCAGGTTGGCAGCGACACTAAACAGTACATGTGTACTCCTCGTTATCCAATTGATGAAAATGGTTCAATCATGTTTTTGTTGTGGTGTTCTGTTAGAGTGATCAGACCAGCTATATTGTGAAGGTCAACGTTTTTCAACCGTAGGTCAACGGTTCTAGATTGTACATCTATCTGTAAGTATAATATGGGACACCGATTAGTAAGTGGATTCCGGATGTTGCTGACCACCGACTTGACATAACTCTATTCTTATGAGTTCAGTTATTAATAGGTTCGAAGTGACCACTTCACTATTACAGTATTTTTATCTCACCTAGTGACGTGCGCTGTACTTGTGGTTACCAAGTGTACAAAAACACGCTGTTAAGACCAGGCAGTCTAAATCAAATTTCCACGCAAACTCCGCCCCTTGCTTCCCGCCACTCCGTTATGTGCTAAACGCTAACACATCAGTAATAAAGTTGAATACCGCACGCGCTCTTTGATCGTGTTCGAACACGAAACTAAATAGCGTGAGTCTCAATTCTTATTTCGTTTATAACTAAAGTAATAATTGATCTAGAGAAAAAATATCTTGTGTCGGGATAATAAACTATATTTTCTTGCTGTGAATATTTATTTTAGACATAAAAGCTAAATAATCTTGTTTGTTTTTTAAAATTATCCTTAAAAAAGACATGATTTTCAAATAAAAAATGTATCTAGAGAAAACATTACAATTACGTAACTGTTTTCAACATGGAAAGAAAAACATCTAACCAAAAAACGCCAAATACGTAAAGAGAGACCTAAGCCCTCCTATACCTTTATCTCTGCCGGCCAGCTCGATTGCATTAGTTGTGACCGGGTATTTAAAACAAAATTTGGACTGGCGAGTTATATTAGGGCACACGCTAGGAAATAATAATTTCATAGGGTCGCCGTTATCGAAATCGATAAGGAGTATATATGTATCTATTAGTACCTATACATAAACATACGCCTGTAAACACACATACTATAGCAAAAGTGTCGGGCGTGACGGTCTACCTCTCATTCGCCAAGTGTGCAGAGAATACCATGCGATAACGAACTTCGTTCAATTACCTAATTTATAATTGACGCCCCCTTATTATCATTACCACTAAAACTAGATAACCTAAGACCGCAAGCTGGACGATTTTTAACGTCCCCAATCACTTGCGGTCTCTTGGGGGATAAGGGGGATAATCATCTCATTTCAGTAATGATAATGTTCGCACTAATGTATTTAGGTTCTAAGTGCTATACATTTGGGGACTAATAGACTAATTAGAGGTAATGTGGGGGATAAGTCAAGGATTCAAGGATAAGTGTTGGATTAAAACTGGGTAGTTGTGGAATCATGTGGTTTGGGATAAGGGTTTTTGTAATGACTTCATAATATATGGTACTTAGGTAACACATATTTAAGGTACCTAAGATGGCTAAAGGTAGATTTCAAGTCAATCAATCGTCCAATATAACTTTTATTGGAGGAATAAATAAAAAAGGTTTGACAGTTTTTGTATAGAAAATATATGAAACCGCGATATGATTTCTTCAGACAAAACTTTTCATCTTAACTCATCTTAAACATCTATATACAAATAACTAAAATTTTAGTGACTGTTTATAAATTCTCGAATTATGGTATATGATTTGAAAACAAATTCTATCTGTCTAAACATCACCCAAAATATATATGAAATATTTATAAATGTGGAAGCTTGTAATTAGCAATTCACTTACCTACTAATGATATTTAATAGTGTTATTAGTCTGTAAGCTTTCTGTAAAATAAAATAAATAAAAATGACAAAAAAAATCACAAAGAGAAAATTTTTGGTCGACGAAATTCGTTCTAGATTCTCAGTCGTAGAAAAAAAACCGGCCAAGTGCAAGTCGGACTTGCGCGCGAAGGGTCCCGTACCATTATCTATAAAAACGGCAAAAAATCACGTTTGTTGTATGGGAGCCCCTTAAATATTTGTTTTATTTTAATTTAATTGTTTATTTTTAAAGTGAATGTATAACTAAATATTCTGTGAATATTTCAAGCGTCTACCTGTTGCCGTTATCAATATCGAGCAAAAATGAGGAAAAAAATCATGTTCGTTGAATGGGAGCCCCCTTAAATATTTATTTTATTCTGTTTTTTAGTATTTGTTGTTTTAGCGGCAACATAAATACTTCATCTGTGAAAATTTCAACTGTCTAACTATCACGGTTCATGAGATACAGCCTAGTGACAGACGGACGGACAGACAGACAGGCAGACAGACGGCGGAGCCTTAGTAATAGCGTTCCCGTTTTACCCTTTGTGTACGGAACCCTAATTATTAATAGGGTTCCCGTTTTACCCTTTGGGTACGGAACCCTAAAAAGAAAATTAAGGGTGGCAATGACCCCTAAGTAGGTTTAAAAACTTCCATGGACCCTCAGCTATCCAAAGCAATAAATATTTAAAAAAAAAAAAACGTTTCAGTACATTATTTCGAGAAATTGGAGTTCGAATGAAAAGTATTGTATGTGTCCCGCTTGGAGTAATTTTTATGTTCTCCTATTATGTTCGTAGTATCCAATTAAACTGAGATTTGGTATACTATCCTTTAAAGCCATGTATAGGATTTATTTGATGTTTCAAAATACTCGATATGCATTAGTATTGCCAGTAATTTCATTTATGAACAGACTTCTAAAAAGGAGCACGTTATGTTTTTTTTTTTTTCGTTGTTTGAAAGGAAAACTCCCGAGGAGGTTCCATAGTCACCAAGTCAGAATCTGGTGAGGGGATCACATGGAAATTCTCAAAAAAAATTTTTTTTTTCTATAGCTGTTTGGATATTTTTTATAGTAACTCGTGCCGACGTGATGACGAGGCCCACAGGTGGCCACCGGAACTACTTAATAATAAGTATTTAATGGGTTGCGATTCGATTAGGTACTTTAATCTGGTTGCTAAGCAATTTATGCTCGTCACAATGCATATGGTGAGTTGCAGTTTTCCTGGTTCTTACCAGAACTCCTCAACAATAAAAGTCCCTGCATCGGGAAAAGCAATATTTTGTAAAAGGTGATGAGCAGTTGACATTAGACTGTTGTAACTTAGATAAATCACAAACTGACCCACTAAAAAGTAAAAAAAAATACTAAAATACAGATCCAAACACCGCCTTCCGAAATTAAAGTTATTTTTCACTTTATAGTGTTTTTTTGGAAGTTAGTTGGTTTTTTTGTCGTATTGTCGTCGCTACTTTGTATTCAAGCATGATATTATTTTCAGTTGACAGGGTGTTGTGGCGCAGCCTGGGAGAGGCCTATGTCCAGCAGTGGACTGCTATAGGCTGAGTTGATTATTTTAAGTTTATGAAATAGAAATGTATTTGATTTATGCATTACTACCCACAGTCTCATTACAGGCGACTGTCCGAAGCAACTAGTACAGTCGCATGCACTTGACACTATGACTGAGCTAGCTGCCGCCGCCGGACGGTGTTCGCTTTGTTTGTTTTATTGAAGACACAGTATTGTTTCATGAATAATACGACTGCCTCGTTGGTCTGTTGATAACAAGCGCTACTACTATCTTAATTATAGGATAGCACGGCACTGTTAATTAGCGTATTTGTACATTACACAAATGAATATATTTGACGATGAATTTACAAGCTGAAATTTTAATGGTTGTTTTCCCGCTGCTAAAGTTCGTCGTGTACGTGGTACGACAGCGGCTTTCTGACATCGTCTTCCGTCATCAGAAGACAGCCGCCACGCAACCACCGATGCGACGCTCTGCTAGAGTGACGGTCAGCAGCTAGTGTCACTCTTATCCGACCTTTTCGGTGGTTCCAGTAACTTCGTAACAAAAATAGATGGCGCCACTTCCTGCGCCGTCATATATGTTTATATAGAAATATGTTTATATAGAAATATGTTTATATAGAAATATGTTTATATAGAAATATGAATATGAACATCCTCGCCTCGCTGGTCTTGTGGTCGCAAGCACTACTGCTGAGCATGAAGTCCTGGGTTCGGTTCCCAGGTCGGGTAAAGTGTTATTCGGTTTTTCCACTAGAAATTTCTCAGTAGCAGCCCGGAGTCCAGATTTCTGCCCGGTTGATGGCAATAGGCTCACCCCCTGGGAGACTGTGACTGGAGAATTGTGGGTTTACTATAGGCACACCTCTGCCTAATCCTTTGGTAAACGGAAAATCTGTAGGTGTGATGTTATGTGTAAAGAAAATATGTTTGTAACGATTTTCAGGGGGACTATTTTGTAGCTGTTAGAGTTAACGAGCTGAAAGAGTGTGCTTTATGTCCAGGTCTGTGTAATAAATTTGGTTTTTCTCAGTACATTCGATACAGTTATTGATTTTGTGTCCTTTCAAGTGTCACATAGTATCATAAAAAAAATGCTTATTCTTGAACTATTGCGTTGAAAAATTAAGTTTCTTTTTCCCAGAAATTTCCGAGAACTCTTTAAAAATGCAATCTATACAAATGTACAGAGTGTTTACGTAAAACAATGAAGCATTCTGTATAAATAATTAAAATTCATCACCACTCATTCTATGAGTAACTTAAAGTGCTTTCAAGAAATACTTGTATACTAACTTAGTAATATTTACTGTGCGAAACGACTCGTAGCACCATGTAAATGAACACTGTTCTACGTAAATTACGGAGAAGAAGGGTCTACGCTGCTACGGTGCTACGCAGCTACGGCGTAGCACCCGCAATGTTGTTTAGTTATTATGTGAGAATTTTTTAATTTGCCATGTCTGTTTAGTGGTTCTGGCTTCGTTTGCAGAGTCTGTTAGTATTTTAAGTAAAACTGATCGATTTGTAAGAAAAAGATGACGACTTCAAAGTCGAGAAAACCAAATAGCATTTTGTTATCGAGAAAGTTTCTTTTGACAAATAAAAATAAACAAGTCAATGATTGTAACGGTTTACAAACAAAGTAACTTTGTCCGCAGATTCACCCGCGTGGAGGTAGGTTATCCCGCGGGATCATACTACTGGGATAGAAAAGTAAAAAAAAACATTATTTTTTATTTTTTTTATTTCGTCGGGTTTTGACACACGGTTTACAATTATATTAAAATAAATATTTTATTTTTATGTGTTATTCACACATCTATTATTTATTATATTTTATTTATTTCTGTATCTATCCGTCACATCACTGATATCAGAACACCAGCGCTGCGACATTTAGTTTTAATTCTCGCAGGATCATGCTGAGATAATGAGATAGGAGCCTTTTGGCCTCGTACAAGACTTCGTTTTTATTTTAATTTGCTTCTTTTTTATGTTGTTTATGTTTCTAACAGTATGTTTTAGTTTAATTTGTGATCTCCAGTGTGAGCCCAATAAATATTTTTTCTTTCTTTCTTTCTTTCATCGTCCTGAAAAGGAAACAGATAGACAAAGTTGCTGTCGCATCTATACAAATAAATAAAGTGTCTGTTTGTAAAAAGTGTTTGTTTGTCAAAATAACAGCTTTTTACTCAATGCTTAAGAAAGTAAATACGGTACTAAAAACAAAAAAAAAAACTTATAATTGTTGTTTCTGTCTGTTTGTTTGTTCCGACTAATCTCCGAAACGGCTGGACTGATTTTGACGGGACCTTGACTGGCAGATAGCTGATGTTATAGGGAGTAACTTAAAAAAAAGTCACGTGGGCGAAGCCTCGGGCAGCAGCTAATTTATAATATAAGTATTGATAATTATGTACTTATTTACTTTTTTACTACATTATAGTCTTGTAATGTAAAATAAGACTTTATTTGCTATCAATTAACACGGAATAGTACATTACTGCAGCGGCCAGCAAAATGGCATTGATGGACGAACGTGTAAATGTGGGCCGAGGCACACATACGTGAGTCCATCAATGCCTGGTGCGGCCAAGGCTTGTATAGTGATTTTCTCATATATAATAATGCGCGGAAATTCAAACATAGTAATTTATTTATAAATTCCAAATTCAATAACGAACAACGATCATTTTTCACGTTTTCAATAAACAGCTTTATATTTGCAAGCCAGTCCTAAATTTAAATAAAACCTTTGATAAGTGGTTGCCCTCCTTGGTTGCCATGTTTCGGTGTAAAAGATCGTTCCATTTTTAAATTACACGATACATAATTATGAGTTTACTACGTAATTTATTTGGCCGCTAAACCACGACAGATATGGATTTTCATACAACTTTTGGCGGCGGCTGCTCGCATGTATTTGGCCAGTACAGCAATTACGATTTATCTCGAAAAAGGTTGTCAAAATAATGCTCAAATTTCCAAGCATGTTTGAGAAAATATATATAATTATTTATCATACATCCACGTTACGGGTTACATTACATTACGTAGGTACAAATCCAAGCCAATTGAGACACTCCTGACCTTGGCAAGGTCATGCGGACCGCTGGGGTCACTCTCACGACCCGTTATCCTGTTTACGATCGGTAGTCACATAGTGGAGCGGGATTTATTTGCAAAAGATATATCGGTTTGCAACATAGGTGGCAGAGGCAGAGGTGTACCCACATTTTTCCAGTTATGTTTAAGTCCCGTGTAACAGGGGGCGAGCCCATTGCCACCAACCGGGCACAAATTCAGACTCCGGGCTGCTGAGAAATTCCTGATAAAACACAATAACACTTTAACCGGAATCAAACCCACGACATCACGCTCAGCAGTAGTGCTTGGTACAACTAGGCCAAAGAGGCGAGGATGTTAATATTAATATATCTATGTAAACATATATTCGTTTGTATAATGTACAAATACGCTAATTAGCAGTGCCGTGCTATCGTATAATTAAGAAACATGCGAGATCTATAATTATGCCAAAGATTGTGGGTTAATGCTGGGTATGTATTTATGAGTAAGCCTTTTTACTGGGCCAAATTAAATTAGCTAGCGATACTCCGCATACGTGATGGATCCAAATACGATAAAATAAAAAATAAAAAGATTCGATAATTTTTTTTGGGTCAAGGACTGCTTGTAATGATGTTACTTGAAGTATAGATAAACTACGATCACATGGCTCGCCCCTCCAAATTACTGTTTCAATGTGTGTAGTCACATCCTTACGAATAAATAAATCCTTGAATTATTTTTTTGGTCGACGGCCATCTCAGTACACACAACATGCGTTGCGCTTTGTAAATATTTTGACAAATACTTTCAAACGTTTTGGATTTTGCAGGGGCGGGGCTTGTTATCGTAGTTTATCTATACGAGTTTAGTTTTGGTTTATCGTGTTGAGATATCAAAACCCATCACTTCTGTGAAGTTTACTCAAAAAACATTATTTTTAAACTGATATCTAAGTGACTACACTACCTGCGGTTGATGACCCCAAAAAAAACCCATAAAATTTTATCATGTTTTGCTATCGATAACCATCACGTCTGCGGAGTTAGCTAATTTATATTTGACCCTGTATAAATAAACAAACCTCGACCGGGTGGTAACGCCAGTGGGAGCACGAAATAGCTTCTACCACGTGTAAGAAACCTGGAAGGTTTTACACAAAAAAGTTAGTCTAAGTATAAGTTAAGTTAGTATAAGAATAAGTAGTATTTACAGGACCAGTCATCATGGCCTGGTGTGTGGGTGCTTGGTGATGGGCTATCCAGCATTGGATATCTTTTGGCTGAGTACTGATGAATCAACATCGAGTGTTAATGAAAAAGAGGTGAAATTCTCGTATTTTAAGAATGTTGCGAACATTCTTAAAATACGAGAATTTCACCTCTTTTTTTCCTTGCAAACGCATTAATCAATAAAAAATACCTCCAAGTTTTTCACATTGATCGTCACTGAGCTGGGATTGCAATTAGATTTTGAACGTTTCTAATAACGAGAATTGGCGTTCAGAAGTCCAATGCTGATAGTAGATACGAACACGTTACCCTCTTTTTAAAAGCTAGCCCTAAACACAGTTGAGATTATAGCCTATTTTTAAGCCAATTGAAATGTTGATGGCATAATTATGAGGGAAACACAGGGGCCTTACTCCCGAAAACGATTCGAGTTTGATTTTGTTTTCGATTCGAACTCGTTTCGGATCTGAACTCGATTTAAAACCTTGGGCCTTACTCCCGACAGCATCGAGTACTGAATCAATCGAATTCAATGACGACGAGATTCGAAATAAATGACGATCCATACTCTTGAAACCGACATTAGCGCACGATCGTGCGGTGGTTCAAAACGACACTAATTTCGATCGAAAGATTCGTTAGAATCGAAAAGTTCGTACTCCACACTCCATCTGACAGTTGTGTCGAGTAGTTGAATCAAAACTAAACGTCAAATTACTCGATAGCAAAGAAGCTACTTTATGAAGATCGAGTGAGATTTTTTTGTGTTCTTTACTGCTTTATTTCTTCAAAATCTTTATTATTATGGCTCGCCTTACTTTGTTTTTCAATGTTCTTGAGAAAACATCGTATGGATCTTCGTGCGAAAAAAAATATGAATCGATATAATACCCGGGGCTATAGAAATGGATTCGGAAGAATTTCGAAGAAGTTATAGTTTCTCGAAGGAGTTGTTTGATGTGTTGGTAGAAGATTTAACACCATACATGAAGAAATTAACCAGACGAAGTGACATTTTCATTAAATGCAAGGCGAGAAGCCCGAAAGACTGACAAACAGTCTTACCAAGGGGTATCGTATTACCCAGTTACTGGGTTGTGGAGGTCGGATAGGCAGTCAACATAATCAGCCTATAATGTTCTCACTGCTGGGGCACAGGCCTCCTCTGTGTGAGAGGGAGTAGAACGTAATCCACCACGCGGGCCCAGTGCGGGTTGGTAGTTTTGACATGTCTTCGAATTTTTGGTTCTAGGACATGCCACCGGTGTCCTCACGATGTTTTCCTTCGCCGTTTTGAGAGCAGTGGTGATGAAATAATTTATACAAAGTAAAGACCACTGTCAGGGTTTGAACCTACGACCTACAACTCGTAAGTCGCTGTCGTTACCACTGGGCCACCCACTGCTCTCAAATAGGCAGTCGCTCCTTGTAAAATACTGGTATTCAGCTGCATCCGGTTAGACTAGAACTAGAAACCGGTGGCATGTCCTAGAACCAAAAATTCGAAGACATGTCAAAACTACCACCCGCGCTGGGCCCGCGTGGTGGATGACGTCCTACTCCCTCTCACACAGAGGAGGCCTGTGTCCCAGCAGTGAGAACATTATAGGCTGATTATGTTGCCTGCCCATCTGATCCCCACAACCCAGTAACTGGATAATACGATACCCCTTGGTAAGACTAATTGTCAGACTTTCGGGCTTCTGACGAACCGTAACGACTGTCAAAGATACACGAATGACAGCCGGGACCAACGGGTTAAACTTAAATATATAGGTACATAGCTATATTTACTCACACAAATATGAAAATATACCAAATACTTACATAATTTACTTTTTATTTACACACACATAACATAACATCACGCCTGCAGTCCCCGAAGGGTTAGGCAGAGGTGTACCTATAATACACCCATATTTCGCCAGTTATGTTTCAGTCAACGTGTATGTGTGGACTTTTTATTTGAAAACAAATTCACCTTGCATGAAATGGAAATGTCACTTCGTCTGGTTGATTTCTTCATGTATGGTATTAAATCTTCTACCAACACATTAAACAACTCCTTCGACAAACTACAATTTCTTCTAAATTCCTCCGAATCCATTTCTATAGCCCCGGGTGAAGCTTATATCGACTCATATTTCTTCTCACATGAAGATCCATACGATGTTCTCTCATTCTTGAGAGAAATTGAAAAACAAAGTAAGGCGAGCCATAATAATATAGAATTTGAAGAAATATAGCAGTAAAGAACACAAAAAAATCTCACTCGATCTTGATAAGGTAGCTTCTTTGCTATCGTGTAATTTGACGTTTAGTTTTGATTCAACTACTCGATACATAACTGTCAGATGGCATGTGGAGTACGAACTTTTCGATCCTAACGAATCTTTCGATCGAAATTAGTGTCGTTTCGAACCACCGCACGATCGTGCGCTAATGTCGGATTCAAGAGTATGGATCGTCATTTATTTCGAATCAAATTCGATTGATTCAGTACTCGATGCTGTCGGGAGTAAGGCCCCTGATTTGAATTTAGAATAGAAGAAAACGAACAGGGAGTCAGATTTACTCTGTGGCTTAGTGGTCTGACAGCGGTATGTCATGATGTAAAAACGTAAAATCATTCCATAATCATTATTATTTTAACGGAAAGATATGTTTTATTGAAGTATCTCTCCCACAATACCTATCAACCTTAATTCCCACACCACAATCATGTTTACAAGGAATATTCCGCCGTATGAATAGTAAGTGGCGATGCGTAACGCTCGTAACAAGTCGCCGCGTCCGGTGTGCCCACACCTTTATCTGACGGCCGCCGGTCGCCTCCGACGGCAGCTGGATCCTGATTGGTGGACGTTATTGTTGCCACTACTAAGGGTGTTCTATCAGAAATAAGGAAAATGCTAAACCAAACGAGTTGCACAAGGCTCTTAAAGGAGTGGCTCTGGAAAGATTTTGGAGTCCTGCCATTATTCTTTGTGTGAGGAAATTGTTTCTGTTCTTTCAGTATGATTAAATTAAAGTCAGGTAACTATACATAGATGTATAAACCGGAGTTCCGTGTGATGCCGGACGTAAAGATATAGCACCATACTATTTCTTCCCGTGGGTGTCGTATAAGGCGACTAAAAGACTTACTAGAGAATGGGCACCAGCGTTCTCTACGCATTTTAACACCATACTGCGATCGCCAACCCATCTGCCAAGCGTGGCGATTATGGCAACCCCCCCTTGGGGGAGGCCTATGTCCATGGGTGGACGTCTTTCAGCTGAAACTATGTATTAACCCCTAATAAACCGCTGTGTAATAAGATATGGGGTGGTGCCTCCCTGGCAGTCACCTGTCCCGCTATGAATGTAGCTGATTGACTTTTATTTTGTGTAAATTGTGTAAATGCGAAAAAATTTATCCTTGCATTTTGGTGGAAAATATAAGGAACGGTAAAGAAATTATTTATTCTGTAAATAGGATCTCAAAATTATTTTTACAAGTCATGTTTTAGAAAAAGCTAGTTGTAGTTAACATTTCCTATCTGACTGACCCGAAAAATGTTAAGATTGCCCGTTTGATTCTGTTATTTTACAAAGAAACCATATTGTACTTAAAAAGAGAAGGAGAAAACAGAAAACAAAGTGAGTATCAACCGGTAGTAGGGCCAATCGACACGTGCATCGCACAATAAGGTGCGGAAACAATTACTTACATTGTATCAGAAACGTGTCCAACGCCAGCAAATTGAACGTAGGTATCGAAGTGCGCGAACTGACGCACTGGGCGGTCGCTTCTGTGGACTTGTATAATCATTTGAGAATTAAAAGGTGTTTGTTAGGTTGCTCGTAATTATAGTTGAAAGAGCTATGTATAGCTATAACGAACGACGTTGTTACCATCGTTGGTAGAACATGGCTGAGGCTGGCACAAGAGCGTGGGTTGTCACAAGAAAGAGAGGTCTATGCGAGGCAGTAAATGAAGACGGGCTTTGGATGATGATGATGTCCAGCGGTCGAATCCTATGAAATCATTCGAAAAAGAATTTGAGTTTCCAACAGGGTGAAGCGGCGGTGGGCGGACCTTGTCTGTCAAAGACCCGATGACCGTTGGAGCAGACGAGTCCTGGAGATGAGCTCGCCTATTGATAAGCGTATAGCGTGCGTGCTTGGGAGTTTTTTCGCGCCACTTCTTCTTCCCAGCTAAAGCACTAGGAAGTGGTGAAGGGCGGGCGTTATGGGGGACTGTCTTATATTTAATTTTGACATTATAAAAGTGCTGATTCTTAGCCCAGTTTGATTAAATTACTTTTGATTTATCATAGAAGGCTAATAGACGAACATCTCTGCACTGCCATCCAATAGACACAGGTGAACATTATCAAATGAGTACCGGTAAGGTTTGTCATCGCAGATGATCTCGGTGTTGAAATTAAATCTGCAACTCTGCATCTCAGCTTATCAATCAAGTCGTCATACTTCAATTTTTACTTTCCGCGTTAAAAATACCTCAAAAGCGACAACAAAACAAATCCATGCAATAAAATGCAAACGCATCATAATACTATTTGCGGTATCTCTTCGCTCGTTCGCTCGTTTAGTTCAGATAAGCTGACTCGTCGCTTTACCGCTCACTTCGCGAATTAGCGAGCGAATGACAAGCTCTTTACTCTTTACGCAATTGTGGAGATAAAAGGAGGGTGCATGGTTAAAAATTAAAAGGGAAAATAACTTGTGTGGGGTTTTAGCTGAATTTAGTCACTGAAACTGTTAAATTGAATATGCTTTTCTTTCTGCTGGATAAACTTTAGGCCTAAAAGATATAGACTTTTATTATTAGCATGTTCCCTTAGAAACAGTCTTAACTTTAATGATTAAGTAATCGTTTGCGGACTGGACACCGCTGTACAATCAAAACAAAACGAAATTAAACAAAAGTAAACTAATATAAACACAGATTAGGCTACGTAACGCTGAAGCGAGAGGTTCTATACCACAAGACAAACAGAGATAGAAAATGCAAAACTGAACTAAAACAGAAAATCCTTGAAAAGTGGTCCAAGCTAAACAATTCCAAACCGCGTTGTTTAATTAGAAATTGAGGTCTATAGTACGCCTACTATCCGAATTTCGCCCAAATATATGAACTGACGTGGGCGAGGGGCTAAATATGCAGGATTTATGTCTGTTCTACCTGACGCGATTAACGAGAAGAGAGTAGAATTATAGTAACTAGAAACGATTTGGGGAGCAAAGAGCAGCTACTGTGCACTTCGGATAGTTTTGTCGCTAGGTTATGAGCGAGTGCACGAGTGTGACGAGTAGAATGACTGCCCAGTCACTTGCTGGTATGTGAATGTATCAAGCGAGTGTCTCTCAACAAGTGTTCTCCCCGCCAAGCGAATGTCGCTGAGCGAGTAATTTCTTTGATAGGTTTTATCGCTGCGACAAACTCGTGTAGAGAATGTTCTCGCCAGCAGTGAACAGTCATTAGCGGCGGCGATCTCTCGCGGCGATCTCTCGCGGCGATCTCTCGCGTGAGGGAGAGGCAGGGTTCGCGCCCTCACGCCCCTAGTCGCCGCAGGAGACGTCCTGGGCGTCGGGAGTCGCGAGCCGATTTCCGGCCACCGTAGGCGCGGGCTTGCGGAGGGTGAGCGATGGGTAGCTCGCCGTCCGATAAGGACGAGGCCCGGGTCGACGGCGCGTCGTGTTCCACGCGCGCCTCAAAGAGACGTCAGCACGAATTGACGGGGTCATTAAGGCCAATGCCTGCCAGGGTTGCGAGTTTGTCCGAAAGGGATATCGTGGCCCTGGCACACAGGCAAATGAAGGAACACGGGTGGGTTTTAGTCAGTAAAAGTCTGATACGCCCTCCCGCTCTGCCCAGCGCGGGAGAAGTTATTTGATAATTTCCCACCCAAAAAAAAAAAAAAGGCATGAGAACCGTAGAGCATAGTTTTGTCGACGGAAGAGTAAAGTCACAGCACACAATTTGTAGTTTTTAATTTTAATTTATTAATTTGTTTCAGACACAAGTGATCCATATTTTTGTTAGTATACTTATGAATTATGTTAGTAACCAAGCTTTAAATACACACTACAATTATACTATTATAACTAAAATTAAATAACAGATGTACCAACTCACATAAATAAAATCCTGAAATTCATTAAAATGGAATTTTAAAATATCTAATGACCATCATCAATATTATTAATAAAATTAAGAATTTGACTAAAATCATAAAACAATAAAATAAGAATAAAAATGAATAGGTAAATAAAAATTAATATAATTTGATAAAATTATATTAATTTTTATTTACCTTTACCTCGTTTCTTCAGTTCTCTTTTTTTATCAGTTTCTCTTTTTATTCAGTAAAATAACATCAAAAAAAAAAATGCAATTACAAACTTACATTTCCAGTTGGAATATTGACCGTAGCGTATATCGACCACAAGGTCCGTTAAACCTAGCTGGAATAGAAAACTTTCAGTTAAAACTACATACTCAATAGTACGCTAGTACAACTACAGTATAACGTAGTATTCGAAAAGATATTAGAAATTACAACAATAGACTAGCTCAGGATGACTTGAAAATAACTGCTTCTTGAAAATAGCAAAACCAGGTATTTCTAATCACAAGTCATGGATCACATATTTATAAGATGGCAATGCAATGGTAAGAAACAAATGAATAGATCAAAAATATTAGATATATGTACAACATTTTATAAATCCCTCTACTCCGACAACACTCAACCACCATCAAAACCGGATTATTTCTGCCCTGACAGTATTCCACCTATAACCGGATACGAGGTTCATGTAGCCCTCACTAAAATGAAAAACAATAGATCGTGTGGCGAAGATGGTATTAGCACAGAATCACTTAAAATAGGTGAACCTATTCTCCTTCCATATATCACCCAGCTCTGTATCAGTATTCTCCATTCAGGTAGCTTTCCTAAAGATTATTATCACTCTAATATTATTCTGCTCCACAAAAAGGGTGATAAATCCGATAATCATAATTACAGGCCCATTAGTTTAATATCACATGTCTACAAAATAATAGAAAATCGCATATCTGGCGAACTAGATAAACATCAACCTCCAGAGCAAGCAGGCTTCCGGTCTAGGCTGACCTTTCTACGACAGATCATTTGCATGCAGTCAACCAACTCATAGAAAAACATCAAGAAATAAAATCCCGCTGTAACTCGCTTTTGTTGATTATTCCAAAGCTTTCGACAGCATTTCACACACATCCATTTTTGACGCCTTAAGCAACCAAAACATTGATCCGACTTATATAAATCTATTACGCAACGTTTACAAAAATAGTACATCTGCAATAAAAATTGAAACCACGGGTCCAAAATTTAAAATAGAGAAAGGAGTCAAACTCGGTCGGGCGACCCGCTATCACCTAAACTGTTCACCAGTACCCTCTAAGAAATCTTTAGGAAGTTGACAGCCAAATGGAGGGAAAGAGGCATTATCCTTGGCGAAGCGAGACTGATAAATCTACGATTCGCCGACGACATCGTTCTCTTTCATCCTCAGTCACTGAACTTCAACGGATACTCCAAGAGCTTAGTAATGCAAGCCTTGAGGTTGGACTGAAGATGAATATGTCGAAGACCAAAGTTATGTGCAACGAAAGACTTGGAAGCATAAAAGTAGACGGGGAGACAATACAACATGTGCAGGAATAACTTTACTTGGGCCAAGTAGTCTCTTTACAAGCGAGGCAAGATAAAGAAATCACAAGACGAACGGAAAACGCCTGGAGGAGCTACTGGTCCATGAAGGAACTACTCAAGGGTGAGTTACCTATGGCACTGAAACGCAGGCTCATGGACATGTGTCTTCTTGTTGTTCATGTGTATTCTTCCCGTCTTAACCTATGGTGCACAGACTTGGTCTTTGACTCCATCAGTCCAAACTCAAGGTCTGCCAACGAGCAATGGAGCGCAGTATACTAGGCGTTAAATTAACTGATCGTGTTCGAAACACAATACTGCGCTCCAAAACCAAGATAGCTGACGTGGCTCAAAAGGCTGCCCAACTTAAATGGGACTGGGCAGGACATGTTTGCCGCATGCCAACTGTGGGCCCAAATGGCACAGAATTGGTGCCCTGAGACAATGCGACGGGGTCGCGGCAGACCACTCAGGAGATGGAATTGGATAGGTTCCGTCAAAACTGGAAGGAGGACGCGTGGGCTCGCGAAAGATGGAACGAGGGGAGGGGAGGCCTTTGCCCAGAAGTGGGACAGCATAGGCTAG
The DNA here is from genome assembly GCA_963921375.1 of Tiliacea citrago. Taxonomy (NCBI): domain Eukaryota; kingdom Metazoa; phylum Arthropoda; class Insecta; order Lepidoptera; family Noctuidae; genus Tiliacea; species Tiliacea citrago. The sequence goes on from OY992796.1 coordinate 24,375,156, forward strand.
AGAAAAAAAAATCGGCTTTATTACTTTATAAATAGAGTGGTTATTGCAATGGATGTAAAGTTAGCATTTATGGTCGTTGAAATGCGTGTGGTAGGTAGGTATTTGATATTTTTGGGTCTAAAGTTTAGTATTGAAATGTAATATCCGCACGCCCGTTAAATTGATTTAATTGTTATTTAGAATATTTTAATTTTTATTTTAACTAAAAACCTTTAGAATTAAACTCATTTTTTATTTTACATGCAATGGCAAGCCGTTTGACAACGAGGGAAAAAATAATACGGATACTACATTTTTTCTCCGACGATCTTCGCTAAAATTTTAAAGATAAATCTTCCTGTATTGTTTTGGAGGTTAAATGAGTTACGAAAAAATATTAATTAAATAAAATGTTAATCTCATCATTTTCATTAGAAATTTCGCCATTTTTTATATTCACTTATTAATTTTATGTCAATGAATCAACACCTCAACAAAAAATAAAAAGAGCGTTCTATGAAAAATAACTTTTTTAAATTTCGCACGTGCCTAGACAACAAATTGAGAAGATTATTGCACTCACTTCGGTAGTATTGTCGTCTCTCTCTTTTGTACGAAGCCGGTATTGTTATCCCGCTCTAATTTTCCAGTTTACGCCTGCGCGTTGAGAGTTTTCCCGAAAGATGTGGGCCAGTCGAAGCTTCGTATGCTGATAAAAATTCTGCGAAATGTTTAGGGGCTTCCAGTTATGTTTTTTTTTTAATTCTTGTATTGAATAGAAATATTGAGACAACGAAGGCAATTTGTAATTTGCCAACATAATATTTAGGTATTTGATTTTTTTTTCATGTCATGGGCAAGTTGTAAAATAATTGACTGCGTTATACATTTACGTTACATCAAATCATAAAAAGATCTGAAGATAATATAATATTTCGAACCCAGTATGAGGTAGCCTAAAGAAGCTATTATAATTTACAACAATATCAGTTACGCAAGAGGGGAGGCGCAGTATACGTAGCTTCGATCGTCGGTCGAGCCAGAGTCAGCCTCTGGAACCGGCGAGATCTCCCGGGCGAACGTCGTGTACGGACGAAAAATCCCGGAAGCCGGACAAAATTCGATCAGTGCCCTCGTAATAATTAAAAAAGTAATCGAACTGTCAAAAAATGTGTCTGCCGCGTTTCAGAGCTGTCACATTTGAATTTGGAATAAATTTCTTTTTTATTCGGCCAGTGTGAGAGTGAAGGTTCCGTGTGTGATTGTGACCTTTGTTTTAAAAAAAAAAGCGAAATTCTTTATTGTTAGGTACGGTAAATTTTTGAGTTGTAGTGTGGTGTCAATTTGTGATATCCGTTTCGGACCATGCGATTTACGGTAAGTTAATGAATAAATTACTTAGGTATAATTTATTGCGATCAGATTTTAAAAATGTTCATTGTACTTTTTTTAAATAAAAATATGATTAAATTAATCAATTGTGGCTAAATTATAACAAAGAAAATTTTACGTTTGGTTTATTAAATTTCATGGTTAAGGCAACAAGTAGCAACTTATCTTTACGGGTTTCTTGAAGGCAGCAATGCAAGCAACAATTGCGCGGTCTACATTTATGTAACTAACGTTGACTGTGCTTTCGTCAGGTTGAGACCTCTTTGACCATAAAAGGCTGAGGATTTGAGTTTATCTCGTCACAGTCTTACCGGTTTGCCTGATTGGAGTTTTCAGTCGCTTATGAGATTTTCTTTGCTGAAATTTTAACGGAGTTTTCTTGGTTTACCTCATGTACAAGTGTGATTTGTGATGTAAGAATTTTATTGTTTTTTCTTTCCATTAATAGGGTCAATTGTTTATTGATTGACGGTACCTTTGCTATGTTAATTTAAGCTGCATTGTAGTAGATAATTAAGTACTTGGCTGCGGTTCCAGTGCAATAATTTAACTTGCGATATGCGGTCAAACATATTTTTTTTAGTTATTGTCAATAGATTCAATTGATTGTATTAATAATTAATTGATTTACGCATTTGGCATAACAAAGCCACTATCAAAATAAATAGCTACAATGAGCTTTGACAAAAACAATATTTATTTTGTAGCAACGGTTTACAGGTAAAATAAAATGTCACACCCAGGCGCATCCCTATTACGTCAACTGTGAGTGCTGGCATTCTAAATTCAAATTCTACTATGCTAATGTTCTGTTGGCGCTGGTGCTGGGAACGTTACAGCAGTTGGTAAAGTAACGATTACTTACTCTTATCTCAACGCTGTAACTGCCTTGTAATAACGTATTTTATATCGACGACCCAGGCAAATTTTGGGTTGGCTTCCATCTAACAAGGAGTGACTGTCATTTGACCTTCACAACCCAATTGTAGGGTCAATATCAATACCATTATTATTGTAAGCCATCAACGTGTTGCCCAGTAGGTAACTAGGTTGTGGAGGTTATCACCTCCTTCTGCTGCGAAGCAGTAATTCTCGCGAACGCTTGAGGGAGAGGCAAAGTTCGCGCCCTCGCGCCCCTAAATGCCGCAGGGGATACCCCCCGGGCATCGGGAGTCGCAGGCCGATTCCCGGCCACCGTAGGCGCGGGCTTGCGGACGGTAAGCGATGGGTAGCTCGCCCTCCGATAAGGACCAGGGCCCGGGTCGACGGCGCGTTGTGTTCTACGCGCGTCTCTATGAGATGTCAGCACCAACTGACGGGGTCCGATAGGGCCAATGCCTACCAGGGTTGCGAGTTTGTCCGAAAGGGATATCGTGGTCCTGGCACACAGGCATCTGAAGGAACACGGGTGGGTTTTAGTCAGTAAAAGTCTGACACGCCCTCCCGCTCCGCCCAGAGCGGGAGAATAATTTCCCACCCAAAAAAAAAAAAGATAGGCAGGCGTTCCATGTAATTTACTGGTATTCAGCTTCACCCTGTAATACTGGAAGCTGATCCCAACATAGTTGGGAAAAGGCTAGGTAGATGCTGATAGTGTAATCAGTTGTTAAGTTTTTGGTACTTACATCGAGCGAAAAAAAAACGGAAAAAAAACTTAATCGTCTTCAAAAAAAAAATTACTTAACTTTATGAATTAATATTATCATAAACACGAAATTTACCAACAAAAGCTTTTAAGAAAAAGCTATCAAATATGAAAAATGGTTATGCTGGCACCGACCTCAAAAAAAATTGTAACTAGGCCCCTAATTTGTTTCCTACCGCCTTTTGATTTCGTTTTGTTGATAAATTTCGTGTATATAATAATAAATCTATAAAAATATTAGATATTTCATCATTTTGAATTAATTTCATTTTGAAGTCGATTTTTTTATTACTTCTTTTATTTTGTTAAAAAAGCTAAATAATAACAAGCGCATGTGTCGATCGATCAGGTTAAGCTACGCTTGCCGCGGTTGGTCCGTGGATGGGTGACCATCTTTTCATACCAAGATTCCTCCAGGCCTCGGAAAGCACGTTAAGCCGTTGGTCCCGGCTGTCATTTGTAGATCTTTCACAGTTGTTACGGGTCGTCAGAACCCCAAAAGTATGACAACCACTCTTACCAAGGGATATCGTGTTACCTAGTAACTGGGTTGTGGAGGTCAGATAGGCAGCCGCTCCATGTAAAATACTGGTATTCAGCTGCATCGGGTTAGACTGGAAGCCAACCCCCACATAGTTGGGAAAAGGCTATGTAGATGATGACTTTTTTATTTCGTAATTTTAAGTTTTACGTAAATACTGGAATATTTGTTTGTAATTTTAATTTCATTTATTTATTTGTATCAGACACAAGTGATCCATATTTTTGTTAGTATACTTAAGAATCATGTTAGTAACCAAGCTTTAAATAGACACTACAATTATACTATTATAACTAAAATGAAATAACACATGTACCAACTCACATAAATAAATCCTGAAATTCATTAAAATGGGATTTTAAAATATCTAATCTAATAAATGACCATCATAATCATCATAATAGTAATAAGTAGTTAATATTTTAATTTTCTTATGATGTTTCTAATATGCACTCGAATTTGGCCAAGGTTTTGAGATGTTACCTTTGACACCACGCCCGGCCCATAGCTCGTATCAATAAGCCAGGCCGTCACAATTAGGTACACGTATTAGTCTATATCTTGAAAACTAGTGACCCGATTTTGATGAATCCTGCCCTGTTCCCTAAGCTGAAGTAAATATAAGCAAAAAAAAAAATTGGTCACAATCAGATTTATAGTTTCAGAGAAATGCGTGGACAAACACACATACATACAACCGTCGTACATACATAAAAATCGTCTTATCATAAATCGTCATACATACACTTATAAACATATTGTATAGGAATTTGTTTGGAAGCCCTAATATATTATCTTATGTGAATATAATGCAGTTCCAATAATATTTCATACATACCTACATATCAATTTTATAACCTCGTTTTTTGAAGTCGGTAAAAAATAAGAGACATTTGGTATGCCAGAGAGAGATATCTTTCTTCTCTCTTTCACTGTCAATTCTCGTCAAATGATCGAATCGCCGCGACAAGCAGTTTATCTTCAAAAAATATAACAGTCACAGTCATGTATGAAGTTTCAAGGCTTATTATATACTATATGTATATATACCCATTACCCTACCTATTTACTTATAATGTGTTAAATAATATACATTTCGTTGATATTTCGCCAAGGTAGGGAAGGTCGTCCCAATAATGTAAGTGTATATTATCAGCCAAACCTTCTCGAGGCTCACATCGTACTGTATGGTATACATCAATATTGGTATATTGGTGACCTTGTCAAGGTTAATGGTGTTTGACGTCCCATGGTCCCACCTGGTTCAGATCTTTTTGGTAAAAATCTGTTAAAGATTTGAGTTTCTTTGGAAAAAAATACCAAAAAACATAACAAGATCCATCCACGAACAAAAATAAATAGAGACCACACTTCATATTCCAATATCTTTGGGGAAGCTTAAAATACTCCGGTTTCTGGAAGATCTATCAAGTCTGAATAGGTAATTTAGTAATGGCAGTAGGCAGCTTGGCTGCGGGAGCCTGGCTACGGCGGCCAGGCTACGGCAGCTAGGTTACGGCAGCGAATCCAACATACGACTTCTGATTGGAGCCCGCGCACTAGGCAGCCAAAAATGTTCTTAATATTCCGGCTGCCGCAGCCTGGCTGTTGCTACTTGGTTGGCTAGTGCGCGGGAGCACTTACTAATTAAAAATCTCTATCTATTTTCATTGCTAGGTGAATAAAACAACAGACAATCAAATCACCAGACGTAAGGTTCAGCAACAGAGGGGCAATTCCCGTATTTTTAAGAATGTTAGCACTATAATCTCAATCTATCAAAAATACCTATAATTTACCAACATTTTTGACATAGATCGCTGAGATGAGATTGCCGCTAGATTTGAAACATTCTTATATACTTCCTTTCACAAATTGGCTTTCAAATCCCTTGAAATAAGGTTTAACAACAAACTTGCGATAAACATCGTCGTTTTGTTGGGTCAAATCATTTATGGCATGTACCTACCACTTGTGAAATTAATATAAGCCAAATTTCAAGGTTAACTTGACGGAATCCTAACCGCTTCAATAAATCCATTGTATACGAATGAAGCAGGGCCTTGGAATGGGTCTAGGAAGCCAATGTGCGCCGAGCACAATTGATATTTCCGACCGTACGGGATCAGGATCAATGTCTCGAACTATCAAAGCCCAGTAGCTAGGTATAGAGAAAATACTATTTAGACTGAGAAGTGTACAGCCGAAATAAATATAATAGGATTATGAGCTGAATCATTTCGTATTTTTCTTTAGTATACTTTTCTTGGGAGCTTTGTCATAATCACTATTTCTAAAGGGACGGATTCTCAGACGAGCGGTGGCCGCCACATAACGGGCGCACTGACGGCCTTCATGAAAATGTTGTTGCCGGGGTTTGACTTTACGGTGTCAAAAAACATTCTTCAGGGACACCAACTCACATACATACATAAACTCACGCCTTCTTCCCATGGGGGTAGGCAGAAACTATAGAACGTCACCTGCTACGCTCCTTACGTTCCTTTTGCTTCGTTTACGTCCATATATCTGGTCATACACGCACGCCGGTTGCGAGTACTACGCACCTGAATGGTGAATTTTGGATTTAGTAAGTTTTTTTATTTGTATAAAGCTATAATGCTTATAATATTTTTGCACGCCTTAAAGGCAGAATGTAGAAGGACTCTAATATTATTTGTAACATCTGTTTTGTAATACCTACATTCTTAGCAAATAAATATATTCTATTCTATTCTAGTCTGACCTTTCTGCAGAACATCACCAATTAGGTCACTATATGTCCTCCTAGGGCGGCCCCTCCCGGCGTTTCCAGTCATCTCTGCCTTGTAAATACCTTTTCTTAGTCGCCTGTCATTGCAAATTACCTTGAGGGGCTTGTGACTAAGTACTAACAGCCGCATGGATCGATCGATCAGGTTAAGCTACGCTTGCCGCGGATGGTCCGCGGATGGGTGGGATTCCTTCGTGCCTCGGATAGCACGTTAAGCACGTCGTCCTGGCTGTCATTGGCTGGATCTTTCACGGTCGTTACGGGTAGTCAGAAGCCGGAAAGTCTGACAACCAGTATTACTAAGGGGTATCGTATTACCCAATAACTGGGTTGTGGAGGTCAGATAGGCAGTCGCTTCATTTAAATACTGGTATTCAGCTGCATCCGGTTAGACTGGAAGCCGACCCCATGAGTGAGTGATGAATGATGAGTCGCCTTTCATTCATCGCGACACCAACTCACTTTCATAAGTAACGTTTCAGTGACGACATTCCACGGTAAATTGCGGACGCTATGTGGCGGCCGCCGTAGTTTTAGGGAACCATAGCTTTAGTGGCGGTTTCTATATTCAAATTTGAAAACTGTTTTACAACAGCGTGTTCCTGTTTTGTTCAAAATAGGAACACGCTTGTCTTTATGATACCATATTTAAAAAATATCATTGTTTTATGCCGAAACCGAGAATTGTGATCGAATCTCTCGAAAAAGAAAACTTTATGGTACCTACGTAGAAAGAGCCTTACCCTTCTCGTTTTTATCGCGTTCAAGGTGCCCGAGACCTTGATAGATAGGTACCTAGATAATACCGCGCGGGACCCATTTAGTACCTATCGTATCAGCCTAGCTTTTTACCCGACTGCGGTGAAGCCAAAAAAGGAGGGTTATGTGTTTGACCTGTATGTATGTTTGTCCATTCCTATGTTCCCTCGTAACTGCTAAACGGCTGAACCGATTTTGATGAATGATAATTATGTCATTAGATTCGTCTTTATTGCGCGAGTGTCATTGGGTATATTAAAAATCAAAATGGCGTATTTTTGGCGCCAAAAAGTGTGTTTTCGAAAAAAAAATATCTTCCAATCCTATCGAGTGTGGTATCAAAATGAAGGGTTTTAAAAGGTGAATACAAAAATATACAGAAGTCATATGTTTAAATGTAATTCAAAATAAATGATAAAAACTATCGCTATCTTTTGGAGTGTATGAATAAGAGGCCGTTATCTCCTGATTGTAAGTGAGTAAATAACCTAATTTACCGTCTTATAAACTAAAAAGTGTAAAATAAAAATAGTTAATTAAAAAATCAAAAACCTGACTGCGTAAAAAGGTCGTGGTTTCAGTGCCGTTAGTCGAAGTGCTCAGGTGCGGTTCAGTCAAGTGCTGTTGAAATCAGTGCTCTTAGTGGAATGCCTCGTTTTCTATACTAAGAAACGGATTCTGATGCGGTTTTCGACATAATTTAGAGAATTTATTCCAGGAGTTTTATGTGTATACTAACACATTATTATTAAACTTATATAATGACGTTTTGTCAAGTGCCCAGTAAAAGCCGTGCGAAGCAGGAACAGGTCGCTAGTACAATATAAAGTACCGCCTTGTAATTTGAACATTGCGTTACTTTGAAAGGTGATGGTTCATCATTTATCTATGATCGAAGGTCGTTGCAGCATTGGATGCAACGGTAAATATTTTTTTATCATTGTAATTTTTTTTCAATTCTTGACAGTAGCCAGTCTTTTGAAATATTGTCGATTCGTTTTCCAATTGAAGTCACTTAAAATACCTAGCTTGACAATTCTAATCTTCACGAGTTGACGATGCACGAGAAGAAGAATAATATAAAACCAAACACAAGAAAAATAAACATTTTCTCTATTCCTACTATAACAATTTCTGTTCTACATTTTCTAAAGCGAGAAGGTAATAAATAAATCAGCTGTTTCCAGCGAAGCGTGGGTCGACTGCCACAATGGCGCTTATTTTTTTCTACAGCCGCCATTTTCTTTTAGCGCGAAACAAATATGGCACGAAAATTGTTGTCATTAAGCTTAGGACGGACTTTTCCTCAAACTAGTGAGGGTTTGAAAAATAATCTTTGTATGTTGAAATAACCAGGGTGTGTCATTTTCTGGTAAAACTGTTTTTCTAAAAGAAAATATCTAGTTAAATGCATTAGAGTTGGAGCCTCGAAAAATACTCAATTCCAATCACATGGGACTCTTTGGCATTGACAATTTTTATTGGGATCTTTGAATTATAAAAAAAATTATACGTTATTAAAAAAGAAAACAGAGTATCTGGGGTGATCGTGGCAATTTTCCTGGCTATTCTTTGTGGCCGTTTGTGGGAGAGGAAGGGGAGGCCACATCTGTCACAATATACGTTTATAGCCTTTTGTGCGAGCGTGTGAATATAAATCTTTGTAGTCGGTCATAATGAAAAATCTAAGGAGATGGCTGGAAAAGTATTGGTTTGCGTATCAGTAAGTAAGTAAATATTGTTTCAATAAGGGATTGGTTACTAATGAGTACGATCCCTGCCCTTCAATCTAGGAAAATCTTGTATCTTGAAGGACAGTGTTCTTTAGTGGCATTTACAAAACATTTATAACTGCGTAATAATTCTGATGTTAACATATTTATTGAGTGGGTTCAACTGGTGTGTTGGGGTTTGTGCGTGAGTGTGGTATACTTAGCAAAAGACATACTGTCAAGGAAGTGAAAATTTTTGTATTTTAGTCGCTAATTTGTAGAATAAATAAGTTCCTATGTATAGCAATACTTTAGATTTAAGGAAGTAGGAAGTGCTTTTGCTGGGTAAAGGTATTTAGGATAACTGGAACCCTTCTGTCCTTACGTAAAATGGTTGATATCGTGTCAAAATCTTGAAAACTATATTGTGTACGACTTTAAAGCTAAATCGATAAACCCCCTCCTGTGGACTTACACATTATTGGCGTCCGCCTACTCCTTTGAAAAATACAGGTGAGATATTATGGAAGCTACGTTCGGGCCACCAAATACACAGGTTTGTACCTGGATTAACAAGGTATTCACCAACACCACATGGCCGACAAAATAACCATTTACCCACAATTTTGATATGACAAAGCACTTAAATCTAAAAAACCCCACAAAAAGGTCAAGAGGTAACGACTCTAGCACATTATCTGTTATCGCCTCCGTCGTATCGCGAAGCTTCAATATTTCATGTCTATATAGGACACAGCCCTTAGCTTCAATGATTTGTTGGCACACCCCGTGTGTGTAGGGAGGAAACAGTAGGTTAAGTGGGTTTACGAGGGTTATCTTGGACCTACCAAGAAATTAGGTCTTTTCTCTAATAGTCTAATATTGCCTGATTAGTAGTTTTAAACATAACTGGTGAAGTGTACGTGAGCAATAGGTACATCTCTGCCCAACCCTTCGGGGAATACAGGCGTGATGTTATGTAAGTTATTTTTGTTTTTATAAAGGCGAAAGTTTGTGAGTGTGTGGGTGTGTGTGTGTGTGTTTGTTTGTTACTTCTTCTTAATTTTGATAATATTTTGTATGGAGGTAGCTGACACCCTGGATTAAGACATAGGCTACTTTTTATCCCGATATTCCCACGGGATCGAGACTTACGCGGGTGAAACCGCGGGGCGCAGCTAGTGTTTAATAGTACCGTGTGTCACAACCGATGAGCTCCGGATCTACTAAGTTGAAATTTCGTTAACATGAATTTCTGTGACCCCAACATGGACGAGTAACGGAAATAAATTAATTTTGAATATAGGGTTCCCTTAGGGGGGAAAAATTTGTAAAAAAAAAAACAAATTGCTAACTGGACCGTGCCGTGTGACATATCAAGTGAAAGGACTTGTTACGAGTATTTATTTTTTTTTATAATTACAAAATAATCACCTTTAAAGTTATTAAAGAAAATATATGAAAACTTACCATTATCTCCATTGCGTAGCTTCGATTACCCCCCTTAATTCCGAAACTGCTGAGCCTAAAATGTTGAAAAAATTACAAATAATACTTACTAGTTCTATACTCATAGAGGACCTACAGGAAAACCTATAACAAGTCTATGGTCTTAAAATAACATGGTAAAATACTCAATATTGTGCGTACAAACTTACATTTGTAGTTGGAATGAATGGGGGGACATGTCTTTCAACTAAAATGTTAAGTTTGTTCTTGGGATAAATTACGGAACCCTTCATTGTGCGTGGTCCGACACGCCTTTGGCTGGGTTTTTGAAATTTGTTTTGCGGTGGACGCCTTGGTGTATTTCGACGTACGTAGTTTATTCTGAAACTATTAAAAGTTGAATTGTTTTATGAATAATAATTAATAATATTACGTGCATGAAATTAAATCAAATGTACCCAAAAAGTTGACTCCAATTTCAGCACAGATAATGCTAAAAAAATTGTCAATGTCTATGCGAGCACTAGGTTTTTAATTAGTTACCTAATTGCACTTGTAAATTAACTTGTTTTAACGAGTTTTTCTCGAAAGTTGCACGCAACTAAAAAAACTATAGTCTTGTTTCTAGTTACGTTATTCTGCCAATTACATAAAATACACACATATATTACATAAAAATACGTCTTCTTCCCATGGGAGGTGGGCAGAAACTACAGATCGCTACCAGCTACGCTCCTTACATACTCCTTTTGCTTTGCCTACGGTGATACGGTCATACACGCCGGTTGCAAGTACTACGCACCTGACCTTTCTGAAGAACATCTATACAAATAAATAAAATTGAAGTGTCTGTCTGTCTGTTTGTTCCGGCTAATCTCCGAAACGGCTTTACCCATTTTGACGGGACTTTCGCTGGCAGATAACTGATGTTATAAGGAGTTATTTAAGCTACTTTTATTTTAGAAAAAGCCACGCGGGTGAAGCCGTGGGCAGCAGCTAGTCACCAATAACATCAGTCTATGACCTATGTTACATACAATTTTAAAGACAATTTGAATCGCGTTACGAAACTATACTACTGTGTTTTCTATGTACCGTGATATTATCTATGTACCGTGATATTATCGCCTCTATCGGATTCTATCCGTCTTATCTTGGTACCTAGCTACCTATAGGTACAATATTACGTATCAACGCAACGGTCACAAAATGTAGCTCAAGGAGCTTAGCTAGATGTGTTGATCCACGCAAATACTGGGCTGTGATGTACGATGATGTGTGTCTATGTTTAATAATACTATACAGGGTTACTGGTAACTCGACGTATTCCTTGCAGGACGTTATATTTTGTGTTAGGTGTTTAGTTGTTTTATGAAGAATCCAATTTAAAAATCATTTACTGGAATTTAAGTTATTATCATAGCTGATGCCGTTGCAGATCTATATTATAACTAGCTGCGCCCCGCGGTTTCACCCGCGTAAGTCTCGATCCCGTGGGAATATCGGGATAAAAAGTAGTCTATGTCTTATTCCAGGGTGTCAGCTACCTCCACACCAAATTTTATCAAAATTGGTCCAGCCGTTTGAGCGTGAAGAAGTAACAAACACACACACACACACACAGTCACAAACTTTCGCCTTTATAATATTAGTGTGATGTGATAGTGTGATTAAAAGATCCAAAATGTTAGGCATTTTGAACCTTTTAACTTGGCAGAGATCACTAATGAACATTATATTTTGAACCTTTTAACTTGGCAGAGATCACTAATGAACATTATATTTTGAACCTTTTAACTTGGCAGAGATCACTAATGAACATTATATTTTGAACCTTTTAACTTGGCAGAGATCACTAATGAACATTATATTTTGAACCTTTTAACTTGGCAGAGATCACTAATGAACATTATATTTTTCGTAATTGTTGTCATAACTTTATAAAAAAAAAAACTCAAAACCACTGATTTTCGGTAGAACATTTGGTGGCTTAATTTGATGCATTTTAACTCTACTATGACGTCGTGCAACGAATATGTCGAGTTACCAGTAACCCTGTATTATGTCAATACTCTTAGTAGGGTTTCATTTTTAAGGTTCCGTACCCAAAGGGTAAAACGGGAACCCTATTACTAAGGCTCCGCCGTCTGGCTGTCTGTCTGTCTGTCCGTCTGTCACGAGGCTGTATCTCATGATCCGTGATAGCTAGATAGTTGAAATTTTCAAAGATGATGTATTTCTATTGCCGCTATAGCAACACATACTAAAAAGCAGAATAACATAAATATTTAAGGGGGCTCCCATACCACAAACGTGATTTTTTTGGTCGTTTTTGCTTGATATTGATAACGGTAACAGGTAAATATTCACAGAATATTTAGTTATATATTCATTTTAAAAATCAATAATTAAATTAAAAAAAAAGAAATATTTAAGGGGCAACGGCAAAAAAATCACGTTTGTTGTATGGGAGCCCATACAACAAACGTGATTTTTTTGCCGTTTTTATAGATAATGGTACGGAACCATTCGTGCGCGAGTCCGACTCGCACCTAACGGAAGGTTCACACAATCAATTACATCCGTCATACAGCAAAAAAACATCTTCAAACTTTACATAACAGAAAACAATGCTTTTATTGCCAAGAGGGCCTCAGCTCAGCATAACGTGAGATGACAACAGCTGTCGCTGATTTTAGGTTCCAAGAGTGCCGTACGCTAGAATAATAAATACAGGGCACTGTGTGTCCGTTTTAATAATTTAACAGAAGAAATTTGAGTTGATACTATAAAAAAGCTCATTTAAAACCAAATAAAATGCTTTGGCATAGATGTGTGTGTGAAATCATACATCCTACTGATGAAATACCAATACTTTTGAAGAAAAAATTACCCAAAATGAAAACATAAAATAAAATAAAACCGCCTTCATCAACACTACACACGCTTCATTATACCAAACAACATTACGTATATTTTTAATAGACTACACACCAGTTCCACTCAGTGTCCTCATGCATATGCAATAGCAATGTTCGTGTTCAGCCAGATTAGCTAAAAACCTCTCGTTTTTTAAACATCCAGCCGTGGTTAATCCTCTGCCATGAGTCGTGGAAATGTATCGATATTATGAGTTGGAAAGTATTTGATTTAAACTGGTAAATTTAATGCCATCAAAAACATAAATTGTAAAAAAATAATAATCTCGCAACTCAGTTCTTCTATCGTAAAAAGTTGTGAGATCCATATAATACCAAGTCGGTCAATTTATTCAGTCCCTACTTAAGGATCCTTCTGTCTTAAGTTGTTACTTAATTAGCTAACCTAACAACATCTTATAGTGACCATATTATTATCAATATTAATACAAAACTTTTTACAAAAAAAAAAAAACAACCAACTCTCAAAAAAAAACACTACAAAGTGAAAAATAACTTTAACTTCGGAAGTCGGTGTCTTTGGATCTGTATTTTAGTTTTTTGCCACCGACTTCCGAAGTTAAAGCTATTTTTCACTTTGTAGTGTTTTTTTTTGGAAGTCGGTTGTTTTTTTTTGTAAAAAGTTTTTTATTTTTCACTTTTTAGTGAGTCAGTTTGTAATTTATCTAATTTACAATAGCCTAATGTCAAATGCTCATCAACTTTTACAAAATATTGCTTTTCCCGATGCAGGGGTATTAATTGTTGAGGAGTTCTCCTGGTAAGAACCAGGAGAACTGATGGTGATTTCACTATATGCATTTTGACGAGCATAAATTGCTTATCAACAATATTAAAGTGCCTAATCGAATCGCAACGGTGAAATTCTTATTATTAAGTAGTTCCGGTGGCCATCTGTGGTCTTCATCATCAGTTTCACTTCACCAAAATAATGGTGTTTTCCGAGAGCAAATGCACGATTGAATATAAAAATTCACTGAAATCGCTATTGTATGCCTATAAAATTTGAGGATTTCCCTCGATTTCCATGGGATCCCCTCATCAGATTCTGATTTGGTGGCAATGGAACCACCTCGGGAGCATAAACTTCCAAACGAAAAATAATTTCCAAAATCCGTCGACAATTGACGGAGTAATCGGTCAACATACATACAAAAAAACATAGCCGTACATATAACCTCCTCCTTTTTGGAAGTCGGTTAAAAATCTTTTATGTTTTAAATAAATAGATTGACCTGGCCATCGCATACAACTCACAAGTAATACATATTCAATTAAATTAGATTGGAGAGTGCGATTGCCAAGTCTATCTATTTATTTAAAACATAAAAGATTTTTGATACCCAAACAGGCGCTTACCTTTCTTTAAATTATTTCATCACCACTGCTCTCAAAACGGTGAAGGAAAACATCGTAAGGAAACCCGCACTGGGCCCGCCTGGTAGATTGCAGCCCACTCCCTCTTGAAGAGAGGAAGCCTGTGTCACAAAAGTGGGAACATTATGGCTGATTATGCTATGACCGCCTGTCTGGCCTCCGATACCCCTTGGTAAGTTAAATGAGTAGGTTATTTTAATTTAATTTTAAATATGGATGGTAATTTAACAACAGCTTGCCAAAGTAGATGTGGCTTCACATTTGGCTCATGAGGTATTGCTTGGGATAGATGTATTATTTGCTGAATATAAAAACAAATGTCGAATTCGAAAAAAAATTGAGCCATCACAAAGTCATCGGTCCACCTTCTAGGAGGCCTTCCGACGCTACGTCTTCTAGTACGCGATCGCCACTCCAGAACCTTTCAGCCCCATCGGCCATCCGTTCTATGAGCAATGTCACACTGCCAATTAAGTTTGGCAATTGTTCGCGCTATGTTGGTTACCTTAGTACTCCTGCGGATCTTTATTTCTGATTCGATCACGTAGGGAAACTCCAAGCATAGCCCTCTCCATTGCCTTTTGGGTGCCTTCTAATAAGGACAATTGTGAGCGACCACGTTTCAGTGCCAACAAATAACAACAGCTAACTAAAACTTTAATAGGGGTCTCCCTTGTTTGACCGAAAGGAATTTGTCAAATTTTCACTTCCCAAAAAATTTCTCGCATAATTTCATTTGCCAAATTATTACTTAGCAAAAAATTGTAACGCAAACCTAATGTTTGACAAATGAACGTTTAAACTATAACTTGTTTACCAACTAGTACTTTTAACATTTTTTATTTAGTCAAATATTTCAGTTGGAATAACAGTTTTTACGCAAAATAATAATATAAATAAGTAATTAACCTAATCTAAATAGTTCAGATCCGGGTAACCTACTAAAAACAATCTCTTTTTTCTATTAATGCAAGTCGTTTCTGGCACTCGCCGGCCGCTGCCGCGGCACCGCTCGCTTCGCTCGCTCGGCTCGTGCGTAGGAGGTCACAGTTTTAACCTAACCTAACCTACCCATTTTTTTTTAAAAAGAAATTAACTTAATCTAAATAGTTATGTTCCGGGTAACCTACTAAAAACAATATCTTTTTTTCTATTAATGCAAGTCGTGTCTGGTACTCGCCGGCCGCTGCCGCGGCACCGCTCGCTTCGCTCGCTCTAAAACGTTTATTGTCTGAAGATTGTTTGCTGTAATAAATCATTTGATTAAAGACCAAATGCCATAATGACATTATACTAGGTAATATTTTGCCAAGTAAAAATTTGACCAAATGAAAATATGCGTACTAAAATCATTCGAAATATTGCAATGGTATAAAAAAAGGTTGCTAAAATTTGTTTGGGTAATGAAAATTTGGCAAAATCTTTTCGGCAAAACGGCAGGATCCCCTTTAATAGTAGTACATTATGTGGCGGCATCTACATCACCACATGCGAACTACGCATCACACTGACGTCACGCAAAATCCTGCATCGCGCAAGCAGAGTTTACCGTGCAGGCAGTTGCCTACCAGACACGACACCCGTCTGGTCGGAGGATCCTCCTTTTTTCTATGGAGCAGGAGTGAACTTTACACCCTGTTCCTCATACCTCTATACATATAACTATTCAGGAAAATAAATCACGCTTTTAAAATCATTTTTTTGTGCAAGGATAAAAAGAAACTGCAATGTAGCCAGATTTACGTTGTTCATTTCACTGTATCCACCCTTTCATGACCACATTACCATGAAAACACACTGTTCAGAAACAAAACAGCATTTAATAGTGTATCATAACTTAACATAACCCCGTGGGCACGAGCTACACGTTCAAGCGACACGCGTCCTGCGCTAGCGACAGCGGAGAAAACAAATGAAAAGAAGTTGTGTATGTTATCAGACGCTTCACTGGGTTGAAGGTTAATTTTTGTTGGTTCCACGTTTACACGGCACCGACAAAATTATTCAGGAATGAATGGCTCATTCGCTACTTTCATAATTTTGTTCAATTATTCTGTAGGCGAGTGAAAGATACTAAGTTCCGAAATCCAACATCGTTTGACCGGTTCACCTTAAATTATTTTTTCACTTTTGTTTAATTTTGTGTTCAGACGTTTCTTTTCAAGTTAAAGATGCCGAACGTAAGGCAAAGATGACAGAAAAGTGAAGTATCTGATCGGCTTAACGCGACTTGTAACTGGCGGAGCGACGGTACTCACACGAAGGGAACAAGTGAAGCACGCGCATGTCGCTTAACGCTAGTCGCTTCGCTCGTGGAGTCGAGGCTGTGAACGGGGCCTAACTTCGTGAATGGAAACATTTTCGTATTGTTCGGAATACGTCGATTATTCCGGTCGGAGGGTGAGCCAGCCCGTCATCTGTGAGATTAAATACTATGTCAGTTGTTCGTTCGTGCCTTTTTGGTAACTTCGGAATTAGTAGTGTGTTGGGACGTAAAGAGGCTTAGCTTGGTTTTGTGAACGTGAACATTATTGGGTGAAAAAGGTTTAAATATGATGTGAAACATGAAAATCTCGCACAGAACGAAATAATTTTAATAAGATTAATGCTAATATTACTTTTCACCTTGATTACAATCCCCGTTTTCACTAGCACTACGGCAGCTGATTCACGAAAGTAGTTGGGGGTCAGCTTCCAGTCTAACCGTATGCAGCCGAATACCAATAGTTAACATGAAGTGACTGCCTATCTGAATTCCACAAACCAGTTACTGTATCCAGTTAATATTGCTGATAAAATAATCCTTACAGGGTGACTTGTAATTTGACGTACCTATTCCTTCCGTGATAATGTGACCCATTTGCAACAATTAAGCATGGAGCCAGGGCGAAAATTTATGGGATTCAAGAAAACCCAATTTTTTATGTATTTTTGAAAATTTGCCAGAATTCGTCACTAAATATCACGGTTCTCTAAACTCTTAAATTGAATGGCCTACATTGTTATTCCATTGGGTACCTACTACGTTAACGTTAACCTACCGATGTAATCAAATTTTCTAAAACGGGGAAGACATCTTCATTTAATCAACTAAGTCACTTGAGCGAAACCGCGGGCACAGCTATAGTATCAAATGAAAAAATAACTAATGTAAGATTACACTCGGATCACCAAAACGTAATCTCTCATTGTTTCATTCCAAATGAAAATAAAAAAATAATCTGAAGATAAGTCAGTCTTTCCAACACCTTTAAAAGGATAATGAATAGATTTTAAAGTGTTTTCTTTCTCTCTTCAATATCATTATTGAAGAGAGAAAGAAAACAATCTCATGAGAGAAAAGAGAGGGAACATTCAAATGGGAATAAAGAGCAAAAAGGTACTTAATATATAATACTTAAAGCGTCGTTCCTCGGCTTTTGTTTCCAAATTACATTTTTATTGTTTCTGAAGGGCCTTCCTGAAACATTACAATTATTTTCATCTAATTAAATGAGCCGTAACAAGTAATTTTTGGTTGGAACGCTGATGCTAATCGAATGAGACTGTTTTTTTATGAACTTACAAGCTTTTGCTCTCGTGGAGTTCGGAATACGGGAACGTACTAGCGGTATAAAAAACGTGCGGTCGGGGACCCCCGTCAGAAACGAAGTTCCTTCCCACGTATGATTTAAAACAAAAAAACTACTACGCATTTATAATATTAGTTAGGAACTTAGGATTAGTTGGAAGTAGGATTTGGAAACTTTGTTTTGGATTTGCAATTGCTTATCCACTATACTACATTGATTCAAATCTTTCTTCTAGTCTGAATGGGAAAAGACCAATATCATCGACATTTCTCGATATGTCAAAAGCGTTTGACTTCGTAGATCATAAACTGCTTCTCTACAAACTGAATCGTTATGGTATTAGGGGAAACGCGTTACAGTGGATACAAACTTACCTAAATAATCGCCAACAATGCGTAGAGATATTTCGGCATACAATATCAGAAAAAAAAAAATATAGATCCGCCTATCGTCAAAACTCCTGTGGTGTTCCCCAGGGCAGTATAGTAGGACCCTTTTTGTTTTTGCTTTATGTCAATGATTTGCCCAACGTAACCCAACATTCATGCATTATGTACGCCGACGATACAACCCTTAGTATTGAACTCACCGATAACAATATCACCAAATACGAAAAAGAGATTAATGACACGTTAAACCAAATAATAGAATGGCTAATAGACAACAATTTACATGTAAATATTAGTAAAACCAAACTTATACAGTTCCAAGCTTACAATAGCAAACGTCACCAATTAGAAATAAGATATGCAAATAACGCTGTAGAAGAGGTTGAAAGTGCTACTTTTTTGGGGATAACAGTGAATAAATATTGCAACTGGAAAGTCCACATTGACAAGTTATGCACTAAACTGCAAAGATTTGTATTTGTTTTATACAAAGTAACTCGTGTAGCTGGTATCAATGCAGCACTTTTGGCTTATCATGGTTACGTAGCATCAATTCTCCGCTACGGCATCATAATATGGGGAAATTCGGTTGATACTATTAAAGCATTCCGAGCCCAAAAAAAATGTATTCGATCAATCAGTAAAACCCAACCATTACAAAGCTGTGTCCCGCTTTTAAAAAAAAAAAAATATTACCACTACCATCTTTATATATATTCGAACTCTGTATCTTTGGACGTAAAAACATGGCTTTATTTCAAGTACATAACGATGTTGTTATAAGAAAAAGTCGAAATATCCACAAATTATGTGTAGCCCAACAAAGAATTAAATTATTTTCCAATAATGTTTATTGTACGGCAATTAGTATTTATAATAAATTACCTAATGTTTTTAAAAGTCTTAGCTTTATGGCATTTAAAACGAAATTATTTAACTTCCTATTGCGTAAGTGTTATTACTCAACAAATGAGTTTTTAAATGAAAAATTTGATTCTAAATTTAAATTAGACGACGACTTGCCTTTGTCCTCCTAATAATGGAATGGAATTTCATTTTTTATGACATTGTATTGAATAATTTTCTACATTATAATTAATAATTCTTGACATTATAATTAATAACCCTGACATTGTATTTGATAGTAGTTAACGTTTTCTTAGACCTTGACATTGTATTTTTTTATTTTTTTTTAAATTTGATTTTCTTTAATAATTTATTGTTCTTCTACTCCTAATTTTAATCATTTGAAATATTTGTACGCTGGAAACAGCAGAATATTATGGACATCATATTACGTGTAACACCTTTATAACAACAATATTCTAACAAATAAATAATTACTTACTTACTTACTTCCTAATGCCGCGTACCGACTAATGCGTTTTATGCGCGCGCGGATTCGGCGCGCGTTGTATGTACTCCCAAATATTATTGCAATTTTGAGTCCTATGTTAATTACATAAAGCTTATTTTGAAATCCTCCTACAAACACCGCGTACGCGCAGCCTCCGCTCAATAAACGGTCAACACCTGCGCCACCTCCACGTCACTAGTGTGTCCTTCTATGTCGTTTGAAGCCGCGCTGTGACGCGGGCGAGAAGGATGCGTATTACCTTGAAGTACGATTTCCGCAGCAGAATTAATTTCGTAAATATAAGAGAGTGATATCAAGGTTTTCTATAACTTTCTTCTTTTTTAAATTTTTTATAAAGTTAATACGCAAACAGAAGTTTCTTCTTCACGGAGTACATGGTAAACAAGTCTGAATGCCGCAGTGAAAACGGATGAACTACGGACTAATAGAAACCCTAGCAGCTGAGTAAGCGCTGCGTGCTAGCTACGCGGCAGCCTCTCGGTGGCTGCGTGTTCGCGGCGCGTTCGTGGCGAGAAGGCAGTTGCGGCGTGTACGCGTGGTCATCAAAACGCGCCCTAAGTCGTTTTAACTTCATAAAATTATCATCAGCTTCATTTCAGCGAATGACGTCCACTGCTGGACATAATCTATCCATAATCGCCACGCTTGACAGGCGGGTTGGCGATCGCAGTATGGTGTTAAAATGCATAGAGAACGCTGCTGCCCATTCTCTAGTAAGTGCCTTAGTCGCCTTTTACGACACCCACGGGAAGAAATAGGGTGGCGCTATTCTTTACGTCCGGCACCACACGGACAACTTGATAAATAACAAACAACTATTCAAACATCACTTAGCAGTAGCGAAGCTACAACTTCCATTAGAGGGAAGCCGAAGAAAAGTTGTCCAGTTCACATAAATTCAAGATAACATCAAAATTACCTCAAAAATGTTAGTCATTCCTTTACTTTTCTTAATTTAACGCCATATAAATTTGTCGGAATTCTTAGTTAAAACAGAAAATGAAACTGCGTTCGCGATTTAGGATACCTATAGTCTATCCTAAAAACTCGTACGTACCTAGGTACGCGTTTTTTATCTTATGATTTACTTATTAAATACATGTAATGTGTACTATACTATGTACTATATTATTTAGTAATAGTAAACTCAGATAGAGTCTTTGTGCCGAAGGGAAGCCGATAGGAATGGGGTTGTATGAAGCCGTCGCCCCTGTCACTTAGGTACTTTTGTTTAGAAGTAGATATCAGTTTTGCTTAATAGCATTATCTACTTTAAATATTTCGTGTAGCAAGTTTTGAACTTGACCGTCGAGTTAATAAGATGCCATGCCGTGATGCCGATGGTGAATCAGTAGGTTTAGTGCAGAAAAGTTTGAACTTGACCGTCGAGTTAATAAGATGCCATGCCGTGATGCCGATGGTGAATCAGTAGGTTTAGTGCAGAAAAGTTTGAACTTGACCGTCGAGTTAATAAGATGCCATGCCGTGATGCCGATGGTGAATCAGTAGGTTTAGTGCAGAAAAGTTTGAACTTGACCGTCGAGTTAATAAGATGCCATGCCGTGATGCCGATGGTGAATCAGTAGGTTTAGTGCAGAAAAGTTTGAACTTGACCGTCGAGTTAATAAGATGCCATGCCGTGATGCCGATGGTGAATCAGTAGGTTTAGTGCAGAAAAGTTTGAACTTGACCGTCGAGTTAATAAGATGCCATGCCGTGATGCCGATGGTGAATCAGTAGGTTTAGTGCAGAAAAGTTTGAACTTGACCGTCGAGTTAATAAGATGCCATGCCGTGATGCCGATGGTGAATCAGTAGGTTTAGTGCAGAAAAGTTTGAACTTGACCGTCGAGTTAATAAGATGCCATGCCGTGATGCCGATGGTGAATCAGTAGGTTTAGTGCAGAAAAGTTTGAACTTGACCGTCGAGTTAATAAGATGCCATGCCGTGATGCCGATGGTGAATCAGTAGGTTTAGTGCAGAAAAGTTTGAACTTGACCGTCGAGTTAATAAGATGCCATGCCGTGATGCCGATGGTGAATCAGTAGGTTTAGTGCAGAAAAGTTTGAACTTGACCGTCGAGTTAATAAGATGCCATGCCGTGATGCCGATGGTGAATCAGTAGGTTTAGTGCAGAAAAGTTTGAACTTGACCGTCGAGTTAATAAGATGCCATGCCGTGATGCCGATGGTGAATCAGTAGGTTTAGTGCAGAAAAGTTTGAACTTGACCGTCGAGTTAATAAGATGCCATGCCGTGATGCCGATGGTGAATCAGTAGGTTTAGTGCAGAAAAGTTTGAACTTGACCGTCGAGTTAATAAGATGCCATGCCGTGATGCCGATGGTGAATCAGTAGGTTTAGTGCAGAAAAGTTTGAACTTGACCGTCGAGTTAATAAGATGCCATGCCGTGATGCCGATGGTGAATCAGTAGGTTTAGTGCAGAAAAGTTTGAACTTGACCGTCGAGTTAATAAGATGCCATGCCGTGATGCCGATGGTGAATCAGTAGGTTTAGTGCAGAAAAGTTTGAACTTGACCGTCGAGTTAATAAGATGCCATGCTGTGATGCCGATGGTGAATCAGTAGGTTTAGTGCAGAAAACTTTGAACTTGACCGTCGAGTTAATAAGATGCCATGCCGTGATGCCGATGGTGAATCAGTAGGTTTAGTGCAGAAAAGTTTGAACTTGACCGTCGAGTTAATAAGATGCCATGCCGTGATGCCGATGGTGAATCAGTAGGTTTAGTGCAGAAAAGTTTGAACTTGACCGTCGAGTTAATAAGATGCCATGCCGTGATGCCGATGGTGAATCAGTAGGTTTAGTGCAGAAAAGTTTGAACTTGACCGTCGAGTTAATAAGATGCCATGCCGTGATGCCTATGGTGAATCAGTAGGTTTAGTGCAGAAAAGTTTGAACTTGACCGTCGAGTTAATAAGATGCCATGCCGTGATGCCGATTGTGAATCAGTAGGTTTAGTGCAGAAAAGTTTGAACTTGACCGTCGAGTTAATAAGATGCCATGCCGTGATGCCGATGGTGAATCAGTAGGTTTAGTGCAGAAAAGTTTGAACTTGACCGTCGAGTTAATAAGATGCCATGCCGTGATGCCGATGGTGAATCAGTAGGTTTAGTGCAGAAAAGTTTGAACTTGACCGTCGAGTTAATAAGATGCCATGCCGTGATGCCGATGGTGAATCAGTAGGTTTAGTGCAGAAAAGTTTGAACTTGACCGTCGAGTTAATAAGATGCCATGCCGTGATGCCTATGGTGAATCAGTAGGTTTAGTGCAGAAAAGTTTGAACTTGACCGTCGAGTTAATAAGATGCCATGCCGTGATGCCGATTGTGAATCAGTAGGTTTAGTGCAGAAAAGTTTGAACTTGACCGTCGAGTTAATAAGATGCCATGCCGTGATGCCGATGGTGAATCAGTAGGTTTAGTGCAGAAAAGTTTGAACTTGACCGTCGAGTTAATAAGATGCCATGCCGTGATGCCGATGGTGAATCAGTAGGTTTAGTGCAGAAAAGTTTGAACTTGACCGTCGAGTTAATAAGATGCCATGCCGTGATGCCGATGGTGAATCAGTAGGTTTAGTGCAGAAAAGTTTGAACTTGACCGTCGAGTTAATAAGATGCCATGCCGTGATGCCGATGGTGAATCAGTAGGTTTAGTGCAGAAAAGTTTGAACTTGACCGTCGAGTTAATAAGATGCCATGCTGTGATGCCGATGGTGAATCAGTAGGTTTAGTGCAGAAAAGTTTGAACTTGACCGTCGAGTTAATAAGATGCCATGCCGTGATGCCGATGGTGAATCAGTAGGTTTAGTGCAGAAAAGTTTGAACTTGACCGTCGAGTTAATAAGATGCCATGCCGTGATGCCGATGGTGAATCAGTAGGTTTAGTGCAGAAAAGTTTGAACTTGACCGTCGAGTTAATAAGATGCCATGCCGTGATGCCGATGGTGAATCAGTAGGTTTAGTGCAGAAAAGTTTGAACTTGACCGTCGAGTTAATAAGATGCCATGCCGTGATGCCGATGGTGAATCAGTAGGTTTAGTGCAGAAAAGTTTGAACTTGACCGTCGAGTTAATAAGATGCCATGCCGTGATGCCGATGGTGAATCAGTAGGTTTAGTGCAGAAAAGTTTGAACTTGACCGTCGAGTTAATAAGATGCCATGCCGTGATGCCGATGGTGAATCAGTAGGTTTAGTGCAGAAAAGCCACATCCAAAATTTTTAAATCGTTCTGTATTGTAGTTATTATGACTGCCTGGTTGGTGTAGTGGTCGCAAGGGCTACAGCTGAGCGTGAGGTCCTGGGTTCAATTCTCAGGTCGGACAGTGTATATTGGCTTTTCCATCTGGAATTTCTCAGTAATAGCTCTGAGTCTGGATTTGTGTCCTGTTGATGGCAATAGGCTCGCCCCCTGTTACATGGGGCTTAAACATAACTGGTGAAATGTGGGTTTACTTTAAGTGCACCTCAGCCTAACCCTTGTCTGTGGTATTAAACCTAAAATCGTAAATATTTAATCATCAGTCATCGTTTAATATCGGCTCTGACTTTATCACGTGTTTGTTGTGCAAAATACCGTAAAACTCACGAATAACATCCCTAATGTACATTTCCGTCAGGGCTGCACATAATTTGACTGTCACTCGCACGCCAGCTGGCAGAAAATGTTTTTATTTCGAAAAGGGAACACGTGTTGTGTGGGAGGGGGCCGTTAAGTCCTTAAAACAAGGTTTATTTGGATAAATAATAACAAGGCCACCCAATGTTTGAAGGTAAACAGGAGGCTTTTTAAATAAAATCCGGCGGCAGTGGAGAGCGCACTACGCAAATAAAAAAAAATAGGGTAGTCTTTTTATTTTTGATGTGTGGCATCTTTTCTCTTGCTTTCTGTGGGAGTGATTTCGTGAAAAGAGCCGGAAGTGTGAACAGGATGTGACAGCTTGAGCATGGAATAAGTAAGTAATTTTTAATAGCATGGAATTAGTTAGTACTTTATTAGGTATAGCATGAAATTAGTGTAGGTACCTACTCATGTAATTAGTAAGTAGGTATTATACCAAGGTGAGATGTCAGATGTTACATCATATGCGACTACTGTAAAGGCTCGTACAGACTCGCGCGACATCGCGGGTGCGACAGGCACCGACAAAGAAATTGTGCTACTGGTATCGCGTCGCGCCCGCGATATCGCACTAGTCTGTACCTACGAGCCATAAGGCTCGCTCGTTTTTTGTATGTTTGCCTTTGGGTGACATACAATTTAATAAAGGGAATGCCCTATAGGGGTCACCTACACGAGATACTTTAGGTGTATCATTATGTTGGGTGATCCCGTTGCCGCAGTCCATTGTAGGTTGATTAACTTAGATATACTTTTTCATCTGACTATTGAGCGTTCTAATAGTGACCGACAAATCACCATTAAAAACACAACGATTTTCTTCTGTTTAACTTAGTAAAGTAAACAGATAATGTGGGATACCGTTCCTTAGCAGGTGACTTATAAGAGTAACTGTTCGATGTAACGATCCATCTTGATTGATAACTACTGTTTATTAAAAAATATTATATTTTAAATATAAGGTCTTGTTTCCCTAGTCTATTCTCCTCATTCACTAATCATGTTATGTGCTAACCCTAACACGCCGTAGGTGTACTTTATAACATAGCTAGCACGGGAGGGTTCGCTGTCAACCGCTCAACGATGATTGACACACGATTAAGTAGAATTGTGTGTGTGTGTGAGCTGTGAGATAAGTGGCTAAACATTGATTTATTTATAGAAACTAGTGGTCGCCCACTGGTCGAAAGACCCCTCTACTTACAATCTATATACCTGTAGATTGTAAGTAGAGGGGTCTTTCGACCAGCGTGTTATGGAAAGGGTATATGTAACATAATTATCTCAAAGGCTCGGATTCTTTTGGTGATAACAAACTACATGGCAACTTTTTTTTTAATAATACCGACATAGGTATAAAGTTAGGAAACATTTAACTAATAAAAATCAAATGTTTCCAATTGAATTCTACACATCAGTAGACCAAGTCAGCTGATCGGTACACGTTTTAATCCATTCGTTTGATCCCGCCGCCAATCGTGACGCCCGCGCCGCCGCGTGCCGATGCGGCGCCGTGTCGCAGAGCTGTGGCAAGTATGTGTGTACTAGGCGCAGAGACACAGATAATGGATAATGACCCTCGTAGTGCGGTGGCACGTTTAGTTATGATTTAAACAATAGAAATAAAAAAAATATCAAACATTTTCAAAGTTATTCTTTTTGAGCTGAAATTTTGTACAGAGATTCTGAACCAGATGCACTCTTCACCCTGTATGTATGGATATACCCTTTCCGTAACACGCTGTATAGTACTTACTAATTCCATGAGTACACCAATTCCATGCTATTATAATCAATCAACTCAGCCTATAGCAGTCCACTGCTCGACAAAGGCCTCTCCCAGGCTGCGCCACAACACCCTGTCCTCTGCCTTCCGCATCCAGTCTGTCCCAGCCACCTTTTACAAAACACAACAGCAGCAGCAGCAGACTTACTTACTAATTCCATGATATTTAAAAGTACTTACTTATTCCATGCTCAAGCTGTCACATCTGTCACCTATCTATCTTTAAGTTATGAGGCCCTGATACTACGTGTGTGTGTATCAAACCGCATGGTAGTGTGTGTTATATTTTTTTATGAATTTAATTGATTTCTAATGAATATTATGTAAAAACATTAGCTCTCTGCACTCCTCCTCCATATACTTTAACTGTGCCAAATACTCCTCCGTCCGCGTAATTTTTGGTAAAAAGGGTACAAAGTTTTCGCTTCACGTATTAATATAATAATGATACTGAAGGTGTTAGTAATTAAACGTAAAGCTCATTATGACGCAGATTAAAGAAACAGCTCATTATGACGCAGAAAAAGTATTTGATAAAAATGTAAGCAAATGGATAAGAAAAACTACCTGCAGGGTTAGCACGAGAACCGTAGAGAAGCGTTTTGTCGACGGAAGAGTAGACAAAGATGACGTTTCCGTGTAGACAGTAGAACATTTTCGGTAGGCAAGCGATTTCTATTCTACAGTAGAGTGTTAATAGAAATCGTCATGCTAAGCCTGCTGTGGTTGCTATTAAATAATGCCACTTACAAATTGACTTGTGCTTTGATTTGATTATTTCAAACTCAAAGCATTTATTTCAATTAAACCATTTACAGTCACTTTTGAATTGTCAAAGAGTCGGTCAGTTAGTCAGAAAGTTGAAGCTATTTGCCCATTCCAAAACGTAGATCTCTATGGAGAAGAACAGGCAAGAAACTCCAAGGACACTCTTTTAGATCAAGATATTACAAAATCCTGGGTAGGTACATTATTTTTGTCGCTTCTATAAGTGAGAACAATGTAAAAAAAGTAAAAACCAGCCAAGTGCGAGTCGGACTCTCGCACGAAGGGTTCCGTACCATTATCTGTAAAAACGGCAAAAAAATCACGTTTATTGTATGGGAGCCCCCCCCTTAAATATATTTTTATTTTAATTAATTATTTATTTTTAAAGTGAATATATAACTAAATATTCTATGAAAATTTCAAGCGTCCACCTGTTGCCGTTATCAATATCGAGCAAAAACGAGCAAAAAATCACGTTTGTTGTATGGGAGCCCCCTTAAATATTTATTTTATTCTGTTTTTTAGTATTTGTTGTTATAGCGGCAACAGAAATACATCATCTGTGAAAATTTCAACCATCTAACTATTACGGTTCATGAGATACAGCCTGGTGACAGACGGACAGACAGACAGGCAGACAGACAGACAAGCTGACAGACAGACAGACAGACGGCAGAGCCTCAGTAATAGGGTTCCCGTTTTACCCTTTGGGTACGGAACCCTAAAAATCAATTATTTAAAACATAAGATTAAAAGATTACAAATATGGCCTGGCAGTTAAGAGATGACCAGTCATTGCGCCATTTAAATAATTAAACCCGAAGTTCTAATTTTAAATCACCTTAAGGATGTTTTTCATTTGACAATTGAGGTTAATTTTATAACTGTTCTTCAATTTTCGGCAATGGTTTTCATTTACAATTTAATCATGTTATTCTAACAAGAATTGTTGGGCAAATTTAAGGATTTATAAAATTGAAACATACCCGCTCGATCGCTTGCGCGAAAAAAAATGGGTACCTTACTTTGCCAGTTACTTTGGACCGCTTACTGCGCGTTCTGCCCGCTGTTACTAAAACTTAATTTATGACTTGCTCGAGTGGAGTACTTTAAATGTTTTTACTGTTATGAGTAGTCCATGAGATAAGAAATAATGTGTGATCACTTTATTTAAAAAAATATGATTACAATAATATTTTACAAGTGTTTAAATTAAGAGTACCACCCATTTTAGCGACTTTTGTAAAACATAGGGGTTTTAAAAAAAATAAGATCAATAAGTAAATAGTTATTTATTTTATTCTTAAACAAGGTTTATTACTGTACATATTTAACAGTATTTGAAAACAATTTACATATAAGAATGTAGTAAAAATATTATGTAAAACCAGGTGCAGAATTCGCGGATGCGTAAAAGATCGTAACTTTTTTTAGGTATAATTTAGGCCACTTTACATTAAAACTAAAGTACATAGAACAAAAATATTACCACCTCTATAGAGGTCATTTTCTTCACTCTTAGATGAATATAATAGTTTAAAAGGGTTTTTTTTTAATATTTGTCAAATTTATAAATTAAAATAAGCGGCACATATTTTTGCCAATTTGCATTGCCTACCTAAATCTTTAAATTTGTAAATATAGACCGCCAAGCAATCATATTTACTCATACAATAAATAGGCCAAATCCTGACGTTCCGAAAGCGTCATAAATCTCAAAAATAAAGTATTATTAACATTAATAAAAAATTAAATAAAAACGGCTACATACGTAACCTGACTGGGACTTGAGATCAAGCACTTGACGCCCGAACCGCAAAGATGGCGGCCATTCTTAGCTAGGGTTGTCAATTATTACGACTTACTGCTTAAATTAAGAGAACAACATTGTGTAAATATATCAATGTTTTTTCTTAAAATCAAATTTTATTTATGTTATTTATTTTTGCATACATTTTAAATAGTTTTTAACCGACTTCGAAAAATGAAGGTTATGAATTTATAGAAAAAATAAAATTGTCATAATGATTAGTAAAATTTTAAGGTGTTGCGTTTAATCTTTAAAAAAAACATAATTAACTTAGACTTGAAAAAATTACTCGTCACCTTTCACCAACAAATAAAATAAAAATAAGCCAACAAAAAACACCGACCGCCAACCCTAAGCCAAAACACGTATATTGCTTCGCGCAACCAAAGCGGCAATATCAAATTGAGTAGATAAAAACTTACCGGGCGGTTTAATTTTCGCAATCTGTTGCAATATAAAGATCAATTTACACAACTTAATACCTTAAATTGAATAAATATAGTAAAATATCATTAATAATATTGTATGTTTAAGAAAAACATCGTATTTACGATAATATAGCAGTACAAAATTAAGTTTAGGACTACGACACTGCGAGTATGTTTTTAAATGACGATTTTTTAAATGTTGTCGTACAATGTACCTAAAAATATTACTTTAATATAAAAACACACACGTTAGAGATTAATTTAGTATATAAACATCAGCAGAAATCAGTAAAATAATAAACTTACGACATATTTTATCACCTCCTTGAAAACACTATGGCATCACTTCACTCACGTAAACACAACTGATGATATTTCGTTATTTTTCTACCGTGATGTTGGTAATATGGCCACACGTCTATGAGAAATATATCTGTCTTTGGTTTAAATACATACTACTACGACTCTATGCGTTTGGTATAGAGATTAAATTAAATTAAAAAGACTTCGTTGCCTTGCAACCACGGTTGCACGAAGCAAAACTGACAACTTTTTCTTTGCAACTGTGGTTGCGAGAAGCGATCGAGCGGAGATGAATGTGTTGTTAATTCCCTTTGGTGAGTGATGGCGTAAGAATTTAATTAGACTATGGTTTGATTAAACCTTTATCAGATACTTTAGGAACAGACTATAGGTATTTTTAAGCTTTTTGATGTGTAACCTTCCTCTCACTAATTACTTACTAATTCCATGCTATACCAAAGTTATAGCGTGGAATTAGTAAGTAATTTGTAATAGCATGGAATTAGTGTGCTCAAGGAATTAGTAAGTACTATATAGATTGTAAGTAGAGTGGGTCGAATTTCGAGGAGTGGGCGACCACTAGTAGGTAATGAATCATTATTCGAATAAATATTTAAGTATTTAGCTTTTTTAAATTATAAGTTTAATTTCTGTCGCTGCTCAGTTGTTTGTTACCAAGGTGAGATGTCAGATGTTAAACATCATATGCGACTACTGTAAGGCTCGCTCTTTTTTTCTGTTATCTGCACACATTGTTGTGATGCCTCACTATGTTACTAGATCATCTCTCTATCATCCTTTCCGAAAAATAAATTGCTCGAACTTGCTACATCCCTGCATTAATTGAGGCGTGACTGTTTCATGCACTGTTTTTATTGATTCGAAGTGGCAGTCCTGATTGTCATACCAATTAAGGCAAGTTTACGAACGCAAGTAAACGCGAACAGCGCCTCTAAACTGCGTTCAGTTTCTTTGGTGAAATTCGTGCTTAGTATAATTTTATGGTATGGATAAATCGGAAAGTTTGATTCCATTCTATCTAACGTTTCAATTTTGGTAGTTTTATTCAGATTTGTGAATGATAGTCGTTTCGTTTTATTCGCCTTAGAAGCTGCCTGTTACTTGGTTATCTTTCGATAGTGGTTTATTAACCTTATTTAAAAAAATATATAAGCGGTAGCTACTCATATCCAAAAAAATATGCCAGCCTCAATTCTCAGAATTTTGCATCGTTTGTATAAAGTCCGTCTACCAAACGACTACGTATAAACTATGTATAAACATGGATGTTTTTACATAAACACTTTATGTAAATACATAATAATATACAGTGTGTCGTATTTTAAAAACGTGCGTAGGTTTGACGTTAACCGAAACTGACATGTGACTGGCCGCCATTTTTCATTCAATACTGACACGTAAAGGAAAATACTGGGATTATTTTAGGAAGTGTTTTATTGACACAAAAAATAATGAACTTATTTTTAAAACAAAGTGTACTTTGTAAGCTTTTAAAATATGATGTTACGATCAATACACTAAGTAAAGGGAATGCTGTCACACTCACACATGATTTCTTGACATAATTAAATATCAATATTTCAAAAGCAATAACGAAAAAATTGAGCGAGCCTTACAGTAGTCGCATACGGTGTGTAACATCTGACATATCCTTGGTAATAAGCAACTGAGCAGCGACAGAAATAAGCCTCAAAATTTTAAAAACCTAAAGACTGAAATATTTATTCGAATTCATTAATAATGGTCGCCCACTGGTCGAAATTCAACCCCGTCTACTTACAATCTATATATTACTTACTAATTCCATGAGTACAATAATTCTATGCTATTATAATTTATAGTACTTACTTATTCCATGCTCAAGCTGTCACTTCCTGTTACACACTTCCGTCCCTTCTCACGAAAATGTTTTTAAACGCTTTCTGTGGGAGCACAGAAAGCGTTTAAAAACATTTTCCCGGAACTTAGTAAGAAATATTTTTGTGTTGTTTTAATCAAATGAAAACGTGCCCAATGAAGTGGTTATAATGACTGTACTGGAGAAGAAAACGACTGTCGAGATTCCATGTTGACCCTTATCTAACTGGTTTTACATGTTTCAAAACGTCCTCATAATCTATGGGCTTACGACGCCATTATTACTTTAAAATAACATAACTTAACAGCAAAATTAACACGCGTGATTTCACACAAGTATAAAACATAGCACACTACTTAGACATTTAAAATTAACAAGACTCGTTGCCTAGCAACCGTCACCCCTGTCGTCATAATTAGTGACGTTGGAAGCGCCCGCGTCAATTGCTCATTAGAACACCCTGTAAGTATATTAGAACAGCCTGTAAGTATATTAGCAGACACACCTAAGACGTGCGCAGATTTAATGAGCTACTCGTTATTGCGTTTTATAAGAATTATTTCATCACTTCGCTTTCATTTTGCGTTCTTTCGGACTTTTTTAGGGTTCCGTACCCAAAGGGTAAAACGGGAACCCTATTACTAAGGCTCCGCCGTCTGTCTGTCTGTCTGTCCGTCTGTCACCTGGCTGTATCTCATGAACCGTGATAGACAGTTGAAATTTTCACAGATGATGTACTTATGTTGCCGCTATAACAACAAATACAAAACAAAACAGAATAAAATAAATATTTACGGGGGCTTCCATACAACAAACGTGATTTCTTTGCCATTTTTATAGATAATGGTACGGAACCCTTCGTGCGCGAGTCCGACTCGCACTTTGCCGGTTTTTTCTTTTTGCTCGGCTGTAAGGGGTGTAGCGTGATGTTAAATGCGAAAATATTTTTTCAAATCCGACCAGTAGTTCCAGAGATGAGCCTGTTTAAACAGACAAATTATTCAGCTTTATTATAATTATTAAAGTATAGATTATTTAAGTAACGTGTTTTTAATAATGGATAATATGGTTGTGACTCCGCTTGTCATGTTTTTGATTTTCAGAGACGAAAAGTTTATTTAATTCTTCTTCCGATACTAAACTTCCTGTATCTGTAGGTAATTTTGGCCAATCGAGAAGCTGAATCTATTTATTATGTTTTAAGTGCCATGCGGTAGTCCTTATATTTATGCGTTTCCTTATTCTCATAATTTCTTCCGTCAGTCATAATAATCTGTATGATGGCTTAACATGTTGTCCAAAGTATGAAATTGACCCCATAATATGTACAAACAACCGGTGATCCGCTAAATAGTAGCAATCATTACTGCATAACTTAACACTTGAATCGATTCGTGCGGCACCCAACAAGCCACGAGCCACTCCAACAGAATAGATGATCTATTCACGGCCTACCTAGCACACAGGCAACTTAAGGAACACGGGTGGGTTAGTCAGTAAAAGTCTGACACGCCCTCCCGCTCCGCCCAGAGCGGGAGAAGCTATTTGATAATATCCCACCCAAAAAAAACAAGCTAAACAAGCACTGCGCTGTAAATAAGTAATTTCAAGCTAATTCTAACAGCGGCACTATATTTACAGCGATTGAGGCACCTGTCCTACCGCCGGCGATTAACGAGAAGCGACAACAGCTAGCAATTGATTTTCTTTGAAAATAAATCATCTTATTTAGATTTAATTTAAGTAGTAATTAGTATCGATTGTCTTCTTCACCCGCGCCGTTATCATTTTGTCCTTTTTAGGGTTCCGCCCTAAAAAGGACAAAACGATAACGGCGCGGACAGAGATACAGATTATTATGACTGACGGAAGAAATTATGAGAATAAGGAAACGCATAAATATAAGGACTACCGCATGGCACTTAAAACATAATAAATAGATTCAGCTTCTCGATTGGCCAAAATTACCTACAGATACAGGAAGTTTAGTATCGGAAGAAGAATTAAATAAACTTTTCGTCTCTGAAAATCAAAAACATGACAAGCGGAGTCACAACCATATTATCCATTATTAAAAACACGTTACTTAAATAATCTATACTTTAATAATTATAATAAAGCTGAATAATTTGTCTGTTTAAACAGGCTCATCTCTGGAACTACTGGTCGGATTTGAAAAAATATTTTCGCATTTAACATCACGCTACACCCCTTACAGCCGAGCAAAAAGAAAAAACCGGCAAAGTGCGAGTCGGACTCGCGCACGAAGGGTTCCGTACCATTATCTATAAAAATGGCAAAGAAATCACGTTTGTTGTATGGAAGCCCCCGTAAATATTTATTTTATTCTGTTTTGTTTTGTATTTGTTGTTATAGCGGCAACATAAGTACATCATCTGTGAAAATTTCAACTGTCTATCACGGTTCATGAGATACAGCCAGGTGACAGACGGACAGACAGACAGACAGACGGCGGAGCCTTAGTAATAGGGTTCCCGTTTTACCCTTTGGGTACGGAACCCTAAAAAAGTCCGAAAGAACGCAAAATGAAAGCGAAGTGATGAAATAATTCTTATAAAACGCAATAACGAGTAGCTCATTAAATCTGCGCACGTCTTAGGTGTGTCTGCTAATATACTTACAGGCTGTTCTAATATACTTACAGGGTGTTCTAATGAGCAATTGACGCGGGCGCTTCCAACGTCACTAATTATGACGACAGGGGTGACGGTTGCTAGGCAACGAGTCTTGTTAATTTTAAATGTCTAAGTAGTGTGCTATGTTTTATACTTGTGTGAAATCACGCGTGTTAATTTTGCTGTTAAGTTATGTTATTTTAAAGTAATAATGGCGTCGTAAGCCCATAGATTATGAGGACGTTTTGAAACATGTAAAACCAGTTAGATAAGGGTCAACATGGAATCTCGACAGTCGTTTTCTTCTCCAGTACAGTCATTATAACCACTTCATTGGGCACGTTTTCATTTGATTAAAACAACACAAAAATATTTCTTACTAAGTTCCGGGAAAATGTTTTTAAACGCTTTCTGTGCTCCCACAGAAAGCGTTTAAAAACATTTTCGTGAGAAGGGACGGAAGTGTGTAACAGGAAGTGACAGCTTGAGCATGGAATAAGTAAGTACTATAAATTATAATAGCATAGAATTATTGTACTCATGGAATTAGTAAGTAATATATAGATTGTAAGTAGACGGGGTTGAATTTCGACCAGTGGGCGACCATTATTAATGAATTCGAATAAATATTTCAGTCTTTAGGTTTTTAAAATTTTGAGGCTTATTTCTGTCGCTGCTCAGTTGCTTATTACCAAGGATATGTCAGATGTTACACACCGTATGCGACTACTGTAAGGCTCGCTCAATTTTTTCGTTATTGCTTTTGAAATATTGATATTTAATTATGTCAAGAAATCATGTGTGAGTGTGACAGCATTCCCTTTACTTAGTGTATTGATCGTAACATCATATTTTAAAAGCTTACAAAGTACACTTTGTTTTAAAAATAAGTTCATTATTTTTTGTGTCAATAAAACACTTCCTAAAATAATCCCAGTATTTTCCTTTACGTGTCAGTATTGAATGAAAAATGGCGGCCAGTCACATGTCAGTTTCGGTTAACGTCAAACCTACGCACGTTTTTAAAATACGACACACTGTATATTATTATGTATTTACATAAAGTGTTTATGTAAAAACATCCATGTTTATACATAGTTTATACGTAGTCGTTTGGTAGACGGACTTTATACAAACGATGCAAAATTCTGAGAATTGAGGCTGGCATATTTTTTTGGATATGAGTAGCTACCGCTTATATATTTTTTTAAATAAGGTTAATAAACCACTATCGAAAGATAACCAAGTAACAGGCAGCTTCTAAGGCGAATAAAACGAAACGACTATCATTCACAAATCTGAATAAAACTACCAAAATTGAAACGTTAGATAGAATGGAATCAAACTTTCCGATTTATCCATACCATAAAATTATACTAAGCACGAATTTCACCAAAGAAACTGAACGCAGTTTAGAGGCGCTGTTCGCGTTTACTTGCGTTCGTAAATTTGCCTTAATTGGTATGACAATCAGGACTGCCACTTCGAATCAATAAAAACAGTGCATGAAACAGTCACGCCTCAATTAATGCAGGGATGTAGCAAGTTCGAGCAATTTATTTTTCGGAAAGGATGATAGAGAGATGATCTAGTAACATAGTGAGGCATCACAACAATGTGTGCAGATAACAGAAAAAAAGAGCGAGCCTTACAGTAGTCGCATATGATGTTTAACATCTGACATCTCACCTTGGTAACAAACAACTGAGCAGCGACAGAAATTAAACTTATAATTTAAAAAAGCTAAATACTTAAATATTTATTCGAATAATGATTCATTACCTACTAGTGGTCGCCCACTCCTCGAAATTCGACCCACTCTACTTACAATCTATATAGTACTTACTAATTCCTTGAGCACACTAATTCCATGCTATTACAAATTACTTACTAATTCCACGCTATAACTTTGGTATAGCATGGAATTAGTAAGTAATTAGTGAGAGGAAGGTTACACATCAAAAAGCTTAAAAATACCTATAGTCTGTTCCTAAAGTATCTGATAAAGGTTTAATCAAACCATAGTCTAATTAAATTCTTACGCCATCACTCACCAAAGGGAATTAACAACACATTCATCTCCGCTCGATCGCTTCTCGCAACCACAGTTGCAAAGAAAAAGTTGTCAGTTTTGCTTCGTGCAACCGTGGTTGCAAGGCAACGAAGTCTTTTTAATTTAATTTAATCTCTATACCAAACGCATAGAGTCGTAGTAGTATGTATTTAAACCAAAGACAGATATATTTCTCATAGACGTGTGGCCATATTACCAACATCACGGTAGAAAAATAACGAAATATCATCAGTTGTGTTTACGTGAGTGAAGTGATGCCATAGTGTTTTCATCGTTCATTAATATTCGCTAAATAGTAGCAATCATTACTGCATAACTTAACACTTGAATCGATTCGTGCGGCACCCAACAAGCCACGAGCCACTCCAACAGAATAGATGATCTATTCACGGCCTACCTAGCACACAGGCAACTTAAGGAACACGGGTGGGTTAGTCAGTAAAAGTCTGACACGCCCTCCCGCTCCGCCCAGAGCGGGAGAAGCTATTTGATAATATCCCACCCAAAAAAAACAAGCTAAACAAGCACTGCGCTGTAAATAAGTAATTTCAAGCTAATTCTAACAGCGGCACTATATTTACAGCGATTGAGGCACCTGTCCTACCGCCGGCGATTAACGAGAAGCGACAACAGCTAGCAATTGATTTTCTTTGAAAATAAATCATCTTATTTAGATTTAATTTAAGTAGTAATTAGTATCGATTGTCTTCTTCACCCGCGCCGTTATCATTTTGTCCTTTTTAGGGTTCCGCCCTAAAAAGGACAAAACGATAACGGCGCGGGTGAAGAAGGCAGTGAAGGGTTCCGTACCCAAAGGGTAAAACGGGAACCCTATTACTAAGGCTCCGCCGTCTGTCTGTCTGTCTGTCTGTCACCAGGCTGTATCTCATGAGCCGTGATAGTTAGACAGTTGAAATTTTCACAGATGATGTATTTCTGTTGCCGCTATTAGATCAAATACTAAAATACTGAATAAAATAAATATTTAAGGGCAACGAGCAAAAAAATCACGTTTGTTGTATGGGAGCCCATACAACAAACGTGATATTTTTGCTCGTTTTTGCCCGATATTGATAACGGCAACAGGTAGACGCTTGAAATATTCACAGAATATTTAGTTATATATTCAATTTAATAATAAATAATTAAATTAAAATAAAACAAATATTTAAGGGGGGCTCCCATACAACAAACTTGATTTTTTTGCCGTTTTTAGGGTTCCGTACCCAAAAGTTAAAACGGGAACCCTATTACTAAGGCTCCGCCGTCTGTCTGTATGTCTGTCCGTCTGTCACCAGGCTGTATCTCATGAGCCGTGATAGTTA
Source organism: Tiliacea citrago (assembly GCA_963921375.1). Classification (NCBI taxonomy): domain Eukaryota; kingdom Metazoa; phylum Arthropoda; class Insecta; order Lepidoptera; family Noctuidae; genus Tiliacea; species Tiliacea citrago. Next base: position 24,412,705 of record OY992796.1, read on the forward strand.
GACAGTTGAAATTTTCACAGATGATGTATTTCTGTTGCCGCTATAAGATCAAATACTAAAATACAGAATAAAATAAATATTTAAGGGGGCTCCCATACAACAAACGTGATTTTTTTGCTCGTTTTTGCCCGATATTGATAACGGCAACAGGTAGACGCTTGAAATATTCACAGAGTATTTAGTTATATATTCACTTTAAAAATCAGTAATTAAATTAAAATAAAACAAATATTTAAGGGGGGCTCCCATACAACAAACGTGATTTTTTTGACGTTTTTATAGTAAATGGCCGGTTTTTTTATAGGTATGGAACTCTTCGTGCGCGAGTCCGACTCGCACTTGGCTGGTTTTTTTAGTTGTTATTTACTAACTACCTTAAAATGTTGTTTTATAAACCATGTTTTAACCATGATCATCTGCCTAAACTTTTCCTAACTATGTTGGGGTCGCATCGGCTTCCAGACTAAACAGATGCAGCTAAATACCAGTATTTTACATGGAGCGACTGCCTATCTGACCTCCACAACCCAGTTACTGGGTAACACGATACCCCTTGGTAAGACTGGTTGTCAGACTTTTTGGCTTCTGACGAACCGTAACAACTGTGAAAGATCTACAAATGGCAGCCGGGAACAACGGCTTAACTTGCTTTCCAAGGCACGGACGGGGTCTTGATATGTGCGTTTCAACATTCGGACAAATCTATTGAGGATTTTGTTATGTTTACACAGGACCTATACAATCTTTTGTACGTTTCTAGAGCGAGAAAATCGTTGACAGCTAGTCGCTCTCTCGTCAACAGTGGGACTGGTGCCTTACAGCGCAATACAGCACTTTTAGTCGCGGTGACAATTACGACAGGCACTAATTGTGATTGTTCTGTTTGGTGTACTTCGGACATGCAATGGTCCTGGGTAAATATGTAGTTGCAATTTGTTAGTTGAATTTGTGTAGTTCATTTGTTTTCGTGTTTATTTATTTACAGTCAGTTTGCTACTCTACTAAACCCCCTCGTATAATGAATCCCTTGGTAGTACTTCTTTATATTTTTGGACTCGACAAATTTCTTGGTCTCTACCTATATATCAACTAAGGGCCAGTTTCTCAAATGAAAATAATTGCAAAAATAATGTGACCAATTGTCAAGCATGCGTAAACTGCTGAGATTGTCTGTTGATAAATTATTTAACCAATCAGACCAGTTTACGCGCGCGCACTTTTGCGATCATTTTCGTTCGAGAAACTATCCCTAAGCCTATGTATTCCACTTACAACACCGATCGACTAAACATTCAACCGAAATACTTGCTCTTACACGTGTAAACAGTTTTTATTGTGCAGTAATAAATCACTTTTTGAAACCCCAATTGCCAATATTTTTTTCAATCTAAATTCTGCGTTATTTAAAAAAAAAAACCCTTCACATATTGAAGAATGCAAATAATAATAGACTCCTGAATTGAAACCCTCAAAGCTCAAGTTTCCCAATACAAAATATGTTACTAATATCGAGCAGAAACCTTTGTAAATTATCCAAGGGCGCCTTTTACAGTAACATAAGGGGTTTGCAACAAAAACCTCTTTCTCCTCTCTCGAAAATAAACCGTCGAGGTCCACAAAGGCAGCCAATTTCACCCTTATTTCCATTAAGTAAGATGTTGAGCAGAACCCTGTGCGAACAATTACTACCGAGAATTAGGGTTCCGTCGTTGCTTTTTTAGTAAATTGCTGCTGAAATTCTGTGGAGTTTGTTTTTGGAAGTGTTGATGCCTACTCAGTGTGTTTATTTTAATTGGTTGAAGGAGAAGTTTACGATGTATGTGGATGTGATACTAAGTTTGGTTGTTTTATTTTTTTAAGATTTACTGCCGCAGACAAGTAAAGGCCAGTTCAGATATAAACTTTATCGCTGTCGCGCTTGGTAGGCGATATCGCCTGTGAGCGCGGCGCGCGGCAAACGCATCACACCGAGTGGGGTATCAAAATTAAGGGTTTTAAAAGGTGGTTACAAAAATATATACACATAATATTATGTTAAAATGTAATTTAAATAAAAATGATAAAACACTATCCCGATTTTTTGGAGTGAGTGAGTAAGAGGCCGTTATTATAAGTGAGTAAATAACCTAATTTACTGTCTTATAATCCCAACTATAGTGTTAAATTAAAAAAAAAAAACTAAAAACCCGACTTCGTAAAAAGTTAACTTAAAAAAAGATGGAAACATGATTTATAAAAAACTATAAACAATCTCATGCAGTCGGAGGCATCTTCTTAACAATAACGACCTATTGCCTCCGACTCATGAGATTGTTTATAGTTTATATAAATCATGTTTCCATCTTTTTTTAAGTTCACTTTTACGAAGTCGGGTTTTAAGATTTTTTTAATTTTTTTTTTACATCCTGCATTATTCAGTAAAATCTCTGAGTGCACCAGTTAATCCTTATAATACATGAAATAACCGTATTATAAATGAAAATAACTTTCATATGAGGTCAGCGACAAACTGTTAAAAAATCTTAAATCTCTTTTATATTTATTAGAAAACTTCCAGTTTTTTAAGTTTATTTCTAAGTATTGTTCGGTACTCTTTGTTGCTTCATAAAACTTGAACATATATAAAGTTAAGAGCTTATTAACTCTAAGCTGCTTTGTTAAGACGAGCTTGTAAAGCATTTATTCTTAATTAGCCCTTCCATATATTTGAAAGAAAGAAAGAAAGAAAAATACGTTTATTGGCATTACAGCAAAAGATACACCTTATAACTATAAAAACTGAAAAAAAATATTACAATGCCAAAAGGGCTTTAGGTCAGCATAATGTCAGATGACAACACAAGGGTGGGTTGTTGAGTAGGTATTGAAGTTTTGTATGGGAAAGTTGATTATGTTTTCGCGATTACGACGTTGGTCCCATGCAGAAAGTTTTTCAGTTTGATGGTCTGTACTGTCCTCACCTTTAAATATGAGCACACATTTATGATACATTCTGTATATACTCGTATTAATAAATTATAAAATCAGCAGGTCATCACGAATATTGTCATTAGAATTGCTAAGATTTCCAATGTAAAGCAGATTGGTTGTAAAATTGTTCCTTCTTTAATGTGCTTGAAAACTTAATTCTAGTGATTGTCGAAAAACTGCATTGAAAATCTGTAATCTTGAAAAATATTAAAATGAGTCTTTTAAAAATTTCAAAGGTCTTCTTCTCCTTCCCCCGATGGAAGGAGAAGAAGACCTTTGAAAATTTTTTTTGGTCTTCTGGTACAGCGGCGCCAGCACGCTCTGTCCTGGGTTGTAATTGGAGTTAGGTTCTACGTTAAAATCTCCCTCTCGATACTGGACCACCATAAAGTCAAAAGTCAAAGTCAAAGTCAAACCATTTATTTCAAATAGGCACATAAGATGCACTTTTGAACGTCAAAATTTACAAAAAAAATAGAATTGATTCTAGTTGCCCCTTCCAAAAGGTAGTTTCGTATGGAGAAGAATGGGCAAGAAACCCCACCGGTACTCTTTTAAAAATGTTTTACAATATTTTGTTTGATTACATTAATTATATGATTATATGTGAAGACGATGCACCTAGAATAAAATTACTATACCATAATAGGTAAAACGAATTAAAAACTAAGCAATGAAAAATAACTTAATTATTAGATAGATACATGGTGTTCACATATTTACAAACACCATAAAAGTATGCTTTTCAAAAAAAATAAAAAAATAAGTCAGTGTGTGAGTATAGGTTATCACAGAATGTAAAATCAATATCATAAAAATAACAGATTTTACCATAAAAATAGCAACCAGTTTGATTTTGTCTAGACTCTAGATTGTCCTATGGAGCTGGACCAGCATGTTTCCAAGCATTCCTGTCCTGGATATAATCCTCTAACTTGTAATATGCTTGTTTACAAAGTGTACTTTTAACATGTGTCGGGGGTCTTCCACTTCCCAAGCGTTTTATAGGGATATTGATGACTGTTTTTACTGAGAAAATATCATCTCTGCTCATTACGTGGCCGTACTATCTAAGCCTACTTCTTTTAGTTTTCTACGTTATTGGGGCCACTCCGAAAGATCCTCTCACGTGCTCATTGCGCATTCTGTCCAGACGTGTTACACTGCCCGCCCAGTGCAGCATCTTCATTTCAGCTGTGTGCAATTGCTGTTCGTGCTTTTTTGCTGTTGTCCAGCACTCCATAAAACATTGCGGGTCGAACAGCCGATTTGTTGATTTTGCCCTTAGTTCGTAATGGCATTCGGGTGTCACAGAGTACTCCAGTTAGAGATCGCCATTTCAGCCATGTGGTGTTGACTCTGTGGCTAACATCTGCGTCGACGCGGGCACCGGTCGTAAGAACAGAGCCGAGGTACTTAAACTGGGTGAATCGGGGTACCGTAGTATTACCAATGTTACAGTTTTAAAGATCTTGTTTCTCTAACGTTTTTGTTCCATTTGAAGAATGTTTTCCAGTTAGGATTATCTGGACGATTAGTGAAAAAAATACTTCAAATGGAACAACTTTTTCTCTTCTTTTTTTTTTCCACAGTTCAATCAATGTGCCTAGCCTTTTCCCAACTATGTTGGGATCGGCATCCAGTCTGACGGAATACAGCTGATTACCAGTATTTTAAATGGAGAGACTGCCTATCTGACCACCACCCAGTAACTGGGTAATACGATACCCCTTGGTAAGACTGGTTGTCAGACTTTCGGGCTTCTGACGATCCTTAACGACTGTCAAAGATCCACGAATGACAGCCGCGACCAACGGCTTAACGTGCTTTCCGAGGCACGAGATGGTCACCAACCCTGACCAACTCTGGCAAGCGTAGCTTAACCTGATGGATTGACCCGTGCGGCTGTTATTACTTAGCCAAAAGCTTCCCTTTCGCTTGAGCTCGTCTTTTTTCACAGTTATATTGATAAAAATAAAACAGCGGTTTACTATTATTGGCAACTATGCTTGCCATTACAAGACCTTTGGGGTTTTCCATTGAATAAGGGTGAACGCATGTCCTATGGGAGTTATAGGGAAAAAGGTGCAATTGCCATAGAAGGGTAATAAAATCGAACGTGTGAACAGCCATCAGGGTGATAGTTGGCCGGTGTCACTTTGAGTAGACGTGTGTGTAAAGCTTACTTTTTTATGCTTGACGGTTTAAGTATCTCTAAATACTGGGCCAAATTAAACCAGCCACCTTTTTAAGGTCGGCGGTCCATCTAGCTGGGGGGCGCCCCACACTACGTTTGCCGATACGCGGTCTCCACTCCAGAACTCGTCTGTTCCACCGGCCATCGGTCCTTCGACAAACATGGCCAGCCCACTGCCACTTTAGCTTGCTTAGTCTGCAGGCTATGTCGGTAACTCCGGTTCTCTTCCGGATAACTTCATTCCTGATCTTATCCTTCAAAGAAAGGCGTTAGTAGGGTTGCTAATTTGTGGTGTTAGTAATTTGTTAGTAAACAAGACAAGTTACATAATAATTTACTTATGGTTTATTTCATGGTTCCCTGCAGGTGTACACCTACCCAGCACACAGTAAAAGGACTATCGTCCTTTTATATATATTGTTGGAGCTACCACGGACCCTGCTCATCATTGATGCAGTTCTTTTCCTTATTACGGCGAAGTAATCAACAATGGATGCCTCTACAAACATTGCGGACGCACTGCAGTACTGGTTTTCGAATACTACCAATTAGTTACCGACTTATTGGATAGCTCAGAAACTAAAATTATGCATCCCAAATGCCTGATAAGTCAGTAATTAAAATAAATTTTAATAGCGTTTAGTATTAGTTCAGAGGTGAATAATTGCACTCAACACTTCTTATATATTTCCTCGTTCAGAAATGCAAGTAATAAGCTACCTAAAGCTGTAGACACACAACTTCTAGTTAAAAGTTATAAAACTTGAGCTGAGGGCAACGGTTTGTGCTCAGTGAACTTTACAGCCAGTTTCACACCTGGGAACTTCAGATGACGAGGAAAGTCCATTAACTTACTACCCACGACCTCTAGTGACTGCACTGTAAGGACAGATTTTGATTTTTTTTCATTTGGTAGGATGTTGCGCGGTGGTCTCTAAACATTATATTAACTTTGCTTAGGTAGTTTTTGAGTTAGTTTCAATAATACGTATTTTTTCCACTTATTGTATGTTGATGATGTTATGTTAATAACTTCATGTCACTGTTGTTTACATAGCAAGTAGTGGCATACGAATTTGTGTGGGGAAGTACACACATCCATACATAAACTCACGCCTTCTTCCCATAGGGGTAGGCAGAAACCATAGAACGCCACCTGCTACACTCCTTACATACTTCTTTTGCTTCGCCTACGTTCATACATCTGGTCATACACGCAAGCCGATTGCGAGTACTAGGCACCTGACCTTTCGGAAGAACATCACCAATTTGGTCACTATATGTCCTCGTAGGGCGTCCCCTAGGACGGGGTGGGGCGGGGTGGGGCGGGGTGGGGTAGTACTACAACTAAAAAGGGGAAAAAAATATAAAATAAAGATTTACTGCTTAGGTATAGCGGGATGATAATCATTTTAAAAGGTTAGATCTGTAACTATCTGCTATATTCGTTCCCTATTTAGCCCAGTGAAGTAATGGAATAATTCAACTGTTTGCCTTACACTGGTTTATTATGTGTTCTCTCTCATCTCAGCCTCATTTCCTACGAAACGTATGGGAAGTTTTTTTGGGATTTCCGACTTTTCTAGTACTCAAATCTCAGTTGGTCCAGTTTTTGATCATTATAAGAAACGGGATCGATTGGCATCTACATTTTTTTTGTGAAATTGCCCATTTTCTTGCTGACTGTATATTTTTTTTCAAAATCTGTGAATGCAGATCAAAATGTTTCAAATGTTTTTTAAAACAGCCGTTCTTATATTTTGTCGTGATTGACTGCTTAGCTCCATAAAGGTAGGTAGATTATTTTTTTTTCGTGGGAAATTATCAAATAACTTCTCCCGCTCTGGGCGGAGCGGGAGGGCGTGCAGAATTTTACTGGCTATAACCCACCCGTGTTCCTTCAGATGCCTGTGTGCTAGGGCCACGATATCCCTTTCGGACAAACTCGCAACCCTGGCAAGCATTGGCCCTATCGGACCCTGTCAGGTGTGCTGGTGCTGACATCTCTTTGAGGCGCGCGTGGAACACAACACGCCGTCGACCCCCCACCTGGTCCTTATCGGACGGTGAGCTACCCATCACTCACCGTCCACAAGCCCACGCCTACGGTGGCCTCGAATCAGCCTGCAACTCCCGACGCCCGGGGCGTTTCCCGGGGCGACTAGGGGCGTGAGGGCGCGAATTTTGCCTGTCCCTCACGCGTTCCTCCACCTCCTTTGCGAGCATTACTGCTTCGCAGAAAGAGGTGACGGCCTCCCATGCACTCTCACTTCGAACCATGGCCTGAACCAGGGCCGGACGTGAGAGATCGCCGCAGCCGATCGCCTCCGTGAGGACACGGTGGTGCCCCGCCCAAGCCGAGCAGACCTCCACCGTATGCTCCACCGTGTCCTCCGGGCGATCCACACAGTGGTGACACCCGGGCGTTTCCTCCTGCTTTATCCTGAACAGGAACCTCCCGAAACAACACAATTGTGGCGTGCCCAGCGCTGGTTTGCGACAATCGCACTCTTCATGTCGCCATGAGATCCCGCCGGAGCTCCATCCGCTGTGCCGATGTATTATTAATATTTTAAGTTTGTTACCTTAGTTGTCAACTATATTTGTGCACTAGCTGCGCCTCGCGGTTACACAAATGTCTTGATCCCTTGGGAAAATTGGGATAAAAAGTATCTTATGTCCTAACCCAGATCATGGTCAACGCACGTGCCAAATATCATCCAAATCTGTTCAGCCGTATTAGCATGAAAGCGTAACAAAAAAAAAAAAAAAAATTCGCATTTATAATATAACTAGCTTTTGCCCGCGGCTTCGCTCGTGTTAATTTATAATTTGACAATCAATTCGGGTTGTACTCTGCTTGTTGTTGGCCGTTGCAATCATGGGGTCAAAACGGAACAGTATTCTAGGACGCTCCTATACACAATGTTGTAAGTATGTCCTTCTATTTGGCGTTAAAACGTATAAATTCTGGGCATTGGACACACGCGAACATGCTACATATAGCTGGCCATAAGAAAAGCATGGCTTTTCCAAATGCTATCTGCAATGTATGCCCTTGCTCTTTATTAATTGTAATAGCAAAACTGAGTTTTATTGGAAACTGGAGTCTTTTAAATTGAAATGGTAGGTCAGAGGGAAAAAAGAAAGGTGGAAGTATAATAATCATTACACTTTCCCCTTTTTCCACTCCAGTTAAAATAGTGGCACCGACTATATTTTGCCCTAATTGTGTAATCAGAAGCCTCATCCCATTACATAATCGGGGTGCACCTAAATTGCACATAAGCATAACTGGTACACCTAATTTTAATTGAAGTTTATGCGAGGGTACACAGCTCTAGAGAATTTAAAAATTCAGCGGGATATGAAGTGCTTTGTTCTGGGTCCACAATGGTATCTATTGACAAATACTCCTTTATATCTCCCTGCACCTTATTCAAAATGTCAGTGTTTATCTGGTTAGTAGTTTCGTTTTTAGATGCAAGGATTGCTCTCGTACATAGCCATTGTTCAGAATTTAAATATACTTGTAAGTCTGGGTAAACTTTAGCAATGAGTTCCACACTGCTTTCCACCGAATTAAAGAATTCTCCCGTCAGTAAAATACAACCATCAGCATCCGTGTCGAGACGTCCATCGACAATTTTCAACAGTGTCTCTGCATAATATCCCGAATCTGCGTCTTTATAAAGGTGCACTCTCATATTCGTTGCTAAGCTTATTTTTTTACTTTTGGCCATAAGCTTGATGACTTGACACAGGCTTTGAATTCATCTGCAGGTGTGCCTCTCTGGATCACCGGTAGAGCTTTTGTCGGAAGTCACCAGTCAGTAAAACTACCATGACTCCCATATTGTCATGATGATCGGTTCAGCAGTTTAGGGAGTGAAAAGGAATCAGGCAAACAAACTTAATTACTTTCGTATCTTATAGTTAGGATGATGAAAACCTGGTCTATCGGCACTCTAGGCTCACACAATTTATCAGGTACTTAAAGAAAAATAAACTCATAGCACACTACTAAAGTTATAATTTATAATTCAATCATCATTCGAAAGACAGGTGGCGCCATCTATTATCATAATTAAGAAAGTTCTTGTTGTTTTCCTCGGGAACAGTGCTTTTTTTCGGGATGAAAGGTACCCTATGCCCGTTTCTGTACACCTGAAGACGTATACGCAAAATATCAGGATGATCGGTTTAGTGGTTTAGGCGTGAAAAGGTAACAAACAAACAAACAAACTTACTTTTGCATTTATAATATTAGTTAGGATAGAATTAGGTTATTATATATATATATATATATATTATAATATTATAGTTAGGATTAGGATGCTGAGCATGGTCTCCTATAGATATGTGAAGGAGTATTCGTGCTTATTACCTGATTTTTCCCATTATTTGTGTGTCATGTATTGTAATCAAATTTTTTGTTGGAGATCCTAAATAAATAAAAAATAGCTTGTTAGTCCAACACCTCTCTCTACATAGCTCACTTGCCCTGACAGTAAAATGCTCCAGAACAATGTTTTCCTTCTCAAAAGCAATAAAATAAATTCTGTTGGACGATCATCTAATTTCAATGAAAGCTTCTGTCGCAGTAAATCTGCCGCGTCTGTTTGTTACCACTAGGAAGGTAGATCTAGAAGGTTTACTGATAATCATAATCATTTGTTTGTCAGATTAAGGTACATTATTATGGTCATAAGGCTAGTCAATGGTTTCATCACATTCTGCCACGTATGGCATGCAAATAATAGATACATATATTTATTACAGGTCAGAGAGTATTAGGTCTCCGGATTATAAATTAAAAATACAAGCAATATTTGAGGCATGTCAGTTAAAAATAATAATATCAAAAGTACAATTTATTTAAGATGACAAAGTGTCATTCCAGCTCTGCACTTCAATTGCTTAACTTTCACTCATAATAAAAAGGGTTTTGAAGGAAATTCATAATCTCTTCATAAGTTGAAAAAAATTGTCTGGTGTACAATGAATGATGTTGAACTGTCAAAATGAAAGGCATTGCCATTATAAGCCTGTCAGCCAATAACCCCTCAGAATAAACTCAGGAAACTTATAATTGTCATATCTAGTACTTACTAATGCTTCGATTATTGATCATGTAATGTAACTTTATTTTTACTAATGGATGTGGTTATGGCTCAATAACTGGCCTTTGGAGGTCAGATAGGCCATATTTAAAACATACTGCCGAACATAATTATAACCTCCTCCTTTTAAGGTCGGTTTAAAATACTGGTATTCAGCTGCATCCGGTTAGACTGCAAGGCAACCCCAACATAGTAAGGAAAAGGCTAGGCAGATGATGATGCTTTATAAACCAACCAACTGCATTATGCGTTAAAGTTTCAAATGTGTTTTGTACTGAACCTTCTGCATTTCTCTGCTCTGTGTCACAGATACCGCTGCTTTGTCTACTTCGTATCTTATTGTTGTACCGTTGTTATTTTCAAATATATTTGTGTTGCAAGCGCTTGGGGGTAACCGTGTGAATAGATATCCTACTATCTTACCTACTTTTGTGTCCAATCTTCCCTTTACCAGCGCTTTCCTTACCTATTGTTAATGTTATTGATGTAGCAAACATTGGAAAACATTGCCAAACTGATGTCCGATTACGAATAACCACAATTTTATTTTTAGGTTCGGACCTGTTTTTGTGCTGCGAGCGGTGGCCGCTATTTAACAATCGCAGTGAAGGCTGTCATGAAAATGATGGCACAGGGGTTTGTGTTTACGGTGTCAAAAAACGTTCTCTGGGGAAACACACCGACTGTCTTTCATAAATCAGGTTTCAGTGACGTCATTCGCCGGTAAATTGCAGACGCTATGTGGCGGCCGCCGCTTTTCTACGACAACGTAGCTTTAGTTTTTCTAAACAATGCATTTGATGCGGTTTTCAACATCATTTAGAGTATACAGGGTCAAATTAAATTAGCTAGCGGTACTCCGCAGACGTGATGGATATCTATATCTAAACATGATAAAACAAAATTAATTTAATGAGTTTTTTTGGGTTCATCAACCAGGTAGATTAGTCTTGAAATAATAGTTAAAAAAAAATCCGTTTTTTTTCTGTTAATTTCACAGACGTGATGGGTATCAAAATCACGATATAATAAAAATAATCAGATTTTATCAACTCATACTTCTTGTAACAACACTACTCTACCAGCGGTCGTCGACCCCATGAAAAATCATCAAATCTTTTTCATTTTTCGTGTTTAGATATATCCATCACGTCTGCGGAGATAAGCTAGCTATTTTAATTTGACCCAGTATATTTCGGAATATTCGATGCGATGTTTTGAGTGGCATGTCCACAGATCACATACTCCTAAAGGTCGCCACAACCACATAATTGTTATGTAGATTGAGAAGCAGGAGCGGGTCGCCAGTGCTACTGCTAGTTATTTTAGAACAAGAATCTCGGAATGTTTCCTTTCCAGAGACTTCATCAAAAATTATTAATTACGTGGGTCAGTCATTTAGTATAACTATCTTCGGGGAGGTCATAAAACACATGTAACGAAACCATAGCGCGATTCAGGAAATTGTACAACGCCATCTATCGAGCAAGAAGGGAAACTTTGTGCTCCGATTTTTATTATAACATCATCATTTTTTATAGCATCTCGAATTTTCAATTGCTTACCTATTAAAATTATTATTTAAATTTCTACTTACTACAAAATTATTTTTAAGGGGATGAAAACTAATATTTATTACCTATTTTGTCTGATTCTACCAAATTTTTCGCGGGTTTTACAATAATTAAATTCAGTGAAATACAGCTTGTAACAATTGACTGTACAAAAAAAAAACATTAATTTTCCCTGAATAGTGCATTATATTTAGTTAAATGCACGACTTCTGTAAATATTACCTTTTTCAAATCAGGTTAACGGTAACTGTAGTGATCAATAGACATATATAATGCATATAATTATCATCTTATTTCGCGTCAAGCATTTTTTTACCGACTTCAAAAAAGGATGAGCTTAGATACTTATATTATGTTCGTCTGTATGTTTCGTCAATTGTAGACCGATTTTGAAAATATTTTTTTCATTTGTTAGAGGAAGCTTGCGCGGTGGTTCCTTATAATATTTTACTAACTTTGCTTGGGTAGTTTTTGAGTTAGCTTCGATAATACGTATTTAATACACTTTGTGTATCTTGATGATGTTATAGTCCTATTTCCTATCACTGTTGTTTACGTAGCAAGTAGTAGTATTTTTTTTCAACGTCGATTTATTTTTTAACGTTAAAATTACTTAAGGCAGTCCCGCAAAATGCCGCCCTTCACCACTTTCTGAAGAAGTGTCGTTTAGTTAGAAGAACTTGATTCTATACAATACCTAGTATGTCGTTAAATGAACTTTATGGCGGCATCCATATTCTATCTCTGTATTACATAATGTGTACTTGGAATAGGTAGGTAATAGTTTGAACATCGCAATAAACTCTTTATGATGATGTCTCATTTGTGTAATGGGTCTGAGGGAATCTAGATCAAATCTGAAGTAGGAAAAAGTGTTATTCATTTACTTTAGTTGTAAATGACTGTAAAGAAAAGCTAATAGGGTGATGTGAGAATCTGATAGGAAATCTCAGTCCTTCCTACATCGCTTGTTTTATGTAAAGTTTTGTACTAACTGGTAAGTTTTAGTTTCCTAAGAAAGCAGTGAACGGTCTCCCACTAACGGCCGTCCAAATACAGGGCGTTTTTGACATGTCAAATACTGGAGAAAAACAGATTTCCTCGGAAACCCAAGCTTTGCTTTCAAATCCTACGAATTAGCGTAAACATACGAAAATCCGCAGTCAAAACATAAGATAATGCGAAGGTTCTTATGGGAGACGCAATTAGTGTGTTGTTACTTTGTTTTGTGAAATATAATACTTACCGTTATTGTTTGTTCTTCTCGTGTTGTGTTCGAAATGCAGAGTAGGTAATATTATAGTCTTCTCTTCGATCAATATATCACTGTACAACAAGTTCCTCTGTGTTTGTCTACCTCTACCTCTCATCTAACTTTACAAATATAGCAACCGTAGACAACTTTTCCTAACATTATGACAAATAATGAATCAGTGTGTGAGTTAAAGTACTTACAGAATGTGGAATGAATGGTATAAAAATAATTAGTTATGTAATTAAATTGGCAAACAGTTTGATTTTGTCTAAGCGGTACACAATTGCCGTTCATCCAAAGATAGGCAATCTATCAGTTCGCCATACTTTTTCCCGACAAGTTATCAAACCTAGAACCGAAGCTACGTATATCTACATAATTATGGGACCGCGCAGCAATAAAAAAGCTTAAAATGTGTTATATTTAAAAAAAAAACCCGAGGATTATGCGAACATATCCACACAACGCAGCAACGTTCTAAAAAAAACCTTTAATTACAGAGGATTCAAACTAAATATTATAAGCGGACGTGCGGACGTAAGCTTGCAAAACGTATTTTAAATCCTGTTTGAGTAGATGCCAGCCAACAAAAGTGGGTTTCACGTGATATTTAAAAGTACTCACATGACCGTGCCGTTGTTAGGGTTCCGTAGTCAACAAGGAACCCTTATAGTTTCTGTCTGTCTGTCTGTCCCCAGCTTAGCTCAGAGACTCTTAGTACTAGAAAGCTGTCATTTGGCATCGGTTTATATATAAATCACGCCGACAAAGTGGTACAATAAAATCTTGAAAAACTAAACGTAAAGTGGGGATGGTATTTTTAGGGTAATGGTCATGGTAGCCCTGTTGTTCCGCGTGGTGCCGGACGTAAAGAATAGCACCATCCTATTTCTTCCCGTGGGTATCGTAAATGGCGACTAAGGGACTTACTAGAGAATGGGCAGCAGCGTTCTCTATGCATTTTAACACCATACTGTGATCGCCAACCCGCCTGCCAAGCGTATCGATTATGGCAATCCCCCCAAATGTTGGTGGAGGCCTATGTCCAGCAGTGGACGTCTTTCGGCTGAAATGATGATGATGGTAGCCCTGGTAGCTAAATGGTTGTTTTCGGATATGTGAAAAAATCATGGCACGAGTACTTTTTTTTAATGTTGTATTTTTTTTTCGTTAGTACCTAGTGTAAATAATTAGTTTGGCGGTAGTATATAATACACAACGAAATTAAAAGAAAAACTATCACAGCTAAGTAGGCTTTACAAATTAACAAGTAATAGTCGACCAACTTACATTTGCAGTTGGAGAATTAATTGACCGTATATCGATGTATGGGAGAACATGTTTTTCAAATACAATGTTAAGTTTTAACTTTCAGAAATCAAATCCTAAATTGCACTTAAAAAAAAAATCGTTAAATCCGTTTTTTTATAGTAATCGAAAACCCAAACCGTTTGGCAAGTGGACGTATACCTTATATAACTTGACATAATCTAAATCATCAGCAACAAACTGTTTTAATATTACGTTATGGATTGCTGGAATTAAGCTGTAAAACTCGATGGCAGTCTCTTCGACCAAAATACTGATATTCAGCCTTCTAAAGTAATCCTTTAATCTCCCTAACGACATCCCCAGTCGATTCTCTGCAAAAAATCGACGGACCAAAACGAACGGAACAAAGCGACCAATTTTCCCGATATTAAAAAAAGCCATTTCAAAAAATGTGTTTTCGATCTAACCGAGGGCGTATACTGGAATACGTATACCCTTTCTACGTGGTCACGTCGTTACGCTAGAGATTCTACTAAGAGCGTGTCAATTGAAATCTTGTGATATACGCTTCGTTGATTGTGACAGCGTATGTCAGCAGTTGTGGTAAATCTCAAGTGTGATTTGTTTACATATTTTTTAACTTCTTTTTTATGCTTTTGGGCATTGTCATGAGTTTTAGAGAGCTGTAGGGTGAAAATTGAAGAAAATTAAATTGAGAAAAGGATTAATGGGTTTGATTTTGGAGAAAAGCCAACTGATTTCTTTAAATGTCATGTTGTTTTATTTTATTGCCCCAATCCGTACATAGAGCTACCAGAACATCAAATCCTGTAAAGGATTTTAATGTGTTAAATGAAAGATTGTATTTGTTTTTCTTCAGTAACGAATCTTTCAATCACTTTTCTTTTCAATCCATACTATTAATGCTAACTTTTAATATTGTAAATGCGAAAGTAAGTTTCTTTATTTGTTTGTTACCTTTTCACGCCTAAACCACTGAACCGATCATCCTAAAACTAAGCATATACGTTGTCAGGTGTACAGAAACGGACATAGGGTACCTTTCATCCCGAAAAACGGTACTGTTCCCGAGCAAAACAATAATAACGTTCTTATGATAATAGACGGCGCCACGTGTCTTTCGTATCATGATTGAATTGCGAGTGAGTTTGTTACGCTTTCACGCTTAAACGGCTGCACGGATTTGGATGGGCTTACGGACAGACCATGACTTGGGTTAGGACATCAAGTTCTTTTATCCCGGTCGTATGTTCCCATGAGATAATGTCCGACCTTCACGCGGGCGAAGCCGCTAGCAAAAGCTTATTTCATAGTTTAGGGTTCTATTCCTCAGTTCCTACCATATAACCATCTGATTACGTTGTCAAAAAATATAAGCTGAACAGAATATAACGGTTACTAAAACAATCTTTTTAACAATGAGCAATGGAATTTGAAGTATTGCTAGGTGTGGAACAGAAGCGCGTCCCGCGGGAAATCTGCAGTTTAAATTAACTTGCCTTACAGGCTGTATTAACTAATAAACACTCTATTCCATGAAGGCTTATTGTAGGGAGAGTGCGAGTTATGGTTATAACCTTTACCTGGTAAAGGAAAAGCTTAGAATTAAAAAGCAGATATCAGACGCTTACATTTTTGTTCCTTCACTCAAAGTGAAATGTCTGAATACAAAATTAATTAAAAGTTAAAAATGAATTCATTAGTGAACCGATCCAACGATGTTGGATTTCGGCACTGGGCATATTTCACTTGCTAGAATCATCGAAACATTTAACGAAAGCAGCACGTACAAGTTCATTCCTATATCATTTTGTCGATGTCGTGTGAGTGGAATGAAACAAAAATGAATCTCGAATAAAAACTCGAATGAAGCGTCTGTTATAAGCTTTATTTTACTTCACAGGATAACTACAGCCTTGAAACTGTTAAACAGACGGGCTAGGGACGTTTCATATCTGACACCAATACGTTCGAAGACTTAGGCTCAATTACAAGAGCAAAGAAATAAAAATGAAACGAAATTCCAAAATAAATAAAAATGTTATATAATATTAACTCATTTAAAAACAGGTTATTAAAATGGCTGAAAGAACATATTGTGTTTTATAATATTAAGGTTTTTTTTTTAACAATTAATAAACTATACATTTCTGGATTTTTGCAATTGTGGATTATGCTCAGATAAAACTATTATATTGTTGTATTGACCATAAATATCTGTGACATTGAACAACATATACTAATAATTATTATTTTGCATGCAATTGATACATACCTATTCAGTATAGCTAAACATGTGGACTTTATAATACCTAACTGTAACAACTTTATACCATGTTTAAAGCAAATAAAAACTTATCTTATCTCAAGAAAAAGTAATTGGGTTTCTATATTAGAAAATTCCTAGTCATTAGTCGTAATTGGAACTGTGTCAAAAAGGTCGAACGCTGTGAATTTTTGAATTCCAACAAAATGGCTACCGACGTAGACGCTATTCTATATCTTTTAAACGTGGCATTGTATGAAGTAGGAAGGTACGTTTAGAGTTTTAAAACCACAATACCTTTTATTCTCTGACGTTCTGGACAGATTGCAGCAATGGAGTCTTCGTGTTTCTAGAAATGGAACGGAGCGGTACTTTTAAGTGCTCGTGCTGTTAACGTTACCCTCATTGCCTCTGCCCTACTGGCCTGTCCCTACGAAGGAGAAAAATGGAATGGGACCCAAGGGATTACACGTCGAGTGACGCATGAGACCGCCGATTAGATACTACTCTAGCTTGTGGCGACGAGTTCGAGATTTGGACTGCCGCTTTCTTCCAAAACCGGGTATGGGGGTAAAACAACAAGGCAGTTTAGTCTCTTACATGTTTTAAATTACGCGCGCGTTTTCCTGCTGCAGCTAACCATTCTGATTAGTTTTTCAACAAATGGTCAATGGCGTTGATGCATGCTTTGCGAAAATAAATAAGAAAAAAGTTTTCATGGTGTTTTGATGAAATATTCCTAGAATTAAACAAGTGTCTCATTATACTTAAGTGTTTCAAGATAAGTGAAAATTGTTGTCTAGAAAAGATTAAGCATTCATAGAAGTGTAAATGAATAAAAGTTAAGTTTTGAATGCGTCATGGTTTTAGCTTATTTTTGTCTTTGTAGCCTATATCTAAAGTGCGTTTGGGGCAAACCGTACGGAGTAATATCGGGTACTACCTAAAACAGTTAAAAATTATTTTATTTGAAATAAATGCACAGGAGCCATGCATGGATGCATGTCTTAAAGGTAAGAATTGCGTCCATGAAGGCTG
This sequence comes from Tiliacea citrago, assembly GCA_963921375.1. NCBI lineage: Eukaryota > Metazoa > Arthropoda > Insecta > Lepidoptera > Noctuidae > Tiliacea > Tiliacea citrago. The sequence goes on from OY992796.1 coordinate 24,430,421, forward strand.
TACGTATTGGGAAACCGAAGAATTTGATGAGTACTAAATCCCCAGGTATACCCGGCTTTGGACAAGGCACGGGACAAAACCGTAAAAAAAACCTTAAATTATTATTTTAATATTTACCTTAGCGTCCCGATTTTACCCCACTTTCCCATACCTTCGTCTTTCCATACCACGTAAGAAAGAAAATTCTTTTGTTGCCAGAAAAGAAACACACCTTTAGAAAATTAAAAGACAGAAAAAAATTTGCTTGGCGCAAATTTTTTTGCCTCATTTCAGCATAAATGTCATAGAGCAACACTAGGTAACTACTACCATCTGACGCTGATTTTCAGCTGCTGCTAATTGTAGGCAAACTGTGATAATTATTTTTCTAGTCTGTACTAAAACCAAAGCCTTCATATGACATGACTCAGTATAACATATAGGTGTCTACTCGTATATGTGTGCTACATTTAGGCTGGCACGTTACACAAGATAAAACAAGATAGCCACGCTCTCGGTAACCTATATTAATCTCTAGCACGCTGGCGGGAATTTATCTCAAAAATCTAGCTCATGTAACCGCTTCATTGATTTTGCTGAAGTTAGCGTGTCTGCGGGTCATGAGAATGTAGGTTAAATGCTTCTACAAGACAAAACTCAGACCTTATTAGAAATCGTATTCGTGGGCAGTAGCCATAGGGTATTTCTCATTTATGTGTTTTATAGTATTGAATGCGTGCTTCGTTGGTCTAGGAGCGCAAGCGCGACTGATTTGCGTGGTGTCGTAGGTTTGGTCCTCGGGTCGGGCATAGTAGTAACTGGGTTTTCTATTTGCAAATTCTCAGTAGCACCCCGGAGACGATTTGTGCCCAGTTAATTGGAATAGGATCGACCTATATTTACAGGGGACTTATTTAACATCGTTGGCGACATGTTATGAATTTTACACATCGCCCTTCCTTTTTTAGGATTACCAGCGTAATGTTATGTACGTATGTATGTATTACAATACTTCCTTGATACAATTGGTGGAATTGTGATAAAACAACTATTATACATATTGCTAAGATTGTGAGAACTGTTAATTAATAATCTATCGGTATTATTTCTGTTAGATTATAAACTGTCGAAAAATTGTAACCTGGGTGAAATGGGTTAGGTAAGGTTAGAACTGTGACCAACAGCGCGCGAGCCGAGCGAGCGTAGCGAGCGGTGCCGCGGAAGCGGCTGGAGAGCGCTACTTCCAAGTTGCGCGCAGCTATGCAGGCTATTTAGTATTAGCGCAAGGTGCGTAACGTCGAAAGCTAGTTTGATACCAGTTCACAATTTGTCGGTTTCGAAATCGAAAAATAATGCTTTTGAATTCATTGATTTTCGATAGTTTATAATCTCAATAATAAACCATTTCATATAAATGGTTTACAAACGCTCGCGGTTATTAAATATATTGTTATAATTTCGACATTGATTGTTGTTACAGGTTCTGTTAGAACTGTGACCAACCACGCGCGAACCCAATTGGTCGCAGTAACTAAGCCAGGGCACGCCGACCAAATGGGTTAAGTTAGGTTAGAACTGTGACCAATAGCGCGCGAGCCGAGCGAGCGAAGCGAGTGGTGCCGCAGCAGCGTCCGGCGAGTGCCTTATAGCACTAAATACTTCAATTTGCCGCGGCATTTTGTAAACGGCGTTTGAATTGTCCATTGAATGTTGTGGCATAATAAATACTGACAAGGCAATTTACATTTTGCCTTCGGTATATTTTTTAACAGCGAGCGTTTTTAAACTGATAACGCCGTTTGTAAAAAGCGAAATCATACAGATCGCCTGCGACATATACATCTCTAAAATAAAATGTTACTATGTAGGTTGGTAGCGTGGCAGATAAGCACGCTCCCGGTAACCTAATAGTTCACAGAGTGCTCTCTGCACGCGCCGGATTTTATCACTCTTATACTGCTGGTTAAGAGCGCAGATAACTCTTCAGTAGTACCTAGGCAAGCAATTTTATATCCCTGCGTACAATCTAGTACTTTTGTGTAAAGACTGAGTTTTAGACATGCTACTAATATTTCGCGGGCAAAACCAGGATGAGGCCCAGCAGTGGGCGAGGTCGGCCGTGATGTTGACTAATAAGTATTTCAAACGCGAAAATGTGTCGGTTGGTTGGTCCTTCTTTCACTCAGCACCTGAACGATGTACCGGTCCTGTGGGAATCGCCAAGCGGGTGAAACTGGGCACAGCAGCTAGTGGAACTAAAATTGTATTTTTTATTATTAAACTAAAATTTAATTAATTAACAGTACGCCAGTTATGTTTAAGTCCCATGTAATAGGGGGCGAGCAAATGGTTATCAACCGGGCATGTGGGTGTACTATAGCTACACCTCTGCCTAACTCGTCGTTGATTTCAGGCGTCATGTTACGTGTAAAATTAACGTGGATTTTCGACTCGTTTCACAGATCTCAGTCATAAGCCGTCACTGGGTCGAAGGTACTATGAGGGTGATGGGATGGTGATGAATAGGATGATGCTTTCATCCAATAATGGCTCTAACACGTTATACGGCCTCTAGGTGTAACAAATCTATACTAATATCATACAATTTTCGAGTTTATATGTAGGCGGTAAACTTCAGACTGATCCGATTCCACAGACTTACACATAAATGTGTAAAGAAACACCTTTTCAGTTCGAATATTTCTGTATTTATTTTCTTGCACACATACAAACTTGGTATACCTATACTTAGCAATATTTAACGAGCTACATATTTAATTAGGTACTCAATATAATATCAGTATAGATTTTCGACTTCTTGAAGACAACCTTTAGGTTCCGAGAATTGAAGAGAAATAACTTAGAAACTAGGCGGCACTCCAAACATCATGTTTCCATTCAGTTCCGGGTTACGGTAACTGTCAAATTAGATACTTTTAAACTTCCAGACTACGCTGATACAAAAATAATTTAAGGCAAATCACATACTTTCAATTTTATATTTAGTATTTAAAATTCACTACAATTCTTATTAATATTTGGAAATCATGACGTTCTGCCATAGACACACAATTTGTATTTTAATAAATCATGACCTAAGGGAAGCTACAGTATTGCCGTGTGTCATAAGATACATATAATTATGTTATCACAAGAAATTTCAAGCGGACGAAGTCGCGGCTACAAGCTAGTTATACATTATTTCGATACTCTGGAGCTATGTGCTAAGGCCGACCACGAAAATAAATTAAATACACTAAAGATTTTGCGTAAATAACAAACAAGTATGTAAGGTTTGGGGTTATTTTGGGTCTTTGAGGTGTAACCCTTTTCTACCACAATGATATTAAAGCCCCAACATTTTCCAAAGCGTAGTTTTAATGTGACCCTGACATTACATTATCTTAAATACCAAGGGATGGGATACCTACGGCATGGTTGGCGCAGTAGTTGTAAGATTAACTCTTGCGCTACGGGACGCAGGTGCGATTCCCATTCGGAAAAAAATATTTGCATGGTCTGCAGATAGTGTTTCTGGGTCAGGCTTTATGTCCATGTAACATAAACAATTTCCAAAAAAACTACTTCTCAGCAAACCTATTATTTTTTCCCTAAAACTCAAGTTAACAAAACTAATAAATACCACACCATTACAAAAGACATGTCGTTCACTAGAATGAGCCGCCACACTTGACTTTGACAAATTGCCGGCAAGTCATTCCTAATTCATACGTTATGGGCCACACGCTGACGATGTTAGGGCCCTCCTTACTGCTGCCGAGTTAGGGCGCTCCTCCTGACTCCGGCTGTTTAATGTTGGATCGTGAAGCTCAGATTGCAATGTGGTGAATTCTGTATGTACTGTTTATTGTAGTTGCGTGTTCATTGATATTGGATTGAGGGGAGTGGAAATGATTCAATTTAGGGTGTGATAGAGGTTTCTCTTTTGTTAGTACGTTTTCAGCTTTTTCGACGGGTTTTTCTTTACTATCATGCTTTTTTATTATTTAGTGCCAATTTCACCAATGAAACTGAACCCGATCAGCATATAAACCACGTTTAAGAGCTGTCAGTGCCATTATATTCTTTGGAATATTGACACTGACAGCTCTTGATCTCGGTTTAGATGTGTTGATCGCGTTCAGTTTCATTGGTGAAATCAGCCCTTAGTCAATAAGGCCACATTCATGTAGAACGTTGGTAGCCGGCGCCGATATGCCAGCGCTTGTCGGCGTCGACAAGCGCTGGTCGTCAACGCTGGTCGGAGCACGCTATTTTCATACTTTTTGCCAAAACAGCGCGAACCGCCGCTGACTAATCAGATAGGAAGTTGTCGGCGCACCTGACTGCTCAGGGGACGCCGGATACACACAGAGTAATTAAGTGCGAGGCAAACAATGGCAATTTGCCATGTTATAGCCATTTCATACAACTGTCAAAATATTAATATAAATCTGCCTAGCCTTTTCCCAACCATGTTGGAGTCGGCTTCGAGTTTAACCGGATGCAGCTGAAATAAAACAAGTATTAGGAGTGAAAATGTATCTCATTGTCTGTGAACTGTTATTCATAAGTTCTTATGAGAAATAAATAACTTTAAACCTAAAATTACTCTAGAGCTCAAGTGAAAATGGTGATTTTAAGGACAATTGCCAAACTTATTAGAGTTTTATGAAAGTCAGTTACTTCCCATAAATACTAAATACCCAAGTAACAGCGACCAACTTGGAAGTAGCGCGGTTGGTCACAGTTTTAACCTAACCCAATTGCTCAGGGTGCTTAGCTTAATTACTGCGACTGATTCAGCATTAGAAGCCACACTAAACGATTTTGTGACTGCAGATTAAGCCATTCTGTATTACGCCTAAACGTGGGTAGCAGTTTTGTTAAACGTTACGCAATGACAATTCAGCTGAACGTTGTTCAGCCGTTTTACACAACGGAGCTGTTTTTGAGCAGAAGCAAGGTCTCACAGCAAAAATAAAGGAAAACGTACGAAAATTGTTAATTTGTAGTTTTATCACATAAAAAAAAAAAATGCAATTACAAACTTAAATTTTCAGTTGGAAAATTGACCGTGGCGTAAATCGATATATGGGAGAACATGTTTTTCAACTATAATGTGAAGTTTGTTTTAGGGATAAATTCATCGTAACTACGGAACCCTTCATTGTGCGTGGTCCGACACGCACTTGGCCGGTTTTTTTTAAATCATTACATATTGCCGTCTTAAATCCGCCATTTTGATAAATAGCCTATAAATAACCATCGCGAGACCTAAATGAGTCGATATAGTTTGCAATTTTCCCCAGCTTCATGATTATCAAAAAAAATATGGAAATTTTTTTCTTGAAATTTCGTCGGTTCTACTTAATTGCAATTCAGACTTTTGATGTGAAACATCTACTTATAGCCGCACGTAAAACCGATTGCTGGCGGGGCGATGCATGCCGCGTGGCGACGCCTCGCCACTGTACAGTCTATATGTAGTAGTGTGTAAATAATTTCGATGTTTCACATCTGCCGGGCGTCCCGTGACGGCTCAATTTTTTTATTATATATATTCTTATTATATATCTTGATTCTAACCGTTTTGAAAATTAACATGATCTAAGAGAACCGCGCGATCTGTAACTCAGGATCCTCCTACCTTAGACACCTTTCTCTATTTAAGATTGTGCATTTGATTAAACAGTGCCTGTAAATAATTATGATTTTGAGATAAATAAAGATTTATGATTATGACTGTTATTAAAACAGACCAAATAGTGACCAAATTGGTGATGTTCTTCAGAAAGGTCAGGTGCGTAGTACTCGCAATCGGCGTGTGTGTATGACCAGATGTATGAACGTAGGCGAAGCAAAAGGAGTATGTAAGGAGAGTAGCAGGTGGCGTTCTATAGTTTCTGCCTACCTCCATGGGAAGAAGGCGTGAGTATATGTATGTATGTATGTTATTAAAATCCATGGTACGCGTGAAAAACATAACCCTGTCTTTTTTGTCGCGCAGTAGGGTAAAAAGGCTAGATAGAGATGACCAATGCACCAACGCGAACTCAAAGACCACCGTTGTTAATCATGCTATACGCTATTCCACTGTCTGTTGTATCCACAACAATTTATCAGACCCACAGCACAACTTCTACCTCGCTATACTCGGGTTAGTTAAACGCATCGTTACATTGTTAGACGTTCAGAACTGGGTCAACGGGCAGTGTTAGACTGAACGGTTCGCCGGTTAGACCAATTACATTGTTTAGATCGCGGGGAACAGTTAGTGTGGAGTTACATTTACATGCTCTATGTGATGAGTTGTATGTTGTGGATACAGTGGCCTTAAGACTTAGAACTTGGTTAATTTTTAGTCTGTTGCTACAATAGTTAAAGCAATTTGATTAGGTACATAGTTAAACGTTAATTCAAAGTCTACTTCCAGAGAATGATTATTAAATATTTTCTTCAGCTAATTCCAGGAATATTTCATAGGCACTTAATTAGAAACTAGTTTCCAACTAAATGAAAATACAATAGACTATTGTAGCTAGGTTATTATTATGGTTTAATCAATCAATTCCATCACAAAGCAAGCGTCCACATGAAAAATTTACTAGCCAGCCATTGTTACTGCCAGACATTAATCAAGTTAGTGCAAATTTTAATAGATAACTGTTCTTTGTCCACAGATGTCCGCCGACAGACACTGAAGCTTTGAAGATCCTCTCATTAAAGATGAACTGACATTAGAAGAATAATAATGAACCCTTGATTGAATAAAAATGACTAACGTTAAATTAAAACTCATGTTCTTCCTCTTAAACGCTTTACTAACAGCTGACATAGTCCACGCGAGACCATATTCCGATATGAAAAGTAACACCACAGACATCGTTATGAAGTTTGGAAATAAAAATAACACTTTCAATATACCTATTGATCCAAACTCTGATACTCTTGTCGTGGCCGAAGAGACTGACGAAGAAATAAGAGAGACCGATAGAACATCGAAATCAGAACTCGAAGGTCTCATGAATGCTGAACAAGGCAGGGACGAGGATCTATCAAAGAAAGTCATGAAAGATCAGAACAAGAACAGATTAGAGCAGAGAATGATGGAGATACCAAGTGGAGAAGCGGGCGCGGTCGAAAAACAAATGAACATATCAAGTAGCCTGCTAGATGATATCATCAATTCGGAAACAGACAGAGAAGATACTATTACAGACATTCTATTTAGGCCAGAATCTGAGTTCGCAGAGGATATGCCAAAGTTTGAATTTTTGATAGCTGCCAAAATAAACGAGAGTGAGTTTTCGAATAGGAGTGTAAGTGAGATAGAGAGAGATAGGAACAGTAGTGATGTGCTGAAGAAGATTGATTATGTGGAACTGGTGGAGGTGGCTAAGCCATCCAAGGAGAACAGGAGTGCTTTAATGATGAACATCACAGGACATGAAGTGGATAACGATTTGGCGCCAGATACGAGTGAGTATTCAGATATGTTACTTTAGTTTTAAATCAGATAGGAACTATGTAAAAATACTTTAAAAAATTCAAACGCTCAAGCTGTAGTTTTCCTAGAAAACTGTACTGTAAGTTGTTCCTATTTAAGTATTCATGTTTAACTAAGTTCTCTCAACAACTGAATAAAATATGCTAAGAGTGCTTTCGCTGTAAACTATTAATTGGAATATTAGCAACCACCAGCAAATTCACCTTTACTGCCTTATTTATATGACTCTATAAATGAATATTGTGCTTGGCTTATCTCTTAGTCCACCTGACCGGTCTCTAGACACTAAATTAATAATCAAGAAGGCTCTGAATGGAGTCATTGAACCGTATCATTGCACCTGGGGCTTACTAGTGGGAATACGTTGCTTTTAGGTATAATACGTGTCTTGGTTAAGAATACTACTGTGAGTTTATTTTAGCTACTTCCACAGCATTATGTCGTATGGCATTTTACTGTGGGGTCGGGCTGCTGACATTGAGTCCATCTTTATTTTAAAAAAGAGAGCTGTCAGAGCAATTTATAATCTACGTCGCCGCGAATCTCTTATGGAACTATTTAAAAGGATTAATATTAAGACGGTACCTTGCCAATTCATTTATGAAAATATTATGTATGTAAGGAAAAATCTACATATTTTTAATAAGATAAGCGATAGACATAATTTTAATACTAGAAATAAAGATAAAATAGATCAACCATTTTTCAGATTATCTAAAGTACATACATCTTTTATGGGGTACTGTGTTAAATGTTACAACAAAATACCTTGTGATATATTGAAATTAAATGAGAGAAAATTTAAAACACATATTAAAAGTACACTTTGTAAACAAGCATATTACAAGTTAGAGGATTATATCCAGGACAGGAATGCTTGGAAACATGCTGGTCCAGCTCCATAGGACAATCTAGAGTCTAGACAAAATCAAACTGGTTGCTATTTTTATGGTAAAATCTGTTATTTTTATGATATTGATTTTACATTCTGTGATAACCTATACTCACACACTGACTTATTTTTTTTTTTTAGAAAAACATACTTTTACGATGTTTGTAAATATGTGAGCACCATGTATCTATCTAATAATTAAGTTATTTTTCATTGCTTAGTTTTTAATTCGGTTTTACCTATTATGGTATAGTAATTTTATTCTAGGTGCATCGCCTTCACATATAATCATATAATTAATGTACTCAAACAAAATATTGTAAAACATTTTTTAAAAGAGTACCGGTGGAGTTTCTTGCCCATTCTTCTCCATACGAAACTACCTTTTGGAAGGGGCAACTAGAATCAATTCTATTTTTTTTGTAAATTTTGACGTTCAAAAGTGCCTCTTATGTGCCTATTTGAAATAAATGGTTTGACTTTTGACTTTTGTTGCCGCTATAACAAAAAATACTAAAAAACAGAATAAAATAAATATTTAAGGGGGCTCCATACAACAAACGTGATTTTTTTGCTCGTTTTTGCTCGATATTGATAACGGCAACAGATAGACAGACGCTTGAAATATTCACAGAAAATATATTTATATATTCACTTTAAAAATAAATAATTAAAATAAAATAAAATATTTAAGGTGGGCTCTCATACAACAAACGTAATTTTATGACCGTTTTTATAGTTAATGGTACCTACGGAACCCTTCGTGCGCGAGTCCGACTCGCACTTGGCCGGTTTTTCTTTTAGTTACTGTTAATTTACTAAAAAAAAATAAACTAAAATTCACCTTAATCAAGATAATTGTTCTACTTCTTTGACCAAGTTGGTTGCAAAGTGACAAGACTTGCATCTGTTAGGTGTAAATCTGCCTTTAGCTTGTACCAACCAATTTTATTTCTGTCCTTTACGCCCACTTCCTGAACAGCACACAACCGTGACCAAATACATGAATTTGAGGAGAAAGTATTCTATAGCTCGCTATGGTCTGCTTTCTCCCGGATTCCTTTTTTTGACAAATTAGCGGTCCTTTTTCAAAATTTATCTTGCTAGCTCGTTGCTCAGCGCGAATTTGTATTCAGCCCCTAAGGGATCACGGCCGCACAGAACCGTATGGTGTATGTTAAGAGCGGGAGCGTAAGTAAAGTTAGGATGAGAGAAATAGGGTAATGCAAAATATGTACATAATTATAGGAACCGTTTCGAATTGCAGTTGAATTTGTTTTAGAAAGTTGTTTGTTTTAGGTAGGTATGAAGTGGATTTTAAATACGATAACAGCGAATGTACAGTGGGAAGCTGAGTGCTGCTGTTCAGATTCTCTTATCATCAATATATTGTTAAATTAATTATCATTAATAGGAAAAATAAGCTTGTAAATGAGCAGCTAGGTATATCAATTGGATAATAATATTCAAACACTTGGACCAAGCACATGCCTGTTTTGATTCCGTAATAATGGATGAGAGTTTGTACAAATTGTAATTAAATGAATAGGCAGAACAAATGATGCTTCATTTGTCCATCCTGTTTGTTATTCAAAAGCTGTTTACATTGTGTGTGTCAATTAGAGGTGTTTAATTCCAGCGAATCGGCAGCCATTGTTCTCGTTCGTTCTGCTGAAGTTTCAGCAAAGTTATTGATTTCCATGAAATCATTTATTGTTATATAGAAATTAAACGGGACTTCTTTGTTAGAAATTAAAAATTACTTTTTGACAGGAAATTGTTTTAACGTTCTAGAAGGACTAACGGATCGCTTTCCGTCTCCCAATCGAATTACAGAAATTGGGCGAGAAAACTATCAAGATTCGGGCGAGAGAATCGCGGCGATAGTCTCGCCGTGTCATGCAATTCTCGCCGCGATGATATCGTCTTGTAGATTGGTGCCTTAGATAGTTGATAGTTTGTTAGGTGTGAATTTTGTTAAACTTGTTTTTTTTTTACTCGATTTGGCGTGCTTGTATGACCAGATTTATGCACTTGGAAGAGGCAAAAGGATCCTAGCAGGTGGCGGTCTGTAGTTTCTGCCTACCCCCTTTATCTTGATTTTAAAGAATAACCATAGACTTTGTTCCCCGTTCTTCTCTATTGGAACTTACGCTTTGAAAGTGGCCCTTTCCAAAGCGTAAGTATTTTTATATTAGTTTGCTGTAGATTCAACTCTCTGACTAAGTAAATGACCGACCCTGTTGATTAGCATGAAAATGGAACGCAAAAACATCGTTTTATTAGAACTAGGTACATAAATCCAATAAATCCTTATAAAACCTTCCGATAAATTAGAAACCGAATGAACTGAATAAAAGCAGACAAAGCAAAAAGAGCCAGTAATACAATTTCATTGCGGCTTATTATTGGCTAATTCCTCAACTGGCTAATTGGTAGTTTGGTCACGTTAAATCGATACTTGTAACGGAATAGCGCCGAGATTTTCAGCAGCGGCAAGATAGACCGGTCTCACGTTGGGTGCCAATTGGAAGACTGCCCAGGTTTAGAATGTTCGGTTCAAGGAACATCGGAAATTGACTTATTCGAAGCGTGTAGCTGTTTAACGGTGGAGTTTGGAAGTCTGCTTTCTTCTTTTCTTTCAGCCATTTCTCTGTTTTTCGGGTAAAAGATTTAATTTTATATGGTTACAAGGTAAGCAGGACGTGGCGCTGTGCTGGGTGGTGGTTGCAATTGAATTATTATTATTGAAATATAACTCTTGAAATAATAACACAGCCTGTTATTGCAGTCCCACGCTTGGGCGCCATTTAGCGATTGGCGCCGAACGAAGGATGGGACCAACATTTTTTTTTAAAGAGTGATGGTTTTTACTTTGGTAGTAAATGAGCTTTCAATAATTTTAAAAAGTTTTTTATAATTACATTCATTCGTGTTTTTAAAATATGAATGTTTCTATCTTCATCGATAAAAAATAGCCATGTTGTAATATGAATCTCTGACGTATCTCTGAATTTTATCTATTTAATTTAATTGTGCCTTTGCATCGCGAGGTATTTAAACAGTGGGTCTGAAGCAAACGAGCTTTGTAGAAGAAATGTGCATATAATATTCCTATGCTCCATTGCAATGTCTGCAACGCCGCTTCAACTTCAATAGTAAAACATTTTTCATATTCTAATAATTATTGTGTATTTGACATATCTCGGTACCCTGGGGATCCCGGGAGACGTACGAGGGGCTGAAGCCAACTCGCAGAGGCCCGTTAGATGCTTTCAATGAAATGAGGAAAAATGGAATGAGGCACCAACCGACAAGTATCCCTGTACGCACTATGCAAGTGCACCCAAGGACAACCCCCGGTTGGTGTAGACTATTGCAGGATATGGAAACAAAGATATTGGACGATGGATTTGAGTGGTTAAAGTGGACTGTTTAGCCCCTGCATGACCAATGTTTTGTATATACAATACACGGATGAAATGGCAGGGAGTGACTTGCACACTCAATCATGGGCCCCCGGAAACGGTCGCTAGCCCATAGTGGCGTAGTAACAAGGGGGCAACATATCCTGTGGTGTTTGAGGAGTGGGGAGGTATTCCACGGCTATCATGACAATCCCGGAAGTACGGTCAAGATCCCTACCAGCATCTTATTGGAATACTGCCTTCCTCCGAGCAGGTTCACTCTTGCAAATCTCCACTTAATCCGGCCAATAAAGACAAGAATGAGGTGAGAGCTCAGTTCCTCGTCAGTGTTCACTCCAGCTAGCCGATAAAGGCAAGCTTGAGATGAGGAACATGACTTCATCCGGTAGATGGGTCCGTGAGGTCACCACTACTGCCCAACAGCTCGCCACATGCTGCCCCGCGGGTTTATGTATCTCTCTTGGTTTGGCTTCTTACCCTAGAGTTATTTCGGCAAAGTTAACATTACCGGCACAAACCTAGAGTTCGGAGCGCGCAAGCACCACCACGACGTCAACGTAGAGATACGGGTGGGGTTCTCATAATTATAATAGTTTTGAATAATTTCAATTAAATCTATAGGTACACTTGTTATTATTACGAGCTTGACGTCTATTGGTGGGATTAGTCCAGATTGTTGCAGGATCGTCTTGAGTGGAAAAAGGAATCGGAGCCTTTTCCCTTGTAGCCCACTACAGGGGAAAGGCCAACACAGGCTGATTTATTTATTTATTTAGATTATTACAATTCAAATTCAATTTTATCGCAGCGACACCAAAACTATCATAACGTTATAGGTACCATTTATGAGATCAATTTTGAGAAAAAATTGCCTCGTGTGCATTGCACGTTATCGATATATTTTGCTCACTGTTTGCACATTTTCTATTGAATCCATTCTTTTGCTGCACAAAATTCCATACGATTGGCTGTAGAAAGACATAGGGCAAACTTAGCTTTATGCTTTATAAGTAAGAGGATGTCTCATAGGACGCATATTAAGCAAGATATCTAACACGTCATAAAAATGATGAAATTTCTTAATATAATATATATACAGATTGTAAGCAAAAAGAGGCAAAAAAATAAAAATCTTGACTACGTACGAGCTAGGACACGTCTGTTCAGTCGCCACGGAACTGATAAAAGAGATAATTGACACTAACAGACTTCCAGACGGTGATGGAAATATACGACCTACCCACGTTTCAACAGTAATTTCTTCTTACGGTGGCTCTATTGTTTTTCTCCGGACTTTATATTCCTAGAAACTTTTTATTATGAACATTACAGTTTTCCAACAACCTCGTCTGAGGGGAGGAAACTGTGTACATGTTTATGATAACACATCGGTGCACACCTGAAGGCTATTGCAGGTTTATGAACTTTTTATAGCCCTTTTATTTACAGAGGAGTAAGTGCGCTTGGTAGGTACTACCAGATATATTGTTTGTGTACTTTAAGTACTGGAGGGGGTGTTTATGTTACTTGTTTAATTAAACGATGTTATTAACGTGCAACAGAAAACGACGTAAACTTGTAAGTGCCTATTCTAGGTAATTTTTAGATTTTTGTTATTGTTAATTATTTTCAATGATATGGATACTTACGGCTAGACATGATTGGACTCACACGATGACTGTAATATCTTGCATGCTCTTGTATGTACACAATGTTTAAACAAATAAAGAAATCTTATCTTATCTTATCAACAGTACCTACTAATTGCCTTGTGACGTGGTTTGGTACTTATACAGTCAGACTTGTTCAAATATTTCTGAATTCTGAAGGGTCAAATTAAATTAACTAGCGATACTCTGCAGGCGTGATATATAAACACGATAAAATAAAAAAAGATTAGATGTTTTTTTTATGGGAGTCAATGACTGATAATGAGTACGAGTTGAGAAAATCGGTTTTCTATTGTTTTATCGTGTTTAGATATCGTATCGATATCGTGTTTAGATATCGTATCGATATCGTGTTTAGATATCGTATCGATATCGTGTTTAGACTCATCACGTCTGTGATGTTTACATGAAAAAAATTGATTTGTTAGCGATCGTATTGCGAACGATTTGAGAAGGTTTGGGTAGCATTTGGTGTCTCTATTACTAATTATGTATTCCTGTTTTCAACAACGCTTGATTTTGTCTAATTATGGGTGGTCTAATTAGTTTTATACCAACTTAGTTAAATTTAGGATAATTACTGCTGAACATAGGTCTCAAAAATACTAAACCAAACATGTCATTAAATATAATGGGTATTAGCTAACAGATGCATGCGATATCCATCTTTTTGATTTATACCATGTCAACTAGATTTGATGGAGTGGTCTGTGCGAAGTCGAAACCATTACACGATATGTACATGACATACCGATGCTGATTGACATTAACTTGATTAAAACAGCCTACCTATAAAATGTGGAATAGTAACAAAGAATATAATAGAATAGAATACTCTTTATTATGTACCTACCCATACGAATTACAGATATAAATGTAGAAATTGTACACCATATGAGTGGTGACACATGTTTTAAAGACAACAAAATGACCACATTAGTTAAATGGGCCCAAATTTTCAAGATGTTGATTTCAGATATTACTTGAACACGGTATATTTCCAGATATTTTTTTTAAGTGTGACAAACAGCCAACTAAGCGCGATGCTTGTGAATATGACTTGCTTGGTGAAACTCGTCGAGAACTGTTCAAAATCTTTTCTCTTGGTAGTCTGCGTGAGGCCTATGTTAAGTACCACCCTACTAGATGAGCCAGTACATGCTAGTATTTTAAGCTGCCCTGTCATGTGAACTGTCGCAGTTTTGTCTGTTTTCTCAGGCTACTCGGACGTCCAGACTTTGTTCCTTGCGTGCTTCGGGACGCTGCTGCCCCTGCTTGCCGTGCTCTTCGCTACGCTTTTTATCAGGTAAGAAGCAAAAATTATTTGTCGATAGTATCTAAGAAATTATTGTAATAATGTAGGTAAGGAACTTTAGCGTTTATAAAAATAAACTTAGAAATGAGTTTAGTTTAACAAAAAACGTCTCCCATTAAGATTACTCCAAGCCAAAGTATGATGTTACATAAAGTTACAAAAAACCAGAAACATTTTACAATTTCTTAGTGTCTTTTGATTCTCCCACAAAAATGAGGGCTTTCTAACTACAATACATTCATAAATCCACGCCTTCTTCCCATAGGGGTAGGCAAACTACAAATTTCCCAATCCATGTGCATAAGCCAATAAAAATTCAAATCCAAAATCCCCCAGCTCAAAGTCTCCCAATAAACAGTTTACATCTAAAACTATGTTGCTAGTAAATTCCAGACAATGGCCCGACTACCCCACGATTAAATACGATTTTGCTTACAGTGAAATCCAAAACGATGTGTAATCAGGAGCCGCACAATCTCGCTTCATATTTTATATCTTAGTGAGCGTTAATTAAAATTAAACGTCTTGGAACCTGTATTGTTGCAAGTACTGCCTTCGCTCAGGTGCGAGTAGCCGGTTCTATGCAAGTAGTTACCTGGTTTATGCAAGCAGTAACCCGGTTTATGGTAATTATTTATTGCTTTTTTTGAAAGCTGTGAAAACTGTTCATGGTTCAGAGAGTAAAATATTTGCACTATTTTATAGATCTGTAAATCGTTTGAAAGAGAATTGTCATCGCTCAATTTTAGAGATTTTTTGTCCAACGTAAGAGTTTAAGTAGTAACCTACATGAGAGTGAGAATTGTATTGTCGGCTTGGACTAGTCGAAGATACTAGCCATGGACGTATAAAACTTCGGACGGATTCTCGCTAACAGAAAACTGTGTCACTCAGAGTCAGCCAGCTCGCTGTACGTACAGGCCCCCACGCACACATTCACAGCATACTCACCCATTACGCGTGCAAACGTCAACACAGTCGACACGTCTATGCGGCAAAAAAAGTATTGAAATACAGCATGTCTTGTGTGGTGGAATGAAGCAAAAACTGTAGCGATCGGAAGAAAAAAAATACAGGAATCACGTTTCATAGGTAAATGAATAATTCAACAACTTAGTTCCCGATTTTATAGATTACAATCAATCTTTATTCACCAGAACAAAATAATTCATCACAAGGCCAGTGTTGCCAATATTCACGTGTGCAAATTACACTAAATATACGGGAAATAAATATATATTTTAATCAATTCAATTATTTAGGTTAATTATTACTAGTTGTTTTATATTCTTTCTACTAGATTTTCTAAAGTAATTGAAGTTTGGCTAAATGATTGGATTGAAAAAATTCGAAATTGTAACTATCAAAATGATTGGATTCTAAACAAATACAGTGCCATTTGCAGTTTACATTTTGCAACGAATGACTTTTATACAACTAAAGGAGGACTCCGGCGAGTTGTTATATATGCAGTACCTCAAATTTGTATGCCGACCTGTATTTTTCTTAAAATAAAACAATATTAAGTGGGTAATTTTGGCTATCATGACAACCCTAAATTCACTCACACATAAGACTGTCGCCGCCATTACGGGACACAGTTTTGCCTTAGCGGGAGTTCCGTCTGACTTTTTTTATAAGTCTATGATACTAGCCAAATTAATTTCCCAGCGTGAAAAAGGGTGGCATTTTACTTGTCCCTAACCGCAATGAAAATAGGAAAAAGAAGACAAATATTTAGGAAATAGATATCAAAGGAAATATGAGGAGGAAAATATTACACAATTTATCCCCCTTTCAATAGACGACTTATGACAAATAACGGAGCATTACTTAACCGTCTGTCAATACCAATTGGTACATTTGCTTCTATACCTGTGCTTATATCCACATATACAAACAAAATTCAACCGTACATGACGAAAATACGGACCAGTATCCATCGAATAATTTAAAAGTGTAAGCGTTTATTATGAGGGTACTTGCACACGGGAAGATGGACTTACAAAATAGTTATTGGATTTGTCGAGCGTACTCGACCTATTTTTTTGTTACACAGTAAACGAGCGGACGTGTGTCGCAGTTTTGTATTTAAAGCTTACATTCGAGCTTTATGAAGTGGGAGAAATATTTAAAATGCTTTGAGGGTTTTGATGTTTTATTTTATTTTATAAATCTGGTTCTAGTGTTTCCCATTTTAAATGTGTCTATTGTACATGAATTTACCTGTGTTGGGAGTTATTTTATCTAGCATCGTTCAGACATAGTATGTAGAAAAGCATTTGGATCAAAGAGTTAAATTAATTGACTAGTAGAGAGCCAGTCTATACAATCTGAAGTGAGATGTGCCAACATTGAAGCACATGTTACTTTTCTTTTAACGTAAGAAGTTTCCACACCGCTTTTCCAATAGCATATAATACCTATATACGCATCTTCTAGCAGTGTTCAGTAATTCGATAAGGCCGGGTTGACCCGTCCTTAATTGTGTTTCTTACAGTCCATTCAGCCTCTATTGTGTTAAATATATGGCGTAGGTTCGAAGTATGGTGTCTGGTGTCACAAGGCCAAAGTTTAGGAAATTTTATAGATTTTCTTCCGTTCTTGTATAGTTTCATTATATCCGTAAAATTCGTTGGGAGTCTGAATTAGGTAGGTATTGGAAAATTAAACTAGGTAAGTGATTTGGGCCATTTATCCGTGTTGTATCTTATTAACCTAATTCATGTTAGTTAAGAGGATTTTGGTTAATTTATGTGCAATGTGATTTTTGTTGAGAAAATTCTTAAACCATAATCGGCAAGTGTAATTTTTGTTTGATTAAGATCGACATGTTATTATTCTCTCAATGTCTATGACTGACTAGATTTTGTAACATAATATCACCATTATCTGCCTAGCGTTTTCCCAGATATGTTAGGGTCGGCTTCCAGTCTTATCAGATGCAGCTGAATACTATAGTATTTTACATGGAGCGACTGCCTATCTGACCTCCACAATCCAGTTACTGGGTAACACGATACCCCTCGGTAAGATAAACAACATAAAATGCTATAACAATGTATAGCAAACATTTGGATCCGACACATAAAATTTTGTAATTATTTGTTGAGTAGCGCCTCTTTGTGAGTTTGACATAATTACATTAAAGCTAAAAGAATAATGTACTTAAAACTGGATTGGTTGGCATTATTTCTGATAGCAGTTCCTATGGGTGTACTGTTGTTATTCATGCTCTGTAAATTACTGGAAAGAGTAGTTTTGTGCAGTTTTTGAGTTAAATTCGATATGTGCCCCGTATTGGGCGCCATTACATGGTTTTGGCGCCAACCGTGGTACACATTGCATTGGTCGTAAAGTGAATATTATTTCAGAAACACGCTGACCTGCATGTTATTTTTTTTCCTTAATAATTAATTTAAAATGATTTAAATTCCAATTTATGCCTTATACGTTTTGTAATAGAATTCTCTATCACAAAATATTTAAGGCAATTATGAGTATAAAGTGATTACTCTGTATTCATAATTAAAACCGACGGTACCTCTACCGCTTGTTTTAAATAATAAATTATCACAAGGTGTTAAACAATGAGTCTTTGCTTATCGAAATCATATAAAAGGTTGAATTTAGAAGCATGTGACTGTGTCCCACTCTGGGTGCCATTATCTCTGGTTAGGAAACGTATGTTTCTTTAGTAACGAGCTGACAAGGGGCGTTCTCTTTAATATAATTATTTTGGTAGGAACCTTTCTTTAAAGGGTTCGGTATTTATCAGGATATAAGGAGATCTTTAGAATAGTCCGGGAGGGTACTGTGAGATAGATAAACCTGGAAATTATATTTTTGGTGTCATTTGAAGTTATGAACTATTATACCATAATAAAAGCTTTTGCATTGATTCGCCGATTTGTTCGTAGGTCGCAAAAAACCGCTGCTGCTCCGCCTGTTTTAAAGAAATCACTTGGAAAATTAAAGGCGTAAAAGATCCATGAGATGCAAAGTAGTAATATTCACAAAACCATCTTTGCCTGAACTACGTTACCAGGGTCATACTGTACGGCTCTACGCGTAATAGGAAAGAAAGTTGTCTTAGGCAGCATCCTGTCTTAGATCACAGTCTAGCTACATCATTAAAGCCTAATTTAATATCACCTAATAGCAAACGCCCAGACCAATTTCTTTCCCTATAATTTGGTCTCAGCTAAAACTGTCCAGCACCCCCGAAGTAAAATTAAGTCCTTTTAAAATATAGGTATAGAGTGGCGCAGCAGCTGGAGCCAAACTGTTTATTGAATTTCTACTTTGCTTAACATGTACCTTTATGTACCTACTAGAGAAACTGGACCGGGATTAGGAAATACTGGAAAGTTTTAGAATTTTTGTGTTGATGTAAGGAAAATGCTTTTTTTTTTAAGTTAGCTTAATCTGTCCTACTGCTGAGCAAAGGCCACCTCAAATCTTCCAGGCATTTTTTTAGAGCCACCTCGATCCAGCCCTTGCGGTACGCATCTAGGTCGGCTCGCCACTTCTTCCTGGGACGGTCTCGCCGGCGCCGGCCATCCTCAGGCACCCAGTATGTGGAGACTGTTGTCCAACGGTCCCTGCATGCGGCTGACGTGACGATATACTAGGTCAAATTTAATGAGCTGTTGTAACTTCACAAACTTAATGAGAATTGATATCTAATTACAACAAAAAAAATATTAGATATCATAAACTACCATTCAAATAAAGGACTGACTATCTTTAAATAAAAATTTATTCCTCAATTTTTTGTAATTGCAATTTTTGTAATTATCAGTGTTTGTCTCTGCATCACCCAAAGGTTAACTAGTAGAAAATATCTATGGCAAAGTCCGCCGCTGTATCTTTCTGTGCTTGAAGTATTAAATAAATAAATAATGACACTAATGGGTGTCAAAATAAATTACCTGGCGAAACTTATTGCCATGCATGGTAAGTTCTTCTTTTAGGTACCCATTAATTTGTTACGGTCATTAAAAGGACCTTTTTCGTGAGTGGTCAGTTACGAGCTTGAGTTTTTTCTTCATTTACCGTTGAGCTTTCTACTACATTCTTATATTAGCTAACTCGTTCTATAGTTATTTGTTATACAAGAGTGCAAAGTTGCTTTTTAACCGCGTGCTCAATTTTGATGACTGAGCAAGCGAAGGATTCTAAAATTAGAATCCTGAGCGTTAGCGAGGGAATCAAAAGAGCACGAGGTGAAAATTCTTTGCACTCGAGTGCAACACGTAACTTTTAACCCCACCTCAGCGAGGAAATGACTAAATGCAAAAAAAAAAAACATTTTCAATCACAAGATACTTTTATTTCAGTTTAGGTATTAACTACTACATTTTGATAGGTAAGTATTACAGAATAATCTTTAAATTATAACAAATAATACTTAAACATAATTAAGAAAAATTTAAAGTAACGTTGCTACAGTTACTGTAATATTTTTTCAATACAGTTTTTAAACATGGCGTACTTTCAGAGGCTATAATTATGATTTGAAAATTAAATCTTTTGCATAGACATCTTTCTGATACGCGGTCGTGGCTTTTGTTTACGAGCTCTATCATTAGTTTTGCAGTTGAGTTTTAAATTTATAAGTCAATTTAAAAAGTTTAGTAGCAAGGAATCACACACATACATAAGAACAAACTCACATAGAAACATCAGCTCATACATAGAATAAAATGGGATAGATTTTATACGAGGGAAAATGAATGAGTCCGTACGTCTTAGCATTGAATTCTCAAAAGTCTTTTAAATGGTTCGATAATATATTTAATTACCGGTTTAAATTTAATTATTTTCACATCAACATTTGTCAAAAATCGAATAGCCTGTATAGACTGTTTTCGTTGTAAAAAAAAAATATGTTCAGTTGCAAAATTATGCCATTTTCTGGAAAATTTAATTAATACTTTGATTTGTTTTTTACTATTTCCTATATGTGTATGGAAAAACGTCGTGTGATACACGGGTCTACTTTCCACCCTTGTATCACAATGTACTATTGTTAGGTATTGTGTAATGTTGGTGTTAGTGACTTGTGTACTGTTTTTCGGTAAACTATCCGTCGTAGTGTTGTAATCGTAAATGTTGGCGAGAGAGGGCGATGGTTAGGTGTTTCGCAACGGCTCATTTTTGATGTAGAAGGGCCAGCCCAAGGATCTGACTGAGGCTCTTTCAGTGTAATGGCTCCTACGATGCCTTCACATACTTTAGACTTATTTTGGATGGAATCCTCTATGTATCCCTCTACAACCGCATTGGACTTCCAGCCTCCATGGCGCTTAAAGGACAGGAGATCAGCTCCTGAATCGGCCAAAAGTGTGGCTGAAGTTTGTCGGAAACAATGACCCGTGTACAACAGGGGTTCTGAAAGTTCAAGAAATGTTGCTATTTCTCGTGGGATACTGCCAATTTTATTAGCACCCATAGGCTGTCTAACACACTTTCCGTTGCGATATTGTAGAAAAAATCGATTGATTGGAGTGTTAGGAGGGCGTGAGGATTGATATTTCTCAACAATTGTTACGTATTCCTTGCGAATGAAGTTGCGGTCTCTTTTTGTCTTTGTATTAGGTAAATTAATTAATAGTAAGTCATCTGAATGTTTCTCAATGTTTTTGACATTAAGTTGTGTTAGTTCATTAGTTCGACATGCTCCGTTTTTATCAATAATAAGACCAACCTGTAACGTAAAGAGTATTGTAGTAGATAAATTAAAAAAAATGATATGCATGCATAATGATGCCTATCAACATCTACTAAGTACGTGTTAGAGTACGTTAAGTAGTTGATTAATATACTTAAGTAGATACTGAATGTGCAACTGACTTACTTTTGTTGCCAAATATACGGAATCAGGTGCTTCGATAAGAAACTTTTCAATTTCAGATGCTGAGAAAACCTGCGATTTTTTTGGCTGATACCCAGATGAGGCTCTTTTTAAAAATGCCACTAATTTAGGATAGGTGTCGATATGTATGTCTTTTTTCATCTTTATTGTTGCTTTTAGCATTGAATACGTACTTCATAGAGTGTTTGATTTCTTGGTCTCGGATAATTCAATAAAAATGCCAGCAAAACGTTTTCTGCGAAGGTTTTGGCTCCTTTAGCTAGTCGCCACGTATTAAACATAGCGTAGGTACTGTTTCAAATACTTCTCGCGTGATTGTTGAGCCAGAAAGCTCATTTGCGCATTATTAACAGTTTCAGTCAATTCTGTTGGCGTCAAATAAACTTTCTCGTCGCTAGAACCACTAATTTTAGGTTTTTCACATGTTTTTAACCTAAGGTTTTAACAATACATAGGACGTGAAAAGAAAATGGCTCGCGCAAAGCAAATTAAAAAAAAGTACACCAAGAAGGTTCCGAGTCTGAGTTTTTAACAAATTAAAAAAGGTTGTATGATAAATTCGGCACCATGGAGGGAGAAGTAAATAGGTTTAATGATGTTTTGAATTCACCAACTTAGTGCACAAGATGTTCTAAATTCAATTTACTTTAACCTCTAGCGGATAAAAACGGCTTTAGCACTCAGATATCGAAGAGCTAAAATACTGTTTCCGAGATGGGGGGATGAAAATTTTAGTTTCTTTCAACTACGTAGTAATGTTATCATTAATCACTACAAAACCAATCTTAAAGGACGTATTTTTTGCTTAATATCAAAACAGTGCAATGTTATATGAAATCTCATTGTTGCACTGTTTTTCATTAATGCATTGTTTTTATTTTTTATTTAGATATAAATTTACCTCAGAGAAAAAAAATGAAAAATGTTTCCATTAAGTTTAATATAAAATGTATGCATTAGATTAAAAAGATACTCGCTGAAAATAAAAATCGCTGAATAAAACCGACTTGGGGAAAAACTTTGTTTACGTTAACTTGAGTTTTTTTCACCTTGGTACATACGAAATGATGACCTCCATCGGGATCTAAAAGTTGAGTTCATCGATAAAGTGA
Organism: Tiliacea citrago; assembly: GCA_963921375.1. Lineage (NCBI taxonomy): Eukaryota > Metazoa > Arthropoda > Insecta > Lepidoptera > Noctuidae > Tiliacea > Tiliacea citrago. The sequence goes on from OY992796.1 coordinate 24,453,207, forward strand.
TCCAGAAATTTGCAGAAGCTCACGAAAAGAGGCTTCATCAGCATGTGAACGTCGAGGCAATCCAGCTTCTCGATCACACAAACATAGTAAGAAGACTAAAAATAACAAAACCGTTCGAGTTAGTGTTTAGTGTTTATGAATAGTGTAAAGTACAAAAGTGCCAAACAAACACAAGAATGAGGTGTATTCGCCTTAATAGAGACAATAAGAACGAGTATTATATATACACAATAAGTGCTATTGGACACATTCTTAGTAAAGACAATTTAGTAGTTTAGGTTATAATTTAATTACTTATTAGTCTATCTATAAGGCTAGATTGTAATAAGATTAGGGTTCATTCTATTGACGAAACCTACGACAAGCGAAAAAAAAAAAAAACTTGAGTTTTTGTTCGATATTTTATCACGGATTGGTAGTTTAAAGAAAAGTAGAATACGCACCTTGCTTAAGTGAGTAATTAATGCACTCGTGCTAATTTAGTGCCCTCGTATTAGTAATTCACTTTGCGATCGGTGCAACAATCTACTATTTCTTCTTCTTAGCGTGTTGATGCATAGCATAGCATAATCAGCCTATAATATTCCCACTACTGGGACACAGGCCTCCTCCCTGTGAGAGGGAGTGGGCCGTAATCCACCACGTAGCCCCGGTGCGGGTTGGTGGATGTCACATGTTTTTAAACTTTTTTTTTTAGTTCTGGGGCGTGCCGGTTTCTTCACGATGTTTTCCTTCACCGTTTTGAGAGCAGTGGTGATTAAATCATTTTTATTTATTTTATTTTATTTTATTTGAAAGGTACACCAACGACCCATTCACTAGAACATTAACATAATAAAAAATATCATATACATTGAGTTATGGTGAATAAGTCACTTACAGGCGTACACAGCACTTACATAAAAAATAGCTTCTTAAATATATGTTTAAACAAGATTTTTTACTCGTAGTGAGGATAGAAAAATTAATTATAAACAAAGAACAAAACATTAAGTAAAAACAAAATCATAATCCAAATTAGAATCAAATATTAAAATCATAATTATTATTAGAATCAAAATTAAAACATTAGTATTAAATTAAAAAATAAACAGTAAAATTCAAATTCAAAAATCAAAACGGTAGAACGTGATAACCAGTGCAATAAGATAACATTCAAAAATTATTTAAGTGGCAGGCACAAATTATATATGTGGTAACAAAACCAAAATAATAAATAGTAAAAAACAAATAGTAAAAAATGAAAAGTAGGTTAAGAAATTATGATTGTGATTCGTCGCTAATGGTTATCAGTTTTCTGCGAAATTGGGAAAATGTGTTTGTGAATATATCAATATTGTTACAGTTATCTATTTTATTATAATTAGTCATTAATCGATTCAATGGGGCATTTAGACCAAGGTTGGTTTTTGATGAGGACGGTGCAAAGGTATTTATTTTGTGTAAAGATCTAGTTACGGTACGCCTAGGTACAGTTATATTAATTTCAGATAATAACTCAGGTACATCCACCAGGTTATGGATAATTTTGTAAAACAAGAGCTGATCAGAATTGCTTCTATGTTGTTCAAGTGGTAACATATTGAAGTGATCAAGCCTTTTCAAATCATGAACACAAAGTAAAGTAGCTATCTGGGTTCGATCCTACGACCTACAATTCGTAAGTCACCGCTGTCAGCACTAGGCCACCACTGCTCTCAACGTGTTGATGGAAAATATATAATTATATTTTATTTAATCATAAAATATTGTTTGACAAGTACCAATATTTTTTTGACTCAGTCCCTACTGAGTAACGCTAACACCATTTGCTTTCATAGACATTTGGTCCTCACGTGTACAGGGTGAAAGGTAGCAAATATAATTCAAATTCCCTAAAAATCACCCACTCTTTACAAAAGAGACTAACAACCGAAATATTAATTAGCTCCACGAAAAGCTCACGTTTACCCCCACTTAACAAGTCTTCACCTCGTTAAACGTAAAACAACAAGTAAACGAACATCAAACTACCCTATTTTACCTTTAATAATAATTTTGGCGCCAACCTGCCTGGCCTTTGCTTTTATCGACGGGATGTTGTTGATGCTATTATGTTCTCGTTAATTTACTCTCGACGTTCCACACAAAGGAGACTGTGGAGCAGGATGTAGTGTCCCTGCTTCGATTGTGTGCCGTTTAGGTTTTTGTCAGGCAATAGACACGTTGTTAGCTATAACAGGCGTAATATTCTGTAGTAAGTTCTAGATGGTAGATTGTTATGAAGTTTGTTTGATTATGTTGGTATAGTTGGTTGAATATGAATATAAATTATGAAGTGCTGTACCAATAGGGATTCGTTGTTATAAAATTGCAGAAGGCTTCTTGTCACGATTTAATATGTAATTTCTAGGCAAGTGTTCATCATTGTAGACTGTATTGCTTTACATCTCGCAAGTTAGGTAAAACAAACTTACAAGCCGTTTGAGTGCGTCGCCACAACATGTGTCGATACTGCGTCAATAAATCTGCCAAACCTTTTCCCAACTACGTTGATGTCAGCTTCCAGTCTAACCGGATGCAGCTGAATACAAGTATTTTTCATGAAATGACTGTCTATCTGATCTCCACAACCCAGTTACTGGGTCACACGATACCCGTATCTTCCAATACTACGTACGGGCTGCTTATAACAAGGTGAATTAATTCTACTTCCCCTTTCGCAGATGTTTATGTCGCCGTTACTGCCCCACCTTCTGTAAGAAGCCCACGGGATCAACGGCTTCTGACAGCAGTGAGAAGCAGGACGCTAACCACCAGCAGGTAAGACATTGTTTTAAAACGTATAAGTTAATTTTATGTTGGTAGAGTAAGGTTTGTATTGAAGAAAACTGCATCTCATTATTTTAACCCAAGGATTCACATCAAGAAGGGTTAAAATTTCGTAAATTATTGGATTGAGTTGTATTTAGGTGGCAGAAAGATTGTAGGACTTTGATATTATGATTGAATTTTGTGTTCACTATTTTAAGTAGTTAAACTTAGTTGACGAAGAAAATGTCTTTAAATATAGGATCACAAAAACACGTCTGAGTTGTTCTATCACTAAATAAATAGTAATTTGAAACTTCACACGTTTACCCTGAAAAGAACAGACCTGGTGCCGTATTATGACGTTTTAATGCCATAATGATTCCAGTGCAAGAGAGAGATGGATCTATACATGACCGCTAGGACCGTCCCTTTTTCGGTCTGGAATCATAATGGCATTTTATACTTCATATTACGGCCCCTAAAAATATTGTTAATCTTGAACAAAACCTATTTTATAGGTTCTCTATTTTAAAGACTGCTATAAACTCCAATTTTCAGCCAGTTCTAATGTTAGCATTAGAACTGGCTGGCTGTACCAAAAGATTCGGTAACGAAAAATCAACTGCACCCGTTTGACAGAGGTAGCCTGCCACGGACCGAACCAATATTTGCGGGCCCCGACCGCACCGGACTCGAAATTTTAAACAAAGATTACATTCTATATTTTCTACCAATAATGTAATTGGATTTAGTTTGGTTGAGGTTTGTCTCGATACAATATTAATTTTGAAATTGGTCGCTGGAGTTTTCTGTTCGCATTTCTGCTGAGAAATAGGAATGAGATTCTGAAGACTAGAAATTGTTCAGTACTTTTAAGTTGTTAGAGATTAAATCGTTTTATTTAGGTACCTAACTCGTAACATTGTGTATAAATGTGGTTACATGTTATTCGATTTACATCGAAATTCGCTTGAATATCAGTACCAAACCTACCTCAATCAACTCAGCATATCGCAATCCACTGCTGGACATAGGCCTCTCCCAGGCTACGCTACAACATCCTGTGCTCCGCCTTTCGCATTCATTATGTCCTAGCTACCTTTTAAAAGACGTCTCACACTACACTTGCTGATACGCGGTCTCCACACCAGGACTCGTCTGCTGCACCGGCCGTCGGTCCTTCGAAAACATGGCCAGCCCACTGCCACGTCAGCTTGCTTCCTCTAAAAGCTATTTCGGTAGCTCCGGTAGATTTACGGATAACTTCATACGGACGGAATACCTCCCATTTGACATCTACTACTAATATGCTTTGGATTGATCACAGTTATTGGGTTTGAGAAATTTGGAGATCATGGCTGTATGTTAAAATTAAATGCAAGTACTCAGCCGCATTTAGATAGCTCAGAAGCCAGTACTGTTCAAAAGGGGGTTAGTAGGTGAAACATACGTACCTACTATAGTGCCTCCCAAAACAGTACCGAAGTAAGCCTTCTCCAAAACATTTTCGCTTTGACCTGTTAAGTAGCAAACTTTTGTGTTTTCATTGTCAGGTGTCATGTCGGTAATCTGTATTTTGATAGACAACTAGACATGATCTTAGACAACTGTAGGTACCTATGACAGGTATTATTTATAACTAAGAAAAACTAAAAAAGCTTATGGGGCAGCATCCTAAAAATTCTTCTCCATGCATTGCTGTGAACGATTACTAGAGACTTCAACATAGTGACCCATCTACGAGAAAAACACATTTGTTTATTGCAGTTTAACCGATCTTGTCGTTATATCCTTTGCAATTATTTATATTTTTAAATAGCAACTCACCCTCATGTTTTTTTCTCAAGAATTAAACCCACAGCTTCCAAAACCGTTTCTTCATTGCAGACCTAATTCGCAATGCAACATTCTGCTCTAAAATGTACCGCAGGCGTTTGCCACCCGTTTTACTTACTTGAATTGTTGTCCGTTTTCCTAGAATTGCGGCTGAACGGGTTAAACTAGACATAGGCTAGACGTGAATAATATAATCTGTAGTCACACGGTCTAGCCCGAGTCAATCAGACCGCACAGCTGCAACTCTACTGGACAATGATTGGTTTAAATACATAGACTGAATTCTCAGAAAGGTTGAAAACTATGGTTGGATCAATTTATTAAGTTGTAAAATTAAATGTTAAACGTTCCAAGTTCCAAATTAATGTTGAAGTTTCGACTGTGGCGCGAAAATAAGCCACTAGATGTTGCTCTTACTACAACGTAGATTTTTTTGATCTAAGTAGTAGCTTTATCCACGAAGCAATCGACGCAGAAGCAGGTCGACACGGTTGGAGCAGTGGTTAAGCGATTGCCTGCCGCGCTGCGTGTCGCGGGTTCGATTCTCGCACGGAACAAATATTTGTATGACCTACAAGTAGTTGTTCCAGGTCTGGTTGTTTGTGTATGTGAGTTTATATGTTTGTAAATGCACCCACGATACAGGAGAAATTCCTAGTGTGGGGCAACGTTTTAAAAAAAGAAAAAAAAAAACATACTAATATTATTTCGAATTAGCTTTTTCCAGTGGCTTTAACCTTGTTGATGTTGGAAATTATCCCACAGGAACATGCTACCGCAATAAAAAGTATCATATATGTTAATCCTGGTTATAAACTATCTGTGTGCAAAATTTGATCCAAATCTTTTTAGCCGGTTTTGCGTGATTGACTAACAAACATCCAGACATCTCAAACATACGTAGGATAGTAGGATAATTCGCTTACTTTATGGATTGCTGGGCACGTAATTATTACTGGTCAGATCACCCGATTAAACAATAATTTGTATGAATAATAAATAAATCTTGCTCCTATCCATCCACTGTCCATTTTCAGCATGATTTACAGCAACGCCAGATGTAACAAAGACAGTTACTTGTAGCTGCCAGTTATCTAACAATTAATATCTAGAATTCTAAACTAGACAGCTGCTGGATTTAATCTAATCTTTGTAGAACTAAAATGATTTATAAGTTACGTAAAATCAAGTTAATATTTTGGTTAGACTATAACATAAATGAGTTTGTGCCTAAAAAAAATAACATAGCAGCGAGTTGTTTAATTGAGAAATGACATGCAGATTTTGATTTGTTTTTATTTTTTGTATACTTTAAGACTATCTATACAACAACAAGAATAGTAACCGTTTATTGGATTCTGGGGGAGCAGTGGTGACCCTGTGGTATCTGCCCAACTTACGAGTTGTAGTGTCCTAGAACCAAAAATTCGATCATCAAATAACTTCTCCCGCTCTGGGCGGAGCGGGAGGGCGTGTCAGACTTTTACTGACTAAAACCCACCCGTGTTCCTTCCGTTGCCTGTGTGCCAGGGCCACGACATCCCTTTCGGACAAACTCGCAACCCCGGCAGGCATTGGTCCTAACGGACCCCGTCAGTTTGTGCTGACATCTCTTTGAGGCGCGCGTGGAACACAACGCGCCGTCGACCCGGGCCTGGTCCTTATCGGACGGCGAGCTACCCATCGCTCACCGTCCGCAGGCCCGCGCCTACGGTTGCCGGAAATCGGCTTGCGACTCCCGACGCCCGGGGCGTCTCCTGCGGCGACTAGGGGCATGAGGGCCCGAACCTTGTCTCACCCTCACGCGTTCCGCCTCCTCCTTCGCTAGCATAACTGCTTCGCAGAAGGAGGTGAACCAACCCGCCCTGGGCCTGCGTGGTGGATTATGGATTTATGGCCCACTCCCTCTCATAGAGAGGAGGCCTGTGTCCCAGCAGTGAGAACATTATAGACTGACTATGCATGGCATTGTTAGGTAGGTATGTTACTGCAAGAGAAAGAAGGCATCGAAAAAACTTTTCAGACGAGAAATCAGAAGCTACGCACTGGAATCCTTCATCAAAGTTTCTTAAATTAGTTAATAATTATACTACCCAAACGTAAAGTAATATTTTGCGTCTGATCGATTGCTCTAGGTATGCATGATGAATCGTGATTATTTTTGACCTAAGTTAAAAAAGGAACTAATTAAAATAGTCGTGAAAAAACTTGATTATGTCCAATAAAAGTTGTAACTACTTGCTACTTTAGTATAAACATAAGCAACCACTAGTCAGTAAGCTCTAGTTATCGAGTAGTTAGTCCTAGTTTAGTTAAGCCCGCATGTAATCGATCAACCGCAACCATTTGCTCACGTAAATACTGCAGGCGCTTGCAGTCAGTTCATTTGTTTATGTTAGTTGGCTGTAAGTTACTGTTCATACGTGTGCATTTAAAGATGTCATTTGTTTTTAGTAACAGAAATAAATACTGTTAACAACCAATATTTACTTCAACTTATGGCAATAGCTTTATTAGGATTATTTCGGTTTTCTGATTGCAAAGATTGCTGAGTTGGTATCTAAGAGATACCATCATTTTATCTTAATGTAATGTTTTTATTATTTAAAACTTAAAGTGCCTTTATGTAAATTCATGCTGAGATGCTCTTTATTGTGAAATTATTAGTGCCCAACCTTTTACAAAAACAGAAGGCGCACTACAATACTCACAGTAAATAGTAAAATAACTTGATTTTATAATGCAACAACATAAAGCTAAAACGACCATACATAAAGGTGCCGACACAAAAAACTGAACTAATTAAGACATTGCGCGTGAATAACCTAATTACCACTGTAATCACATCCTTCCCCAAACTAACATAATTATTATCTTCTTCAGTCCTTGGACCAGTAGGTATACCTCTCAAGAGTATTACCCATGAATAGAGTATTTGCACAGCATAAACCTCTGTGACGTCAGCAGAGGTCACACGAAGGATTTACCTCCCCTCCGGGAGGGATCACACGTACCGATGATTTAGAGCTACCCTTAGCTTATTTACTGGTCATTATTTTGGATGTGTTATGTTGGTAAGGTTACTAATGTTCATGGTTTCTTTGGGAGGTAAGTTGGAATTGAGTGATGATTTTGTTTGATTTATTATTGACTAGCTTCTGCCCGCAACTTCGTCCGCATGAAAATTAATTATTTTTCGCGCAAGTGCTAGCAATAAGTTGCCAAAGCTTTCGCGCAATCGGATTAACGGTATGGCAGCGCATAAAATACGAACAAACAAACAAACATTGATTTTTATTTAAGGGGTTTCAAAATTAACCCGACAAAGTACACGGAGTGCTTTCAATCGAACTGAATAACTTTTACTATCGGATCAACATTATATTGCGAAAAAATAAGACTCCATACTAAAGTTTATACTTACTGTTCTAAACTGTATGGGCCTGCAGATGGTCTCAAGCACTCCTGAAAGTTTGTCGGGTTAATTTTTAAACAACTTAAATAAAAATCAATGTTTGTTTGTTCGTATTAAAAGAAAAGATGACACTCGGCAATCCTGTAGCTTTCAATTTGTGAGAATTTTCGGAATTGGATCAGTATTTCCGAAGATAAACCCTAATGTACAAACTCACAAATTTTACCTCTTTTTTATATCGACGGCAGTAAAGCAGAAAGAGTCAACTGTAGTTTTTACGAAATTAATGTTTTTATATAATTCGACTCGGAATTCTTTATTAGAGGATTGTTTTTCTCTGTTTAATTCTGAATTTTTTCTAATATTAAGTTACGTATATTTAAATGATTATATTATACTACGTACACCAATTTGTAACAAAGTGACGAAGTAGACACGGACATTTATACCATTGTCCATACGTCGGACAATCGGAGCGTTCACCTGTTGTAAACAAAGATATCAGTCACATAGCTGTTTTAACTTCGGTTTTTAGTGTTCCGTAGTCAACAAGGAACCCAGGTATCGCCGTGTCCGTATATCTGTTTGTCCGCAACTTATAACACATCTTTAGGCTCAATTTACATTGTCACGGAATGGAATATTTATACATAGCAAAATGAACTTTTTGTCAATAATTGTGTTACATACAAACTAGATACGAGCTTGTAACGAGTCCGTGTATCACTGGTCAGTTTCTCTCAGTAGTCAGTTTATTTAATTCTCCATTTTCGTTGATTAGTCAGTTTTATTCAATTCGTCAGTCAAAGTACAGTCGGTAGAAAACTCATACACGTCTGCTAATTTAATTATGTACGTATTACGTAACATAACATCACGGCTGTTTCCTCAAAGGGCTAGGCAGAGATAAAAACAAAATTTTTTTTTTTTAGAAAACAAATATATTTAAAAAAATATTGTGATTGTGAAAATACAACTTTAAGTTTGATTTAAATTGGGTTCCTTACATTTTCCACTTTTGTTTACTTAAACGTAAACATATTTTTTACGTTGAGTGTACTAAACTGACGATTCGACGAAAACTGGCAAATACTGGAAAATAGCGAGTTAAAGCAACTGACTGATCGGTAAAACTGACCAATCAGTGAAACTGACTAATCAACGAAAATGGCGAATTAAATAAACTGACTACTGAGGGAAATTGACCAGTGATACGCGGACTCCTTGTAACTGCGGGAATTACCGAGAATGCGCGAGGATTGTCCAGAAAACGCGTGACCTGTTATTTGGCTCGTATCTAGTTTGTACGTTACACTATTAACATAAAGTTCATTATGCTTTGTACAAAAATAATCGCTTCAATTCCATTCCGTGGTAAAGTAAATAGAGCCTAAGGTACACGGTACACCATTATTAAATTCATTTATTCACGTTTCATGTCTTTAGATCGTTGGTATCTTAGGAATCATATAGTCAAATTCCTACCTACTTTAGTAGCAATAAATAACATAATCAAGTACATCGTTATCAACCGTTACAACAATTACGCGAGATATTATCTACGTACGGACCAAAATCTCCTGCTCCCAAATATATTGCTACAGTTTCATAAATCAAACAAAAAGAAATCATTGCACGGACGTGTACTTCCATACAGCTAGGGTCACCATCCGTAACAGTTGTCCGGACATGTCCAGCACCCCCCCCCCCTCCCTGAATATTATAAAAACGAAAATCCTCCCGACCGATTTTGGTCACGGTGGTCAACGGAGATTAGCCAAGATATAGGTATTATAGTGCATTAAAGTGTGCGCAGAAACAGGTGCACTCTCTGTTCATTTACCCCCATAGTCCAATGGGACGGCGATCCGGGGAGAGATCAGGCCACAGAATAGATAAACTGTTCTATGGATCAGGCGCAGGACCAACGGCTTTACTTGATTTTCAAGGCAGGGGGGTATCAAACCACTAACTTTCATACTCCGGGCTGCTACTGAGAAATTCCTAATTGAAAACCCAATAACACTTTGCTCGACTCGGGAGTCGAAATCAGGACCCACGCTTAGCAGTCGTGCTTGCGAGGTCGAGACGTTCCAAAAGAGCACTGATTGGATCCCATTAAATGCTAGACGACATCGCGGCAGACAAAGATGAAGATGGAGCGATGAACTTGACACCTACTGAAGGGAATGGTCCGCAATGGCAGTGGGTAGACATATGTGGAAAAGATAAAGGAAGGCCTTTCCCCAGCACTGGGAGATTACGGGCTAAATAGATTATATACATACTTTTTTATATAATTGAGCCTCCTTTTAACTTTCTGGCCTTTTCTCACAATTGGTCATAGTAACTAAGCTAGGTCATCCCGACCAAATTTATTTAGTTAGGTTAGAACTGTGACCGGACTCGGCGACGTCCGCCGCCCCCTGTCATACAAGACCCGAGGTGGCGGCGCGTAGTGTCCCACGCGCGCCCCTTTCAGACGTCGCGGGGGGGTCAAACACCTCACCCCCCCCAGACTTGCACCAGCCGTGGATCGCAAAAGTCGCACATGATCCTATGATCCTCGGTGCAAGTGTGGGAAGGGAAGTGACCAACATGTTGCATGCTACATCCAAGTAATTACAAGTAACTACATCCAATTACTAGTTGCACCCCGCGGTTTCATCCGCGTAAGTCTCGATCCCGTGGGAATATCGGGATATCGGGGTAGCCTATGTCTTAATCCAGGGTGTCTTGTACCTCCATACAAAATTTTATCAAAATTGGTCCAGCTGTTAGAGCGTGAAGAAGTAATAAACATACACACAGTGTGATTTGAGGGTCACAAAAAGTGGAGCAATCATTGTATTGGAGTGTTCAATAATATATTTAGGAGCGCAAAAGGCAATTATTAGAGGTTCGAATAAATACATGGTATCATTGAAAAAAAAGAAGATGTTTATATGTAAAATGTACGGACTTGTCGCTCTTATCAGGCTAATTGTCAGGACTTTTCAAATTTCGAAATGGTAACCCTACATGCAACGGCCCCGAAATCGGTCGCCGGCGCATAGGTCAAACTACAGCTCTCTCCTTCTAACGCGTTAGTACGAGAGAGATGGGTGTAGCACTCTCTAGAAACCAAAAATGCAGTTTGGACAAGCTCGCAATCGAAGTAATGAGATATTTCGTGGCGATGCCTTTTTATTGCAGTTCTTTGGTGGAACTAATGCGAGAAAAAGGCAAGGTTTTGGGTGTTAGAATGAAATGCATAATATGAATAACTTATTCAGATGTTCTTTAGCTCGGTTATTTTGAGTGCCTATTCAGTATGATTTGTCTCGTGTAATTCTTCAATGACTGATTGTAGAAATTCTAGTCAACCAGTCATAACTTATTTGAGTTTTTGTTTTTGTTCACTGAAGACGTCATTTTGGTCTATTAGGCCGTTTGTCCACCGCACCGGCCATAGTAAATGTATGTATCGCTACTTCGGCGTCGTCAACTAGTTTCTCGTAACATTATTATAAAAGGTGGACACAACAATAAATTCAATTCACAAAAAAACAGTCAAATATATATTTAATATATTATATCCAATAGTTAGTCACAATAACTAGTCACAGATCGACAAAACCCATAGTCGGCCCATCACTATTTAATTTGTTTTATGTTAGGATTTATTGGATATTTTAAAAATACTCATGTGTCCAGTGTTTTAATTTTATCTTCTGTACATTGTGTACAGGGTCAAATTAAATTAGCTAGTAAAACTACAGACGCAGACGTGATGGTTATCCATATCTAAACACGATAAAATAAAAAAGATTTTAAGTTTTTTTTTTGGCGTGAACGACAGCTGGTACTGTTGTTACTTGACTATATGAGTTGAGAAAATCTGTTTTATTTGAGCCTGTATAGTGAAAAGCTTACCAGTCAGCAAGTTTGGTAGCGGGACAGAAAACTGGGGAGGGACAAACTTAACTCACTCATCACACTAATATTATAAAGGCGAAAGTTTGTGAGTGAGTCTGTGTGAGTGTATGTGTTTTTGTTACTTCTTCACGCTCAAACGGCTGGACCCATTTTAATAAAATTTTGTATGGAGGTAGCTGACACCCTGGATATATATGATGGATAAAATATATTTATGGATAAATATATATGGATAAAAAGACGATATTCCCACGGGATCAAGACTTACGCAGGTGGGTTGCAGCTAGTTGTAGCTATATAATCTTACAATTAAGACCTGGAAATCGATTCCCAAACTTATTGGAGTTCAAATCCATAAACCAATTAAGTTGTAATTCAAATCTAACCCCATTTCTCTCGACAATATTCCTTAATTCGGGACCCACTCAGAAGGAGCCGCTTTATCATACAACTACACATAATGCCAGTCGCTTACTGCGGACAATAGTATTAATTAACCGATTGTTTGGCAACCAGTCGCGCGATCGCTATACGAGAACTGTACGATACAGGACCTGATCGGGGTGGTGGTTGGTATGCAAATAAAACAATCAGCACAATTATCTAGGCTAAATGATATTATAGATTTGATTAGGGGCCCAAAACCAATTTCCGATCCATTATCATTTGGTCAATTTTACCAAAACTTACAAAGAAATAGTAATATATGAACACAACACAGCAAAAATAAACTCTCATCATCTGCCTAGCCTTTTCCTAACTATGTTGGGTGGGCTTCCAGTCTAACCGGATGCAGCTGAATACCAGTATTTTACATGGAGCGACTGCCTATCTGACCTCCACAACCCAGTTACTGGGTAACACGATATCCCTTGGAAAGACTGGTTGTCAGACTTTAGGCCTTCTGACGACCCGTAACAACTGTCAAAGATCTACAAATAACAACCGGGACCAACGGCTTAACACGGCACGGAGGTGTGAATGGTTACCCATCTACGGACCAACCGCGGCAAGCGTAGCTTACCTAACCTGATCGATCGACCCGTGCGGCAGTTATTATTTAGCCACAAGTTGCTCCAAAAATAAACTCTAGGAAAACCTTTACATAATCCTAAAACGAATTTAGGCAAAAAATAAATCCAGAAATTAGTTGCTTTCGGTTTCTGAAGGTATATTCGATTGAATATTTAATAAAATCTTAACACAATTAATTCACCAGTTTCATTACCATGTAAATTGGTATGTGATTAGATTGGCAATTGTTATATCAGCCATATAATCTCACAACCTTAAATGAGATTTAATTTAAGATTTTTTAATAATATAATAATAAATATAATATGACAATAGGCTATTACATGATACTTAAACATAACTAGCAAAATATGAGTGTACACCTATGCCTAACCCTTCGGGGATTACAGGCGTGATGTTATGTATGTAATAATAAATAAAATGTTTATTTGACATATGTACACAAGGAATAAATAAATGTTGTACAATAGAGTCACATTAAAGGCCGAACTGACGCCTCCTAAACTAAGCCAAAAGCCTGTGTTTTAGGAGATTTAAAGTTGAGGGACTTGATAAACCCACAGAAGTCATCGGGAGAGATCTAAACCAAACATGAACATAGTACAAGGTCCTACATTAGTGAAAACGTAATTTAAACCTAAGTAGGTACGTCTGTCGGCCTTTGTACCGAACTGATCCGGCCCTGTCCACATTCGTGATTTAATTAATTATTTAATGCTTGACAGTTATCGATTCGGCGAGATGTCGACTTATTTCAACGGGTTACTGTGTTAATTTGTTATTTTCATTGTATTTAACTGAAGCAGAGCAGGGATTTAATATCGTAAATGTGAGAGAGGAGCTTGTAGCTAAATAATAACTGCCGCACGGATCGATCGATCAAGTTCAGCTACGCTTGCCGCGGTTGTTCCGTGGATGGGTGACCAACTTTTCATACCAAGATTCCTCCGTGCTACGGAAAGCACGTTAAGCCGTTGATCCCGGCTGTCATTTGTAGATCTTTGACAGTTGTTACCGGTCGTCAGAACCCCAAAGTCTGACAACCAGTCTCACCAAGGGATATCGTGTTACCCAGTAACTGGGTTGCGGAGGTCAGATAGGCAGTCGCTCCATGTAAAATACTGGTATTCAGCTGCGCCCGGTTAGACTGGAAGCCGACCCCAACTTAGTTGGGAAAAGGCTAGGCAGATGAGATATCGTAAATGTAAAATAAAGAAATTTGTTGAAACAATTTCTTCTCTAATAATACATTTATTAAAGATGTCGTATGTACCTACCTCAGAGAGTTAACAATGTACATGCATTTGATCCATACTGCGATCGCCAACCCGCGTGCCAAGCGTGGTGATTATGGCAAACACCCCCACTCCTTTGGGGGAGGTCTATGTCCAGCGGTGGACGTTTTTCGGCTGAAATGATGATGCATTTGATCGATTCTGCTGTTGCCTGACTATGACTTACTCGTAAACACAGCTAACTATCCTATACCTATATTTTATCTACTCTTTTATTATCCCTAATAATATTATCTTACGATCCTAACTAATATTTTAAATGCGAAAGTGAGTTGTTTGTTTGTTACGCTTTCACGCTAAAACGGCTGGAACGGATTTGGATGAAATTTGACACATGGGTAAACCAGGACCTGGATTAGCACATATGATATTTTTTTACCCCAATGCTCCAACGGAATCGAGACTTATGCGGGTGAAACCGCCAGGCGCAGCTAGTCATATTATAAATGTGAAATTTTGTGATGGTTGTCACTCAATAACGCAAAAGCCGGTGAACGTCTGATGAAATTTGGCACACGGATATCTAGTTTATATCCTGGACTAACACATAGGATATCGTTTATCCCGGAAGTAGTAAGTTCCCGTGGGATAATTTCCGACAACCACGCGGGCGAAGCCGCTGGCAAGAGCTAGTACGAAATAAAATGATTGAACCGAAACCTATAACTGATGTAAAACCAACCTCACGTTAGTTCATCTACAGTTAAGGGACTTGTAAATGCTGATGATAGAATAATACGCCCATTCCCCCGTCACTGCAGTAATTAATTTATCTATTAATCTAGAAATTTTAAAACAATATCTATAAGACCTACTCTATTAAAAGTCTATTCCTTTGTCTAATTAATAATAGTGTCCACTTTATCTAGTTTAATATTATTTGTTAATTTATTTATACATAATCTAGTTTTAAAATAATATACCCAAAGAGTTACTCTTTGAGTCATAGAAAATATTGTCTTCTTTTTAATTTAGCTTAGTAAAAAACTTATTGTTGTCTTCTTTTTAAATGTTTGATGTAAATTGATGGCCTGAAACACAGGTTTTTCATAAACCTAGTTCAGGCAGGTCTACATTACAGTTAGAATTAAATTTTCCCCGATTGTAATTAATCTTAATTTTATTTTACTTTATACTTGAATATTTTTTTTAATTTTTATTTTATTTTAGTGGTTCCGTCTTTATTACTAATTTCTTTATGAAAATCAAATATTACCAACTCCAAGTGAGAGTTTTGCCATTATTTACAAAAACGAAACGTAGTAGTCCTTGGAATACAAGAAGCCTCGCCAATTTATTTTAGGAAAAAAAATAACCGATCCTCAGAATATTTTTCGCAAAATGGGGATTATTAGAGGTTTGATGCATTTATTTTACCCTCTTCTTTTTAAATTGAACATCACACCATTCACACCTCGTTCTTCAATTATAAAAAAACAATTCAAAAGTTATAAAACTCAATTCGCTAACACACAAGTAATGAAACCTTAAAAAATTCATTGCAACGTATCTTCGAGCGCAGCCAAATTCTACCCATACATGTCTACTCCTCTAGTACTCACGAATAATGATCGCCTGCACACACACACACACACTCATGCATAAAAACACTAATGTATTATACAGTACAACAGACATGGTGGAATAGTGGGCATTCGATATATACTTATTATTATATTTATTACTTTTTTGTGTATTTTGCCGTTTTTGTTGCCTGACAAGAGAATTTATTATGACTGTATCAGCAAATATTATTTGCTAACATGAAAAATCGAAACTTATAGAATTAACTTGAAAGAATTTCCAGTGTAATCCAACAATAACATAAGAAAAACTGACTAATATTATTGACGCTACGCGAAGTCTACGAAATAGTAGTTTGTGCTACGCCGTAGCTATTCGTAGCACTCGTCTATTATTTGCTACGATGATAAATTAATGCAGAACTTGCCCGATAAGAACCTATAGATTTTTAAATCTTTCTTAAATTCTTTTAGTCAAAACTTAAAAAGTGTTTCTGGGTTTTTACATCATTATTTTCTATCTATTTATTTGACATAGTAATTAAACAAAAAGCACTCACCATCTTCCTCCGCACAACCTATACAACATGAAATTATTGCCAAAATTTCCCTTCGCCCTTCTTTAGCATGTGTGAGTAATGCGCAAGCGCAGACGCACACACACGTCACATACCTGTACTTACCGCACATGTGTGGGTAAGCCGGTTTACCAAAGTACATTTTTAGGGTACCCATACACCTATAAATAGTTTAATGAGGGCCGAAAGAATTTTTGGGGATTATTCGTTGCCACAAAGTATAGGGCATCTGTTTCGTTTTTTGTCAAGTATTTTGGCGATGGCCTTATGAAGTCGGCTGGTTTAAGGCTTTGCCCTTTTTTGGCTGTAATTTGAGTCTATGTATTGCGATATTGTCGTATTTCAAGTCGGAGGAAGTCGTAAAGAGGTTAATGACAGACGAATGTGAGACTAAGGGCGAGGAACGTTCGAGCGTTTCGAGTCATTGTTTGTGTTAAATGTTCTAATGTTGTAATACTCGTAAGCATAGTGCCTAACAAAGAATTAGGAGGCAATTTTACTTGTGAAAACCTTTAAAAGATGAAATGATACTTATAATCAGTCATGCTTTAATATTGGTGAAGATACGAAGGAAATAAGCCGGTTTTTATGAATCTGGAAATAGTTTGTGTCTGAAGTATCGCAGAAAATGTCTGTAGACAGGGACAGGGAAATCTTAAAGCAGTCCTTTTTTTATCATCTCTAAACGAAGTTAAAGTTTTATTAGTTTGTGTGATTAAAGTTTATAACTTTATCAAAACGAGAGTTGTTTACTTCTTAAGATACGACAAGTTTTCACTGTGTATCACTAAAGTTTATGAGAAAAATATTTAGATAAGTACGTTTACTTTTTTGCCGGCTGACATTCGGGGGTAAAAAGGCACGTTTTTAGGGTTCCGTAGTCAGCAAGGAACCCTTATAGTTTGGCCGTGTCCGTCTGTCTGTCTGTCCGTCCATCCGTCTGTCCCCGGCTTAGCTCAGAGAATTTTAGTACTAGAAAGCTGTAATTTGGCATGAGTGTACATATTAGTTACGCCGACAAAGTCATTAAATAAAATGTTGAAAAGAAACGTAAAGTGGGGATGATATTTTTTTTTCTCGTCTATCCCATGGTGTGGAGTATCGTTGGATAGGCCGTTAAAAATACTGTAAGTCTGTGAAAACCATTTTTCGATTCAGGGATAAGTTTGCTTAATATTAAGCTTTAAAGTGCAAAATTTTGTTAGGAGTCAAGTGTCCGCTGGTCGCCCTATTACGGATAAAATGGATGCCGTTTTTGAAAAAGTGGAGCAAGATCGGCATATCAGTAGTTACGACGTAGCTGAAAAACTGGGAATTGACCACAAAACAGTTTTGGCACATTTGAAAAAAACTGGGTACACAAAAAAGCTCGATATTTGGGTACCTCACGAGCTCACTGAAATAAACCTAATGAACCGTGTACTCATTTGTGATTCTTTATTACGACGTAATGAAACCGAACCATTTTTGAAGAAGCTGATAACTGGTGATGAAAAGTGGATCACGTACGACAAGAACGTGCGAAAAAGGTCGTGGTCAAAGGCCGGTCAGGCTTCACAGACTGTGGCGAAACCCGGGTTAACTCGCAACAAGGTGATGCTGTGTGTGTGGTGGGATTGGAAGGGCATTATTCATTATGAGCTGTTACCACCAGGCAGGACCATCGATTCTGAACTCTACTACGAACAACTGATGAGATTAAAGCAAGAAGTTGAGAGAAAGCGGCCGGAATTAATCAACAGAAGGGGTGTGGTTTTTCATCATGATAACGCTAGACCTCACACATCTTTAGCCACTCAGCAAAAATTAATAGACTTTGGCTGGGAGGTGTTTATGCATCCGCCGTATAGTCCTGACCTTGCACCTTCAGATTTCCACCTGTTTCGGTCTCTTCAGAATTCTTTAGGCAGTGTCAGGTTAACATCACGAGAGGACTGCTAAAACCACTTGTCGCGGTATTTTGAACAGAAGTCCCAAAATTTCTATAGCAATGGGATCATGTCCCTACCTACAAGATGGCAAAAAGTTATCGAACAAAATGGTACCTACATACTTTAGTTAAATGTAAATAAACTATATCAAAAAATGTTTTGAATTTTCTTAAAAAATGCGAAGAAACTTTTTCCCCAACCTATTATATAACGAAATTGAAAGGAAAACTATCACAGCTAAGTAGGCCTTACAAGTTAACAAGTAATAGTCGACCAACTTAAATTTGCAGTTGAACGTGACGTATATCGATGTAAGGGAGAACATGTTTTTCAACTACAATGTTAAGTTTGTTTTTGGGATAAATTCATCCCAACTTCGGAACCCTTCATTGTGCGTGGTCCGACACGCACTTGGACGGTTTTTAAATGGCATCTTGTGTAAAATAACCTAACAATATGTCCGGAAAATTCTGGATATATTTCTTCTCTCGTTTCTACACAAACCAGGTTATCATAGCGTATGTTAAAATAAATCAATAGGTAACATATTATATTAGCTCCGTAATTAGTTAGTGAGCTGACAGCTGACAGCTGACAGCTCAGGGAATGCTGCAGCGCTACTACAATTTTGTATGGAGTTTGTAAGGATCGTATAAGGTGGCGGCCCTATGGGAAAAAGGCGTTAGTTTATGTAGGCATGTATTTAACACGGCGACAAATTAATCTGAATTTGGGATTAAAAAATAATTAAAGCCGGTAGCAAAAATAATAGGTTGGCAGCAAAAATAATAGGTTGGCAGCAAAAATAATAGGTTGGCAGCTACAGCGAAGTATTATTTTAAGTAGAAAGTAGCAGCTCAATAATCAGTTTTTAGCTTTATTTTAATTTAAACTGGCATCGAATTTTTGTTTTTGTAACTGAATTTACCAACAATAGAGGGGATCTAACCTAACCTAACCCAAATGATTCAATAACAGTAGATGACTTTGCAGCGATTAAGAAATAATATTTAATCGCTGCCAAGTTATTATTTTAGTAGCAAATAGTTAGTCGCCCTTTAAGTTATTAGTCGCCAAGTTATTATTTTAGTAGCAAATAGTTAGTCGCCCTTTAAGTTATTAGTCGCCTGGAAAATTATTATCCGTTTATGTATGTATATTGTCTCTCTTACAAAAAACCGGCCAATTGCGTGTCGGACCACGCACAATGAAGGGTTCCGTAGTTGGGATGAATAAAATTTATCCCAAAAACAAACTTAACATAGCAGTTGAAAAACATGTTCTCCCATACATCGATATACGCCACGGTCAATTTACAACTGTAAATGTAAGTTTGTAATCACGAAAAAAATTGTGATAAAACTACAAATTAACAATTTTCAGACTTTTTCTTTACATGTGCTACCTTGCTTCTTGCCAAATTTCATGATTCTAGGTCAACGGGAAGTACCTATAGGTTTTGAATTATTTGCGAGTATCAAAATATCGCCGTATTTTTTATTTCGTTAACGTTGAAGCTTGATTTTTCTTTAGAGCTCAAAGGGAACGTAGACCTACGTATTTGATGTTAATTTCAACTTGATACCTCTATGTATTTCTGAGAAAAAAGGTCTTGACAGACTGACAGACAGACAAACGGACAACGAAGTGATCCTATAAGGGTTCCGCTTTTTCCTTTTGAGGTACATAACCCTAAAAAATAACACAGGTGTTTGAAACTTCGCTTGAAATATAATTAAATAGAACTATTTATTACAAAAAGAAGATTGAGTGGTCTTATCGCTTTCTCTAAGGATAAACATTAATGACAGAATGAAATAAGGTCATGTAATGAGTACGAGCATTAGAATGTTCACGATTAATAAGCTAAATTGTTTCCCGAGCGATCCGCGAATTAATTTTAATTGCCTGCCACGTTCCTGGTGAACTATCAGCAGTTCTGTAACTTTGCCCGGCTCCCATAGTGTTGCCAATTAGAGGAGACTTGTATGAGGCAACGTGAGACGATTGGGAAACTACGGGGGATTGTGGGGGACCGGATGAGCGATAGAATTTGAGGTTATTAGGGTGACGCCCAGAAAAAGTTAGTTTCAGACGGGTAATAATTCAGATTATAATTATAATTAATTGTTCCATGTGGTGCCGGACGTAAAGAATAGCACCATCCTATTTCTTCCCGTGGGTGTCGTAAAACGCGACTAAGGCCCGTATTAATAAACGTTACTCAGCCCAAGAGCTCGCACTTGATAACAGTCTTGAGGTCATGATCGTATTAATACATTGGGATCGCATCTGTAAAAACAAATGTAAGTGGTAATACTATAATATATAAATAAACAAATAAATAAACATAATAATTGATGTACTGAAGTTACGGATTGGGTTTACGTTATCAGCCAAGTGATGGGCTGATTAATAAACGAAAATCGACACTTAAGTATACAATAGGTTTGTGTACTCTAGATGCTTAAATCTGAGTGTAGGCAGTCCGTGACTTGAGGTTGTGATTAGTAGCCCAAAACATGGAGTTTGAAAATATTTTGGGTGAAAATAATTATTACGATGAATCAGAGTAAGTATATTTTTTTTTTTATATTTATAGTCATAAGGAAAGACAGACAGACGGTCATAGCGAAATTATAAGGTGCCTTGGTGACTTCGGAACCCTAAAAATGATCCAAATTTGTTCAAGAGTCACATTAATAAAAATACTCTTTGGTGAAATACAGTAACAGAGGTATTCCAATTTCCCTAAAAATATTTATAACGTGATACAGCGACTTATCAAGAACGAAGTGTGATGAATGTCATTCTAAACTTCGGTCAATGTGATGCAATCGTTCATCAAGTACAGCTCCTTGACGAGCTGATCTTGGCAACTGAGATACTGTTTTCATGTGTTTATTAATTAGTAATGATCTTGAGATGCTGATATCGTAATAATGGCGTATCAAATAATTACGCACTTGAGTACGTCGTTGGGGAACGTTTATTAATACGGGCCTAAGAGACTTACTAGAGAAAGGGCAGCAGCGTACTCTAAGCATTTTAACACCATACTGCGATCGTCAACCCGCCTGCCAAGCGTGGCGATTATGGTAAATCCGCCCCATTGGAGGAGGCCTATAAATAAAAAAAAATACGTTTATTTCGACCAACAAGGATCATAGACTGTGTTTTACCAAATTAAAAATAAAATAAAGACACATACAAAATAAAAATAAATAAAATAAAAAACACAATTAAAAATACCACATACACATATTACCGACCTCGATTGCTCAGTATGTGAACCATACAGCAATGGTTCAGGTACTGGCAATCGAACCTCTGCGCAAATGCCCTCAGGATGCCGCTGGAGCTAGCCCGAACCCTGCGCACCAGGGATGTACACCGTTTTCGCATAGTAGAATAGAAACAGTCCACACGCGACTCGGCGAACATTCCTGTTGCGCTGCAGAATCGGTTCAGCCTCATCAGCATCCTGAACGCATTATCCAGCCTATGTCCAGCAGTGGACGTCTTTCAGCTGAAATGATGATGAATAATTCAGACAGTAATTCTTGTAAAGCTGGCATGGTATTTGTATTGAAAAACAAATTAGTTTTTAATATATTCAGGTATTCAAACGATGGTTTCCCCGTATTTAAACTATGTAGTGACGTCTAGTAGAATACCCCAATGTCTTTTCAGGCACGATGAGTTTCAAAAGACTGCCTCGTTGGTCCAGTGGTCGCTAGCGCGACTGCTGAGCATGAGGTCCTGGGTTCAATTCCCAAGTCGGGCAAAGTGATATTGGGATTTTCCATTAGGAATTCCTCAGTAGCAGCCTGGAGTCTGGATGTGTGCCCGGTTGTTGGCAATAGGCCCCCAATTACATGCGACTTAATTAATAACTGGCGAAATGTGGGTGTACTTTAGGTAAGTTCACCTCTGCCTAACCCTTCGGGGATTACAGGCGTGATGTCATGTTATGTTATGTGAGTTTCAAATATTAGTCCTGAATTTTTTGTCTTAAAGTCTGAAAGCAGCTGTCCTTTCAGGGTCACGTACAAAAATGTGGGATAATTATTTTATAGAAAAATACTTAGTTAAATACATTATTGCTAAGTCTAATTACTTACGGTAGACATAAAAATAGCATGACTGTAGGTATTATTCTAAATACTCGCCAATGTCCCCAAAACTTTTCCTCAAAAAACCATCAAGCCTATTATCCGTTTTGCAGCAAGCAGGAGCTATAATAAACACGATTTATGATCATCCAGTGCATTCCTCACACGTCCGTGCCATAACAAAAACCATCAGCATTGTTCACAAAGAACTATACAATTGGCAAACCCGAATAAATTATACCCAACTTGACTTTACACCCACGAACATTTTCCGTGACCCTTATAGCTTAAACCATAAAGATAATTTTCCTTTACCCATGGGGTTTTCAAATGTTGGGAGAAAAACCGCAGCATCTTTGTTACTCCATGTTTTTGGAGCTAACGGTAATTCAGGTTTGTACCTATGTAGGTTTTGAACTTTGTTATATATTTAAGATTAATGTTGAGTTGAATGATTGAAAATGTGGTTTTGTGCGATTAGATTGATAATGTCTTGGGACGATTCATTATGTCTGTCGGTAAAGTGAGTCCTTTGTGTTACAGTTCATTATGGTCCTTATTTGAAACGTTTTATATTTATGCTATTCTATTTTGAAATCTCTTTTAAACTGGTCTGATATAACGACTTATTTTTCTTTTGAATATCTTAAGGCGAATCCGCAGCTGTAGCCCGCGAAATTCAAATTTTCTTATGTTTTTTGCAATTTGCAGGTCAGTGTTGGTTATATCCTGATTAAAATATGATTCGCAACTATAACAGATACGTATTTACAGAATTATAATCATTAGAATCATTAATACATCTCTCTGGGTTTCTTTACTACTATGCCAAGCGGCGGTGAAAGTCCCGTAAAAATATTTTCTCTTTCATGACGATGTTCGTTTAGAGATCCATAACATTTAGGAAAGGGCAATGTAATACATTTAAATTCTCAAAAGAAGCACTTACGAAAGTTTTCATTCTAAAACATAATTTTAATTTAAAACGCGTCGCCCTAAACAATGTATGGCGTAGTTTCTCAAATTCAGAACACGTACTCTGCATACAGCTGTATGAGAAAACCTGAAAACTTTCCAAAATTAGTTAGTAAAGGTTCCAAACAAGTTTCAGGTCAGCTAACGGTATAGCTAAAAGAAAATGTCTTAGGGCCCGATCACACTCACCGTAATTCATATAATAATAATATAAAACGTTTATTTTCTCAACACAAGTTATAAACTTAATGCTAAACTTTGACAGTAGTGCACGAACAAGGAGCTAACTTTGTGAGAGACTGGAGCCTGAGGTAGGTTTATATATAAACCTGTATTACAGGTCACCAGGAATTTGTATGAAAATGAATAGTTTCTTCACCCGGTCCACATTCACAGTCACCCAATCAACCGTGTGGGCGATACCAACCACATGAAGGCAACATCGCAAACACAACGTTGCGTCGGAGTCTTCCTTCACGAAAGCCATAGTCGATCTGTCTGTCTGCAAATACTAGCCACAACTTAACCACACTTATTTTAATTTAAAAGAGTGTCCGTGGAGTTTTTTGATCGTTCTTCTCCATAGGAACCAACTATGGTTTGGAATGGGCAACTAGCTTCATCTTTATGACTGACCGACCCCTTGATAATTCAAAAGTGCCTGTAATTGGTTTCTCACATCACACTAATATTATAATGGCGAAAATTTGTGAGTGTGTGTGTGTGTGTGTATGTATGTGTGTTACTTCTTCACGCTCAAACGGCTGGACCAATTTTGATAAAATTTTGTATGGAGGTAGCCGACACCCTGGATTGAGACATAGGCTACTTTTTATCCCGATATTCCCAAGGGATCGATACTTACGCGGGTGAAACCGCGGGGCGCAGCTAGTTTGAAATAAATGCTTTGAGTTTGAGTTTTGAGTTTGCAAGAAGCTGCAGTGACACTATTCACACGTAACCACTGCTTACCCACATTTTGTCGCTGCGCTGTGGTGTGGTTGAAATACGTGTAAACAGGCCCTTAAATCTCCTCTCGTCGTCATTGTTTGAAAAGTGTCGAGATGTATATTCAAACAAAGATGGCGACGATTTTGTAATGTATTCCTTGTAGTATACAAAAATGTGGTGTTTTTACTGTTGCGGTCGTAAATTATAATATCTTGGTGGTCGCTTTGTCGTAGAAGTATCATGAATAATTTTTTGGTTGAGCAATTTTCGTAGAATTTTCAGGAATGAGCATATATACAGAGAGCAGATACATAATTATGAACCCCCACTTTTCAAAGAGAGGTTTCAAATACCATTGCTAATACCTAAACAAAAAAAAAAACATATTTCCGACTTTACCTA
Source organism: Tiliacea citrago (assembly GCA_963921375.1). Lineage (NCBI taxonomy): Eukaryota > Metazoa > Arthropoda > Insecta > Lepidoptera > Noctuidae > Tiliacea > Tiliacea citrago. Next base: position 24,477,974 of record OY992796.1, read on the forward strand.
CCTGAAAGAAACAAAGATTTTGCTGACCATCCTGCTCATTTAAAACGTCACGGGAAGTGTAGGCGGCACTCCACAGGCTAGCAACCAGTTAACTTGTCATTACCCTTCATATTAGTATATATAAACCATTTAGTAGATACAGTATTATGCCATGTTATGTTCTATGTTAGAGGGTTTGGTTTCCGCACTTAGTCCTTCATGTGGACCATTGTGCGTGGGCCATGGCGGCCGTTTATTATACCATGCTAACCTGTACTTAAAATGCCGGGAGTTCCGCTAAGTTCCTTAGGAAATAGACCGTGACGCCGCGCGCCGCGGGGAAATGTTTAGGGATATCCAAATTGAGCAGGTATCGGGCAGAAAGTTTATATTTTTCCTATTTATTCCCGTTATATCAAGTCTACTTTTGTTAAAATAATTAATTTTAACTTATTGATGACTAGCTTTTGCCCGCAGCTTCGGCCGCGTAGATGTCGGAAAAGAACCCACGGGAACGTACTACCGGGATCAAAAGTAATCTATGTGTTAATTAATCCAGCTTATAAACTATCTATGTGACAAATTTCATCCAAATCCGTACAGCCGCTTTAGCGCCAATCCGGAACATACATCTAGACAAACGGACAAAAATTTTCGGTACTATTTTATGTGTCGGATAGATATTTATTATTGATGACTAGCGACCCACCCCTGCTTCGCTTGAGTGACTTGAGAAAATATCGAGATTTATTTATAAAAAAAATAATAAATAAAATAAATAAATAAACGTTCGGGAATAAATTCACATTACGCAGCTGTTTAGAAGAACAACGCGGTTACACAGACACACAGGGAAAACGACTTAAGTTTATAATATGCATAGATATTATTGTGTTACCTATTATAAGGTATTGATTGGCCCTTTTTTTCCCCGTGCCTATCAAGTCAACTTGTCAACGTCATGTTCCAAGAAATAATTTAATTTACTGATGATATGATTGCATTTGAATCCTCATCTGCCTGTGATTTCAGTTTTTTGTAAGAAAATCATGAAATATCCACTTGTAGTTCTATTATTAAACTGTTAAATAATTTGTGCTCGATTGATGGCAATAGGCTCGCTCCCTATTACATGGGACGCAAATATAACTGGCGAAATGTAGTTGTACTATAGGACCACCTCTGCTCAACCCTTGGGGGAATACAGGCGTGATGTTACTTATGTGTTAAATTATTTACGTCTAGTTACCCAGTCGTACTTTTAATCACCTTTTAACACATAATAAATTATAGGAACCGAATATAATATAATACGTATTAAGGCTTTAAAACTACAGGATTTTACTGAGCAAAATACTGAATTTTCTTTTGAAATTAAATGAAATCGTATATTCTGTAATTAGGATATTGGAATAAACTTTACACGACTTATTGAAAAAAAAAATAAGCTAGATGTAGTCGACATTTCCTATTTACCCCTGAGAAGAAATGGCGAAACGAACCCAATGGGTCAAAGCCTCTTTTAAAGCCCAGACATAATCTTGGTCAGATCCTGTGAGGACCATGCAGTTCCGTGTCTGAAATGGTATTTCTAGGAAAGAACCACACAAATTACGGTGGACCTGTCTAATCAATGCAAGCATTTGTCAGTAATCGTGCAGCTCAACTTTAATTTACTAAGAAAATTATACTGCGCTAATTGCTAAAATTTCCTTGGCCCAGTTTGAACAAAGCATATTTTTACGAAATATTGTTCTGTAGGTCCTTCAAAGTACACAAAAGAGTGATGCGTAATATTTTGAAAAGTTAACCCAAACACTGACTTTCTCTGCTAATAATAAAGGCAAACTCGATATTTAAGGACGCGTGTAGGGTGACACTACCAATTATCTTCCTTGTCATTATTTATCCAAAGCCATTATTTTTGAAACGATGTAGCGTAGGTACTTCTGAGGTTCTGCGGTTTGACGCATTGGAGTGAAAGGTGATATCGAAAATTAAATGTGTTTTGAAAACGAGTTGGTTATAAAAGTACCTATATTAGTCGTGTGAATGTAGTTAGTGTCATACTTACGTTTTCACATTTTTTTTAAATATTTTTGATATTGTTATCCGTTTTTCATCGAGAATTCTGTGCAGAAACTATAAAAAATATTTAGCACTTTCGTATTTACCCACCGAAAAACAACTACACACAAACAGTACTGAAACTTTCATAGAGAAACTACAATTTTCGCCAAAACTCTTAAGCAACAAAACTCCTAGTAATAAATATTGCTAAGATGTGTGGTGTCTAGAGCAAGGCTTAGGATAGCTGTATATCAAGTATGAATTACTGATGTGACCCAAAAACGGCTCTCATACTTCCAGCATACTGAAACAACTGTTATATTTAACGCAAAAATTATATTCTTGGGTTATTATTTCACGCTAGAGGAGCTCGTGGCAAAGTAATAACAGACGCACGGGTCGATTGAATGTTAAGCTAAGCTTGTCGAGGTCAGTCTATGGATGGGTGACCATCCATTATATACCGAGACTCCTCAGTACCTAGAAAAGCACATTAAGTTGTCGGTCCCGGCTATCATTCATAGATCTTTGACAGTCGTTGCGGGTAGTCAAAAGCCCGAAAACCTGAAAACCGTATCGTGTTACCCAGTAACGGGATTGTGGAGGTAAGATAGGTAGTCGCTCCATGTAAAGTACTGGTATTCACCTACTTCTGGTTAGACATGAAGCCGACTCCAACATAGTTAGGAAAAGGCTGTGATGTGATAATTCACGCCGGTTTTCTAAAACAATAAATAAAGGACCAAGGCTTTTTCCTTTTACGGTTAAACAAAAGATTGTAAAATTGTGGATTCAAGGTAATTACGGTAGGTTAAACAATTATTGGATAGAACCCCATTATTAAACCCTCGGGCATTTTGTTTTATTAACGAGTGAGTGGGTTTCCTACAATTCGTAAATTTTACATCATAATTTATGTAAAACGACCAATATAAATAACATTGAAGGTAAAAAATTTGTAGGTTAGTAATTTACTTCGTTCTTTGTTTTCATGTAACTTACTATAAAATAATACAATTAAAATTAAAAATAAATCAGCAAACACAATCCTATAAAACGAACTCTGGAATAACTAAACCAATTTTCAAACTATAACTTACGGACGATAATTGTGTCTTCTACCCTACGGCTTTTGCAATACATGTCAACTTTCAAACGTTGGCACATCTGCCGATGCCCTCTAATTAGCAGGTGTGCGCTCACTTTATTATTTAAAGTCTTTTTGTACTATTTTCATTAGCTTTTTTTGAAGTTAATATCCACCGGTGGTTTCGTCTGAGTGGAAAAAATCTGATGAGGCGATTTGCATATGAATAGAGGATTCTGAAGTGATATAAAATCATGTTTATAAGTACAATTACGTCTTTGAAGGATTTGTCAGATTTTGAAATCAAGTTTAGACATGAAAATGTAAGTATTTGGATCAGACAATAGTTCAGGGGGCCTAAATGGACGCTTTGGCAGAATCTTAATATGATCTGCGTACAATTCTTACATCCCGCATTTCGTCTGTTTGACAGCTGCTATTTGACATTAGACTTCATTATAGAAATTCATAATTTTGGACCATTTTACGAAACTCCATACAAAACTGAATTGTACTCAGATCATATTATGATTCTGCCAAAGCGATCGTTTTAGGGCTCCAGTTGATTTTAACGATCTGAGCTACCAAAACAAATTGTACCAACAATCAACCATAACTTTGATATATTGGCTGTTCCTAATACCAGAGTGACTTAAGAAATGGTAATGTCCTTGCGATAGGCTGAGCGCTGACCTGAGCCATGTCTGAATTGAGACGGATTATCGCTCTTTAAAAACAATGATAGCGCGCACATTCGCATCACCTTTAAAAATGAATCTATTGATTGTTTTGGCTCAAGATAAAACTATTCTGCCTATATCATAGACAAAACTGTTTCATTTCAAGTGTCTGCAATGTTAACTAAACCTTCTATCAATAATCGAATTTGACCTACTTTTCAGATCTTAAGACCAATTCAGTCGTACACGTATCACGAACTAACCTACATTTGCTCCAAACCACAACTTAAAGATAACTTTAACTGACCGAGTTATTCTCAGAAGCCTGGCCAGGCCAGGCCTTTCTCCCATTAGCCGGGAATCGAACCCACGACCCCTAACTACGATTTATTGGTTATGAGATTAAAGAAGCGGACTGTGGGTACAAAAGGTATCTGAAAATTATAGTTATTTGATTTATAGTTATGAATCAGAACCCTTAAAAAAACCAGCCAAGTGAGTGTCGGACCATGCACAATGAAGGGTTCCGTAGTTTGGATGAATTTGTCCCATGAACAAAGTTAACATTGTAGTTGAAAGACATGGTCTACTTAATACATTCAAACTGTATGTACGCACAATATTGAGAGATTTACCATGTTATTTTAAAACCATAGACTTCTTATAGGGTTTCTTGTAATGTTTGAGTAAACAACTCGTTTCTCTATTTAAAAAAAAAATTGGCTCAGTAGTTTCGGAGATAAATGGCCGTGGAAAGGAATGGTCAATTTTCATATATTTACTTAAATAACTATAAAACTATTTATTTTTAAATTATATAAAAAATATATTTGAGACACCAAAAGTGACCCCCTTATTCAAAATGAATTAATTTACGTTACCATAAGATAACGTAAACTAATTCATTTTGAATAAGGGTCATCTGTGTTTGGGCAAATCTGTGTTTGGGTCTTAGAAATCCATATATATACCCAACGTAATCGGTTCATTCAATTCGGAGCAAATTGGCTGTAACAAACGGACAGACACACGAGTAATCTTAGAAGGTTTTTTCATTTGGCAACCCTAAAAAATACTATGAAAGATATATATTATATTATTGTAACAAAAGTTTTAATGCTCATAAAATATTCAAAGAGGAAGTTTGAATCTCTGTGAGCACTAGGTTAGGGGTTCAAAACCTAGCCACACTATGCAGGACATAGAGCTATTCTCATAGAGAGAAAGATCGAGCATCAGACCATCAAGTACAGGTTTCCTCACCGTATTTTACGTTACAGGTATAATATTGTAATGCTCCCTCAGCGTACTTTTTAATGTTGCCCAAAGCTGCATGCCATATCAGGAGTAAATAAAATGATATTTATATGTAAAACTGACGCGGTGTTTCATTTGTGGTAAGTACAAACTTTCGCCGCGGCGCGGCGGCGTTAGCGACATACCTCGCCCTTCGGTGAGAGCCGACTGAGGTGGCTGTGATTATACTACTAAAATACAGGATTAAGTACGATAAGTGAAGGCAATAGTAAGCATCTCATAACGGCATCGCTGTGTTCTGTTTGAAGATAATGGTTGCAGGTATGGAAAATTCACAAAGCTCTCAATCCAAATAAGTATAACATCGCACAATTTCTTAAAGTTTCGGAGCGTTTGATACGCCTCATTTCACATCTTATACGTAGTTTTATTTCGTTTGCTATCATCGTCTTTTCAGCCGGGGGGGGGGGTGTGTTTGCCATAATCGCCACGCTTGACAGGTGGGTTGGCGATCGCAGTATGGTGTCAAAATGCATAGAGAACGCTCCTGCCCATTCTGTAGTCCCTTCGTTGCCTTTTACGACACCCACGGGAAGAAATAAAAATAGGGATAGGAATCGTTTGCTATGGTTCCTACAGTAAATTGCAGTTTTCTGGAGTTTTCTATTGCGGGAGTATCTCTTTAGAAAAAGAGTCTAGAGGTATGAGGCACAGGGTCGATAGTTCCTCTTCCTCCATTGAAAAGGGAGGATGCTCCAAACAGTCGGGTGTTGCGTCTGGTGGGCTACTTGCCCGCTGATTGATGGCGGGCTGTTGTGTATATTATGTTAATTTCACGGAAAACTTTGCTTGCGCGATGTAGAATTTTTGTGACATCAGAAGGCCAATTCTCGTAATTTAAAACGTTCAAAATCTAGTCGCAATCTCATCTTGGCGACAAACAAACGTCAAAAAATTGTCAAAATGTAGGGAAATAAGAGGTATTTTTGACAGATTGAGACTGAGATCAGACTGTGAACGTTCTTAAAATTAGTAGAATTGCCCCTCAGATGACGTCCCATATTTTTTATGTGACGTTGTTTTTTCCGCCAGAAGAATAAAAGAGAGAGATGATGGGATTTCTATTGATCAGAACGACATGGTTGTAGTTCACATTAATTGAAATCCTATCACAGCTCCATCTCATGGTTCCCCTACCCGTGATCGATAACTTCAAAGCTCTCTGCGCCCGCGCACCGAAGGCGATGCTTTCTCCCGCTAACATCGCCCTACTTTGCACGATTTGAATGAGTTACGTCGAATTCGCACGTCACCGAACCACGCGCGTTACCCTTTTACGTAATTAGACGGTAAGAAGACGGAGAATTCGTAGAAACGATACGATTTCTTTGCGGAAAATTGTCGTGTGTTGTGTGTAACTTTTACTTTGTTAAGAATTTGAGATGATAATTACTTGATTTTGTGAGAGGGGCTCGTGGCTAATGAGGGCATCGTGGCTAAGTGATGGTCTCGTGGCTAAGTGAGGGTCTCGTGGCTAAGTGAGGGACTCGTGGCTAAGTAATAACAGCCGAACGGGTCTATCGACCAGGTTAAACTACCCTTGCTGCGGTCGGTCTGTGGATGGGTGTCCATCTTTACATACTGTAATCCCTCCGTAAATCTGAAAGCACGTTAAATAAATAAATAAATACATTTATTTTCAGGCAATACAGGCCCATAGATAAACCTTAACCTAAACATACATATTTTTATTGCAAACAAAACAAAACTTGTATTAATAAAAAAACACAAGCGTTAAACCGTTGCAGTTGGTCCCGGCTGTCATTCATAGATCTTTGACAGTCGTTACGGATAGTCAGAAGCCCGAACGTCTGACAACCAGTTTTACCAATGGATATCGTGTTACCCAGTAACTGGGTTGTGGAGGTCAGATAGGCAGTCGCTCTATGTAAAATACTGGTCTGGAAGCCGACCCTAACAAAGTTGGGAAAAAACTAGGCAGATGATGTGTTATTTCACGCCGGTTTTATAAAATAACTAGCTGCGCCCCGCGGTTTCACCCACGTAAGTCTCGATCCCGTGGGAATATCGGGATAAAAAGTAGCCTATGTCTTAATCCAGGGTGTCAGCTACCTTCATACAAAATTTTATTTAAATTGGTCCAGCCGTTTGAGCATGAAGAAGTAACAAACATACACACACACACACACACACACACACACACTCACAAACTTTCGCCTTTATAATATTAGTGTGATAAATAAAATACCAAGGTTTTTACCCTATATGGTTCAACAAAAGATTATAAAATTGTAGATTCAAGTTTATTATTAGTTGAAGCCAACACCAACGTAGTTGAGAAAAGTCTAAACTCAATGTACTATATTAGCACTGGGTTCTGTATCAATTAAATTCTAGCTTCTGATCGCGACTTTCAACCGCCTAGAAGTCAACTATAAAATAAAACATATCCTATGGCACTCAGCAATAGCGTAGCTTTCTATCAATATAGTACATTACTGCAGCGGCCTGCAATAGGGGCATTGATGGACGAATAGTGCTTTTCTCAAATAATGCGCGGAAATTCAAACAAAGTAAATTATTTATAAATTCCAGATTCAATGACGAAAACGATAATTTTTCACGTGTTCATTTGTTTTTTTTTTCAATAAACGAACCGAACTATTAGCGAACCAGTTCGAAATTTAAATAAAACCTTAGTTATGTTACCTCCTTGGTTGCCATGTTTCGGAGTAAAAGATCGTTCCATTTTTAAATTACACGATAGATATGAGTTTAATAAGTAATTTATTTGGCCGTTATACTCGTACCACGGCACATGGATTTTCATACAACTTTTGGTGGGCGCTGCTCGCATGTATTTGGCCAGTACAGCAATTACGATTTATCTCGAAAAAGGTTGTCAAAATAAAGCTCGAATTTCCCAGCATGTTTGAGATAAAATATTTTTTTGTAATCGTATCAGTACTTCCAGAGATTACCTCTTACAAACAAACAAATTATATCTCTTTATAATATTAGTCCCCAGCCCAGGATTAGCCCTCTGTAATGGACTTATTTGGTTATGTACAATGTCTTAGGTTCAACTTAAAGAAAACTTATGTACACAAACAGAAGAAGACTGTATTTTACAAGAGTAGACAGTACTAGTTACCGCCCAGAAAAGGCACATAGCGAATATACTCAACCTCACATAAAACCCTACAATGTACACCGGTCTACTTCCAACAACAAAGCAAAAGCTGAAGTTTTCGAATCTCTGAACAAAAACAACAGTTTTACATTCTCCCGCATAGTTGAACGAGTCGCGAACGTTCAACCGTAATGAAAAAACCCCGTAAACATACTTAATACTCTTTTTATGAGCGATATTATCTCTATGTATATCGTAAAAAATTACATCTTGGCACTCCTCGTAATTCTAATTTTTGTAGAATGTAAAAATTCAAGGTTTTTCGGGCGTTGTTTTACGCGTTACGAAGCGAATGTTCGTCGAGCTGTGTTAAGTATCGCGTAAATTATGATTATTAATGGCCACTTTTAAAAAACGTTCGTATTTTAAAAACAATCGTTGAACGAGTCGTTGATCGGATTTACGAATGCTTGATATCGGATGGTGACGTAAGTTCTGAGTATTCAATTTCATTTCATTCAATAACATTTCTGTTAAGTATATTCAATAACAAACTTGTAGGCTTTTCTTAAAGTCGGACCCCAGCATAAATGTTTGTATGTCTTTTATACCTAGCTAGTTATAATATCATGCAATTTTGATTGCTCATAAAACGTAAATCTAAGTAAAGATTTCCTCCACAACCCGATTAATAATTCAAGTATGTATCATCAACCTATTTACGACAAGAACAGTCAGCAGTAACCATAACAATAAACCTTACAATTTAATAGAAATAATACCAGCGAACAATAAAACGATGCTCGCATACAATAAACGTGGTATTTATAATGTTTTGACATTATCATAATGTGTTGTTGTGAAGAGAAATCTAATGGAGTAGATATTTTACAGCATCCCTTGTTTGATGTTATGGCGGCAGTAGATAATTAAGTAACCTACAGGTTACTACACTACACCTTACTACAGTAAACTACTTTTGTAGTGTAGAACAATTAAAACATCATATTTTTTCTGTTTGTTGTTTATTCAAAATTATGTATGAAATCGCCAATACGTCTTCAGCAAGCGTCGTGATCACAGGTACTACAGTGACACCTCTGCCCAACCGTACGGGAAAACAAAACGTAATGTTATGCTATGTTGTGTGTGTTCTTGTGTGTTTGTGTTTGGGGGAGGCCTATGTCCAGTAGTGGACGTCTTTCCGCTGAAATGGTGATGCTATGTTTATTTCATTCATATACTAATCAATAACATTTTTAAATATTATAAAAAAAATATAAAAACATTAAAAACTACTCTTGGAAATTTCAATTGCATGTTTTTCCCTCTTGTGGTTTTAGGATTTTTCATTGCGCGTCGTCTGGGCATTTTCTTGTGTGAAGACAGTTATTATATTAATATATCGTTTAATTCTGGTATTAAACCCATAATAAAATTACAAAAAAAAAATATTAAAAATTACAGTCCATTATAAATTTAAATTAAATTACATGCATCAGTTATACCAATCAGCTTTTATTAGTCCAGGGGCAGCGGCCGCCGATCGCCAGATACCCTCTATTGTTGGTAACTTCAGTTACCAAAACAAAAACTCTTTATCAATATCCAATTTAACTAAATGACTATTCGACATTCAGCCACCTGGTCACACGTTGCGCTCAATAACTTGGCTAGTGGTCCTTCAGCTATTTAATTGGATTGGGCGTTTAATGAACAGCCTAGGTGTCCAATTAGCTGGCTAATTTAACCAGATGGCTGCGACATCAATACAAGAAAATTCGAAAGTTAGGTTAGAATATTAAAAAAAATCATATCTCAAAAAGGGCTCCGCAACTTTTCCATCACAAGGGAAGTTCTACAAACCCCCTCTCCACTCCCCCACTCCCACCTGTTAAATCGTGGAATTATAAACAGAATTTCTACCTGTATCATTCTGTCCTTATTATTACCATCATCATTACTGCCGAAACACGTCCAATGCTAGACATAGGCCTCCCCCAAGCATCGCCACTTCGTCCGGTCCTGTGCTTCTCGCATCCTATCCTTACATACTATAAAACAAAATCCCCCGCCGCGTCTGTCTATCTATCTGTCTGAACGCGATAAACTCAAAAACTACCGAACGGATTTTCAAACGGGTTTCACCAATGGACGGGGTAATTAACGAAGAAGGTTTAGGTGTACAATTCATTAGGTTAGGCTAGGTTTTGTGTAAATTGGCTGATAGCTGTAATATGACGATTATTTTTGAAGATATCCGAAAAAATCCTGCCGACTGGAAGCTTTACTGGCGTGAGCCGCGTAAACCGTAAGGGATGGAAGAAATTAATGTTGTACAGGATTGTTCATCCTAAAAAGATCAACAAAAAAGTCCGCGATAGCATAATAATATGTCTATCTTCCAAGGATGACCCACATTGACCATTTTATCTTTTAGAGTTTGATAAAATTTATTTTTATTTCCGAAGCTATTTTGACCGGTATATTATTAATCCTTATCCAAGAAAATATATTATTTAAATTGTCCATAAAGTTAAAATATGCTTTGAAATCATATCATTTAAATTAATAATTTAAAAGATATCACAGATTCAAAATCACGCGTTACAAAATGATTACGGTCGATAGAAAAAACGGCTGAACGGAATTGAATGAAATTTGTCATACGGATACCTGGATTAACACATAGGATAAATTAATACTGGTCGTACGTTTCCGTGGGATAATTTCCGACCTAAACGGGGGCAAAGCCGCGGGCAAAAGCTAGTAACCTATAATATGAACATTTAATAACCCGTATCCTCCCAAGGCTTGTAGTTCTAAACCCGTCAAGGTTGAAGGGTGAACCAACCCTAGGGATAGTACCCCGCACAGCACTACTGAATAATACATAGGACAAGCAACTTGGGAATACTCGGGAAGTTGACGGATTTTGTATGTTTTATTCGGTTAGTTACAGATTTCAGTTCAGTGGGAAGCTGGAATGGGGATTCATTTCATTAAGAGTGATGTAAGTAGTGTTTTTTGGAGTTAAAAGTTACACATAGACATACATAATACTGAAGTTGGAAACTAGATTTCGTGGTAGTAAAACTTCTAGAGAAAGGGTTTACCGTGGAGGTAATATCTAGAGTCTCGTCGAAAATGTATGCAAAATGAATACATTTTAACTTTGTAACCTGCACTGTTACGGATGTTACACATTTTTTTATTTATGTGTAACATCACCTCTTGCTTTCTGTGGGAGTGATGTCGTGAAAAGGGACGGGAGTGTGTAACAGGAAGTGACAGATTGAGCATGGAATAAGTAAGTACTTTTTAATAGCATGGAATTAGTAAGCGCTTTATAATACCATGGAATTAGAAAGTACTATATAGATAGTAAGTAGAGGGGGTCAATTCTGTCGCTGCTCAGTTGCTGATTACCAAGGTGAGATGGCAGATGTTACACATCATAATTATGCGACTACTGTAAGGCTCGCTCGTTTTTGGGTTCCGTAGTCAACAAGGAACCCTTATAGTTTCACCATGTCCGCCTGTCCGCCTGTCTGTCCCCAGCTCCGAGACTCCGAGACTCCGCTCCGAGACTCTTAGTACTAGAAAGCTGTAATTTGGCATGGGTCTACATATTAATCACGCCGAAAAACTGCTAAAACAAAATCTTGAAAACATTTTTTTTTATGTTAGGTTAGTAGTTAAAAATATCATCCCCACTTTACGTGCAAGGGATACTCTCGCCTTATCCTTGGTGTGGGGTACCATTATATAGGCCGTTCAAAAATATTACAGGTCTGTGAAACCAAACACTATTGGGGGTTCCGTTTGCGTAATATTAAGCTTTAAAGTGCAATTTTTGTTATAGTCAAGTGTCCCACTGAAAGAAAGAAAGAAAGAAAGAAAAAGCATTTATTGGGACTCGCACAGATCACAAATTAAACTATACAAAAACACACTCATAGAAACATAAAGATCAAAAACAAAAATAAAGTAAAAATGAAAATAAAAACAGAAAGCCCGCTAAATTGTTGTTTTTGGGTATGTAAAAAAAATCATGGCAGTAGTACATATAACGAAATTAAAAGGAAAACTATCACAGTTAAGTAGGCTTTACAAGTTAACGAGTAATAGTCGTCTAACTTACATTGGAAGTTGGAGAATTGACCGTGACGTTTATCGATGTAAGGGAGAACATGTTTTTCAACTACAATGTTAAGTTTGTTTTTGGGATAAATTCATCCCAACTACAGAACCCTTCATTGTGCGTGGTCTGACACGCACTGGGCCGGTTTTTTTTCTATTAAAATAAATACTAAGGGGTCACATGATCGAATCTAACTTAAGCCTAAGCTGTCCATAAAGTACATACTTTAATCTGTTTTCTCTACCTTTCCTCGTAAAAAAGTCCCTAAAATAGATACCTACTAAATTATGAAGGTGTTTCCATGATAGGTACCAATTCTTACAGGCGGGCGTATTCAGTAAAAGGTAGGATGTTTGAAAGACGCTAACCGGATGGGAGGGATAGCTTTGTAGCCAGAGGTACAGAGGTACTGAATGCAAATAAAGGCGAATGCGGTGAGAAGCTGCCTTCCGGGTCGGTATGCGATTGAGATAGTCCTTGGAGGAAGAAATGTAACGATAGCAGAAAAGGTTGAGTTGAAATAAAATTGGATATCGAACAGTTGAAAATAAAATAAAATGCGTAATATTCCTCTGTCTCGTTCCCGTCAACGCCTGTTTCTGTTTCGATCATAACCCGATTGGTAGCGAGTTTCTATCGTCCATATTAATTCATGTCACGTGACCATAACGTGATGGCATGACGGGATTGCTATTGTATGAATTTTTAGTTCACGATTATCACGTTGTGGCGCCGCCGGCTTATTTAAAAAAAAATGTGTTGTTGTTGGAATTAATATTTAAGAATAGACGTTTTTGTTGTTTGAATATACATATATGTAATACAGTATCAACTAGTACGGGGGTAATGTGACTTTTACTGGCGGCTTTATTTATTGTAACGTCAACATACAACATACTTAGGACTAGACTTTTAATATAAAATTTTAGTTACCTATTGTATTTTTGTATTTTAATATTCTATCTGTGTGTTATTATGTATTTTAATATTCTATATGTTATTATGTTGATGGTATTTAAGAGTATGTGTCTCTATGGTATGGGTGTAATAATTGCCAGAAATAAATGATATTTGATTTAATTTAATTTATTTAGGTAATAAATTGTGCACAAATAAATATTATGGTGTATTAAATACCTGTAGTGTATCTATATCTATTATTTGAGAAATGTAGACACTACCGAAAGTGCTATTTTTCATTGGTGGTAGGTAAAGTTGCTCTTCCAATCGTCCGAAGGAAAGCCGGTAGGAATGGAGTTTTCTGCTATGGGCGATCTTATCACCACAAAATTAAAATATTCCCATGAACCTAATAGAAACAGTTTATGAAGAAAACAATTATTGACCTTTACACTTTTTCAGTTTATCTACAAAAATAAGTCTGTGTCAAATTGAAGGGTTCCCTTTGATCTTAGTTCACAGTAGACACAGGTTCTCACACAAGAGGCTTTGGACCTAATTAGTGCACGAGACACTGCCTCTGAGCATCGATATGTTTAGCTCACAAAGTTATCTGGTATGGTATCTAGATTCATACCTTAGTAAATATCTAACAGTGCCCAGTAATACCAGATTAGAAATTTAATTTGTATACCAAAAAATCTGTGAATTTATCAGAATCAAATAATATTAATTTTATCCGGGTAAGATAGGTGATAGACTAAAAACAGGTCAAGTGCATGTAGGACCACACACAATGAAGGTTTCCGTAGTTGGGATGAATTCATAGATATAATATTTCTATTGATGATTTATCCGAAAAACACACTACATTGTACTTGAAAAACATGTTCTCCCATACATCGATATACGCCACGGTTAATTCTCCAACTATAAATGTAAGTTAGTCGACTATAATTACTCGTTAACTTGTAAAGCCTACTTAGCTGTGATATTTTCCTTTTATAGTTTCCTTACTACTGCCTGCCCCTGCTGCCTGCTAGTTTCTACCTACCCCCATGGAAAGAAGGCGTGAGATTATATTTATGTGTACTACTGCCATGATTTTTTTCACCAACCCAAAAACAACCATTTAGCTGGCAGGGCGGGTAGCACTTGACTCTAACAAAAAGTTACGCAAACGGATCCCTGAATCGAAAACTGGTTTTCACAGACCGGCAATATTTTTGAACAGCCTATCCGACGATACCCCACACTAAGGGATAGACAAGAAAAAAAATCATGCCCACTGTACCTACGTATACGGGAGGTACTTACCCCAATTTTTTCATTTTTTTTATATTATTGATTAATAGTAAATTACAGCTTTCTAGTACTAAGAGTCTCTGAGCTAAGCCGGGGACAGACAGGCAGACAGACGGACTGTTGACTATGGAACTCTAAAAAAGTTTTCGCCATTCCTGTCTTCTTAATTCGGCTCTTCGTTGGATTTCCAACTTAGACAGTGTTTTGAATTTTTCTACATAAAATGTTTTAGTAATGGCCGAGATTGAAATTGGGACCGGGTCGAAGTAGATAGGGCTAACCCCTACCCCCTGTGTGTATATTTAAAGTCTAGCAGAACTTACAATCTTGATTACCTTATCTGAATATATTACATGATACTTCAAATAAAAAAATAAAAAAATAAATAATATTCATGTAATCGTCATGTTTGTCTGCTGTCGCTACCTATAGGTATTTCGCAAGATGGCTCCGATGACCGTTAGCGCCCATAACTTCGGCCTCCCGCTACCTATCGACATATTCAGCCGTATGGATAGTATTTAGCATAGTATTATCCAAGACATCTATAAGCACAGTCAAGAGCATAAATACCTTACAATTACGCAACATTCAGTAGTTCAATTGGGTTTTTTTGTTTTTAATTATTAATTTTAATCGCTTTTGAATCTTGCTTTAAGCTCCATTTACACGGTGCAAGTCTATTGCCTTTAGCATACCATAAAATTTAAGCAGCAATTGACTGACCGTCTAAACAACACGTACAGTCAGTCAGTTGCACGATACAGGCAAGTTAGGTGCCGTTCAAAACTGATATAAGTGTAAACAGCACGTACAATAAAATTGCACTTGCAATAAAATTCTACAAGTACGAACGAATGAAACAAGTTTGAAAAGTCAGATATTTGGCAGCACAAATACAGGCGATACTTAAACAAATTGTACTAGGATTTGCAACTCTGTGAGTTAAGACGAGGCAAAACTTGCATGCAATAATCGCTTTGCAATAAAGTTGCCTTGGTGTAAGTTGCATGCAAGTTTAGTGAACGGCAATTATTATATGCCATTTTATGGAAATCGCACGAATTCTGTTCGCTGGAATTCTTGAATGATAATAATTGAATGTGATTTATGGCATGCGATTATTACTCTTGAACGTTCCAGAAACTTGCACCGTGTAAATGGGGCTTTAGTGTAAGGTATCGCTCTTGACTGTGTACCTACGTAAAACTATTCATCCTGGAGTAAATTTTTTTCAAGCTTTTAATATTTTAAGGCCTTGAGCAGACTATATTAGATGACATTTTCTGAAAAGCTTCAAAACGATATTAAGTAGTCCAAGTAAGTTGAGTTTCAGTAGGTAGCAACCCGGCTTGGAGATAGTACCTACCTAAACATATTTACAATGGTTTATGTAAATGGTTACATAAACTCAAGCCGTTCTCTCATGGGGGTAAACAGAAACTATAGAACAAGGTTTTATTTTGTTTCCAAATCAGTGTTATGGAAAATTAATTATTACTTTTTTGCAAAACTTCATAGGACCAGTCTTTAAGAATAAAAAATCTAAATCAGGTACTGCAGTTTTGAGGTTTATGCATTTGTTGACTCGTAATTTTAGAACTTTACAACGTAGGTATATTTACCATGGTTATTTGATTAAAATCGTACGACCGTTCTAATTCCTTATAATTAACGAACCTTCAATGGAGACAAACTGTATGCTGTATAAAAGGTTTATCGACAAAGCGTTTGAAATAGGTAATAAAGATTTTAAATCCATTGAAAGAAAAAATTGATTGTTCTGTACAAACAAACGAACATTAAAAAATAACATTTATAAAATACACACATACAAAGTAGCCAAAAGCCTAATCGATCGCTAATAAATGTTGAACTAGCTTTTGCCCGCGGCTTTACTCGCGTGGATGTCGGAAAATAGCCCACGGGAACGTACTACAAACATCCAAATCCATTCTTAGCGCACGAGTCGAGCGAGCGAAGCGAGTGGTGCCGCGACAGCGGCCGGCGAGTGCCTTAAGGGGGATGCGCTAAGGTAGCCCGCGAAATCAAATTTTATTAGGTTTTTTGCAATTTGCAGATCAGTAACAGGTTGTATGTTGATCTAAATATGATTCGCGGCCGTAACAAATATGATTTTACAGAATTATAATCATTAGAATCGGCAATACAACTAACTCTCTACAAAAAATCCTAATGAATGATTATTACAGAAATGATCTTTCAGTAGGAGTTTTTGTACTTGGAGAGTTGTAATGCTGATTTTAATGATTATAATATGTTTGTTATGGCCGCGAATCCTAATTAGATTAACATACAACCTGTTACTGACCTGCAAATTGCAAAAAACGTAAGAAAATTTGAATTTCGCGGGCTATCTTAGCGCATCCCCCTTAAGAAATAGACCTAAATATTTCAATTTGCCGCGGCATTTTGTAACAGCTAGTGTTTTCAAACCGACGACGCCGTTTGTAAAAATCGGAATCATACAGATTGCCTGCGACATATACACTACTCGTAAAATTACATTTGAATTTCATAAATTACATCAACAATTTAAAAACAATAAATTTACATTTCTTCATTCATTTTTTCATAGTAAATGATAAATGATTTTTATTTCTGTAAGTAGGATTGTACAAACACTTTTACACGTCAATCATATTTTAAAAACTAGATGAGGTCGGCGTTTCCTTTCTGACTACTCTGAGAAGAAAGGCCGAAACGAACTCAGCGGTCACAGTCTCTTTTAAAGTTCACAGATAATGTAACGGCCATGTAGATTGGAGTCTGAAATGGTCTTTTGAGGAAAGAATTACACAGATTGAGTGGACCTGTCCAGTCAGTGCATGCATTTGTCAGTAATCGTGCAGCTCAACTTAGAACTTTAGGAACTCAACGATGCGACGAACAATACCCAACCAAATAAAGAAAGAAAATGTCCTTTCTTTGGTATTGCTTCGGAAGTAATCTTGGTCAGGTACTTCAGCAGGTAGTACTTGAACATGTAAATTAAAGAATATGGCCAACACCTTAAAATTTAAAATAAGATAAGTTAGCAATGATTGGTAGAATTAATAAAAAATAATAATAAGTTTCTAGTCAAATCAATAAATCAGAATGAATAAAATCCAATAAAATTTAACAAACCATGATTATCTCAATAAAATTACTCTTGTCTCATATTCTTGTATATATTTGGCCATATTACTTAAAAGTACCGGTACTTAAAGACTTGGTACTGTAAGTATGCCTAAATTTATAAAATGTTGTCGGCAACTTTCCCTTTGTGAGATGCGGACCACGGTACGAATTGCACGTTTCTGTAGTACAAAAGCTCTTCTTCTACTATTATATTCATAGTCATTTCCCCAAAAAAGTATGCTATATCTAATTTTTGACTCCACTAGCGCAGAATATTCCATTTTATCTGTTCTATGCTGATTTCATTTCTCAGGGCTCTCAGAGCGTAACACGCAGACGATACCGATGGTTGGTTGGGTGGAATTCTGGTTTCCAGTTTAATTAACAGTTGGTCAATATGTAGATATACCTAAAAAAAATACTTTTGGCAACGAGCTCAATGTCGACATTTAAATTATCTTTGTAACGGGCTGTACTTTTAAATAACATTAGTTGGGTCTTTTTACTATAAATAAATAATTTATTTGCCGTAAACCGCACATGAAATGCTTGTAAGGTAGCATTTACCCTTTCTGTCAACTCTACCATATCATTAGCTGCCACTTTGGCATTTGTGTCATCTGCGAAAATGACTAATTTAATTTCCGGTAAAATTGTATTTAGATAATTATATTAATCAAGGCATTAGTAAATAATAAAAATGAAATAGGTCCTAAAATAGATCCCTGTGGGACACCCGTCGATATGCGTACAAGGTACATACCTCTTCTTCTAATTATTCTGAGTTTTGTCAATCTCAACGTGCATCGCCTGTTTTTTAAGTAGGAAGAGAATAATTGCAAAGCCTTTTCTTCTTGTTACGTAATGACTCATTTTAGTCAGAAGTAATTCAATTTCAATTGCAATCAATCAATTTTTAATAAATTTCACACCTAATATTTTTGATAAATGTCATTGTAACAAATGCAATTATGTCAATGTGTCCACTTTTAAATTAAGAAATGAGTTTCCTCAAAAAGTAGTTAATGCTCTTTTTGTTAGAAAAGATGCTTCATAACTATTAGAACTAAAAGTACCTAGATATAGCATTTTAGACTTTATTGCACACAGTGTGAAAAACAATCTACTTTGAAAATAATACATAAACATCTTCAGCCCACGACAGTACATAGATTCTTAAAACCCTGAGCTTTTCACTTTATGGAACACAAGGAAAAATCTTTGTCAACCATTCTACATTTTATAACCCAAAGTCGTCCCTTTGTATACCATAAAGAGGTAACACATAAAGTCTGCAGCCTCAGCATTTACCTAAACACGGAATCTGCGTCATCTCACAGTAGTAAAACAGTTGTAAAGCTTTGCACCCACTCGTGAGCACTGAGTAATCTTGATTGTACTCAGAAACTGTAGTAAAATGTTTTTTTTTTATCATTCAAATCTGACACATTCTTGAAATACTTGCTGGTTTTTTCAAAACTTTAGGTGTTATGTTGTGTTTGTAATTAGAACAGTAGACATGATAATTTACACAGAAATTTGATCTTGAATACTTCAGGCAGGGCAGGGCGGACTATCTAGGGTTCGCTGGAAGTATAATTGTTTTTGATCGAAGTTAGTTTTCTTAAAGTTGTTTTGAAGAATTTCGAGTACATCCTAAACCATGTAACAAGGCTCGCCACTTCGTGATTTACACCACTAAACAATTCACTTTTAAAGCTCTGCCTACCCCAAAGGAAGCTTTGCTGCATGAATTGGACCTCGATCCAGGGACACACTAATTTATACCCAAAACAAAACTAATTACAGAAATATTATCCTTCATTTCTTTTCAAACTCCATCAGAAAGTCATAACCACGTCGTGCAGGCGGTGCGGGGGGCGGTGGCTCGGTTAGGGGGGCAAGGGAGGAGAGGAACAGTGCATGCGCCTCGCGTTGCCAAAAATCTAGTCAAACTGGCTCGCTATAGTGCAACGCACTTCTCGATGAATGCGTGCGCGCAATAGAGCGCGGTGGAGTCAACTTTGAGGTAGAAGTTTTGGCTTTTTTTTTTTTTTTTTTTGGGTGGGAAATTATCAAATAACTGTTCCCGCTCTGGGCGGAGCGGGAGGGCGTGTCAGACTTTTACTGACTAAAACCCACCCGTGTTCCTTCCGTTGCCTGTGTGCCAGGGCCACGATATCCCTTTCGGACAAACTCGCAACCCTGGCAGGTATTGGTCCTACTGGACCCCGTCAGTTGGTGCTGACATCTCTTTGAGGCATGCGTGGAACACAACGCGCCGGGCCTGGTCCTTATCGGACGGCGAGATACCCATCGCTTACCGTCCGCAGGCCCGCGCCTACGGTGGCCGGAAATCGGCTAGCGACTCCCGACGCCCGGGGCGTCTCCTGCGGCGACTAAGGGCGCGAGGGCGCGAATCTTGCCTCAACCTCACGCGTTCCGCCTCCTCCTTCGCGGGCATTGGAAGTTTTGGCTTATGATTACAATCGTTCGTTTGATTTTGGAGCTAAATATATAGCTAAAATAAGAGTAAGCATAAAGGTACAGCTCCAAAACGGATAATAAAATAATAATAATAAAATTTATTCAAAAATATAAGATACAACGTTTACAGTTTTCCTTAAATCTACGTCAAGTTCACGATGGTTTGTGCCTGAACTAGGAAGTCCTGTGTTTCAGGCGATTGGAGGTAACTTTAGTTGACATAATAATCACATAGCTTAATAATATATTTGGTAACAAGGTATATAAAAAAAAATATAGTATCTTAACCTAGCTAACTAAAATAAAACAAAAATACAAAATAACAATATGAACAATATTTACTTTAGCACAAGTAATAACTTCTCTGTATCTTCATAGGACATAGTTTGAAGAGCTTCCTTAAGGATTTTCTTGCAGTTACTGTGGTTTAAGGAGTAGATGTTTCCTTTTTCATTTAGCCTGTTATAGAGTAGCGGTCCGAGGTACATATAGAACTTGGCTGTGAAAGCATGTTTTGTACTTTTTTGAGGGCAAACTATATCTTTCCGTCTTTTTTTAGTAAAATCAGTGCTGTATGGAAGTGCTGCGTGTTGTTTTAGTACAGTGCTCATAATAAATAACTGTCGAACTGTTAGTACTTCACAAGATTTATACAGGAGGTTAGTGGGGAAAAGGAAAGGGCGGCAAGTAGCCACCTTGAGAATAGCTCTTTGAGCTCTTTCAATGGGCAATAACAGACCTTTACTCACCCCACCCCATGAGGTAATACAGTAAGTCAGAATTGACTGACAAAGAGCAAAATATACTTGCCTCAGCATTTTTGGATCTGTAATAAATCGTAACTTTTTGAATACGAATATCAGCTTACGAATTCTATTATTTAGAGCTTCCATATGTGGTTTAAAGGAAAGGGTTTCATCTATTATAATACCTAGGTATTTTATTTTATCAGTCTTTTTAATATTGGGACACTTACACCTGTCATCTGCTGGTTCTCGGCAACAATGAGCATGCAACGCTGTGGGGATATTCGATATATGCTTGCGCATCGAAAACTTAATGTATTTTGTCTTTTCTGCATTTAGAGTTAGTAAGTTATTTTTAAGCCATTTATTTACAATATTAAATCCGTGTTGCGCAAGATTGTAGACTTCGTTTTCTGAGTCAGCCGAAAAAAGTAAAGCAGTGTCATCAGCGTAAGCTATGATAGTGCCATGCTCTAGCTTTAGATTGCAAAGGTCATTTATGTAGATCAAAAACAAAGTGGGCCCTAGAACACTTCCTTGGGGAACACCAAAAAATGTGTTTTTTTGAACCTCGCTTAGAACATCGCCAATCTTTACGCACTGGGAACGATCTTCTAAATAACTTTTGAATATTTTCAGCTGGGTGCCTCTTACACCCATGGTCTCAAGCTTGCGCAACAGAATTGGAATGGAAACTGTGTCAAAAGCTTTGGCAAGGTCCAGGAAAATTCCTACTGTGTGGTTACCCTTGTCAAGTTCTTGCGCCAGATAGTCAGTCAAATGATGTACCGCATCGGCAGTTGAAACTTTAGGCCTGAATCCAAACTGCCGTTCAGACAGAATAGATTTATCTTCCAAATATTTCAACAACCTTTTGTTTATTATTTTCTCCAGTATTTTTGACATAGAAGGAAGTAAAGAAATAGGTCTATAATTTGCCACTTGCTCTTTGCTGCCTGATTTATAGACAGGGACAATTACAGCTTTTTTGAGACACTCTGGAAAATTACCTGAAGATAAACAAATGCGGAAAATATAAGTCAGTGGTGGTACCAAAATGTCCTTGAATTTTTTAATAATTTTATTCGATATGTTGTCCCAGCCTACTGCACAGTCTTCTTTCAAGGTCATGATTATACTTTCTACCTCAGTCTCGTCAGTATCTAGCAGCGCGAAGGATGTTAAAGCAGTGTTAGATGTAAAAGGAGTGCTCGTTAGGTTTTGGGATTGACCCAGATTTTTCTCTGCCAGACACTTACCCACATTTACAAAGAAATTATTTGCTATGTTAGCGGATTCCACCGGTGACGAGTGTGCTTGTAATAAACTTGAAGATGACTCATATTGTTTTGTGGTATACGTTGCGTCTTTAATACATTTCCAGATCTTTTTACTATTTGTTCCAGCCTTTTCCAATGCCACTTTGTCGTAGTTGCTTTTAATTTTTTTAAGGAGATCATTACAGAAATTTCGATAAGTTTTGTACGAAAATTGCAATACTGCATTTTCTGGATTCGATTTAGCTTTCAAATGCAGTTTATCCCTATGTTTCATACAACGAATAAGGCCTGATGTGATCCATGGTTTTATGTTGTAGTTTTTTTTGCTAAACTGCGATACGACTGTGTTTTTCTGAATTGCATTTCGTAAGTTTTCAATTACAAACAACATGCAAAAGTGCGGGTCAGCGGAATTATAGACTGGATCGAAATCGATGACGCGTAAATCATCTTCAAGTTTATTTATGTTCAGTTTTGAAATTTTGCGAGTGTCTTGTTTAGGTAATTTACAATTTAGGGTTAGTAGGGCAGCATTGTGATCGGTAATAGTTGAGTTAACAACAAGTGCAAGTGAAGGAAAATTCGATTTAAGCATAATATGATCCAAACAGGAACCACTGTGATGTGTAGGAAAGCTGTGTGCTGGGAGCAGGCCATGAAAGGCGCATTGGTTGAGGTAGTCCTGAGCAGTAGCATCAGCACTTCCGGGAAGAATATTGATATTAATATCTCCAATTACAATCGTGTTTTTGATGGATGACAGGTTCTGCAAGATTTCATTCAGAGAGTCAGTAAAATTGCTAGTATTTTTAAAAGACGGAGGTCGATATAATGCTAATATCGCGAATTCTGAGCCAATTTTAACTAACAATCTGTTACAGTCGTGCATATCAGGTTCCTCAACAGAGACGTTCAGATGATTTCTTGCATAAACTATCACACCATCATTTTGGTTGTAATTTATGGTGCTTCGATACATATTATATCCCGGGATTTGTGGTATGTTATATTGTTTGGCAAGCCAGCATTCGGTTAAAACAATGACGTCACAATTTATGCTTAGCCGTTGCTGAAATGTACTAAAGCTATCAAAATTCTTAAAAACACTGCGAATATTTTGTGTTAATATGGTTAATGGAGATTTATAGCCGGATAGATATTGTTTGCAGTTTTCAGCTTCACAAACTTTGGACTCGGATACAGAGAAATTATCTAAATCATTAATTAAATTATTAATCATAATGGTAGTTCAAATAAAAATATAAAATAAAAAAAAAAAAAAAAAGGACAGAAAAATAACAAATTAACGGCGCTCTTAGGCGCCTTCATAATCTACAGAATTGATGTACCTTTTTTCAGCCATTATTTTCGCCGGGCAGTCAGCAGCACCTGTGTTATGCTTGTCTGGCTTTTTGAAATGCAAGCAAGTAGCGCATTTTGGTTCGTCAGCCTTCTTTGGACATTCTTTTACTGAGTGACCTTGATCACCACAGTGGCCGCAGGTATGCGATGTTTGCCGACATGACTTGGCCGCATGTCCATACTGCTGACACTTATAGCATCGTGTGACCAAAGTAAAGTCTCTCACAGGGCATGATGACCAATTTACAAAAACTCGGTATTGTGATATCAGGGCTTTGCGTATGACTGCAGGTACCTCAACAATGTAATTACATGTATCAGATTCTTTCTTACCTGACTTATGACTCAATTTAATCAAACTCAAAAACGTCTCAAGGCTGCAGTCCTGTACTTTTTCAGCTAGGTTTTGGTTGTACACACAGGTAAAAACCTCATTTTCCCGCATGGATGTCGGCACTCCTATAATTACAACCCTAGGCTTCCTTTTAAGGGGCTCGTCGACTGTTAGACCTGATTTGGTGAGCTGCACCGATTGTCTCAGCTTCTCGATGTCGTCCTTCGTCTCGGTGCTGATGATAACACCGCCGTTCTTCGTTTTGCGCAGGCCTCTCACGTGGAGCTTCATTTGTTCGGGGCTGATAATTTTTTGGACAAGAGTTTTAGTCTCATCGCTGGTCTTCAATTTGTCACTCGGATATATGGCCACAGAACTTACAGAACTTGGCTGGATAAAATTGTTGGCACCTTTCTTTACCATGTCAGCAAAGGAAGATCCCTGGGCAGATTTCGTCGAATCTTCAATACTCAGCCTAAGGTTCTGTAGCTGCTGCGAAAAGTCGAGTTGGTTTTCCAGAGTTCGGACGGCATAGTGCGATTGGAGGGCTTTAGCTTTGATGGACTGGTACATGACGGCCATCTGCGAGGTTCCGTGACCAATCTTCCGGCATAGGTTAGTGATGCACGTTTTCTGCTCCACGTTCAGCTTTCCCTCAGCTGCAATAGCGCACACCTCTTTCAGGCTCTGTTCGATAGTCGCCATCCAGCTCTGAAGTTCTGACGTCGATACAACTTCAGGGGCATCGTTCCTTTGTATAGGTGCTTGAGGGGTAGAGGCGGCTACGGCCACGGGCACAGGAGTAGAAGGCGGGGAGCGAACACATTTACTACTCCGGTTGAATGGACTATCCTCCATCATGAAGCAGGTTATATCGTTCTTGTTAAACACTTGTCATTTCATCTAATAATACACCTTACACAAATTTACTGTACGAGAATGAGTTTATTACTGGCTATTGATAACTAGGTCACAATTTCGCAAGTGATTATTTGTTTATTGCAATAATTGTTCGATACGTCTGTTCACTACGACCGGCAAATAGCCGGCGGATGATTGTCATCTCTAAAACTAGTAGTTCTACCACTGACCTCCATATAATTTCACACAATATATGGAGGTCAGTGAGTTTTACGAACAGTAGACCTAGCGAGCACAAACTTTTTTCAACAATAAATATACCACTACTTATAGTTATTTAATTGGATAGAGTAGACAATATATTGTCCGAACAAATCTGCACTTCGTTCAGAGCCAATCTCTGTATTTGCTGCAGGAATATCCTATAATACCTATCGCCAGATAGTAAGCATAGGTCAACATCGAAATTTTCGAAATTAATTCCGTTCGACGTGCCATCACGACAACAGTCGCAGCCATGCCGAAACATTGTTGCTTTGGGTAGTCAAAGCAGTCAGAAAAGTGACTGAAGCTATCGCGCTTAGCCAAAAAAATCATGGCAAGTGGCAAGACGATAATTAAACAGAAATAAACTAACCCACAACTAACTGAGACTTTACTTTTGAAGCTACTTTACACCCAATAAAACTCAGTCGTAAAATATTCAACGGGACCTAACCCTTTGGCGAGCGAGCTCGATCTAGCGGTGCACAGTATCGCCATCTAGTGACCTTTTTATAAAAGTAACATTAATATTGGTTTTAAAGCTTCGTTTTAGAGAAAAATTATGTTCAGAATTCTCTAGTTTTGTGACCGTTTAAGGGCCGATTCCATTGGTAGAAATCTAAAAGTGAGCAATTTACTGCATTTTGAGTAGCTATTCTGCTCCTACCTCCTTCCCAAACATCGTGAGGAAACCGGCATGTCCTAGAACCAAAAATTCAAAGACATGTGACATCTACCAACCCGCACTGGGCCCGCGTGGTAGATTTACAGCCCACTCCCTCTCGAAGAGAGGAGGCCTGTGTCCCAGCAGTGGGAACATTATAGGCTGATTATGTATTCTGCTCCTCACGCCAAAGATCCTCATCAGATCTTCACCAAATTTCTATGAGACCAATTTAAAGTAACTACCTTTCAAATAAAAAAGCACCATCGAAATCGGATCTCATAAAGCGGAGATATCCAGTAGCCCCGCCCCCTTTTTGTCCCTTTTTTGGAAGAAAGTACCCCTCCAATCAAAAATCTCTGACGAAAATTCTATAAAGTCGTAAAACTTGTATACCAAGTTTCGTCTAGATCGGTTGTGAAATACGACCTGTAGAGGAGTAGCAACAAACTGACACAGGAAAGCAACTTTTGTTCTAGGATTTGAAGCAGACACGCTTCGCCCGCTCGGTCAATTATGTAGATTACATTTCAAAATCATCTGTTAAGAGGGCCCTTCCCGGTCCGTCTATCGTCAACGCGAGCATGGTCGAAAAGGTTCTACTATTTAGAACCTCATAGTTCAATTATTGTTTCATGAAGACTGATTCAGATTCAACTCGCTATGAATGTAACTTGAGCTGTAATAGTGGAGCGAAATGAGAGGCCATGGAAATATTAATAAGATACTCCTATAATGTGAGATTGCACATGATTACTAACATTAAAGAATGATCATAATTAATTTATATCTGCGAAATACACTATCGCAGATCGCAGTTAATTAATGATTCTTCATATTAATACCCAGTATCACATGAATCTGTATCATGTCATCAGTCTCCAATGTTTCACATACCTTACCAAATCCACTCCACGCCCTCCTTTCTTCAGGCCGTTAGATAGTCATACGACTCAAGTAGGTGCGTCTAAAAACTGCAACTCGATTGGGAGGCTGCGGCGAAGCGGGAGAAGGGGGACCCAAAAAAAATAAGAGTACGCCAAAATGCGCGGGCGACGACCGGCCAATGACCTGCAAAGTTAGACCTAAGGACCTAGGTCTTAAGTGTGAATGTGGGTGTGAGTTTTTGTGTTTTATTGTGTACTTTTGTGTTGAGGTATGTATTTTGGTAGATATAGTAGGTATTTCGGGGTTCAATGACTGGTGGGTTTGGTGTGTGTAGGTTTACGATGTACCTATATGAGAATCGTAATAATAGAATGATGCATGCGCACTGAAAATTATGGTTTAGTGCTATTATTAGAAAATTATAGGAATAAACAAACAACAATTATTGTTTAAACATTTTTGTCTTCAAAAAAATAACATTCAGTGTCAGTCTGTAAATGATTGAAAAGCCTCGCATGCGGAAAATTAACGATTCACGTAACTATTATTTTTAGATAAAGCTCAAAAAGCTCTAAAGTTTAGATTAATCCATTTTAAGTTATTATTAAACCAAGCACACAAAAGGGTAATATGTACAATAACGAGGGTTGGAAAGCACGTGGGCACGTGTTTTCATCGGCCCTCTGTTTTCCCGCCTCGTGACGGGGCACAGTTTATGTACTCTGTGGGTAGGTTTGAAGGTACTGACATTGGCGTGGGCACGTTGGCAAGCACGTGGGTGTATTTCACAGTTTTAAAGTATTGCGAGAAGAGTTTTGGAAAGAAATAAAAGGTTTTTGTTCGATTTAGTAAATTAATTATTCTCTAAAGAGTGAGCGTAGACTTATGAAAAAAAAATATTTGAAATAAAAAGTTTGGAAGTTAATTTGAATTTACTTATTCAAACTAATTCGAAATGGTACTGCAATCGAAATATGTTGGTGCCTTGTGGATTTATATCTTTAAACCAACAAATTTAGATTGGGAGATAGTTGTTGGAGCTCGATCATTGAAATAAAAAGTTTGATATTTTTTTATCGGAATATTTATGTTCGTACCTTTACTATAAATGTATGATATGTATGTACAATAAGTCAACATTTGTAGATAGTTGTTGGACCTCACAAAGTACTGGTTTATTTCAGTTATGTTACAATCAATTTTAAAAATTAGGACAAAATGTATCTACCAATTAATCAAGCTGCAAAATAAGAAACAACCCGTCTTATATTAATACGATTTGAAGGATCAATTTATTTATGATATTTTTTTAATTTTAAATAACTAAATCCACAAGGTTGCCAACACCTGGACACGCTTCATTGCCTGTCGGAAAGTTGAAATACCGAAACACTTATTTTATTTTTACATTCAAATGCGAATCATAAAAATCCCTGCCAAATGAATTCCAACTCTATTGCAAAATGATTAAGCTTAAAGCTATTATTTTTAATGTTACCTCAATATGTTTATGCAAAAGAATTTCTATGTGAGTTTGAAATGACGAGGCGACCAACTTTGAAAGAACTTGCTCGCCCCCTGCATTTCAGAGATTGTGTAACGAATTAGGGTTTTTTTATGTAAAGTTAGAGGTCCTTTTATTATGGTTAGTACCTATGTCATAAGCTAAAAGACTTTGCGGAAGCGACACACTGGAATATCTTGATTTTTATTATAAATTATCTATACGTATGAAGTCGCTTTTCATGTCTGTCTATGTAACCGCGTTGTTCTTCTAAACTACGTTACAAATTTTGATGCGGTTTTCAGTGTCTGTATGAATTGAGGAGCCATGTCTCATATTTAAACGCGGGTACTACCGATATTCAGTAGTCCATTAGCCGGATTTGCAAGCCCGATACTGGAATTTCTAGTAAAACCCTTGAAAAGTTACAGGACGTTTAAGGTGGCGCCTCAGTTCAGAAGTTTGAATTAAGGAGTCATGTAACTTTTTCAACATCATTTAGAGAATTTATTCCGGAAGATTTATGTGTTATGTTTTTATGTTTAACTTAGATATAATTATGTAATCTTCATGTTTTGTCAAGTCGCAAAAACTTTGCGAAGCAGTTAGTAAATAATAAACACAACAAAAACATAAACGTGAAAAAATACAGTGAAGATCGGTGAGTACACGACGTAAGCGATGGTAGGCTTCGCCAAGAATTGCAAAAGCGGCACGCACCAGCGGCAGAGGCAGATGCAGCCATCGACTTCGACGGCTGCTAGCTAGTATATCAAGCCCTGCCAACTTCTACATAAGTTACTAAAATCAAATCGTATTTTTTTGTCATTTCCACGCTGCTAAAATAAGCACTTTAGTTAATTTAATAAATTAGTTCTCAATTGAAACTTCGAACCAAATTTCGAATAGGTACAGTCCAGTCTTATAAATTATCTTCGTCAGTTTCAAATATTTTCCTTTATCAACTCAGGACACATCATACCGTTTTAAGCTGTCAGCACTGACCAGACTATTACATAAAATAGTAAAAAAAAAAAATGGAAATTCAAACTTAGTAAAATATTTATAAATTCCAGATTCAATGACGAACACCGATCATTTTTCACCCGCCAATATGTTCATTTTGTTTTTTTTTTTTAATCAATAAACAGCTTTCTATTTGCAAGCCAGTTCTAAATTTAAATAAACCCTTTGGTAAGTTACCTCCTTGGTTGCCATGTTTTGGAGTAAAAGATCGTTCCATTTTTAAAATACACGATGGATATGAGTTTACTACGTAATTTATTTGGCCGCTAGACCACGACAGATATGGATTTTCATACAACTTTTGGCGGCCGCTGCTCGCATGTACGGTATTTGGCCAGTACAGCAATTTCGATTTATCTCGAAGAAGGTTGTGAAAATAATGCTCAAATTTCCAAGTATGTTTGAGAAAAAGTATATTTAATTATTTGAAAACAAAGATCAGAATAGCATACATCTTTGACCAATGTCGAGTTGACATCAAATGAACGGGCCATTATAAGTAATGTATGACAATTTTCAGAGAGTCTGTCAGTATTATATTTTTATCGGTCTGACATGTAAAGATGGGTGAATGCCATTCTACGGTATTGAGATTACGACGACATTTATATAATGCTGAGTCGGTAAAGCAGATTCTATCGTGCAATGAACAGATAAAAATAGCCCTAAGGTGACTAACATATTTTGTATGTGACTCTACTTCATAAGTTCTTAAGGCGCTTCCCCTAGCAAACGACCTTGAGCGTTCGGTCCTTCTCTGTCCAGCCGCTCCTCTGCCTCGCTCTGTCCCGCTCTCTGCGCAATTTTGCTGCCAGATTCACACGATATTTGGGATTATTTTAATAAAAAAAGAAAAGCGATCTTTTGAAATAAAATAAAACGTGGAATTTATCATTAGTGTAATCCTCAAATTAATAGAACGTCACCTTTACAACCATCACAAAATATGCATATCACCTTCACAAAAGATGCATGCAATCAACAATTTTAGTATTTTTTTACAAGAAGATTTTAAATGTAAGTATTTATAACACATACAAAACCAATAAGAACGTGCGATGTGATGATAGCTTAGGATATCTATAGATATATATATATTAATAATGTGCTTTAAGATGTAGTTTATGTATCTTAATTAATGAGCTAGTAGCCTCTGAATATTTAATCATTCTCCAAAAAAGAGCAACCCGAACCATTGTCCGCATTTCTCAACGAGATACCTATCGACCATATTTTAAAGAACTTGGTATTTTCACAGGACCTAAGTCTTTACGTCTTCTACGTAAAGACTGTTAAATAATTTAAAAAAATATAAGTTTAAATATGACTACGAAACAGACGAGAATAGGCTGGTAAGGGACAAAAAGCGTAGAAAAGACTTTGGAATCAAAATCATCCCGGCTTTTGGAATAGTTAAACATAGTCCACAGTATCAGGCAGTTAAAATATTTAACAAGTTACCGCTTGAGTTAAAAAGTATACTGTATCTGTAGGCTCTTCAAGACAAGACTCAAGACATTCCTGTTGGAAAGATGTCTCTACTCATTAGATGATTTGTAATAGTCTTAGTGCTCTTAAAACAGTGATATGTCATTATTTGTCTATGGTGTTATATTGTGTTCATATGACTTTTTTTTTATTGGTTTGATTAAATTGCTATGTATGTATTGAAATATGGTTTTATAATTTATGTTTGAATTTTTATGTATTTTTTTTTTATCTACTTAACTAATATTTTCTAATTTAAATTGAGTTACATGCAGCATGTATTTTCATATTTATACATCTAGTACTTATGTTTCATCGATTATATTCGACCCCATTTTGAATTGTTAAATAATGTATAAATTGAAATTGAATTGAAATAACGAAGAAAAACGTGGTTTTGCTCGCCTTAAGAAGAACTGTCATCCATTTGACAGTTGGTTGACATATTCTCGCTTCAGCTCATCCCTTGCGGCCACAACGTGGGCGAAGGTGAACGATTTGTCAATGCAGGTCATTAGCGGCCCCAAACGAGAGGATAGCTCCTTTGTCAGTGGCCTCCGTTAGTCATTACGAATGCCATCACCATTTGGGTAATAACTGATGTTATTTGAGTTAAAACATGCAAGGGGACTGTTTGAACTTGAATGTGGGAGCTGGCGTATTATAACTGCGGGTTATTGAGTTAGGACTGCAATTGCGAGGAAAAATATCTAATGAATCTTACCTTTAACGATTACCTTGCATAAAATATAGTTTCCTATCCTATTCTATATTTTTCTATATTGGTGTCGGGTTCCAGTCTTTACCAGACGTGGTTTAATAATAACAGTATTTTCCAATAGTTACTTATAGGTAAATAAAAAAATATCAACGAAGGTGGATACCACTCATCTATCCAATATACATAGTTATGAATATTTTAAAGACAGAGTAAAGGGCGATGTCTGTGCTAGTATTAACTGTGTGCAAGACGCCGGCTTGCTGTCTGTCTTCTAGAACCCAGATCCTTTACCTATTGTAATTAGAACTATGTGGATACACAGTTGAAAAGTCATAAGCCTGACAATACTTGAAATGAACTTGCATTTCGACTATTGTCACAGGCTTATGACTATCCGAAAGCGTCAGACTAGCCCGCGAAATTCAATTTTCTTAAGTTTTTTTGCAATTTGGTATATTTGAAAATTGTCAGTATCAGGTTGTACGTTGAATGAATATTTATTTTTGTTAAACATAGGTACTTAGATTTGGTCTTCGGTAACAATTCTGTTGACTCTCTATGTTTTGCCAGCGGCGTACAATTTTTTTAGTTACTGTAGGTATAATATTATTAAAATTAAATTCAAAAATATTTTGTATGAATAAATTAAGTATTTTCAAATTCAGTGGTAGTTTAGATTAATTAATATTAAATTCTGTAAACAAATAACACAATATACAACAAAAACACACACATTCAATCTATATTAATATTATTGTCATTAAGAATTTCATCTATAGTGTAATGTTTTTTATTTGTTTTCCAAATTGGTGATGTTCTTCAGAAAGGTCAGGCGCGTAGTACTCGCAATCGGCGTACGTGTATGACCAGATGTATGAACGTAGGCGAAGCAAAAGGAATATGTAAGGAGCGTAGCCGGTGGCGTTCTATAGTTTCTGCCTACCGCCATGGGAAGAAGGCGTGAGTTTATGTATGTATGTGTAATGTTTTTACGGTCGTGAATCATATTTGAATCAACATACAACCTGAAACGGACCTGCAAATTACAAAAACATTAAAAAAAAAATTCGCGGGCTACCTTAGTGCATCCCCTAATTGGCTATTGGTAAACCCCTGGGTATAAAATTCTCGGAAAGGTCTCGACGTGTAAATAATTGTCACCCACCTACGGACTCACAGACCCACAGTCTTACAGCTCACACATAGATCTACAATTATTGTTTAGCTATGAGACTCCTGTAGTATGCCTGTAACGTTATATACCCATCTACAATTTAATTCCGGAGTCTGGATCTATGCCCGGTCGATGGCAATAGGTTCGCTACTGATGAGACTTAAATATAACTGGCGATATGTAGGTGTACTAAAGGCACACCTCTGCCTAATCCTTCGGGGATTACAGCCGTGATGTTAGGTAGGTATTAGGTAATAGGGGCTGGTGTCCGCAACTCCACGTCAATGCGCGTATTTTGCGTACGGGTGGGAAAATCGATTATTCGACCCACCCCAGCTCCTCAAGGAAGGCCAGCAAAGCTTTGGTGTTACTGAAAATCTCACGGAGGGTACCTGGGTTACCGAAGTACTTGGCCCTGTATGTGGTGACCACCGGGCTGTTTAGCAGCACATGAGCTGCTGTCTCGTCGTCCTCCATGCAGGCCCTGCACAGCGGACTGTCTGTGACTCCCATGACTCCTACAGGTGTTTATTAAATGACACGTGGCCAGTTATAGTTGCTGTAACTGTACGCAGCTGTTGTTTAGTTAGTCGCAGGCGTGATATAATTTTATAAAAAAAAAAAATGTATAATTTATTTGTAAAAGGGACATTTTTTTATTTAATCACGATATTTCTATTTCCAGTTGAAATCTCCAACGGACGAGAGCACTGGTACGGATGGTGGGGAGCCGCCAGCTGCTAATGGATCCATCTTCACCATGACCCTGAAGAACAACCATCTGATTGTGGAGACTGAGGAGAGGAATGTAAGTACCAACTTATAAACAACAAGCCGTGCGCCCGAAGGGTTCCCATCGGAAAAAAATGTGAATTTCCATACAAACTTTCATACTCTGTTTCACAAAGATCACTTAGTGCTCACTTCTGTTATACTATACAAAACTCTATCGCAAAATCTCGTACTCCTAAACCCAGCGGTTAAGGCGGTGCCTTGATTGTTAGTTAATTAAAGAATTTAAGATTTTTATTAGTAGAGAATATATGGGAGAAACTTTCTATAAAAATAAACCTAGGAACTTGTTAAAAATGATTTTTTTTTTTGTAAAATGACCGAAGTCATATAATGATCGCACCAACTGGGCCCAACTCATTTATTACAAATACATAAATATAAATGACTCCAAAAAAAAAGTGATTGCAAGCCTCATGGCATAGAATATCAAAGGTTCTAAGTAATTCAGACCCCTGACGAATCTTAAAAGTATTACGGTTAATTTAGCTCAGTTTTTTTTTTAATAAGTCTTACCAGAAATCTTTTAGCTTGCTAAAAATCTTTTTGGTCCTTAAAATCTCAAAAACCAAGATGATTATTAATCATAAAATGTTGCAAATCGAAAACATTAAAATTAATGAGAGTTCCAAAGTCTAGAGTCCTCTTCCGTATTAGTTCGGGTTAGGATAGTTAGGAAGTTAGTGTGCACAAGCATCCTGGCATGGGATCCTACAACCCGCCGGCAAAGTTTGGCAAATACCAGACACAAGCTGTCAAACACTGCGGTTCCTCAGGCATTTCCCGTCGCCGACTCGGAACACATGGTCGCGAACTTTGTCTTACACTGATCTAGCTAAAACTGAGGAGTTTACCAACGTAAATGGTAATTGTTTGTATTTTTGATGTGTATACGACTTGTACATCAATAATTTACAAATGAAATACTTGAATATCGAAAATATGTTTTAATATTACTTTCATTGAAGCGGATGGAAATGGAGTGTCTCATTTGCTTCAAAATACTGCTCTATCCTAGAAAACAGAGATCAATAGATTCTTTCATCATAATAATTCATTCAAGGATAACTACACTTTTGTCGAATGTCATAAGGTGCTTGCATAAAGAAGCGGGTTCCCGGTAAAGACAAGTCGGTACCGATTGGTGTGGGTGAAATAGTCTTTTTTTTTTGTCGGGTGGAAAATCCTCATGGATGTCCTCCGCCCTCGGGTGGGCGGAGGGGTCTGTCAGACTCTTACTGACTAAAAACCACCCCAGTGTTCCTTTCCCACACTTGCACCGGGGATCTTGGGAGCTAGTATTACTCCCGTGATCCCCGGCTAGTGCCGGCCCGCCTCTGCGGGCCACTTCAAGTCTGGGAGGGTGAGGTTTTTGAGCCCCCCGCGACGTCTGAAAGGGGCGCACGTGGAACACTACGCGCTGCCACCTCGGGTCCAGTGTGATAGGGGGTGGCGGACGTCCCAAACTCCGCCGTCCCTGGACCCATTTAGGGAGGCCGCAAGAAGGCATTATCTGCCGACGCCCAGTGCGCCTGCTGCGGGCCGGGTGAGCAGACGAGATCTCCCGCTCCCTTTCCGCAGCCTCCTTCTGTGACACGACTGTTTCGCAGAAGGATACCACCGCGTCCCAGGACTCCTCACTGCCGGCCATCGACTCGACCACGGCCAGCAGCGAGTGGGTGAAATAGTCCTGTGTTAACTTATGCGCTCATGCATAAACAATAGCTAAAACATGTGACTGATTATTTCCGAAGATCAGATCAGAGCAGTTGGAACGTATTCCAACTGCAAATGTACGTTTGTGTGCACAATATTGAGTGATTTACCATGTTATTTTAAGAGCATAACATCTAATAGGTTTTCCTGTAATTTATATGTAAAGAACTATTTTCTGTATTTTTTTCAATGGTCAATTTTCATATTTTATCTTAAATAACTTAAAAAAAAGTGACCCTCATATTTAAAATTCATTTATTTACGTTACACATCCGTGTTTGGTTCACAGAAATTCATTACGTGTACCAAATTTTAACATAATTGGTCCAGTAGAATCGGAGCAAATCCCAGACGGACAACAGACACACGAGTGATCCTATAAAACAAATCAAATCAAATCGAATCAAATTTGTTCGTTATATATGTATATAGGTTTCAATACATTCGGTTTTTATAATAAAATGGTTAGTTCGCTACATTTTACTCGAGCATACAAATAATAATAATATAAAACTTCCGTTTTTTCCTTTTGAGGTGCCGGACCCTTAAAAACGAACTATATTATAAAATCAGAATCCTTACGATGTTATTTAAAGCAATAAAGACATTTCTTTCGTCGAATTTTTAATATCATAATAATAATTATTAGTAGGCATATTTACTTTGGTGTAACTACCTAAAGAAATCAACTATATAATTTCAGGACATCACCAAAAACGGACGAGAAACGAAGATGAAGTATTCCCCAGACAACGATGGCATCTTCGTGGTTGAGGTCCAACAGTCTGCAGTCTACAGGTCGAACACCAAGGCCATCCACAACTCCCCTCCCCACGACCCTCAAATCTCTACGAACCAGGCCCTCATACACCGCGTTCCCGAGGAGTTGGAGAAGAAGATAGAAGACAGCGAAAACTGCAGCGGGAAGTATGAAAGAGACAAAGCACTAGCTTTGTCAAGTACTGGTCTTTCAATTTCTGACCTCAGTATGTCGTCAATTGGCTCCCATAATGTAAGCTACTCTTATAGCAGTCAGATGGGCTATGAACAAGGACCTTTCGGGTATCCAGTCTACGCTGGCTATGACACATCAAAAGATGATGTTCCTGAGGGAATAGTCAACGACAACTCGCAAGAGCCTTTGATTACCAAGACCCCTACAGATCCTGATAAGCCTGTCGTAACTGCAGCAATATTCAAGCAAGATTCCATCATAGGCAGCGAAGCATTGCAAGGACCAGGATACTGCATCGAAGGCTCAACCGACGGACCGTTACTATCAGATGTTCAAGCCAGAGAATACAGCTTACAACACCTTCACGACCAGAAGAAACTGGAGAATGGTGTAGCAGTTCCTGTGGCAGAAAAAGTCGAGGGTTCGAAGTCTTTAAACCGAGCTGACAGTCTTCCCGTACGGTTAGAAGACGAAGAAGCAGAAAAGGTACCGATGGAAACAATCAAAGAAGACGACGGTTCTGGGAAAGATAACGCGAAGGGTAAGAGAGGATCATTGCCAATTATAAGGACAGATATGTACGAATCAGTTCGGGATGTTATTCTACCTTCAGGGTCCCCGAAGTTTGAAAAACTGATGAATGAAACATCGCCGGGAGATGGCACGTACGAGTCACCTCCTATGATCACTATCACAGAGGAGAGTGAATCCAGCAAGTCTGAAGGCACGAGTTAATTCAGCGCTCGGTTTTATGTATATAGTATGGGTCAGGTTGTTTTTGATGTGTTGAGGTGGTGTCAGGGAGAGAGTCGACGAAAGATAGCCACGTCGTGGATATTTTTTCAGTCTACCGTGTAATCTAAGCTCTGTCACTTTGGTTCAAGATTCCAAGCAGTTTTGTAATTTTCTACAAGAGGACACTCTGATAAAACATATAACTTTCCTATTTCCATTTCTCCAATTGAAAAGTGGTTGTCTTTCTCACTGACACCATAAATCCTAGTAAATAATTTTGTAAAATCTATGAAGTAGTCGTAAGCTTGGAGTCACCTCGTTGTTTCAGTTCAGTTCTTGACCGTTCTGTGTTTCGCTCCGTAGGTGAATTTGTATAAATTAGATTATTACCGGTATATTTAGATGATATGATTCGTTTGTTCGACTGGCCTTACTTTTGACGATTTTTTTAATTAAAATCTGTTTTGTAATAACAATTTGAAGATGTGGAAAAAAGGTATAGAAATGGTTGGTGCGGAATTAGGTACAGAAATGTTTGGATACTAGAATTGTCATCAGGAGTAAGGCCTGATCTTAAAAAGGCTTTTGAGTAGGGCATGGTTGAGTAACTTGATAGAACTTTAAAGATGGTAACTTTGTGGAAGTTTTCAGAAGAGATTAAAAAGCATATTGAATTGTTGCATTTTCCTGCAGCTAACGCTCAATGAATACTATAAAGCCAATATTGGTATTAGTATCGCTTCTTCTTTCTTCCTTAGGAATACTTTATCGGTACCAGTAGGTTTCGATACCAGTTTTATACTCATAGTATACATTGACGACATAGTTATCGTTATTGAGATTAATGTGTGTCATCTAAATATACCAGTGCTTAGAGGATAAGCATGAACTTTGGAACATGTGATCAGATAAATATATCGACGGTTAAATGTTAAAGACATTGGAATATAATACAAGAGAAAATTTAGCCTATTCAAATCATAAACCTTCTTTGGCTTCGCGTAGTCGAGTAAAAAGGGCTATAAAACACAATACTACTTAAATAAAGACATTAATTGATGTTAATGTTGTTAATTCTTCAATATTTTTAGATTATTTCTAACTAGTTTTTTTTTACCCATAGAATAAAACATTTAAGGACTAATAGTCCTTATTTGTTATTAACTTGAAGAATCTTCGTTTTGTTTTGTTTTGTGATTTCACTTTAACGATTTAACCGGATTTTGGATGTATGTAATAGGAAGTCGTTTCCATGATATTATGTACATTTCTGTTCTTCATCGTTGTGGCCAAATAGTTGTATGTATAGTTAAGTGATAGTGGAAGGAATGCTGATAGGGTTGTCACAAGCAAGATTATTACAATCAAGGGTAACTTAAAGAAAGGAAATGTGGTTTGCTTGTTGTCTGGTAAAAAGAATACTTAGGTGATAGAATACGCACAATTTCAATGTGTATATCTGTATTATTAATTTTACCCGCAGAGTTCGATTTCTATATGACTCAAAGGAGAAACTAGTGTAAGTTTGAAATACTATTTTTCTCTATCAAGTGACGACCCTGTCAATATTCCATTTCTGCATTTACACCAAATTTCGCTACTAACTAGTGTAAGATACTTATCGTTAAAAAATATCTATAAATTAAGGAATTGAGATTCAATATTCAAGGCTCTTTTCAGTTGTATTTATATAGTTTATAAATATTATAATAAATACAATATTATTTGTTAGTTAATAGATAACGTTAGTTTTGCTCAGTTTTTGAAATTATTTTAAAAGTTGTGATAGAATTTATAGATATTATGAAAATGATATTTTTCTGTAAAGTTGGCTGTCAATTACAGTGCACTGTTTAATAATTTAGGTATTTCAAATATCACAACATCTACTTTAAAAGTATGATACTTTGTCTTTAGCACCGAGCTGATATCTATCCATACAAAGCTAGTACACTTCCAGATTGAAGGACCAAATAATATTTTAGAGCGGATTTCATATTTTGCTCTATTACTTTTCTTATGCATGCCCATTACAAGCCACACGATCGGAATTTCCCATCGGCAAAAATGTCCAACATCCATTCAAGGTTTCTAGTGCTCAAGCATTAAGAAAGAATTTATGAAAATTACTATCCCCTAAACGGGTTAAACAGGCGATGAAAATTTTAATGGAAGTTTGTATAATGCTCATATGGATTTTGCAAACGTTCATTATATTTTAACGAAGTTGACTTCCTTATATAATGAACTTTTACAAAATTTTGTATTTCTCGACATAAAGGCTGTGCATTGTCTGTCAGTGAGCTCAAGATTTTTATTAAGTAGAGATAACAGCTCAATACTTCATCCTGAGAGGACTCCTCCTCTCAACACTTCCATTTCCTCTTAATTATTTGACATAACGATACTTTTAGAAGCTCTTATGAGTTGGCAAAGCTAACCGTAAGTAGTTTTAGCAGTAGTCTGTTACGCACACGAAGGAAACTGCAAGGAGTTCGCGTTCATGCTAATCACTGCAGATGTAACACTGTAGTCAGCAGCCGCCTTTATATTGTATTTAGTTCGAGTGTTAGTGCCGTCCGCGAGACAAACGAAACCTTTACGTGCCAAACGAACCTAAAAGAAGAGTTATACTGAACTAAACTAGTTTTACGGGTTATTAAGGAGTGGCCACAAACTTTAATCAACTCGCAACATCGCAGGCTACTGTTAGACCTCTGTCAGGCTGCGCCACAACACCTTGTCCTCTGCTTTCCGCATCCAGTCTGTCCCAGCCACCTTTTAAAGATCGTCGTTTCATCTAGCTGGGTAGCGTCCCACACTACGCTTGCCAATACGTGGTCTCCACTCCAGGACTCGTCTGTTCCACCGGCCATCGGCCAGCCCACTGCTACTTCAGCTTGCTTAGTCTGCAAGCTATGTCGGTCCAGCATTATATCCATGCAATAAAAGCATAAAAATGAAAAGATTTGACAATGATGTCGAATTCTACAGATACGGTCAAAACCTAGATGGTAAGGTGACTGAGCCACTGAATGTTGTTGGTCATAGTGAATATGGGCTTTATGTACTATAGCGCTCCAAAATGTAATCGGGAAATGAAAAGTAGCATCTATTCACAACCATTCGAAAATGACAAGAGGAATCGAAAATAACACATTTTCAATTACTTATTTTCCTTTCCCCGACAGAAAATAGCTATCAAAAGAATGGCGATCGTCTATTTGATTTAAACTGACAAAATTATCGGATTTGGATGTGTCCAAAATTCGAAAATTTTGTCAGTAATATCGATTGATGTTCGATTCGGCACGGAAGCGTATCGAACGGTTCTGAATGGCTATGCTGGTCTTTTGATCTTCGATTCGAATAACCCGTAAAACTAGTTTAAATAAATGGAATATTCGCGTTAATTAATTATGAATTTAAGAAATTATGATTTCGTTGTAGGCTAGTTCAAAAGCTAAGAGTTTGAAAAATATAAATAGCATGTAAGTGATAATTATTGTATGTAAATGAATTTAGTTCGCATTAATGATTTTAATATTTTATTTGAAGTTACTTTTATAAAATAAATTTAAAGTGATTTGCGGAATGTGTGTTTTATTTTTGTGTTCAATCGTAATAAAAATAATATGTTTTAAAAGAGGTCGATACCTTTCCAGCTTCCATAAGGTCACAAATAAAATGTGATGCTCTATAAATATTAGGATAGTGATATTTTACCTACCTTGCAAGCTATTTATTCATAATTTATTAATTTCCACTTCAAGACACAAAGATCAGTGTAGCCCTCGTTCTTGTACTAAAAGTTTCTGTACCACAATAGCCAGACCTCTAAATTTACAGGAAATATATTGTAGAACCGCGATAGGCAAAAATGAAATAAATTATAGTTATGGCATGCATTAAAAAGTAGGTTTACAAATATACAAGAAAAAAAAAGGATTAAAATGAACACTACGTTTTGTGGAGAGTTAGGGTGAGGTGTGAGTGTTAGTGTGGTGTATGTTGTATGTGACTGGGTATCAAGTTACGCGTGAATAGGTACATTTTGCTAATAGTCGTAATTTTCTACCCACTGAATAATAGATTTTTTGTTAATCAATTGAAAGTTGTTTTTATAGTAATTTATTATTTGAATTAAAAGACAGATGAAGGTAATAGAAGGCGTTCTTGTTTAGTATTAAAACATCTGTTCCGCCGCCGACCGAATTTCCTCGTACAAAAGGCACGAATCGTGCAACTTGAAACAAAGCAGGTCGTATCACTCCGTAGTTAGTTCTGGAAAAACATAGATGGCGCTAACAGAGCATTATTGATTTAATTCTCGAAAGGTCGTGGCGCATACTAATAGCGCCATCTAGCGGGGGGTGAATGAACTGTGAAAAGCCAGAGTGAGAGGTAGGAAGCAAGCATGCTAATAGGAAATATGACGCCTTTGTTGTGCTGTAAGTGAAAAGTTCCGGAAAATTCTGGGAGATGGCGTGCATTTTAAACTGAATGCTTCACGCTAGGGTGTTGCAGGTCAGGCTGATTTGAAATAAAAAAATCATGAGGATGTCGAAATGATAGGGGCAGAAAAAACTATGTCAACAAAATCATCCCGGCGGCATTTGGAATCGTTAAACATGGTCCACAGTATCAGGCAATTAAAATATTTAATAAATTACCGATTGGATGCACCGTATTGCATTACCGTTTGATGCATGCATGTAATGCAGCTGTACACAGGCTCATTAGAAGCAAAGCTCAACGCTTTCCTATTGGAAAGATGTCTCTACTCAATAGATGATTTGTAATTTATAATCTTGTTTTTCTGTTACATTGTTATTAATAACTGTCTCGTTAATAACTGTTAGTTGCTGTTGTCTGTTAGTTTTAATAAAAAATGAATAATTAGAAAATAAAAGAGGAGCTTGTGGCTAAGTAATATCTGCCGCACGGGTCGACCGATCAGGTTAAGCTACGCTTGCCGCGGTTGATCCGTGGATGGGTGACCATCTTTTCATACCAAGATTCCTCCATGCCTCGGAAAGCACGTTAAGCCGTTGGTCCCGGCTGTCATTTGTAGATCTTTGACAGTTGTTACGGGTCGTAAGAAGCCCCAAAAGGCTGACCACCAGTCTTACCAAGGGATATCGTGTTACCCAGTAATTGGGTTGTGGAGGTCAGATAGGCAGTCGCTCCATGTAAAATACTTGTATTCAGCTGCATCCGGTTAGACTGGAAGCCGACCCCAACGTAGTTGCGAAAAGGCTAAGCAGATGATGAATTAGAAAATAAAAGTAATACTATATTTTTATTTTCTAATTATTAATTTTAAATTACTATGAATTTTTTGACAATTGCGTTGATAATTAGTTTGTTTGCATATATGAAGCGTATTTTTTATCTGTATGCTATTTTCATATTTTATGTTAATTTAATGTTTTCTCTTATACATTTGTATACCATAAACTTTTTTTTTCGTACGGCATTGTATTCAATTGTGAAGTGTTACTGAAATAAATTGAATTATTGTTCGTTAGTATGACTATTTCAGGAAGAAGAAAGAAAGAAAGAAAGAAATTATTTATTTGCTAATAATGTAGGTATACATATAAGTTAGAATATTTATTAAGTGTCCCGGTACATTTTACCTTACGGCATGCAAAATATTGGGTTAGAATTAATAAAATAGATTCAGCTATTACAATTATTGTTAGCCATAGCCGAATTGAACAGATCAGACTAAAAAAAAAAAAAATTAATTAAATATAAATCTCTCGCAAATTATACAATAGAATATAAGCTTAATGTCAAAATATTACAAAGCATTAACAACAATCACAATTATTATTATTTATAGAATTTATATAATCTGATAATGTCAAAATCTGATAAGTCAAATTACAATAGAACAAGAAACATAAAAAAAAGAAAAATCGCCAAAAAAAAAAAAAAATTTAATAACAATGTCAATAATATAATCTTATACAGTCAAAAGTCAGGAAAAGTTAGTAGGTGCAATATAATCTATGCATGGATCAAAGTTCAATGTTAGTGTGATTCTTGGTGTTGGACCTCTTGTGATGTTGTCCTCTACTATATGTCTTAAAAATATAAGACTGCAATGGTCCTATGAAACGTAGTTCTTCGGAATGGTTTAGAAGCTTGGTTATGAAAACTGAGCATCGATTTTAGGTAAAATAGATTACGATAAGTCATTAATGGTTAATAGCTAGCTCGTTAACAATTGGCCATAAAATTATCATAGTAAGATTGTAGATACTTGGTTGCGGCTTTGAACGAACTTCATACCTACATAGTTAATAGAAAAACCAATAAAGTTATTATGTGTTTAGTAATGTAGTAGAAAAACTAGTAGAGAACGTAGAAGATTATTAGGTAGGTACCTAAATGATTACCACCTAAGTAGGTACCAAACCTGATTTCAACTGGAAATTATGAAAAGGGAGGTGGTGATAGAGACCATTAATTTCATAATGATTGTTTCTAGTGCTTCAGAAATAAATACTTATGTTGTCTTACTTTCCAATATAATTTGTCATACAACAATAAGCCCATACGATTCATTAAATGTTTGTAATGTTTTGTAGTCATTAGGTACAATACAATACGAAAAAACACCTGTTGTTAATGAAGAGTGAAATCGATTTATAGAAAAATAACAAAAGTACCATTCCGCATAATTTAAATGTAAACACCTATTGTGTCCAGGCTACCTATGCAATTGTAGGCACGTTAATTATTCAAAGAATTGAATAAAGTTTAAGCACACTTAAAACAAAGTAAAAAATTCGGTAAAACAGTTCGATTGTTAATTTTCCATGTAGAAAGAAATTAAACTAAACTCAAACAACACTATAGCAACAAAACATTACCTACGACGTAATTTAATACAATTTTAATATTATTATGCGTTAAACTTTCGCATAATTTGCAAAATAAGGGAGATAAATGTTGCTCCCCCCGCCTACACCAGGAAAGTACCTCCAAAAATAAATTATAAAAAAATACATGGCGTTTATTTATACCCGCGCGTATGTTGGAATACCCTTCGTTTGACTACGAACATTTTTATTCCCCTGGACCGCAGTAAACGGGAAAATAGGTCAAACAATTGCCTGCCGCTCAAACACGGAAAAAATTTAAACTGATAAAAAGACATTAGCCCCGTCACAAACATCACAACTACCCTCATCTCGCCGCTATTGATTCACTGCGGATAATTGAGTACACGCGTGTCACCCCCTCACGACACCCCCACACCCCCCCTCATCACCCCCCACACACACGCGTCGCACCTCATTTGATTACAACAGAAAAAGCGGCGAAAAATCGAGTAGATGCGATGCAGTAATCTACCCGTTGCCATAGCAACCGATATTAACGCGAGGGAGGTACATCACATAAATAGATTCCCACATAAGTCCGATTCCACACACGCGCCCCCACTCACCCCCTACATTTTTGTACAGTGTTAAAATGCCTAAAACCACCCCACCCGAGTTTAAAAATGCCGCGCGGGCCTCGACGCAGATTAGCTAAAACTACGTATTTTTTACCCCACCGAGAGGGATCTGTTTTCTCTTTTGCCCGCTTGCTAACTACCGAAATGTGGGGGGGAGGGGGGCTAGGGGTCGAGGGTACGGAAAACTTTGTGTTTTAAATATGTCCGAAGGCACGCATTAAAACCGTTTGCGAAATACGAATCATTAGTGTGTTGTTTTACCCTTTCGTCCTTTTATATTTTTGTTTCGTGCTATGTTTTTATTTTAGGATGCTGCCTAGTGG
Organism: Tiliacea citrago; assembly: GCA_963921375.1. Taxonomy (NCBI): domain Eukaryota; kingdom Metazoa; phylum Arthropoda; class Insecta; order Lepidoptera; family Noctuidae; genus Tiliacea; species Tiliacea citrago. The sequence goes on from OY992796.1 coordinate 24,522,491, forward strand.
CTGCTAGCATTAGCGGGTCAGGAATAGGATTATAACTGGGTAGGAGGTACTTTAGTGAGTATTTCTGGGGCTGTGAGGAACGTAAGAGCTTGGTATGACCATGGTCTACTACGCATTAGACAGCTCAAAGGCACCTCTTTCTTAGAACATGAATAACGGTAGTAAATATCATACCCACTAGCTCAATATGAATGCATGAACGGAGCCTCCCCGAGCGGCGTTTGTACTGCGATTCCAAACGCCCGGTGCACCCTGGACAGCTAGCACTCGGTAACGCAGGGTCTAGCTGACCAATACTCTCACCACGATGGTACATTCAAGATGTACCGTCGAAACGAAAAGAAGAATTCTATGCCGGTACCAGATAAGAAGTAAAAGAGTGGTGGAACTATTAAGAAGGAAGAGTCAGACAAGAGTATGGTATGGTCAGCAGCGTCTTTTGAGGTGACGAGATGACAAGATCACTTCTTCATAGTTTTTAATACTTGCAATCAAAGGAATTTAATTAATTAAAATAGTCTGTATTTTCCAGTAACCCTCGAATACTAACTTGTTGCTAACGGTTACATCAATAAACCTTTATGGCTTGAAAAGCCACCATAACTGTTTAGTCTTTAGTTTGCCTACATAGTTGTGTAAATACGACTTATGGTGAACCGCCATTAAGAGGGGTGTCTTGAGATCCCCCTAAGACTGAAGGGGTGAAACAATAGTTCGAATGATGTGGTTTTTGGGTTTTGATAGCAATGTTAAACTATGCAAAAGCTTGGTATACCGTGTAATTTACAGTTTAAAATTAAATGCCAATTTCACCAATCAAACTGAACGCGATCGGCACATCTAACTGCGTTCAAGAGCTGCCAGTGTCAATATTCCACAACAATGATGACACTGACAGATCTTGAACGTGGTTTAAATGTGCTGCACGTGTTCAGTTTTAGTTCGTTAATATTTATAATTGACCTCTACGGCTATTTGTAGTGACAACCTTGTCTGTACCTTACATTATACACTGGTTCTTTAGTTTTTCACTCATTTTTGTATAGTTTCAGTGTTTATTTTTAAGATCATTAAATCTTTTGGGCTAATACGTATTATTGTCTGTTTTGAGGGGTCTGGCGCTGTATGCCGAGATACAGGACTCGTCCTAGTTCAGCTACAGATGCTCCCATGTTATATATTCCCTGTATTACTAGCCTGTAAGTTTGTGTAATCCGTTGTATTATTTTTGGTGAAATTTATAAACTATAATTAATTAGAGCGATTAACTTCCCGTGACAATGATTTTCAGGAGACTTTTGCTTGAATATTTTGTCAAAAGTAATTTTAAATTAGTTTATGATCTCTAAATCCACGTAGAAAAAATACTACGTTCTTCCTTTCCCTTCAGAAGATTTGACTGTGAAATAATGTATTTTTTATGAGTCAACATTTTTTAATTTAACTAAAAAGCTACTTGAATGAAGATGTTCTATTTTTTAAATTATTTTGTTGAGCTCTATTTTAGTTGACATTGAGCTAACTTTCACATAACCTTTCCTTGTTCAACTCGGAAGCCAAATCCTACAAATTTTTGTAAAGTTATGTTTGGGTGTTTGTTACTCAATCACGCAAAAACGGCTGAACGGATTTGGATGAAATTAGGCACATAGATAGTTTATAACCTAGATTAACACATAAGATACTTTTTATACCGGTAGTACGTTCCAGTGGGATAATTTTCGACATGTACGCGGGCGAAGCCGCTGGAAAAAGCTAGTAACTAAATAAAATATTAGTTTTAATTACAAACTGCAATGGCAAAGCAGTGATAAATTATTTTCAATTGTGAGTGCCACCCCGGTTAAAAACGCGAGTACCACAACCCTCCTGAATTTAAAATGTCACCCGGAATACATCACGGAGTAGCGTAAACTAGGAGTATTTTATATTCTGTCTCTTTCTCTCATTTTTAGGAAGGAAAAGCGTGGTATAATTGGTTTTAGGGATAGGTAGAGTGCTTTTAAACCAACTACAATAATGGAGGAGGTACTGTATTGCGTTGGAATAAGTGAAAGAGTTGGTCAGTTAGAAATATGAAGCTAGTTGCCCATCATTCTAAAGCGTACTAGCTACTTATGGTGAAGAACGGGCAAGACACTCCATAGAGACTCTTTTAAATTATACTGTTACAAAAATATTGTTACTTCTTTAATGTTAGGTACCTAACGAAAGGGTAGACAAATTAGCAAGATTAGCTTCAAGTGCATACCATTGAACATCCAGCCTTTTGATGCAGATTGCATGAGATATATACGTGAACATTGTTTTTTAAGGTAGAGGGAACACTTTGATCGGAGGTCTGTGGAGAAGGGTGTGTGGTATAAAACAATACAAGGACAACCATGAAAATCGCCATGGTTCGATTCATGTTCTTTGGGCAGAACAGAAATTGTGACAGCTCTCAAACTTCGTTCTGGACATATCACCTTAAACAAATTCGCATATCTAATGAAAAAAGTTCCTTCCCCCAACTGCACAGAATGTGGAAAACTGGAAGACGTTCTTCACGGTGGAGTGTGCCCGGAACGAAGATCTTATTAATACAATTTGGTGTTGATGTTAACGAGGTGGGAAGATGCAATAACATTCTAGCTTTCCCTTTGTCAGAACCAGCGAGGCTACTATATAAACTTGTGCGCAATTACTAAATGGTGTAATCTGTTATAAGAAAGCCTTACGGAGCGACTTAGTCTTCTTGACGAAGCTCCTTTAAAAAAAAAACTTCTTTAGTGTTGAATTTATAACTAAATGTAAATAGAAACAAACAAACAAAAAACAGTTTTAAAGTTCTGCACACCTTTCTAACATTGCCTTTCAAACATCACACTAATATTATAAAGGTGAAAGTTTGTTAGTGTGTGTGTGTATGTTTGTTACTTCTTCACGCTCAAACTGCTGGACCAATTTTGATAAATTTTTGTATGGAGGTAGCTGACACCCTGGATTAAGACATAGGCTACTTTTTATCCCGATATTCCCACGGGATCGAGACTTACGCGGGTGAAACCACGGGGCGCAGCTAGTTGTTATATAAAAACAAAAAATTTGCGTGTTATGTATTGTACCGTGGGTTCTAAGTATGTGGAATACTGAATGGATAGTCGAGTGATCCTAAACAGCTAAACTAACCTTGGGCCGTATTTACTAGTGTAAAAGCAAGAACTTGGTAGCTAAAAGTGCACTCTAGCACAATATGGTAATAGATTTCGATTTACTAAATTGGAAACATTATTGCTTCTTAGGTAAATGGTTACCTATTAAAAGTTGCGCCACCCTGACACAACACCCTGTATTATGACTATAAGGCCATGGCGTTACTTGCAAATTGAAATAGCGAATCAGGGCTTATGTTATTTAAATATAACCCTTGCCCCCTCCCCCTGTATTTCCTTAACCTAGGATTAATAACTTTTTATAATTTTTGATAACAACAACACTATATTTTTCTACAGGAATGAAACAAACAGAACCGAACTAAAACTGTAGCATATTTGTAACATCCAGTAAAATACATATTTATCTAAAACACATTTCCTTTTTTTTCCCTCCACGTACTCAAACACTATCAATACTTCAAATTGATAGCATGGCTGTCTATAAAAGTCCCCCTAACCCACATTCGACCCTTCTTCCCATGGATATTAGTATTCCTGCCACATTTCTTACGGCAGAACAAAGCAAGAATTATTTAAAAGATATCGAAAAATGTTTAATAATTTAAGGTTTTTATTTTAAAGAATGGTGTTTTTGTCTTTTGGGACTTGTTATTTTTATGGAAGACGGTTATCTTCCCTCAGGATTTTTTTTATTTGAAGCTGAGGCAAGGCTATCATGTATAGAAAATACATGATCATTTCATTATCATGGATACAAATGTTGCAGATTTACGAGTTAACATTTTAAGGTATCATTGAAGTGAATCATTGTTGCTACATTATTAGTATACTTACACCCCGTTATCTTTGTTTTTATTTATTTTCTCGTGTCGAGCTATCATCCGGTAGCTAATGTTGTTGTGATTAGGTTAGCTAGTTATATAGCAAGTCTGGTAGCATTATTGAATGCCCAGGGTTCGCCGATGGTACTGCAATAGGTATCGTCCTTTGTTGTTTAATTAATTACAATTTTCTGTTTCATTTCTACAGCTTAACTTCTATCATACTCCAGTTTTTTAAGGATACTGCTAATCCATTGCTTCATATGTTTGCGAAATTTGTCTGCTCAACAACGTAAATAATGCAGTAGGTGAACTGTCAAAATGAAACCCATTGCCATCAATTGTAATTTTATGTGTGTTGCAATTGCCCCGCTTAACTAAGTAAATTACCTGTCTCATTGCTAGCTGCCGTCAATAGCCCCGATTTACTAAGTAAATGACCTGTCTCATTGCTAGCTGCCGTCAATAGATTCAGGTCTAGCTTGACGGCAGCTGTAGCAGTATGCTCTAGATTCTAGAACATACTAACGTGCACTTAATCTATCCTCAATAATAAAAAGTACTAACCTATTACCACAACATTACCAGCAACTCCAACATAAATACATGTAACCATTAAAAATCTCCGAGCAAAAATATATGCTCGATTAAACGAGCACAAACTGGCAATTTAGAAAAATAACGCTAACATTATAAGCATTACATACCATCCGTTCAGGGCTGGCATTCGGTAATATAAGCCTTTCGAAATATTTGGCATTTTCTAAAAGTTATGCCTATGTCGTTAAGGGTATGTGTTTATAAATATTTTTGGGTTAGATTAAATTATTTATTAACTAGCAACGCCCCGTGGTTTCACCCGCATAAGTCTCGATCCCGTGGAAATATCGGGATAAAAAGTCCAAAATCCTATGTGTTAATAAGTCCGGGTTACATATATACTATCAGTGTGCCAAATTTAATCCAAATCCGTTCAGCTGTTTTTGCGTGATTGAGTAACAAACATTCAAACATGCAAAATTTCACATTGTAGGACAGTAGGATAACGTACCTGTATTCCTCGAGGGGGAAGGCAGAGGTGTTTGAAATACTTTCATTTCGCTAGCTATAGGTCTCATGCAGTAGGTAATAGGGAGCGAGGCTGTTACTTATTATAGAGTACGAGTTCAGACTTTGGGCAACTAATGTGCCTATTACTAATAGCCTATTTTAGTCTGACTGTTGGACAAAAGCTTATGACAGAGAAGAAAATATTTTGTAAATTATATAATCGCGAGGACAGAAAGTGGACCTGGCAGAGCCCAGACGGTGCAACAAAAAATGAGATTGCCTTCATTATGTCGACGAAGAAGCAAGTATTCAATGATGTCTCTGTGATCAACGCGTTGAAAACCGGAAGTGATCACCGCATGGTAAGAGGCACATTGAACTTAAATATCAAGCTGGAAAGATCTCGACTGATGAAGTCTACGCTCCGCCCAGCACCGATCCAAGTCCAAAACCCCGAGAACTTTCAGCTCGAACTTCAGAATCGTTTCGAGTGCCTAGGGAGCTCCGTGGACGATTATAATGACGGGTTCGTGAAAACTGTCCATACGGTCGGGTCTAAGATCTTTAAGACCCGTCGTACAAATAAAAGCAAGAAGCTCTCTGATCCTACCATACAGCTCATGGAGGAGAGGCGCGAGTTGATCCTGCGGTCTTCAGACGATGCGCTCAAGTACCGCCAGCTCAATAGACGGATCTTTAAGTCCTTGAAAAGCGATCTTCGCCTATTTAATGCAGACCGTATTAAGGACGCGATAGAGCGAAATAAGGGCTCCAAGGCCTTTGCAAGGGATCTGTCTATTGGGCAGAGCCAGCTTACAAAACTGAAGACCGATGATGGCAGGATCGTATCCGCCAAACCTGTGCTGTTGAGAGAGATCGAGAGTTTCTATGGACAGTTATACACATCAACAAATAACCCTGGTACGAATCTGGCAAACGACCCAAGAGCTAGATTGACCCGACACTACACTGAAGACATCCCGGACGTCAGCTTGTACGAGATTAGGATGGCTCTGAAGCAGCTCAAAAACAACAAGGCGCCGGGTGATGACGGAATTACGGCCGAGCTCCTGAAGGCCGCCGGAAAACCCGTTCTCAAAGTCCTCCAGAAGCTGTTTGATTCCGTCATACTTGAGGGTAAAATGCCACAGGCATGGAACAGAGGTGTGGTGATCCTTTTCTTTAAGAAGGGTGATAATACCCTCCTTAAGAATTATAGGCCCATTTCACTTCTGAGCCATGTCTACAAGCTGTTTTCAAGAGTCATTACGAACCGTCTCGCACGCAGGTTTGACGACTTCCAGCCTCCCGACCAAGCCGGATTCCGTAAAGGCTTTAGCACAGTAGACCACATACATACGCTGCGGCAGGTTATACAGAAGACCGAAAAGTATAACCTGCCGCAGCGTATGTATGTGGTCTACTATGCTAGCTCGGAGACGCTACACTCGAAGTTGTGGACGAGTATGTTTACCTCGGACAAACTGTCCAGTTAGGTAGGTCCAACTTCGAGAAAGAGGTCAATCGTCGAACCCGACTCGGCTGGGCAGCGTTCGGGAAGCTACGCAATATCTTCTTGTCCCACATACCGCAGTGTCTCAAGACGAAAGTCTTTGACAATTCAAAACTGCTTGTAAATGGTTTAGTTGAAATAAATGCTTTGAGTTTGAGTGCATATTCTCGATCAGAAGTCAGAGTTCTAAACCATTGGGTTCTGACACTTCGGAGCTTCGTTATTCTTGCTACAACCTTAATCAATGTTTGTTGAATTGATCGGGAACTAGATTATTTGACCGTCAGCACATGATCCGTAAAGGTGTGTCCAAACATTGAGCGGCAAGAGCGCGGCAGCAAGACGCGGCGTTCGCAGGACACATTTCTGCCGCGCTCTAGTTAGGACTAAACCGACGAATGTTTACGCGGCAGTACTGCGTGGCACATCCGACACACGCCGCGCACTGCAGTTGGCATCAGAACTAACATGAAAGTGGTTGCGTGTGTCATAGCTCTGCTTATTATTCGAAAATTGCGAAGAAGGAATAAGAAAAAACCTATTAAGATAGATTAGAATAATATAATGCATATACAACCAATAATTAAAGAAGAGCAGATATATTGTTGAGTATATTGTTGGTTGTTTCATCCCATATGTCTTCACGTTTGATTTTATTATGGTGTTCTTTTTGTCGAAGATCCCATAACACATTAAAAGATCCATACATTTCAATCAAACGAATCGATGTTTCGTTGTCCATTTTTATACGCATCAGATATACGTCCAAACACAACTACTGACGAATGTTCACTGCAAATGTTTGTGCGCGGCAGGTTGACAGAAGCGTTCGCGCGCGGCAGTCGTCTAATCACAGCGCGGCAGGCCGCGCGCGGCAGCTGCGCTCAAATGCCGCGCTATGTTTGGACACACCTTTAGAGGATAAAACCAAAGATTAACTACGAGTAATAACAGGGTGTTTTGTTTTAATATCACCTTAGAAAACATACAGTGCACATAGCTTCAGCAAAATATTTATATAATCTAGTTCCCATAAAAACAAGTTAAAGATGAGTTACAATTGGAGGTAGCTATAAAATCGACTAGCTTTTGCCCGCGGATTCACTCGCGTGGAGGTCGGAAATTATCCCACGGGAACATATTACCGGGATAAAAAATATTCCATATCCTAATCCCAGGTCATGGTCTACTCATGTGCCAAATTTCATCAAAATGCGTTTAGCCGTTTTAGCGTGAAAGCGTAACAAATAAACAAACAAACTCACTTTCGCATTCACAGCAATTTAAAGTTAGGATTACATTTTCATTTGAATATCGGTAGTGAATAGATTTAAAAACAATTTACATGTAGAGGAGAAATAATCTGACAATAGTACAAATACAAAAAAAAAAAAAAAAATATTTCAACTTAAACATTGTGCTAAATAAATTGAGGCAGCCCCAGTAAAAATAGTAATATCTCTCTTCATACATAATTGTATTATGTGACTATCCGATCATAATCTCTTTAGAAAAGGGTATAAACATGCAAATAAACCTAACTCATTATTTTCCTCCGACAGCCTCTATTCCAGTACAAACCCTGGTCAGTAAAAAGGCCGGTAGCTACCTATATTATATCGCCATATATTAGTTGCGGCCTCTGCCTACCCCCGTTAATTCCTACAGGAGATCTCTATGCGCGTTTTATTTCCAAGCGATTTTAGATAGGGGTTGGTTCACATATCTAGAGGATGGCACAAGGTGGAAGCGGAATGTGGATGAGTTGTGTGAGGGTTTTTAGTTTGTTATAATAACTCCCTAGGGTTCGTTCGTTACAATAACTTTCCTTAATATAAGGTGTTTAAAAATTAACCCGAAAAACTTTAAGGAGTGCTTTAGACCATCGAACTGAATAATATTTATTAAGAGACCAACTTTGAAATCGTGAAAAAAAAACACCACTCCTATACAGTGTAGTTATAAAACTTTACTATGGAACAGCTGCTTTTTTAAGACATAGCAATAGTGGTATACGAATTTGTGTAGGGTAAGTAGGATTTACAAAAAAAAAACACTATAAAGTGAAAAATACCAGTACCTAACTATTAATAAAGTCGGTAGCAAAAAACGAAAATACACAACCACCGACTTCCAAAATTTAAGTTTTTTTTTCACTTTGTAATGTTTTGTTTGGAATGGGAACTATTGTAACGCTAACATAGAACTGATTCAGTACATTTCGTTCCGCACTTTCGCGGTGTTGAGTCAATTATCGAAAACATTGAAGCACTTTGAAAGTTTCTCAGTTAGTCGAATAGTAGAGTTATGTTAGCGATCTTCTTCCATACTTCTCTATTAGTCTTCATCTCGGTAGTCACCCCCTTTCTAGCCATATCATCTTTCACACAGTCCATCCATTGTTTCTTTGGTGTTCCCCTACATTCATAATCAAAACTACCCTCAATATATTTTTCTAATTCCTTCGCATCACATGCCCTCATTATCTCATATACTCACTGGTACTCATTTTGAAGAGCCTAATAATAAATTGCCACACAACTTTTCACTCACTGGTCCCACTTTCAGACATCCTCTTGAATCTACCTGTGTAATACGTTCATTTTTAAAATACCTAGAGTCATACACAGTATGCATACTTACGTATCACGTTTACACTAACAGTTAAGTGAAGAGGTGATCCGGCTGAGAACGAAAGTTGTCTACATAGCTCACAGAATAAGCAAGCTGAAGTGGCTATGGGCCGGTCATATTAGCCGTAGAACCGATGACCTTTGGGGTAGACATGTTCTTGAGTGGAGACCGCAAATCAGCACATGTAAAGTAGTCCTCCGTCCGGCTAGGTGGAGCGACGATCTTCGCAGGGTGGCTGGTAGCAGCTGGATGAGGGTTACCGAGAATCGAGTTCAATGGCGTGCAATCGAAGACTGATGCTGCTCTAAGCTGATGATGTGATGTAAGTCAGAAAGCAAAATCCCATCACTAGATGTCTACCTACATCTAGGCTACCCGCTCCCGCTCCGCTCCCCGCTACGGCCCATGCCCCACACCGCACATTAGAAAGCGGTACATGTGCGCGATCGATGTCGCCCTAAGGCATCGTTTGAAACGCCAATAAAGTTTTTTTGTTCGGATTCTCTTATATACGAGCGGTAAAAGTGAATTATAAGTTTACACGGATGATGTGTTAGTGGTTTTTATTATAAGCAGGATTATGGGTGTTAGAACAATTGTTACAGTTCTGGAAATGGGTTCACGGGTGGGGAAATAGTGGACTATCCTTGGTTGAAATATTATTATAATTGTGTTTATTAATTTGAAACTGGTACTTGTTGACAGGCCTACACTGTTTTCCCATACCTATCAACACTGTAATTTGATTTATTTCTAAAAGAGTAACCGTGGACTTTCTTATCGAATCTTCTTCATAGGAAACGACGCCATTCTGAGGTTTCATAAGGTTTATGTAAAATAAAATATTTAGCTTTGAAAACTTGGATTGTAATGATCCGAGCATTTCATACATGCAGGTTGACCCTTCAGCGGGTTAGACAGTACCTAAGTAATAGTTACAATGAAATACAGTATGTAGGTACTTGAAACAGCTATGTACACATTGACGTAGACTTAAATTCTCTGTAATACAAATTTACATAATTCAAATATCTACAACGCCGTGCACGGATAAAAATGTAACCATTGAGCTGAACATAATCATTTTATAACTCCAGTATCAATAAACAACGCCACCATCCTAGAAAATGCAATAAAGACTGCCCGAAATTAAAAACAAAAAAGAACTTTCGTCCTAAAAAATTAATAAACAGTCCATCTACCCGAACCCTTCACCACACAACATATATTTGTTCTACGTATACGTGAGCCGGGAATCGAATTAGTGACCTCTGGCTACTTTACCGTATTTGTTCAAGCGGCCGCGACCCACCCCCGGGGGTGGCATCGAAAAAACCCTTCAAAATTTGTTAAGTTAGAAATGGTTCCGACCCCTGACGGTAAATTAAAATTGTGGAATAGAACCGCGGTAGTTTTTGTATAGGTGTGTGTTTTTCGGGTTTTAAAGCTTTTGGAATGAACATTATTAAAATGAGTAAATTTTGTTTAAACATATTATAAATTTTTCAAATTTATCTTAATAATTGATGTTTTCGTGTTTTTAGTGGAAAGCCAAACAATCTAATCTGCCTAGACTTTGCCCGACTATGTTGGGGTTGGCTTCCAGTCTAACCGAATGCAGCTGAATACCAGTATTTTACCTGGAGTGACTGTCTATATCGCCTTCACAGCCCAGTTACTGGATAACACGATACCCCACACGGCGTGGATAGGCATTCCACTAAGAGCACTGATTTCAACAGCACTTGACCGAACCGCACCTGAGCACTTCCACTAACGGCACTGAAACAAAATTTTGATGAGGGCGGTTCGGTGGAACAGTTTATTAATATTATTTTCAGTCCCCGAACGGCACCTGTGTAAAATATTTTTTTAGTGATGGGGTGTATTTTTTTGTTCAAGACATAAGCAAACAAAACATATCGATACAAATCAGCAGAAGTTAAGTCTTCCGGATAATTCCACCTTGTTCACCTGGAGCAAAGAGTAATGTTTTATTTGAGTCGCTGTCATTAAACAAAAAATGAGAGACCTTGTCACTTTTCTTAGCGATTTCGTTTGTTCAAAATTGTTCTGAGGTTCAAATCATACAGTATTTCAACTAGGAACAAAATGGTCGAATGAACACACTCACACATATAGACCGCTACATGAAATCTAAGTATGTTTCAGCATGCAGTGAGTCGAGGCTGTCACATCGAGGCAAGTTTAGTAATTGCGTGTAGGTAGGATGTCTAATTTATAATAATAATTATGTCGTTTGTTTTTTGTTTTCTTACCAGAATACATTTTTAAATATACAATCAAAAATAAAAAACAAAACATTTGAAAATATAAAAAAATGAGTTCCGCCGGTGTTGAGAGCAGGGTTTGAGCTACCAGTTGTTAGGGCCGCAGGAGATAGGAACTTCCTCACAATGCGAGCCGTATCAAGGAATACTGCCTTTTGAATGATTATGATTATGAATCACGCCCTTGATCCAACCGCCTAACGAGAGCCTCGAGAGATGTTGATCGAGGCTTTCAGGCATCAGGCTTTTGGCCGTAATGACAATCGGCACAATGACAGCCAAGCTCACATTCCACATGTCAACAAGCTCGTGTCGAGATATTATGTTTCTCTTTCTCAGCTTTCACGAGGTTCTCGTCATGTGGAATGGCAACATCTACAATCATTGCGCGGCGCGCTAATCGATCTATCACCACTATATCAGGCAAATTGGCGACAATAGTCCGGTAAGTAATAATAGACCGATCCCAGTACAACGTGACATGGTAATTTTCGAGAACTAGGTCAGGCATATTAATTATTATTATTTTCCGCCATTTTGGACTTGTTAGTAACTTAAACTTACTACTTGTTACTTTTTTACTTCTCGAAGAGAGGAGGCCTGTGTCCCAGCAGTGGGAACATTATAGGCTGATTATGTAGTGTGTTATGTAGTATCTTAAACGATTGCTTTCAAAATTTATTTTAGTTTAGATTTTTTTTAAATTATTATGTATGTACCTAGGCATGTGTGAACGGAATCAAATCAGCTCCTCATAATATGTAACTATTATATCGTCAACGTGATCTATCAACTCTGCCTTGCGCTGACCAGTGCAGGAAATAGGCCTCTCCCAGACTGCGCTACAACACCCTGTCCTCCGCCTTCCGCATCCAGTCTGTCTCAGCTACCTTTTTAAGGTCGTCGGTCCATCTCGCCGATACGCGTTCTCCACTCCAAGACTCTTCTGTCTATGGGCCATCGGTCCTTCAACAAACATGGGTCGCCCACTGCCACTTCAGCTTGCTTACTCTGCAAGATATTTCGGTAAATCCGGTTCTTTTCCGGATAGTTTCATTTCTGATCTTATCCTAAAAAAGAAACTCCGAGCATAGCCCGCTCCATAGTACGCTGAGCAACCTTGAATTTGTGGACCAGCCCGACTGTATGTGTCCACGTTTTGTCACCATATGTCATATCGGGCAGGACGCACTAGTTCAAGACCTTGGGCTTTAAACATTGCGGGATAGGTGACGAAGAGACTTGACGAAGTTTTCCAAACACTGAAATGAAATGAAATGAAATGAAATCGTTTATTCTGTAAATAGGATATCGGAATCACTTTTACACGTCATATTAAAAAGTAAAAAAAAAGCTAGATGTAGTCGACATTTCCTATCTGACTACCCGTGAGAAGAAATGGCGAAACAAACTCAGGGGTCAAAGTCTCTTTTAAAGTCCAGACATAATCTTGGTCGGATCATGTGAGGACCATGTAGATCTGTGTCTGAAATGGTCTTTTGAGGAAAGAACCACACAATTTTGAGTGGACCTGTCCAATTAGTGCAAGCATTTGTCGTAATCGTGCAGCTCGACTCAAGACTTAAGGAGCTCAACGACTCGACGAACAATACCAAAGAAAGTACATTTGGGTAGGCCTCATAAAGTGCTCAAAATGCCAGACCACCATTAAAACTGAGAAAAAGCATAAAATAATAGGAAAATATTTAAAGAAAAAAAAAAAAGACCCACATAGTGCTCACATTCACAATAAATTAAAGCAGTAAATATAATACTGCCCCACCCAACTGGATCCTTCTGTCCGCTTCATTCTCAAAGTTGTGCCTACCGAGCTGGATGACTTCCCCTAGGTAGACATACTCCTTCACAACTTCAAAAAGCGACCTTTTGATGTAGATTGGTCTCGGCAAGATGTGTGAATAGTACATGACTTTCGTCTTGTCCAAATTGATACCGAGGCCAAGCCGTCGAGAGGCTCCATTTAAGCTGTGCAGCATCTGGTCTAACTTTTTCAGCGTCTCTGCTATTATGCTATGTTGAAATAGTTTAGTGACTTGAACCCAACGTTAAACAAATTGCATACGTAAAAATTTACCCGCATTCATTACGTACGATATCGGAGCCCTTTACTGTACGTGGTTCGATTGCACTTACTACTCGTTATGTTATAGTTGGTAATGTCCTGAACACAGAATATAATATACCTCCCATCACTACAAACTGTATGCAGGTGCCGTTCGGAGACTTAAAGTAATATTAGAAAACTGTTTAACCGAACCGCACTCATCAAAATTTTGTTTTAGTGCCGTTAGTGGAAGTGCTCAGTTGCGGTTCGGTCAAGTGCTGTTGAAATCAGTGCTCTAAGTGAAATGCCTCCTTGGGAAGACTGGTGGTCAGACTAAGCTTCAGACTGAAAGCATAATGCAGTTATTCATTGAATATAGATAATCCTTAAGTTGCAATTTCCACCACCCAAACGTAAAACTGTGGTGTTTTTTTTGCTAAAAACATTTATTAAAACTATACTTTATGAAAGATTACAAAACCATACGTAAATATTACGAAGGGCGGTATTTTTCTCTCTTAAAAGAGGTATACAAGCTCAGGGCCCTCAATCAATCTGCCTACCCTTTGCCCACCTATGTTAGGGTCGGCTTCCAGTCTAACCGGATGCAGCTGAATACCAGTATTTTATATGGAGCGACTGCCTATCTGACCTCCAAAACGCAGTAACTGGGTAATACTGGTTGTTAGGCTTTCGAGCTTCTGACGACCCGTAACGACTGTCAAAGATCCACGAATGACAGCCGGAACCAACGTCTTATAGGTATGTAAAGATGGTCACCCATCCACGGTCCAACGCCGGCAAGCGTAGCTTAACATGATGGATCGACACGTGCGGCTGATATTGCTTAGCCACGAGCTGCTCCCATGCCTTGCCGTGGTAAAAAGATTAGCCACTAACCAAGGAAAAAATGCTGCGACTATTTTGGCTGATCTCTTTATCGTGAGATGACTAGAGAGCAGGTCGCGTAAATCTGTATCACCCCTAGTCCAAACCTACGAAAGAAACAAGTCTGTAATACAAAGCTTTTATTGCATACTACTCGCCCGCACCTGCTTTTTCTTGAGATTTCTTCGTTACACATAAGTTTAATATTTATGTATTATACATAAACTAGCTCGTGGTTAAGTAATAACAGCACAGGTTGAATCATCAGATTATGCTACGCTTGCCGTGGTTGGTCCGTGGTTGGGTGACCATCTTTACGAGACTCCTCCCTGCCTCGGAAAGCATGTTAAGCTTTTGGTCCCGGCTGTCATTCGTGGAGCTTTGACAATCATTAGGGGTCGTCAAAAGCCCGAAAATCTGACAGCCAGTCTTACCAAGAGGTATCGTATTACTCAGTTACTGGGTTGTGGTGGTCAGATAGGCAGTCGCTCCATGTAAAATACTAGTATTCAGCTACATCCGGTTAGACTTGAAGCCGACCCCAACATAGTTGGGAAAAGGATAGGCAGATTGATTGATACACATAAACCACAAAACACGAAAAAGAACTTTTATTATTTATTTTATATGTATAGATAGTAATACTCTTTAAAAATAAGAATCTATTATATAATATATATCTACAAATAACTTAATGTTCATTCAAGTAATTTTCAGTTACTTTCGGTCGGTACTCAAGCTTCAACTTACTTGAGTATTAAGCTATTTAATAGATTTACTGTGTCCTATAAACTTGAAGTTCGTAAAAGTCGAGATTTTAGGCGATTTTTAGGATCAAAGATTTTGTCACTGTGACAATTTAAATTTCTCTCGTGTGACACAAGTTTGTTTTGCTATCCCAATTAGGTGCACGGTTCCAATTGGTCGTTTCCTATGGAGAAGAGCCGGCAAGAAACTTCACGGTTACCGCTGCTTATAAACGATAGCTCGATCATCAGATTTTCCGATGACCATAGTTATGAAGTTAAGCAAAATTTCTGTGTCCTATTGGGGCTTGATTTGTATTGGCCTGTTTTTTAGTGTATCTGGTCAATCTGCCCCTATAGAACACAGAAATCTTGTTTGCCAGCAGAACTTAACAAATTTTTCGTAAAAACTGTTTCTCAAAGCTCTACTATCACTAAACGAGAAAGCCCTCAAGTGTAGTTTTGACACCCTCTGACGCCCTAAGCCGAGGTCCGTACCCCGCAGGAGGTGCCCTTTGCGTGTAGTTGATTGGTTTATAAGTTTAATGCCCTGGCTGGAGGCCTTAGTTTGTTAAGGATTCCACAGGATAGCCCGGTTATGCAGCCGACAATTTCCAAAGTTGACCTGATAAAAAAATAATGACACTTCTTGCAATATTTTGATTCAAGAAACTTGTCTTTTGAACACAGTTTTGTTCAGCATTATGAGTATTAAACCCAATAAAATATTTGTTCGATAATTTATGGTGTTTCAAAAGAACAATATATACCTAAGGATTTTTTTTTTGTTGTAGTTTCTAGGAACTCCAAAAGTTTAATAAAGTATTTATGAAAGCTTTTACCACTCTTATCATTGTTAAGAATTTCCTAGAATCGTATTTGGTTCATTGCCGAAAGAATTTTGTTTTACAGAATAAAACAAGTTCGGAAAATAACCAGCTTAGATAAGGATAAATGTCAAGAAAACCCGATTTTATATGCAAATAGATCCATAATGATAATAATCTTTCAGCTAGTATCATTATAAATAGATAAACCATTTATTTGGTGCAAACAAAATAAATAGCACAACATACATAAATATGAATTTAAGAGAACACACAAGGTAAAAAAAAAATGAAATCTTATTTTAATGAATTAAAGTGACTATGAATATGGCACAATTAAAATTAAAATCATATAACGAACATATTACAAAGTGCGGTGTGCGTCTCAAGGTTACACCAAATGGGAGTCCAGTTCTGCATGCGTCAGGCAAATATATCTGACGCTGATTTCTGCTAAATCCCTGCAGTGACACACGGACGACTAGCTGACGAAATACGCGAACGATTGGTGTTGTGAAGAAGTGTTATGTGCGGAGTGAAATTATGTAAGTATACCCGCAATTTAGATGATGTATTCTACAGTAAAGTTTTGCATTAGGAAACGTTTTTCTTGGAAGTTATTTTGATTGTGTATTAGATTTGACATCAGAGGGACAATTCTCGTATTTTTAAGAAAATTCGCAATTTAATCTCAATCTAATTCTAATTTAGATTGCGACTACATTTTAAACATTTTTAAATACGGAAATTGGCCTTTAGATCATTCCATCATTGCAAGAATGAACAAACATATTACAATAATCTTAGTTTCCGAAAATTGCGACTCAACCTCTCCTACTTACTGTATAACTCACTATACCTTACGAAGGAGGTCGAAACGCCTTGCAAATGCACATAAAATACCCTATGCTCAGTCCTACAGGGCCGACGAGGTCATTGTCCTAGGCACCCGAAATTCGAAAGCATTAAAAAAAAAGTTTCAAAATGGCGGCGGGACCTGTTACCGCGTAACATTACTCTATGCCAGGTGCTGCAAACTTTTTGCAATTATACTCCACAAATAATGCTTGTTCAGGGGTTCTGGGAGTTTTTGGGTTGAACTAATATTTTTTTGTTAGATAGTTATTGTTCTTAATGGTACTGTCGTGTTTATGAGTTTAGTTTTGAGTGCTTACGGTAATTTGATGTGATTTGGGATAAAAAAATGCGGAGATCTTTTTTCTGTGTCAAATTTTCCCGACGGTCAATTTAGCTTTCTAATTTTTAATTATGTCCGTTTTTGCTTTGAGATTCAAATAGGGTTCACAGCGTAAAAAATATGTGGTCTTGCTTTCGTAAAGGTTTAAGTATTCACACTTTTATGTAACACGACTTATTATTTTAACGTGCGTAGGAAATGAATGTGGCTGTATAATATACAGTGAACATTGCCTGAAGGTAGCTTTCATGAACTTAAGCATAAGGTGGAAGCATCTTCGTCTAAGAGAGAGGTGGGTGCCAAATCTAAAATTATAAGAGCAGAAAGATTAAGAACAGCATACAACACTACAAATCCTTTTTCAAATCGTATTGGTAATGCGACATCCTAAAGTGTTGCTTCAAGCACTCTTTGAGGGTCCCAATGTTCCGCAGTTATATCAATATTGACTTATATCACTATTATTTTCCAATGAAAAGATAAAGGCCATAATAAATAGATTCTCAAGAGCCGCCTGAGGTTCCTCCTGTGGTTTTCCTTTGTATTCTTACACTTTTCCGGAGATAAAATCTCTACTAAAAATATCCATTGAAATCTATTGCTTCAGTACAGAAAATGAAAAAATCCCAAGATAAAAGACTGACAAAGTGATATGGTAATGCTGTTAACGCACAACATCTGTTTTCCTGAAAACGTAAACGTAAGTGGAAACAACATTGATGCCATTTGTGTTAGTCACGAAAACAGGAAGAGACTTTTGTAAACTAAACAATTATATTTTGTGGTGTGAGTGCACCGACAACAAAAGGTTAGTACTTACTTTTAAATTTCTAACATAAGTTTTCACTTTCCTAATGTTGGCATAACGTAGTCGGTAAAATATAACGTTTTTGCAGTGGAATTGGAGTGACTAGCCTTGTCGTACCGCGGATTTGTGAAGAAATTATTTTGAGGCGAATTAAAGTAACAATTTTTGTCAAGGATTACTGTTTGATGTTCGTTGTCACCTTATGCTGCAGGTTTCCCATGCCAGCAAAAGATCTTGAGTAAACATTGGCTTGATATCTGAACATTTTAAATCTTGCAAATTTTTTACTCACGACAACCAAAAACATATCTAAAAATAACCACAGCTTGAGCCCCGCTGCCGTTCTCTACTCCTAAGAACAAGTTGCATTTCACCCGGCACGTACACAGACGCACCTCACACACACACACACATTCCGCACTAATGCACACCTGTAGGGCAAGGAACGAATTCGGGAATAGACCGGTTGTTACCGCTTTGAACCAGCTCGCGCCGGATCGCGGCGGATCGCACTAGTTTCGTTAGTTAGGGCGACACCCTAAATTTGGGAGAATTTTTAATTACGTCCGTTTTTGCTTTGAGATTCAAATGCAGGGGATGAAACAGGGGGCAGGGATGATGGCAGTGTTAGAGGTACTTAGGTTCGTGATTTTGCGAATGTTGTGTCGTAATGAAATAAGTTTTGCTGTAGTTTTCTTTTTCAGCATTTTGTAGCATTTTTGGCAAGTAAAAAAATGAAAAAGGAAATGATTAGATCAAGAGGAGGGAGGCATCACGTGAACGGAGAAGATTTTAGTTACATTGTTTCATATTGAAAATGTTTTTTCTACTTTAATTAAACCTGGCGTTCATAGTTTTTCAAAATCAGCATGAAATCAAACAGAACTAAATTCTGTTTGATTTGATGCCGATTTTATATAATTATAATCCTTCAGGAAATAAAATGTGGGTGGTTAATATTTTTTTCATAATAAGTGTAAAATATTCCAGGCAGCAGTAAGTAGAACCTTGGTGGGCTGTGATCGGGTAATACCAGATATATAGTAAGGGCTTAAGTACAGATAGTCACACCCTTTGACACCCCTCCGGGAGCAATGGCCTTGTTATAAAATATTCATTTTACGGTAAATTAAAATGAAACTAAGCATTTTTCAATGTATTTCTCCTAATAAGGTATTATCTTAAACTTTAACGTAGAAATTAGAATAGATTATTAAGATATTTATAGATCTCGTTGAGGATATTTTCATATTATAAAATGCCAGGTGAAAGGAATATTCTGTTTAAAAAGTATTTCATTTACTAAACAAATCCTAAATCTCTTAGTTTTAATCGTAGTTTATGACTCAATTATAGTCATTTTGGGAACAAAATACAGAAATTATTAAAACTGGACGTTGTTCTTGTGTCTAAATGTTTGTATTTAATTAATTTATTTGGTTTTTCGGGTTCAGTACAAAAAAACCGGACAAGTGCGAGTTGAACTCGCGTGGTGAGGGTTCCGTACAATGAATATGTTATCTAAAATGTTTTTTATCCCAAGAACAAACTTAACAATGTGGTTGAAAAACATGCTCTCCCATACATTCCAACTGCAAATGTAAGTCTGTAGGCAAAATATTGAGAAATTTACCATGTTATTTTAACACCACAGACACCTATACTTTCCTATAATTTATAAGTAAAGAACTATTTTCTGTACTATGTTTTTCAAAATGTTAGGCTCAGTAGTTTCGGAGATAATGGGGAGAGTCGTAAATTTTCTTAAATAACTGTAAAACTATTTATTTCAAAATTATAAATAAAATAATATTAGAGACCCCAATACGCCCTTTCATTTGACGTCACACGATACTTATTTTTACGTTTTTACTTTTACTTTTTTATTTACGTTATACACCCGTGTTTGGGTTGTAGCGGCATCAACATCGCCACATGCGAAATACGCGTCACACTGACGTCATGCAAATCCTACATCGCGCAAGCAGAGTTTACCGCACGACTAGCATAATTATATACAACGTCCCGACATCAACCGTCGGGCAGTTGCCCACCAGACACAACAGCCGTCTGGTCGGAGGATCCTCCCTTTTCTATGCTGGATGAGTGAACTATACACCCTGTTCCTCATACCACCAAAGGACACAGAAATTCACATGTGTACCGAATTTCAACTTAATCGGTCCAGTAGATTCGGAACAAATCGGCTGTGTACATTCCTTTTTGGGCAGTCGGGTAAAAATACAGTAAATAGTTCTTTACTTATTATCATTCATAATTTCAGCCAAAAGACGTCCACTGCTGGACATAAGCCTCCCCTTAAGGGGGGTGTTTGTCATCGCCACGCTTGGCAGGCGGGTTGGAGATCGCAGTATGGTGTTAAAATGCATAGAGAACGCTGCTGCCCATTCGTAAGTCCCTTAGTCACCTTTTATGACACCCACGGGAAGAAATGGGGACATACATATAGATTACAGAAAAACCTATATGAAGTCTATGGTCTTAAAATAACATGGTAAATCTCTCAATATTGTGCGTACAACCTAACATTTGCAGTTAGAGTGTACAAGGAAACATCTTTTTCAATTACAATGTGGGACTTATAGTTATGTTCTTGCCGTTTGAGGTTGAAAAAAAATGCCCCCATGGGGTCCGAGTGCCCACTTGGCTTTTCAAGATATCGCCAAGCGGTTGTTCGACTCTTGTCACGTGACCCGTGGGCTGGTCTATTTTTCGGACAAAGAATCAGCATCGCCATACAACGTGGCAATGCTGCCAGCGTTTTGGGCACTTTTCATATTGACAGCGATGCGGACGAATTTTTTCATTCATCATGAATTTGGTCAAAAGATTGGGCAAATCACTTTTCCTCACTTTTCTTCATTTTTCACACCTTCGAAGCACCAAGATTTATTGATACTTTCTTACAGTAATCGGCATGTGTGTGTATCGACGAAATTATTTTTACATGATTAGTGCCTGAAACATTTTTTCTTGAATTGTTTTGTTTTAATATTTGTAGCATATTTTCAAAATTTATGAAAACATGAAAAAGAAAAAGAAAGGAAGACAATATTATATTACAATTGTGCTTGTTTTTCCTTAATTTTTTATCTTTACACATATTTTTATTATAGGTCTGTTTTAGGTTCAAATAAGATAAACCAGAAAAACAAAAATAAACACCTATAATTCTACTTATCAAAATATTAAATTCTATCACTGAAACATTTTCTTTGCTTCTGATTTTAAAGTAATGGGTGGAAAACATTTGGAAATAACAGTTCTGTTAACGCTAAAATATTTATAATTTTTCAGGTAACGCTAGAAAAGTTTATGAAGAATGGTTTAAAAAGAAGTTTCTGAAAGAAAACAACACGGAAGACGGCAAGAATCATGCATTTTACGAGCGAACTACTTGTTGATCGCTTTGGGATGCCGATGGAAGCAAGAGATTCAAGAAACGAAGTAACACGAACCTACATGGCCTTTACGACAAACGTCTTGAAATTATAGCGATGACTTCATTACTGCACATTACTGCTTACCCCTACTTAATCCGTAAAATATATTCCAATTTATAACGGCAACAAAGAACAGACGGCGTCGTATAATTTGCTAGTTAAAAATCATACATAATTATATACCACCATTTTTCTACGCACTTTCGCGCACGCACACATGCGCACTGACCGCGTGTACTAACGTCACCGCAACGCACACTCGTTCACCAACCAATAAATAGATTGAACTAAACGGTGAAATTTAAAAAAGGAATAAAACGAACGAATCGCTCGAGCACACATGCAAAAGCAATGCAACCCAATCATTAAAAACAAATTTTTGGAATATAAACTGTGAAGGTTAAAAATTAAGGTTGAAATTGCTATGGTGGGATGTTGTTTGTAGAACTAGCATGTTAACACATTACCCGTGCGTGGGAATGACGGTACACACACAGACACACAATTTTTGATTATATGAACACCGAATTTTCTTTCCGTGTGCGTTTTTTACTTTGTGTGCGCGTATAAATGCATTCTTTCTGCCTCAGTATTCGGTAGAAGTTATCATTGTGTTGCGTTAAACCGTGTCACTGTGTGCGATATTTTGTTGTTCACATGATGGATTTGCGTGTTTGTATTAGTGCCTTTTTCGTTTTTTTTCGTATATACGGCAGCGGACACACAGTGGGCTGTGTAAGTAGTGAAAAAATAATTTTAACTGGCACACTGCAAAGCATGTTTAATTTTCGTTCAGTCGTCCTGCGAAATGGAACGTCATTACGTTTTAAATTACGATGTGCGGCTTTTTTATATAGACACTTTTTAATTTACATTGTTTAATTTCTGGATCGAGCTTTTTTTGTTTGGGTTTTCGTATTGTAAAGGAAATGCTGATTTATTGATTCGGTCGGATGATGGCTGGGAAATTAACATACTCCAGATGTCTGTATGTTTTCAACGAAAGAAGTTTTAAAAGAAAACCGACTTTGTATATGGAAGTACATATCCTCATTAACAATTTCTTATTTCAGTTTGCTTGGCCTGAAAAAGTTGATCACGCGCTTTTTTACACTCGCTGTAGGTACAGAGCTACAATTTAATATTTCAAGTGTAGTTATTGCAACCTAATCTTGTCATAATTATTATTTTTAAGAACCAACACTGCTATTGGTCGATGCAAGCTGAAAATGAAAGAATGGTCTGTGTTGTTTGTAGATCAGAAAAAAAATCAACTAATGTCACTGTTTTTTCTCTCTATCTTAGAAAGAAGAAAAGAAAAGAAAGAAAAATACGTTTATTTGCGGTAAACATAACGCAAAGAAATAAAAACACAAACACGAAAGAACAAGTTGAGGGAAAATATGCGTCACATTCACGCAAAACGGCCATCGCTCAGCATAATGCTGCGACCCTATGCGAGACAGAGCCCCAGCGCTGGTTATTCAGAAGCATCTTGATGTTGCTGCGATTATCAGGAAATATGCCTATCGAAAGATCTGCAATTTCCAACTTTAAAAACAGTTACCAAATGATCTTAGTCTAACAAAAGTGAGCAGGAGTAAGGAAACGTACGCGTGTGTGTAATGACGTAAGGAAAAACCGACAGGAGACCTTTTTCAAGCAGCAAAGTGAAAACGGGCTGAAAGATGACTACGGAAAAGAAAAGCTCTAGAATATATAATTACTTAGGGAGAAATTAACATCATCAATCATCATCATTTTTATGGTGTACATAATAAAGAGTATTCTATTCTATCAATCGCTTACGTAAAAACCGGCTAAGTGCAAGTCGGACTGGCGCACGACGGGTTCCGTACCATTATCTATAAAAACGGCAAAAAAAATTACGTTTGTTGTATGGGAGCCCCCTTTAAATATATGTTTTATTTTAATTTAATTATTTATTTTTAAAGTGAATTTATAACTAAATGTTCTGTGAATATTC
This sequence comes from Tiliacea citrago, assembly GCA_963921375.1. Taxonomy (NCBI): domain Eukaryota; kingdom Metazoa; phylum Arthropoda; class Insecta; order Lepidoptera; family Noctuidae; genus Tiliacea; species Tiliacea citrago. Next base: position 24,545,941 of record OY992796.1, read on the forward strand.
CAAGCGTCTACCTGTTGTTGTTATCAATATCGAGCAAAAACGAGCAAAAAAATCACGTTTGTTGTATGGGAGCCCCCTTATATATTTATTTTATTCTGTTTTTTAGTTATAGCGGCAGCGTCATCTGTGAAAATTTCAACTGTCTAGCTATCACGGTTCATGAGATACAGCCCGGTGACAGACGGACAGACAGACGGCGGAGCCTTAGTAATAGGGTGCCCGTTTTGCCCTTTGGGTACGGAACCCTAAAAAGACGGCACAATACGATACAGTAGGTTGCACGCATAGGTACGTACAATTTTAATTGTTTGGCAAATATCTTTAGGAAATGGCTGCTTATTCTGCAGATCAAGAGGGTCTAGACAAATTGACGTTCTGTCAGCGTTATCGATGATGGAAAAATCTAAAACGTATGAAACTGACATCATCATCATAATTTGAGCCGACAGACGTCCACTGCTGGACATAGGCCTCCCCCAAGCACCGTCACTTCGACCGTTTCTGTGCTTCCCGCATCCAGCGGATTCCTGCGGCCTTCACAAGGTCATCGGTCCACCTTGTTGGGGTCCTTCCAACGCAACGTCTTCCGGTACGCGGTCGCCACTCCAGAACCTTTCGGCCCCATCGAACATCTGTTTTGCGAGCAATGTGCCCTACCCAGTGCCACTTAAGTTTGGCAATTCTTCGGGCTATGTCGGTCGGTTACCTTGGTTCGCCTGCGGATCACAAAGTACATTCTGCGGATCTCTTCATTTCTGATTCGATCGAAAAGCTTATGTCAATCCTGTTGAAAGTCGTTGCAGAAATGCAAAACGCTTTGTAAGCGCTTTTTTATTTTTTTATAATATTTTAATGGCCTGGTTGCTGGGACCTTTTAGCCAAGTCTTTATTTAGTTATAAACTTTGTATAGTAATGATGAAATGCATATGCAATGCATGATAGATGATATCCCCGCTCGCCTTGAGTTTCAGTAAAGATGTGGCACTTTACTGAAACCTCACGCGGACTTCTTGAGAGAACTTGAAGTGATGATGCACTGTTTTGTTTCATTTTCCTACACTAATGCACGTTCACGAACACTTAATGGTTAACAATCCACCATTATTACACATTAATATTCGGCTAAACACAAATTTTAGAAAATAAAACAAAACCGCTAAACTTGACACTTAACTTTCCCGCTTTAAACCTGTAAGCGCTTTGTCAGATGCCACAGAGTGCCACCTACACATAAGACACAAGTAAGTTGTTTTATTTATTTTTTGTTTTTGTGGAGTGTGTAGGGAGCGTAGCACCTGGCGTTCTATACTTTCTGCCTACCCCCATGGGAAGAAGGCGTGAGTTTATGTATGCTATGTGTATTTAAATATTTGCCCGTGACATCACAACGGGCCCTATTATACCTAATACCAGCGCCGCGACTTTTTAAATGATAGGAGCCTTTTGGCCTCATCCAGGACCTCCTGTTTTTTTATTGTCTTTTTATACATTTTTGTTTTTATACTTTTGTCATTGTGTGTTTAGTTTAGTTTGTGATCTTCCTGTGCGAGTCACAATAAATACTTTGTTTTTCTTTTCTTACAATGATTCGATTTGTAGTTGGTTTGTGCATTTCCTATTATTTACCTGACCAAAAGGTCCTTTTAAAATAATCTAGCAAAAAAACTCAGTGATCAATGTATTTTCTTTAGGTAGGTAAGTATTGTATTTGACTAAGGTATAGTGCCGATACTTTAGGTACCTAAGTTATGTTGCTATTAAAATAAACTTGTTTATGAAATCTTTCTGCGCAGTAGCGACAAATCGTTTTGCATATCGCCATTCTCAATCAACGTCTATTATCTTGTTTTTTTTTGCCGTTTTGTAACGTAAGCAAAAATTTAGTCTTAATGATCCGACAATAAGAGATTTTCAAAATGAAGAAATTAGTAGGCAAAAATTGTATATTTTGTTTTTGTTGTTTGTCTCGTATGTCTTGTATTCAATTTTATGTGAAAATCCTGTAGGGGTTATAAAAATGCAAAGAAAAATAGTTAAATATGTCTATTTAATAATAGACATTTGTTCTATTTTTCTTTGCATTTTTATAACTCCTATAGGAAGTTATTTTCACAGAAAATTTTCATCATACAATTTTTATCCAACAACGTTTTACATAAAATTACATGGATACGTATACATTTTTCAGTTTCTTCAAATCCCTTATTATCTAGTTATAAAAGCAACGTTTTTGTAGCTCAAAGCGTAATAAAACTCAGAAATGTTCGTCTAAATCTAAGAAAGTACGCGGGGCACAGTTTAATCCAAATAGGAAAAAAACAAAGCGGTGTAAAAAAACTTGAAAAAATATTTTTTTTAGAAAAATATCATCCCCACTTTACGTGTAAGGGAGTACACGTAAAGTAGGGATGATATATTTTTTTATCGGCTGTCCCATAGTGTGGGGTATCGTTGTTTAGCCCATCAACAATATTGCGGGTCAGTGAAAGCCATTTTTCGATTCAGGGATCTGTTCGCGTAATATTAAGCTTTATTAAGGTGCGAATTTTTGTTAGACTCATGTGCCAGCTAAATGGTGGTTTTTGGATATGTGAAAAAAATCATGATAGTAGTATATAAAACGAAATTAAAAGAAAAACCATCACAGCTAAGTTGGCTTTACAAGATAACGAGTAATAGTCGACCAACTTACATTTGCAGTTGGAGAATCGACCGTGACGTATATCGATGTATCGGAGAACATGTTTTCCAACTAAAATGCTAAGTTTGTTTTTGGTATAAATTCATCCAAACTCTGGAACCCTTCATTTTACGTGGTCCCGCACTTGGCCGGTTTTTATTAAATATGCTGAAAACGTTTTCAAAGACTTCCAGCACTAAGTGCCGATTCGATTTCTCAATCGTCAGAGATATACTTGTATATGTAGAATAAATATGGTCTGACATATTTTCTATACACAAGCCGTGACCCGCAACTTTTAGTCCTCAGTTAAAAGCTATCTGAATATTAAAAAAACCGACCTTTAGTCTAACAAATTCAAACTACTAATTATTCTGTGAAAAGAAACCTCAAGTTTCCTTTTCAAACTAAAATCACTTCTGTTTCTAATGAATACCGTATTGATCACTGTGGCACAATATTTGAGTCAACGGCCTAGACTGAGTTGAAGGCTGAACGCCGACGGCTAGACTTGTAGTTGTCGTAGGTCAGGACTAGCTAGACTAAACTTAATAAATAGTTCCAACGTAACCTTGTACCCAGCCCTGAGCAAAATTCTTAGCGCTAACGTATTTTTGCGTAACGCTCGCTGGAATTAGGCGATTGAAATATTTTGGTGAATTATTTTTTGCTATAAATGAGTGTAAATATTTCTTTGTAAATAAGGTTTACTTTGTGTGGTAAATAAGTTATATTTCTTAATTTCTTTTTAATGATAAAAGGGTATGTTTTTTTTCGAAGATTTTTTGGATAGTAACCATGAAGTTTCTTGTCGGTTCACAAAACGACAAAAGATCGACTATGTAATTTCGTGGAAGTGTTTCTAACGGGCTATGGATCTTTTCAGCTATGTCTGCATATAAAAATATGAAAAATGCTTGTTTTTTCTATCAAGGCAATTTTGTTAAGAATCGAATAAATTCATGATCAAATTAGCTGAACAGGGGAAGTTGATCGAAAAAAAAGTACCTAGCCTACCTCCCCCCTCCTCCTCTCCTCCATATTTTTAAGTGTCTATGATTGTGTAATTCTATTTAGTGTGTGATGTTCCTGTTCGTGTCGCAATAAATACTTTTATTTCTATCTTTCTTTTAACCGACTTCCAAAAAGAAAGAGGTTATAATTATGTTCGTCCCTTTGTTTTTTTTTAATGTATGTTCACCGACTTCCGAAATTAAAGTTAATTTTCACTTTGTAGTGTTCTTTTAGGAAGTCGGCTGTTTTTTTTTTGTTTTTGTAAATTGTTTTATGCTACCATTACTAATATTCTAAGACGTAACAAAACCTGGCCTTGCTCTGTCGGGTCATTGCACTAGACTCGAGGTATAGCATAGGTTTAAACCAGACCTATTGCGCTAGTGCGCAATAACGCAACGCAATACCTACTGGTATTGTGGGAAATTATGATGATTTAAGATATATAAATAGTATTTATGATTACACGTACGTACGTAACCTATGAGTGAGCGTAAACATAACATCACGCCTGAACACCCGAAGTGTAAGGTAGATCATTCGTCAGACTCCATGTTTTAAGTTATTTTACTTATGGGGCGAGCATAAAATAATTATTATACATGGGAAAGTGAGTTTGTTTGATTATTTGTTTGTTACCCTTTCACGCCTTAACGGCTGAACCGATTTTAATCAAATTTGGAACCATGACCTGGTTTAGGATACTTATAGAATACTTTTTATGCCGGTAGAACGTTCCCGAGGGATAACTTCCGACCATAGCAGAGAAATACAATATAACAGGAAATCATGCGTGTGAGATCTGGTCATTTTCTGTTTACTATAGATATTTAGCAACGGAAAGGTTGATGATATTTTATAACACATCCCTGGAAGCGCGGCCAAAAGCACGTCTTTGTCTTCCGTCGTATCGGCACGAGCGGAATAATATGCTTTATTTTGGGCATAAAGTTAGTTACACTAAGTTAGATGTTTATACCTGCACTCTTGCTGACATTGTCGGACCTGGGTGAACGAGAAGGTGCACAAATGAAAATTATACAATTTAATGTTTCCTTAGTATCAAAGTGTACTTTTCTTTAGAATACACCAAATTTTATCCTTGAAAACGTTCATAAGTAAAATTGTCTCCAGAATCTACGCAAAACCATTTAGGCATTTCGAACTTTTATTTATAGACATTATAACCAGCCCACAAAAACGAAATAAAAGAGTGAATTCAAACATCGCATGCACCCTGCGGAAGGGTAGAAAGCGCCCTATCTCTCAGCGTTTAGGGTGCACTAATTGATTAGTACTGCGTAAAGCCAGACAGCAGACACGGTAGCCTTGGGCATTCAAAAACTGGCTGCATATTGCAAAAGAACAAAATGTCTTAGGTAGATGAATCGAATAGTCATTCATCTTATCATAATTTGTTTGAAACTTTGCTGCAGGTATACACTATCATACTTAAAGTGAAAGCATTTGCTACAGGTAGCTTGGTATCTAGACAAGAAGATCCTGATCGTATTATCCAACAACTGGGTTGTGGCGGTCAGATAGGCAGTTCCTCCATGTAAAATACTGGTATTCTGCTGCATCCGGGTAGACTGGAAGCCGATACCAACATAGTTGGGAAAACGCTAGGCAGATGCTTGGGTTGATACCTGGACAGTGATAACATATAGATTACAATTATTTAACTATCTTCTTTATGCTGTGATGAACAGTTTTTTAATAAACATACTTTTTCAATATTTAATCGATTAAGTATACAATACTATCAGTAAGACACTGATTTGACCAGGTCAATGCTGTTTTGCACACGGATGAAGTCTATCAGGGATGTTGTTATATCCTCCTACGTAACAAGAGATAAGAGGAAAGGAAGAATTGAGCGAAATAGTTACCCAGTGGTACCCAAGAAACGGTCAAGAAAGAGAGGTAGACCACAGAAAAGGTGGGATGATGAGATGGGCAGAGCGGCCAGAGAAGGGCAGGGATAGAGAAGGTTGGAGGAGCCACATATTGAATATAAACAATCTCCAAATATGAGGCTGAAGACTACACTTTATGTTCGTCAGACCAAAAGGCTAACAAATAAATAATAATATCACGAGAGTTTGAGTTATAATGACGTGAAGTACCTATGCACGGTCGTAAGTGGTTATAGGTCCATGTTCAACAGTAGATATTTACAATGAAGAACGATTAAATTAGTCTATTTTTAAATACGAACTAACTGTCAAAGCAATAATTTATGAATAAAACTCTTACTCGTATTTCACTGTTGTTATTGTAACCGCATTCTAGCCTGTAATACAACCACATTGTACACACAGCACTCAATTGACTGTGATACGTGTAAGCCCTCATAATCCTCATATTTCCCCACACGGAATGTTGTAGAGGTATGATTTTCCGGGACAAATATAACTTTGATACAGGCAATTGTGTGTCTACAAGATTTGTAAAACGGAAAGCTGTTTTTGAAAGTGAAAGCTCTTGATATCATGTTCAGTGGTCGCAAGCGCTACTGTTGAGCATGAGATCCTGGGTTCGATTCCCGGGTGGGGCAGTGTTATTGGGTTTTTCCATCTGTAATTTCTCAGTATCAGCCAGGAGTCTAGATTTGTGCCCGGTAGATGGCAATAGGCTCGCTCCTATAACATGGGACTTAAACATAACTGGCGGACTGTGGGTGTTCTATTTTTCTCTGCCTAACCCTTCGGGAAATACAGTCGTGATGTTATGTTCTGTAATCGTCGCAAAGATGAATTTTTGTTTGTGTGTTTGAGCTTCTTGTCAAAACTACTGGACAGAATTCAGCAACACACTTCGAGGAAGCACATAGATTTTTTCAGGTACATGAATTTTTAATACCCCCAGGATGTTAGCAAACTAGGGGCAACAACAATAATCATATACCTAACGGCGCAGGATAGCCTTTACCAGAAGTGATCATTGTATTAGTGGTTCAACAGCTTCAATATCATCAGGATTGCGCCGGAATATAGCAGTTCGTCGTGGACGTGGTACGACAGCGGCTCCCTTCACATCTTCTTCTGTCATCAGAAGACAGCCGCCACGTAACCACCGATGCGACGCTCTGCTAGAGCGACGGTCAGCAGCCAGTGTCACTCTTATCCGACCTTTTCGGTGATTCCAGTAACTTCGTAACAAAAATTAACGGCGCCACTTTCTGCGCCGTCATACCTTTATTTCAGATAGCTGAAAATCAATACAAAGTTGGTAAATAAAACAGGCAATACACTTACTCTAGAGAGAGTAGAGTTCTACAAACAACTAATGCATTACAATATTACTGTACTGTAGGTACTACAATATAATTTGTACTGTCATCAAAACTATACGGGTATGAATAGTTTTAACTCAATCAAAATACAGGAAACCAGTGAAAAAGTTTTAACTCAATCAGAATACAGGAAACCAGTGATAAAGTTAGCGTGGCTTGCGTGGGATAGCGTGTCATCATCATCCTAGCCTAGCCAAGCTTTTTCCCAACTATGTTGGGGTCGGCTTCCAGTCTAACCGGATGCAGCTGAATACCAGTATTTTAAATGAAGCGACTGCCTATCTGACCTCCACAACCCAGATACTGGGTAATACGATTCCCCCTGGTAAGACTGGTTGTCAGACTTTCGGGCTTCTGACGACCTGTAACGACTATTAAAAATCCACGAATGACAGCCGGGACCAACGGATTAACGTGCTTTCCGAGGCACGGCCCCCCCATGTAAAGATGGTCACCCATCCACTGACCAACCGCGGCAAGCGTAGCTTAACCTGATCCTATTAGTTACGAGGTGTAAGACTGAATTTAATCCGATGTTACACGACACTGACCCTATCCACCAAATTCAGGAAACTGACCCTAACCCGTACACTTGAATAAACCCCAGGAAAACCCTCCAACATAGCTGTGAACATCAACGTTTCCATTCCTACCGTCTTCTACACGTGTGTAATCCTATAATCGCGTGTTTGCGAACAATACGGCTTGCGCGACGACAACTATCGCACACACGCGGCCGTGTGGACTGTGGAGTAGTGTGGGCGGACCGACAGCAGAGTCAGTTAGAATATTATTTGATTTATGGTTTGATTTTTGAAGTGTGGTAACGTAAACTGGAACGATGTTAAACTTGAAAACACTTATTTTTACACATAATAATTACTTAAAATTAAGATCGCCCCCTATTACATGGGACTTGAACTTAACTGGCGAAATGTGGGTGAACTATAAGTATACCCTGCCTAACCCTTTGCGGAATACAGGCGTGATGTTTTGTTATGTGTTAGTTTTAAGATTGAATTCATATCTATGGTTGTTGCAAAAATTTTAACCAAAGAGCTGTATTTTCGATTAAAAAATCTTTTGATATTCTTTTACGTCGCACGTTCGCACTAGGGTCTTGCGAGAAAAAACAGGAGACAAAATCACAGATTGTAGAAAGATTTCAACGGTGCGATGTAACAATGAATTAATGTCATTTTGCGAAAGAGATGTGTCTATTGTTCGAAGAGTAGAAATAGAATTGCGGGGTAATTTCGTAAAACACTTTTAAAGTAGCAATGGGTTCCCAATTTTTTCGAAAAAATTGTCTGCTCAACAACTTAAATAACGCTATCGATATTTAAGTTGTTGAGCAGACAAATTTTTCGAACATTTGCAAGAAATGGATCCTTTAAAATCATTCAGATTGTCATTGATAGTGTGTTACGGAATTAGGGTCTCTGGTCATGCTACTCGTGCTGCTTGTTGAGGTCTAGAAGTGCATGCAGTTTTTTATAACATATTGTAGGGAAAAACCTACAATGTGTGCAAGTTAAAACAAGATCCTGAGAACGATACTTGTTTTTGTAATATTCAATAAGTATATTTTTAACTGCCCCGTTGGTGTCGTAGTGGCAAGCGCGACTGCTAAGCGTGGGGTCCTGGGTTCGATACCCAGGTCGGGTAAAGTGTTATTTTGTTTTTCCATTAGGAATTTCTCAATAATAGCCCCAAGTTTGGCAGTTAGTGGTGTGATACACCCGTGCCTCTGAAAGCACGTTAAGCCGATGGTCCTGCGCCTGATCTCTCTCCGGTCGAGTGGTATTGCCGTCCCACCGGACTATGAGAGTGAGGGAAGGGTGAGTGCAACTGCGTCTGCGCATATACTTGTGCACCACGCGTATAATATCTCCCGTCTCTGCTGAGATTGGCTGCCATGGCCGAAATTCGGTCTGGAGGACTATATTTTCAAGGATTATTCTATGTTTTAACAGTGTGAAGTTTAAGATGTTATTTGAATGCTTTTTAATTTTATTATTTTTCCTAAGGAGTTCGGTATAACATGAAGGAGTTCTTCAGTACATCCTAAATGATTATATAATAGGCAAAAGTGCTGGATATTTCCTCTATACATCTCTAACATTTTACGCGCTGTTTTAGAAACGTTGTAAAAATGTTGTAGAACGTCACCGAATGTGCTAGAAAACCTCAAATATTTTAACCCTAATCACGTCGGGTAATCAGACTTCGTTTTTCAAATACCCTCTTGTCAGCAGTTCAGTGACACTGCTCACTAAGCATTCAGCCTGCGTGTGACCGCGTTCATTAATTTCGTGTATGACGCTAATTAGAACACGCTACTGGGTTCTTTAGTTTTCGGCGATTATGTGACATGGGCCGAAGTTGTTCATGTGTTATAAAAGATGTTTTGAAGGGACTCACGACTTACCAACCCTTCATTGAGTTTGTAAGTCGTGATTGTGGAGTGTTGTGATTGGTCTTGAGGTAGGTAGTTTGTTGATTGAGTAAGGACAAATATTGAACTATCGATCGATTCAAACTTTATTTTGTTTAGAAAAAAATGTTAAGTGATTGACCATAGAATAATTAAGTTTTGCCGGAAAAAAGCAGGTTTGAATAATCCCTTTTTTAGAGTTGGCTTTGCAAATGACTTCATCTATGAATAAAAATCACTAATTGAGTTTTGGCCAGCAGTGGGACTAGTGTAGGATAGTTTAAGAAAAAAAAAATGTGTTACATACAAAAACTAACCTAGGTTTTTTTTAAATTAAAACTATATTTGCCTTCAAATCAAAGTTCACCTCTCCCTGGTATTTTGTAGGATTTGGTTTAAATACTTCACTGTTTTTCAAACCCAAACTATTATCAACTTCACACACAAAACTATTTCTCACAACCCATGAAAACTTTTCTAACCTATAAAACGAAATAAGTACATAATTAAATAATTCCCCGCGTCCGACTTTTTTACTATCGCTCCAACTAAACTAGTGTGCGTACTAGACGGTGCCTAGACGAAGTGACCCACTGCCCGACGACCTTGCGTTTCTTATGTTATCACTCCGTCTCCCTCGCTCCTTCCTCGAGACTATCACCGTCTCCCTCGTGCGTGGAGTCTATTGATAGTTAAGATGGGATTTTCAAGGTTATGGACAGGATCGGGTTATTGTGTAGGACGGGAATGCGTTCCGAGGGTAGTCTGGCGGGGAGGGGCGGCGGGGGGTGATGTGATTGATTTGAGAATAGTTTTCACGTGTTTTCCCTATGTAGTGTAGTGATGTGTTCTAGTCTGCGTTTGATTGTGGATTTTATGCATTGCTTTGGCTGTATTGCTAGCTTAGAATTTCGTACTCTGTGAGGATTCGGGTAGAAGGAATGAAACTTGGAAGCCGGATGAGATGATAGCACCTTAAAGACAATTGCAATATAAGCTAGGAAGTCATCAGTCTGCACAATAACATTTTAAATCTTGGATAAAGCGGAGATAGTTTTATAGTTAAGGCATCCGTCTAGAAATAGATATTTCGTGAATAAGATATCGCACAATAGCCTTTGACACAATATCCTATTTAGACAATATTAATAGGTAATGTCACCAATATCAACTAACACTCCCAGTGTCTCTACAATTTTAATTTCAACAAGGTTTTTACTTTTATTATTTTAATAATACATTATATCGTTTTTTTATATTTTGTGAATGTGAGAACGTTGTAGGCTTAACAGACTGTAGATTTGTAGACCATTTTTTAAATGTGAAGTACCTACCTGGTACTTGTTGACAGGCCTACACTGTCCTCCCATACCTATTTACACTGTAATTTGAAAACATTCTAAAAGCCAATTATTTAATAAAGAGTAAAAGTAATTGGCTTTTACAATGTTGTCAAACTTAAAACAAAAAAAAAGTATTTTTATTATTATTATGTCGTTTAATTCAGGCACTAAACCCATACTAAAATTACAAAAATACAATCCATTATAAAAATAAATTAAATTACATGCATCAAAATTAAATTACAATAGAAATTAAATTAAATTAAATAAAAAATATATCAGCAACTTAGCATGTACCTAAAACACTTGCAAAAACAAATAAAAATTAAAAGTTTCTGCGAGTATGATCAGCATTGTAAACTGCTACCTGAGTTGAATGTGGGCGACGAACTTATAATGTTAGGAAACACAAAGTCGTGGCAAAATAATGGGAAAAGCGTCGACTCCACGTTCTTATATTGTTAGAAACAGAAAAGGCATTTATCGCCGTAATCGTCGACATTTGATAAGATCTGTAAAGGATCCTGCAGACGATATTTTGTCTGTTATTGATGAAGAGTATTTTTCGGGGGATGATAGAGATAATGATTATGTGCCAAGCACCAAAATAAATGTATCGTCATCTTACTCGCCACCTCATACCCGCAGTAAGATGTAACTATTTGTGTATGTATTTTAATACCTAATGTAGGAGGATCTAATTATTTATTTTAAGTTTGTTTTTGTGGAATTAACGGATTAGTAGTTTGATTTTTATTATTATTTAATCTTATTTAAGGGAGAGGTGTTGTGGATTGTCTATGTTCGATTATGATTAAAACAGTTATCATTCAGACTTGTCTTTCATTACATTACAGAAACGACAAATTGTAACCGTGCATATAGCTTTTGACGTTTCATAAGTGCCCACGTAGGCTTATTTGAAATATATTTTGATTTAAATTGAGCGTTTAAAAAAAGAATTTCTAAATACAATTCGTTAATCTGCTTCGACACTTTAATCAATCACCAACTTCTTCACCATCACAATCTCTACTATCTCAATACGAGAAACATAAAACAAAAGAAAACAAAACATTTCTAACCGGCTTTCCCCAATCTTATGGGGACTCAATCCCATTACATTAGTGGCGTCTATCGGGGCGTACTTGACCGACCCCCGACCCCCGAGGGGTTCGTCTTTCGTCTAGACATGTGGGCCGCATAGCGAAGTGGGTCACCGAGGTCTGCCGACGGTGGGATAGTTACATGTCACGACAGTGTAATTTTCTTCGGCCTTGAGAGAGGGGGTGAATTCTGGTCGGGTTTGTAGTTTTGATTACAGGAAATGGAGGTTGGTGTTGTGTTGGGAATATGTTAGTTCGGTTTTAAGTAAGAATTAAGGGAGTTTGTGTGTCTATTTCCTACACTATGCTATATTGTTTTTTTATCCATGAGTCATGTTCGTGAACTGGCGCCGTCAGTACGTACTGGTCACCTCTTAGCTGCCACGGCTTATTTTATTTCATACTCTGTAACGTATCACATGTATAATTTCAACATGACTGATGTAACCAATATTTCTAACCATTATTTAAAAGAGTGTCCGTGGAGTTTCTTGCCCGTTCTTCTCCATATGAATCTACTACGCTATGGAATGGGCAACTAGCTTCAACTTTCTGACTTACCGACCCCTTGACAATTTAAAAGTGCTTGTAATTGGTATAAATGAAATAAATGCTTTAAGTGTGAGTTTCATACGAAGTCAGAAAACCAACTTTCTGCGCTACAAATTCTTAGAAAATTCTGCTTTATGGTAGCCTTAGTGGCCGTAGATCCCACATATTATGTTTAAAAAAACAGCTTAAAGGTTTTGGATAAATGGGATAAATATCTTGCAATGTTATTTAGAATGCATCCTAGCATATATTATGAGCCGTGTGATGCCGGACGTAAAGAATATCACCATCCTATTTCTTCCCGTGGGTGTCGTAAAAGGTGACTAAGGGACTTACTAGAGAATTGGCAGCAGCGTTGTCTATGCATTTTAACACCGTACTGCGATCGCCAATCCGCCTGCCAAGCGTGGCGATTATTGCAAACCCCCCCCCCTGTGGGAGGCCTATGTCTAGCAGTGGACGTCTTTCGGCTGAAATGATGATCCTAGCATATCTACCTAAATCTCAAAAAGGAGGAGGCGGCAAAAGATTATTCAAAGAAAATGCATGTTGTTGGAATTAATAAAATTAACATAAGAAGATACTGCGGTAACCGATAGCTTTTCCAAGCGTATGGCGATATTTCATGCTTATCATGTCGCTATTATAATTGTGTGTGTCTAAGTACTTCGTTTATTTATTGACACTAGAAAACTCAAACAATTTTACTACAAAAGATCCAACAAAGAACACCTTTTACACAAAACCGTCTAAACTATATCCCCCGGCCCCTTAACAATAACATACTCGTGTTCATAGATACCTACCTACTTACTTGTCTAGTTGACCGTACTTGACCTCGGCTCAAGGGTCGGGGTTCGAGTCTAGACAAGGTCCGGAAATAGTCCGGTTTATAGTTTATTTACTTTGTTATTATTAAGTTATGGGGTAGTAGTTGTAGGTGTGTTGTGGGTTATAAAGGTTAGCTGTTTGTGTGAAGTTGTGTTTCTGTTTGTTTTAAGTGTTGTGTTCATTATCACGCCTATTGTATTGTTTGAAGGTTGTATGATATATACATTACTGGGGGGTGCTGATGGACTGTGATGAAAGCATTGTTTGTGTGACTACCTGTATTGTCTCTCCTTATCCCTTTTTTTTATAAACGTTGCCCCACACTAGGAGATTCTCCTGTATCGTGTGTGCGTTTACAAACATTTAAACTCACATACACAAACAGCCAGACCCGGAACAACTACTTGTAGGTCTTACAAATATTTGTTCCGTGCGGAAATCGAACCCGCGACACGCAGCGCGGCAGTCAATCGCTTAACCACTGCGCCAACCGTGCCGTGCCTTTAATCAAAGGTTGTCTGTAAAATATGGCTTTTAGCGATAAGACCGCCCATTGTGTCACCCTATGTAAAATTTAAACATTTATATCTGTAGTTTTTACGATGTACTTATTACAGAGTATTCTCTTCTATAGATTAATTAGTAATGTATAAGTTATTTGATAGGTTTATTAAATTAATACGTAAGGACTAAAAAAGGGAAAATAAGCTAGAAGAAGTACACCACCACCTGGCATGCCAGTAGCCGAAAAGAAGAAGTACACCACCACCTGGCATGCCAGTAGCCGAAAAGAAGAAGTACACTACCACCTGGCATGCCAGTAGCCGAAAAGAAGAAGTACACCACCACCTGGCATGCCAGTAGCCGAAAAGAAGAAGTACACCACCACCTGGCATGCCAGTAGCCGAAAAGAAGAAGTACACCACCACCTGGCATGCCAGTAGCCGAAAAGAAGAAGTACACCACCACCTGGCATGCCAGTAGCCGAAATGACAGTAAACTGTGCCGAAACTATCGGAAGCGAACAAAGAACATAGTTTTTTAGATAATACGGTCCCCGACTCTACCCAACGGCCAAGGGCACGGAAAATACATATTATTATATAATATATCTACCATCTAGGTATTCTGGGCAACGCTGTGGGGAAGTACAGAAAAAATAGGCAAACAAACATGGTAGCTTCCACATCACTGGCTGTCAGATTAACTTTCGTCATCTCTATTTTTCATTAGTCTCTCTATAGGAAAAATCACTTTTACCTTTAAATAACCTTCAAAATCAAAATGTACAAACATTTGGAGTCACAGTCCCCATAATGACGTCACCTATCCGAATCTAAAAAATACAAGTCAGGACATAAAAAATCGCACACATGCAGATTATAATGTGCGTCGTAAATGCACACAGCGATGCGCTTGCGCCGATCTAAAACACTCGTCCGGCGAGCCCGATAATGGCGGTCGGGGTTAACGAACTGACGGTTACATATTTAGAAAAAAATATTTGGCCAATGTTCAGTGCAGCGGGGATTACATTGTGTGCCAGGAAAATTGGTGTACCCAGTTTATTTTTGGGTTTTTATATGAATATCTTAAGATTGAGGAAGGGGGCTGTCTATGCTTTTGTTAGTTTTGTGTATCATAGGATAAACTACCACAAAAATCATGCTATCACTTATATTATTCAAGTACCTTCAATGAGTTAGGGCGAAAAATCAAGTAAACCGAATAACAAAGCAAACGAAAATTTACAAATTATTCTCTCGTTTTTGCTCCGTGTGGTGCCGGACGTAAAGAATAGCACCATCCCATTTCTTCCCGTGGGTGTCGTAAAAGGTGACTAAGGGACTAGAGAATGGGCAGCAGCGTTCTCTATGCTTTTTAACACCATACTGCGATCGCCAACCCGCCTGTCAAGCGTGGCGATTATGGCAACCCCCCTTTTGGGGGAGGCCTATGTCCAGCAGTGGACGTCTTTCGGCTGAAATGATGAATAATGATTACTTTTTACCATAAAAAAAATACCAGTGTTAAAAAAGAAACAAAAAAAGTATGTTTGTTTCCCATTTTGATCTGAAAGCGATAACACAGTTTACAATTAATTTAAAGCTGTCACCCTGTGTATTTTGTTAATTGGGACAACGAGTTCTAGAGTGCTTGCATGCGGGCTAGGAACAAACTACCACTTATGGTCTATTACGGTCGATAAACACAATCTAGATTTATTTTTTGTGGTTATTGCCCGCATTGATAGACTTTTTCGAGCTTTCATTTAATTCATTAGCTGAACTTTCGCATGTTTGCAAATTTAATGAGACGTATGACAGGAAATTACGCACTTTTGTTATTAATGATGGTTTCATAAAAAGTTTTTTAATTTCAGAAAAGTTCGAAGCCAGTTAAGTTGCTTCTGTTGTAATATATCTACCCTATCTAGGAATCAAATCAAGGATTTCGACAGCCCCGCTTGTGACGGACAGACCCAGCAGCAGGGGTTTTTTAGAAGCCTGAAGCTAATGAGAAGATGGGCTAGTAGCATCATCCTGCCTACTTATAATCACCAATCTGGTAGCTGGTGATCCATTTTGGTAGTTATAGGAATATCGCGTAATCATTTAAAGTTGTTCCCACTGTTGGGACACAGTCTCCTCTCTATGAGAGGGAGTGGGCCGTAATCCAACACCCAAGCCGAAAGATTGGTTATCGGAATGATCACGTGATTTTTGCTAATTGCCGGCACATGTTTAACAGTCTTTATTAGACGTGCGTCCGATGGGTTTTTCCAGTTGCAAAAATGGCAAATTTCTATACAAATAATCACCTAAATGGGTTGAGATGGGGGATTAATATTCAAAAATCCTTCCTTAGTGCTTATCTACGTTATAATTATTATAAGGAACTCTTGTGCAATATGTTGAATTTCATGCTTCTGGACAATTTAGGCGAGCGTGCTGCATTTGCGTTATCTGTCAGTGAATTAATAAGTTTTTTTTTTATAATCTTATAAATTTGATTGATTTTGATTTTAGTGAGCCAATAATCTCGGCCTGCAATGTATGAACTGGTCTGCCAGTAGAGATGGGTTCACGCAACATACCTATGTGTTTATCTACTGCAGTTTAATGAACTAACGCAATTTTATATTTATGCGCTTATGTACTTGTTATATACCTCGCAGGATATAGCATTTGGAGACCGCGAAAGGAGTGCTGATGATCAAGACCCATTTAAAGATAGAGTTTGAGAGGGAATTTGTGTGTCTTGAAGTAAATGTAAAGAATCACTAAAGTATATTTATTTTGGTTTAATGTAAACAGAAAGAGGAAAGGGATATATTTGCCCAGTCATGGGACAGCATAGGCTGGTAAAAATAATAATGTACGCGGAATTTTTTGTCCATGCCTATCACAACATAGTTGATGGACGAATCAATTTTCCAATTCTGGTGATTATGAAAATATTTCCCAAATAAATGTTGTCCTGTTGTTGTTTGTTATTGTCAGTTGGAAAGACTTGATGTCTTTGATTTGTCAATGTTTGATACAGTGGATAGCCATTCAAAGTATGGAATTTTCATTGACACCTACAACATCAGGTTTACGGCTACATTATTGAGTGTAAGTATTCAACACTTTTATAAACACATTGGTGATACCTCTATATTACAATGATTAGCGTCAAAAGGTAGCTTTTATTGTTTTCTTTAAAATAAATCTTGAAAGTCACCTATTGGAAGAAAATAGCTTTTCATTTTCAGGAAACAACAAGGGTACAAATCTTAGCTTCTACCATTTCATTACTTTCAGCGGTTCGTGGGTGTTTTTCTCTTCGTATGTGTTCTAAGAATAGATGAATCATTGGTCGTGGGTTAATGCTCGCATTATGTACGTTATGTATGTATGTGTTATGTATAAAGACGGCAGGATATAGAAGCGTGAGGCCTCAAAGGGAGATTGTGAGATGTGCATTATGTGCAATAACATAGATAAGTTTTTCTTCGCTTAGCGAGTCATTTTTGTTATGCTGTGTCGTGTTAGGTTTTTAATTTATATTGATAGTTTGGGAACCTGTTTCCCAAACTATATGTATGATGTATGATGGAGAGGGAGAGGAATGATATGACTGATTAGGGAGTGATTAGGGAGTGCCTGACGGTTGACAGCGGCAATGTTATATATAATTTTACATTACCTATATTTCTACAGTTCTATTTTTATCTATTTATTAATGCCTTCAGGATAATAATTCAGATTTGTTACAGTTCTAATGGCAATCATGTCATATTTTGGCTTAAATAGGTTATTATTTTTATTATTTTTTATACAGATTGTTTTATATTTTGTGAATGTGAGAACGTTTTAGGCTTTGAGACTTTGACTACGAGATTTGTGGATCATTTTCTATTTTGTTAAGTACCTAGCTGGTACTTGTTGGCAGGCCTACACTGTAATTTGAAAACATTGTGAAAGCCAGTAAATTATCTTTAGAGTAACCGTGGAGTTTCTTGGTGGCTCTTCTCCATAGGAAACCACCAATTGGAACCGTGCACCTAGCTTCTGACGTTTCATAAGTGCCGTTTGTGTGAAATAAAATATTTTAATTTTGAATACATGTCAATGATAGAGAAAATGGAAAATGCCGTCTATGGATACCAGCGATACTAAGGTTTCTTGATGCCGTGTCAAGTTTAGAGTATTAGAAAAGGAAAAAAATCTTTCAAGTTTTTACGAAGCGTGTTAAGTTTTTTAATCTGAATCTTTGGCAGTCACCCGCGCTAACAACAACCCACTGTCGTGTTAACACTAGAGAGTAGATCTCAACAATGATATGAAACCGAAGAACCAATAGGTTAAGAAGCTGCAGATATCTTAAAGAAAACATTAAAAACAAAGGCAAACCATAACAAAAACACCACTCTAACTTGGAATAGAATTGCAAAGCAGTAATATTGTGTTCACAATACGAGAGGCGACGCGGGGCAACGCACTGCGACTTAGGTTCAAGGCGAATGTCTTATGTTAATTTGTGTTTAGTCGTCAGTTTTATATATTGATTTAGGTACTGTGAGGTGCGCCGAGTTTTATGTTTAAGTATGAATGAAAAAAATATATTAGTGACAGCTTAAAGATGTCGTGGATCGAAGGACCGGCGAGAAGCTGCGTCTGACGCGGTGAGCTCATGGATGCCCTCAGACACAGCATGCTGCGTGGCGGCCGAAATAGGAGCGGTTGTAGGTTTCATGCGAAAACTTTTATAATAGACGCGTATATTGTCATTTACCTAATCTTGTTGTACAAAATGGTAATGTTGTTGTGTTGTTGTTTGTAAGTTTTAAGACTAAGGTGGCAAGGTGTCAGGGATTTATGAAGATTGTTATGTCAAGTTTCATTTGATTATGCGGCTTCCTGACGACCGCCTGGTTATAGCTATCAGATATAGATGCATTTCAGAGATTCTTAAAACATACATCATGAAGTCCGATTTCTAGTTGTCAACAACACAATACTAACTATAGCTTGACACCGACCAACTGCGCAGTTAACATATGTTCAACGTCACTGAAACTACCTGATTTACAAATCGGACCAAAATAAACAGCCCACCATTAAAGCTAAAATAAATACAAGCAATAACCCAGCGTTTGCAACTAATATGAGCAAATTTAGTGCGTCGGGACACTGGAGGAGAAGTGGCAGAAGGGCCAGTTGTGTCTATGTTATCGGCATTTTTTATAATCCGGTATTCTATAGAATACCGAGGCATTGCATACATTGACTGGGCAGGGTTTATAATGTTATACGATAGACAAAACATTTTATACAATTCCTAGACGAGCTTGGCATTGTATAGAATATGTAGATATTCTATACAATACCTGAATTATATGCTTTGCCGGAGCGGGCTATGCTTGGAGTCTCTTTGAAGGATAAGATCAGGAATGAAATTATCCGGAAAAAAACCGGAGTTATCGACATAGCTTGCAGAGTAAGCAAACTGAAGTGGCAGTGGGCTGGCCATGTTTATCGAAGGACCGATGGCCGATGGAGCAGACGAGTCTTGGAGTGGAGACCGCGTATCGGCAAGCGTAGTATCGGACGCCCCCCCAGCTAGATGAGCCGACGATCTTAAGAAGGTGGCTGGGTCAGACTGGATGCGGAAGGCGGAGGACAGGGTGTTGTGGCGCAGCCTGGGAGAATCCTATGTCCAGCAGTGGACTGCGATAGGCTGAGTTGATTGATGCTTTGCCGGTAACATCTATAAGAATATGGGTTGAAAACAGAGTGCATTCCAATAGTAAATGAAGCATGATTACATTTAAATTTCAACACAAATGCTTTTAAATCTGGCTTTTTGGTATTCTTTAAACTGAACTGAAAATATTCATATATGACAGAGTCAAAAGAGACACCACCTCAGCCTATTTCTACCCGACTGCGCTACAGCAAAGACAGGGTTATGTTTTACACACGTATCAATGTATCAATATATCTTTATAAATATCAATGTATCTTTGTATGTGGGATTATTTTATACATATTGTTTTTAATACATGAGGTGTCCATCGTCTCGTCTAGGTCGTGCGATGGTAAGAGACTAGGTTTTGTTATTATAACTTCAAAATTACGAATTTTACACATCTCCGATTTTTAAAAGTATATTTACCATGTTAGGAATCAAAATACACTTGGGAAGACCATTCCAAAGTATAACAAATTATACCTACCGAAGAAAAAACATGAATATAGTATTTTTTTTCCTCCTTTTAGGTTTCATCTGCAAGTATACCTAAGCGAAAGCAGTGGTTCAATAGTTCACTGGAAAAATCACTAGTGTTTCACTGATATTATTTTAGTTTAAATAAGTCACTGGCAATGATAGGCAACAGACAGGGTTGCCATTATATCTGGCAATGCTGCAGCAGACATATTTTTACCATGTGAGTGTTCGTTTTTGTCTGTGCTTGTTATCCTGTCTGTATCCTTTTATGTATGTTTGTACATAAGCCTTGTTACTTGAAATAAACTAAATTTATTTTATTTTTATTAAATGTTCGTGCAAAAGTCTGAAAGTAGGTTCCAGGTCAGCCTTTTAAGGTTGAAATACTATGACGATACCTTAACATCGCGTGAGCTTGTATATTTGCAAGGATTGGTCCTTCTGTTCCTCTCTTACCACTAGCCTGCCTGCCCAAGGCAAGAGTTCGACAGCACTGCCAAGGTTGCGTCTGAATACCTACTGTTAGTACCTACTCGTGATGTCTGCTTAATGCGCTGTTTTGGTCTAGTGCATGCGATTTTTTTTTTGTCGCAGGTAATGATTTTTGTGTACTTTGATGACGCTTAGGTTCATGCACTTTTTTGGTAGGTTTAAAGCGTAACTCGAGCAGATTAAATGATAAATGGTTTTATTTCTGTAAGAAGGTAGGCTTGTAGAAATACTTTTTCACGTCAAAAACATTTTTTTTTAACTAAATTAATTCGGTGATCCCTACTCAGAGAAGAAAGACCGTAATAAACTCAGAGGTCACAGTATCTTTTAAAGTCCAGACATAATCTTGGTCTAATCATGTGAGGACCATGTAGATTAGTGTCTGTAATTATATTATTATCAACATGATTTACTTGTAAGGAACTTACTGGTAAAATGTCAAGCTTTCGACAATTTTGGGGTGGTAACAGAATTCTCAAGGTTACATGTCAACCTTGGGTGGTTTTTCAGCTGTAAATTATTATAATTATCAATAAACATACTTCCTTTGTTCTTCCTTCTTTTGTTTTAGACCTAACCTTCACAAAATATTGAAATAAAAGTTTATTGCACGTTACAATAATTATGAAATTTTTATCTTGAGTAACAGAAAAAAAAACTTTAAGAAAATCTAAAATGTTGTTGGACATTGCGACAGCATAGAATAAAATTCCACGCGCCCAAAAATTTCCGGTACCTACACACACTTATGACCAATCAACGCACACTAATATCATCATATCTATGCAATGAGTCAAGAGGTACTATGACCTGCGCAATGTCTGATACCTAGACCTTGGCAGCTAGAATTCATTCACACTAAATGTATGCTAACTAATATGGCGGCCAGTTGATTGAATATCAAGCATTTGTATAGTGACCAAGAATACGTTGTTTTTGTTTAGTTCTATTCCAAATGCAGTGAGGAGTATTTTTTGTTCGGTAAAAATGATTTGATGGGTCTAATTATTATCTAAGATTTAGTTTATTTTGAAATCTAAAATTAATTGACTAGATCAAATCTAGATAGTAAAATGATATGAAATAGTTTATTGTCCAGGTATACATCCAACTCAAAATAAATACATAATATAATATAATAACACATAGATAACGTAATAAACATGTGCAGTAAGTACAGCAAAATATTACACATTCACATTATGTAATGTGAATGAAAAAACCCGAACCCGTTTCACCCGTGTGTGAAATTAACCCAACAACCCCGAAAGACAAAAGAAGAAGAAAGACAGAAGCCCGAAAGTCTAACAACTAGTCTTACCAAAGGGTATCGTATTACCCAGCTAATGGGTTGTAAAGGTCAGATAGGCAGTATTTCCATGTAAATTACTGATATTCAGCTGAATCCGGTTAGACTGGAAGCCGACCGATACCTATAAAAGTGACATTTGAATTAGAATTGAGGAAAAATCTAGGCTAAACCACTTGGAAAACCCTATTAAATATTGATTTCTCGAACTGTAGAAAAAAATAAGTTTGAAGTGTGAGTGCGAAGTGTGTGTGTGTGTGGGGGGGGGGTGGTTTGGTGTGTGTGTAGAGTGTGTAGAGTGGTACACAGATAACACACACACACGCTACACACTTCAGTGTGTAGCGTGTGTCGGTGGTATCTGTGTTTAAAAATTGGTTTGTTTAATTTCTAAAATTAAAATCTTTTCATAATTCATATGGAAAATATTTAATTATGAAAAATATATAAATGATATAAATGTTACACAGGCTGATACAATTTTACACACCTATATTATGAAATTAAATTTGCAATACCTAACAATCCTACCGTGTACCTATAGGTATGTATTCCAGTTGATTACCTACAATAGGCACTTACTAAATCCCGCTAGAACATTACACACGCGAGCACAATAAATGAGTCAGTCTAGCTCCGACCTATCACAACGTCCGGTCTATGCGACCTAATCGCCCGACCTTGAGCCTAGGTTGTTGACACTCAACTAATAATTGCTGTACTCATATTATGACTAAGTGGCTGGCTGGCGTTGATTATTTTTTCCTAACGTATAAATCGCTATTTGTTAATAGCTACTGAATTTGAAGAGAACTTTCGAGATTTAATATGGGGACATCTCGTGACGAAATTAGGAATGTGTTAGTAGAGGAAGAACCAAATAAAACTGTGGGAGGATTGAAAGATGTTATGGCTAGAAAGGAAGCGAATACTGAGACCAGGTGATTGAGATTTTGATGAAGTGCGATAAGAATAGAAGGATAATCAATATACTAGACGATTAATGTTAGTGTAATTTCGAGTATTGGAAAAATCTGGTAGTTTTTAGATTTTTGATCTTCAGAAATAAATCACACATATGCATACCTAAGCTAATATTTACTTGTAAAGTATAATATTATTTTAATTATTGTGAATGTGAAGACTATGTGGGTTATTGCTTTTTTTTATTTTCCCTTTTTCTTTTATTCTCAGTTAGTGTTAATCGTGGTCTGGCAGTTTGAGTCTTTTATGCGGCCTACCCAAAAGTCCTTTCTTTGGTATTGATCGTCGCATCGTTGAGCTCCTTAAGTTCTGAGTAGAGCTGCACGATTACTGACAAATGCGTGCACTGACTGGCCAGGTCCACTCAATTTGTGTGGTTCTTTCCTCAAAAGACCATTTCAGACACCAATCTACATGGCCTTCACATGATCTGACCAAGATTATGTCTGGACTATAAAAGAGACTGCGACCTCTGAGTTTGTTTCGGCCTTTCTTCTCAGAGTAGTCAGATAGGAAACGCAAACCTCATCCAGTTTTAAAAATATGATTGATGTTTAAAAGTGTTTGTACAAACCTACTTACAGAAATAAAAATCATTTATCATTTAAGCATTATCAGCCTATAAAATGTATACCGCTAGAACACAGGCCTTCAGACTCTTCGAGAAGGAGTGGGCAGTAATACACCACGCGGGCCCAGTGCGGATTGTTAGATGTCACATGTCTTCGAATTTTTGGTTCTACGATAGGTATGCCGTTTCCGTATGTTTCCTCAAGATCAAAGTTAGTCCCCGTGAATTTTGGTCACACATTTCCAGCCTACGGTCCAAAGGTGGTTTTGAACCTAATATTACATACAGAGGTATAACCTTTTCGGGAACTAAAGCAGCAGGGGCCTTTGCTGAGTTTTTCTCAAATGTCTTTCTGCCTGATGTCCCGCGGCTTAATGCTGATCGTGTTAGTGCGGCTGACTCTATCAGTGACAGCAATTACATAAGTGTACCCCCCTTGTGCACTATAGACATTGTAAAAGGCATAAATAAACTGAAACCAAACAGTTCTATTGGTCCCGATAACATTCCCCCTTCTATCATTAAATCCTTAAAATATATTTTCAGTGATCCACTTTGTCACATTTTTAATTTAGCTTTGCAGGCTGGTACATATCCCTCTCAGTGGAAAGTATCTAGAGTAACACCTATTCCTAAAACCCAAAACAAAAGTTCCGTTGAAGATTACCGTCCTATCGCAATTTTATCTTCCCCAGCGAAGGTCTTTGAGAACGTCCTTCACAATGCCATATACGAGCAAGTTAACAAATATTTATGTAATGAGCAGCACGGTTTTAGAAGTAAAAGGTCGGTTGATACGAATCTCCTGACACTAGTTGATTATATCTCCTCTAGCTTAGACCATGGGCGTCAGGTAGACGTACTTTATTTCGACTTTCGGAAGGCGTTCGATAGAGTTAACAACGACACGCTGCTGATGAAACTTAGTAACATAGGTTTCACACCGTCTTTATTACGTTTCTTCGCAGATTATCTGCGTGATCGCCAGCAGTTCGTTAGGCTTGGTATCTACGAATCAGGACCTTACCACACGCGTTCCGGAGTTAGTCAGGGGTCAATTTTGGGACCTTTATTATTTTTAATCATTGTAAATGATCTTCCCCAAGTTCTCCGTAATGCAAGATGTCTGTTATATGCTGATGACTTGAAGTTGTACCTCGAAATAAACTCCGAGCGTGACTGTTTGGCACTACAGCAAGACATAGATGCGATATACAAGTGGAGCCTAGACAATAAGATGGAATTTAATTCCTCTAAATGCTTCGCTATGACATTCGGTCGAGTGCGGCACCCAGTTAATTTTGAATATAATTTAAATAACAATGTCATTATGAAAACTACGGCTATGAAAGATCTGGGAGTCACATTTGACCGAAAGCTCACCTTCCACGACCATATTGCTACGGTAGCTAAAGAATCCTACCAAAGGTTGGGCTTTGTCTTACGTAATTGCCGCGATTTTCGTACCACACATGCCATAAAAACAATTTTTAATGCACTTGTACGTAGTAAATTAGAATCCAGCTCCTGCGTGTGGCATCCACACGAAAGTACCTACGCGCTTTTATTGGAAAAGGTGAAAAAAGCGTTTCTTAGGTTTTTATATAAGCGTAAGCACGGTTATTACCCTTACCTCTATCCGACTAAATTTCTATTGGGATGCCTGGGATATAACTCATTAGAGGTAAGGCGAGCACGAGATCAGCTCACCATAGCCTGCAAGATGCTCCGTGGCACTATTGACGCACCTGACCTGCATGCTGTGCTGGCTCGTTTCTTTGTCCCAGACAATTACTGCCGCGGCAGAAACCACAGGTAGTTTGCCGTGCCTCCATGTCGCACCGTTTCGCGTGCTAAGTCCCCAGTACCTCGCACTCTGGTCGCACTTAATGATCTCTTGGATTCCAATCCAACAAACGATATGTTTGCGGATGAATGGACGAAGATTTTATTGGCATGCCTGAAATACTGTGAGAGGGATTCATGAAAGTATTGTAATTTTTTTTTTTTTTTTTTTATTGTTTTATAATTGTTTTTATGTTTTCACCAGAATTTTAAATTTTATATTCTTTCCTATGTATGTGTCTCTGCCTTTAATTAACGTAATTGGTATAACCGTGTTAATTAAAGTTAAAATAAATAAATAAATAAATAAAGATGTTTTCCTTAATAGGACTTTTTTTGTCCATTCTGTTATATTGTACAACTACTAGTATAACTAACTGACCCCACCGTTTTGAGAGCTGTGGTGATGGAATAAATTATGAGTCGTAGGTCGGTGGTTCGAACCCAGGTAGGCACTTTACTTTGTAAATTTCCTCTTCTAAAGGCACATTGATACGAGTGTGAGTTATCTCACACTACGTTACTAATGTGGCTTTTGAAGAGAAAATTTGCTTGACCTTCCACTTATTTAGGTGGCCGATAAAGCGGAAGGTCTTAAATACCAAAGTGATGAACAGAGATCACCAATTAGTTTATTTGGGAGTCTGATTTAAAAAATAATATGACTGTTGGTGTCCGTTTTTTAGGGTTCGGTACCCAAAGGGTAAAACGGAAACCCTATTACTAAGGCTCCGCCGTCTGTCTGTCTGTCTGTATGTCCGTCTGTCACCAGGCTGCATTTCATGAACCGTGATAGTTAGACAGTTGAAATTTTCACAGATGATCTATTTCTGTTGCCGCTATAACAACAAATACTAAAAAACAGAATAAAATAAATATTTAAGGGGGCTCCCATACAACAAACGTGATTTTTTTGCTCGTTTTTGCTCGATATTGATAACGGCAACAGGTAGACGATTGAAATATTCACAGAATATTTAAATATATATTCACTTCAAAAATAAATAATTAAATTAAAATAAAACAAATACTTAATCCCATACAACAACCGTGATTTTTTTGCCGTTTTATAGATGATGGTACGGAACCCTTCGTGCGCGAGTCCGACTCGCACTTGGTCGGTTTTTTTATTAATTTATATTAAACAAATATTATGTATTTAACAAAAATAACAAAGTAAGTTATTAATATTATTGTGCAAAATTACATTTTTACTTTGAACTATCTGTCTGAAGACAAAGCGGGGGCTATATTAAATTAATAAATTTATGTTTTAATATTTTTAGATTAAGTTAGGTATTAAAAAAAACATTTTTTTTTATTTTGTTTTATTTAAGATTCGTACAAAATAGGTCGGCGCGGCGGTCTGGATCCGGACCTCGGTCCACCATTTGGTGACTCGTGAACTAGAAGATATGCTATGAGATCCTAGGTTCGATTCTCAGGCCGGGATAGTTGTTATTGGGTTTTCCATGTGGAATTTCCAGAGTTCTGGAGTTGTGCCCGGTCGTAGTCATGAGGTGATGTAATAGGAGACGAGCCTATTTATGGCAATAGGCTTGGCCCTATTACTTAGACTTAAACATAACTGGCGAAATGTGGATGGACTACAAGTGGCTACCCCTCTGTCTAACCTTTCGAGGATTACAAGCGTGATGTTCTGAGTATACACGTGTTTACTGAAATATGATGCTGTTTAGTTGCACATGAGATAAATCATCTAGTGTGAGTGATCTAGCGACCTAACGGGGCGACCTTGGTCAATGCGGTTGTTGACATTATTATGATACACAGCAATATGCATCTTTCCAGAGGATATTCTGGAAGGCGACTAGGGTTCAAAGGACAGGCAGCAGTTTCCTTGAGTCTGTCAATAATTTTTCTGCCCAGCATGATGATCCATGGTGGTGGTGGGGGAGGCGTATATCCAGCGGTGGACGTTTTTAGGCTGAAATGATAGAATAATGATGATGGCGATCAATTAGACGATTCATAGTAGCTATCAATGGGCCTATGTTTTATTATCTATCTAGCTATAGTAATTGTTTTTAAAGATTAACACATTCAGTACTGGGAGCCCTCCTGGAGGGTTTACTCAAGTCGCATATGGGATGCCGGGCATGGGATGGCGGAGGGCTCATTTTAAATATCCGTTTTTCTTAGCAAATACACCATTATAAACTGTGAATTTAAAAACAGTTGTATATTTTAGCAAGATTTAATAGTATACTCGTTGGTTTTTAAATACAAGCATTTTTATTTATATTCCTATTTATTTTTTTCATTATAACTTGCTATATGTATGGCAGCATGGCGTATGAGCTCTACGAAAAGTGGGTGGAGTCGAAAGTGGAAGAGGATTTAGACTAGTGTGTGTTGAATAATGTGAATTGTAAGTGGTGGCCCACTGGTAACAGCCCCGCCTTACGAGTTGAGGCCGTAGGTTCGAACCCAGACACGCGCTTTACTTTGTGTAAATTATTTCATCACCACTGCTCTCAAAACGGTGGAGGACAACATCGTGAGGAAACCGGCATGTCCTAGAACCAAAAATTCAAAGACATGTGACATCTACCAACCCGTACCGGGTCCGCGTGGTGGAGTACAGCCCACTCCCTCTTGGAGAGAGGAGGCCTGTGTCCCAGCAGTAGGAACATTATAAACTGATTATGAATGTGAATTTACATTTTCTAAATCTTCTTTCTTTCTAACTTATACACAACACACATAACATCACGCCTGGATTCCCGCAGAGGTGTACCTATAATACACTCACATTTCGCCGGTTATGTTCAAGACCCATGTAACAGGGGGCGAGCTTATTGCCCTCAACAGGGCACATTATCCAGATTTCGGGCTGCTATTACGAAATTCTAACACTTTGCCCGACCCGGGAATCGACCCAGGACCTCACGCTCAGCAGTAGCGCTTGCGACGACTAGACCAACGGGGCAGACATAAATTATCTTCGGAAATAAACCTGAAACTAAGTCTGGATGGCACACATCAATAGTGAAAATGGCAGTCCTCACCACTAAGGTTTTTCCCCGGCCTTTCTATAGGTCTCATACATTTATGTACTTTAAAAACAACGTAGGTTCCACCTAAAGTGTAATAAAGTAGCCGGTTGTTTAAGCATAAATAATGGCTATCCTTGGCGCGGGCAATGCCGCCTGCTTAGTGAATGCTCGTCTTATTTTGAACTGCAATAGTTTTTATACGAGTTTGCTATTTTTGTTTGGATGTGTTTTTATACGGGGTGAGAATGGGTCTAGATAATGTATTGTCGGAATAGACTAACGCAACGGTAAACTAGTTCTTTTTTTAGGCGATAGCAATAGATAAAACTACCATAACGCAACGTGGAAAACGTCTGGCAAGCAAGATATTGAAAGTTCGAATCCCCGTCGTGAATTCACTTCTATCACATCGAGGGCTTCATATTTCTATTGGTATTTTACAAAAATAAAGAATAGTGGGTATGGCCCGAGTGACATAGAAATCGTATCTAATTAGGTGTTTCAATGCAGTATTTTGAATGGATCTACTTCATAACGTTTCTAAAATTATATTTTATTTGTACAAGCTAAGTACTTCTCTGCTTTCGCTACATTTATGCATCACGACTGTCGGGGCCGTTCAATTGTGAGTTAGACTCTCCTAACATAACAACACATTGACATAAATTGCCTCCGTAGAGCTGACAATAGTTGACCGGATAGGCGTAGGAGCGGCGTGAATGACCAGCCCAAGGTCAGGGGTAAAGTCAGGGTTAAGGTCAAAGGTAACTTGGATAATGTGGCAACTTTTGTTGGGACCTTAGTGTAAAGTGAAAAACGGGGTGTCTTTTAAAATAAGTTTTTAAGAACCGCTTCTTAGAATCAAATAGATTGTTCAGAACGTTGCAAAATTTATTCTGACTTCAAATCATTTTGTTCTTCCTACGTTGAATAGCAGACAGCACAAAATTACGGCAAAGGATGAAATCGTAAGGAAGTAAGCAAGCGTAATAAATTTATGCTTGCTTGAGCATAGAAACCACAATTTGCCGAATTAAGTCAAGATTTCTAGAGTTTATTAGGAAAATTCACGATGTTTTCCTACACTGGTCTCCAGTGAAGTGAAACTAAAACGAGAAATAAGTGTAATTTAAAGTTACATTAAACAATCTGTAATTTTTCTGGTTTGGAGACCACATCCTCGTGCTTGAGACGCGAGCCCCGTAAACACAAGAACAAAAGATTTGAGGATTATCCTTCTGCACAAAATATAGGACACTCCCAAAGTCATTGTCCACCCATGTCCTAAGGTCAGTCGTAGAGTAGAATAATAACACTAATTTGTTTATGTTTAAATCATTACAACGTCATTGTTTTTAATTTGTGTGGTCAATAGAATTTAATGCTTGCCAGGTTCCGGCTAGCCGGGTTCAAAATCATTAGGAAAGCACTAGGAAGTGGTGAAGGGCGGGCGTTTTAGGGGACTGTCATACGTAATTTAGACGTTCGAAAAGTGTTTATTCTCAGCTTAATTTGAATAAATGACTTTTGATTTGACTTTTAGTACAGTTAGTAGTCCTAGAACAACCACTTACTATCACGCCTAATCTTACCCTGAAATATTCCGTATGCCCACATTTTACATAGTATTAATATTAATTATATTAAGACGCTGACAAACATTTGAAATATTGTAAAACATTTTTAAAAGAGTACCGGTGGAGTTTCTTGCCCATTCTTCTCCATACGAAACTACCTTTTGGAAGGGGCAACTAGAATCAATTCTATTTTTTTTTGTAAATTTTGACGTTCAAAAGTGCCTCTTATATGCCTATTTGAAATAAATGGTTTTGACTTTGACTTTGACAACAGCTAAACCGCGGTCACTGTCAGACTGCATACAAAAGAAAGAGAAGCGCGACGACACAACGCTTGTAATTTATTGCAAAATATGAAGCAATTATCTATTTACTCGAAAATGAGTTGAGTAATCGAAAATGTCATGTGTGTATGTCATTTATATCTGTAACTTTTATGGTGTACATAATAAAGAGTATTCTATTCTATTCTATGAAAAACCACAAATTCTGCATACAAATAAAACGTTCTTGTTTTTAATTAAATACCAACTGTACGTTGATATTTAATACAGATATTTTATATTGAAACTCAAAGTAAACGGTTAGTTTACGGTTAATTTATATCAAGATTTTTTTTTCTAAACGTGTGTTGGTAACAACCAAGTTCTGAGAAATATGTTCAGGAATAACATATATTTTTTCGGCTACCACAAACTATATCTATTAAGATAAGGCAATTTTTTTGTTTAAGACTTTTCTACTACTTTTTACTTTTTTACTACTACTTTTATCATTTGCCTCTCTTGTCAGCGCCTTAATGACATCAACCGAGAACAAATCAAGACTGCAGGCACTACAGGACTATGACGGGGTACTATGGGAATTTTCGGACTTTTTTGGAATTAATTAAGACGATGTACATAGCTATGTGAGAATGCAAATTCGTGACAGAACAGATTTTTGACTGTAGGTATATTTAATATAATTTACTTAGCATAATTAAGTTATACTAAGTAAGTTATACTAAGTGTTTATTATTTAAGGGGTTCGGCGCTGACAGCCGACATACGGGCTGCCACGTTCAGTTAAAGATGTCTAATTAAATTGTAACTAGAAAACATCATTTTAAACAATTATTGTAATTAGCTTATTGTTATATTGTTTTTTTTTTTTTTCTTATTACATTTTAAAATATTTATTAAAATAACAAAAATAAACATTTATGAAAATATAATGAAATAGAGCAACAAGCTACCGGTAGTTAGGGCTGCAGAGACAGGAACCACATCACAATGCGAGCCGTAATGAGGAGTACTGCCCTCTGAATCAGGCCCTGCCTTGGTCCAACCACCGACGAGATCCTCAAAAGGTGCTTATCGAGGCTATCGACCATCAGGCCATTGGCCGTTACGTCAATCGGCAAAATGACAGCCGAGCTCATAAGTAATCATTTGACAAATTACAGATTTCGCAAATGTTTTACTTTACAAATATTTCAAATGTTAAAATATCATTACAAAAATATTAATTTGACCAAGTACTTAATTAAATACTTACTTGTCAAATTTGCGATTTTACAAAACATTTGATTGATAGTCAATTTAAAAAAAATACACATAGCTCTAACTAACTAAAATAGGTAGAATTCGGTTCAGCACGCTCGCTTCGCTCGATTGGCTCGTGCGTTGTGGTCGCAGTTCTAACTTAACCTAAACCATTTCCGCCTTATTACAAAACAAGATTTATATTTTGACATAGCTTAAACCATGCAGCCAGTTTTTGTAATAAGAACGTAACAGTGATTGAAATACCGTTCTTTATACAAAACTGAAAACTTAGTTCGGTACTAAGTTGTCAGTTTTGTGTTTAGGAACTTTACCATAGTCGGAATAAAGTTCGAAATTCCATAATGGCTCCATGTTTTAAACCTGGGTCTGAAGATAAACCATGTTTTGTAATAAGGGGGTTTATGTTTAATTGAGCTACCCTAGTGACTATGACTAAGAACTATAAATAATCACTAAGTTTTACTTCTTTACTATTAGACTTCCATACATGAACCTAAAGTATATTCTCGTGTTCCTTCTGTATATTATTATAAAGTAAGTTTTGGTAAATGAAGTAAGCAGATATCAAGCAATACATTTTGTCAAACGTTATTTATGCTTTGCGTTGTTTTACCAATTAATATGATTATAAAAATATTAGTTTGTCAAACAATGTTTTGATGTAACGATGTTGTCTTTCAATTATTTGTCAAATGATTTATTTACAGAAAGAATAGTTTGTGAAGTGATAAGTTTATCAAGTATAAATTTACCTAACGTTATTTTTAAAATGAAAATTGGTATTTTTTTTTATTATGAAAATTTGTAATTTGTTTGTTTGTATTTTGTTTTTTTATTATGAAAATTTGTAATTATTTGTTTGTATTTTTTTTTTGTTTGTTGTGTGTTTTGTTTGTGTTTGTTTTTGTGTTTTTTGTTTTGTTAATTCTTCAAATGACAGGACACCGGAATGGTAACATCGATGATAGACTAGTTATTACTATTATTACTAGCGTGTTCAAACATTGTTAGACGAGAACATCTGCCGAAAAACTGTAATGCAGTTTGGCAGACTTTATTAAATGTGTGTTATTGTTAATACAGATGTTTAATAAATAATTGAAAAACACGCCGACATTCGCCGAAGGGGTGGGCAGAGGTGAACCTTTATCACACCCACATTTAGCCAGAAAAAAAAAGAAGTTACATGAATATTATTTTATTGTTATTTACTGAACTATTTGACCTAGGAAGTTGTCCCTTCATGTAGGGAGGGTATCTCACACACAGTCATCCTATTGAAGTTAATATTAAACATCATCGAAATAATTTCATAAAATAGAGTCACTATAACATCATGTAGAGTCCTACCACAACATGCACTCTACATTCACATCGACACAAATTCTATGAACACATAACTCTACGTTTGACTAGTTTAGTGACGTCACTTCTTGGTAGAGTCACCGACCGCGAGTCAAGGTTGCGATCGCCGAATAGAGACGACGTTAGTGTAGGTCAAATGTTAGATATAAATCTCACATTATTCTAGTGAAATTGTGACTATATTTTATTTTGGTAGAGTGACTTTTATAAAGTATTTTATAGGATTTTTTTAGGTTTAAAATGGCGGCCTCGTTGATCTAGAGATTCTAGAGGTCGCAAGCGCTACTGTTGAGCATGAAGTCCTGCGTTCGATTCCTAGGTCGGACAAAGTGTTATTGGGTTTTTCCATCTGGAATTTCTCAGTAGCATCCCGGAGTCTGTATTTGTGCCAGGTTGATGGCAATAGGCTCGCCCCCTATTACTTGGGACTTAAACATAACTGGCAAAAGGGGGGGGGGGGGGTATTATAAAACTTGTGCCTAACCCTACGGGGAATACAGGCGTGATATTATGTTTAAGTTACATTGTAAGCTCTGACTGAAGGGAATGGTAGAGTTCAAATATAAGTTATCAATATTTTAGACAACATTTAGTAATAATAACATTCTGAAGCTTCGTAAGAAAATAGTACACAGATGCATAAAACCAAACAAACCATACATTCGCACACTAGCCAGTCAATGACCGGTAGAGTCATACCTACTAAAAAATTCTAACGACAAACATTGACGTAGGTCACGCTCTATCATAGACGTAACAACTCTACCTAGAGTCAGTGACCGCTCAAGGTCACTCTAGTATTCTAGTCTAATAGAGACATTGATGTAGGTCGCGCTATAATAGTCAAAGTCAAATCGTTTATTTTAAGTAGGGCATTAAAAGACTTTAGAACGTCAAAATTTACAAAACATGTAATTATTTCTAGTTGCCTCAAAAATAGCTTCGTGTGGAGAAGAACGGGCAAGAGTCACCATTAGACCCCAACTCCAACAGAAAAATACATCCATTTGCGTGACTCTATTTTTGTTAGAATGGTAGAGTCGTTGACCAGGAGAGTCAAGGTTACGTTCTAGATATTAGATTGCCGTTAGGAATATTGTCCTAGCTATGGCTGTGTTTTATTTTTTACCTGTTTTTTAGGTCGAGTTTCAAATATAGAGCAAAATCTGAATAAATAAAAATAAAAAACAAAATCTGAATAATCTGAATAGAGAATTTTCAGGTACCTACCTGTAAATTCTCTACCAATTTACGTCATAATAATAGGGAGTGTCTTGGTATAAATCTCTCTACAAATAATTTGTTGTTTTACATCGAATAAGTAATCACTAAACACAAAAAGGTAAATTTGTTTTCTTCAAAAAAAAAATATCTTCATTTCTACATTGTCATTGATCAAGCTCTACATGCGCATACGCTTGGCGTTTACAAATTTAATGAACATTTGTTTATTGAACAAAAAGCGTGGTTTTAGTAAACACCTCTATGATGGAGTCACGTGTAAAGTCACGCGAATGTAGAGTTCATTGAATTAACAGCCAAGAGATGTACGTTTAAATAATGATTGTTGTAATAAGATATTTTAGCTTTTTGTGATTTATTTTGTGGCAGCTGATCGTCTAATGTGTTTGCCCAGAGTGAGTTTGTAAATATTTGTATCTCACATGCTTATCCCAATTTATTTAGGACCAGGGCAACTTTACCTTCCATACTTCTCTATTAGCCGTCATCTCGGTAGTCACTCCCTTTCTAGCCATATCATCTCTCACACAGTCCATCCATCGTTTCTTTGGTCTTTCCCTACTCTTATAGCCATCGACATGAATACTCAAAACGTTCTTCACGATAAATGATAAATGATTTATTTCTGTAAGTAGCAAACCTACTTGCAGAAATAAATCATATATCATTATTTCTGTAAGTAGGTTTGTACAAACACTTTTACACGTCAATCATATTAAAAAAAAAACTAGATGAGGTCGGCGTTTTGTATCCGACTACTCTGAGAAGAAACGCCGAAACAAACTCAGAGGTCACAGTCCAGACATAATCTTGGTCAGATCATGTGAAGACCATCTAGATTGGTGCCTGAAATGGTCTTTTGACGAAAGAACCACACAGATTGAGGGGACCTGTCCAGTCAGTGCACGCATTTGTCAGTAATCGTGCAGCTCAACTAAGAACTTAAGGAGCTCAACGATTCAACGAACAATACCAAAGAAAGGACATTTGGGTAGGCCGCATAAAATTACTCAAACTGCCAGACTATGATAAATTTTCACGATTTTTTTTTCATTATCTCACACATAAATGGTAAAATCTGGTTGTTTTCCCGTATAGGCTGATCTCGCATTGTTGGATTTCCGTAATATGAGATATCAGCATACTGTAAATGTATAGCTTGATATAAAAAATTAAATCATTTTATTTCAGGCATTGTACATACAATACATGCATTTCACCCATAGTGTATTCTAGTACCTACTATTAATTATTCATTAAATTAAGCCGTGCATATAAGCAAGCCGTGTGTACACAATAAAACTACGCCTGGGAATACATGTGAGATGTTGTTTTTATAAATTACAGCAAGGAAATTGCAACAGTACGTTGTATGATGTCTATCCTCATGACTCATCCAAAATAAACAAATCAATTTCAAAATGGCGCCTAAAATATTTTTTTTAAAACATAACATAAACATAAACTCACGCCTTCTTCCCATGAGGGTAGGCAGAAACTATAGAATGCAACCTGCTACTCTCCTTACATACTCCTTTTGCTTCGCCTACGTTCATACATCTGGTCATACACGCACGCCGATTGCGAGTACTACGCACCTGACCTTTCTGAAGAACATCACATAAAATAAATATATATATTTTTTTTTATGGGGGATTATATTATAATTCTGTAAAGCCATATTTGTTACGGCCGCGAATCATATTTAGATCAACATACGACCTGTTACTGACCTGCAGATTGCAAAAAACTTAAGAAAATTTGAATTTCGCGGGCTAGCTTAGCGTATCCCCCTTAAATAACTGTGAAAATCGTCACACGCAACATATAGCTGGTGTGATTTTAAAGTAGAGTTTCAGGAGTCAAATGATCATAATAGTAGCTCCCCATTGAAAGCCAAACCCCAAAAATAAAAAATAAAATAATTCTAATTCTAATTTAAGAGGTTTATTAAGAGGACCCATTAGTCACCATTTATGACACCAAAATTAAGACCCAGGGACACGACCGTCATAAAGCAATATTTTTAAAAACACACAAAACTCGAATCTTCAACTAACTATTTGAAAAATAAGTCTCTGAAAAATTAACATTTTATGTTCACAAAAAACATTAATCCTCAGGCCGTGGGCTTCAAAACAAAGGGCGTCTAGGAACGGCGCGCGGCGCGGGCGCTGAAGAGAGTGTGAGCGTTTACACATACGTGAACAATGTTATATTTGAAAATTTCTGCAGAAGCGACATTATTGTACATTTTTTTTTATTTCGCTTAATTTGTTTCTTTTGGTTTATGATTATATTTTTATTGTACTAACTTCTCCCCGGGACTTCGTTCGCGTGGAAGTCGGAAGACACTGCTATGTACTAAAATAACAGCCACATTTTTATAAAAACTTCCCTGTATACTACATTTCTAGATATATGAAGAGAGTCAGGACTGGTGACACTGGAGCAAGCGACGTACAGTTGTCCGTGTGAGAAGCAGCTCGTCTTGAGGTCGACACCCGCAGCCTTCTGTATCAATTTCCCATTGCTTGCGAAGTTTTTAGTAAATTAATAAATGAATACCTGCGTTCTTGCGTAATATACTACCTAATGGCACAACACTGATATACTGACTGATGCGTTCTTATTTCTGATTTACAGCTATCACTAAAATAACATAACAGTAGATAGTAAACACACTACCATAGTTACTGATGAAGCCAGCACCGAATAGGTATCGTAAACAATAGGTTAATTAGCAATAGGTATTATAACCAAAGATGACAGAAAAAGCCTAAACTTCATGTTGTTCCGACTTCTTTAAAAATGAGGAGGTTCTCAATTAGTCTGTATTAAAAAAAAAATAAGTTCATCGATTTTTGTTCAGTGATAGGAAGCTAAGTTAAGCTAATATTTATATGGGACCACCGCGCAAGCTTCCTCTACCAAATGAAAAAGAAGTTTCAAACAGACGAACTATAACTTCATCCTTGTTTGAAGTCGGTTAGTAAAAAATAACTTTAATTTCGGAAGTTGCGTATTTGTGTGTGTTGGAAATATGGTTTTGGAGTGTTGTCCCTGCTCACTTGGTACGTATCTGGTTTGCCACTTTGCCAAGTTGGTTTGTCTTAGTTCGTGTTTGACATTATGACATCGGGTATGCACTGTATTCACCACGCTTTATGAAGCCGAATGCCCATTTTGGCGGCAGCATCCGCAGCTTCGTTGCCTGCAACTCCACTGTGCGCCTAATCGACTGGGAGTCAGAGAAGATGGTGGTGTTAATTTGTGCCTTTATATATGCCCGTTTGTAAGCTTCCAGGATGTTCAGCCTCGAAGACAGTGCAGGTATTGTGAAGTTTCAAAACTTCGTAACGGCTTTTCCTCCCGGATCGTAACAAACGAAGGCCGCTCCGGCGGCACCATCGTCCTATTTGCTGCCGTAAAAATGTTGTGCTGCGTTTGGAATCTCATTTGGGTTGCTTCCATTTCAGCGTGTCTACTTATGCTGGTGACTGATGTAGGTAGTCTTTTTGCTGGATGTAATAGCTCACGTACGGGTGTGGGGCGTTTAGGAGGGATGTCCATTGGTAAAAGGTGACTAGTGCCTGTGAGGCGGATCTTCTTGACATGGTGGACTTCTTGGATCTTGAGGAACCCCAGGTCAAGAAAAAAATACTGTGGGGAAAGTCTGTGTGCTTTAAAAGCGCCTCAGCGAGTGATACAGTTTACATAAGCCCTGCCATCGTCACTCATGGAGAAAAGCTGGCTATCATTTGTCCACAGGACGGTATTAGTTCAATTCATTTTTCTCGCCATGTTAGGAACAAGAGTTCTCTTGTTTCTAACGTGTTATCCAACTTCCCCCAAAATCTCAACCATAACTGCATCAATGTTGTGCTTCCCACAAATCATCATCATACTGCATTACTGCAGTCTTCAGCCGTAGATTGATAAGAATACGGTGTAATTTTTAGAGTTCCGTACTCAAAAGGAAAAAACGGAACCCTTATAGGATCCCTCGTGTGTCCGTGTCTCACAGCCAAGTTGCTCCGAATCTAATGGACCGATTAAGTTGAAATTTGGTACACATATCAATTTCTGTGACCCAAACACGGACGTGTAACGTAAATAAATGAATTTTCTCTATGGGGTTCACTTTTGGGAAAACAATAAAAGATAAGTTTTGCATACTGTACCGTGTGACCAATCAACCACTTGTTATAAGGATTTCAAATATATTTTTATTTTAAGTATACTCGTAAAACAGTTCATTTCAAAGTTATTACGAAAATTTACCATTTTCGAACTGCCGAGCCTAAAAATTTGAAAAAAATACAGAGAACAGTTCATTATTTATAGATTACAGGAAAACCTATTAGAAATTTATGGTCTTAAAATAACATGGTAAATCACTTAATATTGTCCGTACAAACTTACATTTGCAGTTGGAATGTATGGGGGAACACGTTTTTCAACTACAATGTTAAGTTTGTTCTGGGGATAAATTTATCCCAACTACGGAACCCTCATTGTGCGTGGTCCGACACACACTTGGCCGGTTTTTTTTTTGTAAGTAATAGAAAGGGCTGATGGTCTGATGCTAAGCTATAACTTCTATTTTTTAACCGACTTCTAAAAAAGGAGGAGGTTCTCAATTCGGATGTTTGTAACTCCATCGCTTGCCAACCGATTTGAAAAATTCTTTTTTTTGTTGGAAAGGATATACTTCCCAAATGGTCCCATGAAAATTTTATCGAAATCGGACAAGCGGTTTTTGAAAAATCAACAAACATCTAAAAATTTTTCTACATCGTCTACATTAACGATCGTTTCGTTTACTCTGCATTGCGTTTTTTGTTCGCGCATAACTCCTTCATTTACGAACCGATTTCGAAAATTCTTTTTCGGCACTAAAAAGTGAAAAATAAAAAACTTTTTACAAAAAAAAAAAAAAAAACGACTTCCAAAAAAACACTACAAAGTGAAAAATAACTTTAATTTCGGAAGTCGGTGGCATAAAACTAAAATACAGATCCAGACACCGACTTCCAAAATTAAAGTTATTTTTCAGTTTGTAGTGTTTTTTTGGAAGTCGGTTATTTTTTTTTTGTAAAAAGTTTTTTTTACAGCTGCAATAACTCAACTTTTCGTTAAAAAAAAAAAAAAATTAGAACTATTTATTTCTTCTAACTTTTCATGGTTTTTGTAAATTAAATATAGCGCTTAATCTAAATACAATAAGATTATGTGTGCTATAAGCTTATATTATATAGTTGCTCACTTAAGTTTATGGCTGAGAACCTACACGCTGACACCCTCCATTCCATACTTCCCCACAGTAAAGTAGGCTTTTAAGGTAGGTAGGTGGGTAGGTTTTTAATTTGTTTAGGTTTTTTGTCTTCTAATTTTTTGGCAATTTTCCTTGGTAGTTCATTTAGAATGGCAGGAAAGGCGTACGTCCAGGCTCTCTTACCATATTCATTATTCATCTTTGGCAGTTTATATGTAGGCAAGTACGACGGTTACGAACAATGTTTGGTCTCTTTGTTTTCTGCAGTTTATTCATAAATACAGAGTAATCAGAGGCAACAGTCAATTTAACTTTGTCGAACACATTTATGATTTTACAATATTTAAAGAACATGTCTTAATCTGGTTTATATTTATGTTTAATTTCATAAGTTAATATTTTTTTACTGAGGGCGTGCTTGTTACTGAACTGCACTCATCATTCGGAAACAATTGACGAATTGTGGAAGCGTAGTGTTCCCTTCTGCATTGCGACGAGGTTTTGGGTTCGACTCTCGCATGTGTTTCAGTACACGCAGTCCACGAGAAATTCATGATGTTGGTCAAAAGGTTATGCTTTGAAAAAAAATCATTTTCATTGGCATTTTGACGCAATGTTAAAATCTGGTCGACAACTATGACCTTAGATTGCAAATATGCAATTTAAGTTCTCGTCGATTCAGTTGTTTTCAGAACTCTTTTATAGTCACACAGTCCACCATTGTCACGTCTGTGTCCTGCTCTGCGGCCTATCAGTATTAGTCGATTTGTCCTTCGTCTAACAAGGGCGGCAGGCCGGCAACCCGGCCTATCGATCTAATGCGCGGGCGCAATGTTTTTAACGTTTATCACTGAATGCTGCAGGAAACGCACTTTTTATATTATTATTATGCAGTTTTAATGTTTACACTATTTTATGGAGTGTAATTCTAGTCGGGTTTTTATAATTAGGTATGTATTTCACACGTACACTGATACCGAGACTGTATTAAAAATAAAAATAAAGTTATTTTGTGGGAGCATCGAACCTACGGCCCTTATTAAAATGTGACGGTTACATCCACTGCGCCTATTGAACTGTCAAATTAAATCAATCAACATTGATAAAAAAAATATATATGATTAACATCAATTATATTATATATATTTTTTTATGGTAACAAAGTAAAACGACGTGAAAATGGTAGTAATTCAAAGTCAAAGTCAAATTATTTATTTCAAATAGGCACAAGAGGCACTTTTGAACGTCAAAGTTTACAAAAAAATAGAATTGATTCCAGTTGCCGGTTTCCAAAAGGTAGTTTCGTATGGAGAAGAATGGGAAAGAAACTCCACCGTTACTCTTTTAAAAATGTTTTACAATATTTTGTTTGAGATCATTAATTATATGTGAAGACGATGCACCTAGAATAAAATTACTATACCATAATAGGTAAACCAAATTAAAAACTAAGCAATGAAAAATAACTTAATTATGAGATAGATACATGGTGCTCACATATTTACAAACATTGTAACAGTTCGTTTTCATAAAAAAAAAAAATTGTAATAAACACCGCCGTCCTCCGTTGTTTGTTGTACGAGTATTGTGTGTTGTGTATTGTGTGTTGTTGTGAAGAGGTATATTGTCTACTTATTTATTTCTATTAACGAAATCTAGAAACCCTAGGCCTCTAGGTCTTTAGGTTTTCTGGCAGCAGCTTTGCTTCTCAAGGGTTTCGATCAGTTTTACCGCGATAAGCAAAGTTTACGACCAAAATCTGGCTCTAAAACTTCTATAGACTATAATTATCACAGCCCTCAAAAATTATGAAAAAATGTAGTCACTCGCCAAATCGATAAAACCCTTTAACCATAAGCTAAATCAGTGATTATAATTTCACGAACACGCTCTATATATAGTTCTTACCGCTCTCGAGCCCACTGAGTAGTTTCAAAGGGTTTTTTAATATTTTTGAAACACCTGTGTTGCCTGGCGACCTTTATTGTCCTTTTTTGCTTGGATGCTCTTTATACACTATGGTTTAGGGTACCTTCAATATAGGAGTTAGTTCGCGATTG
Source organism: Tiliacea citrago (assembly GCA_963921375.1). Classification (NCBI taxonomy): domain Eukaryota; kingdom Metazoa; phylum Arthropoda; class Insecta; order Lepidoptera; family Noctuidae; genus Tiliacea; species Tiliacea citrago. Next base: position 24,587,213 of record OY992796.1, read on the forward strand.
TTTATTAGTGTTTTTTGTAAGTTTTGAGATTTTGGTGAGAGTGGGTGAGTGTGTAACTGGGGATGAAAGAAGTATGGGATGGAAGAGTGGTATGACAGTTTTGGGTTTTAGAAATGGGGGCGTGTTCGTAAAAACTAGTCCTGGATATAAAAATATGGCCTGCTTGATTGCGTGTATGTAGACAACTGGAAAATCACTATAAGGTTATGAAAGATTGGGAATTATTATAAGCTCCTCTTGCCTAGCTATAGAATTAACTTTAGTTGTGGTGATAGTGGTTTTTGTTATAGACATAATGATGATGGCCAAGGTTTGACTGTACTAACATAATGTTATAATAAAACGAGATACTGTTGCTAAAATTGAAATTGTCACTAAAATTGAGGTAGTATCTAAATCTAAAAAAAAACCTTTTTAGTCAAATGACTTATCATGTAAGGTAGAGGGATCTAGGAAGAGACATGATGTATACGGCTTTTTAGTGTTATTTGTTTTTTACAGAAGACGATTCTAGCAAAAGTCATATAAAAACATTACCGGAGAATCTGATTCTGCCTTGGAATCTGTCCACCTCACAAAAACTGCATAGGTAGGTATGTCGTAAAGATATTGCATATATAAATAATGCAATCTAAACGATTTTCCCTTATAGCATTAATTAATCAGTTTCTTAGAAAAATATCAAACTCATATATTGTAATGTATAGTTAGTTTATTGGTTATTTTTAGACGACCGCCTTGTCTAGTCCACGCTAATCGTCTTCTATTTAGTCTAATTTAGTGTTTGACTAGGTATAGACGGGAATCGGTACCCGATTAATTAAACTTTTAGTGTAGTAAGTGTTGATTATGTGATGAAGTTATCGGAGAAAAATAAAAAAATAAAGAAAGTAACCTGGGAACATCAGATTCGGTTTCGCGATTTTGCGATTGGTGGTTTCAATTGTAATTCAGTTTGAACGCTCGGAACTTTTGCGACCAATCACAAGATTAAAATATTCATCAATTAAACTAATAAAAAATTTCGAATACAAACGTTCCAAGTTCAAAAATCGTTCGCGCCTAAACGATGAAACACGAGCGGCGTTCGTTAACCGAACTTGGGTGTTCGGGTGCGACAGCCTCAGCTACCGGAGTGTGTACGAAAGAGATCCTTTTAGCAAAATTAGTCAGAGTTCCCGAAAAACACGGCCATCGACCCCTTCGGGCAACACCTAAGTATTTTAGTGTCTAAAAAAATTCCCGTGTTTACATAACACGCCGAATTTTTTAAATAAACTCGTCGTCGAAGGGCTCACAACGCGCACAGACAAAAATTTCGTCGGTTGCGTTCGTGTGTGTGCCCCACACACTGACAGCACATAAAAATGCCCAATCGGTACATGTCGCACCACTACAATGAAGGGACGACGTAAGTCGCATACAAGTGCATAATTCGGCCGAGATGCAAAAAAAAATATTTGGCAATGCGGCCCCTACGCGCCCGCCAGTCGCCCGCCCGCCTGGGTTAGGTTAGGTTAGATTTTTTGGCTCAAAACGCTCGTTGGCGATTTTTTGAAAAGAATTTTTGTGTCTACATCACTAGGAAAATCCGTTCTTCCTGCAACTTTATAGCGCGCCAGTACGTCGCTATTTTTTGAATAAAGAACCCGAAACGCGTTACTTCGCTCCAATTGGGATCTTATTTGAATTTGATAGTTCGTTTTTAATAGATAAATAGATTTTATTTTAGTTAATTCAACGAGCGTTTTGAACTAAAATACCGCGGGAGTCGGGCGCAGTGTTCATACGGATTTTATTTTACAGACGTCACCGATTATGACTTAATATTTTAAAAATAAAAACCAAGATTTTTCACCGTTTCGGAAAAGACTCTAGTGCCTGAAGTGTCGTGTTGTGTTTTATTTTACTGCAATTAGAATTTATATTTTTCTTTTATTGGACTTTTGTGTTTCCCGTTTTTATTTTCTGGTAAGTACTTTTATTTTTCCCTGTTTTTTATTTTAAACTTTTTGTTATTTTTTACCTCACATTTTGATTTTTCCTTACGTATTATGTTCTTGCAAAACTTTTGCAAACATGTTTTTATTTTTAACAACCACTAAATAAATTAAAGACAAAGGAATAATCAGCATCGTATTCGGCGCCACGTATCACAAAACTACAACGTTTAAGCTTATAAAAACACTAGATAACTTTGTCAAACGTATATTTTTCTAATTAATCGGGAATGATCCCTAGACAAAGTGACAAGGACACGTCGTGAGTGACGTCAGCAGTACTAGGCACTGCCGAGAAAGTCGGCCATTTTGATTCTGTGTTCTTTTTTTGAAGCCTACGAAGTGCGCGGGCGCGGGCTCGCCATGTTGCTTTATGTTCAAATTTTGAATGTAGAACTAACATTTCTTCCCTTTTTTTGAGAACTAGGTTTAATAGAGGCCGTAAAGTATTTTCGGGTGTTATTTTAGTGTTATAAAGATACTTTTATTGTGTGCATTTCCTGCCATTGAATGCAAGTTAGGCCTATTTGAAGCGGCTTGATAATATTGAAGTATTTTTGTTCGGTCATTCAAAAATTGGATTGCATATTGAAAAGATAGAATTAAATAGATTTTTTGTCGTTGTGTTACATAAAAATGTTATTTTAAATAAACTAAATTAAAAAGGTTTATTAAACTTATTTATTTAGGTAACACATTATATTGGAGAGCTTTTGAAGAGCCGGTGAGCTTTGGATATTTATGAGAATTATATATAAATACTTCCAGTTCCAGCTAAGCACAGTTTATGTTTTAATCAATGTTGTAAGTATCTCGATTAAGTATTTTTTTTCATTCTCATAAAACGAATTGGAAGGGTATCCTTATACCTAATTTACACAATAAGAAGCGCATTTATGATGAACGAATTAAACAGAAAAAATACATTGCTGAACCAGCGCGGCTTCTACAGCTAGTTATAGGCCGTAAGACTTCTGACTAACGATAAAGGAAGACTTATCTACCAACTAAATTAATTGCATTTTACACTGAAATGGACATACGTGTATACGATCTATCACTTTTACTAATTTTGGAGGAACCTATAAAGTATTCTATGAAAACGAGATCAAATATCTTCCTGGACCAACATTAAGTAGAGCGGCAGCAACTACAAGAATTGCACATCATTTTTAAAAGTAAGATAGAAACGCAAGGAAATGTTATTTTTAAATATATAAGTTAATGACCAAACAAGTCAATGGGGTAATTTTTTTGCATCATCCTTATTATACGAATGATCAAATAAAGATTTTATGGCAGCATATGTTTTAAAAACAACCTTGTTCTCTAAAACACTCATTGAATTGAAACTTAAAGAATTAATATTATTTAAAAAGCTCCTAATTCCATTATTTAATGCTTTCAGGAGGTTCCAAAATATCTCCACAATCATTCATAATCCACATACAAAAAGCAAAGTATCAAGTTCGGACTTTCTTTAAAATTTATTTACCTAATTGTTGTACAAATCAATCAGCAATCTAGATTTTATATAAAGAAAAATACCCTTAAAACGTCACCCACAAAAATAGCAAAAAAAAAAACTCTTTTTTAAAGAATTTTTGCTATTGCGGCTAAGTCAGCAAAAAAAGGCGCAGCAAGATTACCATTATACTACACGCAGACCTATCCCAAGTAGCGTGCTGGCACCCGGTTCTGTGTCTTCCGGATGCCGTCCAGTCTGGGAACAGGTTATCAAGACCATACAGACATCTTCCTTTCCAAACACGTTACAATATCTATAAAAATACTAGCAAAATATCGTTGAAAATATGGACTTCTAGTTGAATATACCATTTATTAATGGCCTTATTAAAATATAATTATATTTGATTAAAATATATTACAGCCTTATAAAGTTACCAAAAAACGTAAAAAGTAACATTATGACCAATTAGCTCAATAAACATCATTAAAATATGGACTTCTAGCTCGATAAACTTACTTACTTATTTATTGCCATAATACAAAATACATTTATTATATTTGATTAAAATTGTATGTTAATAAAAACCACAAAAACATTACTTGTTTTGTTTACTAACAAATTACTAACACGTTTTTATTTTTATTTTTGTGTTTACTACTAACAAAAATACTGACGCTATCTTTGTAAAAAAAATATGGGCGTATTGTCTGTAATAAAGATAAATTATAAATTATTATTATTACAAAGAATATGATCACCTAGCTCAATAAACCAACTATGTATTTGTCACAAACAAACTCTATATTCTAAAGATTGTGCCTTGAAATTGTGGCTTGATGCTTATATTTAATTAAACATTTTTATATTGCAGCCTACAAAACTACAAAAAAAACAAACAGTATGGTTATACTGTTTGTTTTTTTTTTGTAGTTTTTAGTGGTTACTAGTTCAATAAACGAACTATTTATGACCCATAATAAACAAATCCTATATTCTACAAGAGCCTTGAAATCCTGCTGATGCCTCAGATCCTGCGCTTGCACATATCAGAAGCCACACGAGATAGCTACCTAGTCTAAATCCGTAGTAGCTCGGCCGCCATCCTCGTGTCGTTTAACTCTTGATTTTCAAATGACATTCGCCTGTTTTGCTTGCCTAAAAACTATTCAGTTACGTATATGTATCATTGTGTGTGTTTGTTAGTTTATGTGTGGGTGGGAATGTGAATGTGTGGTTAGTCTATTAGGTATGTTGAGCCTATGGCAGGAACATCCAGTCTTTGCAAAGTCAATCAAAAATGTGTTTTGTTAGAAATGTAGGTAAAATGTTGTGGGAATTGACAAAATTTACTGTATGAATATACTTAATTGGCATCAATATTAATGTTACTAGTTTAGCGCAAAACTATGACAAAAATGACAGTATGCTTTCTAATAAATAAATAATTTTACTTCCTCAGAAAAAGACGCGCCTGGTGTACTAGAAAAGATGTACCTAACTCAGTAGGTAGTTATGCAAATCCTACTTCAAGTCCTGATCATACCATTTTGTTATTAACAGCGTTAATATTAAAAAAAGGATGACTTTGTATCCAAAAAGTATCCTAAAAAGGGTAAATTGCACCCAAATCAGTAGAGCGGTTTCGCAGCGCATAAACGCAGACATGTTATAGTATAAATTACAGTCTATTTATATATTTACAACTTGTTGTTGGTAGCACAATATACGGACAAAACAAAATGTTTTGAAAACAACCATTTGTATTCGCTGGTTTATGACTACATATTTCCTTTTCATCTGCAGTTTTGGTAATCTTTTCTATGTATCCGACTTATTTCTAAAAGCTTTTAAAAACTAGATATTTCTCTAAAGACTTAGTAAAAGTAACTAGATTTCTAGTAGCTTTTGCTATAAAGCATTTGTAAAATTTACCTAATCATCACTCTTAGCAAACGGAGCACCGACCCGCACTAGGCTCGCGTAGTGGTTTACGGCCCACTTCCTCTCACAGAGAAAAGGCGTGTATCTCCAGCAGTGGGAACGTTGGGCACACGGGCTGGTGATCAAAGAGGGGAGACAGAAGTATGTTGTCCATCTAGACGTTGGTTTTACGACGTGGGAGTTGACCCAGTGGTCAGATAGGCAGTCGTTCTATGTAAAATACTGGTATTCTGCTCTCAGTTGGACTAGAAGTCGACGCCAACTTAGTTGGAAAAAGGCTAGGCAGCTTGTGAGTTGACAACACCCAGGATACGAGATATAAGACAGGGAAATTGTTACAACCACCGCTCAAATGATAATCAGATTGGTGATCGCTGTTCCTACTAACAGGAAGAAGGACATAGATAATACTTTACTAAAATAAAATACTTTTTTTCACCCGGGAAAAAGGGCATATTCTAAATCTATGAACAGGTTACTGAATGAAGCCTATAAGTATTGACTTGATACATCCGCAAGGTTTTTAAAGACAGCTACATCTTAAACCGAAATAAGTTATAAAACGTAAACATAAAGCATAAAGGACCAACATCCTAACATATTATTCAATGCCCTTCATATAAAATCTTAAAGGCTTAAAGCTGGCTATTCACCCACGATTAGTCGCACGATGCATTTGTAAATGAAAGTCTAGACGTAAAATATCTGTTGTTGGTTATATTGGCTTTACAGTCCATGCGCTGCTTAAAAGACAGTTGATTAATATGAACATAATGGGAATACCGAATAGTAGTACCTCATTCGTTTGGCCTGAAGTAGATTTTTCACTGAAGCCACTCAATTTTTAGATGATTTAATAAACGTTCATTCTTTTCCATTATAATAACTCAATTTCAAAGAACACTAGCGGATTTAACTATGCGGAGAATACGATAAAATAATCGCACAAACTATTATTATCCGCACAATCCATGTTGGCTTTAAGTAAAGAGAAAATAAACCAACAAATAATGTAGGAAACAAAAGCCAGCCATAAAAGGAGACCCGAGAGTCTACTTGTTGAATACCACCAATTTAAAACGACCTTAGTTATCATATAAAAGGCAAGACAACATGTGTCAGAATACACTGGCAAAAAAACGTAAGTACTGTTTTCCATCTATGACACACATACTTGTAAGGTATCGAGTTAACTTGACCTTGGTTGAGGAACAAATTACAAGGTAACATGTCTCAAGTTGTATTGGTTGTGTTACTTTTGCAGGTACAGTGTAGTGTCAATGACAGTTTGTATTGCCAGTTTATTCTGAGTTTCTATGTTTTAGAAAATGTGCGGTGGTAGAGGTCAAGGTAAATTGGGTTGTTGATTTTGTGTCAACGATTTTCCAACTATGTTAACACAGTGTTAAACTAACTTATTGTGAGCTTAAGTAGCTAAAAGACATAATATGGCAGTTGTGTCAGGATAAACTAGATATATCCAGTTTGTTGGTGTAGTTTTCTATCTAATACTGTATTTAGAATGAACCAATTTATTATGACCTCTTCTATGTAATAAAAAGCTATTTTATAAAGCTCAAGGTATATTGGTTTTACATAACGAGCCCTACTTGAATTTTCTATCTACGACACAATGTAATTTAATGTTTACGAGATATAGAGTATATATATACATTCGAACACTGTCATCTTTGGTTTGGTGATGTGTGAAAGAGATGGCATAATATAAATAAAGAGATAAGTTGTCAAGAAATGAGTTTACATTGACAAATTAAGTGCTTAAATATTTTATAGAAAAAAAAACACCTTAACAGAAGATTTTTTTTTTTAAATAGATAATTTAATACACAATTATATATGATTTAAGTATTTTTGTTCATCCTAGACTTCGCACCTGAGACATTGAGTCGGAGTATAACTGTAGAGAACCAAACGGCCAAGAAGAGAATGAAGAGAAGAGCGAGAGAGGTTTCTTAAAAACCAAATTATCACAAAGAGTTTAAAAACCAGGATAAAACTTAGGTAATCACTGACTTGCATCAATTCCTAGAAAAGGTCTAGCCCGTGACCTTACATTATCTGATGTCTGGTTGCAAATTACAAGAAAACTATTCAATCTATTGTGCTAAATTCGCATCATGTCTGTCAGACTTCGGTTAAACTCGTACACCCGAAGATTCCCGAAGGTGCTCGGCGATCATCGCGGCACCGAACATTGCCGAAGACAATTAATTTGTTTTAGAGTTTACACGACTCATTTTTAGTTTAATTATTTTTATATGTAAGTTGCTGTCAGTCAGTCGTAACTTGAAACTTGAACCTACTTTTTGAGTTATAATAAACACAGAAATAGTCGAATACTGCGTAATGTTATGTTTGATTTTATTTTATAGGTTTTTAGGAAATACAACTAACTCTCTTCGTAGAATCCTATTGAATGACTATTACATGAAATTGGATATTCTTTAGCTTTAAACGCATTAAAATGCAAAGAACACACAGACAGACACGAAAAGCAGTTTTAATTTATCAAAAGATATAGATAGCCCTATGCTCTGCAGTGATATAGATATTGAAATAAAGTATCATCAACATCAACATCAGCTTTAAACGGGAGTGATATGAAGATTCGAATGACGTTATTTCGAAAAAATTAAGAGTGGTACGCCAGTTCGAAAACACATTAAGTCGAAAACCGCTATACCGAATGACGTTGTCGCGAACACGCTGATTCGAAAAACCGTTTGAATGGTACGCTAGTACGAAAGTCTTCGTATCGAAATCCATTGTTGCGAATAGCATATTCCAATCTGAAGGGGAGCGAACTCGCGACCCCGATAAAGCCTTTTTTTTTTTGGATGGGAAGTTATCAAATAACTTCTCCCGCTCTGGGCGGAGCGGGAGGGCATGTCAGACTTTTAGTGACTAAAGCCCACCCATGTTCCTTCATGTGCCTGTGTGCCAGGGCCACGATATCCCTTTCGGACAAACTCGTAACCCTGGCAGGCATTGGTCCTAATGGACCCCGTCAATTCGTGCTGACGACCATTTGAGGCGCGCGTGGAACACAACGCGCCGTCGACCCGGCCCTGGTCCTTATCAAACAGCTACCAATCGCTCACCCGCACTCCGCAGGCCCGCACCTACGGTGGCCGGAAATCGGCTTGCGACTCCCGACGCCCAGGGCGTCTACTGCGGTGACTAGGGACGTGAGGGCGCGAACCCTGCCTATCCCTCACGCGCTCCACGTCCTCCTTCGCGAGCATTACTGCTTCGCAGAAGGAGGTGACGGTCTCCCCCCATGCACTCTCGCTCCGAACCATGGCCTGAACCAGGGCCGGACGCGAGAGATCGCCGCCGCCGATTGCCTCCGTGAGGGCACGGCGGTGCTCCGCCCAAGCCCGGTAGACCTCCATCGTATGCTCCACCGTGTACTCCGGGCGATCCACACAGTGGTGACACCCGGGCGTTTCCTCCCGCTTTATCCTGAACAGGAACCCCCCGAAACATCCTTGTTCGGTGAGGACCTGCGTCAGGCGGAAGGTGAGGACGCCGTGGCGCCTCTCTAGCCACTCCTCAAACACTTATCGCCACAATAATGGCGTGCCCAACCCCGATAAAGCCCTATCTTTGTATCGGGTTTGGGAAACAAGAGCAAATATGAGAGTATTATTTTAAGTTAACTTTTTAATTTCCAGTAAGTATAGTAATCAACAAAGAAGTCAACAAATCAAAATTATAGGTGGTATACTCATTACCAAAAGTAACAACACTGTCATATTGATGACAAAATGGTAGATTGAATCAGCTCAATATAGTTTTCTGTTGTAGTTCTTGGTAATCACTGGGTCGCGAAATCGATCCCTAGACAAATTCAGATTGGAATATGCTATTCGCAACAGTGTATTTCAATGCCAAGACTTTCGTACTAGCGTACCATTCAAGCAGTTTTTCGAATCAGCGTGTTCGCGACAACGTCATTCGGTATAGCGGTTTTCAACTTAAAGTGTTTTCGAACTGGCGTACCATTCTTAATATTTTTCGAAATAGCGTGCGTCGCAATAACGTCATCCGAATCTTCATATCACTCCCGTTTTAAACACCTTTAACTGGACACTTTTTACAAAAAAAAACTGACTTCCAAAAAACACTTAAGTGAAAAATAACTTTAATTTTGGTATTTTAGTTTTTGCTACTGACTTCCGAAATTAAAGTTATTTTCCACTTTGGAGGTTTTTGAAAGTCGGTTGAACTTTTTTGATATAGAACCTATCCCACACATTGGTGTGGGATAGGTTACGAATTGTCGTATACCACTACTTGCTATGTAACAACAGTGACAGGGAGTATTGTAACATCATCAACGCACACCAAGTTGATTAAATACGTATCATCGAAGCTGACTCCAGAACTACCTAAGCCCACCTACCCTTTCAAACAAAAAAATATTTTTTCAAATCGGTCCAGTCGTCTTTGAGTAAACGGGGAACATACATAAAAAAAGTAAAAAGCTTCCGACGAACTGAGACCCTCTTTTTTGAAGTTGGTTAAAAATGCTACTACAACTTACGAAGTTCTAATCCAATATTATTCCGAACAGAGAAAAATCCGACTATTTGTCGGTTCACACACGGTTCACATACAGAATTTACTGCGGGCCGGACCGCCCCACGCGACGCGCGACGCCCGGTAACTCCGTAAACAAGGCTTTAGTCTTTGAGCGTTCTAGTGGCACTTGACCGCGAAACCGGCGGAATACCATATCCTGAGGCTAAAAGCTTTCTTCCATCACCTGATGTAGGTAGCACGTTAGTATGCGAACCACAAACGCCTTAAAGTTGACGTTGCGATGCGAATCCAGCAGCTGCACTCTCGGCGCGTACTTCAGCCTTTGGCGCACGTACTTCACGATGTCTTCCGCGTCTGTGGTGTAGTGGAGACGGGAAATAACCAGAGTTTTCGGCTTCGCAGCCCACAGTTTTTCGTTTGGTTCCGTAGGAGCCTAGACACAGCGGCAAGCGGCAAATGTGGTTAGACTTTCATTGGTACAATTCTTTGTTACATGCAACACTGACTGCAAAAAATAAAAAAAATAATAATCTTTATTTCTCCAAAAAATTTTTTTTTTTAAATATTTATTTAGATCTAAAAATATGCCTTAAGCTATAGTGTTCCAAAGTGAAAAACCCTGACTTCTAAACTAGGTGTATGTACCTGTATCTTAGAAGCCAGTGTCCTTTCAAAGTGATGAGCATATAGAAAATTGGACACACATTAAATACAAAAATCCATTAGGGCAAGTTAAAGAGAAACAAAAGAAAAGAAAACGTAAAAAAAATAAAAAATAAGAAAATGTTGTGAATGTTTCTAATGTATTTGTCTGGAGTTATGTGTGTGTGCGTGTTTGAGGGTGTGTGTATGTTTGTGAAAGAGTGTGTGTGACTGTGAGTGTAAGTATGAGTGAAAGTGCGAAGTGCGAACGTATGCGAGAGTATGATTTATAGATCATAACATAACCCATACAGAAACCCTAACTATATATTTATATTTCCAAAATTACCCAACAGAAGATCCTCAGTGTTGCGATAAGTTAGTTTTAAAAGATATTCCTGTAACTTAGATTTGACTTGATATTTAGTATCGGGATAAATTTTCAGTAACTTGTTAAGCTGGTTATAAAGTTTCGTGCTGGGGACATAATAGTGCCTCTTGGCAAACGAAGTTTTACACGAATCTTGGGACAAAACCGTGTGCTTAATTCTGCCTGTTGGTTCCGAGGACGGACGAGTAGGGCGCTTACGGAGCATTGACTGAAGGATATACAGCTGCCTGACAGTTAACACTTTAGATTCTGCATATAGCTGTACTGTGGAGTATCTCAGCGGCTGAGAGAGCATAACCTTCAGAACCGCTCTTTGTGCACGTTCTAGTCAGATAAAATGGTTCTCAGTAGCTCCACCCCAGATTGGAATACAATAAGCCAAGATCGATTGGCACAAAGCAAAATAAACTACCCTCAAAGTATCCCTGTCAGCGGACTTGCGTAATTTTTTAAAAACGTAAATCAGCTTGCGAGTTCTACCAGAGAGTGTGTCTAGGTGTTTATGCCAATTGAGATGTTGGTCGATATGTACGCCTAGGTATTTGACGGTAGTGGACTTGGAAATGGCTAGGCAGTCACAAATGGTGGAAGGCGTACATATGTGAGCCTTAAGAGTAAGGGCAGGTGATGGGCATAAATTAGACCTGATAGAAAATGGCATATAGACCGTTTTACTGACGTTTAGAGTGAGTAGGTTGTTACTCAACCATTCCATTACACGTGCAAGCGCTTTCCCAGCACTCTGATAGCACTGGGCCCAGTCTACTCCATCTATAAGCAGGGAAGTATCATCGGCGTATGTAATGATTTTACAGTTTTGAATGGGCAGTTTACAGAGATCATTTATATAGATAAGGAATAGAGTGGGACCCAATATGCTACCCTGAGGCACACCATATGCAATGGGAAGCTCTTGACTCACATTTTCCCAATTTTAACAACCTGAGTGCGATTCATCAGGTAGTCCTTAAAGATATCCAGCACCAAGCCACGAATTCCAATGCCCTCCATCCTGCTCAGTAAGGCCGGCGCGGAAATAGTATCAAAGGCCTTAGACAAATCAAGAAAGATACCAAGACACTTTCGCTTGTTGTCAATAGTCCTGACTGCGTACTCAGAGAGAGCCATTACTGCATCTTCAGAACTCATTCCCTTCCGGAAACCAAATTGGTTGGAGGCTAAAAAATTATTAACATTGAGGAAACTGACGAGACTCTTGTTTAAAATGCGTCCCAAGATCTTTGACATGGCAGAAAGAACCGATAAAGGTCTGTAGTTGTTAACGTCGTCTCTGCGACCAGCCTTATGAACCGGGTGAACTACAGCCTTTTTAAAACCCACGGGGAAGTGAATGAAAATAACCTTTGATAACATCAGCATATCGTGAGGGAACCTGGACTTATATTACAAGTCTGTAATCACCAACCCGTCGTGAGCAAGCGTGATGATTAATGCTCGTGCCTTCTGTGTATGAGAACAGGCCTTTGCCCAGCTGTGGGACAGTAATGGCTGGTATTACTTTTAACCTTTTGATAAAATTCAAAAGATCGATGAAGGTAGGAAGAATTCTACTAGATCCTTATCTATATCCAAAGAAATACTTTGCGTGTGGAGAACGAATGACCTTTTGAAAAATAAAAGTTTATTAAAATACACCAATGACTAACAAAGAAAATGTTTTTTGCTAAGGTCTTGGACTTACCAGTCTGAAATCCCAATCACACAATGAGCTATCGTAGTAACTGTACCTATGAAAACAATCACATCACACTAATATTATAATGGCGAAGGTTTGTGAGTGTGTGTGTGTGTGTGTGTGTATGTTTGTTACTTCTTCACGCTTAAACGGCTGGACCAATTTTGATAAAATTTTGTATGGAGGTAGCTGTCACCCTGGATTAAGACATAGGCTACTTTTTATCCCGAAATTCCCACGGGATCGAGACTTACGCGGTGAAACCGCGGGGCGCAGCTAGTTCCCAATAAATTGGAACTTCACTATAGATTAAACTGTTAATTAATTTAACTTTAACTGGTTAATCAGTCACATCGAAATAACACACAGGGACTCGTGAAGTTAAGTTACGGGGGTCGGCTATTCAAAGAGCCATTTGGGATGGTTCATGAGGAAGACCGGTTCGGGCCATCACGCATCGTGTTGAAAGGATCAGACTTTGTGTTACCAAGTGCTAGGTGTCCTATCCTGCCCTCTATGCCTCAAAAACTGCAGCCATAGCGACCTCAGCACTGCCACCTGCCGTAGAAGTGGCGAAGTTTTAGGTCAAAAAATTTTATACACTGTCGTGCGAGAAAGAAAAATACCGGTGAGAACCTTGTGGTTTTGTGACATACAAGTGATTTTTAACCTTAAAATGATAAAGCAATCAAGCAATTGCTATACTTATATCAATATATTGTGTCTGTGTCTTCCCGTGGGTGTCGTAAATGGCGACTGAGGGACTTACTAGAGAATGAGCAGCAGCGTTCTCTATGTATTTTAACACCATACTGCGATCGCCAACCCGCCTGCCAAGCGTGGCAATTATGGCAAACCCCCTTTTGGGGGAGGCCTATGTCCAGCTGTGGACGTCTTTTGGCTGAAATGATGAATGAATGATATCAAGATCCCTAATCCCATTGTGTAATGTGTAAGATTTCATTAATTTATTTAAAATTTCGCAAATAACACCCTAACAGCTATAGTGCACCAATGCGATATTACTTACTACTACAAAGGTACAATAAAACAAATATTATACCTACTTATATTATCTTAAAAAAAAAAAAAAACAATAAATGGACCTCTAAAAGTTTTCAATGCACTTCAGTGCTACTTCGAGATAATCGGTTATGTGTAAGAAGACTTTTGCTCTCTAGTGGGATGATTACAGGCTTCCGTTATGTTTAGGGTTCCGTACCCAAAGGGTAAAACGGGAACCCTATTACTAAGGCTCCGCCGTCTGTCTGTCCGTCTGTCACCAGGCTGTATCTCATGAACCCTGACAGTTAGGCAGTTGAAATTTTCACAAATGATGTATTTCTGTTGCCGCTATAACAAAAAATACAAAAAAACAGAATAAAATAAATATTTAAGGGGGTCCCATACAACAAACGTGATTTTTTTGCTCGTTTTTGCACGATATTGATAACGGCAACCGTTAAGACGCTTGAAATATTCATAGTTTTTATTTGAATAAGATGAAGATAAGAATAATAATAAGAAAGTCATGTTGCGCCAACCCCAAATAAATCGGGATAAATCAGGAGAATGTTGATGATATTAGCATTTTACAGTTTCGCAAAATGCAGAAAAACCCCCGTATAAATTTAGGATCACCATGAAATACAATTCATTACCACACAATAGCATATAACGTGACTATTTGATGACGTAATCAATTATAATTGGTCAGTTTTTATTGCTAATTTATTCCACATAACATTGTCATGAAAATTAATTAATACTCATGTGAAGGTTATTCGATAAACAACTTGGATGTGAATGTACAAATAATTTTATGAGTTTCCCTTCATAATGATGTTAGAAGAATTGTGTTAAATTAAAAAAAAAAGAAAAAGTAACTGACTTATTTTCCCGAAAGGGTTTTGTAAAGGTAGGGTGCTACGAAGATATTATTATGTTATTATTGGTTAATATTTGTGAACTAAAAAAAAAATGTTTTGAAAGTATTTCTAAACCCGTTTTCTTTCTTTTTTAAAAAAAGCTATTTAATTAAGTACTCTTTAGGAAAAACTAGTTTGGAGAAGAATTCTCATTTTTAAGAATTAAAGGCCATTTTCAACATCATCAATATTATATTCAAACAATAAACTAGCCCGAAAAAAATAAATGAAACCCGAAACTTAATCCACCATGCACTATTTAAGTTTCAAAATATTTAAATGTTTTACAACTACAATATAAAAAAAAAATGGATCTAAGAAAAGACTTAACGTAGAGGTTTCCGTAATCAAACACGAACTTCAGGGCCGCCCGGTGTGTGGTGCGTGTGCGCACCTTGAATTGCATAGTTACTTACTTTATTTTTGTTTGGTGCATTCGTAGCTCCGTGGCGAGATAGACGGGGGGTTGAGGAAATAATTGCACTTTAGTAGTGGCGCCTTATCTTGGTAAGTTGTTTTTTTTCAATACGATATTTACTGGAATGGATAGAAAGTATGCCACCCTTGCGTCACTCATGGGCATTATAAATTGCAGCTATGGCATACAAAAGGCCTTCAAAAGATGGGCAGTAGTGTCTTCCTGTCTGGTAATAATATGAATAACAACAACTTGCGTGGAGAGTGTACAATTTCCACTTTAAAACAAAAAAAAAAAAAAAAGCAAAGCATTTATTTCTATTAAACCATTTACAGGCACTTTTGAATTGCCAAGAAGTCGGTCGGTGAGAAATATGAAGCTAGTTGGGCAACTAGCTAAACACTTTGGAATGGGCATTCCAAAGTGTTTAGGTTCCTATGGAGAAGAACGGGCAAGAAACTCCACGCTTTTAAATTAAAATATTGATACAAAGTATTGGTTACATCATTCATATTGAAATTGAACGAAACAAAACGTCAGAACCGTCCGCGATAAAAAGATAAATGAAAAAAAAATCAAAACTAAAATAATAATAAAAAAACCGCGGCAGCTAAGATACCTAAGGCCTCTTCTTCTCCTAATGTCTACTTTTATATCTGCAATTCTTATGGTGTATATAATATAGAGTATTCTATTCTATTCTTAGACCTAAGAAAAATCTTCCATTATAATTTGTTATCAACAACTGTTAACAGTTGATTATCCTACTTATTTATATATCATCTTATAAAACAGCTAATTTTTAAGACGAAATACTGAATCATTGATTAATATGTATTATTATTACTAATGATATCGTTCTCAAATGTCTCTTTAAATACGGCAAAGATGCTAAAAGATCTCAGCAGATCGCGTGATCAATAACAAGGATAAACATACATACATTAACAAAGCTACAACAAAAGAAAGACATCTGCACCAAGGCTGTCTCGGTGAGTAACCACCGGCTGCGTGCGCGCAGCTTTGGTAACACTCGTGCAGATTTGACACTTACAGTTCTAGTTATACTCTAAAACTAAATAAATAATGTACAAAAATAATTAAAGACGAAGTAGAGAGATTTTTCTATCTAAGAAGCTTTATAGAAATTAAATCAATACAAAACCAAAAATATCGAGAATTGCTCAATTGTTAGCAAAAATTGTTTTTCTAGGAATTTTTGCAGTTCTGAATTACAATTTATATAGATATTATACTTGTATTTAGGAGCGTAGCAGGTGGCGTTCTATAGTTTCTGCCTACCCCCATGGGAAGAAGGCGTGAGTTTATGTATGTGTGTGTGTATACTTGTATTTCTTTACTATTTTTTACTTAGACGACGAAAGCAACAATTCAATTATTCTTAGTGAAAATGTGTAATGAATATAAAATTAACATGACACATGAAAAATAAAGAAGTAAAACAAAAGCGTAGTACCTATTATATTAACTGTGCTAAAAGATAACGTAAGAATTTCCCTCCATAGTAAAACCTAGTCCCCTGCCCACCTCACAAACGCAGTCGTAGTCAACATTTGTAACAAAAGCAACGCATCGCATCAAGGCTGTCCGTGTGAGTAAGCCGGCTGCCCCTGCGCAGCTTTTCCTTATCGCTTTGTACTCGCAATTTTTACTTAGACTAGGGTTTTATCTGAAGATTTAAATGTGTGATGTCTCTTATCTGTGGGAGGATTTGTATGTACAAGTGAGGTTGTGATAAGAAGATGATTTTTATAGATAAAAGAGGTTTCTAAAGATTTTCTTTCTTGTAAACGTTAAAGTGCACTTACAGTTTACATATATAAGTGCATAGTAACTGTTAACAGTGTCGAACTGTTTATAGCCTCTATTAAAAACACTTTCAACTCAAGCTGTTATAATAGACTTAATTTCACTCGATAATTTCAACAAAAAAAAAAAACTTTCTCATTATAATATAATGCACTTAACTTTTCCTTAGACCTACAAAACAGTTTTTTTTTGCTAAGCGTACCAAGATACACGGTAAAATTTAGGTATTGATAAGTTATAACAAAAAAACATTAAATTTCTCAACGCCTCTCATCAGTTATTAAGCTATTATCTGGCCTTCCGTGGTTGAAACGCACTTAATGCGCCTATAAATAACGCGCAAGGATACCCCCCTCGAGGGGTAAGCGCATCAGACGAGGCGCGGGAGGGGGGGATTCGAAAGTTGCACAGACATATCACCTTGACCCTGATATGCGCGCTAGGGCTTGCCTTCTGGCTTTGCCTGTTTTTTTGAGACAGTAATGTTGTAATGTTGATTTTTTAATGAATGAATATGTCAATATTGTAAGCTGCATGGTAGTTTAAAAGTGTAAAAATATTATGAATTTTTGACTTAAATAAAAACCGTAGAGGAATAAATAAAGAGCTTAAGAGTTGTTATGGATAATTATAATCGTTTTTTAAATAAACCACCCTAATTGACAATTAACAATTTTGACGCCTTACTAGAATTTTGGACTTACTAGAATGGGCAGCAGCGTTATCTATTCATTTTAACACCATACTGCGATCGCTAACCCGCCTGCCAAGCGCGGCGACTATGGCAACCCCCGACCTTTTGGGGAGGCCTATATCCAGCAGTGGACGTCTTTCGGCTGAAATGATGATGATGAATCTTTACGCCTGTTTTCATAGTCACCACAAAACCAGCTAAATAATACTAAGTAACAGCACTGCTAATTTCTCTATGTACCTAAAGTAAGCGTAAAAGCCTTCACCGTGCTGTAAACACAGTTGAGAGGTGTCGTGGGATACCCCGTCGGAAGGAAGTTCCTTTTGCTTTAACACACTTGTCGAATGAGAGCTAGACCGAAAAAAGTGTTAAACTTTGACTATCACGACACTTTTCATAACGTGCGAGAAAGATGGCACCATCATACCAAACAAAAAAGCCTTTTGCTTCTGTGGTTAACGTAAACTAAAACCGCACACATAATACCAGTAATTACTATCAATTAGCAAACCACACATCGCCCTTGCCAATCAAGAGTGACGTCATCGACTACCCTCCAACCCTTGATGACGTCATCACTGAGGAACGTCACCCCTGAGTTAGGGGAAACTAGTTTATGGAGGAAATGGAAAAGGAATTCAGTTTAGTTCCGTGGTTTGTAAGTTGTTTACTTGAAAATGTTGTTTATGGTTGGATTTTGGGGTTGAAAGGAAGTTACAAAAAAATAAACGAATAAGTAAGTGGTAACTTAAAACAATATTGAAATAACTCGAGAGTAACTAACAAAACAAAAATAAATAAAGAAAATTCAGTAATGTTTGTAACGCCTCGCAGAAATCATAATTACACTAATATATAGGATATACGTGTAATATTATAAATGCGAAAATGAGTTTGTTTGTTATACTTTTACGCTAAAACGACTGAACAGATTTGGATGAAATTTAGCACATGGGTAGACCATGACCTGGATTAGGATATAGGATACTTTTTATCCTGATATTCCCACGGGATCGTGACTTATGCGGGTGAAACCGCGGGGCGCATCTAGTAGGCTATATTTGCTCTCGTGATAGGTTGCTTTTTACTTCCCTCGACGAGCTAAAGCCTGCTTGAAGCTTGGAAAGTCAGGCTAATAGGATACTACCCAAGGACAGTGGACGTACGAGTACTAAGAAAGCCACCCTTATTGCTAACACATAATGACACGGTCAATGACAAGTTGATACCATTGATGTGCGTTTGACTGTGCTTAATTATAATCACTAGTGGCCTTTAAGAGCATTATAAAAACACCAGTCAAGTGAGTGTCGGACCACGTACAATAAAGGGTTCCGTAGTTCGGATGAGTTTATCACAAGAACAAAATTAACATTGTAGTTGAAAGACATGTTCCCTCATACGTACTAACTGCAAATGTAAGTTTGTACGCCCCATTTTGAGTGGTTTTCCATGTTGTTATTTTAAAGAATTCATAAAGGTTTTCCTGTGGTCTGTAAAGAACTACTTTCTGTATATTTTACAAAATTTTAGGCTCAGTAGTTTCGTAGATAAGGGAAATGGTCAATTTTTCATCGATTTTCTTAAATAACTTTAAAAATTGTTATTTTAAAATTAATAAAAAATATTTTACATAAATATTTTTTTAAATTCGCGCCCCCCAAAAGTGATCCTTATATTCAAAATTCTTTTATTTACGTTACACATCCGTGTTTGGGTCACAGAAATTCATATGTGTACCAAATTTCAACTTAATCGGTCCAGTAGATTCGGAGCAAATTGGCTGTGACAGACGGACAGACAGACACACGAGTAATCCTAGAAGGGTTCTGTTTTTTCCTTTCGAGGTACGGAACTCTAAAAACAATAAATGCTCAAACAAAACTGTCATAACCAAACCAACCAATGACGTCACTAAACCCTAATACCAACGTCGTCATTAAGCTTTTATATAAGTTTAAATAAAAACCTTCTAAATCTACTCCAAAGCACATGCTGTCACACGTGTAGTACCTAACGTCACTATGTGCCGCTAGATCTAAGGCCACGTGTCTGCCTACGTAGAGCGACATGTGTCGCGCGGCGTGGGACATGTGTCGCCGTGCGTGGCTCAAGTATGCTCGTGCTTACGTCATAAGTTACGCACGGACGGTAGGACGGGTCCTGTGAGTGGGGAGTTGGGACACTGTTTGGCTGATTATTTGAACTTTGACGCAAATAACTTTACACTTACATGCTGTTTTTTTTTTTTTATGTCTGATAGTATATTAAAAAAATACGGTAAAATACGGTCGTGCTCCGAAATTAGTAAAAGTTTATTAATATCGATCGCAATAATTGATTCCTATATTCACTTGTAGTCGAATTCAATTTTATTGAAGGCATGCAATTATTTTTTATAACGTGCGGGCGCCCAACAAATACATAAACTTAACATTCTAATTCTACGCTACGCACCGTCCGACCCTCGTAGCCTAGATCGTAGACACGCTACGGCGTAGCATAAGTCTACAGTTTTCGTAGCATAGACCGCGTCTACGGAGCTACGCAACCCATTCATAGTGCTACCCTATTTCAAAAATACGAATAAAATATTTGTGTGGGTGTATTTTTCAATATTGTAATACAATTTGTACGTCAGTGTTTAAAAATAGTCAGTTTACGCAACACGGATTAAAATGGTAAACGAATGGCTTTTCAGTTTTATATCGGTATTTATTTTTGATCGTCCACAGACTGTGTAGGAGAGATTGATTTGGTTTTTGAATTGTAATTCCGTACTGTTTTTGGAGTGGGAGTCTAAATTCTATCATATAATATGTTGTTTGATCAATTTGTTAAAGCAGTATTTGAACCGAAAGTTATTTTAGGTTAGACCAATATTTATTATAGCTCCTAGCTATGAGGAAGCTTCTTCAACAAATCTACGGTAAAAATAATATTGATCAACGTATAAAATTTAAAAAAATAATCTATTATTGTTTCTTTGCCAAAATGATCGTCTGACAAAACACGTCGAATTGACGTAATGTAGAATAATTTAGAAAGTATCGCCTCTGCCCAGTACCCGTCGGTACCGGTGACATTGCTAAACAACTGATGATGTTACTTGATGCATCGCAATAAGTCAAGTTATGCAAGTATCGAAAACTACGTATGACAGTGAACTAGCGATGCGGCCCTGCTTCACACGCTGCTTACGAGTACACAAAATATCTAGATGATTTCTTAATATATGTAAGTTTAATATTAATATATTAAATACGAAAACTTTCCGGAAAAAAAAAACAAAATGATGGTGAAAATCCGTTTCGTAGTTTAGTCACGCATAAATAAATAAATAATAAATAAAAATCTTTATTTATACAAAAACATGAATAAAAAAAACATAGATAGATACCAAAAGCAAACATACATATTATATGATGTAAGTAGAAAATTAAAATTTGTGACTAGTTTTTAACCTTGTACCCATTGTATAATCCCTAATTTTAAGTAACCTCACAGCTGAACACAGTCTCTTAAGATACAAGTTATCCTAGTTTGAGAGGCAGAACTCACAATATCTATAAACAGAATTATGCAGCGTAGTTAGCATCGTGTTAATCAGTACTAATGTATGTTTCTTTGTGACAATAAACTATTATTATTATTAACCTTTCGTATGTAATTATAGAAACAATTATTATTTATTCATTCAGTAGTACACTTACATTTTTATAAATATATCTAAGTTGGCGCAAACATAAACTAATTATAGTTTCACCGTGCACCAAAATGATCGACCACGTAATGTGAGCCATTTTTTTGAAAAAGCCATTTTGTCTCATGTAGATCTGCATTCTGGCCATACGAAGTGTTAAGGGACTGCGAGTTAGAAAACTTGTAATTTTCACGCCAAATAGAATTGCAGCCTGAAAACCCCTGTAGATCTTGGTTTTGATCCAATAATGATCAGTAATGAGCACGTTTATTCATTGCTATTTGGCTCGACTACAAAGTGGAGGTTTGATTGTCAGCAAGTTGCACAATTAAATTCATTAGACACTGAACAAAAGAAAATAACAAACCCATCAAAAACCGTATTAACTACATCCCTTTTTAGACTTATGAACTCAATTTTATGAAAATGCACCATGATAAGAGTACACACTAAAAGATTTAAGAATGGGTCTTAAATGAGAAACGAATACGTTACATTTGTTTAAAAAAAGTCAAACCATTTATTTCAAATAGGCACTTAGGAGGCACTTTTGAACGTCAAAATTTACAAAAAAATAGAAGTGATGCTTTGTTTGTAATAAGTTATAAACAATAAAAGAGCAATGGAGGCCACCAGCGGTAACGGCCCGACTGACGAGATTGTACGTCGTGGGTTCGAACCCAGGCAGGGGCTTTAGTTTTTGTAAATAATTCCGTCACCACTGCTCAAATACGGTGAAGGAAAACATCGTGAGGAAACCGGCATGTCCTAGAACCAAAAAATCGATGACATGTGACACAGCCTTGCCAGTGATTACAGCCCACTCCCTCTCGAAAGGAGGCCTGTGTCCCAGCAGTGGGAACATTATTAGGCTGATTATGCTAATAAGATACAAAATCGAATCACACTAATATTATAAAGGCGAAAGTTTGTGTGTGTTTGTTACTTCTTCACGCTCAAACAGCTGGACCAATTTAGATAAAATTTTGTATGGAGGTAGCTGACACCCTGGATATTCCCACGGGATCGACTTACGCAGGTGAAACCACAGGGCGCAGTTAGGTATAATAATAATTTAAGATAAAAGTTTAGATAAGTACCTACACTATCGCAATAGGTTACCCTGTAATTGAAAAATTAAAAAATTACATTCAAACTCCAACACAAAATGAAAACATTTATTTCACTAAACCATTAAAGACAGGCACTTTTGAATTGTCAAGGAGTCGGTCAGCTAGAAAGATGAAGCTAGTTGCCCATTCCATAGCGTAGTAGGTTCTTATGGAGAAGAACGGGCAAGAAACCCCATGGAACCTCTTTTAAGTAATATTTAAATAATTAAAAAAAATATAATAATACAAATATAAAAATATAAAATAATATAATCTCAGGTGGTGCAAAATATTTAGTCATTGTATTACGCCAAAGCTCTATCATGAATCTTTGTCGTGAGTACTGTATATTTGATATGGTAATAATTTCATGGAAGACACAAATTACTGAAGCAGCCACCGTGACGACTGTCTGCCCTTCATAGGTCGGGAGGATACCTTTGTTATGTGGGTATCTCTTGGGTGTAATGGTGATGATGGATTTGGAAACAAATTAATAACAAATTATGGACAGATAATAATTATGTATCTTGCAACTCAGTGTTTAAAGTCAAATCGTATATTTCAACTAGAACATTAAAAGGAACTTTTGAACGTCACAAATTACAAGAAAAAAGAAGATTGATCGATTCTAGTTGCCCCCTCCAAACGGTAGTTTCGTATGGAGAAGATTTGTTTCGACCCGGCCAAAGTTCCATAGGTAATGAGGAATAGATTTCATTCTTCGAACAATAAACTGCTTTCACCTGAGGTAAATACGGCCAGTACCAATTAATTTGGTAAACACATGAAATGAAATTAAATTAAATTTATTTGGAAGAACAGGGATTACGCATGTATTTTTTTTTTTTCACTAAATTAATAATAGACAGTAATAAAAACCTAAGAAAAGTATTAAAAGCCAAATTGAACTACTGCTTGTTGCTCAAAAAAATTATGAAACTTCAACAATTTTCTACTACAGTTTAAACGTCTGTTTCTGTCGCGGTCATGATGTGACGTCTTGATCCACAAAATTGCTTTGTTCACATCTGTTTTTAGCCCCAAATCATATACATAAAATTATTGTTTATGCTTTATTCAAGCAGAAATCGTACTTACTTATTTGCCTTAGTGAGATTTCAACCACTTAACAAAGAATAGATTTTATTCAAATAGTATTTTTCGCCACTTCTGTCATTTTCGAAGAGGACGCGTTTTGAGTTTGCGTTCCGTTCCACCAAAAAAACGCAACATTAATGAATTAATTGTGAAATAAGTAATGCATTAAAAAATGTAAAAAAAAATGATTTTTTTTCTTGACTCCTACACAATATATTAAAATAATGGATACGTTTTGAATTACGTGCATATTCCCTATTGTAATACATTACAGACGGTCGAGTTTTTTTACAGTATCTAAAACAATTCGCTAAACTAGCGTGCAAAATAATTGATTACATTTATTAAATAAACGAAGATAATAATATTGGAACATAGCATAATAAGCCTAAAATTTTCCCACTGCTGACACAGGCCTCCTGTCTGTGAGAGCAGCAGTGAATTGGAACACAAATCATAGTTATTATATTAAGATTATGAATGTCAATGATGTGTCAAATTATAATAATAAAATGTCCGTGTGAATCTTTAAAGTTTAGAGACTCATTCACAAAATAGAATAATTTTTCTATAAGCCATTTGAATAACGCTGTTATAAAACGATTGATTGACAGTTCTCTATATGATTTTGGTAATTTATTATACTATACGGGTATATCCTAAAAATCATTGGAAAGTAACTTCTGTGATATATGTGGCTTTTCATTGGAGCAATAATTAGTCTATCGGGATATTTTGTATTAAACGTAGCAGTGTCTCCAAGACGTGACACGCCGAGCAGTTAAACCTGAGAAGGAAAGAACAAAAGAAATGATAATGTCTGAATATTGTAATATTGGGGTCCAAATAAACCAAGTAACAAACGGAAAATCACCAATGTTATTGATTCCGTAGGTTGTCGTGCTGCACTAACAAGGCGTCAAAAGTATTTTAATTCTGTACATCTCACTACTCGCAATAAACTTAACAAAATTTTAAAGATTTTTTTAGGTCTCGTTTTAAGAATGTCAATCGAAGGTCAGAAATTATCTTCTAACGCTAAACTACGAGGAAACCGAAAAATAACTTCAGTAGGTAAAGGATAAGATAAACACACACAACTAAACATATATGAACACACCATCACACTCACGCACACATATTACATTAAACAACACACACTCACATCCTACATACATACGCCCGCCGAAAAAGAGTGGATGGGTGGGACCCATCCACTCTTTTTCACACTACCTTAGCTAAATATTAAGAAATCTTTTTTTTTTTGTATTTTTGCATCAAGACCACTGGATGCTGAATGTAAAGTGGTAAGTCATTTATATGTATAGGGCAGGAATAGTGGTGGGCCTAGCAAACTGCACTGTGGTACGCCATATCTGATAACTATAGAGTTATCAGATATGGTGTACCACAGGGCAGTTTGACGTTTGTTATTTCCATGTATTGTTTCCGGTCACTAAAGTACGATACTTCTTTCTTTCATTCTTTTATTTTTTCTTAAAAACGTTTCCCCACACTAGGAATTTCTCCTGTATCGTGGGTGCGTTTACAAACATTTAAACTCACATACACACAGCCAGACCCAGAACAACTACTTGTAGATCATACAAATATTATATTTGTTTCGTGCGGGAATCGAAGATGAGGTTCAGGATGTTACCTATGGTACCATAGACATTAAGCTTAATAAGCACGGTTGCGTAATGGACACAAATAAAGGCTTTGGTCATTCATATCAGTAAAAAATACGCATGTATTTTATTGTCTGATCATTTATCATTTTTCACATTTATATTTCCATCGAGAACTACAAGCAAAGTTATAAACAACTATTACTACTTATCCGCGTTGGTTGACATGATTCTAGTTTCAGATTGTAGCAAGTCAAGAGTCATATTGTATCTTTTAAACGTGTCTATGTTGAAGTCCCCACATACAGCTATTTTCTTATTTGACTTACAACATAATATTTTTAAATAATGACTAAATTTTCATAGAACAAATTCAGATTGCTTGAATTTGGTGGCCTATAATACATAGAATAATTAACTGCTGATTAACTAAATCTATACCGCAACATTCGATAGCATTTGTTATTGAATATCGTGAAATGTTCAATATTTCTTTGTGTTCAAGATAGTTTTTAATCTGAATTCACGCACCTCCACGTTTCTTTGCTTTTCTCGCATAACAGGCGGCCAACTTGTAGTTTAGTATGTTCAAAAGTTTTTCATGACCACGCATCATAAAGTGTTCCGTTATACAGACTTCGTCAATGTGGCTGTGAATCTTGGATAACTCTTGGAGATGAATAGTTAATAAGTCCGACGTATTTAAAAGGCCAGCAATATTTTGATGAACAATATTAATGTTGCTATAGACCAGTGATACCCAAAGTAGTCTATATCGACCCCCAGGGGTCGACGACGACCTGCAAGAGGTTCTTGTCAGCGGAAAAAAATGGGGGTCCACGATAGTGGTCGTGACTTTAATTTTGGCTTTCCTTGAATAGAATAATCCATATTTATACACAGATAATGAGTACCTATTTACTTCCATAATACTTTCTTATAAATACATAAATAAACACAGATATCTATCTATAAAAGTTACGTTTTTATTTCCTCTGCGTGTAAGTTTTTATTTATTTTATTTTATTTAGCTAGACCTCCAACTTTATCTGTGCAATTATAGATCACGGAGATTTTTTGCTTAGTTTTTACGTGAAAACGTAATAAACAGACCCACCTTACTACTACGATTTTGTATACAAACTTATTTTCGCAATTATAATAGATTTAGTGCACAGAAAAAATGAAAATCTTCACTGTAGTATAAATATTCTTGATTCAAGAAAAAAGCTATGAACCCCGAAATTGTCTTGGACGAAGTAAATATATAGTCCTTAAGTTGTAAGTGGTTAGTAACAGATTGTGTTTATCTATGTTAGTGTTATCAGTACTTTAGCATGATCCTATATAGTTATAGGTCCTTTAGCCAATGCCTTTGGATGGGGCAGTCCGCTCTGCAACAATCTTTTCAGGATACCGCTACGAGTGTTACGCAAGCGTTGCAGGAAGCCACTTTTTTACGCATGATGGCGTGAAAGTCATCCGTGTGAGCTGCAGCAAAGAATCCCGACGTACTGCAACGCCGTGGCAACTGCAACAGCATCCTGAAAGCGTTGCCGTATTGACCGCACGGGACGTCGTAGGCTCGGCTGGTATATGACACCCACAGGCCGCTAGAGTACAAGGACTGACAGAACGCCCTAAATAAGCTCACTTTGATGTCTGCCGTGCAGCGAGCGAATCTACGAGCGAGCATATTGCTCTTCACCGCCCACAAACTGCGATCGCGCTCTATGTCGCCATCATCACGTCATGTTGTCACTGGTGACAACATGACCTAGATACTTAAAACTATTCATTACATCATCATCACAATCATAGGACTAATCCAATTTGGAGTCAAAAACTACTGCATAATTATGTGTTTGAATATCTAAATACATCATATTATTGAGGGTTTTATTATTGCGTTGTTCTTGTAAGTAGGCAGACATATACTACGTTCGTATGTTGTATTTTATTTAAAGCTTCTCTTTTTCTCTTTTTTCAAGAACATTGTAACTATTGTTTATTTTACGAAAATCTTCTTCGCCGATCAAAGTAAAGCAGAAATCTTCTCGTGTAGTTCGTTAGTGTTGTGTCTATATTTTCAATTAAGTTCCCTGTTCCGCAATTTCGTATATGATAATGACATATTTGGATGTAGTAGAAAAAGTCTTCTGTTATTGGTAGCATTTTATTGGTTTGGTCACTACTTTTTTTTTTGGTTTTACATTACCTTTGTGTTCTCAACCTTATTAAGATCCTTCGGTGTCACAGCAGTACAAGAGGCGTTTTTTTGAAGGGTTTGTTTTTGTTCGTTTTATTTGGGTGTATTTTTAGATTTATTTTTAGGAGTGTTAATTATCTCTGACGTTACTTTATTTTTAGTTTTTTTTTACCACCTTATGTCGTCGTCGGATATGTTAGGTAAACTGCTAAGAGTGACTATCTAGCGACGAATTCTTGGAATTATAATGAACACTCTGACAATACGGCTCGTGATTTCAAAACGTGATGTTTAGAGTTCCATTTTTATAAACTAATATTATCGGAACTCATATTATAAAGAGAGAAGATTTGTCATTTTTCAATGTATGTTTTTTTTTTGTAATAGATAAACTCAAAAAATACTTAACCGATTTTAAAAATTCGTCTACCTAAGTTACAAACTAATATTATAAAGAGAAAATATTTGTTTGTTGTATATTTGTTTGTAATAGATTAACTAAAAAAAAACATAGCCGATTTAAAAAAAAACTTTAGTGTATTTTATGGAGTTTGAAAAAAGAGATCTCTTCGAAAATTGCAACCCTGTAACCCAAGGTATCAAAAAAAATCCTATAAAAGTCATTATTTGGCGTGCGCTGCGAAAACTATTGATGATACAAAAAATAATTACATGTTCACAGTATTTTTTTTATTAATACTCATCATTATCCACACAAAAGTCTGCGAGGCGATAATTATATCTAACTGTAGTTAAGTCACAATAACCGTGTTTTGTTCAAATTAGTCAATCAAAACATTAATTAGAGTTGCATTTGTTACTAACATAGCATAAGTATTGTGTATTACTAACATTATGGATCAATGTCCAAAATAAATCTTATTTTTATCCTTATTGAACTAAATAAATTCATAATCAAGGTATATAACATGTAAATTCCTCTTTAAATTATTCGAATCGGACCTTTCGTTTAGAAGTTACGAAGGGTATAAAAATTTAAAAGTAAAAAAAATGCCGCGGTGTGAGCGAACAGCCCTACGGTTAGTTACCTACACATTTAAGTTTTTGTGGATTAACACATAGGATTTACTACTTTTAATCCCGGTAGTAGTTCCCGTGGGATATTTTCCGACGTCCACGCGGGGTCAGCCATATAGCTAGTCAAAGATAAATTGTTTGGGTACCCGGGTATTTATGGCTTTCGTAATGGGAACTTCTTATTGAGTTCCTCAAGCAGCGCGGTGTGTATTGTGTCTCTCTTACGCCAGAGATATTGTGCATTTAGACGTACCGCCGCCATGGTTGCTTCGTGCTGTATGAACAGGTGAAGCGGTGGTTGTCCCAGCATGGCTTCGACTGTTAAAGTCAGAGTAATCCTCATGCAGCCCATGGTCGCAATGCAGGCTAGTATTTTATAAATTACAAGGAACAATTTTAGAAACAGTCTTTTATATCGCACCCTAAGCGTGGTCTTCGTCGCTTAAATCAAAGCAATACCTCTGTTAAACCGCCAGGCCAAACAGTCTTAATATTGTATTAACAAAATAGATTTTGCGGTTTTAGATTCTATCTTTTTAAATGTAGTACGACGGTTATTTTTCTAGTTGTGTTCAAAACAATTGTAATCTTCAAAAAAAGTTTTTTGGAAGATTACAATTGTATTTTTTTTAAATATATAGCGACGGGACAATTATGTTATTATAAACACTTTACATAAAGTCAGAGTTTTTTCAAGGAAACGCAACGTTTTATTTATTGTTTAACTTTTTTACAAGTTGAAGTTATTGTTTTTATTACTTATAACTTTCTTAATCAATTAATTATTCAAATTATTTGATAACGCTGTCATTTGGTTATTAGCGCACACTGTAACTATTACACTACTTATTAGCACTTAAAAACGATTATTTTAAATTACGGAGCTGATGTTGTCGTCGGCACTCGTCAAGAGGACATTCCGACATCCTGTATTTCAAAACCAGTTAGAAAAATGATTTGTTCTGAGAACAACCCATAATCGATATTTGAAATTAAACAACCTACGAATTTTCCAAGTAAACAAACCCACATCCCGTTTTTCTTTTTTTTCCGTTTTTTTAAAACTGGTCGTTATAAAATATGTCATATTTTCTTGGAAATGTGAAAATTTACTAACATAATCCGTTTAAACAAGTTCTTCCTAGAATCCCCAGATTATTAAAAAAACTCATCTATCGAACGAACACCAGAACTTAATTTTACTTTAATAAAATTTTATAACGAACTTGCAACGAAAATCTCGTTACCGGCTCCCTAATTATGCCGAAATAATACGTGGAAACGCGCCATTGTTGTTGAAAAAAAATGTTTTTGTCAAAAATGGACGCCATTATACGATTCCCGCGCAATGATGGCAAGATGGCGGGCCTATTTAGATCGAGCCTTCTATTGGCGCGCTATTTAAAAATGGAATGCACTGTCCTTGGCTGGCGAGGTTCGTTGACCTTCCGATGCATTTTGGCGGTTTCTCATTACACACAAAACGTTCTAAGTTTGAATGCAACTATCAATCGAATTTGAACTCTATTCTTGTATAGCTGAAGCATTATTTATGCTGCTTATTGTTAATACAATGTAGGAGCCGGTCTTTTTTGTTAATTCAAATGAATTTAAACTCTTCAGCATTGAATTAAGGATGGAATTCTAATGTACCTTAATAAATTATCTCTTGTTTATTATTCGATTTATGTTATACCTTATCTTTATTGCGATAAGGTCGAGAATGGGTTGTTAATGCTAATTGACGGAAGGAGTGTTTTTAAGGTGACGCTAGGCACGGACGGTTGTATTTAAATTTTGTAAAATGATAATTAAAATAACTTTTTTGACAGAGGAGAATGTTAATTACAGGTAAATGATGTACCTATTGTTTTTTAAATCCTCGGGACTGCATACATACTCATTTGAGCCAAGCAAACTGTCATTCTTCTTATAAAATAGTAGCATTTTCTTGATCGTAAAACACTGTTAGACATCAGTTACTACTTTTAATTCAAAAAGTCAGTAAGAAACGGTTTCCTTAACAACTTCCTTCTAATATTAGATTGTTCACGTTGGTATATTTAGTGGCCGCGACCTAGCCAACACAAATAAAGCTGATCTATTGAAATATCTGAGGAATGTCTGACGTGAACGCACGATGAAACAGTGAATATTTTTTGAACGGTCGATGATCTTTGAGCGAAATCTTGCTGGCTTGGTAATATAAAAAAAAATGCTGTGTCTTGAGTTTTAAGCAAAATCGGAAATGACTACATGTAAAATAAGGCTCTCATAAATTTTCTGACAATTAAAGAAATAAGTCATTTTTTAGCTTTAAATTCTTATTCCATCTCATAAAATCAGGAAAGAACAAGGGTTCAAAGAATCAGCATTAACGATTAAAAAAAACTACAGAATTTTCTGCTTCTGATATTACGGTTATCACACCCTCTTTTACAAGGGCCTAAATATCATCTTAGAAAACTGGATAGCTAACTCACTGCTTAGCCCTTTAATTAATTAGCCATTATTTTAGCCATTTAATTACCACATGTGATGATACACTATATCCATAAAACTACTAACTTAATTAATTTATGGATAACCTCAGCACGGAAAAATGGTGTGCCCTTCTTCTTTACCATCTGTCATACAGTAGTCCCCTAACACAATACAACGGCAGCATCAGATTAGACTTATTGTTACAACAAATATTTAATAATTACTTAATTACACCTACAAAACCACTGACTTAAAAACGGTGGAAAAACGTTGTTACTTCCTATGTCTTATAATTTTAATCAAATCTATACTAATAATAAAGCTGGAGAGTTTGCTTTTTTGTTTAAACGAGAATTTATTATGCGTGTTGGTCCCGGAGAAAGAGTAGACCACTCCATCTCGTCCCGTGGGTATCTTAGGAGGAGACAAGACACAAAGCACAGAACAGCAGGCAGCAGGGCGGGGAGCAGCGATAGCATAAAGCCCCGCGCGATGGCGGGTAACACATCAACAATCACAACAATATAAATGTTAATGGATGGAGAGGATGGCCAAATAAAATATGAATGGATTGTGTCAGGAATAATACGAAATGGAAAGTAGAGAATCGTGACGCATGACGGCTAACAGGAGAAAATGGTAAGAGAAAACGTGTTGCGCCGATCCCAAGTAATATGGGACATAGGTAGGGATAATGCAAAACTCTCAAACTACCCGTCAATTTGAAAAAATATTTTTGCCACTGATAGCCCAATTCTCGAGGAAGGTTATAGGCTATTTAACGTCACGCTACGACTTTTAGAAGCCGAGCAAAAAGAACGCTAAACAAAAAACGAGGTAAAAGCGCGAGCGATGGGCCGAAATTTCACGCGGGTGAAGTCGCGGGTAGGAAGCTATTCTAATGTGTATCACATCGACAGCATTCGATTACATTTTTCTGCCTAATTCCAATACCCGTAAACAATATTTGCCCATAACATTAATATTTGTGTAGGTATATGACGTAGATCAAAAAAACGTCATATAGCTACATATTAGAATCGTAGCGTTATCGTGTAGGCGTTACAAGCAGGCGTCGAAGAAACGTTACGAAAATAAACCAGAGTAGTCGTACTGAAATTACTCACTGTAGTGCACCGACACTAGTGCGGGGAAATGGATATGTCGAGGGATGTTCGACTGTTTTGTTAAAAAAAAACGACAGTCAAAGATATAAGCCAAAGTCAAAAATGTGACTTGAAGTCGGGTAAGGAATCAAAGTCAAAAAACGAAACTTTGGAAGTTATAAAACGGCCGAAAATTCGGCTGGTAACTTCGGATTAACGCTTCGGAGTAGACCCCTTATCCCAATTTATTTGGGGTCAGCGCAAATGTCTTTTTTTTGTCTATTAGTCGACATCTCGGTAGTCCGTTGCGATATACAATTTGCCATGGTTAAAATTAGTTTCTATTTTTATTACATTAATAAATAAATTTAATAGGGTACTATGAATTAAGAACCGAATTAAAAATGAACTGCAGAATATGAACCCAACTAACAGTATTCTAAGATAGATACAAAACAGACCGAAAGAATAGATAAATGGAAATATGAACAATAGACACCAACATTTAAAAATTCACTTCTAAAGACAAATGAGTCTATATAATCATTAGAGTATGTTAGGTCCAAGGATTTAGATAAAACTAAAGTACACGGACAGTGATAACATCATGAAAACGGTACTTCAAGATTGTTTATTGATGTAAACAGTAGTCAAAGCTAGCCTATTGAAAAAACCGTGTGAGTAGCTGAGTGCTGAATTCGAAATCAGCCATACTTTTATAGTACAACGACACTAGTGATGTTAACATAATAATTAAGTCGATCTTTTGAGAATATTTTCAGTGTACTTATAGATTTTATTTATAAAAAAAAGGCGGACACTCACCTTATTATTTATTTCAAGACAAAACACATGATAATTATAGGGCTACCTATAAGATACCTAATTCCTATAATGTCAGGATGGTAATTTTTCTAATTCTTAAGATGTGCATTTGAAAAATACTACAGCAAAATATATTTTTTTGTGTCTTCTTCACTTCACAAAATCACAAATCAGTTTAATTAACACCCTATTAACATAACCCACACATACAAATGCTTGCAACATAGTTAGGGTTCAGGAAACAATTGGTTTTTATGCTAACCCTGGTTGCATTCTTGGGCTCATTTGTATTCAACCGATGTCAATCGCTAATACAACGGCGGACGGATTTGAATATCATTTGGACGTCGAAGCCGGCCATGTTGCAAGGACATGGGTTTGTACCGTCTTTAGATATGGCGGTTGAGGTGTGGTATCCGTAGTGATGGCAAACGTTTGGTTTTCTTGGTAGATATTTTTCTTGATAGTAAGAAATATCGATATGGTGAAAATGATGGTGATTATTGATATTGTTGTTGAATTATCTGTAGCAACCGGAGTTTGGATTTGTGTTCTGTTGATTTCAATAGGCTCGCCCCATATTACGTGGGTCTTAAACATAACCGGCGAAAAGTGTGTGTACTATAGCCTCTGCCTAACACTTTGGGGAGTACAGGCGTGATATTATGTATGTTACGATTGTTTTATAATACACTAATGCCATTAAATTAATTGAGTTTTACATGGCTTTATAAAGCCAGTAAAGCCATAATTGCAAAGACGAGGATAAAACTTAATAAAGAAAAAATCTACTGCATAATTTATATTTTATGTTAAGAGGTTAGGGTTAAGGAATCTACAAAGAAGTAAATAAATTAAATACATACATAACAAATCGGTAAGTACATAATTAACAATGGGTTTAAATAATTATTTTTATTGCAGGAGTTACAAAGCTAGTGCTGCTTTAATTTCTTGTGCACTGACCCTTTAAAATGTGTTATTCATTATTATTTCAATTGATAATATACTTTTAGGTAGTTGGCCGATTAATTATCTGGCTATTTGCATTATAATGAGCATTCATGTTTTTTTATAAAACCTTATTATAACGAATTACCATTTGCAGTATTATTGTTTTTTTCTTTAGCCTACACTACTACCCCACTGCTGCTCAAATGTCCCCAAATCTACCTCGATCTAATATTAATCGTATTAATTAATATACATAATTCACTGAATAGGTAAACTTTT
Organism: Tiliacea citrago; assembly: GCA_963921375.1. Taxonomy (NCBI): domain Eukaryota; kingdom Metazoa; phylum Arthropoda; class Insecta; order Lepidoptera; family Noctuidae; genus Tiliacea; species Tiliacea citrago. Next base: position 24,621,235 of record OY992796.1, read on the forward strand.
AATTTCATTTTTATTTGTTGCTTTCATCAGAATCTTAAAATAAGCGACAATCTTTCCTCAAAAAAAAAACAGACAAACCTAAAAATCGATATTTTTTGCCTTAACCAAAACACTGCACTATCCCAACAAACCCATCGACAATTTTCCCGCCTGCAAATCGATAGCACATCTCAACCTGACCACATCACTACTATTTCTAATTTCACGGTCGTCGCGTCTATGTGTGTATGCGCTTGTGTGTGTGACCTTGTTGCGCGCTGCGTTTCGGCGGTCATTCACCCCGGCGCATACAACCCTTGACTTTGTGCACATATAGGTACATGTGTGCGTAGATAAAGATATACAATGTGTACGTAGAAAAGCGATGTGAAGCCGGTTAGACCGGATTTAGACCGAATAGTGGTAGCATATTTGGGGAGAAGGGGGACGATCATGATTATTCCTTGGTGTGGAAGTTTTTAAGGGACAGGATGTCTAAGGTTTGGTTGATTGATTTATTTGACGAGATAAAAGTTTTGGAACAAAACTTGTAGTTGTCAAGTTTGTTTTTCTTTTAGATCGGATTTATTATCATTAGGAAACTATCTATTAAAAGTCGTAATTCCAAATACATGACTACAATAATATCTATTTATAATTGCCAACTGCATCAAACTGAAACTGGACTCTGCCCACTATTTGTGAACATTATAGGTACTAGGTACTGAAATGCGAAAAACAGTTTTAAATAGACATTGTGTGACTTTAGTACATATATGAATCACGCCTATTTTTCCTCAAAACATGAACAAACAACAATTTTTTTGCCATCTCTCTTAGTTTTTTGTGCACTAAAATGGACAAAACACAACTACTTACTCAGAGTTGCTTCAACAAAATTGTAACATTAAAAAACACATTACCCCTAGGAATCGTACCTAAACAATGACGGTAAGCAATACCTGCCACTAATGACCAACTGCACCACTTGGACCATCAATTACTTCTACCATAGTTGCCAATTTTCAAGGGAAATTCGTACCCACTCTCAAAACGATTCCTAAAAATGAACTTCAGGGACTCTCCGTACACATTATGACATAAAACCATCCAGTATAATGTTAACAACGACTCGATAATATAATATTAATCGTCGATTGTTCACGCTACTGCGCCAGCGCATCGATGCGTATGAGTTGTTTTTTATTTACTTCCCACGTGGTAGTATTGTTTATGAAGAAAGATTAATTTCAATTCGTTCAAAAACATTGCAACAGAAAAAAGTATCCCAATAGTAATTTTCTTCTCTTGTTCTATAAAAGAGCAAACAAATGCACATAGCTCATCCCACCCCGACCCTGGCTGGAGGAGGATAACCCAGTTAAGTAGCCGACAACTTCCTAGGAAGACCTGCGAGATGCCATTCTCGAAACACTGCCTGCCTATTTGTGCGCTAAACGCATATTTAAGTATCACCGATGGCTTTTCTGTAGAATTTATTAATTGTATAAGTATAGGATCGTCAACATTACAAACACTGCATGATCAATAATACCTCAATTCCAGTGCTGCAACAATTATAAACAAACCCGAAAATTAAAATACAAAAACATTAGCAAAAGGTGTAAATGTAATACATATTATAGAAATAACAAAGTCCTAAGCTTATGAAAATTGGCATGTCCTAGAATTTTTTTAAGACATGTGACATCCACCAACCCGCACTGGGCCCGCGTGGTGGATTACGGCCCACTCCCTCTCACAGAGGAGGCCTCTGCTGGTTGCCACTGCTGGGACTACCAGCAGTAGCAACATTATAGGCTGATTATGCTATGCATATGCTTGTAAAAACTGAAATTATAACATTAACAAAATAAGAACAACAATAGAGACAAATGATTGTAATAAATATTAAAAGTAATTGAATTGACACGTTTATATCACTCAAGCACATACACCCAGATCCGGAAAAAACTATAGCACCTACAAATATTGAGGACGCTATGTAAGTACTCGTATGTACGCCGTAATTGTCATATACTAGTTTATTATTCCTTTCTATTAGTCCTTTACTTATTAAGATTATTTCTACAATAAATAAATAAATATTGTAAGCTCAGCTCTAAAGGGTTTTTTCCATGAAGTTTTTATAGAAATTGTTCTACCGGTGTCGGCGTCGCGCCAGTCTGCACGAGCCTTAAATCAAAAACGTTTACCTTCAACAAAAATAGACAAGAAAAGCAACAAGTTCCACTAGGTACCTATACCCCAACAAATAAATAACACATGCTAAAAAGAAACGAGAGGAAAAATACCGGGTTTTGCGAAGGAAAAAATACGTAAACAACCGTAAGCTGCTTATCATCCTCTTGTACGAGTATAGTGGCTTGAGTAGAAGGGAAACTGCTAGTAATGGTGTTATGTCAATATGAATGAAAATATACGATTTGTTTCGTTTGATCTGTGCTCAGGAAAATGGTGCTTTATTCTCGCTTTGTTTGGTACTTGAGTGAGGGAGATAATGTAATAGACAATTCGATTTAGGATGAGTTTTGTGTTGTAGTTTTTATTTTTTTAAAGGCAGTGATGGGACTCTTCACTCTATTACCATTATCGATAAATTGTTTTTTTTCTGATTCCATAATTGTCAAATTCGAAAAATATTTGCGAGCCATATTATAATAATAATAAAGAAATAATATAGATAGTTGTTTACTGGTGTGTATTTACTAGTTAGAAGATAAAAGAGTCAATTACAATGGCACATTCAATGACGGCTATTTTCCAAACATAGCTTGCCATTTAGTGGAAGTATTTGCACCTATGTTGCTACCCTATGGAAGATTATAGATAAAAGACTAACTTAACCTCACATCTTATTTATAACAAAAAAATACTTGCTACTTCATTGATTGCAGTAGCTATCTATATATAACATATCACGCTAAGCGTTTATCCAAATCACGAGTAAACAAAACAATTAAGCCATGCTACTATTTCAAAATTTCCTAATTATTTAATTACCCACTTAAAACTTCACTCACGCAACACATTTCAAATTACCCTCACGTTTACCTCACAAACGTTAAATAACTAATAAACCCCATCCCTAATTAAAACTAAACCCAACATTCAAATCAAGAACCGCCGACGCCATTTAATCGGGTCCACCAAGCGCTTTCTGTCTACAGCTCGTCTAGCAATGCGTCCAACGAATGAAGCCACGGGGAGACCTATTCAAATGCAGCGCAGACTACTCATATGTGGGATAGAAGGGGGGAATAGGGAGGCCAATGTATACTGGACGTCCCGTATAGTGTGTAGTGGTCCTGACCTACTGTAACTAGCGATAGTAGCCGTCTCTAGGTCAAAGAAGGATAGACGCACACATGCACAACGTGTGGGAGTGTTGTGTCAGTGTTCGTGTGCATAGAATAGTGTACGAGTGAATTTTGCAGAATTGGAACGCAATTTAGTTTGAATCTGATAATAGTTTAATCGGTTCGTATTGTATTTTAAATTTTTAATCTCTGAATTTGTTTGATGTTAGTTTTTTTTGGGTAGTTTACTATGATTAGAGAAATGGTTTTTTGATGAAGTAACACTATAAAGTCGGCTTGGAAACCAATTTAGAATGTCAAAGCGGGAAAAAGAGAGTGTCATCGGTTTTACAGAATTAAAACTAAAATAAAAACAAAATTAAAAGACTTTCAAGACAATAAAAATTATACAGAATTAAATAATACAGTTAAGTGACAATGCAAAGATGAAAAACTTATCAGACAATTGACAAATGATATAACTTAATATATCATTAAAAATATCTTTATTTCAGTTTATGATATCCGCGTTAATGTAAATAATGCATTTCTGTTATACTATACGCCTATAATAATTCATTTTGCGCTACTATACGTAAATAAAATGAATGAGAAATTGAATTTTAACACGCATTTAACTTACCCTGTTACTGACAAAGAAAAAGTAACTTAAAAACCATAAGTATTTTTCAAGCATAAGGATACTCCTTGCCGCAAATTGTTATTAATAAACTATCATTATCTTTAAAAACAATGGCTCGTATGTTATTTATAAATAAAGCCACAGAACCTCCCATGGAACCTGCAAATCGTTATATTTGTGACAATTTTCGACACTTTTCAACACAAAATACACCAAAATTCTTCCAGAATAACGAAGCATCTCCCAAAATACCATCAAAGACACGTACACAGACATACCTATAACTAGTTGCTACTGGTTCAATCCAGTTTTTTCGACCCTCTGCCTTTCGAGTCTAGCCCGACAGTTCTTGAAGAGCCCTTACTTTTTATAAAACTACCGTCCAATTTAACAAGACCTCTGACTTCTTAAGGACTCACCTTGATATTGTCCTGACTTAGTTCAGGTTAGGGGGGTGAAGGTCCCAAGCTACGGTGGTGCGGTTTAAGTAAGAGTATACTTTGTATGGTGCGGTTTGCCCTTGCGCTGAGTGGGGCGTCTAATTCTGTTGCTAAGTTACGAAATGGGGTAGGCAGGAATGGAGATACAGTTGAAATTTGTATTTAGATGTTTAGAATTTTATTTAGATGTTGAGATTTTAGATAAGATTCTGGTACTTAAAGTTATTTTGAAACGTTACTGAGGATAAGAAAGTATACCTATGGTTTTATTTTTGACACGGATCTACGTCATGAAAAATAAAATCAATGACTGACAAAGCACTGTCTAAACTGCTGGGTCTAAAAGCATTCGGCTCGCATCTACATAATTATGATCTTAGGGTTCCTGGTTCTATGGCGACATGAAGAGTGCGATTGTCGCAACCCAGCGCTGGGCACGCCACTATTGCGGCGATAAGTCCCTTCTTTGAGGAGTGGCTAGAGAGGCGCCACGGCATCCTCACCTTCCGCCTGACGCAGGTCCTCACCGGACACGAATGTTTCGGGAGGTTCCTGCTCAAGATAAAGCGGGAGGAAACGCCCGGGTGGATCGCTCGGAGGACACGGTGGAGCATACGGTGGAGGTCTGCCCTGCTTGGACGGAGCACCGCCGTGTCCTCACGGAGGCGATCGGCGGCGGCGATCTCTCGCGTCCGGCCCTGGTTCAGGCCATGGTTCGGAGCGAGAGTGCATGGGAGGCCGTCACCTCCTTCTGCAAAGCAGTAATGCTCGCGAAGGAGGAGGCGGAACGCGTGAGGGAGAGGCAGGGTTCGCGCCCTCACGCCCCTAGTCGCCGCAGGAGACGCCCTAGGCGTCGGGAGTCGCAAGCCGATTTCCGGCCATCGTAGGCGCGGACCTGCGGACGGTGAGCGATGGGTAGCTCGCCATCCAATAAGGACCAGGCCCGGGTCGACGGGTCTTTGTGTTCCACGCGCGCCTCAAAGAGACGTCAGCACGAATTGACGGGTTCCATTAGGGCCAATGCCTGCCAGGGTAGCGAGTTTGTCCGAAAGGGATATCGTGGCCCTGGCACACAGGCAAATCAAGGAATACGGGTGGGTTTTAGTCAGTAAAAGTCTGACACGCCCTCCCGCTCCGCCCAGAGCGGGAGAAGTTATTTGATAATTTCCCACCCAAAAAAAAAGGGTTCCTGGTTCTTTGTGTTTTCAACTTTGGATGTCATAAAAGCAACAAAAGAAGATATCCCACATCGTAGCAGCGTCAGAATTCGAATTCAAAATATTTTATTTCACATAAACCTACATGGGCGCTTATCAAACGTCACAAGCTAGGTGCATGGTTCCAATTGGGCGTTTCCTATGGAAAAAAGCCAGCAAGAAACTCCACGGTTACTCAAACGGTAGAGTGGTTACAGCAAGCTGCAATCACCAACACACCTGCCAAGTATCGTCATTTTGGCATTTTTGTAACTTTTGTCGATCATTAATTATTCCAGTAATTGGATGATGTAGAATGCTCTTAGTAGATGACGAAATATGATAACATGTGATATAACGTAGAACAAGAGGCTATTCTTTATAAGATCATGATTCTGTGGCTTTAGAGGTTCTGCTGAGAAAAACATTATAACCCTTTTCCCGACCAAGGAGTCGAAACCTCCGGACCTTTCGGTCTGCACACAAAGTACCACCACCAACGAGTGTCACCATCATTTCAATAATGCAAAGAATTTACTTTTTAATTAGGTACCAATAATAATGTAATATGAATTTATAGTCAAATGAGAGGTCATTACACTTTAAATTCATAAATTCCCCGAAATAATTAGCATTTCTCATTACGAAAGCTGTCAGTACCCAAGTCACAAAGTACCATACACATGCGCAAAAGTACACAAATACCCAATTCAAAAAACGAATCACAATATAAAAGTTCATTTGAAATTTTCTGTTTAAAAAACATTCACTAATTATTGAACGTGCCGCGACTATGTATTGTCCGGTTATGTACTATGTGCACTTGTACATAAGTCTGCGTGTGTATTATGTAAAAAAAGGGAGTTTTTGTCTATGTGCCAAATAAAAATGAGGCCGTAATGTCCGGCTGCATCGAACGTTTATCGTGCGCCTGCCGCGAGCGAAAATGCGATAAGAATGTTTTTTAGTTTTCTCTTTTAATTATGTTCGAGTATTTTATTTTAGTAGTGACCTCAATTGATGACACGTTAACTTAAAGGTGGCTTTAGTTAAGTGAAACAACTGATAAAAGTAACTGGAATTTTCAAAAGAATAAGTATTTCTCCGAATGTAAACAAATTTTCGAATTGTGTTTTCCTGAGAAGTACTCACAGCTAACCGTAGAGCTGACATGAAAAGAAAACTCTGACAACGCTTATTTTATTTTCGGAAAGTAAATCCTTTGATCAAACACTTCACGTCAACCTTACTTAACGTAACTAAAAGCAAATTTCTTCGTATCAATTATAACAACATTACACTGAGTTGAAAGTTACAAAAATAATGAAATTCAACCAAACCCGGTTTTCACGGTGTAAGGCCAGATATGAATCATAATTATAAGTGATAATCTCTGTATATTACTTCTATCTTTACGCCGGATCCTCTGTGGGGTAGACAGAGGGTATTTACCGGCCGTCACTGAGAAATAAAGAGGGTCCGACATTTACTCGATTTTGTAACATCCGTAAAGATTTCATATCGAAATGCTATATTTCGCTAATAATATTTTTATCATCTACGCCTTAGTATGACACAACAGAATATTTGTATGATTTTTGACAAACGTCAAAACCGAAAAAAAACTACGGAAATGTAGCAATATTCATCAATTTCCTCAAAGGAGCCTCTCAATCTACATTCACAGATTGCGCACGATCCTCAGACGTGATAGTTTTATCTCATTCTTACTTCAAGTATTAAAATGTAAGAGAAATGTGTTTATATAATTAACCGAACGAAAATGGTCAAGATTATTGATATTTTCGTATCTTGTAATCTGATTTTTGAGGTTAAACTGAAAGGTTAGGCGCGGGCGCATAAAGTAGCCGTTTGAAGAGGCAGGTTACCGATACTTATGTACATTTGTTCGATATGGCTTTTGGAAAAAACTGTATTTTTGAATTTTTATGTGGGATGTGTCATTGTGTATATTTCAATGTTTTTGGCATGTAAAATAGAGCTTGGTCGCTTATAGACATAAAAACTAGCTGGTGAAAGCTTTATCCTAGGGGAATTACATTTTGTACCCAGTTAATTAGTTTTTTTATACTTTAAACATTTTAACTATTATTAATATTTTAAGTTAACATAGATGTTAACTTTATTGTACATGCTGCGGTCTCATAGACGTGAAGGACTACACTTACTTGATATCTGATGTTGCCCATTATTTATGTATCATGTATTGTGTATGTCTTTTGTTGGAGATCCTAAATAAGATAATACACCCAGAACATGGTCTACCGGTATGCTAAACAACATCCAAATTTGTTCAGCTGTTTATGTGTGATAGAGTAACAAACACACTTATTTATCTAATTTCACATTGATGATGTTAGTAAAGGTTTCATAGTGTTTTTTCAAGAATAACAATTATAATACGCCAAAGTTCAATATATCACAGGAGTATTATTATTTGCATAATTATTGAAATGGTAAGTAAGGCTAGCCTTGCAACGTGCAAGTTATAATTAAATTATTAATTTGCTATCTTGATTGATGCAGCTGATACATTGTTATTGTTACTGAGGCTACTATTAAATTGTAGTGACATTTATTATGAGCACCTATTAATAGAATTTTATTATTTCACCTTCTCGATGCTTACCTTTATCTAAGTACTAGTTTTTGCCCGCGGCTTCACCCGCATGGAGGTCGAAAATTATCCCATGGGAATCTACTACCGGGATAAAAAGTATTCTATGTCCTAACTCAGATCATGGTCTACCCATGTGCCAAATTTCATCTAAATCCGTGCAGCCGCTTTAGCGTGACAAACAAACAAACAAACTCACTTTCGCAATTCAATAATGATTCAAAAAACACGTGGCGCCATCATAAGAACGTTATTGTTGTTTTCCTCGGCAACAGTACTTTTTTTCGGGATGAAAGATACCCTATGTCCGTTTCTGTACACCTGACAACGTATATGCAAAATTTCAGGCTGATGGGTTTAGTGGTTTAGGCGTGAAAAGGTAACAAACAAACATATTTTCGCAAATATATTAGTTAGGATTTTTACCTATTGTGGTATAGTAATTTTATTCTAGGTGCATCGTCTTCACATATAATTATATTCTCAATGTATACAAAATATTGTAAAACATTTTAAAAGAGTAACGGTGGAGTTTCTTGCCCATTCTTCTCCATACGAAACTATATCAATTGGGGCGACTAGAAACGATTCAATTTTTTTTGTAAATGTTGTCGTTTAAAAGTGCCTATTACGGCCTATTTGAAATAAAATAATTTAACTTTGACTATGTGCAGACTGTAATAAAATCTCTTTGCTTTATGAAGAGTTTCATTATCAGAAACTTACGTTTTTGAATAGGAAAAGGAATTAAAACAATGCTCAAGCATTAATCTAGATTTCAAATTATATTTGGCTACAGCTTTAAAATCTGTTAATTTTACATTTTCAAGATTCATGCTTTTGAGCATCATTGTAGGATATTGTCAAAGAAATCGACTGTGCCTTGAAAATATAATACTAGATATTATAATTAATCACCATACAAAAACCACATCATGCTCGGATCAAAATATAATTACAACTGATCTGATCACCACACCAAAACCGCATCACACTCAGGCCAGCAATTTCAAAGCCAAGTCGGTCAGCTCGTCCGTCTGTTCAATGCTAACTAGGCGGCACCACCGCCGCGCCGGGTTCCGGCTCGCCACAAGGCCGGCGAGGTTGTGAGTACAGGCAGGTGTCTATGCTGACTTACTGAAATACAGCTTCCTTTTGACGAGCTGAGATTTAAAATGCATTAAGTTGGGTTGAAAAGTTGAGAGCAAAAAATTTAGGTAGGTTTTTTTTTATTTATTTCAAAACTTATACGTAGTTATAAGTCCAGATCTGTTATTTTATTTCTATTCATCTTTTATTCAATACACAAAAACATATTGAAAATACAGCTCAGAAAAACCTTTGTGTTGTGTTTCAAACAGGACAGCGCTGTAAACCTATAAATCATATACCAGAAACCTACAATACTAGCTCAGACAAAACAAAAAACTAAAAAAACCTCAAATCCATACTTACTCCGATTTCCCCACCAAACGGCTGACAGTCGAAATTTTAAATGAAGTAGCTATCGCAATTAGCGCACACTGCAGCCAAACGCAACTAAACGCACACGATTACAAAAAAGCCCAAATAAAAAGTGTAGTGATCAAAAATGTGTGAAAGAATGGTACGCACACATGCGCAACTCGGCCACAATTCAATATCGCTTGTCATTCCCGGTAGCGTTGGCATAAAATTGCATTTTTAATCTTAATTAACTTTAATTTTTCTTGCTGGTATTAATTTTTGTTGAAGATCTTTATTACGCTATGTTTATAGCGTGTTGATTTTATTTCAGTTCATGGTGAAGGTAGACTTAGTTTTGTCAGTTAATGCGCGTGCTAGAAGCTAATTTATTAAGCTAACGTGAACGAATAAATTAGGAGATAATTATTTTGTGTACCTACATGAATTCTTGCTTACCGATGTTTAGAACTTATTTAGTATTGTTGGCTAATTATAAAAAAATAGGCAATCAATTACGAAGTTAAGAAAATGCTGTTATTTAATATTATGCTGAACAGATGATGTTAGACAATTTCGCGATGCAATTTCTTGCTCACTGAATACTGTCTCGAGCCAATAAATCAAACAATCAGGCTAATTAATTATCTAATAAAGTCTAAATAATTGAAAACAGCAAAAATATAATGCAATATACAAAAAAACAAGAACAGTGATTGATGAACATAAATAAGAAATTAGCCGCAAAAAATTTGCTCAATGAAACTTATAAAAAAATTAACTAAATTAACTTTTTTCCGCACCCTACAGCAACAATACAACCTGTATCGTGCACACGCCTGCATCCTCACTCACACATGCGCAACGACGCATACGGACACAGATATGTGCGTTAAGTCGGCGCGACCATGTGGCGTATTTAGGTCAATTGCTGAAATAAACGCATCGCCGCAGCGCTGTGCGCCTGAGTCGTTTTTTATTGAACCTAAGAGAGAGTATGTTGCACATTTCTTTTTGTATGCACTTTAGGCGCCGCCGGTTAGTGTGTTAGATTATTTGTTTTAAATGTACTCGAGATCCGTTAAGTTGGCGCTCTAGTGTGGGCTTTGTTTAATAAGTATGTGCAGTAACTTGTGCAACTCTTTACTTTTACTTTTTTGTTCTGTTTTCGTTTTTATTTATGAGTAACACTTGGCACAGTTAGCACAGAGCTTAATAAGACGGTTCTTTCATAATTATGGAAACTCGTTAGTAATTCTCCGCATACATAGACATTATTATTTTGTTAATAAAGGAAAAGTTTTCAGTTAGTCCGCACTCTTATTTCGCTATACATACCAATTCAAACTCTCTCAATTTTGCAAGTAAATTGCAGTATTTTTTATAACATGTAATTTTCAACTGTTCAAATGTTTTACAACGAGTGAACAACGACCATGATAATAAAATTAACCGACAAACAATTTTTATTGGCAATTTATTACATATAAAAATCTAAAATATTTAATTTCGTATTGATTACGAAACTTAATTGGATGTAATTTGAAGTTAAATTGCATCAGCACCATCTATCGGGGCTTACGTAAGGATTTTTTTTCGTAAAGGTCATACATAACTGGCTTTTAATTAAACATTATATGCCTTGAGGGAAAACGAGCTTAAATTATATGTTAATGTTGTTACTTTATAAAATATTAATGTTTCACTGCTGAGAGGGTAATTATGATACTTCGGATTTCATTTTTTGCTTGCATTTTAAAAACATTGCAGTGACTTGTCTAATAAAAACAAGAAAAACACTTCAATGCCAAATGAATGTAAACGTTTATTTGTCTTTGTGTTAGTTTTGTTTTTCCTTAATGGTGTTTATTTCATCATGTAGCCCAATAAAAACTGTAGATAAAAATGATCTGAGTATTTTTACATCTATATAATATTTAGCTTCACGTATTACTCAAATAAAAAAGTCAAACCCTCAGAAAAGCTTCTACAATGTTCCATAATTTTAAAAGAAGTTACTTCAAATAATCCCATCGTCATTTCCAGATAAGTTATCTTATTTTGACATGCATTTTAATATTCTCACAAGGCTGATGCCGACACAAAAAAGACAAAGGTCGCCGAGCAGGTTTGCGAATGCAATTGAAATCGATTTTATGCAATCAATATCGTCTCATTACTCTTTATATTAGGTGTGTTCGTGTAAATGTCATTATCTTACAGTTTTGGCGAACGGTTTCTCTTGATTTTTTTTCAGAAAAAAGTTTTTGGGAGATCCGGTTGACGTTAAATCGGTTGTAAAACTATGGTGCAAAAACTATTGTTTTAATGTTTTTATATAAGGTGCATTGTGTATGGACATTTTATACGCAGGTGTCATACACTGGGAGACTTTAACTAATTATTCATTGTAGAAATCTTTGCGACTAACCTTGAAGGGCTTGTTTGTTCAGTCTGTGTCTGTCCTTAGGACCGTTGCTGCTTAGGACGCTTCACACGATTTGAACGAACAAGAACCGTGATGTCAAAGCGATAGAGTAGAATTTCAATAATGTTCGCGATGGATAGGCGGAATACGAATTAAGGAAAAATACTTTGGTTCAAGTTTGAAACCTTTACCTGTTTAAGTTAAGTAAATACACATTTTCCGACCTTCATAAACTTGTAAACATAATAAATTGTAAATAAATAAAGGTTGGCACGTTTTTGTCATACTAATGTAAAGTGCGAAAACAATATAAAATAGCAAATATTTAACTTATCGCCCATAACGTATTGAAAAAATACTTAATAGAAAAGCATTCGTAAGTATTAGAGCTAAACTGGTTTTTATACCATTATATTTAATTTAAAATATTAATTAATTGTATGTACTTGCGGCTAATTAATAACAGCAAGTTACGCTTGCCGCGGTTGGTCCGTGGATGGGTGACCATCTTTTCATACCAAGAACCCTCCGTGCCTCGAAAATCACGTTAAGTCGTTGGTCCCACGGGGAAATTGCGTAACACACTATGTGTAGCAATGGGTTTCATATTGACAGTTTAACAACATTCATTGCGTTATTTACGTTGCTGAGCAGACGAATTTTTCGAACATATGAAACAATGTATTGTAACTAATATTATAAATGCGAAAGTTAGTTTGTTTGTTTGTTACCTTTTCACGCCTAAACCACTGAACCGATCATCCTGAAATTTTGCATATACGTTGTCAGGTGTACAAAAACGGATATCCCGAAAAAAGTACTGTTCCCGAGGAAAACAACAATAAGGTTCTTATGATAATGGATGGCGCCACGTGTCTTTCGAATCATGATTGAACTATGTTATGGGATGTATTTAATAGCACTTTAAATTTCAAAAAGCAAAGGACAGCCCAAAATGATTGTCAAATTCTAAATTAACGCGAGCGAAGCCGCGGGCAAAAGCTAGTTACCAATATCCTTCAAAACCATTCTGATTGTGCAGGCTGTTGGGCACGACACAATTGAGGCGATAAGTCCCGTCTTTGAAGAGTGGATAGAGAGGCGCCACGGCGTCCTCACCTTCCGCCTGACGCAGATCCTCACCGGACACGGTTATTTCGGGAGGTTCTTGTTTAGGATAAGGCGGGACGAAACGTCCGGGTGTTAACATTGTGTAAATTGCCCGGAGGACATGGTGGAGCATACGGTGCAGGTTTTCCCGGCTTGGGCAAAGCTCCGCCGTGTCCCTGTTTGAATTCTCGCGTCCGGCCCTGGTTCAGGCCATGGTTCGGAGCGAGAGTGCATGAGAGGCCGTCACCTCTTTCTGCGCAGCAGTGATGCTGAAAGAGATGTCAGCACACACTGACGGGGCCCATTAAGGCCAATGCCTGCCAGGGTTGCGAGTTGTCCGAAAGGGATATCGTGGCCCTGGCACACAGGCATTTGAAGGGACACGTGTGGGTTTTAGTCAATAAAAGCTTAACATTAGTTATTTGATAATTACCAAACAACAAAAAAAAAGGGTGCAGGCTGTCATTTCTAGATCTTAGACAGTTGTTACGGATCGTCAGAAGCTCGAAAAAGCTCTAACAACCAGTATCTTACCAAGGGTTATCGTGTTACCCAGTGACTGGGTTGGTGACGTCAGATAGGCAGTTGCTCCATGTGAAATACTGGTATTCAGCTGCATCCGGTTAGACTGGACATAGTCGGGAAAAGGCTAGGCAGATGATGAATTAATTGTATTAAACCAACATGTGGCCCCGCTACAGTAAAGCACACCACGATTGTCGATTTTTAATGCGTGCCGCGACAAGGCTTGCATTTTCGGTAATAGAGTACACCTAGACGCAGCATAGACTTTCGGCAGTATTTAATTTAACATACGCAATGATTACTTTTCTTGAATAAGTACTTGTTGTGGCTAAGTACATAGATAGTTTACATACATGACATCAAGTAGAATATATGATTCGATAATGTACTTGGCTTCAAAGTTTGTTATGGTAGCTTTTATTAAATAGTAGTCCAAACGCATTTTCTTCGCGCTATTTTTGAGATGTGACCCAATTCGCAAACAAAAATAATTTGAAGTACTTAAATAAATTAACCTAAAAAATAACACGAGAAAACGTATGGCCCTATACACTGAACATCGCACCGCAAAATAAACATGTTACACTAAAATAGCTGGTTGCAACGAATCAGAAATGTCATCAATATGATGCCGACCTCTCTGTATTGATTTAAATCCGAACTTGTTTACATGAGAATTATTTACATAAGAAAAACCGCAGACTTTGAGTGCCAAAATACACTTTATACCTAACGTTTTGAACAGAACTTGACTGTGTTTGACCTAAATATGCTTGCATCAGTTAACACAACTGCATATCGGGGTCGAAAAGGCCTGTCATATGATCCTTGCGAGAAGTAACATGGCTTCTCCTTTGGTGTTTAGGCACATTATAATGTATTTTGGGCATAATATACGGTAACAAGACTAGACTCATGATTTTTGTAGCTAACAGGATTATTAATTAATTTTTAGTCAGTTTAGCTGCTGCAATTTGAAGTTGTTGCAAACAACAAAATTTCGGGACAACGTTTCGGGTTTCAACGTTTCTCATTCCATCGAATGAGAAACGTTGTTTTAATGGTCACTACAATTATCGAGCGTTTTGACGGTCCGCAAATTCAACCACGAAGGCTGGACTGCTGACTCCAACCTTTGTAGATGATCCATACAAATAAGAAATAAAAAATAATGTACCGATCAGTCACGACATCACAAAACATTGAATATCACCAAAAAAAACGCGTTAAAAAAAACTAGCACACAAACATGAGTTGAGCATAACAAGAGGAATCGAGCCGCGCCGGGGGGCGGAGCGAGCGAATGTGGCACAAGCGGAATGATGTCGTTTGTTAATGACAAACCAATTTGTGTACTGTAGTTATTTTAGGGTTACGCGTAACGGTTTATGTGGCCTACTTTTAGGTCCATTGCTCATTTTAAGCCAGTCGGAATTAATCAGTACCAATAATATCCCGACTTGCCACGTCCTGAATTGTAACTTTGGATGTCCTAGATATTTTTTATCAGATCAGTAATATTGCAGAGTACCTACCTACCTTAAAAATAATTCTTTGTTTTTTTTTTAAGTGTTTGAAAACCCAATAATTTTAATTATCAAATACGTAACTAGTAACCAGATCTACGTATATGCAGTGAATATTAAATGAATATCATTGTTATCTAAGTAATTCTTATGAAACATAGTAAAACCTAAAGGGAAAAAATACTTTAAAAAAATACCTAACATTTTTACAAGAAACATAAACTAAAACATTTATGAAGGTACACAGCACGTCTGTTACAGTTTTATAGCTAATAATATACAACACACTAAAACGCCGCCACTATCTCAGAAAACGGCAAACTTTCCAAAAACAGGAGGCATTTTTTTAAGTTGCATCACAAGTGCCTGCCCCTGTACACTGCAATGTGACCTCGATACACACACACACAAGCCAATACACACACACAATTAAAATAAATGTCAGTGTGCGTGCGTGCAGATGCACCTACACATATGCATCACTCATACACAGGCTGATGCCCATTTTTAACAGTCATTTTTTAAAGGCATGTTTTTTTATTTTATTAGTACATTAAAATGTTATAAAATAAACTCGTAATTCGTTTGTTTATTGTACAGATATTGTCGAACAGGTTTTTGATAATCAGGAAGAGATAACGTCTGTAATTATGTAGTGAAGTGTTTTGCTTGTAAGCAATATAAGGTCGTTTGTTTTTGCAGCCCTTAGTCATAAATACTTGCATTGAAATTTTAATAAAGAAAGGATCATTGAAGTCATCTATAAAAAAATAAGTAACAACTAGGGACCCATATCTACTTCGCACGGTGTTTTTATGTAAGTTTAATATGAATGTAATAGACACATAAACCTTTCGGAATAAATTATTTAAATGATAATGAAAACCGCATCCAAATCCGTTGCATAGTTTAGGAGAATAACGCGGTCACACAGACAGACATGAAAAGCGACTTTAATTTATATACTATATATGAAAGTTACGTAAGGGTTAAACGTGCAATTTTATGTCAATAAAATGTTTAACGGTAAGTTTTTAGTATTCATAACATTAAATATATTCTACGTATTGCTATTATGACGTCATTTTGTTTTTATAACTTTATTTACATTCATGAGATTTCTCAAAACCCAAAACATAAAAAATAACATTACGTTTTTATCATCTGTTTGTTTATCTCGTCGCTTTCGTTGTTCATTTTTACATGAAATTCGATAATTATCTCATCTATCAACGAATACTTCGATAGTGTAATACTTTTATAAGATTTACTCAAAATAACTATATGTATAAGTATTTCAATTTGATGTATTCCTACTTCATTATTTTAAACATAATTTATTTATCTGTTTTAAACACAGAAATATTCAACAAAGCAACTAACACCATAAACCTTTCGAAATCATTTTAATCTCCAAATAATAATAATAATTAATTAGTCCCAAATCAGCACCATCCTGTATACTCACACACACAGATGTAGGCCTCTCTCGACTGATCTGCTCATAATAAAATGTGGCTTTTTTATCATGTATTTACTTTTTTCTATGTACTACCTTAATCTGTATGTACCACGGTACATAGCGCTTATGTACTATTATCATTTTGAGCGTTGTTGTTGTCTGTCCGTTGATTTATCGAATATAACGATATTGTCCGTAGTTATTTATGCATAAGTAGGATGAGGATTAGTGACTGAAAAATGTAAGTGGAAATAGTTTCCAAGGAAAAGTTGTTTCTTTTTTGTTTTTTCTTTC
Source organism: Tiliacea citrago (assembly GCA_963921375.1). Lineage (NCBI taxonomy): Eukaryota > Metazoa > Arthropoda > Insecta > Lepidoptera > Noctuidae > Tiliacea > Tiliacea citrago. Next base: position 24,638,239 of record OY992796.1, read on the forward strand.
TTGTAAGAAAGCGGATATAAATGAAGAGTCATAAAATATTAAATTAATTTGAATGCATAAACTACCTACTAAGTGCAACTGAAAATATTTTTTCAATACAGTTCCTCGAAAACTGGTTCATATCGCACTACGATTAGGTTCACAATGCAATGTAATTCACACGCGTGCGATTTTTTTATTTTCCAGCACATGTGCGGGAATAAAAATTGCCACAGATAACCTATACCTATACTTAGTCCAAATTGGTTCAATGCCTCTATTCACACCGTCTCGCGCCAGAGACGGTCCTCTCTATTTGGAGGTGATTTTTTTTTTAAATCTCTGCGAAGATGCGTCTTGACGGCGTTAATATTTTTGGAATATTTAAATAATATTTATAAATAGAATACCATGATTATTACAATTAAAAAAAACGTTTATGCACAAATTAACATTTATTTGTGTTCTAAACTCAAAAATATTTGAATTTAAAAAAAACCATATTAGGCTGTTTATCGGCTATATACCTTTGCTTCTCCTTCAACCTGGCGAAAGCAAAGCTCCAAAAAAAAAGAAAATTAAATCATAGTTTCCTAATAATTCATGACAAAAATATTTTTCGTTATTTTATTTAATTTCTTCAAAAGTGAATTGAAAAACGTCGTTTGATACACGTGGACAAACATTCTTCACTTGTATCAAAATTTACTAATGTGTCTAGCAGTGAGCTCCTATTGGCTGATAAAATATAAAAGGAAAGAAAGTCTACAAGGCTTCTTCAGGAATTTTCAGTGTTTTCATTTCTTCAGTCTTAATTTTCCGTTGTCTTATTTCCCACAACCAGTAAATTTTTTCATCACTACATAAAATGTTCCCAAAACTATATAATTATTCTTCATTAACATAATTTGAACTTTCAAGTTTCTTCCAGAGTTTTTAAAGAAAATAATTTCCACTAATAAGTAAATAAGGTTTTTGATCATACATGATTTTAACTAAAATGCAGCCATAATTATATATTTATGTACATTTGCGGCGGCCCTTTGTCGGCAACCTGTGTTTGCTCAGTGACCGGTGCACCGATAATTCGGTGCTGATTGAAATGTGGTTTATAAATTGTTTAGCTACTTCTATAATGTAGGTTTCGAAAGGAGTTTGGTAAAGGAGCGGTTTCACCCCACGTACAGAACATTATTATTATTATTTGTGTAAAAGCAAAGTTGTCTCGTGCAGGAATGAGGAAACAACTATTTAAAATGTGAGGATAAGAAACAGTTATCGATATAAAAAAGTGAATTAAAAATCTTATAAAAACTGGCTTTAAGAAATAAGGATAGCCAGAAAAATACAATTTAGAATTAATTTGTTTTTTATCCACTGCTTGGTTACAAATCAAAAAAGATTCATGATAACTTTATCATTATTACGAGAAGCGAAAACTTCTTACGAAAAAAATCTTTTTACGAAAATTATGCGAACGGAGGAATTTGAAATTTGGCACAGTTAAAGTCTATATGGAGGAGAAGTGCAGAGAGCTAATATTTTTATATAATATACATTAGAAATAAATTAAATTAATAAAAAAAAAGATTACACACACTACCATGCATTTGACACACACACACATAGTAGGCCTCATGACCTCTCATGACTTGAAGATAGATAGGTGACAGAAGTGACAGCTTGATCATGCAATAAGTAAGTACTACTCATGGAATTAGTAAGTACTATATAGATTGTAAGTAGAGCGGGTGGAATTTCGACCAGTGGGTGACCACTAGCATTAATAAAAACTTCTGAGTGGAAACTTTTTCCGTTTAAAATAGATCTAACAATCTTTTTAAAACCATCCCTTTACATAGCTTGAAGAGCAAGACACGTGGTTCACCTGACCGCGAGTGTCACGGTGTTTAGAATTTATTTATTAACATGTTGGCTCCCCCTCTGTTCCCTTTCCGAATTAAAATCGGCATTTTCAATAGAAAAATCGTATCGCATATAGTTTTAAATAACCGTTTCGTTTTCCGTCGGTACTGTGCCGCGTGAAAAAAAATATATTGACGTCGTAGGTCGATGGGATAAAAAGGTCTAATTATTATAATATATGCAGATCTAAATTGATAAAGTAGATAAAACATTTATTGAGTGCGACACAAAACACAAAAACATATTTATATATGTACCTACCTATGCTAATAATACCTTACAAAACAACTATACAGCAAGAGTCATTATCTGTCTAACTATGTTGGGGTCGGCTTCCAGTCTAACCGAATGCAGCTTAATACCAGTATTTTACATGGGGCGACAGCCTATCTGACCTCCACAACCCACTTACTGGGTAAAACGATTCACTTTGGTAAGACTGATTGTCAGAGGGGTACGTAGATCGTAAGAGTATGTAGTTTATCAGCCGTGAGACTGGCGTCACCAGGGAGATGAGGAAATTGTCTTATTTTTAAATGATGTTTGACTAGAGTAGACGGTCTTTATGTTAGTAATTACTCTGAAGATTTATCATACTGAACAATTATGACTTTCTTTTTCTATTGTGCTGAATTATATAGATTTTCTTTGCTTAATTTTTGCATTGAATACATTCGTAATGACTCAATTGCTTTATTGAGACTTATATGGTAAAAACATATGAATGGTAATAATTAATATTTTCATGGTTTATGATTCCATAATGTTTATTGCTCTTTTATTTTTGGTTTTGATTGAGAGTTCACCTTGTGATCAACATGTTCTAAGATCTCTGATGCCGTGTTTAGGTAATGGTCAGAAATAGATTCACCTTGACTGCCCCTACTTGTGAATCATGACATCCTACTTAACAAAAAGGTACCTGTTTGTCTTTCGTAATTGCAAAGCCAACGTTCCAAAAACCCCAACCAATGTATCTCAACAATTTAACCCATTTACCAAAACAAAACACTAACACACATAAATACAAAATAATATTCACCTCAGTAATCTGTCCCGACGCGGGACGTCCCGAAACTATGCACTGACAGACCTCAAAAACTTTTAAACTCCAATCAAAGCGACACTACATGGCTTTTTGACACTCGCCAAAAAAAGCATCAAATAGAATTCTGCGTCAAAACAATGAACAAACTAACAGAGTGGCTGTATAAAACACATGCATACAATTTGCTAGCACCGGACGCCGCGTCCGAAAAATCCTTTTGAAAAAATACAAAAAAAAATCGACGTCAGGAACGAATTTTTTAGATCGCCGGTTAGGGGCCGGTAGATGTGGTTTCTTTTCACCGTTTTTGGACTCTGTTTGAGTGCAAAGGACAGGAATAGACGCACTTAGGGGCAAATCTAAATGTAGGGGAAAACTTTTGTGATATTATTCTGTGCGAAATATTCTATTTAGTAATACCACTCCACCATTCTGATTTCGATTAGATATTATGAGGAAACGTCAAAAAATCGTCAAATTATCGCCTCTGCTGCCTTATTAAATTTTAGCTATTCTTATAACTGCTACCACCATATTATAAGTAAAACAGGTAGACAGGTGCTCCGCAAGTGGCACGTTATTATATGATGATATTTGGCATCGTGTTGTCTCTTTTTCGCTTCCGATAATTACGACATGCCGTCCTACTTCCACGTGTCATCTAAAGTGTGACATAGTGCCGTTTTTGAAGATCGAATGTTGACCAGGTAACCTTCCTACGCCTTTTTACTTACAATATCATTGGTTACCATACAGTAGTTTCAACGCAGTTACAACGATGCGGCAAGTCCTGTGTCGCTTATTCGCATAAATAATTTCTTAGGAGGGGTTGCAAGGGGTAGGTACAAACTCGTGCGAAGCGTCTTTTGTAAGAGGAAAAATCAGACTAATGATTGCTAACAAAACAAGCATTTCTAATTGATAAATGGGCAAATTAATTGGGATAACGCAGGCGGATGATGATAACACAACAATGTATTCTCTTTGAAGAGACTGCATCCCACATCTTATGCTCTCTTTATTTCATGAAATCGAAATTATAACTTCACTTATTCCTTTTATGATTAGTCAATGTTCACATGTGCATCTTCTCTCTACAAAAAACTTTCAACTCCCCGAAAGCAGAACCCAGAATATAAAAAGCGAACGGCGCGCGGGCATACCGAATATAGAACTTTCTCTCTCGTCCGGTAGATGGCATTTTTTCCGTTTTTTCACGCGTACCCGATAGAAATAGTGTCGTTTTTTTTTCGTGGACCACTCTCGCTTTCAGTAGTTGCTCGTAAAAAGCAAATAAAGATCGGTAAAAACTCGTTTGCGGGTATTTTTTGCGTGAACTACTTTTTCAGGGTTATTCATTATTTTCTCGTGGCTTTTTTTTTCGTCTATTTTTCATTTCATAGTGGTATTTTTACGGGAGGTTCAGTAAGCGGATTTTGTTTTTTTCAGTACGCTATTTGATTGGCAACGTATGGTGTTTGTAGTGGTTTAGATTTCAATATAAAAACGTTTTTTTTTAGTTTTGTTCGCTCCATTGGGTATTTATTGTTGAACATTGGAATGTAAAGGGTTGAATTATATTTTTTACTAGCTTTGACTAGCATTCATGAAATAATTAAAGTAAAATCTCAAATTTTACAATTATATGATGAAAACGAACAGAAATAAGGGAAAAGACTTTGCCTAACTATAAATCTAGATAGACTAAACGCGATTTTGTAGAGAGAAGAACAGGTTTTTCTTTATTATGTACACCACAACAATAACAACGACACAACGATGGGTAACGACTAATTATGTTATACTCGAAAAGAAACAAACAATACAAAAATACATAACTTCCTCTCAGCCCTGCCTGACCCTTCGGAGAATACAAGCGTTATGTTATGTTAGCTCTCTACTTACCCCCTAGAAGTCTACAGTATAAAGAGTATATAGGCAAAGTTACAAGCATTTTATCGGCTTTAGTACATGCACAACGTCAAGTTAACTTGGTCTACTTTAAGTTAGTAACTTAATAAACTTGTGTGTGGTGGGGTTTGTATTTTTTATTACTTATAACTTATTTAGTGGAGAGAAACTTAACTGCGGCGTGTAACTATGTTAGGTTGTGGAATATTTTGGCGATTTATACATTTAATCATCATCAGTTTCAGCCGAGAGACGTCCACTGCTGGGCATAGGCCTCCCCCAAGCACCGCCACTGCGACCGGTTCTGTGCTTCCCGCATCCAGCGGATAGCTGCAGCCTTTACAAGGTCATCGGTCCACCTTGTAGGAGACCTTCCAACGCTACGTCTTCCGGTACACGGTCACCACTCCTGAAACTTTCCTTTAGTCACTTATTACTTATCCCTACACTTACTAATATGATATCGGGGCGACGCCATTGTAGGTCCTGAGTTCGAACCCAGACAGGTGCTTTACTTTTTGTAAATAATTTCATCACCGCTGCTCTCAAAACGGTGAAAGAAAACATCGTGAGGAAACCGGCATGTCCTAGAACTAAAACTTGGAAGACATGGGGCATCTCCCAACCCGCACTGGGCCCGCGTGGTGGGTTACAGCCCAATCCCTCTTGAAGAGAGGAGACCTGTGTCCCAGCAGTGGGAACATTATAGGCTAATTATGGTTACGGCTTTGACGCCAGCACCACACCTCCGCCGCGAAACTATAGCAGCGAAACCGCGGTAGCTCAATTCAACTGGCTCAGGTCATGTTGCGCTATTCGCATCCGATTCGAGTAGCGAAACATGACTATGTGATGATGATATGGTTGATGGATGAAACATGATATGGTTTCGCGGCGGAGGCTGGCGTGAATGTTCGTTTATGACTGATTTATTGAAATATATTTGTACATATTATTTGCAACAATTGGTGCAAATGCTGTGATTTGACAGCTTTTATTGTTCTCTAAATAGATTTCTTTGAATCGCAACTTCCGTATCGATCTAAAAACTTCCCATTTCCCTTTCCCCCTTTAGAACTAGCCCACCATAAAATTTCTCATGAAAATCTTTACAATCTCGTCATCAATTTTACAATCAAAATAACGACATATTTTAACGCACGGGCATCAAACCCTGGACCGCGCCCTGCACTAAAACATCACTACCCTTTAAAAATTTTGATCTTTACAAGCGACTGCTGGGTTTTTATTAGACTAGTTTACATCGCAAGGCTGTTACAAGTGGCGAAGCTTTTTTTTTATCTATATTTCTTGAATTTGCTTAGAATTTTGGTATTTTACTTCATCGTTCTGAATAATCATTAGCTTTTCTACTCTTGGTGAATTTTTGGTCTGTGTTTGGTTTGGTTTTCAGCGTTAAAAGATACTCTATTTATTCAATTTCGAATTAGTTTTATGACTTTTTGATTACCACCAAAATTAATTCTAGTGAGGCCATGCAAATAATACGTGTTCTAACTATTAACTGAGCTGGTGTCATTAACACCAGCTCAGAGGTCAATCTATTACTTAATTCTAAATTAATACTAGATACCTGTGTTGTTCATTATGTACTAGCATTCATAGTAAACTCTACTACTAACTAATTAGAGAAAGAAAATAATGCTAATATTACGAGTGAAATCCCATCAATAATGTAACGAGAGAAGCTCAAACTCAAGCCTTCGTTCTCGCCAGTCTTACACTAAGATCTATTAAAACCTAAATCCTTACCACAGAACAAAACAAACAATAATTCATTTATCAAAACACTCATCATCAAAATTCCATCGGAAAAACTGATAAAACTGCTGAACTCAACAAATAACAAAGTTATAACTAAAAACAGAAACGTATCTACAACATTTAGGTTAAAATATAAGGATCTTGCATAAGAAAACGTGGGGGTAGCCCCCCTGTATCTCCGTTTTTAGTATTTTAGTAAGTTCGGGGGAATTACCGCCCGGGGGGAGTGGGCCCCTCAGGGTGGCAAGATGTTGATGCTCCTTAGTTTTATATTACTGCTGTACTTTATTACTTATTTGTGTTAGTGTTTTATTCGTTTCGCGTGTGAGTGAGGGGCCGGGGGGGCCCAGGGGCCCGGGGCGACGTGCCGCGCTTAGTTGCCTCTTCTATGCAGATGCGGGTTTTATGTAACTTGTAATTTTTTTATTAGTAGTTATGATTGTTGAGTTTTCTGTGTTTTGGTATTTAAGGCTGTTTCTTGGGAATTGGTTGGTTGGTACTTGTTGTCTTGTACTTGTACCAGTATATGTATTTAGGTCATTGATCATTGATTGAGTGGTTTGCAAAATGGGTCTGTAATTCATCGTGTATAATGTTGTGGAAGTAATGATCGTATAGTAGTAGTATTGTGTGGTGTGTTGTATAGTGCTTTGCCTAGGTATAATTATAGCAGATCTATGTTCAAATAAAACCCGGAAGTAATTTGACATTTGATCAGTAAGATATAATTGTCGTAGCTCCAAGGAATTTAAAAGTCTAATGTGCCTTTAATGTAACTGCTGCTCGTATCCTTCTAACCGGAACTTAGTAAGTCTAAGCTACTACGTGGACGATATATTATGTAGTTACGATTTAGGTCTTCCCCAGACGAACTTATTCACAAACATCTGTACCACACTATTGTAAAATAAATGATAAAGGCTTATCAGAGTCCACTATGCCATGTTAGTTTTAAACTAAATTATCGTTAGCTCAGTGTCATGTTGCATCTTGATCTAAATATGATTCGCGACTTTATCAGATATGTATTTACATAATTATAATCATTAGTATTATTCACAATCTCTCTAAGTTAGATTTGTTCCCCAATGTAATGATTTCATGAAATAGTAATTCAATGGAACAAATCTCAGTTAATGAGATATATTAATGAGTCTAATGAATATAATTCTGTAAATACATATCTGGTCGCGAATCATATTTTGATCAAGATACAGCCTGACACTGACCTGCAAATTGTAAAAAAAACGTAAGAAAATTTGAATTTCGCGGGCTTCAGCTGCGGATTCACCAACCGCAAAGCATAATCCCTTATTAATTTTGATAAAGGGTAGACAGAAACCAATACACGTAAACTTACACATAACATGCGATACTTAACTTCGGGCAATAACTTACAAGTAGTTACAATTTGTAAGTTAACCCTCCAGCTACCCTTTTTGCGTTTTCTATCGAGTAAGGGTTACTGATAACACGTGTTATGTGTGTGTTTTATATTGATAGAAAATGGGTTGATTTTTTACTAAGAAATATAGTAATTGTGGCTTTTTATCTGCTTATTTTGTAGTAAGGTGTTGTGTTGTTGCATATTTGGATTATTTTAAGTACATTGATAAGGCAGAGAGCATTTAAGTATGAACCACTTGCACTTCTTTAAAGTATTATTTTATATTTGAGATCATATTTAAGGTCTATAAACAATTCTTGTGTCAGTTTGTCTTCTATAGCCAAATTCTTAGTTTATCCCACAAATAATTAGGTTAAAATTGCGTACATACCAGAAATATACTAGCTACGTGGATGGGATCATAATAAGGTTCTTATAACGGTCGGAGGGCTGTGTTTAAGTCAGAGTTAAAGATTACTTAACAGATTGATAAAATATCTGTGCTGGATATAAAACCTTCAACTGACACGAAAACTCACGGTGACTTTGTGCATTCAAATGGCTGAAATTACTTCAAAGTCAAATTATTTATTTCAAATAGGCTTTCAAATAGATGGCACTTTTGAACGTCAAAATTTACAAATAAAATAGAATTGACTCTAGTCGCCCCTTCCAAAATAATAGCTATTTTTGGTTACTTCAGGACAAGCGACTACTCCTATATATAGGTGCATAGATCACTACACTTCTTCGTCGTGAGTTACGAAGTATACTTTTGTTTTCTCATCTAAATAGTAAATTATTTTATTGCCATAAACAGGTTACAGAAAAAACCTAGCTGTATTTCAGGAGCCAAATTCTTTGATAAATAATCATCTAATCTGTAGGTACTCACTACTATATTTTTGGAATGTAACTAACTACTTCTAACCAAAACAAATGAAACTCAACATTTTAAATTACAACGTAAAACATTGACGATGGAAGCACATCACGTACATTTTAAACATCCCTTCACACTCAAGGTAACACCCTAAAAATTCAACACATTAACGATATACACACATATTATATAGTACATGTAAAACAGGAAACGACGCACATCAAAAACTCTAATCAAAGCACCCCCCAGGAAACTTTCTTGGGGGTCTTTGGGGAGGACATCAATATTCTTAGTTGAATATAATCAATTCTGAGAGAAAGAAACAGTCTCCGTATTGATAAATGAGAGCACCCTTCATATTTCCGCATCCCCACCCCCGGGGGTTGTTTTAAACCACCCCCGGGGGGACATCTTAGGAACGTGCAAGATAGTAAACGCTAGGGTTGTCGATGCTAATGAACTTTGCCTTGTAAGATGTTTTGCGTAGATCTGTGGCGGAAAAATCAATAGTAAAGTTTTCTAGAAAAAAAAAATTGTTGTTTGATGTGTGTCGGGTAGACTGTGTGTGACCTAGTCGTTGTGGAAGTTCCGTAAAAGATAATTTGCTTATGCATAGCTATTTCAAAATCTGTTATTAATGACCAGTTATAATATTTTTTTAATCCATATTTACTACGTTATAATAAATACAAAATAACAATTTTGAACGCTGCAATAATTAGCAATGGCTTAAATTATATTTGGGTTTTTTCATAGTATCATTAAAATAACTGATCACATTGTCTGAATCGACATAAGTAATAAAATTATCCTTACCTTCTACTCACGAGACACTGTACACTGCAGCCTGAAAAAAAAGAAAACAAAGAATTATGAATAAATCTAATCAATTAGAATAATTTGCGCGCAGCCCTGCTACGTTTGTAGCGAGGCCTACGACTCGTAGCGGCCACGGCTACGGCGTAGGCGCTAGTGGCGCCCCCCCTCTTACACAACTTTTTACTAAGAACCACGGGAAATGAGTGGATAAAACATAGGTAGCTTCACTTTACTTCTAATAATTATTATTTGATCGAGTATTATTATTTTTTGTTTGCGCAATAGTATTCTTTTTTGATCGTTTATTAAGATTGCTACAGCAAGTCTCTGCTGTTACCTTAAGATACTATTACTAGTCCTTTAGAAAACCTTATTTTCGTAGTATTTTAGAAGATATCTCCACATCTATAATTAACTTTTAGGGAAACTACTGCAACACAATGTATTTGCTGAGTTGAGATACTGTCCACAAAAAAATTATAAAAATTGCATGTACACTTATGTCATTGGTATTTACAGACCCATTCACTTAAAATTCAAAAACTATTTTAAAGGTAAGTACCTAGTATTATTAAATCCAAAGCTATACCTATAAATAAATGGTACCATTTCAGTGTGTAACGAGTTTACTAAAATAGTAACTGTCATTTATCTGACTCATTAACTGAATGTCATTTCAGACAAGCTCTTTGAATATGTTATTATGTTAAATAATATAACAACTTAATTTAAGTACTTACTGAGTATCATAATTAAAAGTTTATGTCATACGATAATGTAAAAGTCATGTCATAATATTAGTTAAACCATTATTTTAACAATATCGAATAGGTATTTCATTGACAGCTTTATGTTGGTCGAAAATACGAACGCAGCAACGAAATAATAAGAAGCAAAATAAATTCAAGTAAAATCAATAAAAAATCTACTCCAAAGAAAACATAATAGACCACAAGCCTTAACTATGATAAAATAAAAACATAACTCTTCTTAGCAGTTAGGTAATAAATTAAAATTACAAGGAAAACAAAAAGCAATTAATTATTATTTCTAATCTATTTCACTCCAAATATAACCTATCTCAATCTATAAAAACCACCCAACATCTTCACCAAACAATCCACAAAAATCTACTCACCAAATTCCTACATCAGCCAGTAATCGAACCCAGACCCCTGAGCCTTCTAACCACTACACCACAAGCGCCGTGGCCTGCTCTTATTTTAAACAACTACGCCTTTATAATACATCCAGTTTCGCGACTAAATATCAGCGAGTGTAGCGTTATGATGCGACCGAACGGTCTTGAGACTTCTAAGGAACTAATCTGAATAATTATTTTTTGTAAGATGGAAAATGGAATGGCATTTCAGGAAGTGATCTTGATTATAACATGTACCTAGTGCTGATATTTAAGTATAATTATATTTATAAGCAAAAAGTTTTCCAAAAATAAATTGGGTACGTCGCCCAGAGACACTTTATAACATCTAAGAAAGGCTCCGAACAAATTTTCTTGTGAAGTGATCTTTATTCAGCTGGGCTTGACCGAAAAAATTATAATTTACAAAATGTACTTTCATAAACTCATGAGCATTCCCTGCATTGCTATAATCAATTTCAAGTAGATTATGCAGGGTAGGTGTCGTTTTGAGGGCTGTTTCTGTTCCAGATTTGATGCTGTAGATATTTAGGCAGATGCCATGTATTTCATGATGCAAACCTTACCTACCTTACCTTATTTAGCAAACCTATGGAAGGGTGGGGTTGATTCCTAAGTAGAGGCGTCACGGTTACACAATGCTATGTTTACATGTAACTACTGCCAATTATGAAGTACCAAGACGTCTTAGTCGTAGTACTTCCGCGTACCGTATTTACAAGTATTGTAAGTATAGAATTATATATTTTATAACGCCACCCCACCGCCCGCCCCCCCTCGCCCGCGAGAACTAAGTCTTCGCGCATCTTTCTATCCCCACCTTTTTGCTTCTTTTAAAACCACCCTTCGTGTGCACCCCTTCCCCTATTTCGACTAATTTGGGGGTACAACTGAAGAATTATTTCTTGCCGATGTATGTTCAACACATATTCAACTCTCAGATTAAGAAATTAAGGTCTAAATTTGAGTATAGCCCATGTATAGTCTTTGGACTGTATCTTTTCACTTCGAAAACTAATTCCGAATTAGAAGACGGAAGCAAGTGCTCTGTGAGTACAAGCGAATATGTGTTCTATCGAGTGTTTATGAGAGTTCTATATCCGTTGCATGGTGTTGTAAAATTAGAACGGTTTCGTCAAAAATATGAAATTAAAATCTTATACTAGCGAAAGAAGTTTTAGCATCTTTGTTTTAGAGTGAGAGGGGAGAGATGCATTAGTCCTGCTCGCACAGAGGGTAGGCAGGGAGGCAAGAGATGGGTAGTTTGGAGTAAAAAGCTGCTTTCTTGATCAATGCGCCTCGCATTCGGTATTAATCATAACCGGGGTATTTTCGTCTATGTCCCGGGTAGGGGGCTGTAGAAGGGGGGTAGAAGGAATCGAGAAATCGTATTCTAAATGAAAATACGGTTCTTCCTGTTTACATTTTGTAATAAATTGTTTTACTCGCTGTGTTTGTGTGACGAGCCAGCGTCGTATTTATTATTTAGGCCTCCGGGATTACTGTGCTGCGCTCTGTTTCATTGACCGAAGTTTTAGATCTAACTTTGCTAAGATCAAACATAATACTATGTCATGTTTATATCAGCATCTTGCTGGAAGCACTGTCTTTAAACCCTCGACAAGTGACTTACACACATGACATATTTCCAATGACATACACGATGATCTGAATGCAATAATTTATAATCACTAAAACCATCTTAAGTAGTAGAAAACCTTTACCCATAAAAATAATTACATTACTTTCCTAAGAACCACAGTAAACAATATTCTAAGAAATAATTCTCAAAATATAATTGTGTACTTGAACCAGCTATTTCATAGAAGAGTGCTTTTAGAATAATAAGTAAAAGCTTCTTTGAACGGGAGCGCCTATAAAAAATGTTATAGCAATGCGCTCGAATGAACTTCCTTGCTATGCCGCAATTTTTAGGCGCATCGGACTTACGACTTAGCGCTACATCGAAAAGTTCTACGCTACGTTATAACTCGGTCGAGTTATAGTATTGATTTCATTGACGCTCTTATTAGATATCGTATTAATTAGTAAGGATAATTAATCGTCAATCTATGCTGTATAAATCTACAGTTTAGTTTCAAAATTTTAGGCATTTCTCCGTCACATAAATGGAGAATGTATTTGAAAATTTTGATGCGATTCGCTAGTTGGTCGGTAGTTAACTTTGTAAAATTTTTACACCAAAAATTATTTTAGCGTTTGTTATTTGCGCGCTTAATAACACAGGAATGTTTGGCAGGATCTATTCGACAGTAAAATAAAAACGGATTCCGGATGAACGAGATTTTAGTTATTTTAGTTTGGCAAAACATTGTTGGTGTAACTTGCTAATATTTTTTAATTGGATGCAGATAAGAGAGCTATAGGCCACTTTGCTTTTTCATTTTTTTTTCTATATGTTATTTCATGCTACAAACAGAAGTTTTAGGTAACACATTAATTAATAGTTTTTAAATAAGTTATTGTTAGTGACGTATTTGTTAACAAAATCTGAAGATTACCTAAAAGTAAACGCTTCTAATGCATACAAGTAAGCTCTTAGCTATGCTATGAAGATAGTTTCGTTATTAGCGAAGATGCGAGAGTGTAACCATTGCCATCGGTTAGATATAGGAACCGGATTTTATTCATTACCATCGGTAAGTTATAGGAACCGGGACTTCTCATAAAATATTCACGTAGGTACACGATTTCCCTTTTTCCTGTGAACTTAACAGAAACCGTCACGATCTAAACCCACGCAGTGTCGTTAGAAACTGTGTTATTTAATATACAACCTTGAATGAGATCCTACGGGCGTAGGTAGGTGAGGGCTAGTGAACTGTGTTTGTTATACACTAGGCTGGATTTTATTTACATTTAGAAGGTATATTATTTAAAGGGTAATCAGAAATAAGGGTTTTGTTAATGTTTGGAGTGTTTTTAGTGGCGTGATGTGTATTATTTTGTATGTGATGTTGGGATTGGTGGGTTACTTTGCATTTGGCTCCGCTTACGTGTAGTTGTAGGGTTTATTTTCAGGATGATAGTATATTCTTAATTAGGTACGAAGCTATCTCACTGACAAATATCTAGTATCAAATTACCACCTTTCGTTTAGCCGTGAAAACGTATTTTCCAGGTTTTGCATTTCCTGAAAGAAAAGTGTAACACATTCTTAAATTTTCAGTACTTATTATCTATCTTGGTGCCATACATATATACTTGCTACCCATTTTGATATAATTTTCTCTTAGACATCTTAACTTTCTAAGGCTCACTTATACTATAGTAGGTGTCATACAACTAAGCCAAAAAAACGCTCAAAGCTACCTTTCAAAGTAACATTCCCACATTTCCTATACAAACCACCCTTACACCTGACTATCACTTACACTGCTGCCTACCCCTACATGACAAGCAATACTTGTTGCTTACAAGTGTCAGTCACAGTACACATGTCAGAAATATCGTGTCACTACACCCAAACGCAATGGTACTAAAAAAATCTTCCGTAAAAATATTATACCCACTAAACATCCCACACTCGATCTTAAGCCTTGTTTGTTTAAGTTAAGGTTGGTTTTAGATGGTTCGGCGAGTAAAAGGAACTATTCCTGCCTTATTTGCTTACTCAACGTCGTCATAATAATGTGTTTTCATGGATTTTTGCGGCATTTTATTTGTATTGGCTGTAGTGCGTTTGGTGTATGAATTCTTGATTTTTTTATATTTTTTTACTTATTTTTGGAGGTTTGTCTTATGTATACGGACATAGTTTTTTTAGTAGTCTGCTGATATTTAGAAACTATTAAGTATAAAATAAAGGGACAAGTATTTAATATTGTCGACCTTGCCGATTTATTACAACTAACTTATATCTACTTATGATGTAATTACTTGTTATAATTGTTTATTTAATACTATGTAATGTGACCTTAAACAAACCTACTGGAGCCTTTTTTCCCAGTAAAATACAGCTAATTATGAAATAATAATCGTATCATCAGAATTTTAAATTATTTGAAAATAGAATTCAACTGAACTGCTACTATTATTTGAACTTCAATCATCTCTATCAATAACTTTCATTACAAAATTAAAACATTACCTTAAATTTTCACGCAAACGTCATAAACCTAACACCAAGTTCACATAAACATAGACATCCCAAAGTACCTGAGCCACCCCTTAGGCTCCACACAAAACCTGGCCGCCTAATCTAATACCTAACACAAAACAAAACACAACAGAAAAAAAATACCAAGTATTTTTCATTACCGTAAGCCGAATGACGCAGCCTCCCAAAAACGTAGCTACTCGTATATTCATTTCCGTTTTGTTAATACCGCATACTTTTAACTGTCTAACTACCTAGGTAGGTACCCCCTGCCTCCCTGCCCAAACCCACTACTTATACAGTAGGCACAACTTTTATAATACTACGTACTCGGGCGCTTTTTAACGAACACCCCTGGGGTGGTGGAGCCACCTGCCACGCATACCGAAAAATACGCAAAAGGGGAGGGTGGCGGGCCCTGGTTAGAAGTGAAGTGGCTGTATTTTGCGTATTTTTAAATTATTCCCACATGTGGAACGCTGTTTAGTTTTTCTTTTTTTGTGCGTGCGTGTGACGCGGCCTTTACTTGGAGCTTTGCTGTTAGATGTTAAGTACGCGTTGAGATGTAATTAGGAAGTAATTAGTAGATATTATGTAATAGACGGTAATATGTAATTGTTCTAGGATTGTGCCACTCCCTTTTTTCATTTGAAGGCGAGTGAAGCGTCACGTCAAAGGGTACGTATTGTGTTATTAACAATACGTTCCCTAACGCGAATAATCGCGAATAATCGAATAATCAGTTGTATAATATGTTATACAACTGATTATTCAACTGATATATATACGCTTATATATTGAACTGGCAGTTTTCCTATTTTAAGGTTCATTGGGAAATTCATCTTTAGCGGTGAAATAATTGAGGCTAATTATATTTATGATTAATTTATTACTTCTACAAGTGATAAAAACATGAAATAATGTAACGTAACATGTGATAAGGGGGAAAAATTGTGATAATAGATTTTACATTATCATGCGAAAATTTTATTTACCCAACGATTTCCTTCTCCAACGAACAAATAAATGCGTAATATTATATTACCTACAATCTTAAGTACACATGTACTACATATGTAGTAAATTACATAAAGTCACTTAGGGCGAGCACTTACATAGGTACGATTCTTGAGCAAAATAGGTTGCAGGTAGGGTCATAAAGGACTTTAATTTATGAAGAATTAATAAAATGAGAAGCTAGAAAGCTATATATGTCAGGATCCTATGTTCCATTATTTATTTTTTAGTTATTCTCAACATTACCCCTTTGAAGAGAATGCTGACACTAGCTGTCAAAATGAAGCGTCAACCGAGTTTAATAAGTATATTTGACTGACATCACTCAAATTTGACCCTCAATCAGTCTTTAAAATAACACTAGGGTAAAGACTCACATTTGAGAGCAAAATGGGCAAAGTAGACCATCAAAATTTAAAAGGACTGTAATTATTTCAAGTCTAATTATCAGTACACAACTAACTATTTACACTAACCTAATTTGAATATGCAAATGTATTTTATTAATTAATTATTTCCTCGTTTATTTCAAGCGTCATTTATTTAATATACGGCACACCAATACTTAAAAACCAAAAGCTGACTTAAACAATTGCTCTCAAATAGTGCTACTTTACAGCAGCTATATTTTTTCTAAGCGAAATCAAACCCCTTCGCGCACATTTACAATGCAAGAGGGCAACAATCTCTATTGCGGAGTGAGTATCAGCTTTGTCCGGGCAAAAGAGGGACACTGAACGTTTACTATCTACATTCATCCGGACAGTGATTGTTGACAATACCAATGAAAATGTGTGTTATTTTTTCCTGTATTAATTTTATTAGATTATTGTTAATATGACTTACTAAAAGAAAAGTGTTTTTAATTGATTGACACTAATTATTTCACTGCTTTAAATTACTTTTGGCCAAAAAATTTGCATTGCCGCCTGGGTTTGGCTACGAGATGAGAGTGATTTGGCATTTAGATCTCGTATTTGCTTGTAGTTCTATTTCTAGTATTTACACAACAGTCGATTATGAAATACATATTTTTTGCTATAAAAACTTAATTAACTAGCGCTAGTCCACCAAAATAGATAACCATGTAACGTACGATTCCCCAACTATTGTCAACTATTCGTGTTGACAATAGTTGGGGAATCGTACGTTACATGGTTATCTATTTTGGTGCATGTTGTGACACTTAATATTGTGCACTTGACGTGTATGTAGGCTGGTGTTAATTGATCGAACAGTCTACCAATAATTAAATCACGCTTTTTTATTTTTTATTTTACTAAATATTTATTTACAAATTTAAAAGCCTGGTCAGAAGTGTGTAATGTAATGTTTCGTGTAATGTAATGCGAATAGTGTGGATGGCATACAATCTCAACGCGACATGAGTGCTAGAGCCGACACAAACCGATAGCCGATGGATCAGCGCGAACGCCAGTCCGAGTGTTACATGTAATGCTCGTAGAGCCATCCACACGCAGAATTCGCAGGTGTGTTACACCGTACATTACATTACACACGTCTAGATCCGGCTTTAAAGCAAACAGTCTTAAAATAATGTTAAGAATATGTACAAAAGGGAGGGGAAAGAATCATAAGGCATCGAAAAATTCATCCACATCGCTGTCAACAGGAAAAATCCCCAAAAGGCTGGCAGTATTGCCACGTTGTATGGCAAATGCTTAATGCTTTTACTCTATTTCAGATCTTTTATGGTAACTTAAGAAAGTAGTGATTAGCATTTTCTCAAATCACAGGTCTACAAATGAATGAATCGATAAAGTAAAAAAAAAACGTATTTCTGCCGTTATTAAAGTTATGATCCATGACAAAACTAGGCTTGTTTATATTTAATAACTTACATCGTTAGTATTCACTAATAACAGTGTCATATTTGGCTCATAAGTCATTAATTGATCATACAATTTATTTCAGTTATGAAAATAGCTGTTATTATGTTAAATTGATACATTAAACAAAAAATTGAGTTAAGGAAAATTATTGTGTATGATTTATGATGATTAGTTTAGTAAAATAAACCCTTTGGATATAAAAACTGGCCAAGTGTGTGTCGGACCACGCACAATGAAGGGTTCCGTAGTTGGGATGAACTTATCCCAAAAACAAACTTAAAATTGTAGTTGAAAAACATGTTCTCCCATACATCGATATACGCAACGGTCAATTTTCCAACTGCAAATGTAAGTTTGTAATCGCAAACAAATTTTAAATTTATTTATTTTTTAAAATTTTATGTGATAAAACGACAAATTAACAATTTTCGGACTGTTTCCTTTAATTTTACTGTAAGACCTTCCTTCTTGCCAAATTTCATGATTCTAGGTCAACGGGAAGTACCCTATAGGTTTTGGTGATTGCGAATATCAAAATATGTCGCATAAACCACCGCACTTTTTTATTGCGTTGACATAGGAGCTTATACGCTTATAAGCATATAGCTTAGCCTACGTATTTGATATTAATTTCAACTTGATTCCTCCACGCGTTCCTGAGAAAAAGGGTCTTGACGGCCTGACTGACATACAGACGGACAACGAAGTGATCCTATAAGGGTACCATTTTTTCCTTTTGAGGGACGGAACCCTAATAACTGATGAACGTCAACGACCTGGTGAGATTCGCACAGACCAGGCAAGCATGGCACAAGAAGGAGCCTATACTCAGCAGTGGCAGTGGGGGGAACAAAGCTGCCGACGATGACGATGATGGTGAACGTCATTCTCTGTGTATCCATTTTATTATTACTGTTTTGCGAGGAAGCAGCTGAATGACTGAAAAAGGACATAGAGTAAATTTCATTAAAGAAAAGAAAAAAAGAAAAAAACAAATTTTACACGAAAAATTGGCATTTCATTATGATATGATTAAATAAGTAAAGGTACTATTAAATTACGATTGTAAGAACTTATGTAACCGCATTTATCTGCAAATCATTTTTTTACTTTGACTTTGACACAGATAGTTTCAGATACAACAAATTAAATGCAATTTGTTCATAAATAATGCAAAATTATTTAATGCAAGTCAATCAGAACAATTTTTATTTAGTAAATAGGAAATAGGCTAAATCCCAAGTAGGTAGTACAATTTCGTCAACTTTTAATCTAGGTGCCATTTCTGTGCCAAAATGTGGTTTCAATTAGTGAAGCTCTAATTGCAGCATTTGTAGCCCTACTTAACCTACTGCCAGTGTTTGTATTATTATGGAAACTACTTACAACCTGACGCAAAGTTACGTCAAAATGTTATTTATTTCGTAGGTTGTTAATAAATGAAATCACGATGAGAATTTTATTCAATTCTCAAAAAAAAAAAGGTTTAATCATATCGACAGATTTATATAAAATTACATATTTAACTTACGTTATAATACTTAATTATGCAAATGTCCCAAAAAATACGCGAATTTCCTCCTTTAAAAACACAACACTTGTAATACCATCCTTGTTTCAGCGACCTCATTACAAAACATTTTAAACATCCGCGCATCATTCAAATCAAACGTATCTCCAGCGCACAGCATTCAACAACACCCCGCACCATCCCTCTAAACATAAAAAAACCGTATACTAATGACAAAAATTCACACACACATACTGAAAAAAAAGGAATCTAATTCACGCACGCTTCCCCCCCCCCCCCTCCCATTCCGCCCCGCCCGCCATGAAACGTATATACTCGTATATACGCAATTTTTGATCAATACTTAAAAATTAACCCAGCCTCCCGGTAGTTTTTAAATTTATTCTGCGCATGTCATGCCTTTTAATCAGACCCCTTTGTGCCTACCCCTACGTGTATATAATAATGTGTGTGTGTATATGTGTGTCAATTTCATTCTGTAAACGCGACAATCTATTGGTACTCGGAAAAGTGTGACTAGGTTTTGATTTTGGAACGTAGTGGCTGGGTTTTTGATTCGGAAGCCGTCGTTTGAGATCGTGTGTGGTCGGGCGTATGAGCTTGTGTTTACGAAAATCTAGGATGTTCTAAACTTCTTTTTTCACGTCATGCAGTATGATCTTTGGTGTCTTAATTTATTCGCGCAAAGGCAAGAAGTATTTTATTTTACCCTTCGCTGTCAATTATCGAATTAAATTAGATGGATGGGAGACATGGCATCCATTAGTGTACATAAGCCAAAACACGGTGATAAAAAATTTGCATATACTTAAGATCGCTTGAGCTACGTTTTTCTACAAGAGCGGTGGCCACCATATAGCGTCTGCAATTTACCTGTGAATGACGTCACGGAAAAGTTATTTATGGAAGAGCTTTCAATGCTAGACTTATGATACTGTTAAAAAAGAAAACGATCGTAAGTAGTTTTTCTAGAAGTTTACATCAACATCATCATTTCAGCTGAAACACGTCCACTGCTGGACATAGGCGTCCCCCAAAAGGAGGGAGGGGTTTGCCATAATCGCCACGCTTGGCAGGCGGGTTGGCTTTCGCAGTATGGTGTTAAAATACATAGAGAACACTGCTGCCCATTCTCTAGTAGGTAAGTCCCTTAGTCACCTATTTTTAGACAGTGGCGTCACCTCGACAGTTTCCAGTGTTCGCCAGTTTCGTTGATTCGTCAGTTAAAGTGCAGTCGGTAGAGAACTGCATACACGTCTGCTAATTTAGTTATGTACATATTATTACGTAACATAACTTCACGCCTACTTCCTCAAAGGGTTAGGCAGGCAGAGATGCACTTAGAGTAAACCCATATTATCACCAGATGTGTTTACGTGCCATGTAATAGGAGGCGAGCCTATTGCCTTTAACCGGGCCCAAAACCAGACTCCGAGCCGTTACTGAAAAATATCTACTGGAAAAACCCAATACAACTTTTTTCGACTTGAGAATCAAACCCAGACTCTCATGCACAGCAGTAACGCTTGCGACCACCAGACCAAGGAAGCTAAACAAAATAAAAAGGTTTGATTTTAATTGGGTTAGCTATTCCTTACATGATCCACTTTTGTTTACTTAAACGTAAACATATCTTTTTTGCTTACTGTACTAAACCGACGAATCAGCGAATCTGGTGACCACTGGAAACTGTCGAATTGACGCGACTGTCTAATCCGCAAAACTGACCAATCAGCAAAACTGACTAATCAACGAAACTGGCGAATTAAATAAATTGACAAGTGAGGGAAACTGACCAGTGATACGCGGACTCCATAAATGTTACTATGTAAAATTGCGGTCGTCAGAAGCCCAAAAGTCTGACAACCAGTCTTACCAAAGGGTATCGTATTATCCAGTGACTGGGTTGTGGAGGTCAGATAGGCAGTCGCTTCAAGTAAAATACTGCTATTCAGCTGCATCCGGTTAGACTGGAAGCCGACCCCAACATAGTTGGGAAAAGGCTAGGCAGATGATGATTTGTTGATTACCTAATAGATACATGGTTTCTGCAACTAGATTTTAATATTATATATACCCACATGAATGGAACCAAGGGAAACTCTAGTCATATATATAAAAAATAATGGTACTTAGGAATAAATAATGTTACGGTGATTCCAAAAAGGTTTCTTTATTTTTAAGGATTTTTGTATTCCCATGTTCCGTTTTCTTTACAAGTAAAAACCTTGTACCTACTCATCATTAAAATCATGTACACTAGAGATAATGTTCCTCGATATTTTAATTTTTAGGGTTCCGTACCCAAAGGGTGCCAATCGGACCCTATTACTACGGCTCCGCTGTCTGTCCGTCAGTCTGTCACAGGTCTGTAAATTTTTGGTATGGGGACTGGGGACCCTTAATTTTTTTACTTTATTTTATTTATTGTAAAAAGATACAGCCCTGTGACAGACGGACAGACAGCGGAACCTTAGTAGTAGGGTCCCGTTGGCGCCCTTTCGTCTACGGAATGCTAAAAACACCGACATATTTAGTCTTCATGTCAAAGTTATTTGTCGTTTGGAAAATCGGCCACAATAAAAAGTCTTAAGTAGAGAAACTAAGTTTTCGCTAAACCACACTTTTCATTGACTAGCTAAGCTTATTTGATTGAAAACTATAATAATTAACATTTGTTTTCAGCCCGTTATGTCCTACTACAGGGCAAAGCCTTTCTTTATTACTTTGGCAACAACAGAACCACTGCTTTCAAAACGGTAATGGAAAACCTCGTAATGTAAGGTTAACTTATTTATTTTATTTTTTATATTAAGGAAACCAGCATGTCATAAGACCAAAAAAATTAAAGACATGTGACATCCACCAACCCGCACTGGGTCCGCAAGGTGGATTACAAATTATGTCAACTACAGTTATTTCATAATTATTCGTTGAAAAGAGATCTACGCAAGATCAGAAACAGCACTTGCATGGAATCTCAACATTTGATAAATTAATTAAAAAGACATTCATTCACAATAATATCTTACTGAATTGGCTATAGCAAAAAATAAATGGAGTAATTCGTATCTACCCCGAAAATAGAATTATAGCCGTCATAGCCTGGTATTTTTAAACAAGGAAACTGGAGGAGAATTCTAAGATATCTTGATAATATTATTACGTCGTCCTTTCTCAATGACCCAGGAGTTACGGTGACATCTAGATAAAATGTATTTAAGGAAGAAATGGAATCTTAATCAACATTAATCGCTTAAGCATAATCAATCTACCGCAAATAATAATAATATCAATGACAATAGGTTTTTTAAGGAAAGTTATGGTATTAACAAGCTGGTATGTTACACAGTTTTTCCTGTAATTTTTCTCCTACAGAAAAACGGTATCTTTTCACACAATCATACGCAAATTCGTCATCAAGTTAGACCATGTAATACTTACCTTCACTGTTAGTGAATCAAACCTAATTTTTCGTTCGTTTAAGCTTTTCTTTTAGGGTGAAAAGTGACATCGATACTAATATGTATTATATTATGCGATTGTGTCTCTGTATGTGTGTACATTATCAAGCCTTAACGGCGGAACGGATTTCGATGTTTGGCACGCAGGTAGACCATGATACATTCCTGCCAGGCTTACGAGTTTGTCTGAAAAGGATATCGTGGCCAACAGGCAACTGAAGTAACACAGGTGGGTTTTAGTCAGTGAAAGTCTGACACGCCCTCCGGAGAACGGTTAGGAAGTTATATGATAAAAGAAAAGGTAAACCATGATACAAAGGATAAGTTACCAAGCTTCACGCGGGCGAACCCACGAGCAGAAGCTAGTCAACAATAATTCTTACAAGATATCAATCGTTTATTTCACGAGAGTGCAAGCCTACTCCCAGAAGTGGACTGCTAACGCTGATGGTTCTGACCCATCATCATAAAATTAACAAAGTATTTTACTCTTAAGCTAGTTAAAACCTTCATTCTATACAAGGGGAGTTCTTTGATGAAAAAAATGAAAAAAAAACATTCAAAACTTTCCTTGACCGAGATATTTGACCTCATTCTTTATTATAGGATAAAAAATTAAGTTTCGTTCCTTTCTTTCTTAAAAAGATAAATATTTTCGTCGCTACCCGGAAAGCGTTTTCTCAGTCACTTACCTTTCTTCAAGTTTATGAGGATATGTAGGAAAATTATGTTTTCTTTGTTCTTTCAAAGATTCCATTGTTTTGTTAGTGTTCTCAGAAAAGCAAACCAGTTTTTTGTGGTTATAAATTATATATTAATTTTTATATAATAATATTAAATTATATTATATATTAATATATATAATATATTAATATTATATATTAAATTTTCAAAGAAAACGATGAAAGCTCTATACGGTTACCGTCGAATAATTGTTCACAAATATCAATTTTCCTTTCAAATTACTGTGTATTGTAGTGGCAGTTTAAGCTACCGCTTCTCAGAAGAGCGGCGGCCGCCACATAGCGTCTGCAATTTACCAGCGAAAGAGTCACTGAAACGTTATATATGAAAGTAAGTCGGCGTGTTTTCCTAGAGAGCGTTTTTTGACACCGTAAAGACAAACCCCGCTGTCGCCACTGCGGCCGTTATGTGATGGCTACCGCTGTTCTATGGAGCTTTAGTAACAAAGGCGCGGATCAAAAGACACTTTCCCCCTTATTACAAAACAAGGTTTATCTTCAGACCCAGGTTTAAAACATGGAGCCATTATGGAATTTCGAACTTTATTCCGACTATGGTAAAGTTCCTAAACACAAAACTGACAACTTAGTACCGAAATAAGTTTTCAGTTTTGTATAAAGAACGGTATTTCAATCACTGTTACGTTCTTATTACAAAAAACTGGCTGCATGGTTTAAGCTATGTCAAAATATAAATCTTGTTTTGTAATAAGGCGGACGGAGTTCCGAACGATCAGTTTAATATGGACCATTCCTTCTCATCTAGACAACTCTGTGGTAAGAAACATTGGACTATAGTAACCGTGGAGTATCTTGCCGGCTCTTCTCTATATGAAACGACCAATTGGAACCGTGCATCCATCTAGCTTCTGACGTTCCATAAGTGCACATGTAGGTTTATGTGAAATATAATATTTTGAATTCGATCATTTTTACAAGTCTGACAATACATGAAACACTATTATTATCAGTCCGTAACTTTGCTCCTCTACAAGACAAAGGCCTCATCATCACCTCCTCATCTCTAACTGAGGATAAGCTTGATCACACCATTGGGTTACTGCGTATTGGCGATAGAATATGCAAACCATTCAAGATCGATTTTTAATCTCAGATACTAATTTGACAGGTGCAAATGTCAAACTCCAAATTGAAAAAGACGAACAACAATAATTTGAAATGTCAAATTAGTCTCTGGAATTAAAAAACAAACTTTAATTATACATATATACACTCATGCCATTTGCATTTTTTTACCTTTTCTTATTTTTGTGTTTAAGTTCTTTTTGCGTCATGTTTACCGCAAATAAACGTATTTTCTTTCTTTCTTCTTTCTTCCCATGAGGGTTGGTAGAAACTACAGAACCATAAACTACATTGCCTTGTAATTGGACCCAAGCTTAACAACAGAGTTTTACAAATTGAATAGTGATACATAGCATCATCACGCCTGTATTCCCCGAAGGGTTAGGCAGAGGTGTACCTATAGTACACCCACATTTCACCAGTTATGTTTAAGTCCCATGTAACAGGGGGCGAGCCTATTGCCATCGACCGGAAACAAATCCAACCTCCAGGCAGCTACTGAAAATACCAGATGGAAAAACCCAGTAACACTTAACCCGACCTGGGAATCGAACCCAGGACTAGACCAACGAGGCAGAGACAGTCTATAGTTATAAATATACCATTTAACTATTCAAACGAACAAAGTTCTAACTAAAAGCAAGAGAATAAGTTTTCCAACATCTTCCCTAAAAATTATAGCCTCTGCAATGAGTTTTGTGCAAAGATCGATAGTTTTAATAGTCAGAGGGGAGATCAAAAATGTTCGCGTCGAGAGTACTTCCTTTCTTCTGAGTTCAAGTTATAAGGGACTTGTACTGAACTTGTGTTCGGCACAGACTTGAGGAGGCGGTATGTATCTAAAATATACTTACTCGTATTATGACGTCATTCAACATGGAATAGATACTTTATTTTGAAGTTGGGTATTTGGTTTTTAAACTACTTCAAAACAGGAACAGGTTATACTTTTTTCTTCTAAGTGTACCTACACCTATTTCTCAGAGATATAAAATTATGATTTTTTTCATTTTGTAGAAGAAACCCATGAGAAAATTAATTATTAATTTTGTTTTCTTTGGTTGAGTTCTGTTTGAATCAGCTCCAATTCAGTTTAAAGTTTCTAATGTAATGCTGAATAAATCGTAATGTTACTCCATTAATTAGCCTGAAACTAGAATTAATTAAAGTGTAATTACATCAATAAAGACCCATGCTCCATGGCTGATGATCATAAACCATAGTCCGTTGTATAAAAGATTCCGAAAAGTGTTGGCTAATTGAAAACCATTGGAAATTTAGCTCACTTTTCAACTGTCAACCAAAATTATATTTAGAACAGAAATATCCTTGATTTATATACAAAATTAATCTAAAAACGTATAAAACTTTCTACTGGGGACTTTCATTGAGAGGTTCAACAATATAATTAGGAACGCCGTACCGTTAGAAAATATTGTTTTTGCGTAGGCCCCGGCTACGGCGTAGTACTACGGCTACGGTCGCGTAGCTAGAACGCTACGAGATTTCTTGGACATTCTGAAGGCTAGCTATTGATTTTTCTTTGACGTTGTGACGTCAGATTGTAATATAATTTATTAGAGACGTTATTTTCATAATTAGACGTTGATGTTTTCGTTGTGATTCGGAAATCAACGGCCTTTTTTGTTTTGTTTGAAATAAGCGCAGAAATCAGAGTATCATGCCAGGGCTAGTCAAAACTATAACATTCTTAGACACAACATACATTTCATTTGCTGGGCAAGGACTTTTTGACTACCAAGACGGGTGAATTCTTACTTATTATTATGCCCAATAAAATTGTATTTCTTTTAGTAACACGCTTAAACATATATTTTTAATTTTATTAAAACAACACACACATAACATCACGCCTGTAATCCCCGAAGGGTTAGGCAGAGGTGTACCTATAGTACAACCACATTTGGCTAGTCATGTTGAAGTCCCATGTAATAGGGGGCGAGCCTATTGCCATCAACCGGGCACAACTCCAGACTCCGGGCTGGTGCTGAGAAATTCTTAATGAAATTCCCAATAACACTTTGCCCGACCTGGGATTTGAACCCAGGACCTTATGCTCAGCTGTAGCACTACCGACCACTAGACCAACGAGGTAGTCAAAAAAACCTACATAAATAACAAATAAATAATATCAACTCCCAGTAATTTTCTTTTAAAATCGGAATTCCTGCCGCAAAATTATAGGTTACCTAAAAATATACATTTGGGGATAAACAGAAGATTGACATAACTATAAAATTATATCAACGGTATCAATGATAGATCTGTTGTTAAGTAGTTTATAGTTAAATAACAAACGATTAAACTTCAAGGTTTAATTGTGCTAAGCGCCTGTCGACGAGCGATGCGCGACTGTTTTACTTAACTTAAAAAAATAGAAGGATCTCCCAATACATTATGTGAAGGTGTTAAAAAATTCGGAGACTCTCTCTCTCGGTCTCTCTCTCTTCTTCAACCCACATTGATAAAAGTCATCGATCACATTGTTCAACTTTATTTTAATTTTTTAGCACGACTTTAGCTATTCTCAAATAGCACGTGCTCACACGAAAATAAAATTATTCTGCCTTATTCTTTACACAGTCAGGCAAGTAGACTCAGAAGCAACTGTGCCATAAATGAAACAACGGTGGCAGAATTATGCGTTCGATAAACAATAAACGTGGCTATAACATAATAGAAATTAAAACGACTGAATACCTCACCTTGGTGTATTCGAACATTATTCTATTATTAGTCCAGATGTTTTCTATTATTTTATTGGGGGCCTCATAATAACACAATTCCGGATGTTAACTATAGAGAGAACGCCATAGGTTGCTTCCTATATTATTACTGACAAAGGCCTTTGTAATGTTACTATTGTTATAAATTGTCGTTATAAAATATCCAAACCATTTTCATAGAAAAATGCTAACAGTTTTGAGATAATTGTATGTAATGGTTAGCTTTTAGACTATTGACCTGAAACTCATGTTAGTGTGAGAGTCTATGTAAACAATTCTTCTTCATCAATCGTATTGGTAAGAACTTTATTTGTAGTAGAATGGTGGTGGTTTCATGTTGTAGTA
The DNA here is from genome assembly GCA_963921375.1 of Tiliacea citrago. NCBI lineage: Eukaryota > Metazoa > Arthropoda > Insecta > Lepidoptera > Noctuidae > Tiliacea > Tiliacea citrago. The sequence continues at coordinate 24,666,045 of OY992796.1, forward strand.
AAAGAGTACATGCGCCATGCAAAAATAAATCTAATACACTAAACGTTACTCAAAAAGTAATACTTTATACCTCATAGATAAAGCAGTTTAGGTACTAAACATAATTTACAAAAAAACAATAGGTGAGAAAATCTGTAAATGTAAATATGCGGAACTGGAAGAACCAGTTACCAAAGTTACCAAAATTTGGAGGCAGGAAAAACTCTACATATTACCCATTTTTTTTTTGTCTTCACTACGGCAATCACCCCCGCCCTAACAATCCAAAACCCCGCAATTTTAAACACCTGCAGAATAGTTAGAAAGTTCATGCAAATTGAGGAAAATAAAATCACTCCTCATAACATTAAATCAATCTGCCTAGCCTTTTCCCAACTATGTTAGGGTCAGCTTCCAGTCTAACTGGATGCAGCTGAATACCAGTATTTTACATGGAACGACTGCCTATCTGACCTCCACAACCCAGTAACTGGGTAATACGATACCCATTGGTAAGACTGGTTGTCATACTTACGAGTTTCTGACGACCCGTAACGACTGTTAAAGATCCATGAATGATAGCCGGGACCAACAGCTTAACGTGCTCTTCGAAACACGGCAGAGGTTCGGTATCTAAAGATGGTCACCCATCCACGGACCAACGTAGCTTAACCTGATGGATCGACCCGTGCGGCTGTTATTACTTAGCCACGAGCTCCTCATAACATTACTTTTTCGAAATAAAAAAATCACCACACACGCTAACTTAGCTTGTGCCCGTTAATGTAGGTTAAACTAGCCAAATAGCTAAGAAACAAAATATGTTTACCAAAATATATTTTTGAAGTGAAAAGTTCTTATCCGCGTTGAGCAATTTTTTATTTACACTTCAAAGTCACAAACATCTGTGTGGCCCTGGCTCTGGTACCAGCAGTTCCTTGTACCACAAGAGCCAGAAAATAATTCCTTATTGACCGAATTATCGATTTATGAAAAAAACATATCCGGACGCATTCTTTTTTCAGCGAAGACATTTTAAAATCAGTTTGATTCGCGACTTCTGGGCGTGATGAGCTCACGGCAACGATTTTCGTCCGAGATGTAAATTTTTCGGGTTAACCCGAAATAGAAACGTGAGTAAATTCTTAAACATTCGTAAATACATAGAAAAATTACTACTGTTTCTACAATTCCTCTGCCTAACCCTTCGGGGATCACAGGCGCGATGTTATGTTATTTATACAATTAACACATAATATCACGCCTGTATTTCCCCGAAGGGTTAAGCAGAGGTGTACCTATAGTACACCCACATTTCGCCAGTTAGTGTCGCCATTTCTATAATTAATATAAAACATAAAAAAATTATATACGTTTAAAGTGTGTATTTTATCAACCTGTACAGGCCCAATGCTGGGCAAAGATCTTTCCTAAAGCTTTCCAATCTTCTCTCTTAAAATCGTGTACTTTTTTTGACAAATTAATTAATTCAAGTTTAAACCCTTACCAATATTTTAAAAGAAAATATTATTTTCTTATCTGAAGATTAACATCACGTAATTCTAGGTTCATCATTATTTAATGTGTTAATCAAAGCGTGGTGGATCTGTTATCATCCCACACCACGTTGAACAATAATTTGAGGGAGTCAGATTAACAGAGCTTGAAGTAAATTATCGATACATAATATTTCTAACTGAAAAAAATGTATCAGTTTACGAACAAAAGAAGATTTTGGGTAAATTGATTTCTAAAAAAATATGGTTAACCCGGAAATAAGTAATTTGGTAACTTGGCAAGTAGAGATACACCAAGCAAAATAGGACAGTGAATATTTGAATCCAGTATCACCCAGAGACCAACACATCCAATTAAATAAATCAAGCGTCAAAATAAATGAAGATATAAAACACAATAAGTAATCATTGGACGCACTGTCCAATCATAATTACGCCCCCCTACTCCCGAAAAACTGCAAACATGCAAAAAAGCCGACAAAAAATATATACGTATACACAATAATTACCAAATACCCTCATAGTAGTGAGAAAGGGATAATGATAAAAATGTATTGCGCCCCACGGGGGGACACCCCCACTGCGAAATTTTTCGTACACCCGTTTAGCGAGATTCGATCCCGCAATCAGGGGGGAAAAGGGGGGCATTTTTTGGCCTCCCATACCCCAACCCCGCCATCGTAAATTGGAGCATATAATTTTTATTACATTGGTGTCGTGTGTTCCTACGTGTTAGATCGTATACACATGTTCTTTAGAGGGTAGTTTGAGAGAAATGTGGCAGTTGTTAAATATTGGCAAGGTAGGTTAGCTTATTGGGTAATTAATGTATGCAAAAATTGGTTCTGTTCATGTATTTATTTCCGGGGGTGTCGACTACTTTTTTCGTATGGGCGTGTCCTAGGCTTATTTTGTATTGTCCGCCTTTTTTTCGACATACTTGTAGCAAGTATAGTCATTAGTATGCAGATATATTTTATTCCACATACAACTACGCAATATGCAACACACGTGTATTAATGCGCCAATTTGTAAACTTAACACAAAATATTGAAGACGTGACTACATTTTTATAAATCATATTACACTTCACATATCGACATCCTTTGGCTTAGAATATGAGTTTAATCTGGAATAAAATATGACTATTTATTTATTTTACAAGTCTTCTAAATTAAGTCTAAACTTACCTCCAAAATCCAATCTAGAACATACGAGCAAATCATCGTGAATCTATGGTAATATTACACTATTTTATACACGGTATCTTTCACAAATAAATATCTAAGCAAACCTCTGCAATTTAAAAGAGCAACAAAGGAATAATAGAGATATTCCCGTCGCATTAATGAACTGTGGAATCTCTCTGCTTCGATTGATAAATGTCTTACTTAGCTTTGTAGGTAACTGACCTTTTATTAATACCTAACTAACGAGTAGCAAGAAATCAAGAAATAAAATAAGAACTACGAAGAAAAACTTACATTTTCTTTACATTAATTTTCCTTTGAAATGTACTTTTTTATAGTCAACGAGTTTTTCTAATATGTCAGTTCAACTACAGCGTCTTAATTTAAGCTTGAAAGGAAATCTCAATTGGCAAAAGAAATATCTGAAAATTAATAAAGAGAAATATCGGAAACATCAAACTACAATTTTATTATCTCATAAGACATAATTATTAAATAATGATCGCATTACTCTAACAATACCAAATCCCTAAGCATTACTACCTACCCTACAATTATCAAAAGTTACCCTTTTAAGCTGTCAATTACCCTTGCGTCCGTCTCATGCTCAACTAAGCATCGTGCACACTGACCGAGACATTCCTCAAGAACATGTAGACGCAGAATTAGGGTTGGCTGCCCCAAGTGGGGGTGCGTTGCCCAAGATATACTGACCCACATCTAAGGGTTTACTTGCGATTCACGGGCGATTCCAGAGTAAAGAGTGAATTGCGTGATGACTTGCAAGTGGTGTAAGTAGGTAGATTTTGTACAGGCAAGACGTATTTTTTGTAAGTTTTTTTCTAAGGGGTAAGTTTTAATCTTTCTTTCGATTTGTGTTAAAAGTGCTAAATAATTTCTTAAATACTACGGGCTTAGTATTTTATTATACTAATGAGTATTCAGTTATTTTTCACTAAATTATGTTACAGAAATGCGTAAGTTGGAGTAAATAGCATGATTGATTTTTTCGTAGTTATTAAACTTTACAAAGAAAAAGAATTGGGCTAAAGTTTGGTATAGTTGAATAGGAAAATTACGGTTTTACTTGTAATAATTTGTCAGGTTGTCAATAATTCCGACAAGAATATTTATTGCTAAAATAAACCTATGAAATTTGCCTCCTAAAACTATTATTGTGTTTTTCCTGAGTCAGCTAAGATATTCCTCTATCAATAATAAAATCCTGTAGAACAAATGACTTCTCTTTAAGTAAATAAAGTTCATTTGCACACTACCTCTCGACAATTTCAGACAAATAGTGCAGATTTCTGCACCATATTTTCCTCCACCGTAAAACATGCACATCTAAACCTTATTTATAAAAAATCATGTTAAAAAAAAATCACTTACAGTAAACTAATTTAACGTATTTCAGCGAAAATGTTTTGTGCTTCGATCTTTTATTTCGTTATGCAATAGACAGAGGTTTATGAATCGTCTAGACTTTGCTTCCGGCTTGGATCACTGCGGGAGGGGGAGCCACAAACTCTATGGTTAGTCAACTGAGAGAGTATTGCTGCCTCAATGCTATTTCCTGAAAAGAAAAAAGAACTCTTTACAAATAAACCAACCGACTTCCGAAAACAAGTAATTTTTTAGTTTGTAGTGTTTTTTGGAAGTCAGTCGTTTTTTTTTTTGTAAAAAGTATTTTTTGTTATTTTTGTTTTTCTTGTGGGTCAATTTGTAATTTATCTAAGTAAGAATAGCCTAAACTTTTACAAAATATTGCTTTTCTCGATGCAGGGACATTAATTGTAGAGGAGTTCTCCTAGTAAGAACAATCAGCTCCACTTCACCATATGCATTGTGACGAGCATAAATTGCTGGGCAACCATATTAAAATACCTAATCGAATCGCAACTCGTGAAATACTTATTATTAAGTAGGTCCGGTGGCCATCTGTGTTCTTCATCATAAGTTTCACTTCACGAAATGGTACTTTCCGAGAGCAAATGCACAAGTTACTATAAAAAATACCGAAACCGCTATAGGTCTGCCTATAAAATTTGAGGATTTCACTCAATTTCCATGGGATCGCCTCATCAGATTCTGACTTGGTGACAATGGAACCACCTTGAGAGTTTATACGCTTTCAAACAAAAAAATAATTTTTAAAATCGGTCCACAGTTGAGGGAGAAATCGGGGAATAAATATAAATAAAAAAAGCAAACATACAGACAAACATATTGTATATCCTCATTTTTTGGAAGTCGGTTAAAAAAGGGGTTTGCTCTATAGGATGAAACTTTGATGGTAAGTTTTTAGAAAATATATTAATGGTTTCCTTACTAGATTTTTCATGGAGGTTTAAGAATAAATAAATAAAAATGTTTACAGAACATTGGTTAATTAAAAAAAGCCTATATATTACTAACAGGTTGCAGGAGATTAAAAGATACTTCCGACATTTACGTCTTTGCTTAGTAACAATGATGGTTGGAAATGATCACTCTGAAAATCTTACTGCACATTTTCTGGATCTCATTTTTCACTCGTGCTATCGTGAATACCTTGGTAAAAATACCTTACACACTGCTCTTACTTTAATTGTTTTTTAATTGTTTTTCTTTTTTAAAACGTTGCCCCAAACTAGAAATTTCTCCTGTATCGTGGGTGCGTTTACAAACATTTAAACTCACATACACAAACAGCCAGACCCGAAAGAACTACTTGTAGGTCATTACAAATATTTGTTCCGTGCGGGAATCGAACCCGCGACACGCAGCGCAGCAGTTAATCGTATAACCACTGCGCCAACCGTGACGTCAAACGTTACTTTATACCTTAAAATTAAACGTCAAATATCTACAAATGAAGATGGAAACGTCCGAGCAGAAACAATCAAACACACCCACATGCCTCCTAAATTCATTCATATTTTTTTCCCATAAATCGTACACAAGCCATAAAAAGTAAAAAACCCTATATTTACAAACACAGCACTACAAAAAAAGCAAGTGAGAGTAAAACAAATCGGGATTTTCACTTTCTATATAAAGCGGGTGGATAAAAATTCATCGGACGAACTCGATTCTAACGCTGCCGTGATAAAATAAAGGCTTTCAACCGAAATATTTCAGTTCGGATGCGTGAACTAAAAAAAAGGTCTAAAAAATCATTTCACTTTCACTACAGCGTACTTCAATTACCATGTAACGCGTGATTTTTTTGTCTTTTTTGCATTTTTCCGTGTTTTTATTTTTATTTGAAGTGAATGGGCATTTTTTTCGGTTGGACTTCGTTTTTTAGTTTTTTGAAGGGTGTGTGTTTGTGGGGACTGTTAATACAGTTTTCGTGTTAATACGAGCTGGGAAAATCATTTATAATCTCGTGAAAAGATTTGCCAGTTAGCCAGATTCATATCAGACGGGTTACTCAGGGCGTTCTTAAAGTACAGTTAAACTAATTATTGTCGCTCTTTTAAACTCTTTTAAAACCACTGTTGTTTATTTAATTTGATGTAATGTCTTTATTAATGACTTTGACTTAGAATATTCTTTGTATGTTTTGCTAAGTTACTGACAGGACTGACCAGTAACACATACAGTTAGTTTCAGTACTGTTAGCAAATCTAGGACCGGTTTTAGGTACATGGGTTAATGTCGAGTGGTACCCACTAGTTTTAACTGCTGCAACGCCTCGTAGGCACTGACAGATTCACAGTTGCAAAGACTTTTGTAAATAGACATAACTATTACTAGGCACCCAGCAAACTTATTTTTTACGAAGGGCATTTTGCAGGTCGACCTAGGAGGTTTACGGACTATCCTGTGGATGCCTTACAAATAAGGCCTCCGGCAACCCAGCAAATATCTGCAGAAATAGTAATAATTTTAGTATTTTCCCAAAGAAACTCTTTGGAAAAGACTGAACGGCTTCCTCAAAATTACGAACACATTATTTTCCTAACAATCCTAATCATTTCCTTATTTCCTTGATTTCACATTGCTAAAACCTTCCGGTACAATCTTCAAATAATCTCTACCTCTCCAATTTCTATTACAGCCTAATTTACGCATACATTAGTCCCTAATTTTTCAATCAGAGCCTTCGTACATAAGCGTATAGCTCTCTATATAGAGCCATATGTAGAGTATCGACAAATTACTAGAGTTCTCCCCCGCGTTATTTTCTGAACGTTATGAGCGAAAATTTTCCTTTAGTAGACTTAGAACAGTTATAAGTGGGGTAGAGATGCCATAAAGGTAATATACCGGATGTAGAGTCGATATTTGCTGTTTTTATTTTTGTATTTACTGTTTTGGGCGCGATTTGGGTTTGTATGTAGATTTGCGTTACTCATTGGAATTTATATTTTTTATTTAACATGAGCGAGTTTTTTTATAGTATAAAAAGCCACTGCCGTCTGATGTCTGCAGTTCCGACTATGAAGGACTGATTTCCGCGTCGAAAACATACTTGATTTGATCATATTTAATCCTCTATGGAAAAGTTACTTGCATTTGAGTTAATATGAATACGAAATCAGGAAGGGATAGACTGTTCATTGCTATCAATAATAATTTCTTTATTTACACTTCAAAGTCATAAACATCTGTGTAATTACATCATTATCAATAAAATTGATAATGATGTAATTAAATACGTGTTAACTTGAGAATATCTTTCTTTTTATTGTCGGTTAAATAAACTAGAATAGAAGCAGCCTGGTGAGTATTGAATTCAATGAAGGGTGCCTGTATCCTGATATTTATGCATCCATATTTCGAAGTTAAAACAGCTCTAGTAACCATATATAATTATAGTCGTAACAAGGATTCATTGCCTGATTTATGTATCATATATCACTTGGAATATATTAAAAACAGGTGAATAGAAGAGGCTTCCCTAGAGAATAAAGTAATATTTAGTTTTAGTTGGAAAAATATCCATAACAAAGACGGTATAATACGTTTTATATGTTTTGATAATTATGATACTGATACACGTTATGAAGCCAGTTTTCTCATTAAGGTAATTTTAGCCATTCCTACTTTGTTACAATTCTTAACAGCTACTACGATTATGTTGGGTAGGTAATATCGATCACGAATAGAAATCCAGCGCCGACCACTGTAGTTATAAAACTTTTCGAACTTGTCTTTTAATTTCGAATGTTTTAGATTATAATAATGACATTGTTATTTATTTATTAGCGATTTTTTTATGGTTGTGGTTATATTGTAATTTGACATAACAGATTTTGACATCACCAGATTATCTAAATTCTATACCTAATAATGATTGTTTTTGATGTTTTGGAATATTTTTACATTAAGCTTTTGACATTACACATTACATTTGTCATTGTGTGATTTGCGAGAGATTTATATTTAATTCATTTTTTATTTTTTTTAGTCTGATCTGTAACTACCTATTAAATTCGACTATGGCTAATAATAATGGTAATAGCTGTATCTATATTACTATTCAATTCAAACCTAATATTTTGCATGCCGTAAGGTAAAATGTATCGGGACACTCTTAATAAATATTCCAACTTATATGTATACCTACATTATCAGCAAATAAATGATTTCTTTCTTTCTTTTACTTTGAGTATTTTTATTTCAACTACCTTATACCAGGTAGGAGTCATTATAACGTTTACCGAATACACATTACTGTGGTCTTTAATTTCACTTCCTCTATTCCCTAAGTTTGCCTCCACGTATGATCAGAAATTAAGAATCCATAATACCTCAGCGCCACCTCACTCTTTATCTCGCTCGCATACTACTGCTCGTGGTCACGCGAGTAAGTGAGACAGGGCGGCAGGGAGAAGGCTCCAAGGCGCCGATAGTTTAGGTAATTTCTTTTTACGGTGAAAATATTGGTAAAAGAGAACGCTGCTGCCCATTCTCTAGTAAGTCCTTAAGTCGCTTTTTACGACACCCACGGGAAGTAATAGGGTGGTGCTATTCTTTACGTCCGGCACCACACAGACGTCAAACATAGTACTTAACATTATAATGCTGCGGTATCGGTTAACAATATAATTTAGGATCACGCTAGGCAATTTGTGGTATTAAGGGCGACATGGGCGACCCACATAGCGACCGTGCTGACTTACCACAAAAGCTATTTTTCCGACATGAAAGAATAAGAAAAACCAACTAGTTCCACAATAAAACCACAAATTCCTCCACATGCAGCCACTCAAAGATAACGCCCACATTACCTTTCTTCCTTCACAAGATTACTACAGTTCTAACATCCCTTTACAACTTAGGCCCATAAAAATAGGGACATAAACATAAAAATGTTAGCGAAATGTCGCATCTACGCCAATTTCTTATTCCGCCGGTGCCGATACGGGCTTACATTAGCGTCCTGCGAGTGTGTGGAGTTACCCCCTAAATTATTTCGACATATGCAAATTTGTGCGCACCTACAGATGGTGATGAAGATTAGGGAGGGAGAGGAGACGGTTTGAGTAAGAAGGGAATGTCCTCTCAGAGGGAATGTTTGGTAGGGAAGCTTGAAATTTTCTTACGATATAGTTTTGGGTTTCATTAAATAATTAAGGACTAATTATTATAAGGGATAATTATTAATTACGTTAAGAAATATCGACAAGTTTTAGGTAGAATTACTTTTGATTACTTTTACTTCAACTTGACAGGAATAATGGGAATGAGGTTGCCTTGTCATGGATATCATGCAAATATCAAGAGTATTTTTATATTGAAGTAAAATATGGATACTCGTATTAATAAAACAATAATCATTCTAACGACTCTCCTGGCAAGTTGTCTACATTAGTATTGAAAAGGTTTATGGCATCAATCTTTTTACGCATACCTTCCATCTTGCTGACTAGCTCATATTTAGCTACGGCATGAGCTACTTTCAAACTATAGTTCGTTGCACCAAGATAGAAGATACTCTTCCATCAAAGAGTTCATCCACATCTACCGGTTTAGGCATCAAACCCTTCCCACGTATTATCGTCACATCTTCTAACATGATCTATGAGCACACACCTAGCGAGGAGAGAACGCCAAAAAACGGAGCGGCGCAGTTGTAAAATTGTCTAACTACCCTCCCCCCGCGCGGGCTCATTACAGGGCGCGTGCGTGCGGGTTGCACGAGGAGCTGTGTGTTAGGATACGTCTTAAGACAACTGAGTTTTTGGAGGGAAGAATTAGGGGTAGAAAAGTTGTGAGGAAGAATCGTTTGTGCTAAGAGCGGTGTGGTAGACAAAGTGTCATGGATTTTTTTCTTTGTCTATAAGTCTCGTAGGATAGGCATTCACCGACATAAATAACCCTGCTTTTTTGGCTTAACTGCAGTCGGGTAAAAAGTATCCAATGTCCTAAGCCATGTCATGGTCTACCCATGTGCCAAAATCCAAATCAGTTCTGCCGTTTTAGCGTGAAAGCGATTCACATTCGTATTTATAATATTAGTTGGGATTCAATTATTTGGTTCGTAACTTGTGCCTCATAAGCTCTTTACCATGCTTTTTAAACTGCATGTTAATAACATGTACAGTGTTTTTTTTACTGTTGACACACTATACAATCGTTTTTAATTTATTGACATTGGTGTCAGACTTTTCACTAAGTACGCTTTTATTAACTTGAAAATCACAAATTAAATCACCATTTCCTGTACAGTAAGTACACGAGTCAGTGATTTCATTTGTTGCCGGCTGTTCTTGCTGTCGGGTTTCACTAAAAAGATTCCTTACGTATCCCAATCAACCAAACACTTGTTCATTTCAGAACGATATCTCGGGGCCAATCTCTCTAACTCAATCCCCTTTACCTCCAAACACCGGATCGCGATACTAACGCACGATGTTCATCTCTTTCTAGTTTTGAAAAACCTCCCGCTCCCCTCCCCTTCACCGTTTCCCCCGAGGGGGGGCGACCCCTCTCCTAATTCCTTACATATTTAAATTCCACTTTGGGCGTCGAGTCTTCATATTGTCTCCACACGACATTCGTATATCCATTTACTAGGTTTTTAGCCCCAAAATTGGGTTATGACTTTTCCCCCTAATGTGGCAATCGGATTTGGTTTTAAGGATTTTTTTTTAAATAATTTCGTCTATATTGAAAATATAAGACTTTGGAGATTACTGTCATAATATTTTTTGTTGTAGTCATCAGAAATCAGAACAGGGTTTTTCGCTGTTAGTTGGTTTAATGATGAAAGGAATAAACGTATTGGGAGTAGCCATTGCGTCTACTAGTGTATTAGTATGGCGTAGTATGGCTATTTCTTCTTCCATAGTTCATAGCAAAAGTTCAAAAGTTTCTAATGATAGTGTAAGCAATCCCTGTTAAGGTTATTTAACCTTAATCTTACGCAACCTTAAAAGTTTCTAATGATAGTGTAAGCAATCCCTGTTAAGGTTATTTAACCTTATCTTACGCAATCACTCACTAAAGAAAATTAGTAACTCATTCAATAAACATTATAAAATTGTAATTGAAAAATCATCGTCGAAAATTGTTGTAATAAAATTAACCTCGATTTGTCAAATAAAATAGTACATTGTAATAGTAAAATAGTAAAAAAACAAATCAAAGAATTAACTAAAATTTTGAGAAAAAGGGCGCGTTTTTGCAACTGGACATATTTTTTTTACAACGAAGACAGCCTATACAGCCTATTCGATTTTTGACAAATATTGATGTGAAAATAATCAAATTAAAACTAGTCATTAAATATATTAAATAAAAGACTTTTCAGAATTCAATGCTAAGCCGTACGTACGGACTCATTCATTTTTCCTCGTATTAAATCTATCCCATGTTATTCTATGTATGAAAACTCCTTGCTACTAAACTTTTTAAATTGACTTATAAATTTAAAAGTCAACTGCAATACTAATGATAGAGCTCGTAAACAAAAGTCACGACCGCGTAACAGAAAGATGCCTATGCAAAAAATTTAATTTTCGAATCATAATTATACGAGTAGCCTCTGAAAGTACGTCATGTTTAACAACTGTATTGAAAAACACCTTTATGAGTGGATATGGTGATTTAAAATTAGAATTTCTGGTTTAAGCATTCAAAAGTATGTATGTTTGTTCACATTTTCATCAGATTGGAATAGGTCATAGCTGAGTATACTAGTGATATTTTATGGCCTACAGATTTTAGTCTTAATTTAATAATTTCCCTTACTTGTTAAAAGCCTCTTCTCGCTAAGCATTCAGCACTATACGCGTTCACAATGTGATCCCTATTCCAGACTAATACGTCCACGTTTTGTCACAACTTTTTCTTTTACCTTGAGTCAGTGATTACTTATTTAGCATAGAAACCTACAGATAACTTTATTATTAATAATAACCGACCATCAATTATATAATCAATACATTAATATGTTACAAGTATGTATATTTTAACAATATATCCTCCTAGCGTTACCTAGTCAACCTTGATTGGTTTGAAATTCAGCCTCACATAATATATTTAAGTAAATATATACATTCTCAATATATGGCATTGTCTGCTTATGTACATTGGCACAAATTCTGTCTAAGTTGAAACAGATGTTTTGTCCCATATTCTATTAGATGTAACTAAATAATATCGTTTGAACAGTTGGACAGTTTTATATTCAAGAATTTTTTTGGTAGACTAAACTACGTTCTACGTTTTCGTAGTTTTAGATGGCTTGTTTTTGGTAATCATGATGATTTTCGATTTCATAAAACCTTATGAAAGACAATAACTTATCCGAGTATAACTATTACAAAACATAAGTGTTCCTCTCCATGTATTCGAGCTCATTTATTTCTTGGTATTTCACAAATCAGACGTTTCGACTTTTCTATGCCTAATTATTCAATTTTTCTTTTTTTTCCAATTTTTGTAATATTTCCTTTGTTTCCTTAATCTGTTGTCAAAGTAAGGTTTATAACAATAACTTATGTTTTGTTTTGTTCTTGTTACAGATGTCCTTGGGCAGTCATCAAGCCAGGTAATTACAGTCATCAAATGTTCTTACTAATTAAACATTCAACTTTCATGAAACACAACACAAACAAAACATACATGCATACATAAACATAACATCACGCCTGTTTTGCCCCGAAGGGTTAAGCAGAGGCCAGTTATGTTTAACTCTCACTATAATTTTAATTCACTCGTTTCGTTACGAGCTATAAAGGACAATGAATGCCATGGCATAATGCTTAGCCAGTCCCTGCGTCGCGTCGGGCGCCAGTAGTAGAAGGATTGCGTCGTTGCATCATTCATGTAGGAAAACTTCAGCTTCTGCGTTTAGAAACTGCCCAAAATAATATGATAACGGGCAAAAATTTGTTAGCCTTAAGGCTGAAAAATACATGCTATCGATGCTTGTTTGCTAGTACGTAGCATACTCTTTTATAGGAATGCTCTCTGTGTATATAAAATAATCATATTCTTTTCAAATGCACACACTGATTGTGGGCTACTAGGTAGCATCTGATCGAAACTAGCATGCTTCTGTGCTAATACCTAGCATGTATATTCCAGGATTTATGTCGAGACAAACTCAGGACCACGAATCTTCATCTTGAGTTTGAGTCCTGACGTAAGGCGTCGTGCATCGGCCACCTCATCGCAATACGCAGATGCTCCGCCACCATGCCATCCACAAATCTTCCTTCCTACTTTAATTAGCCTATATCACACGCTTTTCAAAACCTTATCTTTTAATTCTATAATGACAATTTCCAGCAACGCAATCAGGAAACATAATCCCACATAATAATTCCCTATTAGTGAATTTAAAAATCCGATGCCTCGTCGCAGCGTCGAACCCACGCCCATCCCAGCCACAGGCATCGCAACATCGCTATATGTTATCGGCGTATTAAAAATAAAATTATATTGTTATCGGGGTGGCAGGGGCGTTCCCAACCCCACACGATCTATAATAAATTCATTTGCTGTAGTTTTTACAGTAATAACCCTATTGGTGCAAAAATGACTACTTTTCATTTCGGCTGCATGTGTGCGTGTTGTTTTATCTCTTTTTATCGCCAATACGCCTGTTTTTCGGGCGAGACTTTTTTTGTTCAAAAATGGTGGCTGATGTGTGTACTTGGTAGTTGATTAATGTTTAACATGCGCTTTTGTGTGGGTGCCGAACGTACACACGTACATGAGAGTACTGTAACTATGTTTGTCACCAAAATAAAGAAGAATGACGTGAAATTCTAAGCAGACACCTATACCCACCATACCCAAAGAAGTATCGTGCCTTCTCTGTATGAAGGCCCCGCAGCGGGACAGTAAAAGTCAGGTATTATTTTAAGTGCTTTTGTGTGAGTGCTGGACGTATCAAGTGGTAATAATAAAAAGGGTAAAATTTGTTTGTTTGTAAGTTTATATGTAGGGAGTGATCTCTGGAACTGCCAGTCGGATTTGAGAAATTATTTTTGCATGTGATAGCCCATTTCTTGAGGAAGGTTATTTAACATCATGCTACGATCCTTAGGAACCGAGCAAAAAGAAAAACAAGTCAGAAAGAGCTCTAAGCGAAAATAGAGTATTAGCGCGGGTTGCCGATGCAATGCGACGCAGTGGGTCGGGGAACTGGAAATTTCACGTGATTGAAGTCGTGAGCAGAAGTTAGTGTTATTATATATATAAGTAGTAATTTACAGTACACTACATACCTATATTATCACTAAAAGAATGAGGAATGACATAATAAAACATGCAGTCATGACCTACTGAGCTAAAAATTATTACAGTAGACATTAAAAGTCAAAGAAAATCCACTATACTACTGAAGGCACCTATTCATACGTCTACGTTTAGGGACTTGCCCTTCTTTTTCTCAGTTTTAAGGAATCCATTTATTATTTCATTCGACGCATAAAAATCTTTGTGAACACCACAGTAGTATAAACTTCGTCTTAATTGGGTCTCTTCAATTAATGAAGGTTGGTAATCAATGAATTTATCATAAAAAAATGTTTCTAAAACAAACAAAACTGAACTGAACAGTTACTGTATAGTTTAATAAAACGCTCGTCCTAACACTTCCTAATATTTTTGCTGAGGAATGCTATGGAAAATTCCGAGAAATTATTTAACCATTTTGGTGAACCTATCATTTTCAACAGTTCTCAATTCATAACATTCCGAATTCTAGAATTGTTGCGAGGTCTTTCTAAAAATGTTTTACTATAAAGTTTACTAAGACAGGTCTAACTCTTGGAAACTTAGTTATTTATATTTTAGTGGGGAATTCGGTCCCAGGTATAACTTAGTTATCCCAACGTCAAACTAATTGATCTAAAGCGCGTTAGGTTAGGTTAACTTAAACCAATTTAGTACACCTTGATAACAAAATATAAGGGGTAGGATGAACTGATAGATTTTTAAGGGATACATAGTAGTACTCGTAAAAGTATCAACTACAATGTAATTTTTGAGATGAGAAGATGATTTATAAACTAGAATTATGTATCGTGTGTTTCCCGAAACGAACCTTTTTGATTTAGAGGTAGTAGAAATATGTATGAAATATATTCTCATATTTATGTTTATATTTAAATTAGTGAATTGTTTTTTGTATTTTGTTTTCTCTTCTACTCTTACACGCGGTGTCTGTACATCTCTTTATCAACTTCCCTATCGCAGGTGTGCTGGAAGGGATTTTTTTAGTAATAAGCATCACCTTTGTGCGAATTTTTCTGTTCCTTTCTTCTTGTCTATTTAAATGTGTGTGCTTAAATGGATAAATAAATGGTTTATTTTAAACACTGACTAGGGAATTATGTTTAGAGTGTTGTAGCTGTCTCTAAGAATATTCCATCGTCCAACTCAAACCTTTTTCCACTTATGAATTGTTAAGGAGTCAACATGAAGCTATCGTGCGTCCTCATAATGATAGTTCGGTTAATAATTGCAATCATAAACGCTCATGCTAATTCGTTTCCTACTGGCAATATTTCTGCATGGAAGTTAGTTTTCATTAGATATTTATACTACATTTTTTTTTTGTTATTAAAGTTTTTGGTATTTTTATGTAATTATATCTATCTAACTATCTATGTAATAGTATTTATGCTTGTATTTTATAGTTATTTCCAAGCTATCTATCCCGTATGTTGCACCTGCCTTGTTTTGTCTCTGCATCACCCTAAGGTTGACTGGTAGAGAATACCTCAGGGATTAAGTCCGCCTTTGTTTAATTTTAATAAATAAATAATAATATTTAGACCTAGTTTTACCAAACTCAGGTTTTTAATGTCAAATTTTGACAGAAAACGTTTCAAAATTAAGAAGTGAGTAAAAATTTGCCATGATATATCCTTTGCTTGTCCGTTTCACCCCTGAGCTATTGAAGCCTTCTTTTTTTGCATGGTATAAAAACTGTCTAGCTCAGAGTGGTGTTGCTATAACTGGGGGTGAGATTAGACTGTAACATCATAGGGAGCGGGATTTTTGCTGTGTAATATTATTCTCGATTTAGAAGTCAAGTCGGCAAAACTCTCTTTCTTTAATACTTGTTGACAAGCCCATAATGCCCTCCCATACCTTTTAACAATGTAATTTTTTTTAAATTGTTAAAGCCATTTATTTTTAAAAGAGTAACCGTGGAGTTTTTGCCAACATCTTCTCCATAGGAAACGACCAATTTGAACCATGCACCTAGCTTCTGACGTTTGATAAGTGCCCATGTAGGTTTATGTGAAATGAAACATTTTAAACTTGATTGTCATTATGTGTTATATTATTCTGATATATTGGCTCTTAGTGGAAATGTAGGAATGAGTGTAAAATTTTTGGCAAAAAAGAAAATTATCATGTTGCTGGACACTATTAAAAGTATAAACCATATAACTTCTAGTGCAGGGATGGCGAACTTCTTTAGATCTACGAGTCATATTTTCCAAAAAAATACGTAATGTGGCCATGACGTGCCAACAAACAATCTTGACATAGTAACTGGAAAAAAGTTTTTTTTTTGTTTTTTTAGGCATTGCTCTTTAGATAAAAGGAATTTTGATTATTTGAACTATAACAATACTTTTACCAAAGATTACTTATAACCAATAACATTTTTTGTCAACCGGAACTTTCATAATGCAACATTTTTTTTCCTGCCCTGGAATGTCCGACTGATGAGCAAAGGGACATTAATATTTGCTTCTACGAATAGCTTTTTTTGTTTAACTAAACCTTTGTATAGCATCTTTTTCCCCCTATCTTATATTCTTTTTTACAATTAACAAAATAATAAAGAATCCAATACTATCATTATTCCCTACTATAAATACCCCATACTGACCAACACACTCAACTTAGTACATCTGCCCCCATCGACAACACATCGAATACATTCGTAGACGTCTACGCGTCGTAGGCGCCTACGTAGCTGCTACGACATAACCCCTTGCCTCGTAGCATAGTTTATTTTTGTTTCGGCCCTTACGTCTGTGTTAGGTTATACTTTGACTGTGCTAGGGGGGTTGTGATCCGGGGTTCAGTGTTGCTTAGGGGTTTTAGAGATTTTTATGTATGTGTGTGTATGAAAGTTTTTATTTTTTTATTCGGTTTTGTGATTAGAATGATATGACTGTTGACTAGACAATCAATAAGAAATAACTTTAAATTATAATACTGTTAATCAATTGTTTTTTTTGATAATAAATTAAAAGTACCCTCAGAAGTTACGAAAATCGTAGTATATCGCTCTTGGAAGAAGTCCCGGATTTTTTAAGGAAAAAGACTAGAGTTGGGACTCCATTTGCATTACTGGGTGAGCTGCAATTTTCCCTATTGATGGCTTATTTCAGAAATGATTAGGAGGGAATCTAAGATGGCTACACCCTGGGCAGTTAGTCAAGCTGATTGCTGATTTAACTACTTAATAAAAATTACTTAATTAATCTCATTAATTCACTGACACACAGTGCACAGCCTAAACCACTGTCGAAGCATTAAACTTTACTCAAGAGCTCCTTTTAACGAAGGTGGCCAATAAGAAAGGATTTTTTGAAAATTCACCCCCTAAATGGGTTAATATGTGTTAAAACTATGAAAGTTTGTATGGAACTTCGAAATTTTTGACATTGGAAGATCCCGTCGGGCAGAAGACTTGTATCAAACTGCCTAGCCTTTTCCCAACTATATTAGGGTCTGCTTCCAGTCTAACCGGATGCAGCTGCAACTGCAAATGAAAACAGTTGCAAATGCAACTGGGTAATTTGCTACCCCTTGGTAAAATTGGTTGTCAGAGTTTTGGACTTCTGACGACCCGTAACGACTGACAAATATTCACCAATGACAGCCGGGACCAACGGCTTAACGTGCTATCCGAGGGACGGAGGCGTCTCGGTATGTAAAGATGGTCACCCAGCCATGGACCAACCCTGGCTAGCGTAGCTTAACCTGATGGATCGACCCGTACAGCTGTAAATTTACCCACGAGCTCCGCAGATGACTTGTTTATCACATAATTTTACTACAGCATGAGAACATTTTATATCTTACTAGCTGCGCCCCGCGGTTTCACCCACGTAAGTCTCAAACCCGTGGGAATATCGGGATAAAAAGTAGCCTATATATTAATCCAGGGTGTCACCTACCTCCATACAAAATTTTATAAAAAGTTGGTCCAGCCGTGTGAGCGTGAAGAAGGAACAAACACACACACACCCTCAAACTCTCGCCTTTATAATATTCGTGTGATGCACCGATACGAGAGAGTAGAGAAGAAGCAGGAAAACCTCAATTCAGTGCTGTTCCTGAATAAGGAAGTCTGTATGTTTCCTTAAAATGACGGTACCGCATCAGCAGCTCATGTTGCAGATAATCATGGGTGCTAGTAATCCTAACTAACATTTTAAACGCAAAAGTAAGTTTGTTTGTTTGCTACGCTAAAACGGCTGAACAGATTTGCATGAAATTTGGCACAAGGGTAGACCGTGACCTGGCTTAGGCCATAGTTTAATTTGTATATCGATATTCCTACGGGATCGAGACTTATGTGGGGATAACCGCGAGGCAGCAGCTAGTTAGCTACTATATACTGACATCGGTGAAGGGAACCGTCGCGCGTTGTTAGGAAATTTGGACTTATAGCCAATATAATGTCTGAAATAGCCAACCCGTCTTGAGCAAGCGCGGTGATCAATGCTCGTGCCTTCTGTGTATGAGTACAGGCCTTTGCCCAGCAGTGGGACAGTTATGGGCTGGGGTTATTATAAGCGAAAAACATGATCCACTAATATAATTTTAAATGTGGATGTTTTGAAGATGTTTGTTGCTCCATCACACTTAAACAGCCAAACAGGGGGCCAAGTCTGCTAACGCAGTTGTGTCCGAATGGCCGATCATTGGTACCGTAATTGTAGAGTTTGACAGTTTTGCTAATCTCCTAATTGAAAGGCGTCTTTATGATTTTCCGATGACGTGCCACTGATACTCCATTGGAAAAATTGTCTGTATTTGGTAATCTCGTACTGACAAGCTCCTATTATTTTGACTTCCTTATGGAGCACTGTCACGCAATTATTAATTTAGGAGGTTACAAACTTTTGGCACAATGGTCATGGCGTTGCTTTGGTATGGTCGTCATAATGACCAATCATTGAAAATAGCAGACTTGGCCCCCAGATTTGAATAAACATGTACACACAGATAGACCATATCCGGGATTAAAATATAGGATACTTTTTATTCAGGTGCGTGCAGCGGTTTTCTTAGAGTGCAAGAGAAACTGCAATCTAGTAGATAATAGTACCCAGCAATAACAGATGATAGTCAATTACTTCTCAGTCATATAAATCCTAGTTGGTTTTGTTTAGTGTACTAACACACCAAACACAGGTGGTCCTCACTAAACATAGTGTTGAAAATTCATTGAATTATCCGATATTTTGATTTAAATCCGACGTGGGACCAAACCATTTATCTTTAATTAGCTAATAATTAAACAGCGATTGTGGGATTTGAGTGGTGTAATGTAAGTTAGGACAGGCTTATGTCCGGCATGCGATGGATATAGGGGATGATGATAACGGTATTTGCAATATTTGGTTTATGCATGTTTCTACTCTGTTTCTTTTTGGTATCTTAAAATGGGTTAAAGCTGTGTTAGCAATAAGAGAATCTTATGATTGTCACTAATTAATTTGACAAATGTAATAATTTAGTTTTGCAGGGCTGTTATTTGCAGTGGATTTACAAGCAAGCTGCATTTGATGATTATAGAATTGATATCTTGACAACTTTGCTATGCAACAGACGTTTGCTGTAACAGGACTTCCTGTAGCAATAAAAAAAGACAGCAGACTTTTTTCCTTTAGTTTTACTGAATTACTATTTAATTTATATCTCTTACGAAGAATATCGTGGAATCTATCAATTAACAAATTCAGTAAAAAAAAGAATTCGGATAAAGTTAAAGTATCTAACTAATAATGTTTAATAATCTTCCTAATAAGATCATGCTCATTTGTCAAATGGATCATTACCTTGTTTATGAATATAATAAAATTTGCTGGCAACATCTCAATTAATATTTTTTTACCAGCTTACAAATCATTTGCTTAATTTTTGGTATTATGAATGAATGAATGATTTTTTTTTACCGTCGATTGAGATGACTTAAATAATCTTTCCGTGAAACCTTACATTCGCTCCCTAATTAAGTCACTCCCTTTGAACTTCGCGTACCGCGGCGACAGAGCACAATAAGCCGAAAAAAAAGTTGATGGCATCGAAATAGTTCGAATAACAAGTGCGTCGGCTCCCTCAGCCATCGATTTGAAGATGACCCAAAAAATATTAGTTCATCGTAACAAAAACCCACAAATAAAACACGTAATGGTAAAACAAACATGTCGTGACTGTGGCTCATAGAATTGTCATCGCAAATCATCTGATACCGGGAAACCCGGAAATAAGGCAAAAACAGTACAGTCTCTACTAATAAAAAGTTCTAATAAACATGCAACTAAGCACTGGCTTCCGGGCAAATAAAACATAAAAATATATCCTATTTTCATAGGGCGAGGGTGTGGGGTTGTGGGGGGTATTCCCACCCCTGGCTGCGCAAAAACCCAAAAACATCGAAATGAAAATGAGTATAACGGGGAGGGAGGCGCGCCTATGTGTTAGTAATTCATTTTTAACATTACACTTGTGTGTGTTTTAAAGTACAGTCGGATGAAGAATTGTTGGCTGTTCCCGTAATGAGCTGATGCTGTGAGAGATGAAAAAGTGTGGATTTATTATAATTTTGTTGATTAGGCTGTTTTTGTTTATGAATTTAGATGTTGCTGATGAATTTGGTGTTTAGTTTTATATAATATCGAATCTGATTACGGCTATTTTTTTAGTCGGCTTCTTAGGGCTAAAGCTTGAAATTCTTTACAAAGTGGAACTTATAGATTCAGATATTAGATTTCATCAAGGTAGTTGGGCAGTTATCGATCGATATTATTAATTGATAACCAAAATCAAGAAAGGCTCAAACCTTTTACCCATTTTTGGAGAACTTAATTCAAAGTTTCCTTTGCCTTTACGAAATAACTCTTTTCAAAGGTATCAACAAATACAGCTAGTTAACCAAAACAAACCTTAGATCGAAACAGATAAATCGCAACTTCCCTCTAGGAATGGGAAATTAAATATTCAAGTTCAAGCCTATCTAAATCTATCAAGATGTAAAAAAAAGTTTCTAGTTGGTCCCAGAGGAGACCCTTTCCTAAACATAGACACTACTCTTGAGATTTGAAAAGAGGGGAGGCAGAAAACTGCGGGGAAATTGCGTAACGCACTTACAGTAGCAAAGGCTTTCATTTTGATAGTTCAACAACATTCATTGCATTATTTAAGTTGTTTGACAGACAAATTTTTCGGACATATGAAGCAATGGATTAGCAATATCCTTCAAAATCATTCAGATTGTGATTGTTACGCAATTAGGGTGCCGATCTACGCTTATCGGTTGATCGCTGCTTCGGAATCAAAACTTTTTTGCTTTGTATAGTCGTTACGAGCAGTAAGAAGCCCGAAAGTCTGACAACCAATATTACCAAGGGGCAGGGCTTGAAACCGGTTAATTTTTATTTCTGAAGATTCAAATTATTTTTGATACAATTGATATTAACATCAAAGATTGCTTCATGACATTAAGTTCAGCATTGATTTTGTAACAAAATATTAAATAATTAACGAAATATGTTCGAAAACCTTTATAATAACGATTAAGGTTACATAGAAAATTAACCGGTTTCCGAGCCCTGCCAAGGGGTATTGGATTACCCAGTAACTGGGTTGTGGAGGCCAGATAGGCAGCCACTCCATTTAAAATAATGATATTCAACTTCATCCGGTTAGACTGGAAACCCACCCCAACATAGTTGGGAAAAGGCTAGGCACAAGGTGATGATTACCCATTTTTGGTGTATTTTCTTTAGCCTTTAGAGGTCCATCGGTGGAAATAACCTTTTTTTATACAATACTTGAATCACTATGGTTTTATTTTATTGGTGACAATTGTTTCTTTCATTCTACTCTTTTTTGTCCTTTTCTATAGCAGGAGTTGACGAAAGTTTATTATAATTGCTACAAACTGCTAGTTCCTACTCTGTTGTTTACTGAACTGGATGGAAATGTTATCGACAAGTTCTAACATGGAGATTTCATATGGGCGGTCGGTTTACCACCTGTTAGATTAGGCACGCCAATCCCGCGTGTGCAATATATTCATGTTCTAGTAATAACTATGCAGTCAATAATTATATAGTTACTTTAAACGTTTAGGTTTAACTAGCGTGTTAAATTAATGAAGTAAACAAGTAATTATGATATTTTAACAGTTTAGTCTTACATTTCAATTGATTAATCAAAAATGAAATAATCATAGATCAAAATAGAAAAGTAGGATAAAAGTTGATGATGTAATTTTAATTTTCTAATCAACGCGTTGGGGCTGACTGTACACCCGCGAGTTCGCATTGTGCTCCCCTACACACATCTACACTAGCATCAACATAAAACGCAATTTTGTATTAGATTTAATTTGAGGGGGGCGTGTGTGCGTGCGTGCGTGTGTGTGTGTGTGTGTGTGCGGAAGTGCCTGCTTCCTACGCACAAATTGATTACGATCGTCGTCGAAAAGAGGAATTTGCATACACGTGAAACCTCTTTTTTTCTCTTTCCGTTTGAAAAAAAATCAATCCATCTCGCGCTACGTCGCAATAATTTTCCGCGTATTTATTTATTTCATTTCGGATGCTGGATTAGTATTGCCAGCTTTCAGTTTTCTGGATCTTTTTTTTAGTTCATAGCACTACTACGTCTGTTCGCTTGAACTTGGCACGTCTTGGCGTGCGCGGAATAAGTGCATGCGTGATAGTTGAGGAGCATAGTGCGGTGCAGGGAGCGGCGAGGTGCAGTCGCGGCCTCCGCCCGCCGCGGCGCCGCGCCGAATGAGCGCCCGATTTAAAAACTATACGGACGAACCCGCGCAGCGAAGCCCCGTAATACCACCCCCCGCGTAATGATTTTTTGGCGATGAATTTATATTCGCGCGCGAGCGGTGCCACTTTTTCGACCCCCACGAACCCCCTACCCCCGCTCATTAACGCAACCCAGATATGCAATTCTGATCTTTGACGAGGAGGCTGTAGTGTCGGCGGGCGCCTCGCCGGGAGAGGTGCCCCGTTTTGTTTTTTCCCGCCCGGCTTCATTATTGATGGCATCGGGACGGTAATGCGGAAGCATGTGTGAACGTTTCATTACAAAAGGTGGACGCGGCTCGTGTTAATATTGCAGACCGGCCGGACCCGACCGGACGGGTGGACGCTTCGGAAAAAAAACTTTTACTAACAAAAAAAAAGGATAGAAATTAACAGCCGCAATTAAATTTTTGGAATTACGGGTTCGGTCTTAAGAAAAAAAAATATTTGGAAAGTTCTTGTGGGCGCGCGGCGCGGGACTATCGGACGCGTGTCGGGGAAAGTTTTCAGTCGAACTTGGAGCGAAGTTCTCACGTGCGTGTGTGGACATCGGATCGGTCGCTTGACGGATTGGCCGGCCGGTCGACCCTTGACGATCGTAAACCGAGTTTCGCACAAACTCTCCGAATTCGATCCCAATTTCACTATTTGAATAGTTTTTATTGGTGCATATTTTGTCAACACTCGGGTTAAGTTTGTTGATTTGTCTGTCGTATTCTGTTACCGGACTTTGCTTCTCATATAGTGACTTTGTTGAACTTTGTTGATTGTTTTTGTTGAGTTACATTTTTGTGCGTTCGTTGGCAGCCGATAGAAAAGGTAAGTCACTGAACCGTCCAACTGCATTATTAATTGCTAAAAGTACAAAACTTCGTGTATTTTCTCACATTATCTCCACAATTTATACATTTAAAAATCCGGAAGTAAAATTAAAAATTCACAAACTCTTAAAACTATTTTTCTTTTGACAGAAATGTTTTAAAAAAATTGTTAAGTTTGAAGATTTGCATATAAAAAAAAGAATGGTCAATAGATACACTGATTTTAATATGTTCACAATTAGCTTAACCCTCTGAATGCTGAATGCTGTGTGTGTGAATTATTATGTTAATGTTAAGTCCGTGGATGCAGGGGATAGCTGACTTGCAAGCGACGCCGGACCTCGAGTTAGACAAATCTTGCATAAATAATTAGGATCGGTAAAGAATTGCATCCTCCGTTGACCTTACGATTGTTATTCTGTAACGAGTCTATAACCCGCGCATTTAAATGTAGCGAAACGGATTTTTGTACTTTTTAACGTGTGATTTTTTTTTTGTTATGTTGATTTTGTTTTAGTTTTTGTTCAGACTTTAATTTATTAATTAGCATTTATAGTTGTTTTTACGACAGCATCTCTGCACTTAATTACTTAATTAAACTAACTAAGGATTATTTATTTAACATTACGTTAAATTAAAACCGAATCAACCAAATTTAACGTAATTTAAAAACTTTAAACACTTTTAACGATTTTTTACTTTGCTAAAACAACATTAATTTAATAATATTTATTCATAAAAAAATTGCCTCAAAAAACCGACCTGTCCGATTACGGTTTGCAATATATTGACCTAGAACTTCCCGAACCATTCTTGAACTATCACAAACATTATCTTATCGCCAAAACAAATTATCTAAGTGTGTCGCCAAAAACTATTGGTCTAGCACAATTTTTGCATATGGCCGACTTTTTTTTTTATCTTGAAATTGAATTATGAGTTATGTTTCTTTTGTATCTATTTAATGTATCTAGGATTCTTGGGAGTCCTGTTTTAGAAGAATGAAGATAATATGAAGGTATTATAATTAAGAGTCAACTTTGTTTATATGGTTTGTTCAGTCAATTTTGTGTGATCGCAGCTTTGATTTCTGCTTATTACACGGAAAGAGAGGCTAAAAGTATTTATTTGACAGCTTCTGGTGGATATCTAAATAAAATAGGGACATACTATAAATCTAATAAGGCAGTAACAATGAGGAAATCATATTTAATTAGAGTCACTAACTAGTACAAATATGATCAAGACTCTAAAAGCTATAATCCTTCAAACTGTAGAAACAAACTACAGTTTAAAGTCACATAAAAAAGAATAATGCATAATAGAAATGCTAAAAACAATGAAAAAAACATTCCTAATCAATTAAACGCCTAATATAAATAAAATAAATTAAAAACTGCTTTTTAAATCTCGCTCTCATCTCCTGGAAATTCCCTTTACTCAAACACGCATTTCGCATTTCTCGACCCTTTAGAACTGCCAAAATAATTCCTGACTTAACGGTAAGTATAATAATTAATAAAACTGCAAACTCAAGCCGTTTGCGATGCTCATCCGTCTAAGCAGACCCTCTTCTTATTCCCACATTCTGCTGCAAGATGAGGTCTGAAGCAACGGCGAGCTAGCTGCAACCGTGCAAAACACCCCTTGTCGATCGCGACACCATTGTCCGTACAGAAAGGCACATAGATTAGGTGAAGCAGGTTTTAAAAACGTCTTTACTATTGTTGGATGGTGAAGTAGTAATTAATTTGTTGCTGGGCTAACTTGTATACGAAGAAAGTAAACAGGCCGAAGGAGAAAAAAAATTGATGCAGAAACATTTTTAATCTACAAAAGAACGAAAAAAAATAATACTTTATATAAATTTAGGGTATTTTTAGACAGAGGACATTGGCTGCTGCTTTTCGCCGCGAAATATCTAAGTAAGACTTTATTTGAGTTTAAGATGTGTTAATTTTCAGGTGATCGCCACAGGAGCAGTATTATGAAAAAGGAACCATTTAGGATTTATCCTTTAATCTTAATTGTTGGCTTTTATCCTTCAAAGTGGTTTTCTAGGTATTTGCTAGAAAACTTGACTATTAGACTTGTATCTAATACATCAAATTGAACTGACTTAAAAATACCAAAAAAATCTTCTAATTAATATAAATCAATTAGCCAAAAATTCTAAAGTCCACAATATCTAAAGTCCACAATATCTCTAACACACAAATACAATTAATAAAAATTAACTATAAAAAATGGCGCATCATCTCATTTCTTAGATAACGCCGCGACACATTTGTCTAAGTTACCTACGCTCAGTACTCGACCAATAATCTAGTAAGACAGTCCATCGATTTAGTCTACCTAGCCATTCGTACACAAAATGCCAGACTAGGAAAAAAGGAAAAAAAAGCGGTGACAGACTCATTCCGTCCGCCGTCTCCTTTCTAATCGCGCCCCCACACGCACGCGCGGCTTTTTAATTGCATCCCCCACCCCCCACCCCGGAAAAAAGGGCGAAGCACACGATGGATTAGCATACAACCTCAGTGAGAGAACGCGGAGCGCACCCCTTCAGTTTTTGCGTGTCGGGTCCCGCCATATTTTTCGCGGTTGTATTTTTTTCTGGGGGGCGCGGGGAGCATGGAAGTTGCGTGCGCGCCGCGCCAGTCGGCTGGCTGCCGGCGAACAAGCGATGTGCATAACCCCGTCCGCGGCCCATAACAACATACTGCACTCTCGGGACATGATCGGACTGAACTAAACACATAATTTTTTTATTTACACGTAATAAACTGTGACCAAAGTGTTGTGCTGTGAGGATTTATAACAATAATTTAATATTAAATCGGGTAAGTTTTTCTAGATTGCCTAGTTATCAATGTGACGTTAGGACTAGCGAAATTTGGCGATAGCTGGGAGCAAGGTCGCGGCATACAGATAAATTTATTTGCACAAAAAAATGTGTTAGACTTAAACGGATAACCTCATTTCAGAACAACGCGCGCTCTTGTGTTCAAATATGTTTCATTTCGCATATTTTTAATTTATCGTCTTCGTAATAAACTCTTTTATCTTATAAATTACGCCGTCAATTACTAAGAAAAGAAGTTAAATTCTTTCGGCAACTTTAGAAAACTATTTCAAGATACAAAATACTTTCGTTGTAGGTATTTAAGCGAATGAAGAGTTTTGAACTTACTATTTTAATTAAGTCGAAACCAATTTTGTCTATTTTATTAATAAAGATGATTGATTAAAATTTGATAATTTGAAAGTGACGTACTTACAGCTAAGTAATCGCTTAATTAGATTAGACTCGATACTGTTTTATTTATAATGTTAATGATATAGGAATTATAGTGGCACCCATTTTTATTAAAACATAACCATTCCTTTCTTTAATAAAATCTAACTTACATAAAAAGAAATAAAGTTTTGAACATCTCCTACATTCTACTATAAAGACAATGTTTTTTTTTACATTGTGTCTTTAATAAATACACTAAAAACATAATCACTTTATTACCTAAGAATGTTTAAAACTATTCATACATTTAGAACTTAGAAGTTTCTGTCTCTCAACTTAATTTGGTTTTTTTTTTCGTAAATCTAAAAGCTTATTCCACATTCAACTAAACTATAAATAAAAGCTTCTAACACCATACTAGTTTCTCACACAATTTTAATAACTCATAAATAAAAGTAAAGAAAAGATCAAAATAAAATTCAAGTAGCAAAAGGATCCTAGCAGGTGGCATTCTGTAGTTAGCCTACCTCTATGGGAAGAAGGCGTGAGTTTAAGTAAGTGTGTTTAGTAAGTCTAAACCTAACTAACGTCATCAACTTTCATGAGTTTATACAGTACATTTTGTCCTTTATCAATTACAAACTGCAACGGCTATGTGTATTTACCTATAAACAGTGCATTCAACTGAAGTGCATTTAAAAATAGTTCTAATACACACTAACCCGATAATACGCTAGTCATTTGACAAATTGTTAATAATTATTATTTTATGACTAAAGTCTGGATTTGGGTTATTCGTAGTCACCTCTCAGTAGATCAATGGGACTTATCTATCATTTAAATGGGTTGTGCTAAACAGCTCTGCCTACATATCGGTGAAAAGCATGATTTTATGTTATGGCTTAAGTTATAACTTGGATTTCAATAACACTTATGAATTACTTAGTATTTTTACCACTGGAATTAGCCAAGCACATACTCATCTAAATTAGACAAAATGTTCCCACCAAGGCAGGAAAATCTTGAAATATTCGTTTAAAGTGAAGTTAGAGCTCAACTTTATTGATCTTTTAGGTTCATTAAAGCATTATACTATATTAAAATCTCAACTAGAGGCAAACACGTTGTTTATTTATATTTCTATAAAATGTCAAAGGATCATATTTGGTTTATGTTAAAATAAGTAAGAAGTGTCTACCGTCAAACGCGACGGACAGTTTTAGCCACGTGACCACCGCTGTCAACGCTTCCTCGCAAAACACTGGGCTAGCAATTTAAATCTAGCTTTCAAAGTGATACTGAGTTTTCTAGTTTCTCTTTAAGAAAATGAAAGATAAATAAAAAAAAATAATACATTGGAGGTTAGAACGGATTTTTCAAAGACTTATTGTTTTTAGACAAGGCTTAATTTCCGCAGGTTTGTAAAGTGTCTTTGAAGCGAAATTCAGTTAGATTATTTTAATATATTACTATAATGCAAACTAGATAATTATCTGCTTTTAACAAAATAAATTAAACATTGAAAACCATTTTTGGTAAGTTGTTTTATAAGTCATTACTGAGAATAAAACTAGATTATATTATACAACTAATGCTCTATAACGCAATTGTCTTTAAAAAAACACCGTTCTACGAACACTTCAGTTTTACAAAACCAAAAAGCTAAATAATTATTATTGCTAACCAAAATACCTATTTAGGCAATATCTCCATAATAATTACTCACAATATTAGTAATAGTAACAGTTCATAAAGACAGAATACTGTTAGAGAGTTGGTACATTGTTATATTAACCGTTTCAATTCCTATAAATTAACACCAACTATGAAAATGCAATAACTTCATATCATTATAAATTGGTGTTGATAAAATAATTAAACTTAACATTGTAAGTTAATTATTGAATTCAATTGACAAAATAATATTGAAACAGAAACCTAACTGGGTTACAATTCCATAAATACGGAGATATTCTAGAATAGGTAAGCTAATCAATTTTTTCCTAAATGTAAATTATTATGACTGCCTCGTTGGTCCAGTGCTCGCATGCGCGACTGCTGAGCATGAGGTCCTGGGTTCGATTCCCAGGTCGGGCAAAGTGTTATTGGGATTTTCCATTAGGAATTCCTCAGTAGCAGCCTGGAGTCTGGATTTGTGCCCGGTTGATGGCAATAGGCTCGTCCCCTATTACATGGGACTTAAACATAACTGGCGAAATGAGGGAGTACTTTAGGTAGGTACACCTCTGCCTAACCCTTCGGGGATTACAGGCGTGATGTGAGTGTGTAAATTATTAGTAAACTAGCTTTTTCCTGCGACTTCGTCCGCGTGAAATGTCTTATTTTAACATAAAATATATTTAATATTCTCAGCTAAACTGCTGAGTCCGCGTATCACTGGTCAGTTTCCCTCAGTGGTCAGTTTATTTAATTCGCCATTTTCGTTGATTAGTCAGTTTTCCTATTAGAAAAATAACTTTCATAAAAGTAGTTCCGAATATTAGCCCCTACATACACATACAAACTCACGAATTTTGCCTCTTTATAATATTAGTTTAAATTATCAATTCTTTTTACAACTAAAATACGAGCAGATTAAACCCGCGCCCACGACTAAAAACAGGCTTTCTGATGAACGTGTCAACAATACCCCCACCTCGTCTCTATCTCCTTATTTCGCTACAAAATATTGACATATTAAGTGACCTATTTGCCAAATCGATCGAATTCATAATTTTACACGTGTGCCTGGGCTAGATAGATAAAAAAATAGAATTATTCGGAGCATGGTACGATTAGCGATGAACTTCAAGACGTTCTGATAATGATTATTAAATATACATACATACGTAATCATTACCCTTCGTTTGACGCGGTAGTCGGGTAACAATACAACAGCAATAAGTGTGTTTAATAGTTTGCCATTCATTCACGCAGCAACCGATCGTCACGAGACGTGATATTTTACAAAGAAATAGACTACTTTTAAAATTTTGTTATTAATATTAAATTAATTATATTAAAAAAAAAACAAATGATAAGGCAATTTTAATTTCATAATATATTATGTTCTAGGTTCGAATTAATATCGAATAAATACCGATAATATTAATAATTTCCCTAATAATGATTGTACATTTAGATTAAATTTTGTTTAAAATTAGATATCCGTTACAATTAAAACTATCATAAATAATTTAATCTATAAATGATTTTTCAATTGGAGATCTCCAAAACAGATATAATATTTTGTAACATAACATAACATCACGCCTTGTTTCTCTGAAGGGTTGGGCAGAGGTGTACCAACAATACACCCACATTTCGCCAGTTATGTTTAAGTCCCATGTAATACGGAGCGAGCCTATTTTGTTAATAAACATAGGTAACTAACTAAAAAATATAGCTTACAACTATACATCTTTATAATTGAACAAAAACGCCCCAAAATATTAGTAACTTTCAATTTGTCTTAGGTTTAAAGCCAAAAAAAAAACCATTTATAAAAAAGTTTTAACCATTTGGTAAGTTTAACGATTCGTTATAATATAGCAACCCGGCATGAAAAGCTAACGACTAACATTAAGATCTTTCTTAAAAAGCAGCAAAATAAACGATATCCGATAGTAAAAATCGAATAAATTATCCGTTCCTACTCAAGTTACGTTTAAGTCTTTGCAGTAAAACAAAAGCCTTAAAAATACTATTTTGTTTGAAAGGAATATAAATCTTGACTGAAGGTCGAAACAAAATATTATGCTAACTACCACGCAAATAAACTTAGAAAGATTAAGTTAAAAAAATCTTCTTCTTATTTCCCTATGGCAATCTAAAGATCAGAACAGTTTCTCAAACGACTTAATAAAATATGAACGATGGTTTAAAAAAGTCAAATAACATAACGTTACTGAAGTCTGTGCTGTAAGGCAGATTATCAAACCGAAAACATTAAATTCTAACAGTACCAACACTTATTTATCTTGTTACAAAACAAAAACAAGCCTACCTCATGATCTCCCTAGCCTTTTCACAACTATGTTGGGGTCGGCTTCCAGTCTTACCAGATGCTTGCCAGCATTTTACATGTCGCGACTGCCTATCTGACCTCCACAACCCAGGTACTGGGTAACACGATACCTCTTGATAAGACTGGTATCCAAGACTATATTATACTCTTATTATTCGACCTAAAACAGTAATCGATAAAAAGACGACGTTAACAAAGCTAATTAAAAGACAAAAGGGAGAAACAATTTCTCCAATTCTCATTATTGTGCCGATTTAGGTACAAATGTAGGAAACAGTAAACAATTGTAGCCTTGTCCTTCAAGAGGTCAATAACGCGGGCTAGATAATAGCCTAGCGAAACAACACTCTGTAAACAAGGATAGTTTTAGCACAAATTGCGCAGTTCTTAATTAGCGGTTTAGTAAAATTGTAATTATTATATTTTTATTACAACGCTGTTTGTTTGTCATTTTTGGGTGATAGTGTCTTTTATTTCTATTATTGACATTTTTATTACAATTTTTATAACAGTTAGTTTAGTATAATAATTTAGCTACTTGCATTTAGTGACTTAGACCGTGTAAACACTTAACCAACTTAGCATGCACGTCCAGTGCCACTATTCTAAAAAAATACACGCTCTATTAAAAGGAAGATTTTATATGTTCATATTTAGGTTTAGTGGCGGATGTGTCCTGAACATACGTTTACCTACCAACCTTGTATCATATCCTACGAATAAATATCATATTGTCTTTGTCTTGAAGAGACGTGTATGCGAGAGTTTAGTACAAGTAGACCTACTTATTTAAACTTATTCATAATTACTTTCTACACAGAGAAGCCGTCGGATTAATAAAGGCGCTATATAATCAAGTATGGTCGTTTACTTGTTGGCAGTGACTTGTGTACGTGTTCTAAGAGGCGATACCCAATCATTTCCAATCGAATATCGATGATAAATTGCAAGCGTTAAGTGGGTGATGTCTTTTATTTAACATGAGCACCACTCAAGTTGTATTTCACAATTCGAAAATTTTGAAAATAAAACTTACATCAACCTGACTTACCGTCCATGTTTGCATGATGCTTGTTGGTTTTGGACGTCAATGTGCTCCACTAAACTTTTTAGTGGAAATAATTTTTCTTTGAGTACTGTCACGATAAATTTAATCAAGGGGAAAAAAAAGGATTAGAGAATTTTTCTACAAAGAAAGATAAAAAAAATGCGAATGAATTGGTTTTGTATCATTTATGTAAGTTTAGGGAATGATCTTTTCCAGCTAACTGCGAGGAAAGATTGTGGGAATCGACTTACGAAAAATAAGTTTTATTTCTACAATTAAATGAATAGGTAGGAACTGTTTAGTAGTGTTTAGACGTGTGGAGTTTAAAGTTAACTATTCCCGACTAATAGCCCGTTTGACCAGTTTATTCACAGTTTACTATTAGGTAGGATACCTAGACTTAAACAATATAAGATTCCACAGGTAACTGGTACGTTTGCATACACATAATCAGCCTATAATGTTCCCACAGCTGGGACACAGGCCTCCTCTCAGTAAGAGGGAGTGGGCCATAATCCACCACGCGAGCCCAGTGCGGGTTGGTAGATGTCACATATCTTGGAATTTTTGGTTGTAGGACATGCCGGTTTCCTCACGATGTTTTCCTTCACCGTTTTGAGAGCTGTGGTGATGAAATTAAATACACAAAGTGAACTGCCTGTCAGGGCTCGAACCTACGACCTACAACTCGTAAGTTGCGGGCGTTACCACTGGACCACCACTACCCTATGGTATGTTTACATACAAGAGTTCAAATAAAATTTATAAAAAGACTCTCTTATAATGCAGGTATAAGGAATACAGTAAAAAAATATGAAGATAGACTGAATTACTTTAAAATGAAATCATTGCACTGGCGTCGAGATTTTGCAGGTCTAATTTTCTTATTCAAGATATTAAATCAAGGCGTGGATTGCTCACAGCTTCTATCATTAATTAGTATTAATACGCCCCGGTCGTCAGCTAGACTTCATAATTATAAGCCTTTTGCTCCTGGTGGCCGCAAAACCAAGTACGGGAGTAATGCCCCCCTTTCCTATATTCTCAGAAGGTGTAACGACATTTTTCATGATTTTGACTTCGACATATTTTCAGGCAGCATCGCTAAGTTTAAAAGAGCTGTGCTCAATAATATGTAATTTTTGCTCAATAATATGTTTATTTTCTTTTATTTTGTGTGTTTTTTATTATGTTTTTAGTTTGTTATTTATTTCAATTTAATTTAATACAATCTTATTTAATTTAATTCAAGTTAATTTTAAGTATAAAAGATTATTGATATTAGTTCAAATTTCATTGATAACCATCTTTATATTAATTATTATTGTATACTACTGAGATTAAATGCTGTGCTTACCTATAATTTAGATGCATGCAATGCTACTGGATTTGTAAATGATGTGTACTTTGTATGTCTTTGTGTGTATTTAGTTGGTTTGCCTTAATAAATAAATAAATAAATAAATACAAAAACTCACGCCTTCTTTCCATGGGGGTAGGCAGAAACTATAGAACACCTGCTACGCTCTTTAGTATAATGTTTACAGGTCTAAATTAGGGAGGAGCTTGTGGCTAAATAATAACTGCCGCACGGGTCGATCGATCAGGTTAAGTTACGCTTGCCGGGGTTGGTCCGTGGATGGGTGACCATGTTTTCATACCAAGATTCCTCCGTGCCTCGGAAAGCACGTTAAGCCTATGGTCCCGGCTGTCATTTGTAGATCTTTGACAGTTATTACGGGTCGTCAGTAGCCCAAAAGTCTGACAACCAGTCTTACCAAGGGATATCGTATTACCCAGTAACTGCGTCGTGGAGGTCAGGCAGTCGCTCCATGTAAAATACTGGTATTCAGCTGCATCCGGTTAGACTGGAAGCCGACCCCAAGCGAGTTGGGGAAAGGCTAGGCAGATGATGACAGGTTTAACTTTTCAGGTTTAGGTTTGACTTATTGCAATGTAATATTCTATAGGTAATCAATACGTATGTTTTTAGTATTACGCATAGGTATGCTATCATTAAGGATATTAGCCGCATAAAATATTGAAGTAATTCAAAGTGGTCACCACGCACTATGCATTCGGTCTAGTTCGGCAAACAAGGATAGGTCTAGGAAAATGCTAAAAATATAATTATTCAAATGTGCGAGCTGCCATTTTAGCATTAGTAATAGTCATTTGAAAATACCCTGAAGTTAGTTCAATTTAAATGGTTTTGCTAAGCTATGAAGATGACACCCTCGATGGTGAAAATATTACATACCTAAAACGATGTTATTGTAAATGAAGATATATATCTATTCTTATTCTGGTTACAATGTTAACTTGGTGGTGGAGGTCAGATAGGCAGTCACTCCATGTAAATTATTGATATCCAGCTATCGATTAGACTGGAAGCCGACCCCAACATAGTTTAAAAAAACCGACCAAGTTCGAGTCGGACTCGCGCATGAAGGGTTCCGTACCATTATCTATAAAAACGGCAAAAAAAAATACGTTTGTTGTATGGGAGCCCCCTTAAATACTTATTTTATTTTGTTTTTTAGTATTTTTTGTTGGTGAAAATTTCAACTGTCCCAACTATCACGGTTCATAAAATACAGCCTGGTGACAGACGGACAGACAGACAGACGGATGGACAGTGGAGCCTTAGTAATAGGGTTCCCGTTTTACCCTTTGGGTATGGAACCCTAAAAAGGCTAGGCAGATGATGATGATGACCTTGGTTACGAAGGTCCACCTGATTAAGTGACAGGTGTGACATTTAGGTACTTTTTCTTACTAATTCGTTCAAAATTTCCGCATTTTTTTATAAATCTGTCTAACAAAGGTGTTGTCAAATTACAAAATGTGGTAGAGACTATCAAACTGAACCACTTTCTCCATGGAAACTGTAAGAATCCAGATGTTCTCTACGGAAAATTTAGTTATGATTTAAAAGTGATAGCTAATAAAAATGTTGTATCCTATGATTTTCGTCTCAGTGCGATAATATTTACATTGCCCCGACGTTAGTTTTGCCAACGTTTGTCAGAAACTCGAGCTCAGTTTATTATAGCCGACATCTACTTAACTACTATTGGTTTTATTATAATTCCTGTAATTTTCTACGCTGTTTTAATGTTAAAGTGTGTAGGAAGAAACAAGAGACGCACTGTGATGATCAAAATGTTTCTTGAAAATGTGGATTTACACATAAAAACAAATTCCTAACCTACTTATTTTTCTTTACTGAAATTCACGTAAATTAAGTACCATAATCTTAAGACGGTCGTAGACGCTGCTGATTCGTAAATCTATGCTGAATTTTCTTATATTAGGACTAGTTATCAGAGGCAATCAGTTGTCCAGCCTCATCTGTTAATTCTAGAAGAATATGATGACTTCGTCAAGGCATCAACAATCCAAGCAAATCGGTACGAATAAAACAACAAAACAAAAAAGATCCATACATATGTACAGCCTGTGTCCAAAAACATACGGCATCAATTAAAAAAATAATCAATAATAATATCTGGATATTAATCTGAATATTAAGTAATCAATTAAAAAAATCCCAATTGTAGCCCGTTTTCATTGTAAATCCGGAAACAAGACATCTGTAAGTACCTACTCTTCTACTAATAAAAAAAAAGTACTATTCATTAAAAAATTTAAAAAACGCGTTTTCGAAGTCCCCACAGCCGTCAGACGCCCCACTACGCCAGTTAGATGTTCTAGATTGAAGCCACAGGTAGCCGCGCTATAAATCGTATACCTAACTACGTACTGACAGGTTACCCGCCGTTCAAGGGTTAATATTTGCGTCACCCGTCACCGGCGTTGGAGGGTTAGCCTTGTCACCTACCCGCTTCAGTGGCTATGAATTGTTAGTTACCTTTTTGGCTGAATTTGTTGTTTATTTATACTTTTATAGGCAGACTATAGTGGTACCTACATAAGAGGGGCTTAATAGATAGTACGAGTACTATAAGATATTAACTCCAACCAATTTTTTCTAGTTATCAGCAAGAAATAAACTAGTTCTAAGCGTATGGGTATCTTAAATACTGAATGCATAATCAGCCTATAACGTCCCCACTGGTGGGACACAGGCCTTCTGTCTGTGAGTGGGCGTGGGCCATACTCCACCACGCGGGCCCAGTACGGGTTGGTAGATCCTGTCGCGTTAAAAGTGAATAAAATGTTATATTGAGAGATAGTGATGCAAGAATTACCAAAAAGAATGGATACACAGTAGTGATATTTAAAAAAACATATTGGTATAGATTTCGCTATATCGAAAACAAAAATATTTTTATTCTATGAAATTCTATTGTTTGTTTTTTATTTATTAAATACCAAACTAATAGATAAAATCATTTCTAAAAACATTGACAAAAATAAGTCTACTATTTACGGCTCTGAATTCCAGCTGTTTTAGATAATGGAGACAACGGTGTTGCTAGGTATTGGAAATATACGATATATTTCCAATACCTAGCAACACCGTTGTCTATTTGATACATTTTTTTATAGGTATTTGATATTTTATGAATTAATAGATATCACCAAAAAAAAACGATAAATCGAAAAAAAAATACCGATGTATCGGTACATTGATATTTTTTCTACAACCCTATTGAGAGGGTAATCGAAGTATGGACTGTAATATGAACTATGTAAAGATCGTAGCACGTCACATTCTGTAATTTTTTTTCTCCCTTTCACAACAGGAAAAAGGCGTAAGTTTTTTGTATGACAACAATCGCTCTGTCAACTACGGTACATGGCTGCAAATAATACGAAATTAATATCACCAGTCTATCTACTTAATAATTATAATATAAATAATTAGAGTGTCCCTGGAGTTCCTTGCCCGTTCTTCTCCATAGGAACCTACTGCGCATTGGCATGGGCAACTAGCTTCATCTTTCTCACTAACCGACCCTCTGATAATTCCAAGGTGCTTGTTATGTTTAATTGAAATAAATACTTTGAATTCTAGTTTGATATCTGACAAGAAAGGTTAGTATAGAATAGATACCTATTTTAACATTGACCATTATTGTAGCTGTCATATGCAACAGTAAACTTATACCAATAAGCACCAAGGAAACCAATTTAAAAAAAAACTTTTCACCCATCCTAATCCAAGCCTCGACTACCGACGCTTAACCTAGCGTCCAACAGAATATAATGTGTGTATTACATAAAGGAAACAGTCGGCTGGTATATTTTTTTTATCTTTTGGTGAGCATTGAACCTAGATAAGGCGAGCATACAGCTCTGCCTAGATAGGCTATGCTAACATACTGTATTTTTTTATATTGTCGCCTAAATAATTTGCCTTAGTTTAGAGAGGGGTAGGCAGAATAACATGGCGCAAAAGTTCGTTAAACGCAACTTGGGATAGGAAAAAGTGGTCCAAAGACTTATAAACAAAAAGTATCTTTGTTTAAAAAAAACGTTACATTTGGTTGGTAAAAAAAACTATTTTTAAAGATCGAATCTTGCAAAGTAGGTACCTAATTGTAAAACTGTTTTTTTTTACAATATAACATATTCAATAATGAATGTTTTATTTCATATAAATAAATAAAAGTCTGTAAATCCTATACTACCTATGTAGCAAAAAAAGCACTTCTCTTTTTAACCGACTACAAGGAGTTTCTCTTGTTTTTTTTCACGTGACGATAAGCAAAGAGAACATCGTATATTTTTCTTTTGACTACCATATCGGTGTAGTACAACTGTCAGCCACTCTTGGTGCATTACGATTTTTATGTTTCATTAAAATAATATTTATCACTTCATCATTCATCATTATTTCAGTCAAAAGACGTCCACTGCTGGACATAGGCCTCCCCTAAGGGAGCGTGTTTGCCATAATCGCCACGCTTGGCAGGCGGGTTATTTATCACTTAT
Organism: Tiliacea citrago; assembly: GCA_963921375.1. Classification (NCBI taxonomy): domain Eukaryota; kingdom Metazoa; phylum Arthropoda; class Insecta; order Lepidoptera; family Noctuidae; genus Tiliacea; species Tiliacea citrago. The sequence goes on from OY992796.1 coordinate 24,704,261, forward strand.
TTAGGTATAATTTATAACCGAATTAAATTGAACTGACAGAGCGATTTTCACTTGTTTTTACAAGAAAGTAAAAAACGGGTAGTGGCTCAGTTTTTCACAAAATAAAAAAGAAACAAGCGAGCCTTACAGTAGTCGCATATGATGTGTATCATCTGACATCTCGCCTTGGTAATAATCAAATGAGCAGTGATAGAAATGACCCCCTCTACTTACAATCTATATAGTACTTACTAATTCCATGAGTACACTAATTCCATGCTATTAAAAATTACTTATTCCATGTTCAAGCGGTCACTTCCTGTTACACACTGCCGTTCCCTTTTCGAGGAAAGATGTTACACATCAAAAAAGTCCAAGCATATTATTAGTATTTATTTCTTTAAAATAATCAAAATCAAGAACACTTCACTGAAAGTCCGACTGAATTTTGTTCAGGAACTTTATTTTCTAAAGGAAAACTTGTAAACCCTCATCATAAACCTAGCCTTTTTCAACTAAACTAAATAAAACTAAACTCATAATGTAGGAGGAGGCACCCTATTTTTATTGTCATTTGCAAGAATATTCTGAAACAGTAACACAAACAAGCAAAATAAAACTTTAGTATATGATTTATTGAATCTTTTTATTTCCATGTTGAAGACAGTTACATAATTGTAATATTTTCGCTTGATACATTTTTTATTCGAAAGTCATGTCATTTAAGGATAATTATAAAAAACAAACAAAATTGTTTGGCTTAAATAAATATTCACAGCAATAAAATATAGTTTATTATCCAGCCACCAGATATTTTTCTCTAGATCTATTACTTTAGTTATAAACGAAATAAGAATTGAGACTTACGCTATTTAGTTTCGTGCTCGAACACGATCAAAGAGCGCACGCGATATTCAACTTTATTACTGATGTGTTAGCGTTTAGCACATAACGGAGTGGCAGAGTTTGCGTGGAAATTTGATTTAGACTGCCTGCATTAGGATGTCAGTATTACAAAAAAAAACAATTTAAAACCTACTGACTCGGGCCGTATAAACAATCAGTTTAGTACTCTGTCGACCGACTCTTACTTCCTCTAGAAAACAACAAGGTAACTCTAGGTAAAGCACCATACAATCTTGTCTATACAGATGAATCTCTTCATTCTCAAACTCATTTCCGAACACATTTGACCTAAATAAAACTACTCTAGAAACTCTTTATAATAAAACAATGCTGTAGGTGACTTAGTATCGAGTTTTGTGAAATAATACATATTAGACCACCCCGCGGAGTCTCCTGTTACGGTAATTCTTAGATGCCGTGTTATTATCTATAAAACGGACAGACAGACCGGAATTATTAGTGTAAACAATTATTTAGAACTAATTGTTAACAAAACACCATTGTCTGTGATAAAAATGCGTTTTTGCACGTATGTACGTAATAAAAGGAGTCATATTCCAGGCTGTTATCATCAACTATAACATCTTTTGAACCGTTCTATTACTTTCAACACTAGCATTCAAAATCTAGATGTCATGTGATCTAGATAAACTCAAGATGACTACTAAAAACAGACTTAGAAAAGAAAAAGACAGTTGACATGAATTTTTTTTATGAATATTATTAAACAAAATAACTTGCGAAAACACCGTAGAAGGCGTTGTATAGTACATCTACATTTTGATATTTAATAAGTACCGAGTTATAGAACGCCAGCCTATTTCTATAAACCGAGAATTTTCTGATCGAAAATCATATAGCACTTTGACCAACCTGGGAATCGAACCCAGGACCTCATGCTCAGCAGTCGCGCTAGCAACCAATCGGCCTACGAGCTGGTTTAATTAGGACTGCGGTAATCACACAGTTAATATACATGTATGAAATCCGAAAACTACTAGAATTAATAAATAATATTTTAATATGCAGTTTGACTTCCCTAAAATATGTAATAATAATTAACCAAAATACAAAAAGATTTATTAATATTAATATAACATCACGCCTGTATTCCCCGAGGGGTTAGGCAGAGGTAGGTAGCTACATTACACCTACATCTCGCCAGTTATGTTTAAGTCCCATGTAATAGGGGGTGAGCCTAAACGATTTCATTTCATTTCATTGCCCGGGCACAAATCCAGAATCCGGGCTGCTACTGAGAAATTGAAGATGGAAAACCCAATAACACTTTGCCCGACCCGGGGATCAAACCCAGGACTCATGCCCAGCAGTAGCACTTACGACCAATTAACCAACGACGACGACGATTTATACATTTTCTTATCATTTTATGCATAACATCCAATTAAGAACGTAATCAGTCGTTAAAATATCGTAGGTATGTTAGGCTTTGGCGCCACCTCAATCTTTATCTCGCTCGCATACTACTGCTCCTCGAAGTCACGCGAACAAGCAAGACTGGGCGGCAGGGAGAAGGCTCCAAGGCACTAATAGTTCAGGTAATTTATTTTTACGGTGAAATTCTTTATATTTAGTTCAGTTATTATGCAAAGTTTCATGAGTTTTCATTCTAATTTGAGGTAACTTTGTATTTTTTTTTCTGTCGAGAATTTTTTACAGAATCGTGTTTTCGTCAAACGTAGTATTAACATTAATCCACAATTTTACCATATATTTATTTCAAAATTAATGCTGCAGTATTGGATTTAGGGGAGGATCAAGCTAAGCAATTTGAAGTATTGTAGACTCTTAAAGGCCTGAGATTGCAAAAGGAAGCAGTGAGTTAGCGTATTCATCAATGGTCGTTCCTTCTCTGAATGAGAGAGGCCTTTGTCCCACACTGAGACATGGGACAACTAGGGACAGTCGTTATGGATAGCCAGAAAAACTATCAACCAGTCTAAACTCATGATTTTGGGCTGTAAAGGTAACATGGCGGTCGCGAAGTTAAACATGGGTTTCGTTATAAACTAGCTGTTGCCCGCGACTTCGTCTGCGATCCAGGATAAAAAGTAGCTTATGTCCTTCTCCAGGTCATGGTCTACCCATGTGCCAAATTTCATAGAAATCCGTTCAGCCGTTTTAGTTTGAAAGCGCAACAAACTCAATTTCGCATTTATAATATTAAATATGATAGTAAATAGATCTAGTGCCTAGCGATATTTACCAAGCAATAGAGCTAGCTCCCGATAGGCAACAGTCAGTGGCGGATTTACACATGTGCCAAGTGCAGGCTGTAAAACTTTGCCGCTCTTACCGCTACAATTGTCAGTTCCTACATTATTTTTACAATCCAACAATTTGGTTACAATTTCACAAGAAAAAATTCTGAGTTAATACCGTTGGATGTACCATGAAAGGGAAGAGGGGAAAGTCATCCGAAAGATGTTCTTTCTGGAAGACATCAAAAATACGCTCACCAAATTTGCCACCTTAGGCTCAAGCCTGGCCATCCTGCTGGTAAATCCGCCACTGACTATAGTACTAGATAAATATTAGCTTTCACTACTTACCAATAAATAGCATACCTACTCGTATCACCGCCTGTTTTTCTAATGTAGGCACGAACTGTACGTAAATAACGAGACTATGGTGAAAAGATTAGTTAGTTGCAAGGTCGATGGCAGGATTAACTGTCCAGGGAGCGCCGGACGTTGTTTGATTAAACTGCTGCTTCACACACAGTTATTACGAGTTTACAAAACATCGAAATTACTTCATTATAAGTAAGTTTACATGATCCTTCCGGAACAAATTTTCTAAATGATTTTGAAGACCGTGTCATTTTTTTTGTGTAGTTTAGAAGAACACCGTGGTCACACGAAAAGCTACTTTAATTTCGACGGCAGCAAAGTAGAAAGAGTCAACTGCACTTTTACAAAATTAACTTTATACATAATTCGACTCAGAAATTTTTATTTTATCAGATTTTTTTTACTTTTTGGTTCTCATTTTTTATTAATTAATATTCAATCACGTATATAAAGAAAACTACACCTATTTTTCACAAAGTGACGACGTAGACACGGACATGGACATTAGTCCGTCTATACGTCGGACAATCGGATCGTTCACCTGTTGTAAACAAAGATATCGTCACATAGCTGTTTTATCGTCGTTTTTTTAAACTTGCGTTATTTTAGTGCAACAACAATAACATAGGCTCTAGTAGGTAATATAGTCTAGCGGCACTAGTGGCACAATTTCTATGAAAACTTCATGTATAGTGTCGCGTTACGCGTCGCGCTGCCTGTCGCGCCTGCGATATTGCGCCAGTCTGCACGAGCCTTTAGTCACGTCGGCGTTACAAATAATGGTTAAATAAGGAAAATTATTACATACCATTATTTATTATAGGGATAAACAATTTAAAATAAAAAAGAATAAATAGTAATAACTGTCTTAATATTAAAAATTAAATAAGCTTAAGCAATTAGGAAGTCCCGCGTAGAAGTGAATATAATATGGCAGTTGACTAATTTACTATTTTGTACGAAGTGGATAAAGACATCGACCGTATTTTTTTTTTACTGTAATTGGGCTTAACAATTTCCTTGGTAATGCCCTATTAACTGGCTGTTGTAAAAAAAAAACGACGACTTGAGATCCTCCTCCTATTTGTGAAGGCAGTTAAAAATAGAAGATGATAGCTTTGTTCTTCTATTAATTATCACAGTTTTGCGTTAAAAACACTCTCCTGTAAAATCATGATTTTGTAGATAACCGTTTAAACTTTGCGGCCGTAGATTTATAATATGATAGTTAAATATATCAATAGTTAACTTAGGATTTGAAATAAGAAACAGTTTTAAGAAGAAGAGAACAGTTCGTAAGAATGTATGATCAGCATTATTTATAATAGAATATACCTACCTATATATCTTTACTGCAGACCACATGATCCACATAAAACCGGCCAAGTGCGTGTCGGACTACGCGCAATGGAGGGTTCCGTAGTTGGGATGAATTTATCCCAAAAACAAACTTAACATTGTAGTTCAAAAACATTCTCTCCATTCTTCTCTCGTTCTCCCATACATCGATATACGTAACGATCGATTCTCCAACCGCAAATGTAAGTAAAGTCTACTTAGCTGTGATAGTTTTCCTTTTAATTTCGTTAAGTATATGTACTACTGCCATGATTTTTTCACATATCCAAAAACAACCAATTAGCATTTAGGGGAGGGATACTTGACTTTAAGAAAAATTAGCACTTCAAAGCTTAATATTACGGAAATAGATCGCTGAATCGAAAATGGTCTTCTCAGATCCTCAATATTTTTAAATTGCCTATCTATCTATACCCCACATCATGGGATAGAGGAGAAAAAAAAATTGAAAGTGGTGAAGTAAAATCTAGAATTTTTCTAGATTTTACTTTACCACTTTATCGGCATGATTAATATGTATACCCATGCCGAATTAAAGCTTTCTAGTAGTCTCTGAGCTAAGCTGGGGACAGACAGACAGCTTTGATAGGAACTTACGAAAACTGATCAAAATATGTTTTATACTCCTAGGATTTTAGTATGTTTGTTTTACTATAACGCCATCTGTAACTGAACACAGGTACTAAACTAGTATTCATCAAAACCTACCCATTTTTATTTATCTCTTACAATTTGTTCCTACTGAATTAGGATTAAAGTAAGTAACTATAGTAAGCAAAACTGAAAATAACTTGTTGTCGATGCATGAAACATAATTACGACATTCATTTCAGGAAGAGGGTATTTAAAAAAAACACGTCTACGTGGTACACAAATGTTTTAATACCTAATCTTGGAGAATTTTACAAGTACCTAATTACGTTGACATGGGGTTAAAATGGAACGTCAAAAACATCGTAAACTAGGTATTGCTTTTTTTTTAATATTATTCCGCAAACTTAAAAGTATTCATAAATCCTTACTAATTTAAATCTTAATTTTTAAACCATACTGTTAATCCTGAACATTACCCGTAACCAAAGGGCAGAAATTGTACATATCCTTTCCCCCTATATTAATAGCAATTAATAGCTACATTTATTAATGCATAGCCATTACAAGTTCTAATAAACAAACTTATTAGGTAAATTCAGTTTTTTGCGACGTATCCTGTAGGTACCGCGGCGAACTGCGTCTAGTCGGGCGATTAGTCAGTACCAGCGAGCACTGAAGTGTTTACTCTGTTATCTAAAACGTATTTGGTTTTGTACCCGGCTGTTCTCGTACATAACATCACGCCTGTAATCACCGAAGAGTTAGGCAGAAGTATATCTTTAGTAGGAACACACCCATTATATTTCGCCAGATATGTTGAAGTCCCATGTCATAGGGGGCGAGCCTTCTATTTAAACATAATTTTATACAGATTTAAAACCTTAAATAAATATTATTTTAGGTACCTATGTCTAAATAAGTTAGGTACGTGTTTTTAGCTTTTTTCTAACAAGAAGCATAAATGTGGTCTCATTTTTCAAAAGCATTTTTATTCTAACGCACTTATTATTAATAAATAAAAAAAAATCGATTGGATTTTCGAGAACGGGAGTGAGTTTCATGACTAAATCCCATATTCCCGTAAAACCTGTATCTGCAACTGTACTTTACAATAACACTAATCAAGGAAAACAATATGATGAATTACCTATTTCGGAACTACTGGACTTAATATTAAGTTAAGTGGCGAAATAATAGTTAATTAACAATGCAGTTGTTTGTGAGTTAGAATTTAAATTATCAATTTAACAACGCAGTTGAATTACTAACATAACATCACTCTTGTAATCCCAGAAGGGTAAGGCAGAGCTGTGCATATAGTACACCTACATTTCGCCAGGTATGTTTAAGTCCCACGTAAGCTTATTGCCATCAAACGGGCACATATCCAGACTCCGGGCTGCTACTGAGAAATTACAGATCGAAAAACCTAATAACATTTTGCCCGACCCGGGAATCGAACCCAGGACCTCACGCTCAGCAGTAGCGCTTCCGACCACTAGACCAATGAGGCATTCAGTGGATAAATTACATTTTTAAAATGTAATTCCTAAAATGTTAAGCCGACAGAATGCGTTCCAGCATTCAGTTGGTCACGATTAGGAACTAATAAAGTTTAAATTCGTAAGTCACGTTTTTTTGTACTCTGCTGACTGGTGTCTTGAACACATTCACTCATCAGTTGGAGAATATGTCTTAGTACGAGTACAACACCCGGGTGTTTATGTGGCACCCGGGTGTTTATGTGGCACCCGGGTGTTTATGTGGCACCCGGGTGTTTATGTGGCACCCGGGTGTTTATGTGGCACCCGGGTGTTTATGTGGCACCCGGGTGTTTATGTGGCACCCGGGTGTTTATGTGGCACCCGGGTGTTTATGTGGCACCCGGGTGTTTATGTGGCACCCGGGTGTTTATGTGGCACCCGGGTGTTTATGTCGCACCCGGGTGTTTATGTGGCACCCGGGTGTTTATGTGGCACCCGGGTTTTAGAAAAATACAGACACTATCACACAGATATGAGTAATTCAGACGGCGCTCTACAAAACTAAACTTTTCCTAAAAGAGTAGTTTAACCATACTTATTTAATTTTTACATAACAGTTTTCCATGGAGTTAATGACGTCTAAGGCCGCCATTTTGAATATCGTGTGAGATCATTAGAAGACACTACATTCGTTAAAGTCGGTTCAGCAGTTTAGGCTACATGAGATAACATTAAGTATTTCTAATAATAACCACTTCCTTAACTAATATTATTAATGCGAAAGTGAGTTTGTTTGTTTGTTACGCTTTCACGCTAAAACGGCTGAACTGATTTAGATGAAATTAGACACATGAGTAGACCATGACCTGAGCTAGTACTTAGGCTACTTTTCATTGGGCACGCCACAATTGTGGCGATAAGCCCCCTCTTTGAGGAGTGGCTGGAGAGGCGCCACGGCGTCCTCACCTTCCGCCTGACGCAGGTCCTCACCGGACATGGATGTTTTGGGAGGTTCCTGTTTAGGATTAAGCGGGAGGAAACGCCCGGGTGTCACCACTGTGTGGATCGCCCGGAGGACACGGTGGAGCATACGGTGGAGGTCTGCCCTGCTTGGGCGGAGCACCGCCGTGTCCTCACGGCAGCGATCGGCGGCGGCGATCTCTCGCGTCCGGCCCTGGTTCAGGCCATGGTTCGGATCGAGAGTGCATGGGAGGCCGTCACCTCCTTCTGCGAAACAGTGATGCTTGCGAAGGAGGAGGCGGAACGCGTGAGGGTAAGGCAAAATCAACGCCCTCGCGCCCCTAGTCTCCGCAGGAGACGCCCCGGGCGTCGGGAATCGCAGGCCGATTCCCGGCCACCGTAGGCGCGGGCTTGCGGACGGTGAGCGATGGGTAGCTCACCGTCCGATAAGGACCAAGCCCGGGTCGACGGCGCGTTGTGTTCCACGCGCGCCTCAAAGAGACGTCAGCACCAATTGACGGGGTCCGAAAGGGCCAATGCCTGCCAGGGATACGAGCCTGTCCGAAAGGGATATCGTGGCCCTGGCACACAGGCATCTGAAGGAACACGGGTGGGTTTTAGTCAGTAAAAGTCTGACACTCCCTCCCGCTCCACCCAGAGCGGGAGAAGTTATTTGATAATTTCCCACCCAAAAAAAAAAAAGGCTACTTTTCATCCCGAATCGCAGATGAAGTCGCGGGCAACTGCTAGTACACTATACAGTTACCGACCGTAAATACGACGCACCGAGTTTTAGTAAAGATCTGGTTTGTAGAGTGTTTCTTAGTTACTCATAAGTGTGCCACAGTCTCTTTCTAAGCACGATTTGTCATATTTCCGGGTACTCTGCCGATTTGTTAAAAAAGTAACAAAACTGCCAAAATACGAACAAACTCATTGAATTTTCAATAATGTAAACTTCTTTGTTACCTTACCACCATCTAAGCAAGAAGCACTAATATCAAAACAATAAAAAAGAAACGTGTCAATCTAAGCAAAGTTCTCAGTAACCGTATTAGTTAATTTTAACAAGAATATTGCGCAAACCACAGTTAAGGAATTTAACTGCATGTTCTTTTAAGAATTGAACTATAATGTCAGCATGTTCATCGATTCAAGGCGAATCATCTCATTGTTCAAGCTATGGATCTTTTGGTATCAGCAGTAATTGCTTCCCATCCTTTGATTGTATGGGTCATCGTCATCTGGCTAGCCCAGCTATGTTGGGGTCGGCTGCTAGTGTACCTAAATGCAGCTGAATACCAGTATTTTATACGGATGGACTGCTCATCTGACCTCCACGATCCAGTTACTAAGTAACACGAATCCCCTTGACTGGTTTTCAAACTATTGAGGTTGACTATATCAACCAAGAAATGGGTCATTTCAGTCTATAAGTATAGGCATCTCATCAATTTCTCAACATGTGTCGTTTAAGAGTCCTTTTTATGGCTCTTTTAGTTTAAACTTAAACTTTTAAGGGTACGAAGAGTTTACAGATAAATTCACTTAACATTTAAAAAGTCTAGATTTTAACAGTAGGTAAAACGCACGTCCTTGTACGTAACAATTTGACTTTAAGACCGACGTTAGTTCATAGCAGAAAGGACAGATCTCGTAGTCCAAGTATTACTGGCGTGCTTTGGACCGTGCCTATTCCTATAAATATTAGTTTTATACAAGTTCTAAGCCTACACAGTTTTATCAGCTGTCAACAATATCAATCAAGTTATATCATTGGTTGTTGGTATTTTGGTCAGCCAATCACAACACCTAACATCATGGTATGAAACAGCCGATTTACCTACTGATAAGACCTTATCAACAGGAGGGGGTTCTTCTTAATTTTATGTACAGTAGTCCTTAATTCTTATGTATTTATATTTTCGTTTTCATCTATTGTTAGACTGCACATTAAGCACTTGGCCCCAGCTGTCATTCGTAGATCTTTGACAGATTTTCAAGCTTTTTACTGGTGTAAGTAACTAGTCAAAAGCCAGAAAATCTGACATCCAGTCTTGCCAAGGGGTATCGTGTTACCCAGTCACTGGGCTATGGAGGTCAGATAGGCAGTCGCTCGGTGTAAAATACTGATATTCAGCTGCATCCGGTCAGACTGATAGCCGACCCCAACATAGGAGACGGCTAGGCAGTTGATGATCTAGTATTGGAGAGAGACTGTCAAAAAAGTATGAGAGACTGAAAATACACTTTACAAAGAACTAATTAGTAGCCGCGTTTCGCAACTAACCTGTCAACTTTTTAGCTCGAAAGGAAGCGCTAAGATCTCACCTAACAATTTATTGAAAAATAAATTGTTTAAACATATGCGTGTGCGCATCCGGATGAGCAAACAAACAGCACATATCTAGGCGTCAGTTACAAGTAAACATGGCTTTTAATAATCAATTATCGTGACACTTTCGTTGTAAATGGGGTAGGCAGACGTGATAATGGGCTTAAGAACTACTCTATTAGAACTTAGAACTAGGTATACTGTATAAGTCCTGTTGGAAGTTGTTAGAATGATTTTGTTTACTACTATATCAGCAGTGCTCTTTGTGCTCTATATTTTTAAACTACCTAGACCCGAATTAAACGAAAAAAGAATACGAATTTACTGTCGATTCTGAATATAGAATTATGCAATCGATGGACTCTGAGTTCTTAAAAAGATAATTAAAACATAGGTTTCCGAAATAAAATTGATAGGTAACTCAACTAAATCGGCAATGTTAGAAAAGTTGATAAAAAAATGCATCAAAGCCAAACTGCTATAATCTAATCTATCAACTAAGCGCGATGACTGTCGGTTCGTTGGGTGGCCCGTGTTGTAACAGAGATATCAAAAATATCCTCAACATTTGATTCAACTAGTTATTGATAAAAAACGCACTAACATGAAATCCAAGGCCCAAAATCTAGTAATTCTACTGATAACATTCGAAAATAAAAAAGAACCTAGTATAAGCTGTCTGACACGTAATCTAGATTTATTCGGCACACGTTATCATTCGATATATCAAATTCGCAATCTCTTGCAACGATAACCAGCCCAGCCCTAGGTTAGGGATGTGACGCGGATTTTATCGATAAAAATAAACTTTGAACTGTGAAGTAAGTTTTACGAGTATTTATTTTTGGCATTATCTATGGTTCTTTGGATTTGAAACATAAACGCATATAATTATGATTCCTTGGTTTTTTAATGTCTTATAATAAAACTTAAAATGTTTATTTGAGACTGTTCGTAGCTCATCATTTTAAACTTTGTCATTATAACTTTTACTATAATAATAGGTATACTTACTAATGAAATTAGATCATATTAATATATTAAAAATAAATAGAATTTAGTAAAAATATATTCATAAAAGCAGTTAAGTTTTTAACTAAATTTAAAAAAAAACGATACCTACTAAAAACTATCGACAACAGACACCAGCACAGTCGCATCACTAACACTCAATGCAGTCCTTATCTGAAACCTAACGTTTTAATACTGGGCATTAATATTTTCTATATTACCATAGACTATTTTGTGACGATATTTATGGCCAGGTGACGAAGTAAATTCATAAAATTCAAATTACTTTAGTAAGAACAAAATGTGATTCATAATTACATAATATGTAATTAAGAGTAGAGAAGTCTCAAATGAATAATAGTAATAAATACAAAAAAATAAGGGTTTTTTCTTTTTCTTTTAATAACCAATGTGTCAGTCAGGCTTTCAGGGCTAATAGTCCGGCTAAATATGAATCTGTGTCTGGCTTTTCGATTTGGGCCTGGCAACCCTAATTCCGATACACAATTTAATTTCACCAATCAAAAGAAATATCACAGAAAACCAACTAAAATATATAAGTTTCATAAAAGATCTAGTATTTTTTTTTTGTGCATCTAAATATCTAAGTTGTTTCCAGTCATGTCCACTATAGAGTAGAATGAGTTGCGAGATAAGATAACGCAGACAAATATGCAGTTGTAATCTTGTTTGATATTTTTATTAACATTTAGTACAATGCTAGAATACTAGGTGTCTATGTTTATTTTTGTGCTGGCTGTTCATTTGTACACAGTGGCCCATATTATTCCATCTTTTGCAAACCTAACAAGTACTACTACTTATAAAAAAGGTGCATAAATAAATATTGACAGTTTCAAATTCAGTAAAACTAAAACGAATAAAATTGGTTTTTCTTTTGATTAAGTAGACCTCCAGACCGAATTTCGGCCATGGCTGCCAATCTCAGCGGAGATTCGCCATATACGCGGAAGATAATATAGTGCACAAGTGTGTGCGCCGGCGCCGAGCAGGTGCACTTACCAATTCTATTTCCTAAGAAAACACGTTTTTTTTTGTCAATGCCAAAATTGGATCCCGCGTCACTTAGTAGGTTATCTAATATTATCTGCATCAACAAAAATAGAAGCGATAGATTAAACAGTGCAATGTGCAACACTGCCTACCAATGATAACAAATTTTATGAAAAAAATACAACATCCATTTCGCAATGTTGGTTAAAATTCTAATTTAACTCTCCATCTGGTCAATGACACAAAGTATTACTTTCTTTATAGTTTATCGTGGAAATAATAAATGTTATAATATTAATATAATAGTACTATTATTATATAAACCTGAGATAAGGAGTTCACTCTTCCTTGTTCTGTTTTCTAAGAGTTTTTTGACCCTAAGGTCGGAACGATCGGGACTATGATCGCATAAAAATAGGGATGTACCACTTTAGTATAATAAGGCATTTAATGCTTTCATATTTTAGCAAAGAGTAATGCTTTTTCTTTTAAATTCGAAGATATAATATGTGACGTGCATGCGAGCCACTCTCTCTCCCAGACAGGAGGCCTGTCCCAGCAGTGGGAACGTTATAGGACCATTATGCATTAAGGTAATGCATTTTCTTAATGGCACATTGCCCTGCTGGGATCGAACTAGCAACCCAAAGCACAGGAAGCTCTCTGTCCATTAAGTCATCGAGCTTTGATTATTTTCATTCGCCATTATACATATAAATAATATACAAAACAGTTACAATAAACTAAAAATCTAGGTGTAGCCACTGTGGGATTTAAATCCAATCAAAACTACCTCTACGAAAGAAAGTTTCAAAAGTCAAGTTTCACAATTGTGTCAAGTTCTCGTAAAGATTTAGGTACGTAATTATGATAGCAAATCACTTCCGGCGTCGATAATGGTATCTGTAGAATACTCGGTAGTACTGACACTACAATACCCAATGGCGAATTAACAAAGCAGATGGATTGCAATTGGAGTTCGAGCATTGATGTCTTGAAGATGAGACTGAAAAAAACATATAGTTGCGTGTCATTTTCGTGCAATAATTAGAAAACCACAAAGAATTAAAAAAAAGACCGCGCCATACAGTCGTCGCATATGATGCGTAACATCTGACATCTCACCTTGGTAATAATCAACTGAGCAGCGACACAAATGACTTCTACTTACAATCTATATAGTACTTTCAAATTCCATGTTATTATAAAGTACTTACTAATTACATGCTATTAAAAAGTACTTACTTATTCCATGCTTAAGCTGTCACTTCCTGTTACACACTTCCGTCCCTTTTCACGAATTCACTCCGCGAACGGAGACAGACCGCGAGGCAGAAAGCGAGAGGAAAGATCATCATCATCAAATCAGTCTATAATGTTCCCACTGCTGGGACACAGACCTCCTCTCTGGGACAGGGAGTGGGCTGTAATCCACCCCCACGCGGGCCCAGTGCGGGTTGGTAGATATCACATGTCTTCGAAGTTTTGGTTCTAGGACATGCCGGTTTCCTCACGATGTTTTCGTTCACCGTTTTGAGAGCAGTGGTGATGAAATAATTTACACAAAGTAAAGCGCCTGTCAGGGTTCGAACCTACGATCTACAACTCGTAAGTCGGGGCCGTTACCAGTGGGCCACCACTGATCTCTTTTTAGCCTATTTAGCCACATTAAGGGGTGAATTATGAAAAATCCTTTTTTTGCTCACCCTTGTTATTTATGGAACTCTTGTGCAAAATTTCAAGCTTTTAGGACCAGCGGTTTAGTAGCGGTCAGTGAATTTAAGAGATAGAGAAATAATTATATAGTTGGCACTCTCTGCCTACCTCCCCGCACTATCAGGGGTCATATATAATGACGTAATAAAAAATATAACAAGCAAACCCAGTATGCAACTAGTTAATTCAACTCCTAATGTTTATCAGCTGACCCCGAACTAAGAAGCAAGAAAAAACAAGTCAAATGAATACGTCTTTGTTTAAATAGATAATGAATGAGTTTGTACTGTTTAATGTGGTTTTTATAAGAACGTAGTAAGAAACTTGTGATTTTAAAGGAATATACTGTAGTATGGAATGTGAAAATATCGGTAGGATTCCTGAAAATGGTCTGAAATCGGTAAAACAATGAGCAAGCGTGGTCATTAAAGCTTATTTTTTCTCTGTCAAGTCTTTTCCCTGCAACGGAACATTTAGAAACATTACAGGCAGTTATTAAACAGAGGAATAAATATGTACGATGGTAAGCTATTTGTAAGATCTTTCGAGTCAAAACGTTTACAAAAATACGCGAATCGTTTTCAGTCATCGTTGTAGGTACACGTGACTTGAATAGGAATTCAATCTTAGATTTTATATCTTTTCTATGTATCTCATAAACTCAAACTCAAGCTTGAAGAATTTATTGCAATTAAACCAATTAATTAAGCTAAGAGGCCTCAAATGGGTCTGTAATTTCACCGGTAAACGATTCAACCCCGTTAACAGCCATGCTTGACGGCAGAAAGAGATATACATTGCACACAGGAAACTCAAACTTAATCAATTCAACGATTTGCATTATCAGTCAGAAATATGAAGTTAGTTGTCCATTCCAAAGCGTTGTAGGATCCTATGGAGAAGAACGGGCAAGAAACTTCACGGACACACTTTTAAATAAAAATATTGTTACGAAATATTGGTTACATCATTCATGTTGAAATTTTACATGTAGAAGATTCCGTAATAAAAAGAGAAAAAAAAAACAATTCAAAAATTAAAATAAGCCGTGGCAGCTAAGAGATGACCAGACCTACTGACGGTGCCCATTCATGAACATGTCGCATGGATCAGCACCATTCAGCTCAACCATTTTGAAGGGAACTTAATGATCCAATACACACGCCACCATCAGTGAAACATCTGAGTGAGCATGACATACTCTCAGCCGCCAGGACACATTGAAAGACGTAATCAGTACATGGCAGCTTTATAGTAAGTACATAGTACTCACACATGTGCTATGCAATTATACAATACTAGGAGATTGAATTTATACAATGCAAAGATAGTTTTTACAATCTTCAGCAGCCCCAACAATATTTTCGAATACCTATAAATTAGTTTATGCGCCCCTGTGGAGCGTTGAGCCAAGCATTTTTGTCAGCGATGTAATCCCCCTACTTATAATATACTTGGCTGACATACAATGTATAGATATGTATTTAATTCTGATGATTCAATAAAGTTCTAAGAAATCTCTCATTTCTTTGTGACAATAAAATAATTCTAGCGAATTAAAATCAACTGAATGTACGATAAATTCCATGAAGTTGATGTTACTTAATGAATCTACCTAGCTTTTCCCTAACAATGTTCTGGGTGGTTTCCAATCTAACCGGATGCAGCTGAATACAAGTGTTTTACATGGAGCAACTGCCTATCTGACCTCCAAAACGTAGTTGTCAGACTTTCGGGCTTCCGACTACCCGTAACGACTGTCAAAGATCTACGAATGACAGCCGGGATCAACTGCTTACCGTGCTTTCCGAAGCATGGAGGGGTTTCGGTATGTAATGGATGGTCACCCATCCGCGGACCGACCTCGGCAAACGTTGCTTAACCATGAAGATTGACCCGTGAGTCTGTTATTATTTGGGCCACTCGCCCCTTGACTACTGATCTCAAAATATATAGTTTAAGAGCCTTTCCCAACGTATATAATGCCACTATAAATACAAGGAGACGAAGCAATTAACCCTTTCTAATCCGGCCCAAACCCCGCAACGGATAAGTCATGCCATTAAAACAAACAGCGAGCCTTAAAATACCTAAACAATAAGGTTTTACGGGCACAACCGTACATAACTCCACATCACTTCCGTATATAATCCTTACATATGAGAATTTTCAACCAATAGCGTGGAAGGTCAAAGTTGAAAGGTCCAATCGGGCGGCGTCACTCGGTATTCAAACTATGTAGGTTTGTAGCGAGAGTGAAAGCGCTCCAATCACGTGTTCGTGTTGTATGTGTGGGTGTATGTTGGACGTGCGGGTGTGTGGGTTATGAATGAAGGCTGTTTTAGTTTGTATATTATATTTGAGCTTCGCGTTTTATCCGCAAAACATGAGCAGGAAATGTAGGTTAATATAATATGAGAGGTGGATTCGTGATGCTGTGTTGTGGGATCAGCAGGGAGAATAGTCATCTTATTAGTTCTATCTATTCGCATTCGTCTTTTCTGTTGATAATAAGACGCTTGTTTCAATTAGGGAAGGTCAGCTCAAAGCGACCATAGGAGGCAAAGCGGCCACGCTTAATTTTTCGGTTATTTGCAATGATAACACGACGTTGCCATTCTGTGCACATAATTATGAAAAATGCAAGGAAAGTTCAAACCTCTTTATATTTCAATGCTTTTATTACACGTGTATCTATTGTTACTTATCTATTTGAATTTGTTTCTGTTCTATTTTCTCTGAAATATAATAAATAATGTGAAAGCAGTTCATTATTATTATAAAATGGCCGAAAAAGGCAAAGCGGCCAACTGACTGCTTCGGTAGTAGAAGAGTAGAATAAAGTAGACAATTTTGTTTATTTTATAAAAAATATTAAATAAATATAAATAATATTTTTAAATAATTTTGGTATTTTTATTTCGTCAAGCACGATATTATCAACAAAAAACAAATACATTTCTTGTGCACTTTTGGGGTGGCCTCGTTACCCTTACCCCCATGGCCACTTTGGGCGGCCACTCGGACAAAGCGGTTTTTTGACCAGTTTTCGTAATTTTCAAATCATATGATAATTTTTAAATTTTCGCGAATTTCATTTTCACGTTACATAAAATTTATAAATTTTCTGGCTATTATTTTAAAATTCTCTTCAAATTCAATTAATATTATCGTTCCAAAACGAACATAGTTAGGTACTTAAAATGGAATACCAAAATAGGTAGGTCACTATACCCCAAGTTAACCACTTTAACTAACAAAATAATTAGCACAAGTACAACAGGATAAATCATCTCCGGCTAAAAATGGCTATCATAATGAATCCTTAAAAAGGCAATTAGCCATTTCACTTATTACTAATTAACTATGAACACGTGACTAAACCAAAATATAAAAAAGGTAAACACACGTTGTGGTCAGTGATAACTAATGTCATGTACCTACTCTATGATTTTACTGAATTATATATTATTTGTTCCAGGTTTACGCAAACAATCTAAGAGGACCTCTATTATATTTAAGGTTAGTACCTACTGAAATTATTTAAATCTTACTAAGTAGCTCGAAAAAAAAGGTTGTCGCAAGAAAAACGCAACAGTTACAGCTACGAGAAGAAAGAAGATGAACCAATAGAAGGAAAAAGCAATATAAATAATAACTATCTTTATTGCAGACCAGGTCATGATCCATAAAAAAACACACCATTTAAAAATAATAAGTTAAACAATAAAATGCCACTATACACACTTACCTACGTAAACACACGCCTTTCTTATCTTCCACAATATAAAAAAGACATATTTAGATATCTTTAAGAATTAGCATTAGATCAAGTAAAATGGAACGTTTACCAATCCATCACAAAGAGTTCAAAAGCTATTCAAAAGGGAATACAGCGATGTGGCATAAGGTAGATGCGCTAAGGTAGCCCGCGAAATTCAAATTTTCTTATTTTTTTTGCAATTTGCAGGTCTGTGTCAGGTTTTATGTTGATTAAAATATGCTTCGCGGCCGTAACAAATACGGCTTTACAGAATTATAACCATTAGAATCAGCAATACAACTAACTCTCTTCGAGAACTTTTGAATTTCGCGCGCTACCCGGACGCTTTCGGCTTATCGTCATAAGTGATATTGTTACTTCACAAGAGCTTTACTATGCAAGCAGTTGACCAATCCAAGCTCATGGTTCATCGTCACTCTCCTACTCTCATCCCAATTTATTTAGGATCGGCGCAACTCGTCATCTTCTTGATCGCGTACTTCATTACTAAACCCCTTTGAAAGCCTATCAGGGGTATCCTGAGCCTTTCAGGGGCCTGAAAGGCTTTTGTGGCTTATATATGATGGTTTTCCACTTCGTTCGGTTCTCGGCTTTTCTCAGAGCGATCGTAACAAAGTCCACACACTTCTATCAGCGGTCATCTCAGTATCCACTCCATCTGTAGCCATATCATCTTTCACACAATCCAATCATCGTTATAATTTGGTCTAAAGTCACGCAAGTCAATCTTAGTTATACAAAGGACCTCCAAATACCCCCAAAACCGAACAAAAACAAGATTGTACATATTAAAACATAATTTCAAATGTTAATAAAGTACATATTAATTCAGATATTGTTCATTAAAACGATTTGAGATAAATACAGGTCATTCCGATAGCGTGGCACTAAGCTAGATAGGCAAAAAATTTAGACTTTTTGCACTCAAGATAACCGGTGAACAGTATCTCTTATTTTTTAATGCGTTCACCTATAACGCATATTTCTTATCGAGTATTCGGGCTTCGGATTTGACTGATTTCTTTGTAGAATTAATTTTGAAAAAAGAGACGAATGTCCCTCTATTTTAATGTGAAATTCCGCTTCCGCTCGTAACCGGCGTGAGTGTATGGCCAGATGTATGAACGTAACCGGCGTGCGTGTATGCCCAGATTTATGAACGTAAACGAAGCAAGAGGAGTATGTAAGGAGCGTAGCAGGTGGTGTTCTGTAGTTTCTTTCTACCTACCCTCATGGGAAGAAAGCGTGAGTTTTATTGTATGTATAAATACCGCTTTCTAACATTCCGAGTGGGTACTATATGTGTCAGCTACCAAATTAGATGAGGCCCAAGGCCTGTAAAACCCATTGACAATGATAAACTCTTAATATGAACTAGGATCTTTATAAGAAATGTTAACTTGTAAGATTGCCTTCTAAATAATATCTGCCGACCATCTAGGACGGTCCAGGTAATACGAAATAAAACGTTTGTTAAGCCAAATATTCCTCTGAAAACGGCACATGCCGCATGTCAGTTAGCACCATTATTCAGACATCTTCTTTCAACATTTTTTTTTCTTTCACATACCTTATCTATGTATGTGAAAGAAATATAATATCTTACCTTATGTCTTTTCCGACCTAACCTAAAAAAGTTAAAAGAGGCTCAATTATTTAAAAAAGCATGCATCATTAGAAGCGCATCAAGTTTTTAGGGGTTTAATAACTTTAAAAGTGCCCATCATTGGAAGATCAATAAGTTTCAAGAGGATTAGTTTATATTTCCCATAGTCAATTATGATATTAATTTCTAAAAACTCTGAAACATTTTGAAGGCTGCGCTCAAATTGCACAGATGGTTCGTATTACCGGCACATATTGATACATGCTGCTGTTAGATTCGCACACGTATTGGCAGACCTTGAGAGAAGAAGTACATTTTAAAAATGTTTGTTTTAGAACATAGGCGTTTCATCGAAGATGTAGGTATAATTATTATATCGATGTTAATATATGTACTCACGGGGCGCAGTTTTACGCAATAATTTGCTAGTATTTAGACACTTAGGGGAATATTACACTATTCTAGGATCAGCTCTTTTATCTTCTATAATATTAATATAAGAAATCATTATATTAATACGTGAAGCGATAACTTTGTAAGTACCCCTTTTTACGAAAATTACACGGATGGAGGAGTACGAAATTTGGCACAGATAAAGTTTATATTGAGGAGGAGTGCAGAAAGCTAATATTTTATAGAATATGCATTATATATTTTTTTTTTAATAACTTTACACACATTACCATGCGTTTCTAACACCCACACATAGTACCAGGTCCTCATGACTTGAAGATAAAAGAGGAAGTGACAGCTTGACCATGGAATTAGTAAGTACTATATAGATTGTAAGTAGACGACGGAAGTGGGCGACCACTAGTATATTATTATAATAGGACTTAAACATAATTGGCGAAATGTGGGTGCACTATACTCTTGTGAACCTCTGCCTAACCCTTTGGGGAATATGTGCGTGATATTATGTTATAATTATATTATACCGAAGCTCACAAATAATTCATAGGTAAGTATGTACATATAACATAATATATCCATGAGTTTTAGATCTATGATCAATAATTAATCATACATATAAATATCATAGTGTAATATCCGAATTATAAAAGAAAAAAATACAGAATAGTCAAAAAAAGAGATCAAGAAATAGAAAAACTGAATTTACCGACTTGGACACTCCAACCCCTGAGTTTGTTTCGCCATTTCTTCTCAGAGGTAGTCAGATAGGAAATGTTGACTACATCTAGCTTATTTTGTATTTTTTTTTTAATATTACGTGTGATAGTGATTCCTATATCCTATTTACATAATAAACGATTTCATTTTATTTCAATCAACACCAAATAAAAACATTTATCTCTATTAAAGTAAACTTATAATTGGCAAAGCGAAAACAATATGATAATATTAAAATGTCATTGAGGAAGGAACAGATATTGCTAATGTCAACTAATGTCACTCATTATAGTTGTCAAAAAATAATAGGCCCGTTTTGACATTTAACTTGAATCGATTTATCGTGAGTATCGAGTACCACGAGTATGTCAAAACGGGCCTATTATTTTTTTGACAAGTATAGGAATATTATATAAACAGCCTATTACTGTCCCGCTGCTGGGAAAAGGCCTGTTCTCATATAAAGAAGGCACGAGCATTGATCTCCACGCTTGCTCAGGACGGGTTGACGAATTCAGACTTGTCCTCCTTCCCCGATGTCAGTAATCTCCTAGTTAAACTCATATTAGTTAGTTTTAACCCTAATAGATGCAGTCGCTGTCATATTCCGAATTAACTACGACTTTTTCAGGCGTTAATATCAATTTTTTTGTTTTTCGTGGGGATATTATGGATACCCTCCATCTGGGAAGAACGGAGGGTTATGTCGGACTCTTACCGACTAAAACCCCACTGTTCCTTCTAGTACCATGAGTTGGGGGCCCGGGAGATACTTGTACATTAGCTGCACCCCTAAGGAGTTAATATTTACTTGTACACTAGCTCTACAAAACATATATTTTTCTACTAAGAATAGAGCCAAAGAATAAGAAATATCCAAATCTTCTACAATATTTTGATTTAAAAGAGTGTTTGGAGTTTCTTACCCGTTCTTCTCTATAAGAAACTACTACGCTCTGGAATGGGAAACTAGCTATAAATTTCTGACTAATTCTGACTAACCGACTACTCCTTGTCAATAAAAAAATGCCTGTAAATGTTTAAATTTTTTGAGTTCGAATTTCCTGTGTTCATCGTCCAGCTGGAATAGTATAAATAAGTACTATCTCTTTTTGTCGTCAAGTATTGCTGTGATCGGGTTTTTATAGAACTTTATTTCTCATAAGAATTTAAAAATAACAGTCCGCTTTTATTGAGATACTTAAGTGATTATAACCAATCAGTACTATGTTACATTAGTTACCTCTAGGTGTTGCAGACATTATATCAGCATATTCTGTTTTATGTTATTTCAAATGATGTGATGCCTTAGTCTGCGTTTGAATGTGTTTATATTGTCACATTTTTTATACTCTTATCATCCGGTAAACTTTTATAACGTGTTTAAAACGTTTACCGGTGAAATGACATACTCACATGAGGCCTCTTAGCATATTTCTTCTCTGAGTGACAAACAAGAACATATTGCGTAACTATAAACTCATAGCATAGAACATAACTTCACGCCTGTATTCCCCAAAGGGTTAGGCAGAGGTGTAAGTAGGTGCGTATAGTACACCCACATTTTATCAGCTATGTTTGAGTCCCATGTAATAGGGAGCGAGCCTATTGCCATCAACCGGGCACACATCCAGACTCTGGGATGCTACTGAGATGATCGTGATGGAAAGTTTTAGTAAAGCATAGGTATCCATAACATCGAGAAGTATTTCCCAGTACCTAACCAGCAACAGGTTTCTTATAATGATAATAATCATGTTTGATGATGACCGTCATTGTGGCTTAAAACATCATTATTATGTGCAAAGAATGACTGCAGTTCTACTGACGTATTTATTCCGGGTTTATCCGACCGATAAATGAATTCCCAAAACGACTACTATAAATTCTAGTTATGTATAAAACTAAAAGCTGCTCTAAATTAAACATGTTATTATTTTACAACGCTAGTACCTAACGGTTGAAGCCTAAACTTAGTGATAAGATATCACGTAGCCTAGGTCTCCGATAAAACGCTTAATTTGCAAAAAAAATACATTGATAACGCTGGACTATCGTGGCATGGCGATACGACACACATTTTTTTGTCTAATTCGTTTATTAAAATGTTTGATTACATTTGGCTTTTAACTAGAAATATCTGAATTCGACACTAATCATCTGTCAAGCCTTTTTCCAACTATGTTGGGGTCAGCTTCAGCTGAATACCAGTAATTTACATGGAGCGACTGCCTATCTGACCTCCACAACCCAATTACGAGGTAACACGATATATCTCTTCGTAAGACTGGCTCAGACTTCTTAGATGTCGTAAATGTCAGACATCTTTATTGTGTAGAAAAGATTATCAGGAATAAATTATATTTTTTACGTTATGTCATACGGATTTTTGAGCTTTTAAATAACAATTCATAAAGGAAAACTAACTTAAATGATGCTGAAAAATATAATCACAATTTTGATAGCCACTAAAATGGTTTTTCATAATTATTTAAAAACACTATAACAAAACTTCAAAATCAAAGAAGAAATTATATTGGTAAATTTTGATCTTTGCAAGAACGTTTGAAAACCCAATCAAATTCGTCCATGATAATTTTTTAACTGATATTCTCATGCATGGAACCGTTTCTAATACATCATGGGACCCTTAATCCTTTATGTACCTTACATAATGGCCCCTAAGTGTCCCATTGACACTAGAGGTACAAAAAGGACACAAAGTACCCAATAGTGTAACACTACCACCACATAACAGATTCTGTGAAAGACCTCGGTGTGACACGGACCTTATGGTGTGGTCTAAGTTATAAACATTTGGAGACAGGACGATCCTTTCCGTCTAAGCTTAGAAACATAACATAACCTTGCCTACTATTTCATTTATATCTATTTTATTTAACAATAGCTTCTGCCCGCGACTTCTTCCCCCGACTCACTGCGTCGTATTGCATCGCCCGCCCGCTCTATTACTTTGTTTTCGCTTAGCGTTCTCTCTGACTTCTTTCTTTTTGCTCGGCTCTTAATGGTAAATAACCTTCGTCAAGAATTGGGTTGAAATGCAAAAAAAATATTACAAATCCGACTAGTAGTTCCAGAGATTACCCCCTACTTACAAACTTAAAAAAACTTACAAACAAATTTTACCTCTTTATAATATACTCCTAGATTTAAAACTTTATTTAACCTTACGGCGTGCGACCGTATGACCAGATGCATGAACGTAAACGAAGCAAATGGAGTATGTAGGTGAAGGGAAAAAGGCGTGGGTTTACATGTAAACTTTATTTCATTATGAGCAAGAAGAGCGATAATATTTTTAAAAAAATTCTACCAATATTTTCATTTTTATTTCATGCAAAAGTTTTATTTCTCTATATAAATAAAACATTTTTTTTAAATAAAATTGTGTGTGTTATTGTGTTTTGTATTGTTGTGTTATATATTTCTATGAACAACAAAATAATAGTGAAAATGTATGAATAAATTTTCCTTATCTTCTGATCTGAGATTACCTTTGTCTAAACCGAACCATTTTACTGTAAGTTTTATGTTAAACTAATTACCAAGTAGGAAACAAAAGTAGACGTTTTATATAGATTTTTACATTAGTTTTTAGTGTTAAAACATGACAGCATACTTTCCCTCTATTTTTCATTTATCGGCGAAAATTAATTATATGATAAATTTAATAAAAGAGTCTTATAGGTTACTAAATAATAGGACTTTTTGTTTGATATCCCTAAAGGTTAGATTTAGTTTTGAAACCATCTGCAGTCACCCGCTGTTTCTTCTAACTTGAACCCTAAAACCAAAACGGCTGTTTTTTAATACAACCGTTTTGTCTCATTCAAAAAATCACCATTTATCTTTGTGACACATTCAAAATAGTTTTTTTGTTTAACCATTCGACTTCACACTTAGTATATATGTATTAACTTATAAAGAAACTAGATACACATCTATTTTATCAAGTAGACAGATTTGAACATAACACTGAAGAACAGAACAAAGTAGCCTAAGTTGCTCCTTATAACATCAGTTATCTGCCAGTGAGACTCACGTTAACACATAGGGTACTTTTAATCCCGGTAGTACGTTCCCGTGGGATTTTCCTACATCCACGCGGGCGAAGCCTCGGGCAAATTAAAAGCTAGTTTATAATATTATAACTAGTAACCCGCCCCTGCTTCGAAGCGCCACCTATAGGGTCCAAAGCTATCCTATCTTTCAAGCTGGAACCAACCATACACATTCACAAAATTTAATAGTGAAAGTTCCGTCAAAATCGGTCCAGCCGTTTCGGAGATTAGCCGGAACAAGCAGACAGACAAAAAAAATATAAATAGATTTTTTGTTATAAGTACCGTATATTTTCTTATGCATTTATCATTGATTTTTTTTTTGTTGGGATTTTATTAAATAACTTCTCCCGCTCTGGGTGGCCCGCGAGGGTGTGTCAGACATTTACTGACTAAAACCCACCCGTGTTCCTTCAGTTGCCTGTGTGCCAGGGCCACGGTATCTCTTTCAGACAAATCCGCAAAACTAAATTATATGACATTACAAACAGACATTTCAATTGTTTACATTTGTATAGATGATACCAGCCTATTACTGTCCCACAGCTGGGCAAAGGCCTGTTCTCATACAGAGAAGGCACGATCATTGATCACCACGCTTGCTCAAGACGGGTTGGTGAATTCATGGGATTTGATTCATTTAAGAAAAGCTATGGTTTCCTATTATTATTTGTACCGTATTTGGGTATGCGTACATTTTAGCATTTCATTATCATGGTTGCAGTTTAAGGAAAATGTATTTTAGTTCACGGAAATAGTGTTCTATCGTTATTAAATAATACCTTATCAGTTATAAACAAAAACCCTATGATTTTTCCCGCCATGTTGAATAAACCATTTCCCTGTTTTAATTAGAATCTAATCTATTTTGTAAGTACCTCTGGTACGAGGTAACAGCCCTACACAGTTATTTGGAAATATTGTAAAAGCCAATTATTTTTAAAAGAGTAACCGTGGAGTTTCTTGTCGGCTCTTCTCCATAGGAAACGACCAATAAGGGTTTTCATGAAAATAAAGCCACCAGTAGGCGCTTTGACAAGAGGTCTTCCATTTCGATAATGAATGTAAAATATAATGATGACGTTCATCATTCGTTTCATTCATTAGTTCATCATTCAGTCACGACTAAAGAAAATAAAGGCGCTTTGGTGCTTTTGACAGGTGCCCGGCCCTGATGTCTCAGTACTGCCACCTAGTGAAGAAGATTATTATTTGACAAGTGTTTTTTCTACCTTTTTATTCTCTAGTAGTGCGAGGTGAGGTTGATAATGCGGTGATCAGATGATTAGCATTAGCCAGTCAGTTTGCAGACGAGGTTGACCGCTCAAAGTGCACCGAACGCACTTATGGCGCTTCCCCTAGCAAACGACCTTCAGCGTTCGGCCCTTCTCTGTCCCGCTCCCTACGCACACCAAATTCACGCAATAAAATAAATAATTTGAATAAAAAAGCTAACCGATCTTTTGAAATAAAGTAAAATGTGAATAATTCAGATTTTTAAATTATCTATCCAGTAGTGTAATCCTCAAATGAATAGAACGTCACCTTTAGCAAAAGATCCATGCAATCAATAATTGTAGTCACTTTTTTACAAGGAGATTTTAAATGTATTTATAACACATAAAAACTGATAAGAACGTGCAGTGTGATGATAGGATATCGAACATTAATAATGTGCTTTTAGATGTAGTTTATTTCTCTTAATTAATGAGTTAATAGCCTCTGAATAACGAAGAAAAACGAAGTTTCGCTTGAGGTGGCGCCTCACATATAAGGGCTTTTTAAATAGATAACCAATCTATAAATCTGATTGCTGTTTGAAAGCACGTTCCTTACACTTTTTCTCATAAGCGGTTCATTCTATGGCCTCGAAATCAGGTTAACATTTTGTAATGTAGAACTAGAAAGCAAACCACTGATTTTTGGGAGCATTTCCAGAATTGATTTTATTCTATGACTTCTTGTACGTAATAGGTAGTGCTGCCCCATTATAAGTAAATTAGGTCTGATACCTATGCCTGAATCGCTTTAGCGTAGCAATACCGGTCATTGCCCTTTCCTTAATACCTCTCCGTAGGAACCCAAACTATAAACTATTGCTTTTCGTTATTGAAACATGTTGTAGATCACGATGGATATTGATTCAGATATCGGACATTATTTCAGTTTTTTTAAATAAAGTATGCTAGATTATTTTGGTGGGTCAATGACCGCTATTGCCACGCTAAACCCGTTCAGGTATACTATATTTACCAGGTTTGAAAATGTACCCTAACTCCGTGGTACATCAACGTATCAAACACGTTTTCTACATGTTGTCTACCGTCTTCGTTTATTGTTTGCACTTATTACAAGTTGTAAAGACGAGCTGCAGTATACAAAACTTGTAGAAAACTTGTCATAATTGACCAAAGGTAACAATATATGTCTGAAACACCGTCAACACATGTGTCGAACTGTGTAACATAAGATATTCGAGGGGTTAAATTAAAATATTTTACTTCACATTAACCTACATGGGCACATAGGGAACGTCAGAAGCTAGGTGCACGGTTCCAATTGGTTATTTCTGGAGAAAATTCGGCAAGAAACTACACGGTTACTCTTTTAAAAATAATTGGCTTTTACAATGTTTTGAAATTACAGTGTTAATAGGTATGGGAGGACAGTGTAGGCCCATCAACAAGTACTCAAAAAAATAGAAAATCAAACAGGTACTTAAAAAAATAGAAAATGGTCTACAAATTAAATACATAAATACATGTTTAATACACGACATGTTTTTGACAAATCGTCTACAAGACTTGTTGAAAACAAATATTAAGTTGTAAACGGCGAGTTATTTTCAAAAAAACTTTGACTACTCAGATGCACCATCTAGCCTTCAGCAGGTAATCACTTGTTTTCAGTTGAAGTGCATGCCAACAGGTAACACGATTACCTATCATTGTCAGCTAATATGAAAACGTCTGTCTTTCTTATTGTCTAACTTTTGTTTTCAAACTTACGTGTCACACCAACTTAATTTCGTTTGCTGCGAAAGCTGAAATAGCTCTTAAGTGTAGGGGGAGAAGAGTGTCTGTAGAAATATGCGGTTGTCATACTAAGTGGTTGCCATGAATGTAAGAAATGTGCTAGTGAGAACTAGGGGCGATCGAAGGTTGGATTGGTCAGTCGAGGTGAAGTTGAGAAAAAAAATTGGCGAAAAAATATTTAGTGCAATGACTTGAGATTACTCGTATCATGATCTTTTAGGTGTAATTTGAAAACTGTTTGACGGGCTACAAGAGTACGGCATCAAAAACTGCTGCAACATAACTGTTACTAACATCTGCCTAGCGTTCTCCTAAAGTTGGGTGAAAACCTCAAATGCACCCTTCACCAAAACTTAATAAACCCGAACACATCCTTTCTTGGCAGTAGAAATAAGAATACTTCTGGCACAATTTCAGTATTTTACATGGGGCAACTAACAAATGAGCCGAAGAACCCAATAACTGAGCATTCGTTTATTAAAGAGTTATTAACCAGAAGCCAGACATTGAGGCATCCGACTACCCGTAGGGTGCTTGCACAGAGACGTGGGATTCCGGTAAAGACCAGTCGGTATGGATTGGTAAAATAGCCCCGTACTAACTTATGCGCTTACACATAAACAAACAGGTACAAACTTTGTGACCGTTACGCCTGTATTTCCCGAAGGGATAGGCAGAGGTGCACCTATACTATACCCACATTTTGCCAGTTATGTTTAAGTCCCATGTAATAGGGGCCGAACCTACTGCCATCGACCGAGCACAAATCCAAACTGCTACTGAGAAATTCCAGATAGAAAAACCCTATAACAGTTTGCCCAAGAATCGAACCTAGCACCTCATGCTCAACAGTAACAAGGAAACAGTTAATGAAGCAGCTGCATGGTTATCCGGAACAGACGTACCGGTTTCATGACATGCCCGGGACAGTTCACAGTGCTGTAATACCTGCTAATCAACCTTCCGAAAACCGTGAAGATATCCAAATATAAACGTTATCACCATGCACACGCCACGTGCATTCGTCCGTGGAGATAATGCACCTAATACCTACTAATCATAGTTTTTCTAAGCCGTTATCAGCCGATAAGGAATATATAATTCAATATCGTGACGATAGATTATGGGTGATGTTTATGCACGATGCTATCTATGTGCAATCTTTTGATGTGAAACATCTACCTATAGGCGCACGTGAAACCGATTGCTGGCGGGGCGACGCATGCCGCGTGGCGATCGGCCACTATACACTTATACAGTATATACGTAGTAGTATATAAATGTGTGTATAGCGCGATGTTTCACATCTGCCAGTCGTCCCGTGACGGCTCAATGTTTCACATCTGCCAGTCGTCCCGTGACGGCTCAATGTTTCACATCTGCCAGTCGTCCCGTGACGGCTCAATGTTTCACATCTGCCAGTCGTCCCGTGACGGCTCAATGTTTCACATCTGCCAGTCGTCCCGTGACGGCTCAATGTTTCACATCTGCCAGTCGTCCCGTGACGGCTCAATGTTTCACATCTGCCAGTCGTCCCGTGACGGCTCAATGTTTCACATCTGCCAGTCGTCTCGTGACGGCTCAATGTTTCACATCTGCCAGTGGCCCGTGACGGCTCAATGTTTCACATCTGCCAGTGGCCCGTGACGGCTCAATGTTTCACATCTGCCAGTCGTCCCGTGACGGCTCAATTTTTTATGTAACTGTTTTTAGACTGATGAAAATTTTCGGGGTAGGATGTTTTTCTATTTCTGATAATGGCTGTGTTAGTTTGATCAGGTTCAGAGGCCGAATGAAAGGCGATTAAAAACAGGGAATTTACAAGGCAAATGTGAGTGGAAACGCCGGAAAGCGACGCCCTAGAAGGCCATAGTGACCTTATTAGTGTGATGTTCTTCAGAAAGATCCGATAAGTAATACTCGCAACCAGCGTGCGTGTATGACCAGATGTAACGTAAACGAAGCAAAAGGAATACGTAAGGATCGTAGCAGGTGGCGTTCTGTAGTTTCTGCCTACCCCCATGGGAAAAAGGCGGGGATTTATATATGTATGTCTATCTTTTATTTGGGGGTGGGAATATCCTCATATTATTTTGCGTTTAAGGAAAGGCTTATGTCCAGCAGTGGGTGTTTACAGGCTTGTTCCACGTCCACCTGGCTAGCTACCACCATCTTATCTAAAACTACTGCCATAAAAAACAATGTTTACAGGCTTGTTCCACGTCCGCCTGGCTAGCTACCACCATCTTATCTAAGTCTACCGCCATGACAACAATATTTACAGGCTTGTTCCACGTCCACCTGGCAAGTTACCACCATCTTATCTAAGTCTACCGCCATAACAACCATGTTAACAGTATTTGTTATGTTTCGGCAGCTAGACGTAAGATAGCCAGTTCCTCTGTGGTTGAGGAATCCGGGTGAAGCTCGCTTCCACCTTCGGCCTTGTCATCACTTACCATTAGGTGAGATGAAGGCCAAGAGCTTCCCCGTTGTGCATATTTTTTAACAGGAGCACTAAGTAAAAAAAGTGATGAGACCTTTCTAGTTAGAAGACCACGATCAAAGGCCGCTTGCTAAGGGAAATAAAAAAGGTTGTAGTTTTGCTTTCATCTGCCTCAGTGGACTGGAGGGAAAAAGTTTGTAGCATATACCTACATAGTTCTGTAACATGGCGCTGAGTACAATGTTTATAATGTAACAATTCCAATAACCTACTGACCGTTTTTCGTTAATTTTGTGACTCGTGGAATTTTAGATAGGTACGATACGAAAACAATGAAGTACAGAATTAAAAGACTTGCCACGTTTTATTACGCTAAAGAGAAAAGATTAGTGAAGTACCTACTGAAAATAAGAAATATCTTACTAAAAACTTATTCTTTGAAAAAATTTGAACTTGTGGCTTAAGAATTCCATTACATTAAATTACGACTCAAAAAACAAAGGAATATGATAACGATTCCATACAAGCTCGGCCCAGAAATGAACATAAATAAAACAAAATGTATTATGAAGCTACAATGGTATATCTTAGCCCTGTATATTTTTGTTCGTCGTACAACTTTGTGAAGGGGCGAAATACCCTATCCAAATCAGGGAACTTAAAAAAAAAATTCAAACCTGTCGATCGCGGAGTAATCCAGTGTCTCCCATCAGATTGAATTTCACTCAAACCTAACGACTGTATCTCAAATAATTAATTTGTTATGTTTATAGAACGTTGGATCTCCGTTGGAATCCAGGCAAAAAAGATAGAAACACAGCCAATGATATTTTTGAACAAATCACAACAAAACATTAATGAAACTGTCACACCTGACACTACAGAGCTAATAAACAAAATATAAATCGTCAAAGCTTATTACCCGACTAACAGGAAGGGTTATATTTTTGGCGCATGCATTTGTATGGTACATAGTTATGCCCTATGTATGTAGGATTCTTTATTTTGTTGTAGCATCCAGACATCTGGATGCATTTTAATGATTTACATGACGGGTTGTGGTGACCGCCCAGCACTTGACTTTCAATCGTAATCCGAAGGATTTTGAAGGAGCTTCCTAATCGGTGACGATCTATAAAAATCGACTTGGCGGACTGTAGTACTCAATATGTAGAGTCGCGAATAAAGTTTTTAGTCCGGCAAAATAAAGGGCTTCAGGAGATGATCCAAAAACATGACTCATGACCCTGGGCTCACCAGGGTCATTTATTTATTTTGTGAGTGGGTCACCAACAACTGTTTACACTGGTTTTATGCTAAAGGTATCATGCAAAAGCGTGTATGAAACAGTTCAACAATCACTTACGGTTTTAAGTCATATGTTTGGAATCGTCTAGACTCTAGGGTCTACGTCAAAAAATTACTAATGGCATATAAAAGCACTAAAGCGCACTCTTTCTGACTCACTGGATGTTTCGTACAGAAAAAAGAAAAGTAATAGATTAACTTGCATTGTTTATCGATTAATGCCTCCATCTGTGTAAAGCTCTGTGAAAAGCATAAATGACATAATGACAAAATGCATGACAATGACGGGCAGTGACAATGAAGATGAAAGATTAAGAAGGTGCTGCGAGTACATACTTTTAAGACTGAACTAATTCATTGATTTCAAAATGAAATTGATACATTAATCAATTAAATATCATGTTCATTACAACACGGACGGCACGGTTGGCGCAGTGGTTAAGCGATTGACTGCTGCGCTGCGTGTCGCGGGTTCGATTCCCGCACGGAACAAATATTTGTATGACCTACAAGTAGTGGTTCCGGGTCTGGCTGTTTGTGTATGTGAGTTTAAGGCCATTAACACACGGCATCAACGGATTTGTTAGAGGCCAATGCGACATGAGGTCCGCTTCACCGCCTACCGGTGAAGCGGACCTCATGTCGCATTGGCCTCTAACAAATCCGTTGATGCCTAACACACGTATACCGCCCGACCGCGCGGTCGAGCTATGCTCTAACCCTCTCTCACCGCGGCGGTGCGCGGTGCCATGTGTTAATCGCCTAAATGTTTGTAAACGCACGCACGATACAGGAGAAATTCCTAGTGTGAGGCAACGTTTTTAAAAAAAGAAAAGAAAGAAGAAGAACAGTCTAGTTATTATTCAATACGCTTTAAACACAGTTTTAATATTTTATATACTAAAAGTAGTCATGAAATCATATTAATTCTTACAATAAGGATGTCCCAATTATCAAAGTATTTCCAAAACTGGCAACATCTCCCCGAATACTTGAATCAAAATAATATTTTTTTTTATTGAAAAATTTCCTGCAAAGTTTTGCCAAGTAACCGAAAGCTGTGGTGGGATTTCAAATATTATCAGTTATTTTAGGGTTCCGTACCTCAAAAAAAAACGGAACCATTATAGGATCACTCGTTTGTCTGTCTGTCTGTCCGTCTGTCACAGCCGATTTGCTCCGAATCTACTGGACCAATTAATTTGAAATTTGGTACACATATGTACTTTTCAGACCCAAACACCGACTTGTAACGTAAATAAATAAATTTTGAATATTGGGGTCACTTTTGGGGGGTAAATTAGAAAATTTAAAAAGAAAGTTTAGCAAAGTGTGTTACATATCAAATAAAAGGGCTTGTTGTAAGGAATTCAGATATATATTTTTTTTTTTATAATTTTAAAATATATACTGTTAAAATTGATCATGACCCCTCTTATCTCCGAAATTACTGAGCCTAAAATTAAAAAAAAATACATTATAGGTTTTTACTTATAGATTACAGGAAAACCTATTAGAAGTCTATGATTTTAAAATAACATGGTAAATCTCTTAATATTGTGCGTACAAACTTACATTTCCAGTTGGATGGAATGTATGAAGGAAAATGTCCTTCAACTACAATGTTAAGTTTGTTCTTGGGATAAGTTCATCCCAACTACGGAACCCTTCATTGTGCGTGGTCCGCACTGGGCCGGTTTTTTTTTAATATAATTAACTTTTTGTCTGTCATAGTAGGTATGTACTTATAAAGCTATGTATTTTTCCCAACTAAGTAAACAATACAATGTAAACTAACCTTGTTCCCTTTACTAATTCACAGAAAAACGAAATAATATAAAGCCACATAAATGGTAGTTCTCAATTATTTTTTGTCTTAACTGTGGAAGTTAAAAACTTTCGGCAAAGCCAAGAAGCCTAAATAATGATAAAAAATAAAACAACTTCCAAAACTTTTGTTTGAAAGGTAAAAGAGGGGTCAGACAATACACGAATCGCAACCTTTTCTGTTATTCAACCTTTTCATTCATTATTATTTTTTAATACAACTCTTTGAATTTACATGTACAATAATAATAGTACATTTTGATACAAGTGGAGAACGTTTCTTTAATGTTTGCATTCGAGACGTAATTAACACCCAAGCCATAGGCGAGGTTGTTTTTGAGCCGAGAACTGCAATAACAAATGTCCACGTCACCACGTGTATCAAACGACGTTTTTCAATACACTTTTGAAGAAATAAAATAAAATAACGAAAAATATTTTTGTCATGAATTATTAGGAAACTATGATTTCGTTTTCTTTTTTTCCGCTCTTTGCTTTCGGCAGGTTGAAGGAAAAGCAAAGGTATAAAGCCGATAAACAGCCTATTATGAAAAATAGAAAATCCAAATATTTTTATTAAAAAAAAAAAAGTTTAGAACACAAATAAATGTTAATTTGTCCATAAACGTTTTTTATTGTAATAATCATGGTATTCTATTTAAGTACATTGTGATACAAGGGTGGAAAGTGTATCACACGACGTTTTTCAATACACTTCTGGGAAATAGTAAAAAACAAATCAAAGAATTAATTAAAATTTTCAGAAAATGGCGCGTTTTTACAGCTTGACATATTTTTTTTTACAACGAAAACAGCCTATACAGCCTATTCAATTTTTGACAAATGTTGATGTGAAAATATTTTCCTCGTATAAAATCTATCCCATTTTATTCTATGAATGAAAACTCCTTGCTACTAAACTTTTTAAACTAACTTATTTTAAAACTCAACTGCAAAACTAATAGAGCTCGTAAACAAAAGTCACGACCGCGTAACAGAAAGATGCCTATGCAAAAGATTTCATTTTTGAATCATAATTATAAAAGTCTCTGAAAGTACGCCATGTTTAACAACTGTATTGAAAATAAACATTATTTAAATATTCCAAAAATATTAACGCTGTAAAGACGAATCTGTGCCAAAATTTAAAAAGAATCACTTCAGAATAGAGAGGACCGTCTCTGGCGCGAGACGGTGTGAATAGAGGCATTGAACCAATTTGGACTAAGTATAGGTATAAGTTATCTGTGGCAATTTTTATTCCCGCACACATGTTGGAAAATAAAAAATCGCACGCGTGTGAAATACATTGCATTGTGAACCTAATCGTGGTGCGATATGAATCAGTTTTCGAGGAAGTGTATTGAAAAATAAATGAATATGGTAACATTGTATTTTCCCGACGTCTTAACACTATACGAAGAAAGGGAAGGAAGGTCACTCATTGAGTATGGCTTGATTTCAGAATTAAATCTATGTTACTTCGCAATATTCTGCCTGAAGTCTATAAAAAGAAGTCTTTGAATCTGAAAAAATCATACAGTTTTGAAGAAGTAGAAATTTAAAACATGCATTAAACGCACACTATGTTTGTAAGCATATTTATTCTAAGTGGGGTGATTATATCGTAGATAAAAATGCTTGGTCCTGCTCCACAACCACTTGGGCTCACTTGTTAAAATTTTAATATTTGGAAGAAATGCTTCCCTTTTTTTTCTGTAATTACAATCTTAATCTTTATTTAATCGAGTTCTAGTTGTACACACTGTACCCAGGATTTTGTAAATATCTTGATTTAAAAGAGTGTCCTTGGAGTTCCTTGTCCGTTCTTCTCCATAGAGATCTACGTTTTGGAATGGGCAACTAGCTTCAACTTTCTGACTAACTGACCGACTCATTGACAATCCAAAAGTGCCTGTAAGGTAATTGGTTTAATTTCAATAAATGTTTTGAGTTTGCCCGGAAGTCTGGCAACCAGTCTTACCACAGGGTTGTATTACCTAGCAACTGAGTTGTGGAGGTCGGTTAAGCAGTCGGTCCATGTAAAATACTGGTATTCAGCTGCATTCGGTTAGATTGGAAGCCGACCCGAGCATAGTGGACAAAAGGCTAGGCAGATGATGAATTATGGAATTACAAATTTATATGACTTGCCTCTAATGTAGTTACAACCTTGAGGGAATAGTGCCTTTCGATAAAAATTTCTTGACTCATACTTTGCACGCGTTCCGACGTAGGCTGCCTATAGAGTCAGCCTACATCTTTCTAGATCTCTACACTACATGATCCATTTTTCAAAACACATAAACTACTTTTTAACTGGAACACATAACTCACCATTTATCTTCACAATAGGGTAATTGCAATTATTTCAAAAATATAGGGCAGATATTAAACAATAACACTGACTGACACTTAGTTGGAGACGGTAGTTTTTATCACAAGCGACCTATTTTTTGTTATCTTAACTTAGTTATTTATAAGTTTTTCTCTTATAACTGTAAAATAGTCATGACATGTGAACTCCTTACCTAGGTTATAAATGTTATCCTCATCTCTAGATTGTTGCGAACTGTTTGTCAGTTCCAACTACGGTTGCATATTACTCGTAATGTTTTATTTGGATCAACAGAGAAGGCCATTTCCGCTAATCACTTTTAACATAACATCACGCTTATATTCTCCGAAGGGTTAGGCAGAGGTGTACATAGGTACACCTCTGCCTAACCCTTAAACAAACAACAACAACTTAAACATAACTGGTGAAATGTGGGTGTACTATAGAGTACACCCACATTTCACCAGTTATGTTTAAGTCCCATGTAATAGGGGGCGAGCCTATTGCCATCAACCGGGCACAAATCCAGACTCCGGGCTGCCACTAAGAAATGCCAGATGGAAAAACCCAATACCTAGTAAATAATGATGAAATATCCATTCAACACTAACCCCCTAAAATTTTCAGATCACACACATGACTCCATAACCGTCAAAATGGTGGACACACAGCATTTCTGCCTGCGTTGGAACAACTATCAGAGCAGTATCACCAGCGCGTTCGAGAATCTTCGCGATGACGAGGATTTTGTTGACGTCACACTCGCCTGCGATGGCAAGAGTTTGAAAGCACACAGAGTTGTACTGTCAGCCTGTAGTCCTTATTTCAGGGAGCTTTTGAAGGTAATTTATGGATTTTTATGTTTTTATTAAGGTTTAGAATAGAATAGAATACTCTTTATTATGTACAACATAAAAATTACAGATATAAATTTAGATATTTTACATACGGTGACACAATGGGCGATCTTATTGCTAAAAGCGATATTTTATAGACAACCGGGAACTGGACTGGAACGGCCGGGACCTGGTTCTCTGGGA
Organism: Tiliacea citrago; assembly: GCA_963921375.1. Lineage (NCBI taxonomy): Eukaryota > Metazoa > Arthropoda > Insecta > Lepidoptera > Noctuidae > Tiliacea > Tiliacea citrago. Next base: position 24,740,810 of record OY992796.1, read on the forward strand.
CGTTAAAGGATTTTTGATATTTAAAGTGAATAACTTGAGCATAGAGCCTTCTTTGTGAATGAAACCGGTGAATTGTGGTGGATTGTGAGGACGATAGAGCACTGTATCGTGTACCTACTTAGAAGTTAATCAAATCAAAACATTGCTAAAAGTTAAGGGTAATGATTAAACTCTGCTTTACCATACAATTTTTGACGTTAAACGTCTCTTAAAATCTGATACTCATAACATCACTAATTTATTATTTCAATAATCCTATGCTGATACTGAGATGGTTTTGTCAACTTAATTCAGGATTCTGCCGACCCTCAGACGAAACAAGCGATAATTATATTAAAAACGTTATGAAAGATAAATCAAATCAATAACGTAGTTAGTAGGTAATCGTACGTAACTCAGTATTTGCATTGAGATGAATTATTAGAAAGACTATATTGTAAGTTGCATGTAATGGCCGCCAGATGGCGCATTTGAATTCTTAGATATTTAATTAATCTTGGTAAGTCCACAGTATATTTTGCAAAAGTAATATTTGTTAGAATAGTAGGCGATTTCCGCTTTGTGTGAACTATGAAAACCTATATTAATAAAACAAACACATTTATTATTTGCCATAAAATAAATGAAATTATGCTAATAATATTTCGAAAAACATAAATAAAGAAAAAATATGCGGTTCCAAAAAATTTACAAAAGAATTTGGCAGATCTGTCAGGTGTGGGGTTCGAACCCACGCTCCCTCTCGGGAACCAGAGCTTAAATCTGGCGCCTTAGACCACTCGGCCAACCTGACTTACGAAGAATGGTCGAAATTAGCGATCGTGTTCTAGGGTCAACTTAAGTAACGCTTGATACGTGAAAATGTGTTGAAATAATTTGATTTGTCTGTGGAAATCGTTTTAGTTAGTAACAAATTATGATCATGCCGTCACTCGTTCATATTCGAAACCATCTATAATAATTGCTTTGATAGTATGTTTATGCCAACAATATTTGCAAATAAAATGAAAAAAATAACAACCCATTCGCAATTACATTTCAAACGAACATTCTAGGTATATTTTATTCTTTTTAATCAGTTTTTCGTCTATAATCCGAATGGCCAGTGTTACCACACCCAATAAATAGTAGAGTTGGTTAAAACAACCCGACTAGAGCTCCACTGCTGAATATTTTAAATTCATTCCATAGTAATTGAGTTTTTTGTTTATTTATCTGATAGCTGTATGATATTTTAAGCTTCGGAGTTATTTTAGGACTTTTTGATAGAGCTATTTTGTATTTTGACGACATTTTGTGTCTGTTTTTTTATCTCATTTTAATGTAAACTCTACAGTTTATTTAAACATGAGTTTGTAATTTTGTTATTAAATCGCGATTAAAATTCCAAACACCGATGTTGGTATGATCAGCAATTTTGAAGTTTTTTCAGAATATTTTTCAGGTTCAGTTTCCTAGCTATTCTTAAATTCTGAAGAAAATATGATAGATAGGCTATGAATCCTTAATTCACGTTTACATAAAAACCCATAAAAAAAGAAACAAAATTGTAAAAACTAGATTTCAAATTGTTTGTTAAAATGTGTGAAAACTTATAAAATAAACAAATTCACAACATTTTGACTTGCATACTGGAATTGTTCGTATTAGAGGTCTTAATTAAATTCTTATAAGATATCGAATCGAAATAAAAATAACAATAAATATCGATTGTGCCACAAAAGAGTTTTATTAGGTTTTTGTTCACTGAAGGTCATGTCGTCAGCCTTTGTAGGTTTTCTTATACAATTGTTTTAAAATTTTGGTAGGTACCTACCGTTACTTTAAAATTTTAACCAGAAATATTTAATAGGCTATTTTATTGACAAAATAGCTATAGATATTCATTTCGATTTTAAACCGAATACAATTTATAAAACTAAGTTAAAATTATAGTTTTGGTTTTATTTCCGTGCATTTACATACCTATTTTGATACCCAACAGTGTCATAATGATCTCATAATATTTTAAGTTACCACCTAAGTACATATTGTGAAATACAATTTAAACGATTGAGTATTTATTATGTATTGTGATTTTTTCAGTACTGTCTAACCCTACTTCCTCGCACTGTTTTAACCCTCAAACTCTGTCCCAAGTCAACACCATGCAAGCACCCAGTGATCGTACTCCAAGACGTGGCATTCACGGACCTACACGCGCTCGTCGAGTTCATCTACCACGGGGAGGTCAACGTGCATCAGAGGAGCCTGTCCTCCTTCCTCAAGACAGCTGAGGTCCTCCGCGTGTCTGGACTCACGCATAATGAGAACGCTCAGGGGGTGAGTGACTTTAGAGTAAGGGGGCTATGTTTTAGAGTGGGTGATTTAGTTATTGATTTTTGGGTTGTTTTAGAGTTAGCCGGTTGGTAAGAGGGTAAAATATAATATTTTAACTTTAGAAACGACGTTAAGTAACGTGCTATGATTGATAACCATGAAAATTATTTATTGGTTTTAGTCAAAAATACCTAATTACCTCAATTTGATAACAGATGTGGTGTTAAAAATACTACAAGGTTTATCATTATGTTATTATTAAAACGGTATCTATCTTCATAAATATCTACACCAGTACACGTCTTACGATTTCTTTTACAATTAAGTAGAAATTTATTTATTTTTTCATAAATGTATAAATTCAAGGCTTTTCCGACAGCTGTTTTATTTTGTTTCACTTTTACATCATGCTAATTAGCCAATTGGTAATTAGTACGAGTACAGAGGTATTGTAGAACCAACATGTGTTAGTTACGAGTACTAGGTATACTTATTGGTCTCTATGTTACCATTTTGATAGTCATTTTATGGGTTTAACTTGTATTTGACCCGAGAAGACATGAATTGAATAAATTATTAGAATAATTTATTATTTTCACATCCTGAAACTCCAATCCGCAATAGGCCCGCGTCGTGGAATATGGCCCACTCTCTCTCACAGAGACCTGTGCCCGAGCAGTGAGGGCATTATAGACTGATTACAAATTTCTAACACTCCCACTGTTAACAGCCGCTGCTGCAGCCTATGCGCGCGCCGTCCACAACATCGCCGCACACGCCACCGCACTCCGCTCACAGCACGCACATCAGCCACACGACATCCTACGACCGTCTGGAAGAGGCTCTCCTCCAGCCAACATCATCCAGCGTCCAACAACTCATGCGCAGGACCCCGCTACCGCCGCGCCGTATGAGCCGCTCAGCTGACAACAGTCCCGACGTCATCAAGCGTCCGCGTCACGATAACAACAACGAGCAACCACAGATCCATGCAACTGACTTTTCAACTAAAAACAATACTCACGCCCGCGGGCATAATGAGTCGGGGAACAACGGGAATGGGATCTCTAATAGCAGCTCCTCGCCTTCCCCGCGGCTCATGGACGATGTGAAGAATGAGCCGATTGATATGATCTGTCCCTCTAACCCGGATATTGACAGGAGCACGGATGATACGCCGCCGCATCATCACAGACCACTTGTGAGTTGGTAAAACGACTACCATTTTGTTTTTAGAGTGGTTTCGAGTTTGAAGGAGTAAAACTGTGTAAGAGAATGTTGGGTTCGATTCCCAATGAGTCTGTTGTATGAATGTGATTAGATGTTTATTATTGAGGTAGAAAATCTCTAAAATGTTTATTTATGTAACTAGGCAATACCGCACATCATTACTAAAGATTTACCTTTTGATGAGTCACTGTTATAGAATAACATGATGAACACATTTAATCGACAGACTTTATTAAAGTCAAAGTCAAAGTCAAATTATTTATTTCAAATAGGCACATAGATGGCACTTTTGAACGTCAAAATTTACAAATAAAATAGAATTGATTCTAGTCGCCATATTGCAAACATATGTTATTAAACATACTGAACACTGCGGTAGAGGTTCTGGGTTCGATTCCATTCCCTGTCGAAATTAAATTATGCTGGTAAAACTTTGACTTACATACCCAAGATTTCTCCAATGTTGGGTTCGAACCCCGAGTAGAAAATCTTGTTGGATTTGTTAGCTGTCGCCCAGGAGTGGTAAACAATATTGATAGTTAGGAACCCCATACCCCATGGGGCGACTCCCCCCACAGGCTAACTGTGGGTATAGGGTACCTACCTACTACGTAGGTACGTATAGGTATCCATAGAAAAATCGGGGTTCAAAGTTCATTCATAAGAAAAACGTAATTTTAGACTCAATTGCGTGCGCAGAATTAAAAATAATAAATCCCATAACAATATTTCAAACAATCCAATCCGAGTCTGAAAACCGAAACACAAGGACATATTTTCTCATGAAAATACAACAGTAGATATTTATCATTTAACTTAGTTTTGAGAGAAAAACTACTTTCATTTATTCGGGTATCATTCAATTTGTCGAACGAAAACTGCGTACGTCAACAAATTCCTGAATACTTAGTAATACTTACAATAAAAATACAAACATTGTTAAAACTAATAAGTACTAATAAGCAGTATTATCGTGTTACATAATTATATAGGACTGGCTTCACATTCTATGAATGTTATTCACAGAACTGATCGATTACCAAATCAATAATTGAGTACGATCAATGTTCTACTAAAATATTTAGTTAACCATCGTAATATTATCGCGAAACGAATATTAGAACTTATAAAACAATTCAATGTCTGAACAGAAACTTACCTAAATCAGTAATGCCAGATCATGATATCTGAGACCAAGTTTATTTTCAACTAGGCTTTTTCTAAAATAAAAGCAGGCTAAGTAACTCCTTATAATATCAGCTATCTGCCAGTGAAAGTCACGTCAAAGTGGAGATTAGCCGGAACAAACAGACAGACAGAGAAACGAAATTTTTAAAATAGATTGTTTTGGTTATGTAAACTTTCATAATGCATTTAGTAAAAAACTGTTATTTTGACATTAAAAACAGACACTTCAATTTTATTTATGTGTATAAATCAGTTCATCCCAAGTTTCGATTATTATTAAAATTATGTACTTGCAATTGTTGACTAGTCCATAAATTATATTCTCTCTCAATCATCAGTGTCATAAATACGATTGTAACCTTCATTCATTTACATTTCAAGATTTCCTAATCCTCGTAGCGGATCGAAACAAATCTCTATCAATTCCAATCATTATAAATATTTTGACAGTAAATGAAAATACATAGCAACCGAACTGATCAAAATAAAATCTTAACTCTTTTGAGCATAATGTCCAAAAATCGTTAAAATTAAATATCGAAATATCGCACTGTTTTACAGCCTGTCCTTTTAAACACCATATCAGCCAGTACCATTCTCGCGTTTTTTTTTCTGTGGCTCTACAGCCTAATTTCGGCCAGAGACAAAAGTATGACCCAGTAGCCTCTAAATCACCAATACCATAAACAAGCAATACGTCGTGTCTGTATTAGAGTGCTAGACACTAGAATTTGTACCCGGAACTCGATGGGTGTCATGTAAAGAGTGTCAGGTAGTCGTAATAGCGATAACATTGTTGTATGGGCTAATGAGACACTGGGTTGGCGACCTTCACATTGATTGTGGCTTGGAAATTAGATTTCTAGATGGTTTTGGTGATATTTGAAAATTTTCGAGAGTAGAAAGATGTTTTAGTTGTGATAAAGAGATATTATTGTAGAATGTAAAAATAGGCTTTTTATTTCGGCCTTTCACATCGCCTACGAGAAAAAAAAACAATGTCGATGGATAAATACCCGCACCTTTCTAGCCAGAAACCACAAAATCAAAAAGATAATTATATCTAATACTAAAAATATCGCCAATCATTTCTAATTCAGCGAACTTCACGAAACTTTCCTCAAAAACACATTAAAGTCGAGACACAACACGGAATTCCAGAGAAAACAAACCTTTTTTAAATAAAAATGTTCACAAAAATAAGATCCCATTTGGACTGAAGTGCCTATATTTTTATTAGGATGAAACTTTAGTTATTTGGAAGTTAAATTGGTGTAGCTCCTTACCTATATAGTTGAAGACTCCTACAGACTTCTGTTAATAACGTCTTCTTGTAATGTAGCTCGGGAAAAGCGATTTTCATTTTTCATTTTGTACTATCTAGTAGATTTTAGATGTTAATAAGCTCATTCCGGGAAGTAAACAACGTTATTTCGAATCGACATAGCTTAGGAATATTAGTTTCCTGTGCGTCGGTTTCAGATTCGACTCCTACTTAGAAATTAACAAATAAAAAGCCTAGTTACTAATATTCTGTATCACATTACATCCTAAACAAAATACGACCAAAGACTAACGAAAATTCGGACGCTACTTTAATGGCTACTCGCATCGTTCCTCAGGGAGGAGGTCCGCCTTCGCGCGGCAGCTCGGCTGATGCTGAAGAGTGCACGCCACCACCGCACCCACCACCGTTCATACAGCCACCGGACTCGAAGCTCTTCAATCCGGCTAACACATACAACTTTACTATGGAAGCTCTGTCGCATCCTTCATTGACTGGTAAGAGATTTTTTTGTTAAGTACTTTTTTTTGTATTTTCAGCCAAATAAAAAGCAAGAAAAAAGAAATTAAAAGTGAAAGGATTTGTGATCGCAGTTGATATTTCCTAGATATTTCTGTCCTAATGGGAGTAATGGAATGTATGTATGTATATAATTATTGATAACTGGATAACTTAACAAAAACATCAGAGAATGGACATAAAACCGAAACAACTCGACTCTTTGAAGTCTACCAGCGATGATATTTTCTTTTGTGTTAATATTATTTAGAAAACAATAAAACACTTACGACTCACTCGTTGAAGAACCACTCCAAACTGTTCTCCTGTACTATACCACACCACTGAAAAAAAACAACTTCTCCTACTGGCGATTCTTAGCACCCAAACATGATACCCAAACAAGCATATCCTATAGGTACCTATTTTTTTTTGTGAATGTCTTGAATGTTTCATATATTTTTGAGTTATTTTGAACGAGTCTAAGACTTGATGAATTGTCATCAAATCCTGTTTGGGCACCAAGAAGAGAAAATACATATTTTAATAAATTATGATGAAAGATAAAGATGGCATATGAACTGTGTGATGTTTCCAGGTCTACAAAGTCCCTTGGCTCCGGACGGCATCGCAAGTACTTCCCAAGGTGAGTGCCAGCTTGTCTAGCAACGAATTTATTTTATTGCATTACTACATATATTGAGACAAACGATATTTTTAATGCACTGTCTGTCGTATGCCACCATCACCGCTTCCTCTCTGCTCTGTCATATTAGGTTTATATATCATTATTAGGTTTTTTTTTATTATAATTTTTTTAATGTATGAGGCAATTATCACGTGACATATAATTTATTTATATTATTATATGTATATTATTATAATTATATACTATTAACCTTGTATATGTCTTCATTTGTGCTCTGTGTTTCTGTATTTAAATTAATTAATGTTAGCTTTTTGTGTTATGGTTCGATGGAGACGCGCGTAGGTACAAAAGTATTCAATTTATTAAATTTTCAATGGTTTGGACTATCTGTACGACTGGGACGAATGTTTATCATTGAACCAAAACGCAATGTGGCGTGCATGTAACTGTTACTGTAACATAGTGTAATGTAACTTTACGAAGATATGCTAGCTTGTTTTATAGATGTTAAACAAAGTGTGTGCTAGGAAGACCCCTCACTCCCATGTCTCCGAATTAGGTTTTTGTTGTTACTTTTAGTTTCGTTTTATTTTTTTCAAATTCTCTTATTTTTTCCAACCATTCCACGGAAATAAACAAATTGTTAACGAACGTAATTGGCTGTAAACATTACATTTAAAAAATTGTAATGAAAAAAAACCTACTCGAAAATAAGAAGAAAACCACAAAATTAGCTTCCGAGAAATCCAATCATAACTTCGATATAAAAGTTGAGCGAATTCAGTAAAAGTTGAGTTTACTTATTGTTCCGAGCATAGCGTAGTGGATCTCATGAATCATTTCTAAATACACTATCGGGTTACGCTCGATCATATTGTCTTGGGAAACGGATAATATAATAACAGGGAGATCGAACAATGGATTTTTAGTAATGGTAACTTGGTGTCGGTTTATATAAAATACGCTCAAATTATTTCATTGAAGAATTAAAAACGCTTTTGTTCGGGAAATTTGAAACAAACGTTGCGCGCGTCTGTTATGAAAACGGACCATAGTCGATCACACAATCATTGCTGAGCTTAACTAGCGACAAGTAGGCGACATGTATGCGTTACTAATACCGCTTCGCATCCCGCGGCGGGATCGCCTGTGGTCGTACCGGGGGGTGGCGGTGCTTAAACAGAGGCTACGATACGAGAGTGCATTAAACGCGCGAGCGTCGACGGGGCTAACTGCTTGTGTTGTGACCAGGTGGCGCCCGCACCCCCCAAGAAGATTACCGCTGTGAGCCATGTAACAAGAGCTTGTCGTCCCTGACGCGGCTCAAACGACACATCCAAAACGTGCACATGAGACCTTCCCGGGAGCCCGTGTGTAACATTTGCCGGCGGGTGTACTCGAGTCTGAACAGCCTGCGCAACCACAAGTCCATCTACCACCGCAAGCAGCAGCAGCCGGCGGCGGCGGCTCCCGGCCCCTTCTACTCCGTCAACTGACGCTCGACCCGCCGGCCCCGGCGCGCCCCCCTCACGTTGCCATTCGAAGAAACAGAGCTGCCATCCTAACCACCTAAAACGCCATACTCTTGCCCCTAGAACTTCGTTAAGTTTAAACAAAATTGTAACGCGATATGTTCCTAACATTTGTATATAGCATAGTAATGCATGCGCATCGCAAACTTTATCTATATGTATGTATAATTTATTATTTCTCACTAAACGTATCTTAACGCTTGATGGGAGCGCAGCGCGTCCGCGACGCCGCTGCGCTGCCACGTCCTCTATGGAACCAATTGGGACATCTGATCGGTACACGCATAACCACCAACCGTTTTGTAAAAAGCGCATTAGTCAAATTCGTGAAACACGTTGAATTGCCTCTGCTAGGTTCAAAATTGCCACCGAAACAATAGTGGTACACTAATTGTGCCAATTGGTTCCGTCACTTGGGACCCGTCGGGAGCGAGCGGTCGCATGGTGTGGATACGACGGGGTCGCTCGCGCCGGTGTGTTGACTAATGCGCTGATGTTGGTTGTTATGTGTGGCGCAGTTGGCCCTCTGGGCGCGGGGCACCGCTGCGAGGTGTGCGGCAAGCTGCTGTCGACGCGGCTCACGCTCAAGCGGCACACCGAGCAGCAGCACCTGCAGCCGCTGCACTCGGCGCGCTGCTCCCTGTGCCACAAGGTGTTCCGAACGCTCAACTCGCTCAACAACCATAAGAGCATCTACCACCGCCGGCAGCGCGGCGCGCCGCAGCAGACGCAGCCGCAGAACCTCTCCACCAGCCCCGACACTAAGATCAACCCTCAGCATCACAATATCGATTTCTACAAGTTCAAAGACCAGTTTAACGTCTAATTTAACTTAATGAAAGTTTTCTTTTTCTAAAACAATTATTCTCTATTTAAAAAGGAAAGTAACAATTTTATTTTTCATATATCTTTTTATTTCCATAACGGGACTTGTATATTTTTTTTTGTTTTTCAGATTGTTTTCCTCTATGAAATATTTATTTGTGAACTTTGAACTTGTAAGTAATGGTTGACATTGACTAACATCACAATATTAAATGGCTTTCTGACATTCCACTTGTTACAAGGGAGGGCGAGTTAGATCGAATTTGAAATGTGTTTTTTTGTTGAAATGTTATCGATCGATTGCGCCCGGAGAGTGCAATACTGCGGTATAAAATGATTCCTGAATTTTTACACTATGTTAAATGTGCGACAATAAGGCGAAGAGAAAAAAAAATAATATTTTGAGAAAAGATGAAAAATCTTGGTGCTGTAAATTTATATATTAGGCTTAAATTTATATAAAAGAAACGGTGTTCGTGTAAGTAACAGAAGAGGCATATTGTTTTCAAATTGTGTTCATTATTTTCGGCAATTATTTATGTTGTAATTTATCTGTATGATCTCACTCTTAGATATTTATACGAGATTACTAAACGAAAATATGTAAAAAGTATAAAAAAACTATATACACAGATATATAATTGGCTTATGAGGCTTTCAAATTATTATTTTTATTTTAGGTGTTTTATTTTTTCATTTTTAAGACTGAATTCAGGATATAGTAGCACCAATAGAATGAAATGAAAGATTGTTTTTTGCAAAAAAATATATATATATTAACCCGCAGATAGCACAACCACAGAAATATACCGGATATTACGACATACACCTACCAGGAATATATACAGTACAGCAAACCGACTTAGACACAAACAAAATAACTTCTCGCTTTCTTTTTGCAGTCGACAGTTTATTTATATTTTATCAATTTATTTATTTATATCTTGTTTGTCGACTTTTATAAATCCTTTGCTGCCTTTTTATTATTACTATTATTGATATGTAACCATCAGTCGAAGAAAATTGCATTTTACAAAGTGAATCGCAAGGTGCCATTTTAAATGAATATGGCTATTTTATTTTTTAGTTTAGTCACATTTTTTTAGTTTTCAAACATTAGTTTTATTGCAATCTTGTGTTCGTTTCTATTATTATTATTTCGTTGAGCCTTTATAGGATAGTTTTTTTTTTTTCAAATAATAATATTTTTCGCTTTTTACCGACACACTTGTACTCGTATTTTTTGTACATTAAACACTCACAGTTTGTTTTTGTTTTGTACAATTGTAATTACACATTATTATTATATTATACATAATAGGTAATAGTATAAAAACAAATTTTTAATAATTCTCAGTGTTAAATGTTCCTAAATTTCAACAGTGTGAACTTTTCAACTATTAAATGTTCCGTGCTCGATGTTAATTAGTAACAAAATTTTGCTTGCCATAAAATAATTTTAGTATGTCTCGATGTTGGGTGATGAAACTTCAACGCGCTAGAAAATTATTAAATTGAGAAAAATAAAAGAGCCCTGAAAATATCATGCAAACTTGCCTTTTTGAAAAATGGCCTAGACAAGTCCATAGAATGGAAACAACTAAGAATAAATAAAACCTTGTAGAAGACTACATAAAAACATAACTGATTTCAGAAGAAAGAAGACCAGCTAATAAAGACGTTCTACTTTAAAAGTTTCCCTTCCGCGTTTAAGTTCAATCGTCCAATAAATAAATTAATGTGCGTCTTTCCTTTGTGAAAAATATTCTAGTTCATGAAAACATCACTATACCGACTTTAAAAAGTCGATAAAATATCACTATTGTTAAAATTTTCATTTTATAGCAATAAGGGAACTTTGATTGTAAATGTTAACATAATTTATTATAAAATGATATACACCTTAAGTAATATTAGTGCCTGCTTCATATTATTGTGTTCTTATTGACAAAAAAAGACATATTTTGCGTAATTTTTCGTAAATAAGCATTAGGTAGTGTTTGACACACTTTTTACCTAGAGAAGATGCTTTACCTTCAAACAACTAAGAGGCTTCCTAAAATGCTATGTTATCAAATTCTGTTGTTATTGCTAGATACATAAATGCTTAGCCATTACTCGTTTAGTTAATTAGTAAGCTTTATTATAATAGTTTGGCCAATTGGAAGACTAGAGATTTGGTGCTAAAAGGAACGATGTTCGTAGAAGAGTTAAGGGAAACGAAAGGAATCTAAATTTTTTCTAATATTTCGCAACATTCCGTGTACGAAAACGAAAATGATAAAAAAATGTTAAGTTTTTATTTGCGTAACATTGCAAAGTTTGAAACGTAGGATTGTTGTTTTTTGATTAGTAATTTAGTCATAGTTTTCTTGTTAATTTGGGTTTGGGAAATTAAGTTAGTTGATTAAATAGGATTAAGATTTATCTGAATTCATATAGATAATAGAAATACACGTTTATTTTACGATTACAGGGATGTGCTGCAATGGCAGTACGGTATTTCAGCTATTTTCAGTATAGCTATGAAAATTAAGAATTTATTTAGTAAAAAAAACTTGTCTCTGGTTGGGAAAAAAATTGCCAAAATAATAAGCGCTATAGACTGATTAGAGTAAGTACGCGTTTGACTTGTACACTATTAGGCGTATTTTATAGATAAAAAATGTACATTATTTACTAAATTAATTGATAATTTTATAAAAAAATCAAGAATTGTTGTCGCACAGAAGGCGGTCAAAGCGTGATTAATTTTGGTATTATAAACTCGAAATTTATTTGTGATTTCAAATGATCTTGGTTCGAAATTTTTAGGTGTTAAGTTATTTTGGGATCTCGAGAGGCTGAAAGCCTCGGGTTTGAAAGGGTTAGAATTACACCGTGTTCTAAGGAGCAGAACACATCCCTGTCAAAAACTATATTAGTTAGGATCTTAGCAAGATTAAGACTGTTTCTGTGACCTGTTTAAGTTTTTATCTTTCTAACGAGTTAAGAATTTTTTTTCAAACTCGCACGTGCGCGTGCGTTGACTTTATCCAATGTGTTCTTATACTTCTTGTTGGCATTTTTACTTATTTTATAAGGAATCTAAATTAATTTATTGGTTGTTGTATTGAAATTTTATATATTTTTTTCTTAAATTATTGTTCTACTATCCACGAATCTAGATATTTTTTTGTTAACAATTGGCATCTGTGTAATGCAGTCCATTAGATTTTTTAATGGAGATTGTGCCAAAAACTACGGTGTTTTTATGTTTTGTCTTCCATTTTGAGGCGAATTCGTCTTTAACGTAGCGTGGAACGCCAAAAATAAATAAATTATTTTAATGGGCTGCACTTAGTTATATTCTAATATTAAAAATTATTTCGCAACACTATATTATATATTCATAAATAGTTCTTTTCCTTCCTTACTTTTTCAATTAAAAATAATTGAAGTAACTACTCATAAAATGTAATCGTTAAACCGAACTTCATAAATCCTAATATTGATGATAATGGCGTTTTTAATAAAAACAAATATACAAAAAACAATATTGCCAGTTTTATTAGAAAATCCTTTAACTACCCTTATATTTATTTGTGTTTTTGTCAAAGAATTATGAGCTTTATTGTAGAAACAGTTAGATAATTTTCATAGTGCACTGTTTTCTTTTTTTATTAATTTCGAAACACGCTTAGCATATCTAGTTTTCCCGCCTAATTATTTATTTTCCCGCCTCAACGCATGCTGACTGTTAACACCCTTCACGAGCCACTGTAGCTTCGCCATCATTTACATTTATTTTTCTATTTTATTTATCATTTATTTTAGACACACTTTTTTTGTTTTTTTCTTGAAAAAAAAATTTCATAATGAGATCCCTGGAGTAGGTTTAATTTTTTTTAATTTATACCGCGTTCGGGGAGCAACCCCATATTTTTTTGTTTTTTCGATCTGTTTACAGGTAAAAAGTTATTCTCGTGCTCGTTATGCGGGAAGGTTCTGTGTTCAAAGGCGTCGTTGAAGCGGCATATCGCTGACAAGCACGCGGAGCGCCAGGAGGAGTACCGGTGCACGATATGTGAGAGGGTGTACTGTTCGAGGAACTCGTTGATGACCCACATATACACCTACCACAAGTCAAGGACAGGGGAGACAGATCAAATACGATTTTTTTAGTGACTACTCGGACGGAGTTGGCGCGGCGTGCGGCAGTATTCATCTAGCAAAGAGAATCTACACGAGCCCAATCTACTTGAACCCGCCGTACATAGCAACACTCACAAAGGTTAGATATTGTTTATAGAACCAGAAACAAATTAGAGAACAGACGATCTAACTCATTAACAATGGATTTCCTTTATTAGACTAAGCTAGGTATAAGGGTCCTTCTTAAATTATCATTTCATATTTTTTCTTTTCAATTTTGATTTTATAGATTTTAGTTTGACTTTTATGTTCTTTTAGTTCGACAGTACTTACCACCCCCCCCCCCGCGCCCCTCCCTCCCGTCGGGTTTCGCAGTTTTGACGTTGTTGTGTTGCTTGGAGCATGCTTCTATCATTTTTGTTATCACGTGTCTATGTGTTATTGTGGTTGAGAGAATTTCCTTACGATTTTGAATATTATGAAAATCTCGTGATTATTGTGTAGTTAGTCAATGTGTACAGTGCATATTATTAGTATTATTAACTATATTATTAACCTCATACATGTATTATTGAATGAAAATTAACACGCAGAAAATCACTCAGCTGATTTTCTGCATGTCGTCACGTGTTGCCAGCTAACAATACTACCTTGTTTTTTTGGTAAAAATGCTTAATGTAAATGGGTTGTTTGTTGTTTTCCAGCAGTACCGCCCCTCCGTATGCCCCCGCCCACCGCCGGCGGTATCAACGAGCCACAAGAGTGTCCTTACTGCCGCAGGACATTCTCTTGTTACTATTCCTTGAAACGACACTTCCAAGACAAGCACGAGCAGTCGGACACGCTGTACGTGTGCGAGTTCTGCCACCGGAGGTACCGGACGAAGAACTCGCTGACCACGCACAAGAGCCTGCAGCACCGCGGCTCCAGCGGCATGCTGAAGCGGCTGCTGAAGACGTCGGCGCTGCACTCGGCGCTGGCGCCCAGCCCGCACCACCTGTTCGACCTGGGCGCCGACCACGGGCCGCAGCTGCCGCCCGGCCTCCAATGACCACAGACCATGGCTTAGATCGCTCGCAGAACCCCCTGTTCCGAGTACACTGGGTGTCGCCGCCGAGTGTACTCGTCGCGGCTCGACGGACGCGCTTACGATATGGAATAGCATCATGTGCAATATAACGGACAATGCCAAAACAATGCAGGACTTACGCCGCATTTATGGTTAATATCGTATTATAATTAGTAAAATATTGACGTTAGGATTAAAATTACATAAACAGTATTGTCGCACGCGACTGTAGAAGTCGTTTAGTGTACGCTTCGAGGATCGGACTTCGCTTTGTGACTAGTTCGTAACAGTTGCGAGTTACGGCATTTTCTAGTGAAAATGTTCCAACAGTGTTCAATATGACAATGTAATCCAGAGCAATACTAAAGTATTAATATTTCTAGTACTGCCAAAATTATGCCAACTGTATTCTAAAAAATGAAATACATTTTTTAAAATCACTTTTCGATAAATGTCTAGTGTCAAATTAGATTCGATAACTGTACAAAATGAGAACGTACAAATTTTAAAACCGTAAATTTTAAAAGAAATGCAAAGAAAATATTTTTTACTGAAACTTTTTTCGGAACGCCAAATCTAAATTAATTAAAATGATACAGATTATTTAGCGGTTAATTACAAAAATGTTTAGAGTAAAAGTTAAAAAAAAATGTTGATGTTGAGTAACAAATTAAAGACTTCTTAGAATCTGATTTCGAAAGTACAAAATTTAACGTCTAACAATATCTAATCTATGTGCGTTTGGCTTCAATATTATGATCAATGTGTAAGTAGCCGTGCCTTCGTTCGTCTTCGAAATATTATGGATGAATTTCTGAACTGACGAGGTATGCGCAAGTGAAGACGGTTCACGGACGAATCAATGTTGGCGGTGACGTTTCGAAAAGGGAAATTGCTGTAGGGTTGCCAGACTTCGGTGGGATCCTTGAATACAGGGTTAAGAGTGAGGAAACAGATGTAGGAAATAGAGGCGCTGGGTTGCCAGAAAGTGGGTCTTCGAAAAGCAGTTCGACGATCGTATACGTGTGCATGATTACAAATCATGAAACAAAATCAAACATTTCTTCTGTACAGAAATACGTAGACTTTAGGTATTAATTAATAGAATTATATTTAACCTGTATCCATTTTCGGATTTCTCTCTATGAGTGTATAGTGGTTCTTATTTAAATGTCGACCAACGTAGCTGATGTCTCGTTATTGAAAATTTATTAGATTATTATTATATTATTCTCAAAAATCTTAGGATACCTAACCATAAGATGGCTGCAAATTGTATAAAATTTATTTTATTTACTTATTTATATCGTAGAAAATTGCTTGCGAACCGCGTTTTTCAGGTAACACGACATATCTATTCAGGGTGTTTGAAGAAATAATTCAATAATATCTTTAAAATCGCGATCCAATCTCTTAAACCACATATCACAAAACCATTAATATCTTTAAATGAAAGAAAGTATTGTTAACACCGTGATATTTCACAAAGCCAAAGAAAAAAAAATGTGAATAATACTTACTGATTTGCATTTAACCCCGTAGAAATATGAAAACTTTCTGAATGTTAAAATACTTACTAAAATGTATTGTGCCATATCCATTTTACATGTTTCATAGAACTTTCCAAAATTTAGGGACATATCAATAAATCTCTGATCACTTTAAGTGAAATAAATAGGTAATCATTGTTTACAATGAAAAACAAAAATATCAATGCAAGTTTTACAAACAATAGCAAACCAATGCAACTACGTTGTTTTAGAGCAGTGAACACTATTTTTTTGCATTTATTTGTCCAACGTTAAGTAACTTGGGTATAGGGTCGTAATGTAGGTTTTTTTGTATTTTTATTACTTTCTTTTTCGGAATGTTACATATATGTGTACTTTGTGATATGAAATACATTTAATGAGAAGTTGTTTGGTATATCCAGATATTTAAACATTTAAGTTTTTATCATTTTATCCTCAGCTTAAATAGTGTTAATAGCAGGTTGATTTCGAAGTAAAATATTATTTACGTGGACATTAGCCGGTTAAGCCCGTATACCTCCATTTATGTAGTACCTCAAGTATATTATTTTGTTTTTTTATTTTTATTTCAATGTTACAGGCTGATAATTTTTAATGTAAAAGAACACGTCGATGAAATAATTTCGGAAATATTAAAGATCATAGAATCATTTAGCTGGAGCTTAGAAGGACAAGCAGGCGGTAGTTTGAATTGTAAATATAAGTTAGATGATTACATAACTGAAGTATCGTGGCATCGTTCGGGAATAGAAGCCTCGTGATATTATTAACTAAATAGTAAATAGATAAAATCATTAATGGAAAGGATTTTTATATATTCTACTAATGGATTTATTAATAGTGAAACTTAGACTTAGTCTTCATAATGTTTTTTTTTAATGTTTGTGTTTATTGTTTTCGCTGTGCAATTATTTCTTATTGGTTTGGCTGTTTATTGAGCTTATTGTTGACTGCTTCGTTAAAATATTGGATTTTACATCCCCACTTATTTTTGTGGTTCGATATTTGGAAGATTTTTTTCTAAATTGATCTCAGTTGACAGCTGCGTACTACATCAATATCGGAGACAGCCGTTGGTGATTGTTGTTAGGTCTTATACTATTGTAAAATTTGTGTTAAGTTTGGATTATGTGTCGGCAAAAAAGGAGGTTCAAAAGGCGCAGCGTAAAAATTTAAAATGCGTGAAAATAACACAAACAACCAATCGCTAAATAAAACAAACAGCGAAACAATAATAATTAAAAGTATATTTTGCAATGTAAACCAAAATACTGCATTTTTAAATAGTAAGATGAAAAGTGAGAAAATCTTTTTTTTTATATAAATACGTGTAAATTATAATAGCAGCCCTTTGAATTCGCAATATAATTTTTCGCTTCTTCGCCAGTTAATAACGTTAAGTTTAAATAAATAAGTTTATAAACCGACTGTGTTACTAATTAGCGTAATGCACAAATTAATCAACAACGGGATGCCTTCAAACAGTACAACTTTAACAATAGCCTACAGTAGATAAATAAATAAGATTCGTGTACTTTAAAATGACTTTATGGACGTGGGGATCGTCTCAAATTAGTTGCACAAAAATGTCTAGAATAGTTTCTCTACTTACTTCAAAAGAGTAACAACAGCTAGATTATGATCTCAAAGTTGAGCATCGACCCTCGCTCGACTTTGGGGTGATACTTTTTGGGTCGATGCTCAATTTTCGGGATTGAGTTGTGCTAGCTCTCCGGTAGCTTTATGTAGTTAATTAGGCTTCAGTATCTGAGCCATACTACTTCCAAATGTCATTTTAAAGTATTTTTATTGCCAGTTTTACTTTGCAAAATCAGTAACTTTCGTATTCGAATAAACGAAGCTAATACTACCGTTTTATAAATTTCGTAAACGTTTTAAATGATTTGTTAGGGTTTTCCATGATTTTCCTTAGGATTATTCGTGGATATAATAATAATTACCTAATCTTATGATAGGCAGGTAACTTAAACTTCTTTATGATCGAAGTTAAAACGTCTTATACGGGAGTTCTCACCTGATAAATACATGTTCACAAACCGCTTCACAAAACAGTTTTTTTTTAAGAAAATGAAATGCTTTTATCGTAAGTATTACCTCCTATAATTTTAAGTATTACCTCCAATTATATAATTTAATTTCTAATGTATTAATTTAGATCGTGGGTTTGCCTGTAAACTACAGGCCGATGTATTTATGTATGTATTACAGTTACAACATACAAACAGGACAGTGTTTATATTTATCGAATTATATTGTAAATCGCGAACGAGATATAACAGTTGTTACATAGTATTTTTTCCCATACAATCATTTTTTGTTGATCCATTTCCATGTTTAAAATGCAATAGATATTATCCGTTATTGTTTTAATTAAAAACTTAATAGTTATTAATTAAAATCGTAACGCAACCAGAACATACAATAGTTATTTATAAATAATTTAAATTGCTCGATCGGTGGAGGGACAACCATCTTTTTTAAGAATAAATCGACTGCATTTTTTATTAAAAGTCTTTTTTAATCGTTGCTCACAAATTAATATTAAATACTTACGAACTTGTAGTGTTTTCGTATGAGAGTCACGAGTCGATGTATTCTTAAGTCAATAGCTTTAATATTTATATCAGTATCTTCCACTTTAAACGTAATGTAATTATAAATAATTACAGTTATAGCAATAGTTCCCAATTTGCCACAGTACCTCAATATAATAGTTACATTTATGTATGGCTTATAATAAGCTACAATCAGCAGATTTTCCTGTCTTTAATGTCAATTAAGATTTTAAGGAGCTCTATTTATTAATAATGTAAGCCTTATTTCCCATTTTCATTTTTAATCGCTAAAAAAGGCGAACTTTTGACTTCAAAATTATCAATTCATACCCTCAAATATTATTTGTAGTTTATTATTTTCTTTTGTAAACATTTCGCGTCGAAAAAATCTTAGTGCCAAATATTGACAATACATTTAAAGTCACATGTCAAGGAACATCTCTTTTTATAATTTCAAAGTACTAATAGTATATCAGTGTTAAATCTGCTAAACCTACAGTAAATAGTAACATTAATATAGTTCCGTAACTCAAAGTGCACTTACAACTTTTTATATAAAAATAATAAGTATTATATACTAAGTAGTACATTTGTCCCCCTGGTCGAGCAATTATCGTTGATATCCCGTCTATAACAGTACATAAAAGAAAAGTATTTACAATATACACACTATGACATACAATTTACTGACAGTTATATGCTAGAAGTAACTTTTATCTACAGATAAAGTAAGACAGTGGTGCAGTTTTACCCAAAACTGTTAATTTATAAGCAAGTTTATTATACAGTCCGAATGTTGAGTGTTGAAACTGTTGAGCAATCGGATGTCGAGTTGGGCGCTTGCTCAGTTGCCGATATTGAGCAAGTCGTGTTGTAGTATACTCAGTACTTAATCTTTTAAGTAATGAGTTGTTTTTCTTAATGTTTACGTTTTATTTTTCAGTAAAACTGTGCCGCTGTTACTTGTTATGCTCGGTAACACATTTTATACACAGAAATATTTTTTTACGAGAAAAAAATACAATTTATATTGTGAAAGTTAATTAAGTGGCAATTCTAATTTACTGCATTATATTTTTGCTGACACACTTAGGATTAGATTTTTCTTTTTTTCGTAATTTAATGTATGCACGATCTGCGTTTTTATTAGCATTGATTTTTCTTTTTTTTTTCTCTTTATAAGCTGAAATCGTATGTGATACATACGCTTGATTACCAAAAATTGGAAAATTAAATTAATAATTTATTGTATTTAGTAATTTGGCAAAAAAAAATAACAAAACAATCAGGGGTGAGTATCACTTACGACCTTTTAATATGCCTAAACTAATATTGTGTTACTATGTAAAAGTTATAGTTTGCCATCGTTGATCAAAGATGAAAAAATATGTGTTAAATTTAGTTAAATGGAGTTTTGTTATACTTTTAAAGGGTCCGGGGATGAGGTGTGTACAAAAATGATTTATAGTATTGTGTATTGATCGAATAAGGTTAGATGTGGGGCCGATAGGACCTGGTAGGCTTCTCTTGAGAATTGTTGTAAGTTACACCCAAGTCGGTTAAGACACTTAAAGTACTAGTGTTGTAGGTACATGGTCGAGTTTACGAAATGATTTTAAATCATCACTGGACTCATGAGGCGAGACCTAGTCGAAAAACTGAAGATGCAACTCTTTAGTGCCAATATTATAGGTTTTATAGTATATAAATTGCATAGTATGTAATTATGAAAGGTTTTTCTCCTGGCTACGTACGTTTTTAATTTTTCGATTGGGTTTCTAATGTTGTAAATTAATGTAAGAAATAATTCGTGTTGAATATTTTTCGTATTAATGCAGTAAAATCAATCAGTATTACAATCGCAATAGTATCATATGGAAAAGAAATCCAAAAATAACTTTTTAATATTAAAAACAGTATGACGCCTGATTCGTAATACATTACTTATTAAAATAGAGCAAAGAAAAACTCGAAGAAAATAATAATAAAAAAACGGAATAAAAAACGCAATGTACAACGAATCGGAAAATCTGCATTGATACTTAAAGTTGAAAACTCATGTTTCAGTGATATTTAAAAAGTGGTGTCTTTACTTGTTTTGATGTTGTTGATATTTGTGAATAAGGAATCAATTCGGGTTGAGTATACGGCTGCTACCACGAACATATAGACCCCAAGTTCCCACATCCCATTGCTCGTTCCATTGCGGCATCCGAATGGTCTTTATTACGACAACACTTTACGATACCGGCAATGGAATTAAAAATGGGCATAGAAACCCTTGCCTCGTGTTCTCGTGGTGGCAGTCACATTGGTAGGAAGTTAGGAACATATCAGATATAGTCGGAAAACTTAGTACTATAAGTATCTTTGAATCTGACTTTTTCGTCTAAACTATACTGGAGAAAAATATATCGGTTATTTTTAAGTTTAGGTTTCTAACAAAATCTGCGTTTCGAATTCTCAGCGACGTATAACAGTTGAATGTAATAAAAACATAAAAATAAACTCGCAGTGATTCCATTGATTATGAGGGCTTTTATTAATTAGTTTAGAACCTTGTCCTTTAAATTATTATAAAAAAATCATCTTACCGCCGTTATTTTAGGCAGCGGCGCCTGCACAGTGCAAATTTGTATGATATTTAATTTATTGCAGCCTTGAATATCCTTTGATATGTGCGCGGACGCATGATTGCGAGGACACCATCAATTTGAAGGGTAACAACTAACAACATATTATAAAGAAGTAATATTTACGTAACTACTTTATTTTGTATTTCCTCGAAAAAAGTCCTTCAAAAAAGGAGGTTCTATGGGTTCTGTGGTGGTTTGTATTTTTTCATCAATTGTGGACCGATTTTGGAAATTCTATTTTCATTTGGCAGGGGAAACTGGGGCGGTAAGCAAAGTTAATAAAATATGGGACCACCTACCATATACATTTATTAACTTATCTTGGGTAGTTTTTGAGTTAACTTCAATAATACGTATTGTTCCCACTTACTCTATTTGGATGATGTTATATTAACATCCTTATTTACATAGCATGTAATGTATTCGAATTTGTGGGGTAGGTACCACAACTAAAAAGTTAACGACAAAAACTTAAAAAAAAGGCTTCCAAAAAAAACACTACAAAGTGAAAAATTACTTTAATTGCGGAAGTCGGTGGCAAAAAATATATTACCGAAGACACGTGTCGTATTACCCAGTTACTGGGTTGTGGAGGTCAGATAGGCAAAGACTATCAAATATCTACACATGACAGCCGGGACCAACGGTTTAACATGCTTTCCGAGGTACGGAAAGGATGGTCACCCATCCACGGACCAACCTCGGCAAGCATAGCCCGCGCAGCGTGTACCTTCGATGGACCCATGCGGCGGCCATTAGTTTATTACACAGCCACGAGCGCCTCCATCCATTGTATCATCGTGTAATTACAATGTAAAAATTAATGTACTAAGTACCTACACTTACATTTTTATACTTAGAAGTTGGCGCAAACATAAACTCGTTAGAGTTTTACTGTGCACCAAAATCATCAACCGCACACTGCACTGGCAAAGAACGAGTATTTTATTTCGTGTTGGCGACCTCAGAAAGTTACTTTGTTTTTCTGTCCAAAGTTTACTTTTAAAAGAGTGAAGTCAGATACTTCACTTTTTTTAAAAGTAAACAGTTA
Organism: Tiliacea citrago; assembly: GCA_963921375.1. NCBI lineage: Eukaryota > Metazoa > Arthropoda > Insecta > Lepidoptera > Noctuidae > Tiliacea > Tiliacea citrago. Next base: position 24,763,334 of record OY992796.1, read on the forward strand.
GTCGACGACTGATTGAAAAAACACTTTGACATGAAATATGCCTATGTTTTAGCCTGTTACCATGACCTGTAATTTCGTGTAGCACGATGTACCTAGACACAAATAAATGAAAGTTGGTTTATTATCAAAATCCAAAGTTATTTACTATAACTATGCTGAGAATCAGCACTTTTCGAACGTCAAAATTACATAAGACATCCCCCCAAAACGCTCGCCCTTCACAAGTTCTCTAGTGCTTTAGCTAAGGCACGTAAGGTAAGAAGAAGTGGCGCAACAAACTCCTCAGCAGCACAGCTGTTTGTTCAGTCAGAAGAACTTGTTTTTATACAATAGTATGCAAAGCAAAAGTAACTACCATGGCAGCTATCAACAGTATACGAGTACCTATATCATCGAACAATTTCAGAACAGATTAAAGGATCATTAAGGCCAGGCTAGATGGAGCGACGTCTTCGCAGGGTGACTGAGGTGGTGAGTAGCCGAAGATCGAAAAAAGTGGCGTGCGATTGGAGAGGCCTATGTGCAGCAGTGGACTGCTATTATATACTTATGTACAAATCTGTTATTTTTTTTCACCGTAGTTAGACCGTACACTTTTCAAAATAATATTATTAATTAATTAATTTAAATGGAAAGTCAGAAACACTGGAGACTTAATCGAACTTATTTAAAAAGATTAGTGTGTTTGCTAAATCTAAATTTTCACATTTAAAAATTCCAATAATAAATTAAAAACCACACGGAAAATTATTATTTAATATTATTTCAATTTAACCATTTACAGACAGTTTTGAATTGTCAAGGACTCGGTCAGTTAGAAATATGAAGCTAGTTGCCCATTCCAAGGCGTAGTAGAACGGGCAAGAAACTCCATGAACACACTTTTGAATTATAATGTTACAAAAATATTGTTACATCGTTATTGTTCAATTTTTAACTAAATGTGAGGACTATATAAAAAAACGCGTTCATAGTACAGCAAATAAACACAAACATAAAAAAATAATTCAAAATTAAAATAAGCCGTGGCAGCTAAGAGATGACCAGTCCCAACTGACGGTTAACGGGTACCTAAGTCGGTAAACAAGAAAAACAACCACAAACAACTTGAGAATATGGTCGACAGCAAATTAGTTAATAAATCAGCTGACGTAGCTGAGTCATTCAATGACTTTTTTGCCAATATACCTAGAACTACGACTCGTTCTTCAATTCGTCCCTCCTAAAGCTGAAAACCTTTTTCATAGTAGTGTGCGTGTATTTCGCTTCGAACCAGTAACGCCTCGTGATGTAGTTAATTTTTTTTAACACACTTAAGTCTAAAAACACTGGTGATTATTGGGGCATATCTCCATTAAACTATTAAGTAATTTAATAGACATCGTAGCCTTCTATCTAGCTGTTACTTTGACTAAATGAAATGATTTAGGAACTTTTCCTGACCTCATGAAGAGCAGAAAATTCATACCATTATTTAAATCAGGTAATCAAAATTACGTTGGCAATTTAAGGCCTATTTCTATCTTACCTGCATTTAGCAAATTTTTTGAAAAGTTAATACTCAAGCAGTTGCTAAGACATTATAATTTAAACAGCCTCCTCTTTACAAACGATCGTTCGACTATAGATGCGGGTGCTGCACTGCTGAAATATGATGTATTTCTGTAAGTTGGTTTGTAGGTACAGTTTTTTTTTTAATATGTTTGACATGTAAATCAAATCAAATCAAATTATTGATTTCAGACATTTAGTCCACTTTGTTAGTAACAATTTGACTTATACACTATGTTAGTAAGAGCTTTAGCTTAAATAGAAAATTAATACATTTAGGACGATTCATTTTGGTTTCGATCGAATATCCTACTAAGAGGTTATTCGATCTAAACCCGGACGAAGGCCTTCATAATTGGAGAATCGAATTTCTCCGCAATAACCTGCAAGGTGCTGTTAGAACTACTGCGTAACCTGCTCAATAATGAAGCAGTTCGTTTACGTCTGATGGCGTGGAAGCCATCATCCCTTGCTTCCACAAACATATTCGAAGCACTACAGAAACGCGGTAACTCCAACAACATGCTAAAGCCATTATTGTATTGGACTTGCATGGCACTGAGCGATCTCTGAGTATATGTGGTCCACAGGCAGCTCGTGTAAAATATTTGGCAGTATGCTTTTTAAACAGGGTGATTTTAGCCTGTGAACTACAACGAGCAAACCTGCGTACCCAAATATTATTTCTGACCGCCAGCGCCCTGCGCTCCCTTTCAATGTAAATTTTATCATCAAGGCTCTCAGTAAAGAAGTGTCCTAGATATTTAAAATGATACACTCGACTGAACTCTACTGCATTCAGTCGAATTGGAGGCACACTGGATGGACCTACCGAAGGCCTTGAAGACCAAAAATTCACTTTTCTTACAATTGTATATAAGACCGTGTTGACTTGCGTAGTTTTCCCAAACAGCCGACAGCCTCTTTATTGCACTTATTGGTGGACCCAGCAGAAACATGTCGTCCGCGTAGCTGACATTGTTTACACAAACATTGTCAACCGAGCAGGCGACACGAGTACTGCTGAGCCCAACCATAAGCTCGTTTACGTACAAGTTGTAGAGCTTCGGTGAACTGAAACCACCCTGCCTCACCCCGCACTTCAACCTGTACGAGTTGGAGAGGCTGTTAGCCCATCTGATGCAGTTTGTCTGATTACCGTACTAAAACTGGAAGAGGCGCTGCACCTGTGCATGCACGTTCCTAAGCTTTAACTTTTGCCATAAAATATCGTAAGACACAACGTCGAAAGCTTTAGAGAGGGTGAGGAAACATGCATACACAGGTGTACGCCTCCCTGTGTAGTAGGTACTGCACAGTGTGCTTGAGACTCAGTATAGCGCTTTCCGTGGATAGTCCGCTTCGGACGCCAAACTGAGTGTCATGAATATGGAGTTGTCCCTCCAGTTCAGAGTCAAGCACACTGTCCAGCACTTGAGCCACCACTGTAGCCAAAGATATTGGTAATATCCCATGTCAGACAAGTCTCCGGTTTGTTTTTGACAATAGGCACAACTATGGTTTTCATGAGCTCCATGGGCTAAGTATGAGTGGCTCAGGCACAGTGTAAAAAACATTGCAAGAACACGAGGAAGATGGACCCCTGCATACCTCAAGTGCTCGATGCTGAGCCAGTCATGACCTGGTGATTGGCCTCTGGACATTTTACCTATGATGTCGGCGACTTGCTTGGCAGATACAGTGAACAAATCACCGGCCACAAAAGGCACAGCATCAGGCACCGCTCCCGAGGGACCCAGTGGTGACTTCACTGCAAAGTGTTTTTAAACAACTCGACTATATCTCTACTGTCACTAACACCCCCCACGCTCACAGGAAAGAAGGAAGGAAGCTCACAGGGAAGGCTCAGGAAGGCCAGATCTAGGATTCAGCTTCTTAGTTGCTTTCCAAAAATCACTAAAGTTCTTACACATTCATACACACACGTGGACATTATAGCCGAGCACCGTTCGGCTACCATTCAGTTTTTCACACCATTCACACCATTTCAGTTTTAATAGGTGCGCTTCTTCAACGAGTTCGTTCCAACCTGTTACATATTTTCTATTGCGTTTAGTATTGTTACATTTACTGCTATGAATAGCGGCTTCTAATAACGTTACAAATATACTTTTATACATTAAGTCCAAAATATGTTTGTGTTTCCTATCCATACAAATGTTAAAACTACACGTTGTACATTCTTTTGGAAAGTGTATCAATTTTAGCTTATTATATATTACAATACTCTCTATACTTCTCAATCTGTTCATTCAATCTATTACCCCACATCACCATAATACACTTAGACACTTCTAAGTGTTCATTAGTTTTACGTCGTTAGTTACTTATTTCATTCTTAAATAATAGGTTCCAATGTGTAGATCTGAATGGTGTGAAATCTTCCGGGCTACCAGTTCAGTAAGGTATACCTCAAGGCTCAAAGCTCCTATTGTCTATATTAATGACTTACCATTCTTTAAAAAGGGTACCTGTGACGTTGTACTGTTTGCAGATGATACCTCTCTTATTTTTAAAGTAGACAAGAATAGACAAGATTTTTACGACGACATCGCGACACGACGTAAACAGAGTTATTGTTATTAGTAATTAATTGTTTATCTATTTTACTTCGCTAGTCATAGTTTATCATTTATTTGTGAATTCGAGTTACAGCTATAGCTATATGTAAGCGGGCACGCCCTTTATGCCTGGAGGGTTTTATTTAGGTATTAAGTTCTGTTTACGTTTTTATTTATTATTTCTGCTTGAGTATTATAGTTTTCGATGATTTTTGGTGGTATAGTGGCGTGTTCTAGCTGATCATTGTAAACAGATCATCATCTGCCTATTCTTTTCCAACTATGTTGGGGTCGGCTTCCAGTCTATCCGGATGCAGCTGAATACCAATATTTTACATAGAGCGGCTGCCTTTCTGACCTCCACAACCCAGTTACTGAATAATACGATAAGACTGGTTGTCAGACTCTCGGGCTTCAGACGAGACATAACGACTGTCAAAGATCTGCAAATGACATCCCCGAACAACGGCCTAAACTGCTTTTCAAGGCACAGTGGGGCCCGGTATGTAAACATGATCACCCATCCACGTACCGACCGCGGCAAGTGTATCTTAACCAGATCTGTAGACTCGTGCGGCTGTTATTACTTAACCCTATTAATCTATAAAAAAACATCTGACATCTCACCTTTTTACTAAGCAACTGATCAGCGACCTTAGAGTATTTTAGGTTAAATGCTCTAAGGCAGCGACAGAAATAACCCCTGTAAGTACTTACAATCTTATATAGTACATACTAATTCCATGAGTACACAAATTCCATACTATTAAAAAGTACTTACTTATTCCATGCTCAAGCTGTCACTTCCTGTAACACATCTCCCTCCGTTCCTTTTCACGAAAGCCCTCCCACAGAAAGCGAGAGGAAAGATACACATAAAAAAAAGTCACCTTGTTAAGTTCTTGTATTATTATTTTTTCCAGTTACAAATCCGAACTGTTTACTAAAATACTGTTTACAATAGGTACGTTCCTATAGTGGTTGTATTACTTCCCAAAATTAATTTTGCAGCGTGAAAAAATAAACACTTGGCAACTCCTTTGTGTCGATTTAACCGAAAACGAGAAAACTGAACTGTCAACTTACCTGTCAAACTGTCAAAGTCAAACTCAAAACTCTGTTGTTGTTGCGGATCGCACGCGTGTTTTTGTATTATTTTAAATTAAAATCCCATTTAAATGCAATAATAATGGACGCCTACGATATTTTTAAGAAATTAACGAAAGGTTTAACTTTCAAACATCGTGTTTTGGGTGTTAAAAATAATGTAAGTATTTAACCTAACCTATTTTGTTAAATGTTTAAAATGTTGGACAAACTACTTGTAAGATCAATATTTTATCAAGCTTGAAATTGTGAGCAAGTACTTTGTTAACTCTATTTGATAGTTTGCCGATTATGTAAAGTGAAAAAGCTACCAAAAGAAAATGAAGTTTCAATCTGTAGCTATTATCGCACTGCGGGGTTCAAGTTTCCCCCATAGTCAAAGGATATAATATATGAGGTTAAAAGTTGACTCAAACACTGGCTCAATGTTTGCTTTAACTTGTTTTATTTTTTAATCATAACAATTAAGTTTTGTTTAGATTGACTAGATTTTATCTTGTTTAGGGTAAAGATTTGTTAAAAATTGCTAGTAATTTCCTGTGCAATACTTTATTGCCTACGATATAACTCACAAATGTATGTTAATACTGCTTAACAATATATTTGCCGAAGAAAATAATTAAAAAAAAACACTTAATTATGGATTCTATCTTCAGGGCCAGAACTCAAAATCTACAATCAAAAAGGAAGAAATAGAAATAAAACAAGAACAAATCAGTGACAATGAAGAAGAACTACAAAATGATTCTGCCCACTCTGCATCGGAGTCTGAAGATCAAGAAACGGACCAGGAAGGGAAAGAAGATAGCGATCTACAGCTGGTAGAAGGGGTCAAAGTAGCACAGAAGAAAAAGAAACGAGACAAGAAGGAGAAGACTGAAGATTTGAAGAAAAAACTTGAATTGGAAGAGGTATTGAAAATTTAATATGAATTGGGTGACTTTTGAGTTATTCCTTTATTAGTCGACTTATTCATTTTATCATTATTACCAAGGCATTAAATCAGATCCTCAGGAGCTTGAAAACTTCCTAAATTCATATTTTCTCAAGTCACACTGCAAAAATTATTTTTGGTGAAGGCAAAGCAAATCCAATCTCTTATCTCCATAGTAAATAAAACTTTTAGTAATAAAAATTGTCACTGTGTCAAATAATTTTAACTTCCTACTCTTTGCTAGCAAAACCGTTTCCGCAATGAGCATGGCATCAAGACAGTTGGTCGTCACGTACCAGCTGCATTACAAGACTTCTGTGAGCTGACGACACGGTATAACATATCACCAGCACTGGTGGACACAGTGACACAGTGCGGGTACAGCGAACCTACCCCTGTACAGCGGCAGGCTGTACCTTGTATGTTGGAAGTAAGTACCATCTTAATAGTTACCAAGATTTTATAAGTTATTGTCATAAGAGTTTGTTTTCTATTTTGTTAATTCAAATATATTAACTTACTGTGTACCAATAGTATCAGATCAAAGTATAAACAAACTATTCAGCACGCGTAGCATGACGAATTCTATCTCTATTCTACCAAGAATAGACCAAGTTCTTTCTATCCAACTCGACAACTCTCTTCTGCCCGAGCACGGTGCAACCCGTAGACTCGCGTTTCTATGAAGACAAAGACTATTTATTCTTTCCTTAGCAACGTAGAGGTAGCTAGTGATTTAAATTCCTAAGCTAAGAATCCTAAGATAATATGACGTTTCGTTATCAAAAAAAATGTGTCAAATGCCAAGTTTTAATTGTTTTTTAAACCGGCTAAGTGCGTGTCGGACCACGCACAATGAAGGGTTCCGGAGTTGGGATGAATTTATCCCAAAAACAAACTTTTCATTGTAGTTGAAAAACATGTTGTCCCATTCATCGATATACGTCACGATCAATTCTCCAACTGTAAAATTAAGTTGGTCGACTATTACTCGTTAACTTGTAAGGCCTACTTAGATGTGATAGTTTTCCTTTTAATTTCGTTATATATACTACAGCCATAATTTTTTCCACATGTCCTCAATCAACCACTTAGCTGGTAAGGGGGGGGGGGGGGGAGGGGAACACTTGACTCTAACAAAATTTAGCACTTTAAAGCTTAATATTACGCAAACGGATCCCTGCATCGAAAAATGGTTTTTACAAATTTGCAATATTTTTGAACGGCCTATCCAACGATACCCCACACCATGGGATAGACGAGAAAAAAATATCATGCCCTCTTTACGTGTAACTCAAACTCAAAGCATTTATTTCAAATAAACCAATTACAGGCACTTTTGAATTGTCAAGGGGTCGGTCAGTCAGAGAGATGAAGCTAGTTGCCCATTCCAAAGCGTAGTAGGTTCCTATGGAGAAGAACGGGCAAGAAACTCCACGGACACTCTTTTTAATCAAAATATTGTGACAAAGTATTGGTTACATCATTTATGTTGAAATTATACATGTGAGGACAATGTAGAAAGACGTGCACGTTAAAAGCGTCCGCAATAAAAAGATAAAACCATTAAAAAAAACAATAAAAATAAGTTAAAATAACCCGTGGCAGCCAAGAAATGACCAGTCCCCACTGACGGCGCCCGTTCACGAACATGACGCATGGATCAGCACCATTAAGCTCAACCATTTTGAAGGGAGCTAAATGATCCAACTTACACGCCACCATCAGCGAGACATTTGAGTAAGCATGACACAATCAGCCGCCAGGGCACATTCAAGTCAATGAAAGACGTACTTAGTAAATGTGCTCACACATGTGCTATGAAATTATACAATACTAAGAGATTGAATCTATACAATATAAAGATAGTATTTACAATCTTCAGCAGCTCCAACAATATTTTTGAATGCTAATCATATAGTGTATGCGCCCTTGTGGAGCCAGGACCAGCGTTAAGCCAAGCATTTTTGTCAGCGATATAATCCCCCAACTTATAATATGCTTGGCTACATAGTGTGCGTTTTATACCAGATTTAAATTTCGTTTCATTTAGTTGGACGATGTGGGGAGGTATTTTATTGTAACATTTTAAACAGTACCCCATAGCCCGAGTCTACTTTAGCCAGTCTGAAACCTGGTTGAACTAATTGGTCCCTATTTCTAGTCATATAATTGTGTCTTTCACCTCTTTTACTGAAAAGATTTACATTTTTTCTTACGTACATGTTTTCATAGATATAATGACAAGGTACCGTCATGATGTTAATATCTTTAAACAGTTCCCTTAGAGAATCGCGCCTGCGGAGACTATATATTGCTCTGATGGCTCTTTTCTGCAGAATAAAAATAGACTCGATATCTGCAGCCCGTCCCCATAATAAAATACCGTAAGACAAGATACTATGAAAGTAGCTGAAATATACTACCCTCGCGGTATCTACATTAGTGAATTGACGGATTTTTCTCACAGCATATACTGCTGAACTTAGCCGTCCTGCAAGAGATGTTAAATGAGGACCCCATTGCAGCCTTGAGTCTAGCGTTATCCCAAGAAAAACAGTTTCATGATTGTATTTTACGACTTCGTCGGCGGAACTAATATGTAAAAAACAAAAACAAACTTAACATTGTAGTTGAAAAACAAAAATATAGGGGTTCCTTGTTGACTACGGAACCCTAAAAATCATCGAGGTTATAAAATTATCCTCAATTGCCAAATGAAAATCATCTCTAAGGTTATTTAAAATTTGAATTTGGGGTAGACAAATAATAAAATCAAAGCACTCAGTCCGTAAGAGATACTACAAATTGGCACCCACAGGTACGTTTTCTGATCCATTTGTTTAGAATTTAGAACAGACCATACCTAGTTCTTATTTGTATTAAAACATTCTTGTTTTTTCATGTCAATGCCCCAATTGGTGTGACTATCAATGCCACAGCGTACATTATCTAAGGCACCATCGATAACAGTATGGAGACAAAAGTAATATCAAAACTTAACAGCAAACAATTTATTCGGTACTATATTATGTCATGGATCCCAAACAATAACATTACTTTAACGTTTCTAGGACCGTCAACTCCTGGCCTGCGCGCCGACAGGCTCAGGCAAAACAGCCGCTTTCCTCCTCCCTATACTCCATGCCTTGGGGGCTCCGTCGGGTGGGCCGAGAGCCCTAGTGCTCTGCCCCACGCGCGAGCTAGCCCATCAGATCTACCGCGAGGCGTTACGCCTCAGTGCCTCCAGCCAGCTGAGGTGTAGTGTCGTCAGGAGTATCAAGGAATCGAAGGTGAAGGAAAGGGAAGCTACTATCAGGAAGAGTGGTAAGTAGTTTATAACTATACGCTTTTTTTTAATCTTTGGTTTTATGGAAGTGAGTTGGATCTCTTTAAATATATCTTCATTTCTAAATTGACTTAAATGATGTACTTGCCAAATCTACAAAAAGAGAGAATACAAAAATGTTTCTGTAACTCTTTTACGAAACATGAAGTTTAAATTTTTGTGATTAATTAAATGGAAATATAAATTTATTTTATTTCCTATTGGGATTCATAATTAGGCGTGAAGTATGTGTGTATATTCGTAACAAGGAACATTATTAAATTTGTAATTTTCAGATATTATTGTGAGCACACCAAACCGTCTCTGCTACTTGCTAAATCAAGACACCGTCAACATTTCTCTAGACAAGTAAGTATCGCATCATCAACCAACGTTAGTCGTCTCTGTCCCTCATAGCTCGATGTATCACATTAACGCTTAAGTACAGTTCGGTACAACAGATTTTCATGGACCTAATTTCAAGTCTTATATTTCCAGAGTACGCTGGCTAATAATCGACGAAGCAGACAAGCTGTTCGAGGGCTCAGCCGACCAGTCCTCAGACTTCAGGCAGCAGATGGAGCAAATCCTGACAGCTTGTGGCAGCAAACAGCGGCGTATCGCCATGTTCAGCGCCACGCACACGCCCAACGTGGCCAAGTGGTGCCGCCATCATATGCGGGGGCTTATTAATATTACTGTTGGACAGAGGTGTGTTTAATAATTTAATTGGTTTATTTTAACTGTTATTGGACTGTTCCATTAGAAATTTGTCAGTAGCAGCGTAAGTCTAGCTTAGTGCCAGTTGATAGCAATAGGGTCGCCCCTTAATACGAGACTTAAACAAAACTGTGGTGTAACTATACACCTCTGTCTAACACTTTCAGGATTACCGGCGTGATAAAATGTTTGTTATTTAGTCCAAATTCATTTTATTATTTCACATAGCTAAAACTCTAAGTCGCAGCAAACAGAGTGCAGCGTAGACCAGTGATTTTTATATGACACTATCACTAGCTGCCCGGCGTGACTTCGTTCGCGTGGTGTCCTACCCCTACCCCTATACCTTCGCGGTCGTACCTATGCAGAAAATCTCAAAGTTTCATCAAAATAGGTCCAGCCCTTTCGGCGTCCGTAGAGGACAAACAAACAAACGTTGATTTTTATTTATGTAAAGAAAAAAAAGAAAGAAAGAAAACTTATTTATTCTGCACAAACAAAACTAAAACGTCACCGTCGTCGACGTCGTCTAAACTAATGTAGACTAAATAATAAACCTTACTGTCAGTGTCTTATAGTACAAACAAAACTGACACCAACATACAATATACATACAACTTAGCACTTAATCACATTAAAAGTAAAGTGTATAATTTAATGTCTGTGTTCTGTGCTTCTTTGTGGTATGCACTGATATCTTGGAAGTGGTGAATGTTTTAACGTGCTCTGATTTGACTGACCTATAAATACATCGTATTTTAAAACATTTTCTTATTTTTCAGGAATGCAGCAACAAATCTAGTTGATCAAGAGTTGTGTTTCTGCGGCAATGAGAATGGAAAACTTGTAGCGTTCAGGCAACTAGTGCAGCAAGGATTGAAGCCGCCTGTTTTAGGTATATAGAAAACTATTGTATAACTTAATAGTAGCAAAAAATCTCAAAAAAAAAAACGTTAAACACATCTTTGCATATTAAGGCTTGACAATTTTATAGATCAACATTCAACATCATTTATTCCTACTGTAGGAATAACATTATCCCCAATACTGCAGGAATAATTTTAATATAAAAAAGTCTTGTATTTGTAACTTGAACGAGGGCTGCACTAAAAGTATCGGGAATGGAATATTTCCACTGTTCCTGTCATATTAAAATCTTTTTAATTGAAAACTCCTTGGTTTTAAAAATCGAATACCATTTATTTATTTAAAAAAAGATTCTCGGTCTTGTCACAAGGTATCGTCAAACTTATTTAGTCGTTGAGAAAATGGAATTGACTCGAGAGAATTCAAGAGCGATGATTTATTATGACTTTCGAACTGGTTTAACACAAAAACAGTGTGTTGACCGGATGATTTCTGCATTTGGTGATGAAGCCCCATCCAAAACCACAATTTATCGCTGGTTTGCTGAATTTCAACGTGGACGTGTCAAGCTCAGTGATGATCCCCGTCAAGGTCGTCCAAAAACTGCAGTCACCCAAGAAAACGTTGATGCTGTGCGTAAGCTGATTGAGGAAGATCGACATGTGACATACCGCGAAATTCAGGCAACTTTAGACATTGGCATGAGTCAAATACAAATAATCTTGCATGAACAATTAGGTGTAAAAAAGTTGTTTTCCCGATGGATACCGCATTCGCTCTGTGAAGAGCAAAAAGCGGCTCGCGTTACTTGGTGCGTCAGAACTCTCGAAAGATTCCACGCAGGATCCTCAAATGCTGTATACAACATCGTATCAGGTGACGAATCCTGGATATACGCGTACGAACCCGAAACAAAAAACCAGTCACGAGTTTGGGTGTTCGAAAATGAGTTAAAGCCAACAAAAATTGTTCGTTCCCGGAGTGTTGCAAAAAAAATGGTGGCCACGTTTGTCTCCAAAACCGGCCATGTTACGACTATTCCTCTTGAGGGACAAAGAACGGTTAATGCAGAATGGTATGCTAGCATTTGTTTGCCACAGGTCTTTTCTGAACTCCGTAAAGAGAACTGCAACCGCCGCATCATCCTCCATCACGACAATGCGAGTTCTCACACCGCGCACAGAACAAAAGAGTTTTTAGAGCAAGAAAACATAGAATTATTAGACCATCCGCCGTACAGCCCCGACCTAAGCCCTAATGATTTCTATACTTTCCCTAAAATAAAGAATAAATTGCGTGGACAGAGATTTTCATCACCTGAAGAAGCTGTGGACGCCTAGAAAACGGCCATTTTGGAGACCCCAACTTCCGAATGGAATGGTTGCTTCAATGATTGGTTCCATCGTATGGAAAAATGTGTCAAATTTCGCGGAGAATACTTCGAAAAGCAATAAATACATTTTTAAATAGTAATGTTGTGTCCTTGATTCCCGAAATTTTCAGTGCCGCCCTCGTATCTGTATTATTTTAACTGCTATGTATTCTATAGTTAATCTGAGAACAGCGTAGTGCGCTCCAATATTGTCTATACGTTTTGGCTTTCGTGATTCATATTGTTGTTCCTTTTGAATAAAATAAAATATTATATGTTATTGTAAGTTTTATATTATTTTCAGTATTTGTACAAAGTAAAGATCGTGCCAAGCAGTTGTTCAAGGAGCTCATATACGATGGCATCAATGTGGACGTGATACATGCTGATAGGACACAACAACAGGTAAATAACCTTTAAATTTTTTTTTTTTTTAAACGTTGCTAGGAATTTCTCCTGTATCGTGGGTGCGTTTACAAACATTTAAACTCACATATACAAACACCCAGACCCGGAACAACTACTTATAGGTCATACAAATATTTGTTCCGTGCGGGAATCGAACCCGCGACACGCAGCGCAGCAGTCAATCTAAGTGATTGTCTGCTGCGCCAACCGTGCCGGTTCATAATTAGTGTTCGTGCGGAACATAATTATATCACACAAATACAAAAATATTATACTATACTACCCGACCCGATAGTAAAATACTGGTATTCAACTGCATCCGGTTAGACTGGAAGCCGACCCCAACATATGATAGTTGGGAAAAGGCTAGGCAGAAGATGATGACTAGTGGACCCGACAGACGTTGTCCTGCCCGAAAACTCGATCGCAGCACCACCTACCGGGCCAATTATGAATCTAAACCATCCACTCAAACTCACATTTTTTTTAAAATCAAAATCTACTCACCCGTTTTGGAGGAGTTCAGTGATATACACACGTATAATTATATAAATAAAGATGACGGCATGTCTTATGTATGAAGCCATCATCGGTGCTCAAGGCAATCTGAATACTGTTCTCGTAACTATAATGTTCAGTGTTGCTTGTAGAAAGTTAGAAATTAATCTTAACATTCTTCGAACTATTATATCATATAATGCTACTGACTTTACCGATCCAGCCAATTTTACCATACAACATTGCCACACTTAAAATCCTACCACACTTACCAACTTTTCTCCCAATCGGCCTTATCAACTTTACTTTACTATCATTACCAAGTTTACTACAACCATTACCAACTTTACTAATAATTACCAACATTATCAATAATTACCAACATTATCAATAATTGCCAACATTACCAATAATTACTAACATTAAAAATAATTGCCAACATTACCACTTTCCCAGCGTGACAACGTGGTCCGCAGCTTTCGCGTGGGCCGCATCTGGGTGCTGATCTGCACGGAGCTGATGGGCAGAGGCATGGACTTCCGGGGGGTCAACCTGGTCATCAACTATGACTTCCCGCCCTCCGCCATCGCTTATATTCATAGGTAAGTGTATTTTTTATTGAATTAATATTAACGTTGGGGTCAGCAAAACGTTAAGGGTGAGGAGAGCGTAATTTTGTGAGTCTAATTATGCTACTCACAAAATTACGCTCTCCGACGTTACGTTACGTTGTTCATGAATAGTCCGGTTTGTACACAACATGAATGTGTTGTCTGTCTGTTAAATTTAATTTGAACATAAATCGAGTCATTTTGTGTGACCTCACCCTAATTTGGCGAAATTCGCGCCGTTCAAAGTGAACATTTATAAACTTTTCTATGTTCGTTTGACAGGATTGGACGCGCGGGTCGTGCAGGTCAGAAAGGTCGAGCAATAACCTTTTTCACACAAGACGACGTAGGCAACCTTAGAAGGTAATACCTTTTATCTATTGTACAGAATCATACATCACTTTTGTGTAATTTTTTTGGGCCGTTTACTTTCATTTGATTTAAAAACTCGATTTTTTACTCGTCAGTAATTTGTTCTTACAGACATTGATACTCGTAATGTAAAAGTCAAACAGGCACATAAAAGGCACTTTTGAACGTTCAAAAATTACAGAAAAATAGAAGTGATTCTGGTTGCCCCTTCCAAAAAGTAGTTTCGTATGGAGAAGAATGGGTAATACACTCCACCGTTACTCCTGACGCCTCCACACTAAACTCACGCCTTTTCCCCATGGAGTTAGACAACGCCACCTGCTGCGATCCTTACGTACTCTTTGCATATTGATACACAATGTTGTGGAAACTTTTATATTTTTTAGATAAGTATAAACTTAAAACTCGACAAGTTTTTTTTTCCCGCCAAAAACAACCTACCCTCACCACGAGTATTTAAGCTAGGAAAACACAGCCGATAGTCTTGGCTCTTTTTTATTAGTTTAAGATTGAAACAGAATTTTAATAATATTAATCACCGCCATGTCACTCACAGCATAGCCTCCGTGATGAAACAATCCGGCTGCCAGGTCCCGGAGTACATGCTGCAGCTGAAGCAGAACCCCAACAAGCGCAAGAAGCTTATGACGAAGGCTCCCAGCAGGGATAAGATATCCACCATACTGGAAAAGAGGCTAGACAAGTAAGTGCTTAGGCGTTAACTGTTTAGCTCTTAGTACAAAACGAGGTCTATATTAAAGCCCAAGCAAACTAAAATAGTTCTGACTACGGAAAGTTTTTAATACGTAAAGTGTAGCTATAACTATAACCGGGTCTTAGTTGCCAGGTTCGTGTACAACTTTACAGTAGTCGGAATAAATTTCTAAGTTCAAAAACCGGCTCGAAGGTTTAGCTTGCACTAAAGAAAGACGTCATTTCATACATTAAAAAATCAAAAACCCGACTGCGTAAAAAATAACTTAAAAAAGATAGAAACAAGATTTATATGAACTATTACCAACTGTTTGTAGTTAAGTATATAAATCTTGTTCCTATCTTTTTTTAAGTTCACTTTTTACGCAGTGGAGATTTTTATTTTTTAACTAACCTTTTTTATTTTACACTTTTTAGTTAGAATTCGCCAAAAATCGCCCATTTTGCTTTTTAATATACTCAGTGACACTCGCACAATAAAGACGAATCTAACGACATATCATTCATCAAAATCGGTTCAGCCATTTAGTAAAAAATCTTTGTCAAAGTAAGTTGACTATCTGATGGCTCTACGCGACGCCATAAGCTTTAGCGGTTACCCATCTAAGAGCCACACATCAACTCTGCTTAACCTGATGTAAACCAAATGTGTTTGTATTCACTTTTCAGGAGGAGATTAGAAGCAGCCAACGAAGCTTTAAAAGATGACGAAGCAAAAACCACAGAAGCAATAAAGAATGCTAAAAACAACAAACAGAGAAGAACACAGAATTTAGAAAAACAAAAACAAATCAAAAATACGCCAGAGAAAGGAAAGAATAATACGAAAAGAAAAAAGAAGAATCTAGCTAATAAGAAACATAAGAAAGGTGCTAAATGATAATTAAAAGTCTGTTATAAAAGTAATATCGAATGGTTTTACTTCGGAAATGTTTCGTTCTTCGTTGAAAATACACGGATGACAATAATAGGGAGAAGTATTTAACTGATCCTCTGAAAACTTATTTTAATAATGTACACTTTTTAAAATTAATGAACCTCTAAAATTTTTTTGGAAAACACTTGTCCAACACTACCCTTAATAATATTGTGTCTTAACTTTTTAGCTTTTTCTCAGAGTTGGTCGCAGTAAGCTAGGGGCTAGGGTAATCCCTACCCCGGGTTCAAGCGGGTTAGGTTAGAACTGCTACCATCCATGCGCGAGCCGCAATAGTCTCAGTAACCAAACTAGGGCAGTCCGACGAACCGAAACCGCGCGTGAGCCGAACGATCGTAGCGAGCTGTACCGCGGCAGCGGTCGGCGAGCTCGACACCTATTTAGGTGTCGAGCTCGCCGACCGCTGCCGCGGTACAGCTCGCTACGATCGTCATAGTTACTTGGCTATTTAATATATTGAGGACCCCAAAATAGCAATTATTTCAGGCCCACAATAAGAGGCACAATAATATTTTTAGGATAGCAAAATGGGAAGTTTGAAGTTCGATAACTACATGCCAATAATAGGTACTGAAGTGAAACTTCACTACAAATAATTAATTTATTAGAGAATATTAAAATTTCAAGACAGTCACATAGCTATTTTTAAATTGCATTGGAAAGTGAACCCTACCAGTATGGTTTTAGGGTTCAGATTCCTAAAGCAAGATAATCACAACTAAAAGGAATTAAATAAAACGACGGTCCATACAATTATGTAACATCTATTATAAAAATTTCATACAAAATATACAGTCTTCACATTGTAGTTCATATTATACAAAAATATCTTTATTTTGAAGTTACAACATTAATTTATAAGAATAACTTAGCTTGTAACATTTGTTGGAAAACGTCGTGTATATTGTATCTTGTCTCTCTTACTACAAAAACTATTTTATAGGTGACAAAAGGGTAAGCAGAGTTGTTGGGCAGTTTATATTGGTAGAGTTATCTAACAAGGTGGGTAGAGAACTGTTTCACTAACAAAGCAAATTCGCCCTCATACAACACACTGGAACAATTTGTTTAAGCAAATGTTACAATTAAGTCGACATAAAACATAATTTCCCAGCCAATCTATAAATTTTAATAGATTATGGCACTAATTTTCAAAATAATACACAATGATTTAAAAGAGCCTCGTCGAAATAGTATAGATAGCTATTTAGCAATAATTGGTCCTTACACGTTAACATTTAAGCCTCTACAACTGGCCGGTAGGTTTCGTAGCAAAATTAAGCACATTTTACAAATATTGAAAACATCGGACAAAAGATAACAAAAAAAAAATACATTCAAAATATACACTATAATCAGCCTATAATGTTCCCATCCCACAGCTGCGACACAGGCCTCCTCTAGCTGAGATGGAGTGGGCCATAATCCACCACACGGACCCAGTGCGGGTTGGTAGATGTCACATGTCTTCGAATTTTTGGTTCTAGGACATGCCGGTTTCCTCACGATGTTTTCCTTCATCGTTTTGAGAGCAGTGATGATGAAAATAATTTACACAAAATTAAGTGCCTGTCTTGGTTCGAACCTACGACCAATAACCCGTAAGTCGCAGCCGTAAGCACTGGGCCACCACTGCTCTCAAACACAAAATTAACACTGGTTTTACCAAATCATCTTAAAATGTCGATGGCAATTTAAAATGGACCCTGCCCAGAATTCGGCGACGTGTTTGGCGCCACTAGCGTCCTCCAGTTCCTGTAACGTGCAGCTGACAGGACACGCAGGGCATGATATTAAGTGTAAGTGTCCCATCGTTTGTGGAACAGCACCACATTTACAGTCCAAGGCGGAGTCTTCTATGAATCTCCATCAAATCATCAACCAATAATTTGGCAACAGTAGTAACTCGCATAAACATTGATAAAACTTTAGTCACTATGTTTATCAACTCAGAAGATAAAGGTACCATCAACCAATATTTATAAGACATTGGTTGCCAGCCAGTAACCTGTAGCTACATAACGACTAACAAAAAAAATACGGGTTTTTTTTTAAATGTGCTCTCATTTGCTACAAACGTGCGTTATTGTAATCTTTTAGTGATTACAATAACACCAAAAACCTAGACGCGTATATTCTAAAAAAAAAAACAGTAATTGTTTTATAGTTGTAAAATCGAAAGTTATGTTTAGTTTTAGCAGGGCTATTTACAGTTCTAACACGAGTTAATCAAAATAATGGCCTGGTTATTATCTAATCAAACAATATTTGGCAAGTTCAAACTAAAGTCAGTCTTTGTTGAGAATCAATTAATTAGCTTCAATTGAATGTGTTACTATGAAATTACTTGTGCAACACAAAATTAAATACCTAATTGTGTAGGTATGTAAGCATAAACCATTATTTTGATTTAAAAAAAAACTTGCAATCGAGACGATCAAACAAGAGATTGGTTCTTGACAAACTGGCAAGTTTAGTAAATGTAAAAAAAAAACACAATTTACATAAAAAATAGAACTATGTATCATAAACTATACATATAGCTGATTTACAGAGATCTGGGCGAAAATTCAATTTATACAAACAGCTTAACACGAAAATTAAATGACTAAACAAAATAATTATGATAACTTATACAAATTAATTTTATTTACAGTTTTGGAAGTGATGGGAAGAAACCTGAATCATAAACTTTTCCTTAAAATGTAAAGAAATTGAGTAAAACCACTTGCTAGCAGAATTAGAAACCCATTGCTTAGCACATTCATACATACAATACCTAATGAACAAATAAACATTACAACACAATTATACAAAGCATAAACGCATTAACAAACAAGACATTCAACACAGAAGCAAATGGTTGCTGGCAACCAACACTAAATCGTCCTTTAAATATTCACCACAACACCAAAAGTCACCACCAACATTCATCAATATTGGTTACCCAATCAACCAACGGTTGCCAGCAACCTAAATCTATTCACATAACCAATCGCACGGCAATCTTGGCATCTTATTCGCTGGCCAGGGTAAGTAACCGGCAGTCTTAAACACCCAGTAGTCATAGGAAACTTTGCTAATAAGCAGGACTAGGATGAGTACTTCTAAGCCTATGATGTAGTAAATGTAGTCGGTCCAGTCGCGGGGCGTGTGGCACACCTGCGACTCCACGAGGTCCACCACGGGCACGTTGTCGTCGCATTCCAGCATTTTGTAGTCGGGGATGTTTTTAAAGTTTTCGAGGAGCCACGGCTGGAAAGACAATAATTAATTTTGGATCAAATTCAATCACATAAACCTGCTTGGTCAGAAGCTAGGTGCACGGTTCCGATCGGTCGTTTCCTATGGAGAAGAGCGACAAGAAGTTTGTTGCCGGCTCTTCTTAACTCTTGCAGTTGCATGAGGCGCTAGAAAAAGATGAGGAAAAAGGTTTGAGATGTTTCGGATAGAGTGGAGTCAAGGGATTCAATTTTCAAGACTTAATGCCTAGAAAGGTTTTTGACTGGTCAAAAAAGATCAAAATCAAAATATTTTATTTCACATAAACCTACATGGGCACTTATGAAACGTGAGAAGCTAGCTGCAAGCTTCCAATTGGTCGTTTCCTATGGAGAAGAGCCGGAAATAAACTCCACGGTTACTCTTTTAAAGAATGTGCTTTTACAATGTTTTGAAGTTACAGTGGGACATTAGATGTAATAGGTACCTATGGGATAGATGGTATGGGTTACGAGTATAGGTAGGGGAGATATATTTGAAGGCTTTACCTAACAATAATTTTAGACGGGGACCAGTCTTTCCGTAAACCTAGCTCTAGCTAATTGTGAACCTTTTTATTATATCTTCATCCTGGAAAATCTAGTTTGGTCTAAAAGTGCAGTGAACATAACAATCTGGATTACGCTCTTCAAGTGAACGGACCTTTATAATAGAGTCGAAGCAGAAAAAAGAAACGTATTTCCTTACTTTGAGCATTTTCTCAGTGTTGCAATCACAGTGTATGAAGTTGCCCGCTATGGTGAAGGCCGGGCCCGTCGTGTCGAAACGGTTTGATAGCACGTATGTGTGGATCTGGAAGATATTGAAACCTACATTACAATTACGTTACGGTTGTACCTCAACAAAACGATAACCCTTCTTAAATTATAAGACTAGTATTTGGAAAAAATGTGAGCAATATTGTAACAAGTTTGGTAAGAGTTGTAAAATGCATTAATTCCAATATAGGTAGGTAGGTACTATGATGGATGATTCTTTTAGACAATGGCTCAATAGCTACAGGCTACTGCCAAAAGCAGGCGTTAGGTGATGGTGTAATACTCACAGTCTTCAACTTATTATAAGCGATGGAGAAAAGCATGAAGTTGTCGATGAACTTGGTTCCCTCCAACTCCAATATGTTGGGGATGTCGTTGTGGTCCACGATCAGTTGCCGCAGGTGCTCGTACGAGGGGTCGTCTGCTACGGTCTGGAGGGAGGTAATCTGAAAGAAGGAGAAAATTAAGAATTAGTTAATGAAACTGAAAACTGTTGTGGGTCGTCTGCGTCGCTGCTTATTAGCTGTAGATGCAAGAATAGTTTATGGTTTTAATCAGTTAGTCTGACATACCCCTCTGCCTGTCGCAGGGAGGAGAACATTTTATGAGGTCACTCCTGACTAGAGCCAGACACTCGAGCTAAACACACGATTCTAAGCGCAGCCTTCACTTGAATTCAAATACTTATAAGAGAGGGTCACACCTACGGCGGTTTAAAGATTTCAACAAAATTTTAATGCTAAACCTGTTTTAAGTTTTAGGTCGACAGAATATAAAGACGTACTACTTCTAGCAGCTTCAGGTATTAAAGCTACTCACATTATTACACGACACATTCAACTTGACAGTGTTGGGCGGCAGCTGAGTGGGCAGCGACGTGAGGTTCCGCTGCGAGCAGTCCACGGCCACGAGGTTGGTGATGTCGTTGCCGAGGAACTCCATGCGCTCACGGATACACGTGCAGTTGATGTTGGACGGCTTTATGTTGCGGCAGCTGGCGTTGAGCTGCAAGTTCATGATAAATGATGTTTATTTCTGTTAGTTGGTTTATAAAATTGTTTTTTATACTTTACAAGAATTTATGCAACATTTAAGATAAATACTTAAATTTATTTTATAGTTTTGTAGTGTGTATCTTGTGATTTATGTTGGAACATACTAAAGTAAGTACCTAAGTAAGTATTAAGAAACAGGCAAAATATATACTGTGCTTAAACCACAGTTAAATTATTCTTATATTTTTAAATACTTTTACATGTCAATAATATTTTTAAAACTAAATGAGGTTGGTGTATCCTACCCGACTACTCTGAGAAGAAACACTGAACCAAACTCAGAGGTCTCTTATTATCTTGGTCAGATCATGTGAGGACCGTGCAGACTATTGTCTGAAATGGTCTTTTGAGGAACGGACCACACAGATTTGATTGAACCTGTCTGGTCAGTGAACGCATGTGTCAGTAAACGTGATGCTCAACTCAGGTGAGAAGAAATGCTGTTAAATGATAGTGTTAGAGATTGCGGAGTCAGAAAGGTGAGAAAAAGAAAAATAAAAACGATGATATCATATGGTGAAACAAAGTTAACATCTAAGAGTTGCGGATATACAGGATCAAATTAAATTAGCTAGCAAAACTCCACAAACGTGTTGGATTTTGATATCTAAACACGACAAATAAAAAAGTTTTGATGATTTTTATTTGGGGTCAACGATAGCTTGTAGTCTTGTTACTTAAAGTATGAGTTGAGAAATCAGTATCACGTCTGCGGAGTTTCGCTAGCAAATTTAATTTGACCCTGTATAGAAAAAAAACCGGGCGTATCTATGTGCGGATAAACAAAACCGGGCGTATCTATGCGCGGATAAACAAAACCGGGCGTATCTATATGCGGATAAACTGAATACCGCGACTTTGAACACGTTCAGAGCGCGGGTCTCGGTTCCCGACAGAGTCAATTACAAGCCTTTACTTTCTTTAAATCTAAGTCGGACGTTCCCTGGGCAAACAACCCCGTTCCTACCATGCTGACAAACTGAAATGTTGTCTGTGATGAGAATATGAGAGAAAAGGACAATCCAATTGAAGTTAAGAAGACAAGAAGAGTTTTAGGAATAGGAAGAGACGTATAAAATACCTACTAAATACCTCTTTCTGTATCCTCAGATAGTCAATTTGGACTATCCTGACATCCATAAACCAGTTGAAGTTGATGTCCAGCGCACAGTAAGTGTCCTTGTAGTTGAGGAACGTCACCAGCGAGGAGTTGTTCGTCTCCATCGCCTTCTGGAAGTGCTTGCAGGGCAGGTACTTGTTGCCTGGAGGTGTAAGGTTCAAATTAAGTTCAGAAAAGTGTGTTTTGCGATTAATAACAGGATTAGTTTAATTATGTATTTGAGGTAAGTAATCGTAAGGGATGAAACAGTACAAACTGCCTTTGTAAGCGGATAGTTTATCCGAATCCAAGATTGTGGGTTAATGCTGTTATGTATTTAGTTGATAAGCTTTTATATCTATTAATAGGAATTTTGTATCTACATATTAAAAATGTTAAATTCGTTCAATCACTGACAGATGACGCCCAGCCTCAACCACTGGGTCTACAAGCATACAACCTTGCCTTTACCAGCCTTTTCTTTTTTTTTTGGGTGGGCAATTATCAAATACCTTCTCCCAGCTCTGGGCAGAGCGGGAGGCGAGTCAGACTTTTACTGACTAAAACCCACCCGTGTTCCTTCCGATGCCATATCCTCCTCCAGGTCATGGTCTATCCATGTGCCAAATTTCATCGAACGAACGGAACGGGCGCCGTCAGTAGGGACTGGTCATTTGTTAGCTGCCATGGCATATTTTATCTTTTTATTACGGACGCTTTTAACGTGCACATCTTTCTACATTGTTCTCACATATATAATTTCAACATGAATGATGTAACCAATATTTTAATTTAAAAGAGTGTCTTTGGAGTTTCTTGCCCGTTCTTCTCCATAGGAACTAACTACGCTTTGGAATGAGAAACTAGTATCATCTTTCTGACTAACCGACTACTTAACAATTGTTTAAAAGTGCCTGTAAATGGTTTATTTGAAATAAATACTTACTTTGAGTTTGAGTTCATATGCAAATCCGGTCAGTCGTTTTAGCGTGAAAGCGTAACAAACAAACAAACTCACTTTTGCATTTACAATATTAGTTAGAATGGGAAATCCCCTCGGGCGCACTTGTAAATAGATAAACCATCCCAACTTCTTACCTGACAAATCCACCGAGATATTCCTATTGCTCTGCACCAGGCTCAGCGGGAACTCCGTCAGGTTGTTGGCGGAGGCGTCCAGCACACTCAGGTTGAACAGGTACGCGAAGGGGCGCTGTTTGGATGGCTGCAGCTTCGCACTCGTCAAATTGTTGTTCGAGATGTTCAAGCACGCTGCTGAAGAGTATTTTGGGAACTGGCCTGGAAGGAGAGGAGTTTTTGTTACCCTCAATCAATGTTAGCAGGCTGGTAGCAACAGGATCAGAATTGCCGAGGCTTGTAATTGGAGAGGCCTATGTCGAGCAGTGAACAGCTACATGCTGATGATATTTTTTTTCGCAAATCTAGAGGTTATCGTGTGCTTTTCTCTGATTCGGCTGTTTCTGAGTAGGCTAAGCTAAAAAATTATATTCGATGTGTCATCATCATAAGGTTGAGAATTGCACAACTTTTGACGCCTGGAAGAATAAGCAGAGTATATAGCTCTCCAGGGGTTACCAGAAACGTTTTTGGATACTTACTTGTGTCCTTTGTGTTATTTTCCGTTCTCGTATCTTAGTTAAGCAGGAAAGTAACAAAATTATGTGTTAAAAATATTATATTGACAGGAACAAAAGTGTTTTTGAAGTTGAGCCATAAATTATACTAGGTACCTATCGTCCCACGTCATGTAACCCTCCCATGCCTACCATAATCCCTCTGTGCCTCGGAAAGCACGTTAAGCCGTTGGTCCTGGCTGTCATTCGTAGATCTTTGACAGTTGTTACGGGTCGTCAGAAGCCCGAAAGTCTGACAACCAGTCCTACCAAGGGATATCGTATTTCCCAGTAATTGGGTTGTGGAGGTCAGATAGGCAGTCGCTCCATGTAAAATATTGGTATTCAGCTGCATCCGGTTATACTGGAGCCTAACCTCAACATAGTTAGGAAAAGGCTAGGCAGATGATGATGATTTAACTAATAATTCCAATTCATTTTATTAATATTGCCAATACATTGCAAACTATAGTTTTGTATAATTTAGAAGCATTTTTTTCAATTTTGGTAATGTGGGTACAGGTGGGTACCATGTATTATGTATTATAATTTATATATTATATGTACCATTTATTATATTATATTTTATGGCAGTTGAGAGTATGTAACTTATATATCTCGCTGATGGTGGCGCGTGCGTTGGATAATTCGGTTCCCTACAAAATGTTTAGGCTAGATGGTGCTGATCCACGTGTTATGTTCGTGAACGGGCGCCGTCATTTGAGACTGGTCATTTCTTAACAACACTGTCCTCCCATACCTATTAACACTGTAACTTGGAAACATTGTTAAAGCCCACTTTTTTTAAAAGAGTAACCGCGGAGTTTCTTGCCGGCTCTTCTCCATAGGAAATGACCAATTGGAACCGTGCACCTAGCTTCTGACGTTTCATAAGTGCCCATGTAGGTTTATGTGAAATAAAAAGTTTTGATTTTGATTTTGCCAGGGCTTCTTTTAAATCTTTTATTTTGAATTGTTTTTTTCACACTTCGCTTCTCGAAGTTGTCAAGGAGTATGTCTACCTACGGCAAGTTTTCCAGCTTGGTAGGCACAACTTTGAGAAGGAAGCCGACAGAAGGATCCATTTGGGTTGGGCAGCGTTTGGAAAACTTCGTCAAGTCTTCTCGCCGTCAATCCCGCAGTGTTTGAAGACTAGGGTCTTCCACCAATGTGTCCTGCCCGTTATGACATACGGTGCCGAAACGTGGACACTAACAGTCGGGCTGGTCCACAAATTTAAGGGCACTCAGCGTGCTATGGAGCGGGCTATGCTCAGAGTTTCTTTGAAGGATAAGATCAGGAATGAAGTTATCCGGAAGAGAACCGGAGTTACCGACATAGCCTGCAGAGTAAGCAAGCTGAAGTGGCAGTGAGCTGGCCATGTTTGTCGAAGGACCGATGGCCGGTGGAGCAGACAAGCCCTGGAGTGGAGACCGCGTATCGGCAAGCGTAGTGTGGGGCGCCCCCTAGCTAGATGGACCGACGACCTTAAAAAGGTGGCTGGGACAGACTGGATGCGGAAAGCGGACAGGGTGTTGTGGCGCAGCCTGGGAGAGGCCTATTTCCAGCAGTGGACTGCTATAGGCTGAGTTGATTGATTGAAATAAATGCTTTGAGTTTGAGCTTGAATTAAAGTTTATTATCGAATTTCGTATGTTTTCCAATTGGTAATCCCATCGTGGCTTCGGCTTGTAAAAAAATAAAATAAAATAGCTAGAAGAGGTCCACACCATCATCTTTCACACAATTCATCCATCTTTCTTTGGTCTGCCTGTGGTCACAGTGCTCAAATACACAGCCTTCTTACCTAGCCTTATCTAGGGAGATAATAAATCAATGTTTCTTACCAACAATCTTGTCGATGTTCCCATCAGTGAAGGCCATGGACGCGAGCCGTCGGAACATGGCCTGCGACACGTCCAGCTCGTCGATGGATGCGTTCAGCACGTGCAGGTACGTCGTGTTCTGAGTTACTGGAATACAAGAGTGGAGGGTTAGAAAATGTTATAGTTTATGAGACTTTTCTTAAAGGGAAATATATTTAACCGATGTTCTTTTTGGGCTTCTAATGATGCACACTTTTTTTAAAAACAAATGAGCCACTTTTAAACTTTTAGTCTTTTTTAGGGTTCAAAACGGGAACCCTATTACTAAGGCTCCGCCGTCTGTCTGTCTGTCCGTCTGTCACCAGGCTGTATCTCATGAACCATGATAGTTAGACACTTGAAATTTTCACAGATGATGTATTTCTGTTGCCGCTATAGCAACAAATACTAAAAACCAGAATAACATAAATATTTAAGGGGGCTCCCATACAACAAACGTGATTTTTTTGCTCGTTTTTGCTCGATATTGATAACGGTAACAGGTAGACACTTGAAATATTCACAGAATATTCAGTTATATATTCACTTTAAAAATCAATAATTAAATTAAAATAAAACAACTATTTAAGGGGGGCTCCCATACAACAAACGTGATTTTTTTGCCATTTTTATAGATAATGGTATGGAACCCTTCGTGCGCGAGTCCGACTCGCACTTGGCCGGTTTTTTCACAGTCGTTCGCAGTTAGCTAGGATACCCCAACCAAACGGTTAAGGTTAGGTTAGAACTGTGACCAAAATCGCGCGAGCCGGATTTGTCGCAGTAACTAAGTTAGGGCATCCCGACCAAAATATAGGTTAGGTTAAGTTAGAACTGCAAAAAATCGCGCGCGATCCGAGCCAGCGAAGCGAGCGGCCGGCGAGCGCTACATCCAAGTTATTTGCAGTTAAATATAAATTATTTAAGGTTTACAAAAAAAGACACATTCATTATATTAGTGTTAATATTTTTAAGAAAGCAGAATGGGTATTATTTGAGTTTCGATTAAATAAGAACATGATGACTTCCTTAATTAGTGCTGTTTTTATTTGCTTCCAGAGTTCTTTGGTATGAATATATTCGCAACTGATTATCAGCTTGTAAAGCACAGAGACTGCTTGACAACGAGCTCACGAACGTAGGTACATTAAGGTCTACTTCTAAGATCCCGTGGACCTTCTCGTACCTTTGCTACTGTGAGAAAAGTCGCATGAAAATCAAGCCTTCCCAATTTGGGGATAGCAAAATCGTTTGGTGGCACGCAGATGTTTTGAAGAGGCTATAGCAACCAACCTGGTACTGATAGATAGCCACCATGTCAACGTTTAATAAGTTGGAATGAAGCCAAAATAGAACAGGATAACTCGAATCTACTACCTACTAATAATAGTCCTCTAGACCGAATTTCGGCCAGGGCGACCAATCTCAGCGGAGACCAGACTTCAGCGCGGGAGATATTAGATTTAGTGCACAAGTGTGTGCGCAGACACTGGTGCACTCACTCTCATAGTCCGATGGGATGGCAATCCGACACGACCGGAGAGCGATCAGGCGCATGACCAACGTCTTAACGTGCTTTCCGGGGCACGTATCACACCGTCAACTTCCAAACTTCGGACTGTTACTGTGATAATAATATTTCGAATGGAAAAACCCAATAACACTTTGCCCAGCTCGGGAATCCAGGACCCCACGCTCAGCAATCGCGCTTGCGACCACGAGACCAACGGGGCACCTACTAGGCTACTACTACATCAAATAAACGCATGGTGAGTTGTTTGCTGCATGCTGCACCATCAATTATTCCGCGGTTTTACATAATTGACACGCAGAATCAATTAGTTTACCGTTATGTAGTAGATGAGATGCAATTTATGTAGATATAGCTTGTCACGGAGCGAGACCATTATCTGTAGTGGCAGCTCCTGATAACCTTTAGTTATACATAACATGTTTGTTGTCAATGAAGAGCTGATGGTAATATTCAGTTTATCGTTATACCAAGAAACTGTTTTGACTCAAAACAACACAGAACCAGACTTGACTGGTTCTGTGTTGTTTTAGTACAAAACAGCTTCTTTTATTTGTGTAACATGCTGTATTAGAAAAGCTTTTTATTTTAATAATAGGTAGGAGTTATTATAATATTAAGTTTTCGAGTTTCAGTAGAAAAATAAGACCTAATCATCAGAACGAACGTACTTACGTATTGTAGACTACATAACTTCAAGCGATAACCTCTGTGCATTATCTACTTACGACTCCAATACAATGTCGGTCACGTCCACCTGTAATGTGCCCTGCGTGTAACCGTCACTTAAGAGGGAGCATTGAAAGTTGGCAACTTCGCAATTAGTTGTCAAATATTTCGCGCTATTTTGATTAATTAATCAGAAGGTACCTATTACTAAATGAAAACATGAAATATCGCTTTGTGTTGTACTAAAACATTGAATAGGAATTGCAATAACAAATATCGTGATGTATAAGTATTTAAATAGATAAAAGTGTATCTTTCAGAATGCACGTCCTTGAAAGTCTTGTGTCTACTTATAATTTTATCGGCGGTTGTAGATATTCATTCTTAATTGATTATCTTCATAACTAAAGCACTTCTGTCTCTAATGTCCATTTGAGGGCTGAATGGACAGGTAAATTCGGCCCTCCAAAGGTTCCATTCTTCTTCTTAACGTGTCGATGGCAATCTAAATGTAGGTACTCGGCCCAGAATTCGGCTACGTATTTAGCTTTATCGCGCCGAACAAGCAGCCAGTTCCTGTCATTTCCATCGGTTCCTATTTTTTCAGGTTAGGTACATTTAGGATGCATTGTTAGGTATATATTTATATCGGACTTTAGTTTCAGGACAAAACAACAGTCAATAATAACTAAAAAGTTATATTATTAATTGGAGTACCTATGCTATGTTAACAAGTAGAACCTGCTTGTATCTAGCAGTAACTACATCCACTATGTTAACAAGTAGAACCTGCTTGTATCTAGCAGTAACTACATCCACTATGTTAACAAGTAGAACCTGCTTGTATCTAGCAGTAACTACATCCACTATGTTAACAAGTAGAACCTGCTTGTATCTAGCAGTAACTACATCCACTATGTTAACAAGTAGAACCTGCTTGTATCTAGCAGTAACTACATCCACTATGTTAACAAGTAGAACCTGCTTGTATCTAGCAGTAACTACATCCACTATGTTAACAAGTAGAACCTGCTTGTATCTAGCAGTAACTACATCCACTATGTTAACAAGTAGAACCTGCTTGTATCTAGCAGTAACTACATCCACTATGTTAACAAGTAGAACCTGCTTGTATCTAGCAGTAACTACATCCACTATGTTAACAAGTAGAACCTGCTTGTATCTAGCAGTAACTACATCCACTATGTTAACAAGTAGAACCTGCTTGTATCTAGCAGTAACTACATCCACTATGTTAACAAGTAGAACCTGCTTGTATCTAGCAGTAACTACATCCACTATGTTAACAAGTAGAACCTGCTTGTATCTAGCAGTAACTACATCCACTATGTTAACAAGTAGAACCTGCTTGTATCTAGCAGTAACTACATCCACTATGTTAACAAGTAGAACCTGCTTGTATCTAGCAGTAACTACATCCACTATGTTAACAAGTAGAACCTGCTTGTATCTAGCAGTAACTACATCCACTATGTTAACAAGTAGAACCTGCTTGTATCTAGCAGTAACTACATCCACTATGTTAACAAGTAGAACCTGCTTGTATCTAGCAGTAACTACATCCACTTAGTGTCGCAATTAACATAATAATTAAATGCATTTTTCTATTTTTAACTAAAGGTGATTGTAGGGTAATGATTGTGTAATTAAAACAATTGCTTTGTGAATTATTAACATAACTATCAATGGTGTAAACATGGAAAAGTACAAAGCCGCGGGGTACTGCGGAGCACACAGTAGCAATGGCTTTCATTTTGACAGTCGAACAACATTCATTGCGTTATTTACGTTGCTGAGCAGATACATTTTTCGAACATATGGATTACCAACATCCTTCAAAATCATTCGGATTATGATTGAATCACAATTAGTGTGCTGGTGTAACCGCAGCCTATACTCGTATTAAGAATAATTAATAATAACGTCTTAGACCTTTTATGACGTCTAATGATGAGCTATAATCATCTTATCCTTTCTTATTTTTGTAGGTATGTATTTGTTGAGGTTGGCTTGCTGTCCACAGTGTCTGTTGCAGATTACCTACACTAGGCACACTGTGCCTACTGACTTCCACAATGGAGCAAAAACATTTTTTTTTTCTTTTATATTAAACGCAACCGCTGTTTTTTTTTTTTTTCAAATATTTTCGTTCGACTGATAGATATTTCTGGGTTCCTCATAATTGCATTTGTGTCACCCATAATACAAAAGAAAGAGACATACGCGTACACTGTTTATTTAGAAATTAAAAAAAGTATGTTACGGTTTGCCTGTAATAACTGCGGTTTTTACTAATAGTGGTTAAATATGAATTATGATATTGCCGTTTTAGGGCTAGCACGCACTGCCGTGCGTTTTTTTTTACCGCAAATCTGTGAAGTATGAAATGTCATAGAAGTGCGCGCATTGCGGTGAGAAAAACGCATGCGGTTTTGTTCACAGTAGGCCGCCCGCTTTTTTTTTGATAAATTATCAAATAACTTTTCCCGCTCTGAGCGGAGCGGAAGGGCGTGTCAGACTCTTACTGACTAATACCCACCCGAGTTCCTTCCGTTGCCTGTGTGCCAGGGCCACGATATCCCTTTCGGAAAACTCGCAACCCGCGGCAGAACTAACGCATCGCATTCCACCGCACCGCAGTGCGCGCCAAAGACTACTATAGTATACTGGCAACGCTCAGTCGTAGGCCTAGCAGCACTGCCTTGCAGTGGAACGCGGTGCGTTTATTCTACCGTATCTACGCGGTGTTTTTTCTGCCGTACAGCATGCGTTTATTTCGCCGCAATGCGTGCACTTCCATGACATTCCATACTTCACAGATTTGCGGTATAAAAAACGCACGGCAGTGCGTGCTAGGCCTTAACGTACTGGCCACTTTGAATTAAAATTATACCTGCATGGTGTGAGCTTCCAGAGTGAAACTTTTTACACACGATAACTACTTATCACATTCTAAATTTGAAAAATGTACAACATTCGATTGTTTGACTTTCATTTTTTTTTTCTTTCGGTTTTTAAAGGAAAGATGGAACATTGAAAATAAGAGTAATATTTGAATAAGAGTTTCGACGTGAACTAAGGCAGCAGAAACAGCTCGCAATATCAATGCTGTGTTTGGAGAGGATATGGCTAATGATCGTACCGTGCGTTTTGGTTTAATCGCTTTCGTAGTAGAAACTTCGACTTGGAGAATGAACCCCGAGCAAGATTAGCCAATAAGGTAAATAAAGATGAATTGAATGCGATGGTGGAAGCCGCTCCGTTTCAAACTACCAAGGAGTTAGCGGCATAGTTTGATGTTAGCATAAACACAATATTGACATTGACCCATTTGCATCAAATCGGTAAATTAAAAATACTTTTAACACTACAGAACCTACAATTATAAAACATCCGTCATCCTCCGTACTCACCGGACCTGGCCCCAACCCACTACCATTTTTCCGCAAATTTGACAATTTCTTACATGGTAAAAATTTTTCTTCCCAGTACGCAATACAAAATGCCTTAGCACAGTCTGTTGAGTCCCAGGTCCCCAGGCTCTACCGCAAAGGCATAAATGACCTTCCCATGGGATGGCAGAAATGTATATTAGACAATGAGGATATAAATACTTTGAATAAACAAATACATTTTACCTTAGAAATGTGTTTTTTACTTTTTCAGTACAAAACGGCAATTTCATATTTAATCTAATATTATTCCTACTCATAACTAACCCTTCAATCTGAATTTCAATAGTTCCATGATCGATCGTCACTTTCATAACTTGTAGCATGAGCCATTTAGCCACGAGACCTTTATAAAGATGATTTTAGTGTCATCTTTTTTTCACATCTAAATGGTCCGCTAAGTCCGCCTTCGTACAGTATTTTTTTTTACTTGTGCATAAAGTTTTAATATTTTTTTTTTTTTTTTTTTTTTTTTCCCTTGTCCTAAGGTTCATCAATAGAATGAACCCTAATCTTATTACAATCTAGCCTTTTAAATAGACTAATAAGTAATTAAATTATAACCTAAACTACTAAATTGTCTTTACTAAGAATGTGTCCAATAGCACTTTTCTTATTGTCTCTATTAAGGCGAATACACTTCATTCTTGTGTTTGTTTGGCACTTTTGTACTTTACACTATTCACTAACACTAAACACTAACTCGAACGGTTTTGTTCTTTTTAGTCTTCTTACTATATTTGTGTGATCGAGAAGCTGGATTGCTTCGACGTTCACATGCTGATGAAGCCTCTTTTCGTGAGCTTCTGCAAATTTCTGGATCACTTTATCGATGAACTCAACTTTTAGATCCCGATGGAGGTCATCATTTCGTATGTACCAAGGTGCATTTACAATTTCCCTTAGCACTTTGTTCTGGAATCGTTGTATAGTTAATATATTGGTCTGTTTGGTGCAGCCCCACAGCTGGATACCATAAGTCCAAACTGGCATCAGGACTTGTCTGTATAGCAATAATTTGTTTTGCACGGACAGCATGGAGTTTCTTCCAAGCAGCCAATACATTCTTTTGAATCGGTGGTCGAGTTCATCTTTTTTCTTCTTAACGTGGGCTTTCCAGCGTAACTTTGCGTCAAGGGTCATCCCGAGATACTTAGCTGTATTCTCGTATGGTACTAGTTTATTGTTAATGTAAACTGGAGAATACTGATGTTTTTTGTTGGAAAAGTCTATGTGAACAGATTTGGATTCATTTAGTTTAATCTTCCATTTTTTGGTCCAGTTATAAACTTGATTTACAGCCATTTGGACCTTTTCCACTGCTTCTTCGTGGCTGTTACCCACAGCCATTATGGCTGTATCATCAGCAAAGGTCCCAATCGTGTTTTGCTCTAATTCAGGAATATCGCAAGTGTATAGTAGGTACAGGATCGGACCTAATACACTTCCTTGCGGTATGCCAGCATTAATTTGTTTCAGTTCTGAGTAGGCGTCTTCTTGTCTTATTCTAAAGGCTCTGTTCAGAATGTAGGATTCTAATATATCTGCGAACTGCTTTGGTAACAGACTTTTCAATTTATTTATAAGGCCTTCATGCCATACTTTGTCAAACGCTTGTGCCACGTCTAAGAATACAGTAGCACATACTTTCTTGTCTTCAAGGGCGTTTTCTATTACATTTGTGATCCTATGCACTTGATCGATGGTAGAGTGTTTTTCTCGAAAACCAAATTGGTGCTCTGGTATGATGTTTTTATTATCTATTATTGGATTAAGCTGTTTGAGTAACAGCTTTTCAAACAGCTTGGACATGATTGGTAGTAAGGAAATGGGCCTATATGATGATGTTTCGTGAGCCGGTTTTCCTGGCTTGGCTATCATTATTACTTCAGCCACCTTCCATACGTCTGGTACAAATTTTAGCCTTAGTGCAGCATTGATAAGGGTTGTTAACTTAACCAGACCTTTTCTTGGTAGGTTATGTAGTATTTCTCCTGTTATTAAATCGTAACCTGGTGATTTTCGTGTACTTATATTACGTTTTATTTCTCGTGCAACTTCTCTCGGTGTTACTAGTTTTATAGTTACTTCATTTTCAGATGTCACCATATTAGCCAAAGTGTGATCTTCAATGAGTTCCTCGTCGGTTGGTTGAAATATATTTTCTAGATGCTCTGCAAACCTCTTAGCTTTTTGCTCATTAGTAATGGCCCAATGCCCGTTTTCACACTTAATAGGTGGGACTTGGGTAACCGGCCTTTTTAGGTACTTAGTAGCCTTCCATAAGGAATAGTCTGTCTTTTGGTTGTTACTTAGATTCTGGATATAGGTGTTGGTTGCTTCGTCTTTAAAGTTCTGGATAAGTCTTCTTATTTTTTTCGTCAGGTTATTGAGTTTTCGTTTGTCATCAGGGCACCTAGATTGATGCCATGTTTTTCTCTGACTTCTTTTTTCCATAATGAGCTGCTTGATTCTGAAGGGGTATGTTTTTCCCTTCGTCCTCTTGTTGAAGTCAGGTGTATTTTCCCACGCTGCTTGCTGGATATGCATTATAAAATTCTCTACTTCAATGTTTAGGTTTTCGGGTGTTTTTAATGGGACTTTAAGGTCTATTTGATCATTCAATCTGATCTTGAAGCCCTCCCAGTCTGTACACTTATTGGCAAGAGTGGGACTATTGTCTTTAAACAAAATGGTCTCACTAATTTCTAAATAAATTGCAGAGTGATCCGAGTTCATGTCATAGCTTTGTTCCAATTTTATATAACCGGTTGCTATATCCTTGGTTACGAAAAAATCTATTAAGTCCGGGATTTTATTTGGATCTGTTGGCCAATAGGTGGGCTTTCCAGTTGACATGACATCACATTTCAGCTCTTTTATGGCACTAAGTAGTTCTTTGCCTTTCGTAGTTGTTAGTCTGGAGCCCCAATACGTATTTTTAGCATTGAAGTCACCTCCTAAGATGAATCTACTTCCAAGGCGGGTTAGAAAGCTCATAAAGTGGTCTTTTTTTATCGTATACCGTGGTGGACAGTAGATGGCAGATACTGTAACAGGATATTTTTTGGTTTGTAGACAAATAGCGACTGCTTGGATCTCTTTCTCTTCGTATTTAAACTCTTCATAGTGCTGAAGGTTTTCTTTTACAATAATTGCACTACCGCCTCTTGCAGAATTGTCTGGGTGTAGTGCATGGTATACTTTGTACCCTTTAAACTTAATGTGAGATTGCTTTGTGAAGTGAGTTTCTGATATCAGGCACACATCAATTTTTTCTATGTCTAATATTACTTGCAACTCATTCTGATGTTTTTGTAACCCATTTGAGTTCCACGCCATAAGTTTCACTGTAGTATTCATTTTTTTGGCTTAGAAGTAGCAGCTTTGTTGCTATTTTCAATTTTTTTCAATCTCTCGTCAAATGATGACATGAACTTTAAGATTTCATTTAACTTTTTGTCACTGTCCATATCAGCCAAAGGCGTCTTCGCTATGCCGCTTGTAGCTACTTTGGCATAAGAGACGTTTTTAGTTGTAGTTTTTATTGTGCTTTGACTTCCTTTATACTGGCTGGTGATTTCAACTCTTCCAGTAGGTGTGTTTTGTTGAGGGGTTGTATTATTGCCTTTCGATTTATTGTTTCGAATCTGCTGTATTTCTTTAGCTACGATACATCCCCTGTAGTTCGCCGGATGTGGAGCTCCACAATGGACACACTTTGGCTTTTCTTCTTTTGTCAAAGTCAAAGTCAAAGTCAAACCATTTATTTCAAATAGGCACATAAGAGGCACTTTTGAACGTCAAAATTTACAAAAAAAATAGAATTGATTCTAGTTGCCCCTTCCAAAAGGTAGTTTCGTATGGAGAAGAATGGGCAAGAAACTCCACCGGTACTCTTTTAAAAATGTTTTACAATATTTTGTTTGATTACATTAATTATATGATTATATGTGAAGACGATGCACCTAGAATAAAATTACTATACCATAATAGGTAAAACGAATTAAAAACTAAGCAATGAAAAATAACTTAATTATTAGATAGATACGTGGTGTTCACATATTTACAAACATCATACAAGTATGTTTTTCTAAAAAAATAAGTCAGTGTGTGAGTATAGGTTATCACAGAATGTAAAATGAATATCATAAAAATAACAGATTTTACCATAAAAATAGCAACCAGTTTGATTTTGTCTAGACTCTAGATTGTCCTATGGAGCTGGACCAGCATGTTTCCAAGCATTCCTGTCCTGGATATAATCCTCTAACTTGTAATATGCTTGTTTACAAAGTGTACTTTTAATATGTGTTTTAAATTTTCTCTCATTTAATTTCAATATATCACAAGGTATTTTGTTGTAACATTTAACACAGTACCCCATAAAAGATGTATGTACTTTAGATAATCTGAAAAATGGTTGATCTATTTTATCTTTATTTCTAGTATTAAAATTATGTCTATCGCTTATCTTGTTAAAAATATGTAGATTTTTCCTTACATACATAATATTTTCATAAATGAATTGGCAAGGTACCGTCATAATATTAATCCTTTTAAATAGTTCCCTAAGAGATTCGCGGCGACGGAGATTATAAATTGCTCTGACAGCTCTCTTTTGCAAAATAAAGATGGACTCAATGTCAGCAGCCCGACCCCACAGTAAAATGCCATACGACATAATGCTGTGGAAGTAACTAAAATAAACCAAACGCGCGGTTTCTATATCTGTTAGCTGTCTTATCTTTCTAACAGCATAAGCGGCCGAGCTTAACCGCCCCGCCAGAGAGGTTATATGTGGTCCCCATTGCAGTTTCTCGTCTATAGTGATTCCTAGGAAAACCGTTTGATTAATAAATTCCAGTTTTTCTCCGTTCAATATGATATCACATTCGCTACTTCTAACATTAGGTAATTTAAATCTAATACATTTGGTTTTTTTTTCATTTAATACCAAATTATTTACCGTAAACCAATCTTGGACCTGAAGAATAGAGTTATTCACTTCGTCAAGATTTTGTGATCGTCGATCTATTTTAAAGATCAATGATGTGTCATCAGCAAATAACACCATCTTCGGTTGATTTTGAAGTAATTGGGGTAAATCATTAATGTAAACTAAAAAGAGGAATGGACCCAATATCGAACCTTGAGGAACGCCCATTGCCATTTCAGACCCTAATGAGTTAACGCCGTTTATTTGAACTTTAACCTTTCTATCTTTTAGGTATGATCTTAGTAAATCAAGAGCTGCATTCCTAATCCCATAGTGCTCTAGTTTCAGCAAAAGTGTCTCATGGTTCACGCAATCGAACGCTTTAGAGAGGTCGCAAAAGATTCCAATGGCATCTTGTGCTTCCTCCCAGGCGTTAAAAATGTTCTTTATTAGGGTAACACCGGCGTCAGTGGTACAACGCCCTTTAGTGAAACCGTACTGCTGTTCATGAAAGATGGATTTTTTATTAAAGTGACGTAACATTTGATTGAGCATCAACTTTTCAAACACCTTACTGAGAACTGGCAGAATTGACACAGGCCTATAATTATTGGGTTCTTTACTATCTCCGGATTTGAACAAAGGAACTACTTTACTGTGTTTCATGAGATCCGGAAAGACTCCTTGATCCACACTGGTGTTAAATATAAAAGCTAAATAGGGCGCAATGGTTTCGATTATAGATCTACAGACTTTTACAGACATGCCCCAGAGATCTTCTGTTAATTTAATTTTAAGATCTTTAAAAGTTTTTATAACAGCCTGGGGGTTTGTATGTTGGAACCTAAATTCCAAAGGGCATACTTTTACATTCTTTCTAAGTAAGGCAGCCGAGAGCGCGGGTGAGGAATTTAAAGTTTCAGTAGTTTTAAGGGAAATATTAGCAAAAAAGTTTTCAAATTCCTGAGCTATTTCTACCTCTGAAGTGATGGGCCCATGTGCAGTTTCTAAATTTAATTCAGTATTACGCTGTTTTTTCCTACCTGTTTCATTATTTATTATTTGCCCGGTAGTTTTTATTTTATCATCAGCTGATTTTATTTTATTGCTAATATAAAGAGCTTTAGCTATTTTGCACACACTTTTAAAAGTTTTAGAATATTTTGCAACATATTGATGAAAGCTTGCATTATTCTTATGTTGCTTTAGGCCATAAAGTTCAAAAAGATTTTCCCTGCTTTTACGAATACCTGGAGTCGCCCAATCACTAAATACGAACTTTGTGTAAATACTTTTAGTCTTTAGTGGAAAAGTGTCATTAAATTGTGTGTTTAATAGTGAAAAGAACTCGGCGTAGAACTCATTTGGGTCACAAATATTATTAAATCTCTGAACACATAATGCACTTTTGATTTTCTGCAATCCTTAGTGAGATGTTTACCTGTGCACTTTACACACCTCGGTTCTTTGGAGCAGTACTTTTGAGTATGGCCGTACGCCTGGCATCTTTTACACTGAGGTACTAGTTTTGTGGATTTCAGCGGTTGTATTTCCACATTACATCCCAACACAGTTTTTATGCTATATATTTTGCTAGTTTCTTCATCATTTGAAAATGCTAGCATGAACATATTGAGTGGCTCTTTGGTTTTCCAACTCAATTTGTTGACTGCTTCTAGTATTTTGTAGCCTTTGCCACGCAAGTCTTCAACAATTCTCTCCGGAATACATGAGAAATGCAATTTTTTTGCCATTACTCTAATTGGTCTCTCTTGCTTGTTCTCATAGGAGTGCCAAAGGCAGTTGTTGAGTGAGAGAGCCTTTGTTATTGCCCTGTACGAATCTTCGTTTTTGGCATTTACTTTAACTGTATCACCGTTCATCATTTTGATACTAAACGCGTCAGCTGATTGGCTCTCAGATAAAAAATCATAAAATTTCTGGTAGTTCTGAATACCATCTACTACAATAGGTGGTGGCAAAGGAGTTTTAATTGTTTTTTCCTTACCTTTATTCTCTTCATTTCCGTGTTCATTCAGATTGGGTTGGGCGGGAGAGGTGTTCAATCTTCTTTTCTTCCTGCTTTTTTGCCGTATCCATCCTGTTTCTCGAGCTAGTTCTTCTTCGTCCGTGGCATATTCAACACGCGGAGGAGAAGTCTCAGTGGCGGTTGTAGTAGCTGATTTCGGTGGGTTTTCCGCTTGAAGTTTCAGCTGTTGCTGTAGGTTTTTTATTTGACTTTTTAAGTCATTTAGGTTTTTTTGCAGCTCTTCACGCTGTTTTTGTTCTTCACAAAGGTGCTTGTACAACAGATGTTCAGTTTCTGTTTTTAAGTTTACGCTAATAATGTTCGGTGATGGCTTTTCCGAACCCATTATAGAAGTTAGCGAGTATTAACTTCGCCTTAACAATAATATTCGCTGACAGCCGTCAGCATTACGCAATAACTAGGTCATTGCGGTGCAGCCGACTCGACGGCGTTGTTTTGATGCGTAGGCACTTTTACACTGTGGTACGGGCGCGATCGCATATAACACAACTACTCTCATCAAAAATTGAACGATGTATGAATAAATGTTTTAATAAATAAATAAATATTAAATTATTTATATTGAAACAGGCAAACGTGGTTCAGTTTATTTACTAAGGTAATGGACAAATAAACTGCATTATTGTGTTTGAATGACTAGCAGCCACTCCACTCTAATGGCTTATTCAGGCTTGTTGAATTAATAGCGTTGTCAATTAAACAGTAATTAATACCTATTTGTTTGTGAAGTAGCTATTAATACATTAAGTTAATAATACCTATTAGGTAGCACATGACAATATTATTTTCTGTAAGTTTCCTGTTTAGTGCTACAACATAGTATTTACCACACACACCAAACACATAAATCATACACACATAACACAGCCGAAATCACCTTTCTAGCCTTCGATCTTTGATTATATACTTACATGTCTAGATACCAGCGTCTAAACGCCAAAAAAATAACAGCCAACTGTTGGCTCATAAGCTCGTTCCGTCCGCTCAGTGGCGACACTGTCATTGTACGATAAACACGCGTTCTGTGGCATTTAAAAATTACGATTTGCGCTTTAAGATTGTGCAAGAATTACAAAGGACGATTGAAAACAACTAAAA
Organism: Tiliacea citrago; assembly: GCA_963921375.1. Classification (NCBI taxonomy): domain Eukaryota; kingdom Metazoa; phylum Arthropoda; class Insecta; order Lepidoptera; family Noctuidae; genus Tiliacea; species Tiliacea citrago. The sequence continues at coordinate 24,802,788 of OY992796.1, forward strand.
TAGTTACCTATTAACGGGAAGTAACATTATTTCGTATTATTTTCAGCATCATTACAATATTTAAAAAAAAAAATCTTTTTGCCATTTTGTGGTTGACGTGTGCGTGTGCAAGTTTATTAAAATCAAAACCCGCACATAAAAATGTGGCCTAGTATGTAATACATTACTTAATGATGTCTGATAGTTGTATGTAGTTTTTTGAAGAGGTTAAATCAACATGGGGTATAATTTTCGGGTTTTACATTTTTTAATGATGCAATTGAATATGACAAGTTTCGAGACGGTGGTCGCACCAGTCATAAATTTAAAAGAGTACTATTCCAAGTTTTCGACGTGTTAATTAGTAAGTACGAACATGATGTCCATTTTAAATTCCAAGATGGCGAACCTGTATTTTTTTTTTTTAAATTCGAACAATTTTAACATTTTTAAATAGGGTTTAAAAAACTCGGTACAAGCAAAGCATTCATTTTGCCAGTTTACATAATTATGAATTCCAAGTTTCATCAAAATCGGCCGAGAAGTTTCCAAAAATTTAACAATGTTTTACGTTTGTATGCAAAGTATGAAAATGACCCGAGCTCCGACCCTCAAGAAATTATTGTTATTGTTTTATCCCGATTCAAATTATATTTTTGTTTTGAGCATATTTTGTAGATGAATACACTCGACACTATGATAAATTTCTCCCTTTTTGAATGGGATTTTTTCAACAATTGGTATCATTATGCACGCACACAGAAAGGCAGAATGACAGTTGTCAGGCGCACTGGTATAACAAAGTTGGCTTGTTTGTATTAGTTCTTTTGCAACGCGACACTCTATCTAGACACGTATATATACATATAATCAAAGCCTTCGATCAATAATAGCACATTATTGATCGAAATTTCTAGCACAAATGAGTAAAGAAACGGAACCGAGACAAAGCATCTAATGAACATGCACAGTTTATACCTATCTTGGTACAGGGACAGGGAGACAAAATTAAATAAACAGAAAGTTAATCGTCTTATAATTATTCGATCATTATTAAGGTCGGTACTTCAGTAGATATTACCTACGTATTTCAAACGATGATGAAGCACTGATAGATAGCATAGTTTTTAGGGTTCCGTACCCAAAGGGTAAAACGGGAACCCTATTACTAAGGCTCCGCCGTCTGTCTGTCTGTCTGTCCGTCTGTCACCAGGCTGTATCTCATGAACCATGATAGTTAGACACTTGAAATTTTCACAGATGATGTATTTCTGTTGCCGCTATAACAACAAATACTAAAAAACAGAATAAAATAAATATTTAAGGGGGCTCCCATACAACAAACGTGATTTTTTTGCTCCTTTTTGCTCTATATTGATAACGGCAACAGGTAGACGCTTGAAATATTCACAGAATATTTAGTTATATATTCACTTTAAAAATAAATAATTAAATTAAAATAAAACAAATATTTAAGGGGGGCTCCCATACAAAAAACGTGATTTTTTCGCCGTTTTTATAGATAATGGTACGGAACCCTTCGTGCGCGAGTCCGACTCGCACTTGGCGGGTTTTTTTCATTATATTGTAATCAAATAAAAATCCTTTAAACTATTCTGTAAATCGATTAGATGGTCGTTCGAGAAATGGTGTGCCGATGATTCGAGCTTATAATTATTCGAGATTTTAATGCATCGAGCTAATGAACTGTCGCGCTCATAATTTATCAATTTCAAGTACTATCGAGTTAACGTTTTCGAGCAAGTGTTATGCGATCTCACGTCATTCGATTTCAAGTAGGGAACCCATTAACCATGTCATGTAGCAAGAGTACAATTGCTACGGGCCCCGCACAAAAGGGGGCCCCGCGAAAGACAATTAGGGTTAATAATAAGAATTTTAAGAATAGGATTTCCTGATTTAGCTTTTTTTCATTTATTAACACAGCTTTATTATTTATATGCACTGGAGTTATTATCCATATAATAATATCCAAACCCGCCCATCTCCACCTGAGTGTAATTTTTTGAGTGAAACTTATTAAGACGTGGTATATTGAATTTATTTGATATCACAAAAACATGAAACGTAATACCTTCTTATAACCACTTTAAACTTAAGAACCCATAGCAGGTCAAGGGCCCCTCGATAAAATTTGCTACGGGCCCCGCGCCTGCTTAATCCGGCACTGGGTGGGGGACTTTGTTTTAAAATACGTAAGGATATTAGTAAGTATAGGTACTCACTCGCAGAAGCCAATGCCTCCTTCAGCCTGGCGCTGTCCAGGTCACAGCAGAACACAGACATGCTGCCGACTTTGGTGCAGTTGGCTTCAGTTGGGCACTTGGAGCGCGGCATGTGGAAGCACTTGCCCATGTTCAGGTGCTGGTTGATGGGTTCTGGCTTTTCGGTTGACGCTGGCGGTTGCTGGAAAGAAAACTTGAAATTGTAAGTTGAGCTTGGAGACGGAATTGGGGAAGAAATTAGAAGTTCTTCTATTTTAAAACACGCCATTTACCTTCGGGCTTGCTCTAAAAATACAGGCTATAATCGAATACGTAACCTGAAGTAGACGTAAATACCACAAGTATTATAAATAAATAAGCGTAAAGTGCTAAACTGCGACAATAGCAAAAAAACATAATATTGACTTGGTATGTAAATTAACTAGTTATGTTAATAAGACAGATATTACAGTATTCACGTATGTTCATTTTAAATAACACGTTGCTTGGCTATAAATATATTTGTATACTTTTACAGCTACCATAGTGTGCACGTAATTGTTTTTTGTAACAAAATCCGTTTCAGGTAATTCAGTCAGTAGGATCAGCGTTTCAAAACTCTGACGGATTAAACTAAGCTGTACCTTATACATTAGAATAGGCTCCATGAGTGGCGATACTAAAAATAGCCTTCACATTCACAAGTCTCCTTATGTGCCGATACCTACTTCTAAGTCTGTCCACCCACCCACCAGCCATCTTGTCGACTGGCTTATTCTGATAAGAAACAAAGAAAACTAAATCCCAAATCACAGTATTTAGTTCTAATGCTGAAATTACTAAATTTATGATTTTCGCAACTGACTTTCTCGGCGTACTAGTGGATTCTACGATTTTGGACAATTTTGACCACCAAAAACATTTCATGTTATGTTGGTTGCCAAGACTCACATAACTCTTTCAATGTTATTTAAAAAGTTATGAGATCGAATGTAGAGCTAATAGCCCCTAACTCTACAAGGCCACACTCTACAAACCTTAAATCTTGGTCAAAATGCATGGCTTGGCCGTAGTAGGTCTGATAACTTTTTAACAGTGAAAGCGTTGTGAGTCTTGGCCTGGGAACTAACTTTACATGATTTGTTTTGCTGGGATTTTATTTATTTTTGTAGGGTGTTCAATTTTTAGTTTCGGCACCCCTAAGAAATACAGACTTGCACCTCCCTTTACGGAAGTTGGAGGGAGTTGGAGTGTGAAAGTTACAAAGTTCTTAATTTTTGGAGTTTGTTTGCAAATCCTAGTCTGCACTGCGGCAGGACTTCGGGAAGCCCCTAGAGGTTTTGATGAGTGAGTGAGTGAGTCAGTGAATAATAAAATCCAAAGTATTAAAGCTAGACAAATTAAACTTAGTGTGTTTTAATTTATAAGTCTGCTAACTGCATCTTGTCCTGAGAATTTGAGCTCTGTTGCATTATCCAGGCCGAAGCTATGAGGGTTTGAAAATACAACGAAACGCTTCGAGAAAGGTAGGTTGTAGTGCCCCCCTGCTTTTTGTTTTTGGCTCGTCTTGGCGGGGGCAATACCGTACCCACAGAATAAAACAAGTTTTAACCCTCTTACAGAGAACAGGCTTGAAACCCAGCAGCGGGGACATTATGGGATGGTTAGATGACGTCAAGAATGGGGGCTACAACGGTGGGACCAACGGCAATACACATGATTTTTTCTCACACGATCCATCCATCTTCTACTACTATACCGTATATTACATGAAGCCCATACCTCTCTTGCCTGCGCAAGCGCCTGTTGCTCCAAGTCGTCGACCCTCATCTCTATGAGCGGCACGTGCAGCAAGAGGTACACCGTCAGGACCCATAGTGACACCTGCAGGTAATGGAGAATACACGTGTAGTATAAACGAGGAAAATAACTTGGTGCACGTGATGCTTGGATGGGTGATCGTTGTTTACAATGCGAGTCGAAGACCGCAACCCTCCTTATCAATCGTAGTTCCCATGTTCAGTTAGTTGTTATTTAGTTTCATCTATTATTTTTGTAGATTTAATAAAAGATAGTATTGGGCAGTCTGTTCCTGCTGAATCCTGAAATCTTATTATCAGATTCAGTATTTAAAAAACACAGGAAAATCAATAGCTTTACAATATTATGAGAATAAGTACTCATACTTATTCTCATAATTTTGTAAAGCTATTGATTTTCCTGTGTTTTGAATAATGATATTATAAGATGGCATGCAAATAGTAAATGATACGTACGCAGTAGGCACAGTAAGTATAACCTACGTAGATTTTATCAGTAACTAAACACCTGTAGATCCTTTCCAACGAAACCTTGAGATTTTCCTACATGTTTTGCAAGTGAGGATGCAATAACATCGTATTACATAAAGGTTTATAAATAAACTACTTATGATAGAATATACGAGTGAAGTTTATTTGCGCCTCACATTGTGGTTCCATCGCGCCATGTGGCCGAGATTCCTGACATGTGTAGGTATGTTTAATAGCAATCGTTAATATGTAGTTGGTATTAGTATTACCTACTAGAATATACAGAGCGAAATTCTAAAATTGGACTACCGGGCTCCCGGGCTAAACTAAAACTATATAAGAAACTAGGTTTTGCCCGCCGCTTCGCCTGCGTGAAAATTGGAAATTATACCACGGGTATGTACTATCTGGATAAAAAGTTCCTATGTTAGTTATGGTTACCTACTCAGGTTATGGTTCATCTGTGTGCCCGTCTAAATTCGTTCAGCTGCTTATTTGTTTGTGGTTAGCAGACAGACACAGTTAATTTCGCAATTATAATATTAGTAAATATCGGATAAAAGAAGTGATCAAAAAGGTCGAGTCATTTCACTTTTCCCTGAAATGTCTCCACCTTTTCCCCGTTCTCCTCCACCGACATAGCCTGCAGAGTATAACTGAGTATCTAAGCAAGCTGGAATGGCAGTGGGCTGGTCATGTTTGTGGAAGAACCGATGGCCGGTGGAGCAGATTCGTCCAGGGCCCAAAGTCTGCTATTTTTATAAATTCAGTCATTCCAACACGATCCCATTGTCATGCCATTGTCATTTTGCTAAAAGTTCGTAATCTGGTAAATTCATAATGGTCGATCATTGGTCGGTCAATGTTCTCGTAATAAATTTTATAAAACCCAGTAGAAATGTCATTCATTTGTCATTATGTACGAGATTACCAATATATGCAATTTCTTTCAATGTAGTGTCAGTGGCCGACCATTGGAAAGTCATAATGACGCCATATGTCTACTTAGTTAGATGGTTACTACCGTCGTCATACGCGCATGATAACGTACAGACGGATAGACCAATTATCTAATAGGTTGTTTCCTCATAAGAACAGGCCAGAAATAAGACTTGGCTATTTAATGTTTTTGCTGGAAACAACAGAGGTTTAAGAGCGTATACGCAGCACGGCATTTCATACAAACTTTCAAGCCCTTGTTTTTCGAAATGACTTAACCGATTTAAATGAAACTTCATACGCATAAGCACGATACAAGGGTCTAAAAACTTAGAACTTACTAAAAACATTTTCGAAAAATAGTGTTACAGCCAAATTAGACCGATTTTAAATTTTCCATAGATACAGAGATTTCCAGTTATCTGTTTTTAAGTAAGACATTTCGAAAATGTTCTTCACTAACTTTTTAGATCTTTGTATCCTGCTTATGTGTATTAAGTTTCATTCAAATCGGTTCAGTCATTTCGAAAAACAAGGGCTTGAAAGTTTGTATGAAATGCCGTACGGCGGGCGTATGCAAACATTGAAAGAAACTTTTGGTGGTCAGCTCAGCTACCAAAATTGTTGTTTGGTACCTACATCCTAACGGCTATCGCTCAGCTAGGACAGCTTGTTAAAATGGTAGAATATTATTTTGATTATTATTTATTAGAATAATTTCCAACAACAACTAAAGTAAAATTCTGACCCTTTTATTAATTAATTTACAGGAGTACCGCTCCTTATACTTACTTCATTTCTGAAAATTTGGCAAAATGATGGAAGACAGTAACTAATGGTCTAATGCTCTGCGATACTCTTATATAGCCTCCATAATTTTTTCACCTAAGTTAGTAGGTAGGTAATATTTTTATCACACATGAGTATGACACTACTACAACTTAATCCACTGATCAAACGCATAATTTATTATGTGGTGTATAACTACACAGTCGGTAACGTCACATCGCTATCTTATCAGCTCGGCCTGTATCACCAAATATTGGGAGCAAGTTGATCCCAGGGATTAGGTCTCACGATACTTCAGTAGTGTATCATATCTACCAGTGAGATAGGAATGTCATAAAAATAACAAGGTATGAGCTTATGCTTATACGTTATTATTTCCTTGTTGTCTAAACGGTCTGCGCAACAGTTTTTCTCTTACTGTTCTCTCTGTCAGCCGTCATTCTATCATTCACTCCCTTCTCTTTAATATCATTCCTCACACAATCCATCCATCTTTTCTTTGTCCTCCATCCCCCTCTCCATGTATCAACATTTATATTCATCACTCTTTTAGTAACATGCGTTTCCGCCCTCCTCGTCACGTGCCCATACGAAGCCAAACGACTTGCTTTCAACTTTTCTGTCACTGGCGCTACTTTCAACCTTCCCCTTAAATTACTCATTTCTTACTTTATCCATTTTCATCACCACACATCCATCTCTAGATGTACTACCGACTATAATGATTTGTGGCAATCTTTATTGCATGATACATCCATTCAATTTTTTTTTAAACGTTGCCCCCACACTAGGAATTTCTCCTTAATCGTGGGTGCGTTTACAAACATTTAAACTCACATATATACAAACAGCCTTTATCTGATACAATATTAAATTAGCTATAAACGGGCTTGCATCCTACCGGCGCCAATGTTTTTATCATCATCATGGCCTTTAAAGAAACTTCATCGTAGCAAATCGAGCAACCACTTCACTTCTTCGATTTGTTACTATGAAGTTTCGGGCCAATGAGGCCAGCTTACTGCATATTTGAAGGAACCATGAGACTATAGCAATTTTTTTTTTTTTCTCAATTTTGTTAGTTTTTTATGTTCTTTTTAGGGTTCCGTACCAGAAGGGTGCCAAATGGAACCCTATTACTAAGCCTCCACTGTCCGTCCGTATGTCTGTCAGCGGCTTGTATCTCATGAACCGTAATAGGTAGACGGTTGAAATTTTCACAGATTGTGTATTTCTATTGCCGCTATAACAACAAATTAAATAAAGTTTATAATTAAACGGGGTGACCCATGTAAGAAACTAGTGTTTTTCGGCGTTTTTTTGCTCGATTGAGGTACGGAACCCTTCGTGTGCGAGGTCAAGTCGCACTTGGCTGGTTTTTTACTGTTTGTATTTCCCGTGCGTGTCCCAAATACATTGTATTTCTTTCTTTCTTTGTTTCCCGATACAAACACAGGATACTTAAGTATAGCAAGCTACTTAGCTTTAATACTACTTACTAATGGTACGGGCAGCAAGTAGGTATATACAGTTCTATAATTTCCATTAAGTTTTCATAGAAATTGTTCTACTAGAGTCGGGTTGCGCTGTCGCGTCGCGACTGTCTGCGGGAGCCTTAACATTCCAGTACAGGGAAAGAAGCTTTCCTTGTCATTTTTTCACTATATTTTTTTTTACTTTCTCATTTAAATTAAGTAGGTATTCTAAAGTTTTTAACCCCGGAATAGATTATTCGTCGCATGGTCTAATTAACTCGAAATTGTAGTATTTTGTAATAATACAGTATTCTTTCAACCCAGCGATGTAAGTCGTTGTCAAGGTGAGGGCACTGACATTACTTGAACTTTAAGAAGGTAAACCACAGGAAGATATGGCCCTCATGATGAGTTTGTTTAAATTTACTTCAGGTAATGTGCCCAATCTCCCGGACAAGGATGTTTTAAAACAGCGAGAACCTCCACCGTAAAGAGTAAGTTATTTGAAAAGATACTCCGAGCATACAAGAAAAGAAAATCAGTAAGACTGGAATCGGACGGAATCCAGCAGAAACGACAATGAAGTATAATATTATTTCTCCCCAAGTACATTCTTCTTCTGCTTCTCGTATCAATAAATCATTTTGTTTGACTATAGAAGGCTTAGCGACCAGGGCCCGTACTATGACCGTGTTAGAACCATCGTGGTTCCGTAGTTAAAAAGGAATAGAGCTATTCGTCCTGCAGCTCCATCTCTCTCTTACACTGGAACAATGATGCTCTGTCTCACTGTCTCCAGCCCGTTAAGCACAACTACCTGCATCTTCCAGGACGTTAATAAGGCTAACGACACGGCGTTCAGTTAAGCAGGCTATATGACATAAATAAACTCACACTTATAATACATAATACATCCTAAAGCCTATAGTTAGTCAAGGAAAATAATTATATTTTAGTTATTAGCATATAAATACTCTCTGCATTATAATAATATTCATATACGTAAAGTATTCATTACTGTGCAACTAGCAACTCCGAATCGAAATAGCGATATCTAAATATATGCCGCACCGCTTATGCACATATTATCGTAGGACCAAAGACTCAATATACAGCAGATGTGACAAATAAAAACAAGCGACGGGTACTCTGTCGGTCTACATACTATTCAAAGCTTTTGGGTACACAACACATGGATAGACTTAAATTGGCCGAGGGAATCTAAACTTCTAAATCTAAACTTCTTACCTATTATAAAGAGTGAAATTGTTTGTTTGTGAGAGATAATCTCTGTACTGAACTGATAACAAAAATTATTTCGCTGATCAAGCTATACTATTACCGATTGTCTTAGGGTTTTATGCCATAGTTGAATCAGTCGTAGTCGCGAGCAGAAACTAGTTATCGAAATACAGATAAAATATAAGTTAGCCGTTATCCGGAATTTATCAACAAAAAAAAAATCGATGACATATGAAACAGAAACCTGTGTTCCAGAAGTTTCACTGTGTGCCACGACCACCCCCTTTCCCCTCCACCCCTGAACCGAGCCCCCTCATACCAATCTGTAAGTACTTGCTTGTAAACCCGAGGCCACATAGATATTTACCAACAGTCCGCTCTGCAAACATTTGTTCTACACCAAAGGTATGCACCTCAGTTCTTTGCCACGCCTTGCCTATAAATAGTCCGTGTGTATAGGTAAGCATCGTTTATGTAGTACATATATACGTACTTACAATGTACGCTAGGTACTTAAGTGTAAGCTAAGTGTTTGTTGTGAGGTGAGGTTACGATGGTTCACTATAATTAACAAGATATTTCGAAATGCATGAAGTGGGACTGAAAATCGACTTTCGACATAAGTTTTTTTTACAGGAATATAAAAGTAACTTATGAAAAGTCTAGGAGAGCACACTTCCTGCAATTTGTTGTTTCAAAGTAAAAAGAAAAAAACGTTTTCAACACATTGCATTGGCTCAAAAACTGCATTTACGAAGCCTGTATACATTGTTCTAAAGTTAAAATTACGCGCCATACAACGGAATGTGCGGTAAAATAGGTACTCTCACCTAAGTACATGTTTTATCGCATACTCCGTTGTATATATAATAGGTTGGGGAAAAAGTTTCTTCGCATTTTTTAAGAAAATTCAAAACATTTTTTAATATAGTTTATTTACATTTAACTAAAGTATGTAGGTACCATTTTGTTCGATATCTTTTTGCCATCTTGTAGGTAGGGACATGATCCCATTGCTATAGAAATTTTGGGACTTCAGATCAAAATACCGCGACAAGTGGTTTTGGCAGTCCTCTCGTGATGTTAACCTGACACTGCCTAAAGAATTCTGAAGAGACCGAAACAGATGGAAATCTGAAGGTGCAAGGTCAGGACTATACGGCGGATGCATTAACACCTCCCAGCCAAACTCTCTTAATTTTTGCTGAGTGGTTAAAGATGTGTGAGGTCTAGCGTTATCATGATGAAAAACCACACCCCTTCTGTTGATTAATTCCGGCCCCTTTCTCTCAACTTCTTGCTTTAATCTCATCAGTTGTTCGCAGTAGAGTTCAGAATCGATGGTCCTGCCTGTGGTAACAGCTCATAATGAATAATGCCCTTCCAATCCCACCACACACACAGCATCACCTCGTTGCGAGTTAACCCGGGTTTCGCCACAGTCTGTGAAGCCTGACCGGCCTTTGACCTTGACCTTTTTCGCACGTTCTTGTCGTACGTGATCACTTTCCTTTTACCACTTTTCATCACCAGTTATCAGCTTCTTCAAAAATGGTTCGGTTTCGACGTAACGTAATAAAGAATCACAAATGAGTACACGGATCATTAGGTTTCTTTGCCAGTTCTTCAGCTACGTCGTAACTACTGATATCTTGCTCCACTTTTTCAAAAATGTCATCCATTTTATCCGTAATAGGGCGACCAGAGCGACGTGCATCTTTGAAAACGCTTAAACCAAATTTATGCTACTCTCACAGACACTGCACTAGGTCCATAAGCATCGCAAATTTTTTTCGCGGCTTGCTTTGCATGTTTACCTTTTTTGTAGTAAAATTTTAAAATATATCGAATTTCTTCATTATATTCACTCATCTTGACAGTACGAAAAACAAATGAAAATCACACATTTTCCTAATTTGAATTTGGAATTATGTTCTTTAAAATTTAAACTTTCAATGATACCAAAGCCAGCCAGATACAAATAGTATAGCCAAAGAGATTTTATTACAAGTTCATACATACTATAATGCGAAAAGACTTTTTCCCCAACCTAATATATATATTCTCATTTATTTCGGATCACACATAAAAATACACAAGTTCCATATAATTAGTAACGACAACTTAAAATACTATGTTAGTAAAACTTACAAACTAACCTAACAACTAATAACTACGTGGCTCAACACATGTTGGCACGTGCCTCCGCATCCAGTGCTTAATAAAGGGGCCGTCCACCTTACCATATAATGTTTTTAGGATGCTGTTGGAGCTTCCGCGCAATCTACCCGTAATTGACGCTGCCCTCTTTCTCATTATACGAGTAGATACCATGAAAATCATCGACATGGGCTTCCGCGAACATCTGCGAAGCGCTGCAGAAGCGCGGAAGCCCCATCAACATCCTAAATCCATTATTATACTGAACGCGTAGGGTACTATGAGCCCCCTGCGTATACTTCACCAACCAACTGCACGTGTAGAAGGTTTGGCAGTAGGCCTTAAAAATATACACCTTCACTTCCCCACTACAGCGCGTAAACCTGCGGGCTAACATATTGCGCCGAAACGCCACAATGCAATACGCTCCCTGTCCAAATCTGCATCATCAGATAAGTCCTCTGTGACCACATGTCCTAGATACTTAACCTGAGCAACACACTGCAATGGTGTTCCGCCTATTGTCACGAGAGGAACCTTACCCACCAATACATGGTTACTTTTAAAAACCAACATTAACGATTTTTTAACGTTATATGTAAGCCCATGCGTCACCGTATAGGATTCGCAAATAACAAGCAATTTCCGGAGTGCAGTGAGTGATGGGCTCAGCAGCACCATATCGTCTGCATAACTCAGACTATTAACCATGACACCATCTATTGAACAGCTGACACTTGTCCTGCTGAGCTCATCAATCAGGTCATTCATGTACAGGTTAAACAGATCCGGTGACATAAGTCCACCCTGCCTAACCCCACATTCCAACAAATACGGCTCGGAAGACACATTATGCCACCTGACACGATTCGTTTGAGAGCTGTACCAAAACTTCAACAAGTTAACTAGTTCTATAGGCATATTTAAACTATGGAGCTTCGACCATAGGTTATCATAGGACACGGGGTCAAAAGCCTTAGAAAGGTCAAGAAAGGCAGCATAAACTGGCGTCTTTCTGTTCGTATAATACCTTACAGTCTGCTTGAGCGCCAGAATATCACTCTCCGTCGACAATTTGTGTCGGAAGCCAAACTACGCATCATTTAATGTTAAATGGCTATTAAGCTGACGCTCAAGCAGACCATCAAGTACCTTCCCCACTACCGTAGCTAAGGAGATAGGCCTGTAGTTGCTTCTGTCAGAGACATCACAGGTTTTATTTTTAATTACGGGCACTACCACACTTTCTATTAAATCCATTGGAAGATAGGTGTGACGGGCGCAAAATATTTATTTTTGTTAAAATCATCGCAAGTTTGCGGTATATCTGAGGTCCAGCGTACAGCAAGTGCTCAACACCTAATCCGGCATGCCCCGGAGACTTCCCCTTTGATAAATTAGTCACTACTTGCTTAATATCCTTAGAAGTGAATCTCCAGAGGGCCTCCGAGTCAATCAGACCTACGTCTGTCCTACCTTGCTCCTGAGTCAACGCGGACTGCACCCTGAAGTGGTCTTTAAAAATATTCGATACACACTTTGCGTCCGTCGCCCCATCCACATTCACAGGAAGGCCCGGTTTTTGATTCAAATTATTAGTTTGTTTCCAAAACTTTACAAAAATTTTCCGACTATAATTTTGAGCTAAATTATCCATTTTTATCTGTGTATGTAATTACTAACAAATTGGATTTTACTATCTGGTATTAAATGATTTGCATTTTTATACATCTCATCTCTCTTTTTTTATTGTATAGCGCCGTGAGTACGCTTTACGGTTCTTTTTTAAATTTTCATAAAAAATATAAGTATTCCACCAAGGAGTTCATTCATACTACGAGAATAAATAAGCTGAATGATCGAACCTCCTTGGAAGCGCTTTTGCTCAATACGTTTATCTCACTTTATTATTAAAGAGAAAATGCGATGAAAGATGTAGTACTAATTTTCGCCACGCGCATGTGGCGCCATTTCCAAATTCGCGCCATTTTCATATTAGAAACGTCAAAGATTGTTGGGACTTTCCGACTAATATAAAAATAATAATAAATTAGTTCAAGCGAGGAATCCGATATTAATATGGAATCTCATCATCATCATTCCAGCCGAAAGACGTCCACTGCTGGACATAAGCCTCCCCGAAAAGGGGGATGGTGAAGGTGGACGATGATGTTAAAATGCATAGAGAATGCTTTTGCCCATTCTATAGTAAATCCCTTAGTCGCCTTTTACGACACCCACGGGAAGAATATATAGGATGGTGCTATTATTTACGTCCGGCACCACACGCCGAAACCAAAAAAAAAAAAAAAAAAAATGACCATACAACATGTCCCAGAGTTAACGCACAACCTCTTAAGGGATCATTGTACTCATTATTATGAACAACTTTTACTATGGGACCAAATATGAAATCACGAAAAAAATATCAGCTGTTCCATACAATTATGTTCTCATAACTCGTCAAAATGTATGATACAGCAGATTTTTATTACATTTGCAAGAAAACTACATTGTACTGTTCGCAAATGTAAAAAAAAGGTGCGAAAATTGGTATTTACAAACTCGTGACTATGGTAAGCCCTCGACCACTCGTTTGTAAAAACCAACTTACCGCACTAGTATCATAAATAACTATTATTTGCGATAAACGTTACGCAAAGAAAAACACAAACACAAAAAGAACAAATTGGGGGAAAATATGCGTCACTTCCACGTAATACTATATAATAATTGGAATGAGCAGATTGGGTTAGAAAACTCCGTAGATGCAGCAGTAAATAAGTTTTATAATATCATTTTTTGCATAATTAAATCTTACGTTCCACTCGTCAATTCAAAGACTTCGAAATTTCCGATTTGGTTTTCACCATCGCTAATACATATTTACAAAAACAAGGCAAAGGCCTGGGTTAAATAGAAAGTGTATCACGATATCTCTGATTATGAACAGTTCTCACTCCACAGATCTAGATTCCATGTTGAATGTAATTCCTGCCACACAAAATACATGGAATCTGTTGAAGACGGCATTCGCAGTAATGTTAAATACTTCTGGACGTACATTGCTAATACGAAATCTTATTCTGCCATACCTTCTGACATGAACTACAAAGACCAAAGTACCAATGATCCCGAAGAAAGTAACTTCTTTTCTGATTTCTTTAATTCAGTTTATGAACAATCTTCCATGAGAGGAGCTTCGTCGAATAAGGATTCGGAGCGCAATTCCCTTATTAGTAAAATAGAGCAAAGCATGAATGAAATATTGAGGCCACACAATTCTTTAGACTCATCTAAGGGTCCAAGCCCTGACGGTCTTCCAGTCACGTTTCTCAAAAATATTTGCAGTCCTATACATATTTTGTTCACAAAATCATTGGCACAAGAAATTTCCAAGAGGTATGGAAGATTGCGAACATAACACCAATCTATAAGTCGGGCTCTAAGTAGGATGTTGAGAACTATCGTCCTATATCCATTATGTCAGCCTTGCCGAAGCTTTTTGAGAGATTAGTGCACGATAAAGTATATCCTGTTCTTCATCACAGTATAATTCAACAACAACACGGATTCTTATTGAATCTCTTATTCTCGATTTCTCTTATTGAAAATCTAATTTGATTATCTGCATGTAAATCATTTAATATTGTGATACTTATTTTTTAATTTAGTTGTAAGGACATTATAAATAATTAATATTTGTATGCCGCTATCGGCTAGACATGGCGAACTTATATTTTATTATGTACACCTTGTATATTACCTATGCTCTACAAATAAACATTTGATTTGATTTGATTTGATTCGTAAAGAAAAGATCCACTGCCACAAATTTAGTGGCATCTAGGGACTATTTGTTTAACAATACGGATTCTCGTGTTCAAGTGGATGCCATTTACACAGATTTTCGAAAGGCATTCGACAAGGTTGATCATGAGTTGCCACTAAATAAAATTTCATTTAACGGTATTCGTGGTGATTTACTCCGATGGTTCTCTTCATATGTCACGAACAGAACTCAAAGGGTCGTAATTAGCGGTGTCAGATCTGCTACAACTATTAATGTAACTTCCGGTGTACTTTTGAATTGTCCATATCTATTGCCCATTCCAAAGCATAATAGGTTCCTATGGAGAAGAACGGGCAACAAACTCCATGGAAATTGGTCACTCTTTTAGATCAAAATATTGATTCCATTATTCATGTTGAAGTGCAAACATGGACCTTCCAAGGATAGCTACAATTACTATATATATATTTTTTTGGTTTATTAAGGTTATTATTACCGTAAACCTTGCCAGATGTTGTTATTAAGTCATAATTATGATTGCTTTAATTCCAAGATTTCCAATTATTCAAATACATAGTACCGGTAATAAATACCGGTATGAAATACCGTGACAGCTGCCGGTAATAACCGCTAATAGTGCATTCACATTATGGCCAATTTAATTACAAACATGTGGGCTTCCTCACGATTTTCACGAGAGGTACTTAAGTGATTATGTACTATGACATAGGTGAGTAGGTACTTGGCATAAAGTATATAGAAGATTGGCTTATTGTGTGTCCAAACGTGTACGCAATTGACGAAAATTTTACCAAGTTTAAACCATTCAAATCAAATCAAATCATTTATTACTTCAATGCTGTTTATTTATTTTCTTATAGTTACCTATATTATTGTTTAAATATTTCTTAAAATAGAAAGATTAAATAAACTAAGAAAGAAACATTTAAATCGCCGCCAGTGTCGGGAGCAGGGTCCAAGCTACCAGTGGTTAGGGCTTCAGAGCCAGGAACCTCCTCTCGACGCGAGCCGTATGGAGGAGTTCTGCCTTATGATTCAGGGCCTTGATCCAACCGCCTAACGAGGGCCTCGGTACTACTACCATTATTACCATAAGCTAAGTAAAGGCCCTAAACAGCAAATCAGCACTAGACTAATTGAAAATACAAACTATCCAGAGTATAAATATTGACACTCGTAGGCTCCTATATAACATAGCAATTACCTGCTTTGTAAGACGCCTAGAAGCTGTCAATCACACTATCTATTTATAACAGAGATAATTATAAAGTGGGTAGTAAGTATTTAGTTTGTTCCAAGGCGGACCAATGTGCTCTAATTGCTAGTGCCATGCATGAATCGTGCGAATTTTGAGGAGGCCTACTCCAGCAATGTTTGGATAGAGGTATTTTGCTAAATAGTTATTACGATGATGCAAGGGCAACGCTGCTATATAGTGTTTTGAGCGTAAATATCGCTTCCTTAAGGCCAATGCACACGGCGCGGCGGCGTTGCGTTCCCGATTTTATACGCTCTGCAAACGAAACTATAATATATAGAATAGAATAGAATATAGAATACTCTTTATTATGTACACCATAAATGTATATAGAAGGAAAAAGAAGAGGAGGAGTATATAGAAGTGTATGGAGGAAGTAGAGTGATGCTTTTTCAATGCAGAAAACGCGCCATGAGCCAATCAATCGGCACATAAGCTTGCAATGCATACCTACATAAATAACTTTAGAATACTTAATGTGACCGTTGAGGAATGTAAGGTGTCTTGAACAAATAACCATAAACAGGCGTTGTCGATGGTATGTCCAATTGTTTGACACTATGCTTTGCATACAGATAGGTGTTCAATATGGTTGACGTACGCATGTACAAATACTTTGGTACTTGAGAACTGACACGGGGCTTTTATAATTAGACTTTGACTTTGAGGTATGTCCAAAATTTGCATTATGAGGATGGGCATGTATCTGTAGGTAGATCACGTGAACACAGCCGGTGGCCCAAGACCAAAGCCAAGAAGAAGTGGAAGTAAATAGACCCAGAAGTGCAAATAATTGACAAATATTACCAACAATCAACTAACTATAAACTCATTTTAAGTCCATACACTTTATTACAGCATTCAAAGATTGCGAGTCAAAAGTTAGTTAGTAACAGAAAATTACTTTCAAATGAGAACGATAAAAAAGTAGAAAAGATGGTCAGAGATTTTTTATCTTTATAGCTTACCTAAATCAAAGCCATTCAGAACAATTCGGTGGCTTTAAGATCCAAAGTATTAAAATAAATGAAATGATATCATAGCATTTCAAATGACTTTGTGTAAAGATTGCACTTAGCAAACCAATTAAAAACCTTGAAGCCCCACTATATGTTAAGATAACGAAATACTCACTTAAAATAGAACAGCTTGTTCTTATTATGTTTGTTCTAATTATATAAAAGTTAATAAAACTTATTATCTGGCGTCTTAAATTGCGACAGACAAACACGACGCGTATTATGCTTATTATAAGATATACAAATATTTTGTTAAAATATAATATTTTAATATTTTGAAAGTAAAATGAGGGTTGCAATGCAATGACAAATTCAGGCAAGGCAGAAAACAAACCTACTGGCCTGAACCTCGACCCCTGTCATACTGGATGTCCTAGTTCAGGGGTCGACAGACCACAGTGATGTAACGTTTACTGAAGCTTTGTTTATTTTTTATTATTATTAAAATGGTTTTGCAGCAACCCTGTATATTTATGTGTATTTACGTTACCTGCATTATTCACCCAAACAGCTATTTATTTGCAATGCCCACATAATTACTACATAATTAGGTATATCGATAAGTAAAATAGAATCTAGTTTTATCATGTTATTGTGTTGCTGTTAAGCAGCCCAGCTGATGGAAAGTGGATCCATTCCGATATTCGCAATACCAGAGGCATCGCAGACGCATTGCCACCCCAGAGATAAAGCGAATACCTGCAATTACACCGGTACCCTTCAAGTCGAAGTGCCAGGTCATCATCAGGATTTTAATCTTCGATCCGGAGGCTATTCCACAAGGAATCTACCCCATACCCAAGCCTTGTAGGCGAGCAAATACCTATAGTACCTAAGCGAACCAATTTTTCACACCAGCACAAACAACATCGAACTCTCCCATAGAAGGTCAAACAAATAAATTGATCATAACAGTTCACAGCGGGCGTCCAATTGTGGGCACACCCCTGTTTGAACAACACAGGCATACACAATAGAGACAGTTACTCCTACAACAATGTAACACCATGCCAGAAATCCTCGAAGGGGTAGGCAAAAGCGTCTCATCTAATTTAGAGCGAGTCTATTGTCATTTATCGGGCTTTGATCCAGACTCCAGGGTGCTACTGAGAAATTATATATAGAAAAACCCAATAACACTGTCGTCTTTTCTACATCGAGTAGGTACTGACGATATTGTGAGCTGGCCTCGAGGACTCTTCGATCAGAAGTCCTCGATAAATTATAGAGAAGTTCTACCTAATTGCTCTTTGTTTGGAATACAGAAATGATGCCCACAGTCTAGGCTCAATGAATACAGAAATGATGCCCACAGTCAACCCCTGCCCCTGAACCCCCGCCCCTACCCTTTTATTTTTTTCTGAAGATCATCAAAATCGTCATGGCATAAATCATGATCAGTATCAAAATCAGATCGCAAATCAGTTAAACGGCTATGGGCAAGCAACACAAGAAAAATAACATGCAAAAAGATCTAAAGGGGTAACATCACCTTGCGATGATGACTAACAGTCACACCCACTCCAAAATCGCCTTCAATTGGCTAACTCAACGACTCAACAAAGTACAAAAAACAAGATACCTATGACACTGCCGGCCAAATTCTACGGTACATTATTGCTCTGACCGCATACCTCTTTATAATAACCACTTGATCATAAAAAGTAAACAAAAAACTTTGCTATAGCAACAGAACAGTTAAATGATTGTGATAAATACATAAGGGGAGGTCATCGTTCTCTGATCTTGGGTGTGATAGCAAGGTTCTTGTTTGAGTGATTAGATTTACTCGTTGCTAACGGGGGTTTGGCTTCCGCTATTTTTTTTAGGGCGCCACGTCGATAGAGCAATGTTCATCTTAGGACATGGGATCGCCCATATCCTAAGATGAACATTAAATACACACACACACTAAATTGGTTTTTTCAGCCATCATCGGATGGATGAAAAAACCAATTTAGTGGAGGGATAAAGTAGATCTAGGCAGAGGTCTAGGAAAAAGGTCGATCTTTCTCTTCTTCTTCTCCCGAGCGAAGAATAAATCGAAACTTGATGAAACGATTAGCAAGACAGCAAAATTAGCGTTGGGTCTGACTCCCAAAAGTATGCTAGATTTATTTGGAATAATCACTCGTGGGGCCACTTCTAATACACCATGTGGTCCAAAATGTTCGTGTCGATATCAAAACCTTGCCATCGCCGCGGCAGCGCAGGGCAGGGGTTCACAGATAGATCGATAGAATTCAACGAAAAGTAAATAAATCGAATTCAATCCAATAAACAGACATCCAGACACACTTCCTTACTTATAATAATTCAAAGCGTATAGCTGTTGAATCATAATCGAATTGTTAAATATAATGTGATGAAACGAAAAGTTATTTGAAAAAATTGAAAAAATATTAAGTAATTATTGCATCTGGGACAGAGAAGAAACTTGTTTTGCTTATTTTGGATCTTGAATTATTGAGCATAATTAATTATTATACACAATATGACGTAAATGATATTACTACATAATAAGAAGATGCTTTTTCTCTAGATGTCTAAATGATAAAGAAATCCTGGGAAGGACCCATGACGGTACAGACAAATTTGCTGCTGCATCGCGTGCATGAGCAGGAATGAGGGACATGATGCAAGAAATGTTATCTTTATCTACTTTCGTATCGCAGGTATGCTGGAAGAGATGTCTTTAGAAATAAGCACACCTTCGTACGTATTTATCTGTTCTTTTCTTCTTGTCTGTCTAAATAAATCATGTGTGTGTACATAAATGGTTAACTAAATAAAATAAATAACGTTTTGAGTATGAATTTAAGAGAAGAGAAGAGCAAGCAGAGACCAAAGAAACAATGGTTGGAATGTACAAAATTATAGACGATGATATGGTTAGATAGGGGGAAGCTGCTGAGATGACGGCTGATAGGAATGTATGGAAGAACAAGAATAGGCTCCAAAAAATGGGATAGGAGAGCAGTCCTGTTCACAAATGTTCGATTGTCGAATCGAACATTTGTTCATAAATCGGGTTTTCGAACTAGTGTCGACTAGTTCGCAAACCCGATTTCTGAACCGAAGGACTGCCAAACCGCTATTCACAGATCCGATGACCGCGATTATCGGTTATCACTCGCAGGAGAAAGTTACTTAGCCTCCGGTGGCAAACACAAGTTCTATAATTGTTTTATAATTTAGGAATTCCCAAATCGCTGTGTTTTCGTTTTTCTAACTGCTGTCAAGTTTCATGAGGTAAATAAAATGCTATTCTTTGTAATCGGTAGGCACTTCATAATAAGATACATACAACATTAAGTTGTGATGATGAGAGACAAGACGTTTAACTTGAACAGCGATTGACCATCGCGACGTAACTAGTGAAGTAACCATACGACTCGGTACTCGATACTCACGATAAATCGATTCAAGTTAAATGTCAAAACGGACCTATTATTTTTTGACAACTATAGTACAAAAATATCCAGTCCAGCCATGGACCAATAAAAAAACTCTGATGGAACTCTCGCTAAGACAAAACTGTATCCCGTAATGGCGGCGACAGTCTTAAGTGTGAATGAATTTAGGGTTGCCATGTTAGCCAAATTTACCCATATATTATTGTTTTATTTTAAGACAAATACAGGTCGAGAGACAAGTTTCTTGGAAATGTCGGCAGAATTATACAGTGCTATTTTAACAAGTTAATGGTAAGAGCCAAATCTCCCTATGAAAATATGTGCAATTAACAACATAGTAATTGAAAATGTTTTAATTGTAAAAAATATTTACTGTATCTATTGTATAACATCCCAAATGCTGAGTATGTTTTTTTTAATCCAGTCATTTTGACAGTTACATTTTCGATTTTTTTTAAATCCAATAATTTATCCATACTTAATTTTCTTTAAATCTAATAAGATGAATATAAAATAACTAGTAATAAATTACCTAAATAAGTTGAATTGATTAAATGAAATATAAATTTCCCATATATTTAGGGTAATTTGCACACGTGAATATTGACAACACTGGCCTTGTGATGATTTTTTTTTGTTCTAGTGAATGAAGATTGATTGTAATCTATAAAATTGGGAACTAAGTTTTTGAATTATTCATTTGCCTATGAAACGTGATTCCTGGATTTTTTTTCTTTCGATCGCTACGGTTTTTACAACATTTCACCCAGTCTGAAACATTTCTCCGACAATCGTTTTGCCGTTTAACGGTTCGCCGACAGAACGATTCACTATTAATTTTTTCACCGATAGAACGTTTCAATGACGAGCGATTCGTCGACAGAACGATTCACTTTTCATTTTGTCCCCTCTATTGTTGGTAAATTCAGTTACCAAAATATAGTTTTCTCGTATTATCGTTCAAGGGTAATTCGATATACCGTACGGGACTCAGGGGCAGACGAACAGTTTTGTCGATGAATCGTTCGCTGGTGAAATGTTATATCGATGAAAAAATGAAAAGTGAATCGTTCTGTCGACGAATCGCTCGTCATTGAAACGTTCTATCGGTGAAAAAATTAATAGTGAATCGTTCTGTCGGCGAACCGTTAAACGGCAAAACGATTGTCGGAGAAATGTTTCAGAATGCATTTCACCACACAAGACATGCTGTATTTCAATACTTTTTTGCCGCGTAGGACGTGTCGACTATGTTGACGTTTGCACGCGTAATGGGTGAGTATGCTGTGAATGTGTGCGTGCGGCGCCTGGACGTACAGCGAGCTGACTGACTTTGAGTGACACAGTTTTCTGTTAACGAGAAACCGTCCGAGTTTTTTATAGGTCCATGAGTCCAGCCTATATTTTTCCTTGTATTTGTCTTTTAAGTAGTTAAGTAGTTGCTAGAAACTTACCTAATATCTTATATCGCCAAGATATTGTTTGTATACTATTTTATCCCGCCTGTGAATCTACATGTTATTTCTAATCCATGGATTGAATTGATTCCGAGTCATTCTGACCGTACTTTCATCTTCATTTTCCTCAAATGACTAAACCAATAAAAAAGACTAAGGAAAATGGTTTACACAAAATAAAACGCAGTAAAAAAAACCGGGCGAGTGCGTGTCGAACCACGCATAATGAAGGGTTCCGTAGTTCGGATAAATTTATCCCAAGAACAAGGTGACATGAATATAAAGTTGAAAAACATGTTCCCCGATACATTCTAACTGCAATTATAGGTGTACGCACAATATTGAGTGAATTACCATGTAATTTTAAGACCATAGACTTCTTATAGGTTTTCCTGTAATCTAGTTCTATGTATTTTTTATTTATTTTAGACTCAGCAGTTTCGGAGATAAGAGGGATCACCCTTATCTCCGAAACTGCTCCGAAATGGCCAAATAACATCTATTTTCTTTAATAACTTTAAAAGTATTATATTATAAAATTATAAAAAATATATATCTGAATAAGGATTTCAGACATATTTTTTCATAATTTTAACAAGCCCATGCACCTTCACACGGTACAGTTAGCTAACCTTTTTTTTTAATTTTCTTATTTTGCTCCCCAAAAGAGACCCACATATATTATTCACATTATTATATATTATTAAAAAACGGATAAACAGACAGACATACGAGTGATCCTAGAAGGGTTCCGTTTTTTCTTTTGAAGTACGGAAGTTACGGAACCCTATAAAGAGCATTATGTAGTTACATTCGTGGAAATAATACAGTGATTTATTATGTATTTATTAGACGCCTCTTCATGCCATTATCTAGTACAATAATTCTGTTCGAAGTTTATTATTAGATGCATGTGTGAACATTGTTAACTGAACAAAACTAGGTTGTTTCTGTTCAATTTAAAGTGAATAATCATCCCTGGACTGAAATTGCTGGAAGTTATGGGCCTTGACGAGGACGAGCATTAGTTGGGAAGGACCTTAAGGAGGACATAGGCTAATCTACTTTTTAAAAAGATTATCAACCCCTGAAGCTGAAGGGTGAAATTGGCTGTTGAAGTTTGTATGAGAAAATCTGCAATAAGTTTGTGGTGTGTGTTTTTGATCTGGAATTTCTCAGTAGCAGCCCAAAGTCTGGATTCGTGCCTCGTTGATGGCAATAGGCCACTATCACATGGGACCTAAACGTAACTGGCGTAATGTGGGTGTAATATTATAGGTAGGTACACATCTGCTTAACCTTTCGCGAAATACAGGCGTGATGTTATGTTATGTTTAGGTATTCTAATCACAATCGACGTCACATCGATCTAATTGGAAAAAGTTCGGCTTTGTTTGTTTCATAAAAGCACATTGGCTCGACAAAGTAATAGCTAGTAATGTCGATTTGCTCCACATTGCACGTTCTAATCGACGTCGCGTCTGTCAATACTATTGATCGATGTCAGTCGTGTGGATAGTTTATGTAGTATGTTAATGTGTAGTTATGTTTAAGTTTATGTAGGCTCTGATAATTGTCACAGCGCCGTGTTATTTTGTTTTTTTTTCTAAATCTACTTTCATATCTTCGAAAATAGTGGTACGGACTGGATCAGGACGTATTCAATCTCACTCCATAAGCGGATATCAGTTTATTAGCAGTGCTTCTAGTAAAATGGTTCATTACAGCCTTCGATGTCCTTTATGCTATGATTAAAGTTCTTGTGGTTCTGATTCCAGCCATACTCGACACGTTGATTATGTTTCCTTTAGTTTTGATGAGACGGGAAGCTGCGAAGTAGGTGATGCGGACAACTCCTCGTATGTCGATGTTCATCATGTAGTGTTGTGCAGTATGTGTAGAGTATGCAAATGCGTGCTAAAAATATTATATTTCATACTTAACTACATTAATAGATGTATATGACGCGAGGTAAACAAAGTAGTAAAATATATAATTGGTCGTTACTTATGTACTTTACATAATAACTCTATTACAAGACTATTTATAGGACCCATTGTAATCTGTTTGCTGTTTAAAATAACAACGTTATATAAAATGTAAGTATAGGGATTTTCCGCCTACATAACTGACCGCCATTTGTTTTCCTGGAAATCAAAAGCTGTTAAGTGTATTTCCTACATTACAATCAAAATCATCACGTTGGCAAACAGACGGGCAATTTCCGAAGGGTAAAACGGGAACCATATTACTAAGGCTCCCCCGCGCGCCGTCTGTCTGTCCGTCTGTCACCAGGCTGTATCTCATGAACCGTAATAGTTAGAGAGTTGACATTTTCACAGATGATGTATTTCTGTTGCTGCTATAACACCAAATACTAAAAAACAGAATATAACAAATATTTAAGGGGGGCTCCCATACAACAAACGTGATTTTTTGCCATTTTTATAGATAATGGTACGGAACCCTACGTGCGCGAGTCCGATTCGCACTTGGCCGGTTTTTTAAGACTGTTGCATTGTAATTTCTGTCCCGATCTGTCTAAAATGCTAGTTTCCCTACAATAACACTTAAGTTTTGATGAATGTCGCGCGATTCTATTTCATTGAAGTCTAGACCTAACAAAAACAGGACAAAGACACTAATCATACACTTCCTAATAAGCAGTCAGTTCTTTTTAACAAGACAGACACAGGTCAAGAAACTACTCTTCTATGTGAGTACTTCTAAAGAGAACAAAAGTTGCTGGTAACTACACAAACATGGTATTTCGTTCCATTGATTTTTATGGGAATTGTCCAAACATCGACTGACTTCAGAATAGCCTGCCTATAATGAATATTCGCACTTGAGTACGTTTAGCTAAACAGGGTAGTGTTGCCCAAATGCAAGACCAAGACGAGACTTAGGGGGCCCTAAGTCCGTAAGATCAAATACAGTTTAAACTATGGATTTCCAAATCTACGATCAAATATAATCGATGGTTTAATCTACTGTCTTAAGATCGAACAGAAAATATGAACAGATTAGTTAAACTTCGTTCTTCAGAAAGGTCATACTCCCAATCGGCGTGCGTGTATGACCAGATGTATGAACGTAGGCGAAGCAAAAGGAGTATGTAAGGAGCGTAGCAGGTGGCGTTCTATAGTTTCTGCCTACCCCCATGGGAAGAAGGCGTGAGTTTATGTATGTATGTGTATGTAGTTAAACTTCGATTAGTCTTTTACACATGGCAACATTCTCTATTTTATTCGTAGTTTGTTCATCCGTTCATTCAAATATTGACAACAAATAGATCCATTTGACATTGACACTGACATATGATGACGTCTGGGAGTCTGCGACGTTTTATTATTATTCATGTCTTCATGTGGTATTTAATTTCTTTGAAAATTATTGTTAATATAATAATAGGGTATCAGCTATTATTAATTATAATATTATTATTAAGTTTCAAAGAAATTAAAAATATTTAATATTATTTACTTTCATTTGTATTGATAATTTAAATAAAATTCACCTTGCACTATGATCACATATTTCGCTTGAAATAGCTCTTGATTCCAATGTATCTTGATCTAACGACATACGGTCTACTATAATAACTATTTATATAGTTCAACTTGTGTATAATTACGATATCTTAATCAGAATCACTGTTATAATTTACCATTCTTAAACCACAAAACAAAGCTTTAATGAACGTGAATAAAAAAAGCTACGTAGAAATGTTTGAAGCGAGCAGGTAGAATTTTTTGTTGCTATTTTGAAAGACAATCTCGTCAAATTATGCCATCTGGTCAGTTTACGGTCAGTTTAATCCTTACAAAGGAGTTTAACTGTCCCTTTGGGCTAGTTTAAACTAATCGATGGTTTAAACAGCCAATAATCGATCAACTACCATTGATCTTATGAAATAATCGATGCCCAGAGATTAAACTCTCTTTTGTGGTTTAATCCACGATTGATCTTACGGCCCTTAGCCAGTCTCGTCGTAGTTAAAACTGACATATCTTATGTCGGTTTAACCCTTAGACTTATAACAATAAACCGAAATCAATTGATCCAGAACCATCAGCAATCTATGTCTGACTGGCTTCCTCTGTACAATACCCGTATGGAACAAACATTTGCCCCACTTATAAATATTTGTGTGTGCCGCGAATGTTAAGAGTTTTTTTTCTTGAACGCTTATTCCTGTACAGGTTACAAAAACTTTTTACCTGCTCTAGATAGGTATTTGCAGTCTTGAAGAAGTTTATATTAGAGACAAATCCCCTTGCCTACGAGTAACTTCAAGTATTTTATGCCTTAATATTAGATTAGATGTGATTAGATTTTCAAACCTCGACGCTATTATATAGAGCGTCGAAAATCCTCATACATTAGATGGTACATCATATATTTAGATGTCGCTTAGTGTTACTGAAAACGAGCATCAGTTCAGTTGGCCTCGTAGACCTGTCAAATTGCTTAAAAACCAATTTTGGGTCGATTGTTCTATTACTCCACTATTGTTAGGCTATAAAATATTTAGATTTAAATTAAACTTTATAAAAATACGCACAGGTACCGAAATGAATTGCATTAATATGATAAACAGTGCTAAAGCACAACAAATGCATTGCATCGCACTACGTGACTTTAATGACAAACTCAGCGTGCACTAGGTACTTAGCAGTTAAATTATTGAACCCATATTACCGCGGATTTCCACCGAGTACTGCGGTTAGCCTGACGCAACGATACGTGAACGCATCAGTTTAGGGTCAGCCGTGCCCTATAGACCTCATTATGGTAATTAAATATAAACGTAGCGGGCGTAAACTAGGTAGGTACAAGCATAATTAACTTTTAAGCTGCTGCAGTTTTCCTTATACCTGCGGGGTAATGGCGTAACACACAAAAATGTGTGTAAACACACAAAAGTGACACGAAAGTGTCAAATTCTGACCTAATAGGCTGATGCTGCAGCAATATCGTAGCAAACCTGTCATAATGTTTGTGGTGAGCCCGTTAGCCAGTTGCTAGTTCTCAATTTTCGCATTTGAGCAATTAAATTAGGCTGAGAATCAACTCTTTTTGTTCGTCAGCAAAAGGTAGCCCCCAAAACGCTCATCCCTTATTATCATTTTTTCTCCAAGTTCCTACAGTTCCTACATGCTCAGCGTGAGCACTTCTATGTCTACTCCACGAAGAATAGACATTATCTCTTTCTTTACTAAGTGACATTTCTTTTCTTCATTTTTGACACCATAGAAATCTTCTACGTAGTTCAGGCTTTTCACAGTTACGTTACCTCTCGGCAACCCTACAAAAACCTTATTATAATAAGAATAGACCTACATAACTGTTATTTTGAAAAACTTGTCAGTGGCAGCATCCCCCAACAGAAACCTTATGTTTAACCGACTTCCAAAAAGGAGGAGGTTATATTATGTTCATCTGTATCTCTTTTTTATTAATTTTTTTATATAAGTTCACCTATAGGCACACCTATAGCGATTTGGGTATTTTCTATAGTAACTTATGTTTTTGCACTCGGAAAGCACCATTTGGTGAAGTGGAATGATGAATAAGACCACGGATGGCCACCCGAACTATTTAATAATGAGTATTTCACGGGTTGCGATTCGATGGTTGCTAAGCAATTTATGCACATCACAATGCATATTATTATGGTGAAGTCACCATCAGCTCCAGTTGTCCTGGTTCACACCAGGAGAACTCAACAATTAACGCCCCTGCATCAAGAAAGCAATATTTTGTAAAAGGTTTACATTATAACTTAGATAAATTACAAACTGACCCACTAAAAAGTGAAAAACATAAAACTTTTTACAAAAAAAAACCGACTTCCAAAAAAAACACTGGCAAAACAATAAAATGAAGATTCAAAGACACCGACTTTACGACAACAAAGACGAAAATAAAGTAATATTTCACGTAGTGTTTTTTTGGAAGTCGGTTGTTCTTTTTTGTAATTAGATTATAGATCACTGTGATTTTGACAAACTTGTCAGTGGCAGCAACCTAATTTTAATGACAATAAGGATTACTGTGATTTTGACAGTGATCCAACATCAGAGGTAAAATAACTGTAAAGGATTGTAGTGTACGCCCTAAAGAAGTGGCGCACCTAACTCTCCAGCGTCATCTCTCTTACAGATAGGAACCAATTTGTCAATCCATAATAGTGACATCTCTATGACATCAGTATTGTTTAACCTTATCATAAAGATTCAATTATATCGTTACTGTTAAGTATATTGTGTTAGCGACGCGCGCTGACCTCTTTTAATTAACGGGTCATGCGTCCGCGCTTCGGTTTAGAAAGACACGCGCTTTACTGTTAACTCTTTATACAAATAATAATTATGTTATTACTAAGTACCTATACGATGATCATTTGTCACCCGAATCTTCTTTATTACGAAACTCTAAGCGGCTGCTCACAATAGTCGGACCAACGCCAGGCTGCTGGCGTGTCCTCTCTAATCCAATCTCACCCGCAAATTGTGCTGTCGGGTTTGACAAAATCATTCTCATATCCTATTTTAATTGGGGTCAACGCAGCATGGCTTTTTCTTCTTCCTTAGATAGCTTCTATATCAGCCGAAATCTTACTTTTAAATTCCTTCCTATTCCTAGCTCACACAATCCGCGGTTATTTATCTCGAATCTGGGCCACTCGCATCCCGCTACATCGTACATAATTATTTATATGTCACATCCCAAAATCTTGGAATCTACAGAACCATGTTCACGGGAGATCTCGTTTTAGGTCTGTGACAATTTAAAACACCTAAGTATATTAGGATAACCTAGCTGTGTAACTCAATGGTTGCGATTAAATTATGTCACTCTGTGTGATGTATGATAGCAACTCGTGCGCAGACCGCCCATTTAATTGATGTCTCACACCGACACGCGCAAGCGCATCTCATTTATTATGCAATTTGATTAGTTTTATTTATTACGAGGTAGGTAATAAGGTGAGGTTTTATTTAATTTGATGATCGGCGAGTAAGTAAAGCCTGATTTACACGGTGCGATTTAATTGCCTGTGGCATACCATACCTAAGTTGAACCAACAATAAAAAATACTGCGTCTAACTAAAGAGTGTACGTATGCCACAAGCAAGAACCTATTATAAATGAAACTTCTACATTTAAATCTATAATTCGTATGGTTACATAATAAAGAGTATTATTTTATCGTGTTATGGGGCTCGTCTCACGGGGCAACATTTTATCGTGTTATGGGGCTCGTCTCACGGGGCAACATTTTATCGTGTTATGGGGCTCGTCTCACGGGCCAACATTTTATCGTGTTATGGGGCTCGTCTCACGGGGAACATTTCTTTTTTGGCAAATGTAACCGCTCTTCTTAACCTTAGTCTTGCCTCATGGAAAACGATAGATATAAATCAAGATAGAACGAGCGCACCCAGAAGATGCCTTGCAGATCCGATCTATCCTTGAAGGTTGGCAGGTTACAGGTAGTAGGGAACACAGACGCTGGCATTGAGCATAATGAAGGTGGAGGAGAAACATAAAAAAATGATATTGCCGTAAGATCATTATGAGCCGATTTATCAGTCATCAAATAACTTTGG
Organism: Tiliacea citrago; assembly: GCA_963921375.1. NCBI lineage: Eukaryota > Metazoa > Arthropoda > Insecta > Lepidoptera > Noctuidae > Tiliacea > Tiliacea citrago. The sequence goes on from OY992796.1 coordinate 24,832,471, forward strand.
TCTAAGCTAAAGAATGAAAATAGAACTTATAATACTTTAATTACCACTTTCTCGGCGTGATTAACCCATGCCAAATTACAGCTTTCTAGTACTAAGGGTCTCTGAGCTAAGCCGGGGACAGGCAGACAGACAGACGGACATGGCAAAACTATAAGGGTTCCTTGTTGACTACGGAACCCTAAAAACCATCCAAGTACGGGTTGAACAAGCACACGAAGACTTCCGTACCGCCGTACAATATTTAGCAAAAAACAACGCAATAACCCCATTTAATTTTTAACTTTATTAGCACGCTTTTATTATTTTATTTTAATTTGTTACAGCCGGCAATCGATCTATCCACTCTGCCTATTACGGTTCATGAGATACAGCCCGCTGACAGGCTGACGGACGGATGGGCACCCTTCGATTTTGAAAAATCAAGCCCATTAGTTATTTCGATCATTATAGTAATTGTCAAACATAGGGTTCGCTGTTGGTGTTTCGTAATTAATCAACTTTAGTAGCCGACCACTCTACTAACACATATTTCCGTTTGCTAGAGGCCTACGTCCATTGTCCACCAGTATACCAGTACCAGTATACCGTTTTAACAGCAGGCTGTTTATTATATTGCCGCAACTGGTAAAAAACTTAGATTAATTCGTTTTGAAAGGTGTTTGTTATTTGAAAACCTCTAGTGTTTTAAAGTTGGAAAAATCTTTTTAGTAATGTGACTATCCTCCCATAACTATTAACACTGTAATTTTAAATAGTGACCGTGGAGTTTCTTGCCGGCTCTATCGTCCTCAACCGTGCACCTAGCTTCTGACGTTTCATAAGTGCCTGAAATAAAATAATTTGAATTTGAGTAGTATTTTCATATTAAAATTAAGAATTTCGAGCAAGCTCAAGTCACGTATCGACTTTCCCGCTAGAACAAAGGCATGACTAAAGGCTACTAATGGCTGCTATTTAGTTCAACGTTCAACTTTTGTCTAGGAATGCACCGAAAATATTGATTTGACTAGTTTTCCAGCTTTACTTGGTTTTGTTTTTTCTAATGGCTTTTGTTTTAATGGGAGTAGGTATCACATGATACCCCTTATCCTCACCCGTCTTCAACAAAATTTCTCCTAAAATAGTTCAGCTCCCCAATTAAATTAAATAAAACTTTATTTCAGACTAAGAAGGTCCATATTTTTATTGCATAACACACTTTTCTATCTCAATCTGAAGGATTTTGAAGGAAATTCGTAATCCATTGCTTCATGTTTTAGAATTTGGTCTGCTCGTCAACGTAAATAACGCAATGAATATTGTTGAACTGTCAAAATTAATAGAATTGGGATTTTGAGTGAGTTACGCAACCAGGGGCCCAAGTCTGCTATTTTTATAAATCCAGTCATTCCAACACGATCCCATTGTCATGCCATTATCATTTTGCTAAAAATTCGTAATCTGGTAAATTCATAATGGTCGATCATTTTCTTTGCAATTTCTTTCAATGTAGTGTCAGTGGCAGACCATTGGAAAGTCATAATGACGCCATTATAATAGTAGATTACCAAACCTGTCAAAATCAACAATTATGAAATCAATGATCGACCATTCTGACACTATTGTAATAGCAGACTTGAGGCCCTGGTAGTGTGTTAGGTACCAGATACACCTTTTTATAGACCCAATCTTAAGTACAACAATTCAAATACTTAGGAAGGTAAATTTTCTCCGCTTTCGAGCAGCGTCCATTTTCTTGGGCGCGAGAGAAAGTGAACAGGTTTCTATTTTCTAAATAAATAAGTGTTCGCAACAGAACGTGTGCGCAAAGTTTGTGTAACATGCTCAGGGCTCACAGGTATGCCAGTAACCTGGATTACTCTTATATCGAATAATATAAGTTCCCTCATCTTTTGAAACATAATCAAAATACTTAAGCCTATAGCTATCATTCAGATGTAATGTCCGTCATACGTACGGCCAGTAAATCGAGCTGATGGCCCATGGTATAGTATTGTTTCTCATGGAAGTTTTACAAACTCAAATCATTTACTTATTTCAATTAAACCAATTACAGGCACTTTTGTCAAGGAGTCGCGTTGTGTTCCACGTGCGCCTCAAAGAGGTGTCAGCACGAATTGCCGGGGTCCAATATGGCCAATGCCTGCCAGGGTTGCGACTTTTTCCGAAAGGGTTTCGTGGCCCACAGGCAAATGAAGGAACACGGGTGGGTTTTAGTCAGTAAAAGTCTGACCGCTGCGCCCAGAGCGGGAGAAGTTATTTGATAATTTCGCACCCAAAAAAAAAAACAAAAAAAAGGAATCGGTCATAGTAGGTTCCTATTGAGCAAAACGGGCAAGAAACTCCATGGACACTGTTTAAACTACAATAATGTTGATGCACATCCTGACATCAACTGGGAAAACATTGATTTCATGATTTATCAGATAGACTCGAACTTAAGCTGTTTGTGGATGCCTCAGCCAGACTTTCTCGTCATAAAACCAATTTAATGTATTTCTGAGAAGGAGAAATCAGTTCAGAAGATTCACATATATAATAGGTAGGTAGTTCCAATTTGTGATACTACTAAAAGTAAAAATAACTTTCCCAAAATCGAATTGAACCCAACATGCCAAAACGCAAGACCATGCTAAGTCTAATGAAGATTTTTCAACTCTCAAATCTCGGCACATTACTCGTACTAAGATGAACAAAATTGTAATTCAAAGTTAAATAGGGCGTGATGCGTGCGCGCACCGCATGTGCTCTTATCTGCAGCAATAATGCGGAACCGGTCCGATAAAATACCAAGTTAAAGAGCTAAATTATGCTTTAAAACTAGTATTGTAATGATCTGTACATGGAGGATAAAATTAGCTTGCTGGTTGGTATTTATCGATAATATTTGCGTGGTCTGCATCTCTTACTGAAGCTTTTAAAATAAACGTATATTTATTTACCGATTGTTGGACCTTATTAACTACTTAAGACGTTTTATTAGGTTAATTGTCTGGCTGCTGCTCTGATTAACATGGCAATATAACTCCAGTCGCTGGAGTTCAGCGATAGTTGCATGAAATCTTATCATATTTCAAAAGATAAAGTAGTGTCGAAGCACCCATAGCAAACAAACAGAAGAGAACACTTTTCACTAAATCACTATATTATTTCTCAAAGAAACTCAGACAAAGTAATTTGTACGGTTGTAGACCGAAAATATTCCATGTCTCAACAACTACACGACGTACATAATCAGCCTACAACGTTCCCACTGCTGGGACACAGGCCTCCTCTCTTCAATAGGGAGTGGGCCATAATCCACCACACGGGCCCAGTGCGGGTTGGTAGATGTCACATGTCTTTGAATTTTTGGTTCTAGGACATTTCCTCACGATGTTTTCCTTTACCGTTTTGAGAGCAGTGGTGATGAAATTATTTACACAAAGTAAAGCGCCTGTCTGGGTACGACACCTGGGTGACACGACATATTTTCTTCAAAACCATTTTCGTTGTAAGTTACGTTAAGTTTTTTAAATTGTACCACAAGTTCTACCAACACGAGCACATCAACCATTTTACACCTGGTGACATTATTCTATGTGATCTATTTTGTATTACTTTAGTTAGAGTAAATATATATTTAGATGGACAATTTGAACTTAAGTTATATTAGATTTCGGATTACCTACGTTTATATACGCTTGTATTTAAAACTGTTTACCTACTACAAATAATGATGTATTCAGCCAGCCCTGCGGGTCACATCACAGCTCATCCCGGTTATATTTAGACGATTTATAGTGAAATGACGTCACCAGCCCAATGTTGACGAGTGTCGGTCACCGCAACGCCATTCATTCACGTGTTTGTATATTAGTTTTTTTTTTTTTTTTTTTTTTCCCTTGTCCTAAGGTTCATCAATAGAATGAACCCTAATCTTATTACAATCTAGCCTTTTAAATAGACTAATAAGTAATTAAATTATAACCTAAACTACTATATTGTCTTTACTAAGAATGTGTCCAATAGCACTTTTCTTATTGTCTCTATTAAGGCGAATACACTTCATTCTTGTGTTTGTTTGGCACTTTTGTACTTTACACTATTTACTAACACTAAACACTAACTCGAACGGTTTTGTTCTTTTTAGTCTTCTTACTATATTTGTGTGATCGAGAAGCTGGATTGCTTCGACGTTCACATGCTGATGAAGCCTCTTTTCGTGAGCTTCTGCAAATTTCTGGATCACTTTATCGATGAACTCAACTTTTAGATCCCGATGGAGGTCATCATTTCGTATGTACCAAGGTGCATTTACAATTTCCCTTAGTACTTTGTTCTGGAATCGTTGTATAGTTAATATATTGGTCTGTTTGGTGCAGCCCCACAGCTGGATACCATAAGTCCAAACTGGCATCAGGACTTGTCTGTATAGCAATAATTTGTTTTGCACGGACAGCATGGAGTTTCTTCCAAGCAGCCAATACATTCTTTTGAATCGGTGATCGAGTTCATCTTTTTTCTTCTTAACGTGGGCTTTCCAGCGTAACTTTGCGTCAAGGGTCATCCCGAGATACTTAGCTGTATTCTCGTATGGTACTAGTTTATTGTTAATGTAAACTGGAGAATACTGATGTTTTTTGTTGGAGAAGTCTATGTGAACAGATTTGGATTCATTTAGTTTGATCTTCCATTTTTTGGTCCAGTTATAAACTTGATTTACACCTTTTCCACTGCTTCTTCGTGGCTGTTACCCACAGCCATTATGGCTGTATCATCAGCAAAGGTCCCAATCGTGTTTTGCTCTAATTCAGGAATATCGCAAGTGTATAGTAGGTACAGGATCGGACCTAATACACTTCCTTGCGGTATGCCAGCATTAATTTGTTTCAGTTCTGAGTAGGCGTCTTCTTGTCTTATTCTAAAGGCTCTGTTCAGAATGTAGGATTCTAATATATCTGCAAACTGCTTTGGTAACAGACTTTTCAATTTATTTATAAGGCCTTCATGCCGTACTTTGTCAAACGCTTGTGCCACGTCTAAGAATACAGTAGCACATACTTTCTTGTCTTCAAGGGCGTTTTCTATTACATTTGTGATCCTATGCACTTGATCGATGGTAGAGTGTTTTTCTCGAAATCCAAATTGGTGCTCTGGTATGATGTTTTTATTATCTATTATTGGATTAAGCTGTTTGAGTAACAGCTTTTCAAACAGCTTGGACATGATTGGTAGTAAGGAAATGGGCCTATATGATGATGTTTCGTGAGCCGGTTTTCCTGGCTTGGCTATCATTATTACTTCAGCCACCTTCCATACGTCTGGTACAAATTTTAGCCTTAGTGCAGCATTGATAAGGGTTGTTAACTTAACCAGACCTTTTCTTGGTAGGTTATGTAGTATTTCTCCTGTTATTAAATCGTAACCTGGTGATTTTCGTGTACTTATATTACGTTTTATTTCTCGTGCAACTTCTCTCGGTGTTACTAGTTTTATAGTTACTTCATTTTCAGATGTCACCATATTAGTCAAAGTGTGATCTTCAATGAGTTCCTCGTCGGTTGGTTGAAATATATTTTCTAGATGCTCTGCAAACCTCTTAGCTTTTTGCTCATTAGTAATGGCCCAATGCCCGTTTTCACACTTAATAGGTGGGACTTGGGTAACCGGCCTTTTTAGGTACTTAGTAGCCTTCCATAAGGAATAGTCTGTCTTTTGGTTGTTACTTAGATTCTGGATATAGGTGTTGGTTGTTTCGTCTTTAAAGTTCTGGATAAGTCTTCTTATTTTTTTCGTCAGGTTATTGAGTTTTCGTTTGTCATCAGGGCACCTAGATTGATGCCATGTTTTTCTCTGACTTCTTTTTTCCATAATGAGCTGCTTGATTCTGAAGGGGTATGTTTTTCCCTTCGTCCTCTTGTTGAAGTCAGGTGTATTTTCCCACGCTGCTTGCTGGATATGCATTATGAAATTCTCTACTTCAATGTTTAGGTTTTCGGGTGTTTTTAATGGGACTTTAAGGTCTATTTGATCATTCAATCTGATCTTGAAGCCCTCCCAGTCTGTACACTTATTGGCAAGAGTGGGACTATTGTCTTTAAACAAAATGGTCTCACTAATTTCTAAATAAATTGCAGAGTGATCCGAGTTCATGTCATAGCTTTGTTCCAATTTTATATAACCGGTTGCTATATCCTTGGTTACGAAAAAATCTATTAAGTCCGGGATTTTGTTTCGATCTATTGGCCAATAGGTGGGCTTTCCAGTTGACATGACATCACATTTCAGCTCTTTTATGGCACTAAGTAGTTCTTTGCCTTTCGTAGTTATTAGTCTGGAGCCCCAATACGTATTTTTAGCATTGAAGTCACCTCCTAAGATGAATCTACTTCCAAGGCGGGTTAGAAAGCTCATAAAGTGGTCTTTTTTTATCGTATACCGTGGTGGACAGTAGATGGCAGATACTGTAACAGGATATTTTTTGGTTTGTAGACAAATAGCGACTGCTTGGATCTCTTTCTCTTCGTATTTAAACTCTTCATAGTGCTGAAGGTTTTCTTTTACAATAATTGCACTACCGCCTCTTGCAGAATTGTCTGGGTGTAGTGCATGGTATACTTTGTACCCTTTAAACTTAATGTGAGATTGCTTTGTGAAGTGAGTTTCTGATATCAGGCACACATCAATTTTTTCTATGTCTAATATTACTTGCAACTCATTCTGATGTTTTTGTAACCCATTTGAGTTTCACGCCATAAGTTTCACTGTAGTATTCATTTTTTTGGCTTAGAAGTAGCAGCTTTGTTGCTATTTTCAATTTTTTTCAATCTCTCGTCAAATGATGACATGAACTTTAAGATTTCATTTAACTTTTTGTCACTGTCCATATCAGCCAAAGGCGTCTTCGCTATGCCGCTTGTAGCTACTTTGGCATAAGAGACGTTTTTAGCTGTAGTTTTTATTGTGCTTTGACTTCCTTTATACTGGCTGGTGATTTCAACTCTTCCAGTAGGTGTGTTTTGTTGAGGGGTTGTATTATTGCCTTTCGATTTATTGTTTCGAATCTGCTGTATTTCTTTAGCTACGATGCCCTGTATATTAGTAATTTTATTTAATTATCCTCTAGTTCACAGCCGGTGTAAAATTCTCATCGTGAAATATTTGGTGAAGTGAGCTGTCAATAGTGTTAATCCCTAGCGATCCCTAGCATCCATTTATATAATAAAAGTACTCTGTGCCGAGCATCATGGCTCATTTGAAGCTCACACAGCTTCACCTAATTCTTCACTGTGAGATTTTTACAAAATAGCAATACTCCTTCACCCTCTCCTAGAAGCGTGGAAAGGTACAGGCGAAAAGAAAAGCTAAGATGAAGAAGGCGGGTAGATGCAGGCTAAAGGTAATGACGACGAATATGATGGTAAACGAGATCATTATATTCAGCCGCATCTAGGCAAGTTGGTAGGTGACCCCAGTATGGATAGACAACGTGTAAATAATGTTGAATCACATGGAGACGTTTAGAATAACAAGGCATAAGAAATAAATAAAAATGCAACGTTTTGGATTTTCCAAAATGAGATTTTTGTACGAGGAATACGACAACACAAATCGAATAAAACACGACATGAATTAAGCATTAGGTGAGCTGTAGTGTACTTAGGCATAGGTAAAATGCATTATGCATTATGAATCCAAGATAATATTATGTTTCTGTAAAAATCACCGAAAGAATCATTGAATATAGATGATGTTTTCGATAGTGATTGTGTGATTGTTTAGTATTCCTTCTTATAATGCTGCAGGTCAGAGGTTCGTTTATAATCTTCTTAGCCACAATATTGATGAGGAACTTGAGTACCTACTGTATGTACCTATTATGGACTATGGACGTGATAATTAGTGACAAAAGTGTATCTTAATTATGTTGACTATTACTCAAAGTAAAAAGATCATGGCTAGTTTAATGTCTTTAACGTTTTTGTGTAGGGAAGCCAAATTAATTAGTGAGATCTAATCTATTTACACGACTGCCCAAAAAGCAGTGTAATGTGTTTATGGTTCACGTTACAATTATGACCCACTTTAAGTTTCGTTTCGTTTATCGCATCATAACAATAAAACTTCTATAGTCTCGTTCAGTGTCCTTGAGCTGTATAACGCCAGTTCACAAAAATGTTTATAGTTAATGGAATTTTGTAAGTTATCAATAGCAAGCAATCAGAGTATCTACCCAAGTTTATACACAAACAAAATGTGACTCACAGAAAACATTACATTTTCAGCTTCGCATGAATGTAAATCACCTGGCATTAAATTGCAAATACTTAGTCGCTGGCAGCAATCCACCTGTTTCCAAGTCTACAGTCACAAATATTCTAGTTAACTGGACTTGTAGGTACATTATCTTATTAGTCAAAGATGCCGGAGGAGGCCAGTTAAGCGGCGGATATGTTCTTACAGCCGACCTTGTTCCCGTCCCATGCGACAGTAGAGATGAACGTGGTGACTAGTTGAATGATGATGAATAAGTGGATTTTTCTTACTGTTGGGAATGAATCATTTGGTGGTTCTTGCGGTGGTGTAAGAACTTAGTATTATGAATGAGGATGTGTTAAGTATAAAATTAAATTTTAATTGAATTTAATATTCCGCTTGGAGTGTGTTTACTTTTTGCAATATTGTGTTTCAAACAGGCCAAACCGAATGTTGACCGTAGAGCTTTAGTTATGTCATCAATTCATCATTCTCTTGCCCATAACACAATTTATTTGAGTTCGGCGCAACTTCTTCTTTCATACTTTTCTATTAGTAGACACCCTCTTTCTAGACACATTGCCTTTACACAGTCCATCCAACGTTTTATTCGTCTTCTCCTACTTTTGTAGCCATCCAAACATTTTCCCCATTCCTCCGCATCACATGCCTATTCTTACAAATTGATCTCTAAAAGAGAGTGCGTGCTTTCTCTAGGAAATCAGATCTGTTGGCAAATTTGGCACTAGTACTAATTTCGTCCTAATTTTCTCTACCTACATATTAATACTGAATGATACTGAGTTCATATAGTCACGCATTATATCTTTAAAGACACATTTCTCAAAGGATAGACCTTGAAACTCGAATGCCTCTAGCAGTCTAGCTACAATCTAGTCAGATACACTGTTATGTATCTCCTAGCTTTTGTTTTGAGTCTGCCTCGGCTGTATTGTAGATATTCTCAGAATCCTTACAAAGAACAATGATAAAAATAAAAATCCTTACGTAAATATAACTATGGACACTCGCCTAGTTGGCTCTATACAGATAGGAAGAGACTAATATCATGCAAAAATCACGTCAGTGAATGAAATAATACTCGAAGATATTATACCTACCAATAATAAATCTCCGTACTTAATAAATTACCTATTGGTTTGTCCTCATCACAGCTAGAAGAATATGACACCTCATTTTGACCGATTACTCCTCAACTCCTTATTCATACAAGAGGAGTCTCAAACTAGGTGTTTTCATAATATCATTTTGCGTTGGCGTTAGCTCTTGGTATAGACAAGTATAATATTGCGAGGGAAGGGCCACCTGATATTGCACGTGGATAGCGATGACAATGGATCCCACACTGTGCCACACTCTGATAGCGACGATAAGGTATATACTTTGTTATTGCGTATCACCACCTGATCTCAAATGGCGACTTTGCCAAACGAGTAAAACATTTCGAAAATGTGAATTGAAATATCTACATAAGGGATCGTTTGTTCTTAGAGTAAGAAAAACATGGGAGGCCCAAATGTAAACCTTGGGGCACTCCGTGAAGCGAACCATCACTTTTGATTGTAATAAGAAGAGTTTCCAGATTCATCTGTACCCAACGAACAGTTCGAACCAAGTTACCACCAGTGAAGCTTAGAAATGAGCTATATTTGATTCACTGTGTCGAATGCTTTAGTTAAATCTCAACAATAAACATTCGCCATTAAAAAATTACCTACATTATGATCATTCTAAATTTAATTCAGATAATCCTGTGTTACTTGAGATGAGTTTAATCTTCAATAAATTGTTTCAAAAACCGATTTTAAGGTTTTCTTCGATTTTGATTAATATTTTAACTTCCAATAACGTTTGAGACACTTTTACTAAATCTTTTGAATTCTTATAATAAAATTGTTGTATCGAATGTGGTATTAATTTCAATAGGGAAAACCAAAAATTCATTAACTAACTACAACTATCCATCTTTAGAAAGTCAATACCAATAGATGCATTCATTACAATCATAATACAGCAAAAGTAATGAATGGCTATATTGTCAGTTATTAGTATTACGTATAATTTTTCTAATTGAAATATTATCATGTATTATTAATTAATAACTTTATTGTCATGATCGTTTAACGGCAATCTAAATTACGATATTATTGTAATGTTTAAATCCACTGACCATTCGTAATACCGAATGATAAAATTAAAGTGTTCTTCTGGCTCTCTGCCAGCTCTTTGTTTGTCAGTTACAAGGAAAAATAATTTGATAACACTTATTTATATTTGCATTAACTCGTTGTTGAAGTGTATCTCAATAGTAATAAATTGACTGTCAGAAAATAATTTAATTTACCCGACACGAAGTTATTGTAAAAGATAAAATATTCAAATACTTATTTAAGTAAAATAAAGATTGAAATGACTTACGTTAAATAAAGAAAATCTCCCGTTGAACATTTTCACAATAAAAATCACTGTTATTTATAAACACAGCACATAAACATAATCCGTAGAAAATCACAAACTTTCGTTCACTATTGGAATCTAAAAAATGTGTCGTTTCCGCGCCATCGCACGGCCGAGCGCATTTTACACTTGCACAATAAAAAAAAACCCCTGAACACTCTGCTCCACGTCAAAATGAGTTTCAATTCACTTCACATAGTACTAACAACGAACATGCAGCGATTCTAATTTCGAACGACATCAACTTGGCAAAACTACACACAAAAGTAAACTATTCAGTTACATATTTCTAACTATAAGCATAGCGCGATATCGCTTCGTGGTTGAGGACAAGGATGGAATACAAAAATGCGGCCCTTTTACAATATGTTGGAAAGAGACGGTTGTATTTTCTAAGCACTGCGTCAGTATCCGGTATTCCCGTTCGAGATTTTTGTGTAGAGAGGTGTAGCGTGTAGGTTTGATAACGTGCGCACTGTCGGTCGCCGCCGTGGTCAGTGGCGTCCGAACTCCCAACTGACCTCTATAGGGTAATACTTCAGTTAACATTATTAACTGATCGTAAAACCCTCCATTGTCAGCAACAATGCAGCTTAAATTATCAATTTATTGGACAACAAAAGAGGAGAAAGTTTATATACTTAAACATTCCGCGCTTCACTAGCTGGGTACTTGCTAGGTAGGTACTCTTATCTGCTCCCTAGAAACGGGAACATAGTTTATGCATTGTTTAACAACGTTATCAGAAGATAACGTGCTCAATAAAGCGCTGTCTAGGTAAAAATATATAAATAAATGTTTGCACAGACGTTTTGTTAAAAACAGTTGATGCAATAGTACGTCACTTGATATTTCCGTGTGTCTTAGTGTGAGTTGTTAGTAAACAGGTATGCTAGGTCATCAAAGTTCTCGGCACCTATAGGTAGGGCCATTAACCCGTCATTACATAGCCATTTTAATGCTAAGCTAGTTTTCATTTTATTTCTAAGCAAGCCCATCCATTCATACCATAACACAGTTTAAAATATATGGTAGTGTTAAACAAGGGTCAAAAGGAATTGGTCACTTTCACCCGTGTTAAACACTGCACTTTACATTTGGAATATAAGGAAAGTAAAAAATTGTAGTTTTTTAAATATTTTATTTTCTTGTTTGCTCGCCACTTCATAAAATAATTGTTATTTAAGTATAAACTTTCCTTTGAAATTATTGGCAAAAAATTTTCGATTAAGTACTGTCACGAATTAACCTACCTACCGACTAATATCTACGTAATACGATACTTCAAACTACTGTCCACTGTCATTGTCAAAAACAAAAGAATTAAACATAATTTACGCACTTCATGACTTCTAGGCTACTATCCTTAGTAAAATAATAACCCAGCTTGGTATAGGTAATTCAAATATCATGTAGGTATAATAATACAATTAGTTTAATTTTAGAACAAAGAAAGAACATCATTCGCAGGTCCGGCCATCCGGTAGGTGGATGTCTGATTAATCACAACACTGACTAATACATTGCCATATTGAGTCCATTCAGTATCCAACTACCCACACTGCCTACACTTAAATGAGCGTGGCGCTATCATTATCGTAACATCCCCGAAGGAAATCAGAAGTGTTAGACGAATTTCAGTAATGTGCCATGAACCGGGCACGAATCCAGACTCAAAGCACATACGAATTTTTTAAAGAACACTGCCCGACCCGATTTATACCTGGACCCCACGGCAAGCATGACATGCCATCCTCAGCAGCAACCACTCGACCAACGCGACGCTATAAAGAAAGTGTTAAACTGTAAGTTTACCTATGATTTTTTAAAGTCTACAATGTTTGAAGCAGCTCACTCAGGAGTTAAGTTATAGTTATGGTAAGGTACTATCATCGTCATCGAAGAATACACGACTATAAAACAAAATGGTAACTCCAAAGAAATACAATGCACATCGCATTGAGGGAAGTATGGTCAACAAAAAAGTCCTTTCGTAGAAAATAACAATGATGAGACGCTAATGCACTGTGTTCACTGGACCGTTACTCAACCCTGAAATAAACCGATCTTTCTGCATGATATGAAGAGAAATTAATCAGGATTAATATTAAAATAGGCCTACACTGCATATGCAACGCTTTCACCAAAGTTTGAAACGCCTCATCAAACTGTTCATGTCAGCTCACTTACTACAAAGTGCTATTATTTCAACGTAGGAGTCACCGGTAATAAAACACTGAACAAGCAGTGTAGTGGATTGTGTAATGTATATATTAGGGAAACGGAAATCTAACCTTGTAGTAGAAAACCTCTTAGGAAGACGACAACCTTGTGCGCTGAAGGTTTATTGATTTCTTTCAAGACACTGCAGGATACTTACTAAATGATATAGTGATTCGATTTTTTACTAAGGCATAAGATATTCTCTAATATTTCGTAAGAATACGATAGCAGAAGACATGAAATGTACACGACCTCAAATAAATTGGTATAGGAGCAGGAGGATGTGACGATGAACAGAAGGCGCCGCGACGGTGTCTACAGGTCAGATCATAAATATTAATTATTATTAAGAATTTCTATTAATATCCTGGTTGAAGTCTGTGCTTATTATCATATTTGGTTTATTGTACACCGATGTAAGCAGAAGCCTACTTTACAATAGTCAATGTGTATTTAGACAGCTTGGTCTAAATACACATTGACTATTGTAAAGTAGGTACGTTGACACTGACACAGTACGGTAGCAGTAGTAATAGTGTTAAACAACTTGTTACCGGGATTTTGCATAACAAATTGTTATCCTCATCATCCTGCTTCACTATTACCTAATTTAATTACGGTTTTAAAGAAATCATACTTGACAGCAGAATCATGAAAGCGCGATTTTAATCTGACAAGTCCGTATCCTGAATTCCTGATCTGAAAGTCACTTAATTATGGTAAGAATTGATTGAGTATTTTCTTCAAAGACCAACACCAGTGGAGATCATAACATCACGCTATGTTACATCCCTTAAATTCCGTTCAATATTGAATCTCGTAGAGCCTCGATACAGCCTCACAAAAAATCACAGGGTGCACATAAACGAAAGCCTGAAAAACCTCGTTCAAAACCTATAAAGAACGCAATCACACTTGACACAAATATCGTGTATAGTAATTAGGTGCGCAGGCGTCGATTTCACGGTGCAGGCTTATCCGCTAGGGCTGCGGCCGTTAAAGTTTTATCAACATTCGATAAAGCGTTCGATCGGCGCGCGCAGTATGTGGGTCGCTGGCTACCTGCGACTCGTCGGCACTGTCGTAGCTAGGTGGGAATGTTGGGTATTTGGTGGAATCACTAAGTAGTACGAGTAGCCACCTATGGTAGTGCTTTCGAGGTAGAATAAAATATGCAAATGGTACCGATAGGTATGCAGATTTTGAGGCAAGGGCAAGCGAAACAGAAATGGTTAGGAGGTCCCGTGAAGACTGTCGCAGTCGTACGTACTGACTAATTGTTTTGTTATCAAACTGTCAATAACAATGCTCTTTTGGCTTGTTAATTCATCAGGAACATTTAGGTATTCTTATTCCTATATCATTTCAAAAACATAAAAAAGCATAAAAGCAGTTTCTTAACACATCTATCTTACCTACATCTTATTTGCTCTTGATTGTAATGACAATCAGGTCAAAAATATTGAACAAAGCACATGAAATAGGCGACGAAACCTTTTAGCAATAACAATATCAAGGTTTTAAGATTACGGGACATTACTATTGAATTCCGCAATTAAATTGGAGACTACAACTTAAAAGAATTAGTAGTAGGTACCTACGACAAAAGGTAATGTCTCTGTCACTTCTTCAATTCAAGATAGGTACTATGTAACCCTAAGTTTAGACTGGCATGTTTAAGTTCACATCCTCATATAAACTCATACTTACGAATACTTACAACAGTTACTATCGATTTATTTAAACTATTAGACACAGTAATAACAATTTACTGACTTACAGAGACTAGGTTACAAATTGATAAGCTAACTTTAGCAGCACTAGATTGAACACAATGCCTTGAAAACTCCCTGCTACGCGAATCGTCCGACCGCGTAGCACGGATTGAATTCGTAGCGGATGAATTCGCTTGCAGAATGTTTTCAATGACCAATGAAAATACCTTTCAGTTTGTAGGTTATGAAAGTGTTTTGGAAGTAAATTCATTACAAAATCTGAATCTCAAAGTTTCAGATATCTCTAACACAAATATTGATACCGTCATGAAAACATAATAACAATAAGAACCGACTACCAAAAATAACACTACTAAGTGAAAAATAACTTTAATTTCGGAAGTCGGTGTTTTTGGATCTGTATTTGAGTTTTTTGCCACCGACTTTCGAAATTAAAGTTATTTTTCACTTCGTAGTGTTATTTTTGGTAGTCGGTTCTTATTTTTTTATAAAAAGGTTTTTATTTTACACTTTTTAGTGGGTCAGTTTTGAATTTATCTAAGTTACAATAGCCTAATGTTAACTGTTCATCACCTTTTACAAAATATTTCTTTTCCCGATGCTGGGACGTTGATTGTTGAGGAGTTCTCCTGGTAAGAACCAGGAGAACTGCCACTCACCATATGCATAGTGACGAGCATAAATTGCTTAATCGCAGTCCGATAAATAGGGGTACTTACTTACTTCTTATTATATTGTTCCGGTGGCCATATGTGGTGTCCATCATCAGTTCCACTTCACCAATTGGTGCTTTCCGTGTGCAAATGCACGAGTTACTATAAAAAATACCCCAATCGCTATAGGTTTGTCTATAAAATTTGTGGGTTTCCCTCGATTTCCATGGGATCCCTCATCTGATTCTGATTTGGTGGCAATGGGACCACCTCGGGAGTAAGTTTTAGAGTAAGATTTTCAAACAAAAATAAAATTTTCTAAATCGGTCTATAATTAACGGAGTAATAGCGTAACAAACATACGAAAAAAAAAACATACCGCCGAATTGAGAACCTCCTCCTTTTGGAAGTCGGTTAAAAAGAAAGAAAGATTTTCGGCATAGGTTTGTCTATCGAAGTTTTCCCATTCTGGAAAATGGTTGTGGTGGGACTGATAATATATTTACTGTATTATGACCCTAACTTAGACAATATCTTATTGTTGTGAGGTTTTACTAGCTTTTAAAACATTGAAACCAACAGCCGAAGTTGCTTTAGACAACGGCCGCTTTGAAGTCTCCGCTAGCGCGCAGCTTTTATATGCGGACATTCGTACAACTTGTACCTACCTATTAACTACGACTTGCGGAAACAGCCATTTCTAAAACGTCCAACTCGTATACAACCTACAACATTACAAAAGTAATAGTAGAAAACTCCTTTAGAATTGTTTCAGAAAACACTTGTGCATGCACTACTACGTTTTCAAGCAGTTGTTGTGGGGCGGTCGGCGTGTGCGCAGCTCTTCGGCGAGTGGCAGTGACGTCATGAGTCTCGCCATGACAGCGAGACAACCCGAGCGGATTGAGCAAACTATTGTCTGTTAGCAAGTTTGTTCGCCCCGGCTCGAGTCGCCTCGCGTCATATCTCGACGGTCATGGATCAATCTGGATGAAATGGGAGGCGGAGGCTGCGACACGTGAGTCGCTGTGATTGGCTGATAGTCTGGTTCTTGCTTTTTTTCCATGCTCAGGTACCTAATACGTTCCTTTTCTGATTTTTGATGTTGGTGTTTTCCAGGTTTTATTTTTTCTTGTGCTTTGGAAGGTTGTGGAAAACTTTTTCCTACTTAGTTTTCTGTGCTCGTAAATTAGCCACGGAACTTAAGTGAATTGTGTGGGAATAATGTCAATATCTTGATTAAACACGAACTCAAGGTGATTGGAGTATTGCCCACATGTTTCAGTTTTCAGCTTCCGACCTTTTTGTCAAAAACTCAGGCCATATGCTGCGGCGCGTGGTTTTTTGTTCATTTCCTCTATTGTTCTTTTCTTTAGGGCTATAGGTACCTACATAGTTTATGGGTACTGGAAATAGGTTAATTGCACTGTTAATGTATGGAACTTACAGCCTACTTGTTTCTAAATGCCGTATAAATGTGAACCGTAAGATCTTGAGGTTGATTGGTGGGATTTTTTCTTATATGATTGTAAATCGGTCAGTTTTAGGGGAAAATTCTCCATATAATGTAGATCTATTCTACTCAATCTATTGGATCTTATACCTGGTTTCTGAAGTCCTCAATAAACTCTCAAAAGTGATTCATTCGACAAAGTTAATCGGTCAGTTTTTGGCAATTCACTGGCACCGTAGGTTCCAGGTAGGATTCTGTTCTAACTAATAATTGGAATATAAGACGAATCAAAAAGACCCGAAGACGATCCTTTGACTGAAAATGTAATAACTCAGCCGTATTTCCTTAATGAACGATTGTGCCATCATTGAGAGACCCTGATTGATCGGTAAAAGACTATCAATTTTCTGACGGTGGTCAGAAGGCAGCTTTCTGCCCTATAGCCATCCACTATTATGCTATGTGTAGGTATCTCTACACACTATATGTGCTTCTAGTGCTAGACATTCAGCATACCTAGTGCTTCAAAACAGGCAAGTTATCGGCAAACACATTAACGGGAACAATTCTAAAAATTTTGCTCGACAACAATGCAATCGTAAATGTTACAATAACTGGGTTATGGAACACAAACTAACCGTTAAAGGGCTTGTAAGTAACAAGGCTTGTAAGTAAGTAGGTACCTACATGTGTACTTACCTACTAGGTACTTACTACGTTTTATTTAGGTAATGTAAGCGATTACCTAAGGGGGATGCGCTAAGGTAGGTACCTAGCCCCGCGTAATTCAAATTTTCTTATGTTATTTGCAATTTGCAGGTCAGTGTCAGGTTGTATGATGATTAAAATATGATTCGCGACCGTAACTGATGTACAGAATTATAATAATCAGAATCAGCAATATAGCTCCTTAAGTTGGAATTGAAATAGTCATTCATTAGTAAACCAATTTTTATGAGCAATATTCCAACATTATAATGTATGAGATTTTTATTTGAATAATATTATACGCGAATCAGGTCGTCTCCAGTACAACCATAAAAATGTAAAATTTTGTTTTTGGGGGCCTGGTGACCAGACATACAGGTTTTGAAAAAAACTTAGTTTAGGCACCAGTCTTCCACAAATTAATTATAAAATTGTGTCTGTAGACTTTATACTAACATTCTCTGTAATTTGTGGTAAGAAATAAAGAAATAAATAAAATAAAATTAGGGTATTAGAGAGTTGCAATGATGATTTTATAAAGAAATATTATATACGACCGCGAATCATATTTAGACCAACATACCATAACATATTTATATATGACTAGCTGTGCCCCGCGGTTTCACCCACGTAAGTCTCGATCCCGTGGGAATATCGGGATAAAAAGTAGCCTATGTCTTAATCCAGGGTGTCAGCTACCTCCATACAAAGTTTTATCAAACCTTTTTTTATCAATTTTTTTTGGTTCAGCCGTTTGAGCGTGAAGAAGTAACAAACACACACACACACAAATTTTCGCATTTATAATATTAGTGTGATAACCAGCAAATTGCAAAAAACTTAAGAAAATTTGACTTCAGCGGGCCCTGACGCTATTGTCTTAACCGGTTCCGGTAGTTTGAATCGTAGACGATTATGTACTGCTCCTCAAAGGGTGCAAGAAAACATCGTGAGGAAACCGGCATGTCCTAGAACTAAACATTCGAAGACGTGTGACATCGAACAACCCGCACTGGGCCCGCGTGGTGGATTATGGCCTACTCCCTCTCACAGAGAGGAGGCCTGTGACTCAGCAGTGGCAACGTAATTGGCTGATTATGCTATGTTGTGGTGATTCTAGTCTAAGCTTTTATCAAGTGTCTAAGAGGTAAAAGCCTTCTTTCAGTCAGAACTATTTGAGAGTGGCTCCTCCATAAATTGCAATCAAGTTGCAATAGACACAGCCATTGTCAGATCGTATGCGCAAAATTGGGTATAGTTTTTTTTTTTTTGTTGGAGAGGTTGCGGCACTTGTTCGTTCTTCTCTTTTTTTCTTTTTCTATTTGAATGGGGCTAAAAGTTCAGAAACAAGTTAGCACAAACAAGGCTCTTGTTTATAACTAGAGACGTAAGTTTTCCCCGTAGCAGCCCGGAGTCTGGATTTGATGGCAATCGGCTCGCCCTCTGTGGGACTTAAACTTAACTGGCGATATGTGGGTGTAATAGGTAAACCTCTGCCCAACCCTTCGGGGAATACAGGCGTGATGTTATGTTAGATGAAGGTAAACTTTGAAATGAGAGTTTAGATATTTTCTTCTCATCATTTAAAATCATTGAAGAGAGTAGGTACTTGGGATACACCCCGGTTATTAAAAATTTACATATTTATTTGTTGTGGTAATAAATTGCAACTGAAAACAAGAAAATCATGACGTGCTTACGCTTAGTTTAAACATACGGTACCCATTATATGCTTGGGTTAATAGCTTGACACTATTGTGGACAATGATGGCGCGGCGGACTTTTGTGGGGGCCGCTTCGTGTGTGGTCAGCTTTAGGCTCCGTGTGTACTGGCCGATGTGAGGGCGAACGAAGCTGAATAGTCGCTTGGAACTAAACAGACAGCTGTGCTGCTGGACAGTTTGTTGCGCCACTTGTTCTTCCCAGCTAAATCACTAGGACGTGGTGAAGGGTTTTGGGGGACTGTCTTATGTAATGTTGACGCTCGAAAAATGCTGATTATCAGCTTAGTTTGATAAAATTACTTTTGATTTGAATGGACGCCAATGAATTTTACTTATTAATAGACGACTTTAATAGCCGGAATTGAACAATTATTTTTAGTAGGTAACGTTTTGGATGAGTAAAGAGACGATAATTAAAGAAAAGACAATTTTATAATGCATCATGATAAGAGTTCCTTAGTTAAATCAAACTGCTGGTGGCTTGGAAGCTTGTTGCGCCGGTTCAAGAACGAAAATCAACACAAAAATTCGATAACAAATCAAACGCATTTCAAGTGCTGTGATTGGTTGACTGATTTATCACATCAACTCAAGACCAAGAACGTCAAAATTAAACTAATTTGTTTCATAAACCAACCAGTACTTTTTTTGTCCATTCTGTTAAATATTGTATAACAAACTAATAAAACTAGTTTAACTAGATGGACTGACCCGCTCTGCTTAAACGTTTCTCACTGGTACGAATTTCTGAGTCTAACAGAACTTTGCTATTTCTTTCAGGTGGTCGTGGTTTGACTCTAATGTTTAATTCAACGTGTGTAAAGACTCTGACCTTCGAGTGAAATTGCTAAGAACAACGTGTGCGGTTGGCTACAGCTGTGATATTAGCCAGTGGTTATGTAACTTTGTTTTAAATACGTCATTTTGGTTGTTGCTTTGCTAATGTCCATGTCTCCATCAAGCCCTTTAGTGGTGCTCCCGTGGTTTGTATACCAGTCAAAATGCCTGACAGCCTCTCAAACGTTATTTAGGTCAAAAGTTTTTAGTTGAGTTAGCCTACTCTCCGAGTGAAATCCCTAATACCTCTCAAACGTACCTAAGTCTGAAGGTGTGCTCGCATCACTGAGGATCAATAAGGCTGTCTATTCTGATTCTGAGAAACTCCAATTCCACCTCACCCTGCGCGTGCCGCGTACCTACACGTGTCTTCACGTATAAGTGGGATTCCGTGGGATGGAAGTTTCAGGAAGTTACCTAGATAGAGCAGTAGGTACCTACCTAGGCATCAACATTTTTGCTTATAACACAAGTTTCAAACCTTGAAGCATCGAGTAGTAGTTAAGGAAATTACGTTTTTCCGTTTGCGTAACACACAACAAAGTTCAATATAAAGAAAAAACGCGATTTTTCTCATGGCGTAAAATTGTCCGCCGCCTTATCAGGGCTATAAAACATTTCATACTCTCAAGTATACTTGCAGTAATAAACAGTGTGATAGTTGCTAGCATAACTGTACTTTGTTATAGCTATGCGAGGTATTATGTACGGACCTTAGATACTCGGCTAATATCAGGAAAGAGCATTTAATTAATCTTGCGAGTATATCTACATGCTTATTTTCATCTAATAATTTGTCCATCCTCATGCTGGTTTTAAGTGGTTCTGCAGAGGTCCTGTCATAATAGACCTCCTTCGAATTATTTGCGCTACACGTGAAGTTGGGCCTCTGGTATATTAAACCGAAGATCCTAAAGTTTCACGAATGTTCACATTCGTATGAAACATTTACTCTTATACGAATACTAACAATATATGTATAAGGTTCATAAACGTATGAAACACTTTCTTTACTTATCAAAAGATCATCTTGCCCTTGAACCAAACGGCGGTTCCTCAGACAGGAGTCATTCATGAAGAATACTACCTTCAAGGCAGATAAAAGTCACAGCACCATCAATATTTTCAATCCGAGGGTTAAACAATATGGCTACTTCATAATGTGCGGTTTTTGGTGCGTAGTGGCGAAACTAATCTAGCCCCCTGCCAGAGGGCATTCATAGGGATTCGTTTCGAGAAACAAGCAAGGACCTACCATTCAAATTATGGTTTTCACTAAAGATTGTATTATTTACTTGAGTTTTATTTGCAGCCCATAAACCGTTGTTATCGCGTATAGATTTGCTGCTAGATGTATTTTAATATCGCGTTGGGCAATGAGGTTGTATCGAGCTTTCGGCTTGTATTACTTAGGTACCTACTGGTCTCGAATTGTGAAATTATTATATGTTTTTCTTTCGGCTTGTATTACTTAGGTACCTACTGGTCTCGAATTGTGAAATTATTATATGTTTTTCTTTCGGCTTGTATTACTTAGGTACCTACTGGTCTCGAATTGTGAAATTATTATATGTTTTTCTTTCGGCTTGTATTACTTAGGTACCTACTGGTCTCGAATTGTGAAATTATTATATGTTTTTCTTTCGGCTTGTATTACTTAGGTACCTACTGGTCTCGAATTGTCAAATTATTATATGTTTTTCTTTCGGCTTGTATTACTTCGGTACCTACTGGTCTCGAGTTGTCAAATTATTATATGTTTTTCTTTCGGCTTATATTACTTCGGTACCTACTGGTCTCGAATTGTGAAATTATTATATGTTTTTCTTTCGGCTTGTATTACTTAGGTACCTACTGGTCTCGAATTGTCAAATTATTATATGTTTTTCTTTCGGCTTGTATTACTTCGGTACCTACTGGTCTCGAGTTGTCAAATTATTATATGTTTTTCTTTCGGCTTGTATTACTTCGGTACCTACTGGTCTCGAGTTGTCAAATTATTATATGTTTTTCTTCGTAATTTGTTTTCTGTACTTTGACTGCCTCGATGGTCTTGTGGTCGCAGGGGATTCTGGATTTGAATTCGGGTCGGGCAGTATTATTGGGATTTTTCTTTAAGAAAAAAGGAAAAATGATTGAGAGCCAATATTGAACAATCCACAGACTTTTTCATCGGTAATTTAACCCAAAGCCAAATAAAAAACACCTTCAGCAGTATTACTTAAGATAAAAATGACTGACAAACTCGCGTCAAGTGATTTGATTGGCTGTTGTTATTTCAGTCAGCCAATCACAGCAATCAACATAGTTTGACAATCTGTCAGCAATATTTAGTCTTCAGTGTTTCTGTAAGGCCATTCGCCTTACAGAAACCCTGAAACCGGATATAATAGAGGGTAAAATTAAAAGGAAGTTATTTATTTATAATTTAGATTTTTATTTCAATAATTCAATAAATTCTACTAACATTATATGTATTGTTCTCAACGTGAAATCCTTAAATAAATAACACTTCGATAGGATCAACTTCGCGCTTACAATTATTATTATTTTATTTATCTTTTTATACATATTTATTTTTGTGACTTACAAACTAAAAAATAAATTGCTCATTCACAACGCTAAATAATTCCATTTACTTAAAAATAAGAATTAGTAGATATAATTTATCTACTAAAGTTATTCGACTAAATTATTTATTATAATCGATAAGACATCAATCAGTACATCACACAACTTATTTTAATAACTAATTATTAGTATGAATATTGTAGTAGTAGACGATTTTGAAGTTATTTAATCGAGACTATTTCTAAAGTTCGTAACCTTCATTTGAGATCGAAAGTCCTAATAACTGTTGTTACCAAAACTATTCGCTACATAGAATTTAACACTAAATATTAATAGCTGTTATTTTATCAAGTAGAAATTATGATCCAAAAGGAAAAAATAATTCAAAACAATAAAAAATATATAACGTGAATATTGTAAAAATAAATCAGATCAACTACTATTAACTGTAAAATTGTGCTTGAAATAAAAAAAAAACAGTTAAAGCAAATACATTAGCTGCTAGATATTTTACCGTTTTTATTATAGATTTCGTATTAAAATATTATTACACTGTATTATTTCAATTCCGAAACTTGCTGAAGCGATATGCATTGTATTTACAAAATTGTTAAAGCTATTTTTGATTGCATCATTAATAAAAAATAAACTTAATTTTATTACTTATTACATAGATTTTTTTAGAATTCACCCGGTTCCTGAAAACCTGATAACCACCTCGCACACTGCGACATGCGACTGCGCCAGCTCGACAACAAGACAGACCGGTCTCGGAATCGTGTGTGCGCGTGCAACGTGCGCCTGGACGCTGCGACAAGAACGAGCGGGAGTCGTTGTGATTCTGCATTTCTGCAACTCAACGCCAACTGTGCGGAGGTTTGAACAAAATATATGCAAATTGTCGGCCGCAGCCTGTCGTTGCGTCTAGTCGAGCTGTCGCAGTCACAGTGTGCGAGGTGGTTAATATATACTGACGGTCTATCAAATCTTAAGTCAACTGCTGCGATTGGTTGGCCAACATTATTTTGACAACCTTCTTCGAGATAAATCGAAATTGCTGTACTGGCCAAAAAGATGCGAGCAGCGGCCACCAAAAGTTGTATGAAAATCCATATGGTTTAGCGGCCAAATAAATTACATAGTAAACTCATATCTATCGTGTAATTTAAAAATGGAACGTTCATTTACTCCAAAACATGGCAAGCAAGGAGGTAACTTATCAAAGGTTTTATTTAAATTTAGAATTGGCTTGCAAATAGAAAGCTGTTTATTGAAAAAAAAAAAAACAAATGAACACATTGGCGCCTGAAAAATTATCGTTGTTTGTCATTGAATCTGGATATATATAACTTTGTTTGAGTTTCCGAGCATTATTTGAGAAAAGCACTATACAAACAAGCCTTGGCCGCAAGGAGAAATTGATGGACTTTTCACGTTCGTCCATCAATGCTCCTATTTCAGGCCGCTGCAGTAATGTACTATTTATCCGTTTTCCGAAACCGGGGGAATGTAGCACTAGCTATTTTATTGGAATAGTGAGAACAATGGAAAAACTGTTTTAGGTGTTTTATCATAAAATTCAAAATAGGATGTAAGCTACAAATTTTCTGGTAATCTTTATAATGAGTAGCTAGTAAGAGGTTGAATAACTTGAATTTGAAATAATATTTCAAAGAATTGCACTTTTATGACGGGTGAGATAAGGTTGACATTCATATGTCCCTTTATAATGATACATCTTAAGTTTGGTGAACCTTTATTCATACTTGTATTAATAAAATTAATGAGGCTGGTGGTGTTCTCTATTGTAATTAGCATTTAATTATAATCTAATGTATTTTATAATAATGTATTTCTATTATAGTAGATATTTGAACACCTGTTTAGGTAGGATATGGTTTAAAGAATTATTTTGTATGTACCCATATTCAAGCAAATAAATTATTTGATTTTATTAGGCATTTGGAACATTGTAAACTGTAGGCAGCACTAGTTTTTAATACAAAAAAAATTGTCCGTTGAGCCGTCATGGGGCGACTGGCAGATGTAACTTCGCAATATACAGACATTTACGCACTACTACATATAAAGTGTATAGTGGCCGATCGCCACGCGGCATGCGTCGCCCCGCTAGCAATCGGTTTTACGTGCGCCTATAGTAGATGTT
Organism: Tiliacea citrago; assembly: GCA_963921375.1. Classification (NCBI taxonomy): domain Eukaryota; kingdom Metazoa; phylum Arthropoda; class Insecta; order Lepidoptera; family Noctuidae; genus Tiliacea; species Tiliacea citrago. The sequence goes on from OY992796.1 coordinate 24,857,259, forward strand.
AAACATTAAAACATTTTGCTTCAGCCTCAAAAAGATGTATTCATAGACAAGAATTCTTTTTGCTATAATATTGTATCAACGTGTAGCCACAAAACATATACAGACACAGTATTATGGAACACAAAATATACACAATCAAATTAATTTTTGTAGTCGTATACATTTGTTTTTGAGGCTGACTGTACCAAGTTTAAAAAAAATCTGTTTTATAGACGTGTTATGTTTAGATTGTAATCTGGATACACATAAAACAAGATTCATGTATCTTTGTAAGAAGTACCATGAATTCTTTAATTACTTGTGTCTAAACTCACTAATGAAATTCGTTACGGGTAGGTACCGCTACCACCTTCGATGCTGTGTAGCAATATAACTAATTAGAATGTACACTTTGCAATTTCTTCATTAAAAACTTGATTACATAACGACACAGCGCCACCTACCGGTCACAATCTGATATTAATTCCACCAACATTAATCGAAAAATAATTGATTTTAAGTATAATTACTGCTATGGTGATTTAATGTGAACTCTATTCAGTCGGCGTAAGGTTTATATTTAATTGCGGGGTCTTTGAGTGTAATTTCTTGATAGGCATTTCAATATTGAAGGTATTTTTATTACTATGGATATTGGAAGGTTGGTTTCGTTTGAATGAAATAGAAAAAATAAGCGTAAAGTGATCAATATACGAATTTAATTTGCCGTAAGAATATTTTAGTTTAAAATTGCATGTGAATTACAAAGTATAAAGCACTTAAAATTAACAAGATTGTCCTTGTAATCTCATAAACAGCTGAACTAATTTTAAAAATAATTATTAGTTAATAATAAATCCATTTTTTCACTAACATGTGTTCTAGTCGAACCAATTTTCACTACACGTAATAGTAATTTTTTAAATAGTGTTTTCGTAATCTTATGTATTACATATTTATCTGAGAATTACATTCGATTATGTACTTAAAATACCAGTTACTTCATTGGCCTTAGCGACAGCAAGGAGTAACATTACGAGAAATAGGTTTTTAATATCTTTTCTATGAAGTTATCGCCAAAAAAGTAATCTGTAATATTTCAGTCCAAAACCGAATCATTCTTCGACATTTAACCATATACCTATATAAAACTATACATATATAATTATGTACGGAAAAATATGTGCAATCTGTTAGTTAAACTATCAAATGACGTCACTACCGATCACTCTCAAATATTGAGTTACAATCCTTACGCTTCACGTAAAATATATAGCGTGTGTCTACACCGGGCGATAAAACTACTGCTATTTTTGAAAAGAAGACATACTGCGGTGGCCGGGGAGATGAAACGAGGCAGGGCCATGAGAGAAAGTAGCCATGGGGCTACGTGAGATGTCTCGACACGTCGCTCAAAGTGAGTCGCCGAAATTATGTTGCATTCAGTTTCATACAATAATGCTGTATGCGCATACTCTTGACCAAATCAAGAGTATAATTCATACTCTTGATTTGAAATGAGTCGGCTCAAATTCAAGGGTAACTTTGAGTGAAGTAATTAGGCAGGTTATAATGATAATAATAGTAAGCCAACAAGATTTGTAGAAACTTATTTTGGCGACCGACAGCCACTTAATATTAAGAATTTAGGAAAATGCAAGGTCTTAATAGTTTAGGACTAATAAGAAATTAATTCCTCAGTCGTAGTTGTTAATTGTCATTAAATCTTGTTGTCAATGCTGTGTTTTTATTTTATCGCTAAGTGAGACACATGCTGGCAAACTTAGGCCAGGAGCTTCGTCCAAATTTTGAAAACAAGCAATGTACAAAAATATCCTTCTTTAATATTTATATTTATACCAGCTAGAAAGTAAGGGAATCTTCACAAAGTAAACATTAGCTTTATGATAGTCTTATGATATATTTTGACACTTTTTCACTAGCTCCTGGCCTAAACGCCACTTTCCTAACACAATTTTGTACCCGACACGTCTGTGTTACCTTACATATAATTCTGAGCATTTAATTTGGCTGTACATTATCTTTAGCACAATTATTTGATGAACGTAGATAACGCATGTCTAGGACATTACTACTCCTGGCCCATACTGATGAAAAGAATTCCATTTAAATTTAAATATGGTGGTTTCGATACCACTACAGTTTACAGGGCAGGATTGGAATTCGCAACTCATTCCCACTTTATTCAACAATGACGTATGAATGCAATCCCCCCAGCCTACGTACGCACGGGCGGTTTTTTCAACGCGACGTTTCTTGCTGCACACTGGCTTTTCAACAGTCGGCTTAGCAGTGTAAGTTGAAAATCCAATGTGCACTTTTTCAACGAGCTAGGCGCTCAGTTTGATTCTCAACGCTCGGTTCAAAGCTGGGAGTTAAAAAAAGCGCCCGTGCGGTACAATAGAGAATTAAATATTTTATTTATGTGCCTATTTTAGTTCAGAAAAAGGTTTAAATTTTCTATTTAAATCGATATTATACTACCAAACGTTAAGGACATAACATTTCCATATAGTTAGTGAATTGTGATTTCATGTGCTCGAAGAATATAAACATGCGTTATTTACGACCGATTAAATGCACATACCAACATTTTATTCACATATTTTGCTACTCATTGAAAAATAGACTTTACATTCTTTGTATAAGATTGAAATTCGTTTGGCATTTTAGGCTTCGTTTTAGTTAGTATGTTTTATGGCTACGATAATGAAGAATATTATATAAGAAGTAGGATTTGTTACACTGTGTCGTGGCTTGTTCAGACGGGGAGATTGTTTCATGCAGGCTCTACCGCCGTGGTTGATAGATTTCAGATTTCTATTAATTGTACTACGAGATTTAGCTACCATAAGTTTAAATCCACTACAATAGAATTAATTTGCATTGGTTTATAAAGATTCATACTACTTTACCACAGGACGAGGCCTACATTTAAATGTATACAATACACTACCCAACATGATACTACCGCCATTTCGGCAAACAAATAAACACTCTGAGCACGAACTCAGCGTCAACTACCTAGTTATTAACACTTCGAAATCTAAAGTTATAAGATATCACAATTTATTTATATATATATTTCTCTCCAACAAGTCACCCCGTCTGATCAGGCCTTGATAAGCCTTTACGTACATACACACGTTACGTGTATTTTAAGGGACGCAATGAGATCGGGTTATATTTAATATGCAATGTTTTGAGAGGGTACAGCATTGTGGGCAATGTCCGAGCAATGTTAAAATATAAATGAACGAGATATGATTCTATGATTGATTGAAAAATTTACGGCTATAGCTGTACAAAAATCTTTTGGCGCGTGGCCAAAATCGGAACTAACGCCGCCATCTTGTTTTTTCAATACATTTCACAAAACAATTGCACTACATGTTCACCAACAGCGCCACCCTGTCAACGTCATTCGAGCGCCAAAAAATCCTTGTAGCAGTTTATTTTCAACATTGCCCAAAAACTATCAGCGTTGCCCGCTGCACGAAATGCCCGCACATAATGTGATTGTCTATACACATAGATAAAACATCGTCAATTACAATAAAAATATATCTTCTAAATAGTATTTTATTAACCCTAACCCTTGAAGAATTGCATTAAAAATAAAAACAATACAATATTCTTAAAACTAAAAACATTTACTATAAACTGCGGCTATTCAGTTTCTATGAAATTCGTAACTATATCAAATCCGATAGCTATTACACGAAATAACTTTGAACTAAATATACTGTAACGTGTAGTTACTATGCTAGATCTAACACCAAAGATGTTCAAATCACCTGCAAGATGAGTCAGTTGAGTTCGGAGATTTCAGCCATTTAGCCACTTGGCATTTAGCCACTAAGCCGTTAAGCCAGGGCTCAGGAGAGTCGCGCGAGGGCGGGCGGCGCGTACGTCGCAGACGGCTCGCATCACCGGGAGGGGCAGCTGCTGGCCACTGACTTACCGCTGAGGCAGGAGAAACCGCTGGCTCCTGACTGAAGACTGGACATTGAGCCCCTGTGGAGAAACGGTGACGTTACAAATGGGGAACAAGGGTTTTGTTACCTTCTTCATTCAGTATAGTGATATTAACGGGACAATTCATATATGAAACATTGTGTACAGTCAGGTAAACGAATCTTTTTGCAAATTGACTATCACCTTAAATTGTCCGTAAATTCGGATTACAACTGTCTTTCTTTATTAGTCGTATGAAATGTTTATGACACGGCAGAATTACAGAGCGTGTCGATCTGCTACACAATACATTTTCATACATTTTAAGTGACATCACTACTGTCACGAACGTGCATGCTTTTAGATAAAAGGTCGCAACTGCTTTCAATATCAGAAAATGCTATATCCCGAAATGCACTAAAGTCACTCGAGACTTGAAAAATGGTGCTATTTAAAGTTAAAATATCAATAATCTGTCAAACAGGCAAATTAAATCACAAATTCTTAATACCAACTTTGGTGTTTCTTATCCTATCTTTTCATGGCATGTTGACACACGGTCATAATATCATAAATAAATTGTATCACAACCTCAATTGGCTTTGATATTTTTTTTAATGTAAAATAAATATATTATATGGCTATTCTCAATATATATTTTGGCTATTTTTATTTTAAATCTATGATACTATGTCGAGTTTGTGTTCTCAGGAGAGCTTGCGAGGTCTGATTTGTCCGATGAAGCTGACTTAGCCAAACTGCAGTGTCACAAAAATAAACAAGTAATTAGGGAATCTGGTTTAAATCGTATGATGTAATGAGACAAGATGACTGACCAATGTAGCAATGCAGTGAGGATTTAAGTGGATCTGCAGAGAGAGTTAGTTGTATTGCCGATTCTAATGATTATAATTCTATAAAGCCATATTTGTTACGCCCGCGAATCATATTTAGATCAATATACAACCTGTTACTTACCTGCAAATTGCAAAAAACGTAATATAATTTGAATTTCGCGGGCTACCTTAGCGCATCCCCCTTAAGAGATGGCTCTTAGAACCAATGCCGGACGAAAGACGAAGTGACATGCATGGCAAGTTTTTTTATTTTTTATTAGATAAATATTACTGGATAACAAATGTTTATCTATACTAATATTATAAAGCTTTTGATGAAGAGTTTGTTTGGTTGAACGCGCTAATCTCAGGAAATACTGGTTCGAAGTAAAAATATTTTTGTGTTGGATAGTCCATTTACCGAGGAAGGCTATAGGCTATATAACATCACGCTACAACCAAGAGGAGCGGAGCATCAATGAAAAATGTTGCAAAAACGGGAAAAAAAATCTTTTGAGAGCTTCCGTTGCGTACGCAGCAAACGATTAAAGTTACGCAATAATCATGTATGACGGAATTGTTCCCTTTTAAAAGTTCTAAAAATAAGTCCGGGACAGCATAATAATATGTCTATCTTTTAAGGTTGACTCACTATAACTTTTTTATGGCAATCAAATTTGTTCTAAAATAATGCATTATTTACGAACGTGTTTTTATAAACATGATATTAATCCTTATCCAAATAAATGCGTTATTCATCACAAAATTGCCCATGACATCATATGATTCAATGAATATCTTAGGAGATATCATAGTTTTAAAATAATAATATTATAAATGCGTAAGACTGTGAAGATGGATTGTTACGTTTTCACGCAAAAACTACTGAACGGATTTAGCACACATGAAATTTGGCACACAGATATATTTTATAACCAGGATTAACAGAAAGGATACTTTTTATCCCGATATTCCCACGAGATCGAAACTTATGCGGGTGAAACCGCGGGGCGCTGCTAGTAATGAGATATTTCGGAAGAATTTTTCAGTCATTCAAAGTTTTACAATATTTTATTGTAAGGAACATTTACGCAATCAAAAAAGGACATCGCCATGACATGGATAGTTATCGAAAATGACGGTAAAATATATTCATTTACGACTTAGTTTAAATAATTCAAGCTGAAGGATATCAGAACTAACGCCGCTATCTAGATTTTAAATACAATTTCTGTGACTATTTCACAAATGTTGAATGTTGTTGATGTTGTATACCAACAACGCCCCCCTGTCCCCGTCGATGTCATTCGGGCGCCAAAAGATCCTTGCAGCATTCAAGTCATCTCTTATGCTAAATGACTGTCCGTTTGGCTGATGACTTAGCTTTACCAATTAGGTTATGGCTTATATCTGATGCACAGTAAAGATATACATACTTGTAGTGATGGCTGGTGAGCGTCTCGTGGAAGTACATGAGCTGCGCTGCGCGGTGCGTACTGTCCAGCATGTCGCAGCGCCACTGCAGCACGTAGCTGCCGCACTCCAGCGTCACATGGGAACCCTGGACATAGACAGCAGACCACATGAGAGCTGGCTTGTTAAGAAGTAAAGTCGATAAGGAAGGAACCCGTAGCAAGAACATATCGAGCTTCATTAAGTTATAGTAACGAATTTCTTCCCACTAACGATTATCTCATTATCTCATAAATGTTTGGAATAAACTAATGATACGAGACCTTATAAGTCAGTCATCAATGTATACCCAGTACTTTCTATGTCAGAAAGCACATAAATGATAAGACTTTTGCTAACATATTCTTGCTATTAAAGCTCATTTTAATGTTACAATAACTAGACACGATAGCTGCCCTAATTTTGTAGAATCCTTCGTTAAGCAAGACGAGAGAAGAGACAAGAGAAGATAAAAATCTTCTACTTTCATCTGATGATATCCTTGAGTTATGTCTAAATGAAAGTGAATGAAATAAGATAAACTTGTCATATTATTATCTGCTGGTGAGTAAACTCATTGTTTGATTATAATTTATCATCTCGAAAAAAGTTAATTTAATCTAAATGGGTGCAACAGATTTTTTTTAACATAATTTGTGTTGTTGTAAAGGAGTAGCTATAATTTCAGTGATAATGTACTACATAGCTTGGCTATCCTACCTGTATGCTCTCTCCATCATGACAGATGAGGGTAGGTTCGACCCTATGGAAGTGTTCCCCCTCCCGCCAGCCCTTCTGATCCAGAACCGACTTGGCCTCGTCTCCACCACCTACGCACAGGGCTGAAATGAATAGCTGGTGTTATGGGCAACATAAAACAAATAAAAAGAAGCGGGGAAATAAAAGTAATGAAAAAGGGTAGGTATTATGAAAATAATAGGTAAAACAAAATACACAGAGTAATAATAACAAATATTGCTTGTAAACAATGAGCTTGAAAATGGGTCTTGTAATGTTAAAAATGATTGACAATTGTGTTTTAAAACTATTTTCAGAAAACAACTTATTTGTAACTGAACAATCTACCCTGTCCCCAGAGAAAATGTGCATCTCGTTAGGTGTAGATGATTGTTAAATACAATTTTTTTTCTTTGCACGAGGCTTTTTTCTTCTGGCCACTGAATGGACTCTGACCAGGGACCGAAAACCTTTATAAATTACGGTACAGGTATTGAAGAATTTCGGTTACCTCTACGATTAAGGTTACCGCTATCTGACTAACCATAGGAAGACGAATTATGTTACCTCTATTTAGGTTACCGTTTCAATACCGGTTACCGCGTTTACCTCAGTTACCTCACACAGGCGATGTGCGCCCTTTGACTAATGCCGACGGCACGTGTAAGTTAGAGGTAATCTTTATTTCGGTTACAGGTGTTAATACCAGTTGTATTCAATTTCTAAGACTTAAGGTAACCTTTAAAAATACCGGTAAAAATAATAAAGGTTGTAACCGAAAAATACCGGTATTATTCATACCGGTTTCAGTCCCTGACTCTGACCAAAGGCAATTACTAGGATAGGTTATGGACAACAGACGCTATTGCCAATTACACCATTACCAAAGAACTGGCTGACTAGCACTTTCCCAAATTGTGATCCATAGCGATACCACCTTGAAGACTACTGCCTTCTTCCTCCAGCAGTAGCTCCAGACCCTGAAAGTCCACTGTATCTATACCTGAGGTGTCTGCAGGTGGATGACTGAGCTCATGTTCACTACGATACACGGTGAAGGCGATGTCGTGACGAAGCACGTCGAAGTCCCAAGTTAACACGCTTTGAGGGTCCCGGTTTAGTACTATTACTTCATGAACCTAAGGAAAATACGTTATCAGTGATTTGGAGATTATTACGTATCGGTAGAATATAGAAAAATCTGTAAGTAAATAATTAAGAAAGAGATGCGTGTTTAGGCTACTTTAGAATTTTATTTAGTTTGGGCCTACCAGATTAAAATATTATAGAGTGCTCAGAAATTACCTTGCCTTAACTTACGCCCAAATTGCTTGTTATTTTCAAGCATTCTAAATTTAGAAATAAGGTGCTGTCTATGAGACTGTTGTAATTGTCTGTATTCTCATGCACACATGTATCTGCAGTTTTCTTAATTAACAACAACAACTAGTCGCTGCTAAAAGTAAGAAGTTATTTTTCCTTCCTTTTGTTAAAAAAGATATAGTCGTTGAAATCACGACGTTGACGTTCATAAGTGCCTTTTCTGTGCCTAGTTAAAATAAATAGTTTGACTTTGAATTTTAATTTGACTCGAGCGCGCGTCGTGTTGTCTTTACATCAACGGCAGAAGGTTTAAATTATCATAATCGACAAGAACTCGTGAAATGCAGCAACTACACAAAACATACAAAATTCCAACATACCTGTCCTTTCCCCAAGCTAACAGACCGGTAGATGCTATCCTCACTGAGGGGATCCCCTTCTCGCTCCGTGAAGGCGCCGCTCACGTACAAACTCTTGGGCACCAGGCCCCCTTCGTGGACGAAGCTCTGTGGACACGAGATGTGGTCACAGGGGCGACAAGGAAGGTTGGGAGACATGTATGTGAGTGAATCTAGCTTGATGGTCGCTAGGTGATGTGTGTTGTTGAATAATATGGTGTGTCTTGAAGTGTTTAAAGCTGATTTTACTAGAAGAGAGCGTACGTTGACAGAAATGTGTGGCTTCTTTGACCAACTGCTTATCTAGTTTCACATTTCCACGATTAAGCATAAATCAGTCAATCTTTTTCGTAAATATCTTGTCAAACAACTATGAGCCTGCACAGCCCTAAACTATTTATAAAATTCCAGTATATAGCTCTGCACAGCAGCATCATTTGAACCCATTTGATGTAAATTCAGAAAGACTTCAATTTATTTACTTTTATGGCGATTTTTCTCGTGTGAAATTTTCATCAAGAATACGAATGCAGTATCATTTATTTTGACGATGTCTTCCGAGAGGAAACTTAAATTCTTGCCAAAGTGATGATAACAAAGAGTGAGCTGAAGAGCTAAGACCTAGCATGATAGTGATACATGTAGTCGGTGCGGGTGATAATACACAGTTTCTCGTAGCACAAGTGTTGGTCCAACGTGGACCTGACTGCAGCTGACTAGCACCATGGCAATACACTGACAGATAGGCGGCCAGACCTCGGTATCCGCGATTGTTATAAGAATAGGTACATTAAGGACGGAGTTAGCTATCGATATACTACTGTTCCTTTGATAATGAAAGCGAATGCTTTAAGTTGCTTCCAAAATATTAAAGCATCCTCAGGTTGACTGGTAGAAAATGCCTCAGGCATTAAGTCCGCCTGTAGATTATTTGTTTTTAATTACTTACTAATAAATAAAGCGCTTCTTACGATAAATAATTATGAATTTGGTTTTTATATTACCACAGATATAATAAAAAAACGACTTTTGATGGATACACACAATACGCACGTAGCGTCATTTAGGAAACTTCGGGACACGGTTGGTAAGCAGAACTTTGTTTTACGAGAATTTATTTAGTAAATATTTCTATGAAGGTTAGATAGGTTTTGTGCAAAAGGTGCTAACGAGTCGTCAAGTTCCTTGGCTGTGCAGTTTATCAGATTGCCTTTAATCTAGATTTTAAGAAAAAGTTAGTAGCTCTATCCCACGGATACCGAAGGCCCAGCGCGATACTTATCGCGTACAGAGTCGAAATACTGATGCGGCACGTATAACGTCGCGTTTACAATGTCCGACTGCAGCGGGCCGGAAATAAAACAATAATGTATTAAAATACAGTTCGGTAGGTATGCCTCATTGGTCCAGTGGTATTTAGGTACTTCTGTTAAAAAACTACGTATCGATGTTCGTCAAACAGCAATAGGCATGCTTCCGATTACCTATGGGAATTCTTGTGATTGATTCCAAGAATGACACAGTTAGGATTAGGATTGAATATCGTTTGATAGTCAGGATTCCCGTCTTCCGCGTCATTGTCTCTAACTTTTGGGAAACCCTTGAGTTGTTTTAAACTTTAAAGGTTGAAAATAATAAGGCAGCGGCCAATTTCTTAGTTACCACTTGGTCGGAAGACAGTCTATGAAAAATTGCTTCCCAAATCCAAAGAGTTTATAAAAACTGAAGTGCTATGTGTATAAACCAGGAGTTCGTTTTTTCCTTGGTGTGTATTCCTCTCACCTTGCAGGGACCTCCAAGGAAGTCGGGTATGAGGTCCTTGGGGATGTAGTCGAGCAAGCCGCCCGGCTGCAGGTAATCCTTGCCGCTGTAGAACAAAAACTTGCTGCGGGTGTTCTCGTCTGGAGCAGACAAGTAACATTCATTTAATTTCATTATAAAGAGTGGAGCAGTCTGGATTTGTGCCCGGTTGATGGCAATAGGGTCGCCCCTATTACATGGGACTTAAAAACAACTGCTGAAATGTGGATGTACTATAGGTATACCTCTGCTAACTCTTCGGGGAATATCACCTATATTCCCCGAAGAGTTAGCGTTATGTTATAAAGAGAGGTTGTTTACAAACGTTATTATGAGTTCTTATGGGTTCCGGATTTAGTAGAGATGTTCTAGCGGTTCTATTCAGTGAATAGATCCCAAATTGTAAATAAACACCAGCCTTGTTGGAGTTGTTTCAGACAAAAAAAATCATATCGGTTCCACTACTTTCTGCGTTGTGAAGAGCAAATCAGACATTATTTCAAAAAGTTATCTCTCTAATATCGCAATCTTAAATTACATGCCATAACATCACGCCTATATTCCCCGAAGGATTAGGCAGAGATGTAGTGTATAGTAACACCCCCATTTCGCTAGTTGTGTTTCAAGTACAATGTAATAGGCCGCGATCCTATTCATTTGCCAAAAAGTGAACATTATGACGAGACCAAACACGGTCTGTGTTTGGTCTTGTCATAATGTTCAGTTTTCAGTCCCAGACCCAGTCGTAAAAATATCACATCACATTTACATTTTTTTTAAACGTTGCCCCACACTAGGAATGTCTCCTGTATCGTGGGTGCGTTTACAAACATTTAAATTCACATACACAAACAGCCAGACCCGGAACAACTACTCGTAGGTCATACAAATATTTGTTCCGTGCGGGAATCGAACCCGCGACACGCAGCGCAGCAGTCAATCGCTTAACCACTGCGCCAACCGTGCCGATGATCGATCTAGGCATCTATGTTCTAATCCGTAACATCCAAGAGCTGGGCAAAGGCCTTAGAATGTTTGCATTTCTGTAATCAGGAATAAAAAATTCTGTTAGTCAAACTCACCAATAAAAGTGCTAACAATAGTCCACAATATCGGGAACACTCTTGGCGCTCTCACAATCAGCACCCTTCCCATAGTTTCAGGGTAGTTAGCTTCCACAATCTGTATGATGCGCAGCAAGGCGCGCACGCCCGGCCTCCACAGGTGCCGCATGTTGAGCCCGTCCAGGTCGACTAACAGGCACCAGGATTGCACGGCGTGCTCTGAAGAGTTGGTCGCCTCTTCTAGAAGTTTTAGACCTTCCTCGCATACGTGAAGTGTCTGGAAATAGGAAGATCAAAATATAGTATCAATATGAAAATGGTTGGATTTATACAATCCTGTTTATTAACACTGAATAGAATTCTGTGAATCTTGAATATCCTAAATTAACAAAATTGTTTTTCAAATTAGGCACAGAATCAGAAATTTTAGAGCAAACAAATATTCAAAGATGTCAGCCCCAAAACTAATATTCAAAGATGTCAGCCCCAAAACAAATATTCAAAGATGTCAGCCCCAATACAAATATTCAAAGATATATTTCAAGCCCCAAAACACCCATCCTTATCAACTTCCTGAGAGTCAGGCGGTCAGTCTAGTCAGATGATAATAGATAGTATGGATTCAGTCTGCCCACCAAAACTTTTAAAATCCTTATTATCTGACCTAATTTTTCATAATAGGTATTACGCAAAACGTGTATCTTACCAACTTCAAGAGGCCATCTTCTCCGATGGACTTGAGCAGTCCCTTCACGTCCATCTGACCCAGTCGCAGAATGTACAGCGGCCGTCCGTCTGGAATATAAGGCCAGGCTTTAAATACTAATTCTAGTGATAACGCTATTATAAAATAAGGTAAGCTGTCAGCGTGTGATTTTAAAGTTGAAGATTGAATTACAAAAACGTTGATATGGTGCAAAAAAAATCTTGGGCTACCGAACATCTTTTCTCCTAAGGGATTGGAGCCGATTTGCACACCCACATTATCTCAGCTCACTTAAGAGCCCCATGTAACAGAGGTCCACCCTATGGGAACGTCCATTAATCACATGAGGCTCGAAAGGGATGGGGGCAAGGTTCAGAAAAAAACCACAAAATATCAGAAGGGGGAGGGAGGGGGGTATAGTAGATATTTATTTATTTATTTAATATAAGGTAGCTTCACAGATGACATGTAAATTTAACGTTTATATTATTCGAAACATTACGCCAATTACGAAGTACACAAAAAATAAGAAATACAGAGAGTGACATTATTATTAGTATTTAAAGTAGGTATATGAGTGAGTGTATCTGTGTGGTGTAGGTGCTGAAAGCGTGTGATGATGTGTGTATGTCATGTAAGTATGACTAAAAACTGGCACTAGGTACTAAGTTTGCTGATTTTCCGGGGTTTGACGGAGGATTTGAATAATCTCTTTTTTAAATCTGTTCCGTGTGGTATTGAAGGGATCCAAAGTTGAGAATTTATCATTATATAATGCAGGTAGACGCAAGAATGGTGACATCTTGAGGTAATTAGTGGAGGACGATGGTACTGATAATAAAGTAGTATGTCTGGTACATCTGAGTGGGACGTTAAAGTTTATTCTGCTGAGCAATTGTGAACAGTCAAATTTATTGTTAGGTATGTCGTACAATAACATCATATCATTTAACTGCCGTCGCTCTTCCAGAGTATTAAATATATGGTATTGACAGGAGACCAGGTAATTTGGGATAACAGTTTTAGTTTTGAAATTTAGGTATTTCATAAATTTACTTTGGATTGATTCAATTTTATCAATGTATTTCTTATAAAATGGTCGCCAGATAACACTTGCGGATTCCAGTATGCTCCTTACATAACAGTAATATAAAGTTTTTAAGCTTACCGGGTTCTTGAATAGTTGACTGTTACGCTTCCCGAAACCGAGGGACCTGTAGGCTTTACTGGTGATGTGATCAATGTGAGCCTCGAACGTAAATTTTTGGTCCAGAATCACACCCAAATCCCTAACCTGTGATGCTCGCTTTATAATATCGTTACTGATACGGTAATTGTAATTAATATTGCTGCGTTTTTTTGAGAAAGTTATAATTTGGCATTTCTTAGTATTTACATTTATATTGTTTAAATTATAATAATCACTAAGTCTATCTAAGTCTGATTGGATCAATTGGCAGTCACTGGGGTTACTTATTTTCATAAATATTTTTTTATCATCGGCATACAGAAGATGTTCAGAGTGAAGGAAACACTGTGTTATGTCAAATAAATAAATATTATAAAGTAGGGGGGAAACCAGTGAGCCTTGAGGCACCCCAGAAGTAACGTCTACATAGTCAGATCGGTAACTACCGATAACTACAGCTTGCCGTCGGTTTCTCAAGTAAGAGTCTATCCACCTTAGCAAGTTTCCCTTAATGCCTACGGCTTTTAGTTTTTCGATCAGAATGCAGAAATCTACCCGGTCAAACGCTTTTTCGAAATCTGTGTATATTACGTCCACTTGCGCGCCGTCGTTCATACCAGTAACAACATAGTTGGTAAGCTCGAGAAGGTTGGTATTGACGGAACGTGATTTAACGAAGCCGTGTTGGGAAGCGGGAATACAAAGCTTAGTTGCAGCGTAAATATGCCCGTATACAATTTTTTCAAGCATCTTCCCAAAGCTGTTCAGTAGTGATACGCCTCGGTAATTAGATACATCCAGCTTAGAGCCCTTTTTATGGATCGGGACTTTAAATACACGTATAAATTAGATTATACCTGTATTTAAAGATAAAATATCATTCATTTTTTTAAGATACTTTATACTTAACAAAAAAATACACGTGATTCGGGTAGGGGGGCGGGGTTTGGTCCAAAACCTCACCACTTATCACCAAGGGGAGGGGGTCAAAAAGTTGCTAAAAAACATCACGTGATTAATGGACGACCCTTATGGAAAACCCCATTAACGCTGCGACCGGTGGACAACCTGAGAATAATCCTCGCATCCTCACCAACATTTAATCTACATCATCTCAATAACATTATCTTAATTTCTCGAACAAAGCTGGTCCTACTCACCCTTGTCATGATGATGCCAGCCTCCAGGGAAGTACTGCTTCACGACGTCAGGAGTCTCGTATTCCGAGAGGATGCGGTCCACCTGATGCTTCTTGCGCCACAGGAGTGACTGGGACAACATCTCTCGAGCTTTCTCTACGTTGAAGTCCCGAGCACGCAGGAATCGGAGTAGGGTCGTGTCGCTTGGCACCTGGGTAAACAGTGAATACGTTCAGAGACCTGCTTTGTGAATAGGGTGCCGTGGATGTATCAGCAGTTATAACATAAGTTAGATTAAGTGGGTTACATTTCTACTGTTTCACTGAACATAAATATTTGCAAGTTTCTTAACAGTTCTTCTCAACAGTAAAAGAAAAATTTGGGCACCTAATTTCTGTCTAATAATTGCCTTCGTGTGTTTTTAGTGTCGGTTCTTATTTAAACATACTGTTTTCAGTTAAGTTTAAGTTCTCGGATGTCTTAAAGAAACTGGAAAATTATAATTTCCTGATATTCTTTATAATAGTTTTGTACCACCTGTGGTTTGATCACAATCTATATATATATATAACTGATAACTGATCGAGTTGAGGATATCCTCAACTCGATAAGTAGCAAATGTGCACTCCATAATATCAGTTTCTTACCAAGCTTGCCAATGCTAGTATACCTTAGTAGTTTAATAAACTAGAAAATTCTAAACAAATGCTATCGATGGTCCAAAACCAAGAAAAAGTCAAAGAAATAGGGAATATGCATGTATTTTTTTTTTCACTAAATCAATAATACACAATAACCCTAAGAAAAGTATTGAAAGTAAACTTGAACTACTGATTGATGCTCAAAAAAATTATGAAACTTCAACAATTTTCTACTACAGTTTAAACGTCTGTTTCTGTCGCGGTCATGATGTGACGTCTTTAATTTAATATATATTAAATTATTGTTTATGCTTTATTCAAGTAGAAATCGCACTTACATATTTACCTTAGTGAGATTTCAAGCATTTAGCAAAGAATAGATTTTATTCACATGTTTTGTTTCGTCACTTCCGGCATTTTCGAAGAGGACGCGTTTTGAGTTTGCGTTCCGTTCCACCAAAAAAAAATTAATTAATTGTAAAATAAGTAATGCATTAAAAAATGTAAAAAATATTGGAATTTCTTTCTTGACTCCTACACAGTGTATATTATAATAATGGATACGTTTTGAATTACTTGCATATTTTCCCTATTATTATTCCTTTCAAGGTGAATTCGCAATTCCGCAACTGTAGCCCGCGAAATTCAAATGTTCTTACGTTTTATGCAATTTGCAGGTCAGTGTCAGGTTGATGTGTCTTGATCGAAATATAACTCGCGACTATAACAGAGATGTATTTACAGAATTATAACCATTAGAATCATTCATTCTCTCTAAGTCAGATTTGTTCAATGTCATGATTGCATGACATTCAATGGACCAAATCTAACTGCGGATCCACCTTAAGGGGGATGGACTAAGGTAGCCCGCGAAATTCAAATTTTCTTAACTCTCTTCGTAGAATCCTATTGAATGATATAATCATGGAAATAGTTATTCAATAGGATTCTATAAACTTAGAGAGTTGTATTGCTGATTCTAATGATTATAATTCTGTAAAGCCATATTCGTTACGGCCGCGTATCATATTTAGATCAACATACAACCTGTTACTTACCTGCATATTGCTAAAAACGTAAGAAAATTTGAATTTCGCGGGCTACCTTGACGTTTTCGCCTTAAAGAAGAACAATAATAAAAGACAAGACACAAGCCACATGTTTGTGTTAGTTCTCAGTCTTAGTATTGTACCTACACTCAGCTTATACAGCGTGTTTGGAAGCTGCGTGCAAAGCCTTTAGGGATAGATAGTTGGAACCATTAAGAGCATTTTACGTACGCACAAGTACGATAATTTGCAACCCTCCTTCGAAGTGAAATGAAAATACCGTATTCAAGGCCTTAAAATCATCCAAAATACAAGAAACAAACTTGCATTAAAAACTGTTAAAGGGGCTTTACTTTCAGCACATTTCAGAACTTCCTAAAATTCCTATCCTATTTCTTTGCGAACTAGCTACGCGTTCCGCGCGGCTCTGGCAGTTGTTGTACGATAATTTTTCATCTGGTACGATCATTTTCGAATCATCATCGTCATCATCATTTCAGCCAAAAGACGTCCACTGCTGGACATAGGTCTCCCCCTAAGGGGGGGGGGGGGGGGGGGGGGTGTTTGTTTCATAGTCTCCACGCTTGGCAGGCGGGTCAGCATACTTGGCAGCCATACATGTCGTAGACGAAGTACGTTTTTTTTTATCTGCTATTTTTATTTAATTGCCCCGTTAAAGCAGGTAAGTATTTTTTTTTCTTGATTTATCTAATGTTCATCTAATCTAGTAAAGAAATTTCCAAGCATCTGTGTTATTGAAAAAAAATACTAAGACACTTTTGAAGTCGTAGAATACTGTTAAAATTAAAAAAAACAAAAACAAAAAAAAAGGAAAGTAGCGTAGTGTGAGGGTAGTAAGTTTTAAGTATTATATAGCCTAAACAATACAAACCTTTTTAAAAACATGCTCAAAATGCTCCAAATGGTGTCCTAATGGGTGCATTTAGCTTACAACAAGCTTCCATACACGCTGTATTTCACTTCCACAGTGGAATTGCTCGAGTTTACAATTTATTGCCTACGTGTGGAATGCCCGAAATTCCCCAGTCTGTTTCAAAGCGGCTATAAATTTCGACTTTGTGCACATGTTTTTAATAGATGTTTGAAGCATGGGACATTGTAGACAGGAATTTAATTTTGTGTCTAGTTTTCTGTTTGTGTGCTTGCCATTTTTTTATTGGAGTGTGTATAAAGGAATTTTTAATAACTCTGTTATTTGATCGGTGATGTATGAATATTTTGTCTTCATGTCGGCGCGAACTATAATGGTTAACTTAGTAGAAAATCAATAATGTTGTCTCCGTAAATCTCCGAACATAAATTCGAAGTATCGGCCGAATGTTCGGTCGTTTCTTTACTACGGCTAACTATAGCTGACTACGGCAAAAAAAGACAGTCGAAATAGATAAGCCAAAGTCAAAACTGTGACTTGAAGTCGGGTAAGGACTCAAAGTCAAAAAAGGAAACTGGAAGTTATAAAACGGCCGAACATTCGGCCGATACTTCGGTTTAGCGCTTCGGAGTAGACCCCCTGGATACGTAACGCAAGACGTTTTTTGATTATCATCATTCGTTACTCTTTAATTCACAAAGCGACGCAAGATTCCGGGAATTCTCGCAACAATAGTTAATCCACCTCGCGTACCCACTGCGGGTTGGTGGATGTCACACGCCTTTGAATGTTTGGTTCTATATACTTATACAAGGTTAAAACCTACCAAATACAGAATATACAATGAATATTGTGTAACTAATTTCCATTAGTGACTGATTGCGTAAGAATTTAACCTTAATTAACAGGGTTTGTTTACACTTCCATGAGATACTTTTGGAACAGACAGTAGCGTAGTTGCGTTCACGAACACAAATCTCGCATGCACACACACACACAGACGCGGGAGTAAATTCTTACTTTAGGTGTAGTCTTAACTTCCTTGAACCACCTCCAGGAGGTGCTCACCTTGCCCTTCTGCAGGTCGGCAATCCACTTGCGCAGCTGCAGCAGGCGCGACTCTTGCGTGGGGGTCAGCTCACCCAGGTAGCGCTTTATGTAGTCGCTGTCCTGCTCTGAAAGCGGAATAGATTGGTATTTATTAAAATAGAAAAGAATACTCTTTAATATGCATTAGGATTAATTACAGGTATACTTAAATGTACACATTAAACATAGGGTGACACAATGCGCGGTCTTATCGCTAAAAGCGATTTTTTAAAGACAATCTTTGCATGGATACAAAATGGAACAAAGGTCTTCAACCCGCGACCCGGCTGCTGCGGCCCGCGGTGGGTTCCTTGGCAGCTCTGCAATAGCTTGGCAAAACTAAATGTATCTATTACATTATGTCTAGAAATTAAAACAAAATAGACAGGCACTTACACTAACGCGCGAAAACAGTTTGAGAATTGCAACAACCACTATTGGGGCAGATATTGATAAATTAGGTATGAGTAAACAATGAAAACATCTCATTGATTCAATTTTATTAGTATCATTCCCTGTTTCATAAACGGAATATAATTAATTTCCGTTGTGTTGCAGCCCGGCGAACAAAAATCAATATGAAGTAGTATTCTCGGCCCTTTGACTTCAAAAAGGTTGAATGGATTAGAGGGACAAGGAGAAACATGATTACAGTCTCGTATTAGTTTTTGAGTTAGCGTCTGTTTTAGCAGATTCAACAATGATTGAAGAATAAATGTTTCCAGATAGCTAAGGCAGTGGCGATCAATTAACTATTTATAAGAAAATACAATCATGAAAAATAAAAACATTTTTGGGATCCTGAATTCCTGACGGATGTAGAAGCTCTGCTAAAATAAAAAAAAACTGGATTCATTTCAAAGTGTCCGAATAGACAACGGTGAAGGAAAACATCGTGAGGAAACCGGCATATCCTAGAACTAAAAATTCGAAGACATGTGAATAGATAATATCTACCAAAAACTAATATTAAAATGGAGGAGAATCTGTATGATATTATCTGACTGATACGGTAGCTTAACCGGAACGTTTGTAATTGCGGCCAAGGACACCACAGGTAACACAAAATTAACAGTAAGTTTATAACAATATGGTGTTCCATATCCTTGGACATTCAGACACGATATCCATGAAACCTTACAAACTCACAAGTAGTAAAGATTTCGAGAAACAATTTCTCTAGGGATAATATTTCAACGATATTCAGTTTGCTGTAATAACAATGAATAATTATGAAATGTCTAGGGCTATGAACGAGTAGGAAATTAATATAGGACGATGCGAAATAACATATCGAAATAAAACTCTTCTGTTTCTGGAAATAATTCGACTAACGTAACCTGACCCTCCAAATCAGAAATAGCTTCACAATCCAATGTTCTACCTTTCCATGTCGGCTCTTTCAGCAGACTTTTTATTAGGTACCTACATAATTGGAGCATGGCAAGGTTGAAATCCTGACTAATCAAAACATTTGCACCCTAATTGCGTACCGTAAAACGGGGTGAATAGAAATGCAGGGGTGAATCGAGACGCAATTTTATAATGGATTTTAATGTTGCAATAATATCTTTTGTTGCCAAAAAGGACTTTAATGTGTTACCTGTACTATAATTAACGATTAAGTGCCTTGGCAACAAACTATATTATTATTTCAAGGCTCAAATCCATTTTAAAGTTGCGTCTCGATTCACCCCTGCATTTCTATTCACCCCGTTTTACCCGGTAACAGTTTGAAGCACAATCCGAGAGTTTGTAAGGATATGCTAATCCATTGCTTCATAGGTTTGAAAAAATCGTCTGCTCAACACTGTAAATAACGCAATGAACGTGGGTAAACTGTCAAAATGAAGCCCATTGCGATCACTTGTCACTATAAGCGTGTTACGCAACTAACGCAGGCTTTGTTCTCGGTAGATGGCAATAGATTTGCCCACTATCACATTTGTCAAAATGAAAGTGTATTATACATTGCAGATACAGCTCCACGTAGCCCTTGGGTGATCAATCATCTTCCACCATTCTTGTATTTAAAATTAGATTCCAACTTCGAAGTTGTATTACACAAGGAGTATATTTTGTAAATACGTATGTAAGACACCCATCCAAAACCTCCCATTGAAAGCGGATTTCAGCTATATCCGACACTTGATGGACAAAGACCCTTCCCGAACAGGTGACTTAACTAGGCTACAAGGTAAGCCCCCTTCTACCCACTGAGCCTATACAAAAGCCTATTTGGAATAAACGAACGCGAATATCAAACAATAGTCTAATTGCGTAGCATACCTACTCGGAAAGACAATTCCTTCCATTTTCACAATTACTATAAAAAATCCTTTGTACATAACAAATGTTCGAAAATTCGATAAAAATAACGCAATGAATGAAACATGAAACATATTGTCATTCAGAGTATTCGCAATATGGTGCTTGAATAACTTTGGAATCCGATTTCAAATTGTGATGCAAAATATAATATAACAATAGTCTGAATTCGGTTAATCTGTAACAAAATATGGTTGCAATTTGATAAGCCTGTCGGTGTTGTTTTATATCGAATCATTATGTAAAAATAATTCCCAGAAATATACACCAACCTCTGAAAAAGTTCTCATTATTCCGTTCGAAAACTAATAAGGTCATTAGAATAATTGCCAAACATGTTATTGGTTACCTTTGGCAATTTACCATATATAACATGTATACTAATACAATAAAGCTAAAGAGTTAGTTTTTTTGTTTGAAGGCGCTAATCTCTGATATCTATTGATAGCACAATTCTTGAGGAAGGTTATAGGCTATTTAATATCATGCTATTATGCTACAAGTCGCGGGCAGAAGCTATATAAAATATCTCCAGGGAAAACTATTGAGCTATTTTTCTGATATTTTACTTCTGTAACTTCCAGTAAAAGTACATATAGGTAATAGAAGGAAAGAAAACTTAAAATAGCTCAAAGCGAATTTCATTTTCGTAGAAATACAGTCTAGCTTTGTAGTGCAAAATAAGACTGTCCCGTGTGTGCCAATCCACTATGTTTGTTCTACAAATTATTCTTCGTCTCTGAACGCTCTTTTTGCAAAGAGCATCAAGGTCCAATACATTTTGATACGTGATAAAATATCAAACAGAGATTAAGGCCGGCCTTTACCAAAAATCACCTAAATGCATGGCTCTAGACCCCTGTGACGTGTAATGACGTCGATGACGTCTAATAGAGCTGTATGGAAGAATGGGGTGCTCCCACCCCAAGATGATGACGATGAATCTATCTCTGTAAACTTCAAACGGTGGGCAGAAATAGAAAGACATTTTAAACTCGATTATCGTTAAACGTATTTAGTGTTTTGTGGTACAAGCAAGCCAAAGTTCCGTATTTGGCATTATCTTTGGCATTGGCCTTTACAACTTGCACCAGTACTTACAAGGTGCCAAGTGACACAGACGTTCAATTGCGTCTGTTGCAGCAACAGTTACGCGTTGCAGTGGCGACAGGGTCAAGGTTGGGACTTGGCACGAGCGGGCATCGGGTTAAACTTGTTGGACAATGTACGTACGTGGGTCGATTAGACCTATCATGAATGTGGGTTTACCCTTGAGGGTTGAGGTGTAGTACATGTGTAATTAAATGAATTGGGTAAAGCTAGGGGTTCCTAAGACTGCGGTGAACACCACATAGCGTCCGCAATTTAGCGTCGAATGACGTCAGACCCCGACGTGACGTGACCCGTTATTTTTTATAGTAAGTTGGTGTGTTTTATAACGAGCATTTTTTGGCAGCGTAAACGCTTATCCCGAGGCAATCAATTTCATGACAGCTGTCACTGCGGCCGCTATGTGGCGGCCACCTCTGTCGCAGGTCCGATAATGTAAAGCTCACACTGTTCTAAACTGAAAAGATAAAATCGTCTATAACTTTATGATAAGTATAGAGTAGTAATCCGTCTTTTATCATTCAAAATCATGAATATTAAATAATGTATGTACTGTTTTACACAGCTAATACGTATGCTATTTCCACTGTAACTCTACTACAGCGTAGGTTCAAACCATAGAAATATAAAAAAAACAGCAACAACTTATTTCTTATATCTATGGTTCAAACTAAGTTATCTGTGCGGTAGGCAACCAAGCCGTAGGTCCAAGCCACTGCAACTAATAAATCAGTCGGTCCCTACGTGGGCGTCCCACTCGACGCACTGACGTCACCGCTTTTACGTCACAGATACTATCGCACAGTGAATGGGGGGTAAACTCGGCTGAATGGAATGAATGAGGGTGAATTATGAGGGCGCTTCTACAATCAAAACTTCGGGTACGAGCGATCATTTTGTTCCTAGAATAAAGTTTTGTTTCATCTTTGTTTTTGGCTTAGTTACTAGATCAAATAGGCCTGAGGGAAACGTAGAGGTATTACGCAAGATAAAAGGCAGAAGGATATGATTCCATTTATCAGGGTAATCTTGTAACCAATCTCACAGACACGAGACGGTCTCGTAGTGCGTGTAATAAAAACGTGTGTTAATATTAAGAAAACGAAAGAAATATTTTGGTTGAGTACCTTTACAATTGAACAGGAAAACAGTTGAACCAAATTAAAAACTAACCTATATGGTTGAGCATTTTTCTCTTAGGGCCATGTATATCCATAAATTTGATATCCACCCGGAACATATTCATTTGCATGTCCTGACTGCAGATTATTAGGTAGGTAATATTCCGGGTGTATGTCAGAGGTATTTGTTAACTATCATAGGTGAAAAATACCAAGAAGTACCTACTCCTGCTTTACGGTAAGCATCGTTATAAACAAAACGACCAACCCACGCAAGACCATCAATATTACAGGGTCTCAAGTCTGCTATTACAATAGTGTCAGAATGGTCGATCATTGATTTCATAATTGTTGATTTTGACAAGTTTGGTAATCTACTATTATAATGGCGTCATTATGACTTTCCAATGGTCGGCCACTGACTCTACATTGAAAGAAATTGCTTATATTGGTAATCTCGTACATAATGACAAATTAATGACATTTCTACTAATGGGTTTTATAATAATGGCAATACGACAAAGCCATTATAATAACACAATTATATTACGAGAACATTGACCGACCAATGATCGACCATTATGAATTTACCAGATTACGAACTTTTAGCAAAATGACAATGGCATGACAATGGGATCGTGTTGGAATGACTGAATTTATAAAAATAAAAGACTTGGGCCCCAGTAGTCCCTAATCTAATCAGACAATAATTATTTCTAAGCAAATATATACACAATAAAATAAGTGCTATCTTTTCAAAAACCGTATGTTAACAAGAAGTTGATTGAGAAAAGCATCAATAGACAATATTTGTAAGTACAAGACTATACCTATTCCCAAGACAGCCAGCAAAATTTATTTCCAAGATAAATTGCGGTCTCATACAAAAGAAACAATATTGATGCCAAGTACAATATCAAATAAATACCCTTTGAATTTTCTATTATCCTATTGATGTTTTCTTTGTATCTTATTTATGTAAATAAAAGCAATTAATGTCAACATTATTTATGTTTATACTGTTGAAAGTAAGAGGTAAATCTTATATCTTACTTTATTTATGTCTTATATAATCCACACTGATATTATAAATGTGAAAGCAGCTCCGTCTGTTACTTTTTCGTAGTAGCTGAATGGATTTAGATGAGCACACAGCTGTACTATGACCTGGTTTAGGACGTAGGATACTTTTATCCCGCTAGTAAGATCCCGTGGGATAACCTCCATGTAAGCGAAGCCGCCGGCAAAAGTAGTTCTTATAAAAATAGATAATGATAAGGCATGTAGGTATAAGTGGATGGAATAAACAGGGACGAAAGGAGGAGACCTCGCAGAGTGGGGCGAAAGATAATATGGATGAACAAGTATGAACGTGGACGAGGCAGAAGAACTAAAGGATCGTACCACAAACGCGCGACGCAACGCCAACGTTACGTACAACTAGACTATAAACTTTTGCGACACGCACAATTAGTATCACCATAGATATGAATAAAGAATTTTAAGTAAATATTATGTGCGAAACGAGTATTTTAACGCGCGTTCGTGCAAGGACCTCTGTAGTTTTTACCTACCCCTATGGGAAAAGGCACGTGTATCAAGTAATATTGCGTGCTGTAACGTTCTCAGACATTAATGTGCTACCCCTTTTCAGCGGTAGCTGTGAACGAAGGGGCGACTAAAGCCCTGTATTTACTTGGCGACAAATGGGACACGAGATGTCTGACATGTTTGGCGACTTGTTTAGGGGCACGCCGCTAAAAGATGATCGTTATTGTGCGTCATTGCGTAGTAAATATGACGCACATCATTATGTTGATAAATGTTTATAAATGTATATAATGTACAAATGTACCTACACGGGTTTAGGGAAAGAGCTATAAGTATAACGTCTACATACGATATCATCATTCTACATTTGTAGAAAGGGCTTTCCCTTTCTACAAATGTTGAATGATGA
Organism: Tiliacea citrago; assembly: GCA_963921375.1. NCBI lineage: Eukaryota > Metazoa > Arthropoda > Insecta > Lepidoptera > Noctuidae > Tiliacea > Tiliacea citrago. The sequence continues at coordinate 24,882,051 of OY992796.1, forward strand.
TATCGGTTTGTTCACTAAAAGCTGTAACTATAAGTCTGCTGTTCCTGATTCATCGGGTCAGCTTCCAGTCTAACCGGATGCAGCTGAATACCAGTACTTTACATGGAGCGACTAGCTATCTGACTTTCACAACCCAGAACTGGATAATACTATATTCCTTGGCAACACTGGTTGTACTATTCCTGTCTGAAACGTGCAAACCCGGGAACTACGGCGGCACGATTTTTTATGCGCTACGGCCATGGACGTATAAAAAGAAGTGCTACGGCTAACTTCAAAGACGACATGAACTGGATAAAAAATCTGTCCGATTTTAAAAACCTATACTGTTCTTTCCCTCTTTGCGTCAGGCTTCATAACATAACCATTAATTAATCCAGCAATCCATAAGGCTTAATATGAGCCAACCGTCCCTTGGGACACATCAATATACATTATCGTGACAAGTTTCCATTCCCTAGCCGATGCGACGTCCGCCCACGCGATGAGATTTCTGATTTACTCACAAATTGCCGCTATTATCTAGTATGAAACCTAGATTGGTATGGACAATGGGTATAATATTATTAATATAGGTTAATTGAGCAAAAAAGAATCCCTTTAGGCTTTAGTAGCCGTAGTAGATAACATGAACGACACCAACTATTGCTCAACACAACAATTTCAAGATTATTATGAACGTTCACGTGTGCTACAATCTATAATCGCAAAGGACTTTTTCATAATCACAATTTTGGAAGACGCTTTGGTGATCACAGGTTATTAATAGTGGTTGGCGAATGCTCCCAACTCGCCCGCTTTATCGTGTGTCTCAAAAGCATAACTGGCGAAATGAGGTTATAAGCATTAGACACCTCTGCCTTACCTACTCTTCGGGAATTGGTATGCTCACGTTAAGCTCATGCAGTAATGTCATTGAGGCCTTTTTGGTCAGTAAGAGATAGCTAATTCTGTAACTACCTTTAGTTTCAGCCTAAAAACAATTTCTAAAATACTACTAAGCCTTCTATCAATCACTTCAATCTTAATTTCAGTGACGCGCTTAAAGCTTGTAAGCTTCTAAGCCAACATAATTTCACTAAGCACTGCTCATCCAATCTAATGAATATAAGTTTAGAGGTCCTTCGCCATTACGAACAGCTTTCAGAAGAAAGGTCAGAAAGGCATAAATTTGACCTGAAAGTTGTTCGGAACACGACTTTGACCTATTTCAGTTGGTCGTTAGAACGCTGCGGGATGACAAGCGGAAAGGCTATAAGTTATGTACTTATAGGTGACCTAGATAGCCACTTATTTTTTTATGATGTCTGATCAATACTGATGTTACCCGTATTTGTAAGAATAAAGATTGACGCAGATTTGCGTGGGTCGTACCGCAAAAATTCTCCTGCATAATTTTCGAACGTCTTGTATGAACCATCACACACTGCAGGCAGGCTGCACCGCGCTTTTTTGTATTGGAATGCAATGCCGCTTCCCGATGCGGTTAAAATGTGCGCTTAGCTGAAGTGACAAAGAAAATATTTGTTCCTATACAAAAAGTTTTCTTTCTAGCTAACACAAAATAGCGTACTGTGTGAGACGTGTCAAAGTTACAAGCTTTAGGCTTATAAGATTTCTCACCTTCACAAAAGATCTATGGAACTTCCAAATCCTTTGATAGGTAGCCTCATAAAGGAATTGTAGGTTTTGCTCAAGCAACTGTACCTACTGTAGTTGCTTGAGCAAAACCGACTGACTTATCTTCTTTAATTCAACCTGCCTCTGCCTGTGAACGGTCTAATTGAAATAAAGCCTTCGACTCCAAAAACACCTACAAAAATACTCATCATTATCATCGATGTGAACTCCAAAGAGTTTTCACCATTCGTTATCTTCCGGAAATAGTCAAATAGCAAGAAGTAGTATATTCCCATTCCCGTAGTACTCCCCACTTCCTGCCAACACCGGGACCCGACGGAAACCATCTGATCCGCTTAGCGTCAATATTTCGTGGGTTCCAATCGAGGCTTTGTCGTTTCGAAATTGATGGAGATTATTTTAAGGAAGTTGATGTTGATTGAATGTTGTTGTGAGATAAAAATGATGTAGATGGATATTGTAATCGTTTTTAGGGTTCCGTAGTCAATAAGGAACTCTTCTAGTTTAGTCATGTCCGTCTTTCTGTCCGCGGCTTAGCTCAGAGACTATTAGTACTAGAAAGCTGTAATTTGACATGGGTATACCTATACATATTAATCACGCCACCAAGGTGAATAAATAAAATCTTGAAAATAGAATTGTAGTGGATGGAGGGATGATAAGTATATTTTTTTCTCGTCTATCCCATGGTGTGTGGTATCGTTTGATAGGCCGTTCAACAATATTGCGGGTCTGTGAATTTCATTTCAACATTTTTCGATCCAGGGATCTGTTTGCGTAATATTAAGATATAAAGTGCTAAAACGAAAACACACTTCCCTATGTGTTTATTATTCTAGCGTATGGCACTCGTGGGTTGCAGGTGAAAATCAGCGTCAGGTGGTACACCTTGTGTTGTCATCTGACATTATGCTGAGCTGAGGCCCTTTTGGCATTATAATAATGGTTTTCTGTTTTTATAGTTATAAGGTGTATTTTTTGCTGTAATGCCATAAACGCATCTTTCTTTCTTTCTTTTAATTGTTGAGTCGAGTGTCACGTCCCCCTGCCAGCTAAATGGTTGTTTTTGGATATGTGAAAAAAATTACGGCAGTAGTACATACAACGAAGTTAAAAGGAAAACTATCTCAGCTTAGTAGGCTTTACAAGTTAACGAGTAATAGTCGACCAACTTACATTTGCAGTTGGAGAATTGACCGTGACGTATATCGATGTATGTGAGAACCTGTTTTTCAACTACAATATTATGTTTGTTTTTGGGATAAAATCGTTAAACGTCGTCGTCGTCGTTAATTTGGAAATGGGAGATCGAAAACGGTTTTCCGGAAAACAGCTCTGTGTTACACAAAAAGTTATTTTGAATTGTTATCGTTTAGTCTCTACAAATGGATGTTTGTATTGGTTTCTAGAGAAAAAACATCTGGCTGAGTTTACAAGAGCTTCCAAGTTCCAATAAACAAGAATTCGTGCGCATACCGAAATATTCAAAAGCGCTCAACAAAAGAAAAGATAAATCAGAATTTGTTATTAAATTAAAAAATCTTTCTTTCCTTAATAAGAAAGATGAATGGGAAAGAAACGTCTTGTAAGCACCTGTAAAGTTTGTTAATAACGCGTGAATACTTGGAAATGTTCGGGTGGTCTGTCTGCTATAATATGTAACTCATATTTATTTACCTTAGGTACGTAACACGAAACGTTGGGAAAATCTGCGCACTTCAGCTGGTAAACATCTTACATGAGATGTTATATTAAACCTTGAACAACCTTTAGCATGGTGATCGTGTTTTTAATTTAATAAACAAAAAAATAAGTCTGGCTCCTCACTAGCACGTTTTTACGGCTAAACTACCGGACCTATTTCTTTTAGAGATGAAAATGGAGTAGTTCACTTCCCTAACGAAGATACAGGCTTCATTATTAATAGATTAATTCATTGATATTTTGTTCGAAGTTAAAGAACCTCATGGACATTGGAGCTGGCCTACCGTAGTACCGTACTATGCGCAAAACTCTCTTCATAGAATCCTATTGAATGACTGTTTCTGAAATAGTCATTCAATAGGATTCTACGAACGTAGAGAGTTGTATTGCTTATTCTAATGATAATAATTCTGTAAAACCATATTTGTTACGTCCGGGAATCATATTTAGATTAACATACAACCTGACACAGACCTGCAAATTGCAAAAAAACGTAAGAAAAGTTGAATGTCGCGGGCTACCTTAGCGCACCCCCTTAATAGCTACTTAATTATTTCTGTGATGAACAAATCAATGCTGTAGGTAGGCTTCAAGGTACTATAATTTTTATTTTATTTAATCTTATGTTATGATAAATGATTAGTTATTAAATATACTCGCGTGCAACCTCAGAGCGCTCATAAAGTATTGCGCGTACTATAGAATCAAAATCAACAGTCATTTTATTCAAACTAGGCTGAGAATCAGCTCTTTTCGAACGTTAAAATTACATAAGACAGTCCCCCAAAAACGCCCGCTCTTCACCACTTCCTAGTGCTTTACCTGGGAAGAAGAAGTGGCGCAACAAACTCCACAGAGTTCACACAACACCAACACACTATACAGAGTATCAACAGAATGCTATGCCAGCTTATATTAGTTTTGTTAACACTGACTTGCAGTCTATTGTAGCTAAGGTACTCATAGCTAAGTCATCCCGAAAGACGACAGTCCTGCTTATCCCCTCAAACCGAGACAAACATAACTACAGACCAGCACATAAAGCGAATTGGAAAACAATACCAGCCTAGAGCGAACCTCAAACAATGCCACTGATGTTTTTGTTTGTCTATGGAAAGCAGTATGTTAAGCAGTGTCTATTGTAGCAGAGCTGCTGTTTTGATCCAATATATTTACTCTGTGTCATGTAACCTAGGCACTATATGCTATAGAAACTAGTAGGTATATCTGAGGATAGGATAGATCACATAAGCTCTGATATTACATGAACGAGGACTCAGAGAGGGGTGTGGGGGGTGTTATATTAGGAATAGGGTCGATCAAGTTCAAGTGTGCTAACTGTAGTATTGCCACAGACTGGATAGATATGTTAGTTGTTATTTTTCACTAGTGTCTATTCACTCATTGCTTTTCGCAAGAAAAGACTCCTCGCTTCGTGCCCCAAACAACGTCGAGCTTAGTTAAAACTCAAAATGCTATCTTTTTATGTATTTCACTTGCTTTTTTGAATGAAATGCAAATTCTTTGTCGAGGTAAACCAACAAACAGAGGTGAAACCCATGAAAACAGGATGTACCTACCAATTAATGTAGATCACGAGCAAAACACGATTTGCAACCCCGTATTAATAAATAAAACAGGAAACTGACAAGTGGCGAAGGAAACTTCCTTATTACAATGGAATTTAATACAGTCATGGGAATAGTGTGCGTACAACGACTCTTGCTTATCCCCTCGAGGGAAACACGTGACTATTATAAATCCCTTTGGCTGAGCCGCAGTTCCACGCTTGAGAAAGTTTTTAAATTTCCGGGATAACAAGATGAAAAATACGGACCGTATGTCCTTGTCCAGGTATTAAGGTAACTTTCGGGCAATAACAAAATTCGTTTGGCAGTTTCGCTATGCAAACGTAACAAAAAATACAAGCTCATTTAAATGCAAGCTGTGTGGCTGATGAGACTTCGCAGAGGCAAAAATTACGAACTTTTATCCCATATTTAACCCTTTTTGGGGATGAATTATAAAAATCCTTCCTAGTTTTCAGGTTATCTAAGGAACTTTTGTGCAAAATTTGATGCTTTTAGAGCCAGCGGTGTACTTAGGCTGTGGTTTGTCTGTCAGTGAGAGAGTTTAAGATTTTTATTAAGTAGAAAAGTGCTGATGAAATTGACACCAGTAGCTCGGTTTTCCACCGACACCAACGCTTAGCCCCTAATCAGTAAAACTACACAGTCCTTTGTTGACATGTCGATCATGTTGTTTCATTACATTTTAGACTGTTTGATTCCGTCCCATCCGATTTTAAAGACAAAAGTTCCCTTTAGTAGTGATTTTAAAGCTGAAGGTTCTACTTCCCTTTACTTTTTGGATCATGATCAACATTTAGTGCGTGTGTCTCCACAATGAAAGGGTCAAGACGTATTTTGACGATTTCCGGTAGGTATTAAAATAAAAAACCGGCCAAGTGCGTGTCGGACCACGCACAATGAAGGGTTCCGTAGTTGGGATGAATTCACGCGTTCCTGAGAAAAAGGGTCTTGACATACTGTCAGACAGACCGACGGACAACGAAGTGATCCTATAGGTTTCCGTTTTTTTCTTTTGAGGTACGGAACCCTAAAAATGTCTCCAACGGTGAAACATTCACCTATTTTGTTGCACCGATTTCCTGCACAGCGAATTTGTTCCACTTTCGCGACTCGATTGTTAAATCCGTTGAATATTGAACAGCTCGTATTGGAAAGGAATATGAGGGTTTTCACTGACAGAAATTCAAAACGTTTTTATTTACGGTCCGTAAACATCTGCAGAAGCTTCGACTGATCTAGACAACTGTCACTATCACTACGCTTGTAAGTAAAACAGATTGGTGATTACAGTCTATGAATATCAAAACAAAAGCCTTTAATAATAATAATATTGTAATCCCTTAAAAGCCATTTACAAAACCGCCCTTTGGAATAGTCACAATAGAGAGAACCAACTGGAATTTTTGCTAAATCTCCTACTTATTGCGGCGTCGCGCGTCGCCGTCGTTCGCTAGTCTATCATTAATCATAACATCCCGGGGGCGTACTCTACGCCCGCCACTTAGAAAAACAACAATAATCTGATTAATATCTCGACCAGTGCAATGTAAATATCACCTTTGGGGGAGTATTAGACGAACCGTCACAGTTCACATCACGTCTGACATTTTAAACAAAGCTATCCCGCCCACGATGTGGTCAGGGACTTAAAACGCGCTGATTAGGGACTTAATAATAATAATAATAATAATAATTGTCGTATCGGCCAATGGCCTGATGGCCGAAAGTCTCGAGCAACATCTTTCGAGGCTCTCGTTAGGTGGTTGGATGAAGGGCCTGATTCAGAAGGCAGTACTCCTCGATACGGCTCGCATCGTGAGGAGGTTCCTATCTCTGCAGCCCTAGCCACCGGTAGCTTGGACCCTGCTCCAGATACCGGTGGACAACTATTTTTTATATTTTTAAATGTTTTTATATATTTTTTATATTCTGATATTTAAAAATATAATTTGTATGTATCTAAAATAATAATAATAATAATAAAATTTATTTATTTATTTCCAAAACAGGTTACAGACTTAAATAACTTGGTTAACAAAAGGGTATTATTATTACTTCTATTTTAAAGTACAGGGTAATGAGGTCTTTATATAGAACTGACTGGGCCATTTGGGTTCCGTAATGTTACGTCAGGCGCGTGCCGTCAATTAAAGTAAACCAGTTGAAGTGCCTAATTTAGGAGGAGTGGCAAAAAAAGAACAGTTTTCTCGTTACTTTTTCAAAGACTACTTTTTCATAGACAGTTGTATTAGCTTGTATTAGTGGAGTGTGCAAAGTGTAGAGGTCGAAGTCTGTGCCCTAAGCTGTTAAAAAACGCGAGTTACGAGATAATGTTTGCCAAACAAAGAATAACATTTATTTGGAAGCAGTTCATGAAACACAAAATACAAACAGTTTTTTGTACAGTATCTGTGTGCCTCACGGCAGCGCCGTAAAGGTCCTTTTCAGCATCAATGCCCGACAGATGCTGTCTGACGGTGATGAATATAAATGTGGATGCTGGAGAGTGAGTCAAAAAAAAACATGGATGGATTGTGTGAGGAATGATATGAAACAGAAGGGAGTGAATGAAAGCGTGACGCACAGGGTAAGAGAAAAACTGTTGCGTCGACCCCGAGTCACATGGGAGTAGGGCACGTAGATGATTGTGATGAGATGCTCAGCCGCTATTTTTCTAATGAACCTTTAGGGACAAGTGACGGATAAGTAACAAACAGTTTCTACATAATACAAACAAGTTTTGGCCCAAATAGAAAAGCCAAACTATTGTTGCAAGACGGAATTAAACTACGAGTTTTATCTCCAGGATCGACTAATAACTAACAACAGACTAACTTGTATCTAGACTAAAATTCAAGTTGACGGCGTTGCATTGAGTCATTTCTGCTGGAGCATATTGTGTTGTGTGCGTGTCTTCACAAGAGCCCACGGTTCACGCACTTTTCAGTCTATTGATTCAATTCTGTTGATTAATGTCGGTAGCTTCATCCTCTTTTCTTTTCTGTTTAAACCGTCTAACTAACCCTAACCGTTTTGTTGGTGTTTGTTTCGGGTTTGCAAGATTAGTTTCAAATCTGATTCGAATGTAGTCACGAACATAGCTTAACTATACTATCTAGTATACTCATACTACAAAGAAGTAACATTTGTGAGTTGGTATGTTGGGTATAATCTTAGGAACTATTGATCAGATTCCAAAAAATATTTCACTATTGGGAAGCTACGGTATTGCCCAGTGCCATAGGATATTTTACGTTAAAATTAACAAGAAATACGCGGACGAAGTCGCGGGCAGAAGTTTCTCCTAAAGTTCGTAAGAAACATCGGGCGATTACAATAGAAACACTGGAAAATCCGTTTAATAATATGAATGTGTCGCAATAAAGTAATAATGTATGATCTTGTGTTTTCATGTAATGTTGGATGGAACGCAGTGAAACGATGAGTATATGTATTTTTCCAAAAAATACTAAGACTTTACTCATGTAAAAGATCACGGGAAATATCTAGCCCAGGCAGTACATAAGTTAAGGGTCGGATAATCGCCGTTGACCTTGGCCATAAAAACGCCACATAAACGCGCCACGCTGCCGCCGCCGTTCGGTTTCATAGGGAATATTTATTTTAAGTAACGAAAATATATATATTTGAAAAAACCACAGAATTATTATAGATAATAAAATAACCTGTTTATACAAAAAAAAAACATGAAAATATCTTAAGGAGTTTGAAAGTAATATCGTTTTTTATGCTTTGGGCAAACATTACTTCCTTAATTTAAGTATTTCATAAAGTATTTTACTACAATACTTAAATATTCACATAAATAATTTATGTGTATGCGTTCTAGTTTAATATATATTTTTTGCATAATTTACCTGCATTATACAGCGTGTTACGGAAAGGGTCCATACAAACAGTTTGAAGAGTGCATCTGGTTCAAAATCTTTGTACAAAATTTCAGCGCAAAAAGAATAACTTCGAAAATGTTTGATATCTTTTTTTATTTTTATAGTTATTAAATTTAAATCAAAACAAACCAGCCATCACACTACGAGGGTAATTATCCATTATGTATCTGTGCACCTAGTACACACACACCTGCCACAGCTCTGGCTCCGCACCGTCACGCGGCGGCGCGGGCGGCACGATTAGCGGCGGAATCAAACGAATGGATTAAAACGTGTACCGATCAGCTGACTTGGTCTACTGATGTGAAGAATTCAATTGTAAACACTTGATTTTTATTAGTTAAATGTTTCTTTCTTAACTTTATAATTATGTAGGTATTATTAAAAAAATGTTGCCATGTAGTTTGTTATCATCAAAAGAATCCGTGCCTTGGATATGTATATACCCTTTACGTAACACGCTTTAAGTAGGCCTAATAAAGAGATTTACAAGTCACTAAAATCATATATCTGCGCCTTAAAGACTATTGTATTGGGAAACTCCCTGCAGCAGCTTAGTTAGATATTGTGTCCGATAAATAGCATGAGGCTCGCCACATTACGTGGGACCTAATAATCCTAATACCGGCTAAAAGTGGCCACAACGAGCCAATCACTACAATGGCCTGTGAATTTAATATAAATTTTGTTCATATACACGGCCATTTTGTAAAGGTTCAGATTTAATTTAAACTTGAAAAGCCATAATTGTGAATAGGCGCTGCGTGTGTTCATAATGGTTACTCTAAACAAGTACAATTTCATTCAGCTGGCTCCAACCTCATGTGTTGCATATAGAGTGCCCATATTGCTTTTATTGCGTTTATAAACCAGTGTAGCGATAAAACTGTGGTTATTGGACAAAGAATGTGCTTCCCTATGTTGGCTGTATTATGCGGCTAAGGGATGGCGCGGCCATCAGGAATATGAGTAGGGAGCACACAGTAGAGCTTACTGTGCGCTAACTGCAAGCCACGGTCATCATCATTTTTTTATCAGCGTTATGAAGGAGATTCTCGTTAGACTTTTTTTCTAGACGTTTTTGACGGTTTTGCGTGGATGAGTCGCGTTTTTGAGTTTGCTTTTTCTATACGTTATTTTCTTTTTATTTCTAGCAGAGGATCGCAAGCTTATCAAATTATTGTTTAAGGTTTTGCCATTATCACCACGCTTCGCAAATTAATTGGTGATGGCGATAAAAGCTGATACTAGAATGGAAGAACGCTACTGCCCATCATCTAAAATCAACCCCCTATTACCTATAATCTGGCAAATAAATCATTCATTCAAGTTTTACGAAGGGGAGACAAAGGCAAACAAAACATATTTCCATACTAGAAAATCCAAAATACACGTGTTGAGGTCAGTACAGACAAGCCGTAGCGATCAATAGCGTAGTCAATTACTTAAGTGTATTCACAGCGCTGTCCAATAATAATATTGTAGATGGACACGAGATACCACTATCAGTGATAGATGTACCTTGAACAACCTCAGGAACATGTCATGACATTATGCTTTTAGAGTAGCACGTAATAGCTACTAAGTGGTTGTTGCTGCGATAACTCAGGCACTTTAGTCAACACGAGTGTCGACTATTTGGAGAATTTTTGATGATATTTTCCTTGAGTTATTACGAAGTTTTTTCTCTAGGATCCATTAGAAAAGTTTCGATTGCAGCTCACGATTCAACATATTAAACAATTGGTTATATGGAACCCATTGTCAAGATTTTTCATAATACGTTAAAATACATTTAAATCTTACCATAAAGCCAGTAGCAGACCAAGAGCTAAGCTAAGAGGTAATTTTTCATACTTGAGTCATAATTTGCGGTTTGCACACAAGTATGAGAAATTACGCCAGCTATGCGAGCTATGCTAAACTAACTTAGCTTAGCTCTTGGTCTGCAACTGGCTTTAGCTCCTTTCTTAAACAATAAAAAAAAACAAAAAAAAGCTCAAAAAATATAATTATTATATTTACATTTATCTCCTGCGCCGCCCCCTGCTCCTTCCAAAAAAGTTAGATATGGGAGTGGACAAGATTAGCATCAACACAGTAGCACAAACTAGCACCACGATAAGGTTGTCCCACCGGGTGAGGTTACCAGGGCAGTAAGATGGGCAGGTTGCTGGACACGACTGCCGCGATCTATCAGATTCGGCAGGCAAGTTCATCGCACGAGCTGGACGCCGTGGCAAATTCGCCGCAGGGGCTGGACGCTGTGGCAAATTCTCCGCAGGGACTGGACGCTGGGGCAAATTCGCCGCAGGGGCTGGACGTTGGGGCAAATTTGCCGCAGGGGCTGGACGCTGAGGCAAATTCGCCGCAGGGGCTGGATGTTGGGGCAAATTTGCCGCAGGGGCTGGACGCTGGGGCAAATTCGCCGCAAGGGCTGGACGTTGGGGCAAATTTGCAGCAGGGGCTGGACGCTGGGGCAAATTAGCCACAAGGGCTGGACGTTGGGGCAAATTTGCCGCAGGGGCTGGGCGCTGGAGCAAATTCGCCGCAGGGGCTGGAAGTTGGGGCAAATTTGCCGCAGGGGCTGGACGCTGAGACAAATTCACCTGCCGACCTTGTTGTAATTGTGGAACGTTTGCAGATTGAGAAGGCGTTATCGTCGGAATGCATGGACATTCTGGTCTAGGATCATTTGTCGGAGTGCATAAACATTCTGGCCCAATGCATCCCTCTGGCACTTTCGATGGAGACGCAGAAGACACGTTCGCTGCAAAGCATAGACACTCTGTAAAAATCGCCGGAAAGCATGGAAACTCTGGCGCTTTCGCCGCAAGGCCTCGAGATTGTGGGACTTTCGTCGCAAGGTCTGGTAACTCGGGCACTTTCAACGGGAATCCAGGTGGTAAATTTTCTTCAAGGTCTGAACACTCTGGCAAATTCGCTGGAAGGTCAGACAATTTTAGCAAACCTTTCTCAAGCAGGTACTTTTTTGGATCTTCTTGCTTAGGACGCGAAGCAGGTTTTCGATGACTAAGCCGTTTCAACGACGATTTTAGCGACGGTAATGAGTATGCGCCGTCTTGACTTTTCCCTTTGCCTCGGTGCATAACGTCTTGAATTTTTCCTTTGCCTCGGCGAATCAACTGGGTACCTTTAGATAAAACGTTCGGCTTTCTGCCCCGTTCTTTGGAAGTGCCTGGGGAGAAAAAGGGTGACGTGAGGAGAAGAGGTTAAGGTTAAGGTTAAGGATAGGATAGATTGGACAGACTTAACGGATTGGATGGACTTTTGAATAAATTATGATACCTAGAATATTATATCGGTAGCAGATAGTGTAAACCGTATTTTATGGCACATTGCTGGAACCACTTTGATAAATAAATAGAAAAAATGTACCAGGAAAATTCTGATCAGAATATAAGAAGTGTTCTTAAAGCATTATATCGTTATATTCTTAAATCTAATATTCATTCAAACGTATCTTTCGCACCACGCACAATTTACATTATTAGGAAAATAATCTGCAATACCTACCTATAAAGATTATCCCGGACTGGATGCGGCAAGTACGAAATATTTAAAACATACATAGCGTCGGCTTCAAGCAGCACGATATTTGACATTAGCCCACGTAAACCTACTTAACTGAAAGTACATAATCTCGGAAGCCTTACAGGTTCCGATAAGATCTCCGAGCCTATTCATAAAACTTGACGTGGAAGGACCGGTAAAAGTTATCTTTGCAATAAAAAAAAGACTTGGTTCATGGTTGTTTTCTCTTTAAATAAATGGATTGGAACGGCTGGTGTTGAATGATAAACTGCCTGTAATCCGAAGAGGTTACTTTATGTTATTTTATCGTGGATCATTGCGCGAGCAGTATCCGGGCATATAGTAGAAGGTCATAAGTTAGAATAACCTTATTCTTATTAGGGAGGGTTATTCCCCCCTTCCCTCCCTTTTCACATAGCCAAGGGCATCTAAGAGGATAACTCCGTGTAAATAATGGTTGGTACTGCTTCATTTCTTTCATATCATGATGCTAACTTTCTGTTTTATCATCCGTTTTAGTTTATAATGCATTATACAGGCTGGAAACTTTCAGCGGGGCAGTAAGGGGAAGTACCTTATCCGTTGCAGCTACCCGAAAATGGACTTAAGAGACTATCCATAATTTTTTATGGAATTCTGATCCCCATTCACAGATTTAAAAAAAAAATTACAGTTAGCAAGAAAATAGCCATTTTACACTAAAAAATTTTTTGATGCCAATCGACCCTGTTTCTAATACTGATCAAAAACTTTTATGGGACCAACCATCGTTGGAGTACTCAAAAGTCACAAATTGCAAAAAACTTTTCCCGTACATTTTGTATGAAAATTTTACGCAAAAGCTTTTTTAGTGACGGTTGAGATCTTTTTGTTGAATGAATAAAAAGATAAGTTTAAAAACAATTCAAATTTCGAAGTCGTTATTATTAAATAAAAAACAATCTTGACAGTTTGTTGCGTCAGAAACCTCTGAGTGTGTTGTGGATTTTACATTAAGTGCATAATTGGACAGCTATTGATAAGAGAAAAATGACCTCCAATTTAGAACGTTTAGACTTGCTAGAAGCATATTACGTAAATAATAAAAATACATCGGCTGCGTTAGAATGGTATAGGATCAAATATCCAAATCGTCATGTGCCAACCAGAAAGGTTATTACAAATCTTTTAAGAAATCTTGCACAAGGTGGCTCTTTCAAGAAAAAATCTGTACGCCACCCATTTATACTAGATGAAAAGGAGAGGTCAAAATTGGTATAATATTCCGACGATTTTTAAACGCTAATGTGATGTACCTTATTAGAATGCTTATTTATTATGCTACTCGATTATTGTTAAATCTGATTTTTTCAGGCGCCCGTTTTTGTGAAAAAGTGAAAAATGTTTCAATACAAACAAAACGCACATAGTCTTTATTTATTCATTTCTATGCAATATAATTATTTTATGTGGCTAATGTTTCCGTTTCTATTAAATACTTGGAGATTTTATTATAATTTTAGCTGCAGCTCCATGAAATTAAGACAAAAAATATTGATTATCATGACAATGCAATAACAAAACGTATCGAAAAAAGTCAAAGCTGTAAACTCGGACTAAATATCCGCTGTAAATGACTGACGTTGTCATTGTCACGTCATTTGCCACAGGGCTGCCATCCCTAAAATATAAATAATGCTTGTAGAACACTTTATTTTTCAACACTTGTTTTAAAAAAAACGGGCGGCTGTAAAAAAAATTAAATGCCCAAAGACATCAAAATAATTACCCTCTTTCAGCCTATATAGGTCAGAAGGCTGTTTAAATTTTCAATTATTTTAGTACCAAGCCCCATACATTTCGTGAACGTCTCCTTTGATCATTTCTGTTCTTACACTTGTCGCAGCTTATCCCGAAATATCATCAAGAGCAGTCGCTGAAGAAGTAGGTGTCTCACATCGTTTTGTACTAAAGATATGGAAGAAGTATGGTTATAAATGTTACCGACAGGGGCGACTAGTTCCAGCCTTACATTCAGGGGATGCCGCTCGAAGACTTACTTTTTGCAGGTGGTTAAGAGGAAAAATAAGCAGAGATTACCATTTTCTGAATTTCATATTATGGTCTGATGAAACAAATTTTTATAATAATGGAATGTACAACCGGCGAAATCACCATTATTGGTATAGAGAAAATCCTCTCAGGTTTCGCGAAACACATAATCAAGTGCGATTTTCTTTTAATTGTTGGTGTGGTATAATGTGGAACCAGTGGTAATGGTGGAATTTTATGAAGGCACCTTGAATTCCAACATTTATAACAACAGAATATTAGAGAATCTTGAAAACCTCGTCGATGATTTACCACTGTCGGAATCAAGAAGAATGTTTTTTCAACAAGATGGCGCTCCACCTCACAACAGCCGCAGTACGCGTTCGTCTTTGAACCGACAGTTTGGTGATCAATGGATGGGTACACATGGTCCTATTTCTTGGCTAGCGCGTAGTCCAGATCTGACACCTCTTGATTTCTTTTTGTAGGGCTATCTGAAAACTGAGGTTTACAAAAAGCAATACGATAGTGTTCAAGAACTTAAAGACTCAGTAACCACAATTTTGTATGGAATTCATACAAATAAATTGTCAGCAGCCACTAGGTCGGTACAGAAACGAATCAATTTATGTATTCGTCAAAATGGCGGTCACTTCGAGCACTTGATATCGTAGGGCAAGAAACAGCAAGATTTTAAATAAGAATAACATCATCAAGTTATGTTAGTTAATAAAAAAAGAAACTTAATACGCCATCTTTTTGATATGTGTAAAATTCTACGTGATCATTTGTCTTTTGTTTTATTTTTTGTATTTCAGTTACACAAATTCTTTACATAATGTAAGGGAAAAGTTTTTTGCAATTTGTGACTTTTTGAGTACTCCAACGATGGTTGGTCTCATAAAAGTTTTTGATCAGTATTAGAAACAGGATCGATTGGCATCAAAAAATGTTTTTTGTGTAAAATGGCTATTTTCTTGCTAACTATTTTTTTTTGAAAATCTGTGAATGGGGATCAAAATTCCATAAAAAATTATGGATAGTCTCCTAAGACCATTTTCGCGTAGCTGCAACGGATAAGGTACTTCCCCTTACTGCCCCGCTGAAAGTTTCCACCCTGTATACAGTGCCATTTTCTAAAATAGTTACCGTGGAGTTTGTTGCCGGCTCTTCTCCATAGGAAACGACCAATTGGAATCGTGCAAGTAGCTTCTGGCGTTTCATAAGAGCCCATGTAGGTTTATGTGAAATAAAATATTTTGAATTTGAATACATTAGATAGTGATGCATGAAACCCTATATCAAGAATCGAGGATTATTCACCACTAAATAAAAAATTGGCAATACCTTCCTAGACTACTCATAAACTATATACCTACCACCTCACCTAGCACATATACCTACTAAGTACTAAATTCGTTTCTTTTACAGTCAGGATAACGTCCTACACTTGTTACTGCCTCAAATCGGAAGAAAAGAAAGATAGAGGGTATTCTAAAGGTCGTTTGGCGGGGATTTCATCCGGAATACGATGTACATAAATCAAGGAAGGGTGAGAAAAGAATCGGTCGCATTTTGATTATGTTTTCAGGCTGTTGTATCGTATTATGGCGCGAAAATGGATTAACACATCGCGGGACACTAAACGCCTCCAGACATAATAACAATACAACTTAATGTGTAGAAATCTCGAAAATCCAAAATAACAAAAAAAGGTATGTAGAAGTGAATATCAGTAAAACAATTTTGTGTTAGGACCGTTCTTGTTCATCGTGTATATAAATGATCTCCCAAATAGCACTCGCCATGACACAATTTGCTGAGGACACAACTCTCATTGTGAAAATTGAAAATGAAAGTACGTATAAACCAGAAATTAACAAAGCCATAGACGACATTATACACCAGTTACATTCCAATAATTTGAAAATTAATATGGAAAAAAACAAAAATGATCGAATTCCGAACGAATAAAAGGAAACAATTGCTGCTAAAATATATCAAATATAACGACACTAATATAGAACGAGTAGCTAGCAATAAATTTCTGGGCATACAGTTGGATCAAAATTGTGACTAGAAGACATGGCACATGTCGACCACGTTTGTGACAAGCTCGATCGATTTGTCTATGCATTAAAAAGAGTAAGAGTCACAGTGTCAACAGAAGCTGCTCTTTGTGCATATCACGGATACGTTTCGTCAGTACTCCCATATGGACTTTCAATGTGGGGCAATTCGGTGGAGTTTTTATGATTCAAACGAATTTATGTCATATCGCGCAGAAGGTCAATCTAACTAATATTGAAAGTACATACTTTCTAATAATTAATTTAATGTTTAATATTATTGAATCGTGACTTACAAGGAGTATGGACTTTGCATTATAATATATTTGTAATTTGACATTTGACTTTTTTATTTTTATAATCTTTTCTTTTTGTTTTCTATTTTGTCGTTTAATTAATGTATGTTCCTGACACTTAATAATTTAAATCGCATTGTTAAATTACCTTTTATTAATAAATTAAATGTTATTATGACATATTTGCACACCATATTTAATGGTAGAATGTAATTGGGCCACGACCACGGTAGCCTTAAGTTCTTGCACATTCTAGCAAATAAATTAATTTGAATTTTCTATTGTGTCTCGCTGAGGGTCCTTCTACCGATTAATGTTCAGTTTAGGAAGGAGGATACAACAATAAAGGTAGTACCTATTTGTTATTTAGACTAATTCTTCAGTTGGATTCGAAGCAAGACTAGCGGCGCGTACGCAAGTCTTGATGAGCGATGACTTCAACTCTAAATGGTTGTTTGGGCAATGTGTTGTTATGTTACGTATGTGATTTAATTTTAAAACAACAGCGAAGACACAATTTAATCAAGGTAATTGTTACTTAACAAGGTAATCAAACTGATAAAGTTTGAGGTTGTTTAACAAGAGGCTCGGAGATGACCCTAAGGGTAGGAAAAGATGTACTTTGAATATGTTTCGTAATGAGGATGTTGTCTTAAAAGTAACGGCCTAACCTATTATAGTACCACGGCATCATCTGCTTAGCCTTTTCCTAACTATGTTAAGGTCGGTCCAGTGAAACCGGATGCAAATGAATACCAGTATTTTACATGGAGCGACTGCCTATCTGACCTTCAAACCCAGCTACCCCTTGGTAAGACTGGTTGTCAGACTTTCGGGCTTCTGACGACCCATAACGACTGTCAAGATCCACGAATGACAGCCGGGACCAACGCCGAGTCACGGAGGGGTCTCGGTATGTAAATCCATCCACGGACCAACCCCGGCAAGCGTAGTAATCTGATGGATCGACCCGTGCGGATGTTATTACTTAGCCACGAGCTCCTCCTTAGCCACGAGCTCCCCCTAGTACCCCGCTCAATAGAAAAGCAGTTAGCAGTTATACACCAAACAATCGAACCACACGCAGCAGTCAAGCTTAGATTCAAGTTACAAAGTTATTTAAGAGTATCTTGCTATTGTCCAACAAGGCTGCTATAAATGCGTAAATAACTCTGTCGGGCTGTTACAACTTAACACCTACACCACTGAACCGTTCTGAAATTTGATAGATAGCCAGGGACCTAGTCATCCTGGATATTTGTATAAAAAATTATGAAATACACAAAATACGCAGATGCAGCCGCACGCAAAAGCTAGTATAATATATGCAGCTTAATTAACAAACTATAATTCCATAGAGTAAGATGGAAAATACTATACCGTAACACACACTAAGTCTTGGATAGACTTACATTACTTAGGGCGGCTAAGGACTACACCCAGAAACGATTTTCCCCTTTTCCCGTTCACCTGTCCTCAGGCACTTAGCCCGGGGCCCCGGCCGCTCAAACACGATCCCGAATTGTCCTTGACCGACTTACCACACAAAATAAACGGTTAAGGTTGGAAATTTTGGAATTTTCGTCGTGCGATTTAGTTTAATCATAAGTAGAATAGCCAATAAACGTTTATCGTTTTTGTTAGTAATGGCAGACGCGCTTGAGGAAAACGAGGTTCGGGGATTCCTAAGGGCGAATTTCACCAATGAAACTGATCGCGATCAGCCCATCTAAAACGTGTTCAAGAGCTGTCAGGGTCAATGTCTTGCAACAATGATGACACTGACAGTTCTTGAACGCGGTTGAGATTAGCACAATAATAGTTTCAATGGTGAAATTTGCCCTAAGACAAGTCAAATTAGGTTTTATTATTTGTAATACTAACTTATTGCCCGGTGGTATTTGTAATACTAACTTTTCAGTGGCTACTAGTAAACCCCAGAGTTAGCCCCAGTAGTACACACACACACGTACACACACACATACACATATACATACACATATATCATTTGGTATATACCAAATGATAGCATTGTCATCTGAACTACATATACATATATACAAAGTTTCATCAAAACGAATCGAATGACCCCAAACTCTGGGGTTTACTAGTAGCCACTGAAAAGTTCCACTGCCCACCTCCTGGCTCCATTATCATCAGCTCCAAGACACCAAATTATAGTATAGTCATCCGAACTACATAAACATACAAAGTTTTTTTTTTTGATACGACAATTAGAAGTAGGTTAAAATTTACTTCCAAGATTTTTTTTTTACATTGTTTGTTTGTTAATTAGTTACAACTGAAGCTAAAAAAAGCATGTTAATACACAGTTGTTCCAGAAAAAGTAGTGTTTTGATACTAGTAGTACCAAATTTTTAACCAACGAAAAAATGGAGGTTCTTAAGTCGACGCATATTTTTTTTTTTAGCTGCCCGACTTTATTGTTACTGATTTTCTAGATACTGATGTGAAGTTTGCTACGACTTAATACGACGGGTCCCTAGTCGATCAAATCAGGCAAGATCTGTCTCTAGCAGGTGTGTTTTTACCTATTATATGAGACAGTAAAAGCCATAACTTGGTTCTTTTTGCCAGGCGTAGTTCCTGAACGCTCAGGTCCGCGGGGACGCAGACGCCAACACATTTATGTCCCAGTACTACTACTTCGGGTTATGAAAATTTCTTGAAACTACTCTTGTTTTTCGAGGCAGATTACTTAAAATACATGTATGGCACTTGCCGTCCGAATCTGTTTTGCAAGTTTTCTAAAAGGCCCACTCTAAGCACGTTTTAGAATAAAAAACAGTTGTTCCAGACAAGGTAGTGCATTGATAGTAGCAGTACCTACACATTTCTAAAAAGGGATTTTCTTGTTACTATTGTGATTTTGGCTGTTTGACTTAATGCGATGGGCTCTAGTCGATCAAATCAGGCAAGATTGTCTTACCTATAATATGAGACAATGAATGCCGTAACTTGGTTCTGTTTGCCGGGCTACGCTCAGCTCCCCTTGACTAGCAGGAACTATCGGTTTTTCTGGTATGAGAAACAGTTTGTGGTTATTTTCTGTAATTTGTACTTTTGTATTATTATTTTGAGCACCTAATCTGCCTTATAGTACCTAATCTGTAAAACAAGAGTAGTTTCAAGAAATTTTCATAAAGCACGCATTTTTCAGTCAAATTGTGGAACGATTTTGTATTTTTTTTTTGTTTGAAAGGGTGTTCTCTCTAGGTGGTCCCATTGTCACCAAGTCAGAATCTGATGAGGGGATCCCATGGTAATCCTCAAATTTTATGGGCACACCTATAGCGATTTGGTTTTTTTTTTTTAATAATAACTCGTTCATTTGCCCTCGGAAAGCACCATTTGGTGAAGTGGAACTAATGATGAAAACCACAGATTATTTTATTTATTTTATAAATTACAAGTTCTTTACAGTTCAACAAAGCACACAATGAGACCTTTGGGGTCTGTCTTAGTATGCCATGTCCCGAGATTGGATCAACGCGCTATTTGTTAATAGCGCGTTGATCTATAATCGCGCGTTAAGTTATAATCGAGTGATTTAATGTTCTTTCAGCTTATGTTTATGTTTTTAAGAAAGAAAGAAAAAGCATTTATTGGGACTCGCACAGATCACAAATTAAACTAAAACACTCTCATAGAAACATAAAGAACAAAAATAAAACAAAGTAAAAAAAAAAACTGAAAGTCCTGTACGAGGCCAAAACTATTCATTGAGTCTCTAATGTCTACAGGTATTTGGTTTAGTAAATTGGGTATTGTGAAATAAGCGGTACGCCTGCCATAAAAGTTATTTTTGCGTGGCACTTGCAATGATTTTGATTTGGCTTGTCGTGTATTCACGTTCTATTTTACTGGAATTGATGGCCACCGGAACTACTTAATAATAAGTATTCCACGGGTTGCGATTCGATTACGTACTTTAATATGGTTGCTAAGCACTTTATGATCGTCACAATGCATATGGTGAAGTGGAGCATCAGTTAGTCTTACCAGGAGAACTCCTCAACAATGAACGTCCCTGCATCGGGAAAAGCAATATTTTGTAAAAGGTGATGAGCAGTTGACATTAGGCTATTGTAACTTAGATAAATTACAAACTGACCCACTAAAAAGTGAAAAATAAAAAACTTTTGATGTCAGCACCAACTGACGGGGTCCGGTAGGGGCAATGCCTGCCAGGGTTGCGAGTTTGTCCGAAAGGGATATCGTGGCCCTGGCACACAGGCAACGGAAGGAACACGGGTGTGTTTTAGTCAGTAAAAGTCTGACACGCCCTCCCGCTCCGCCCAGAGCAGGAGAAGTTATTTGATAATTTCCCAAAAAAAGTTTAATTCCCAACGAGACGTCAGTTCAGTTTAGCAAAATACATTTGTCAATCAAAAAAACGCCTTGTCACTCTGTTAGTGACAGCCACTGACAGCACTTAGTCGAATGCCGTTTGCAGTCACCACCCCATCGCATCAGGCTGCGTTTCCCACGGAAGCGTTTTAATAGAAATACATAAAAACCATTAGTGTCGCCGCAGTCTGTCATTGCGGTTTGGCGGCACAAACAATGCCGTCTGCGATCTGCCTTCGACATCGCCTTCGGGATTGTACCTTCAAAGTAAAATCAATATCGGAATCGCTGTGGGTATCATGGCTGAGTCTTAAATAACCAAATAGTTTAATCATGGGCCCTCAAGCTATGTGGAGCGACAGTCGCTGGGTATCTGGTAGAAGCTGGAAGAGAGTCGCCGAGGATCAAGTTTAATGGTGAGCAATTGGAGAGATTTGTGTCCAGCAGTTGACTGATGATTTTCTGAAAAGGCTATGAGTCTTACTTTGCTATGCTTAGTGTCAATTATTCCATTGCCACTGTTCTCAAAACGGTGAAGGCAAACATCGTGAGGAAACCATAAATGTCCTAGAACCAAAATTCGAATACATGTGACATCTACCAACTCACACTGGGCTCGCGTGGTTGTTATGGCGCACTCCCTCTCACAGAGAGGAGGCCTGTGTCCCAGCAGTGGGAACGTTACAGGCGGATTATGCTAGAAGCCTATCCACCATCATCCATCAGAATAATCATGTTTTCTTTCATCACACAAAACAAGAGTACCTTAAAGAGATTCTATAAATAAAGCATCTTTTATGACAAGTATCCTATTACGGCGAAGCTCGCGACGCATAGGAAGCACCCGCATTTGTTGCTAAGACCTTCAGGGTTCCGTCTAAGAATTGAACTCCCACTCAAGAGAGGAATGAGATATACGTGGTAGAAATATATTAGGTGGTAGAAAGGATTAAAGGGATTGCAATGATCGCAGAAAATTATTAGGAATAAGGGTGTTCTGCAAGTTTCAAATATTGGCAAAGATGTAACTGATTTTAGTGCGATTTTGAGCTGTTATAACATAACTGTGCCTGAAAAGTTATTAAATTATCCATAATCCTTGCGTTAACATTATGCTTGACCTTTGCTCACTTGCTTACCCCGAGCAAGGTTCTTGCTTCCACGCGATGATATATTTTTGCTAAAACCGACGTACATTATACCTACATGAACCAAAAAGAAGGCGCATCTACGTATCTAGAAATATATCAAATTACTGTATCAAATACACACTACAACATCTAAGCCATTCAAAATTCAGTTTTATCAAGCTTTCGCCTATATTAACCCTAAAAGGTTACGCTAAAAAATATGACGAAAATGACACAGGAACGTGGTCTTTTATAAGTAACCCTCGCGGATGTCATAAATATTCATTATCCTTTAAACCAAGTTAACCCTTATTCGTATGACAGGACACTTAGTATTTATGAGCCCGTTTTGAGCTTCCAACGTCATCCTTGCAAACACACGTTATTTTGTCGCCCAAAAAATGTTTTTATGCTAAGTAATGTTGGCAAAGACTTTTTGAATTATAATTTCACTTGAATTTAAAAGGTTAATATTTAAAATTGTAGGTAAAATTTCTTTGTATTAAAGCCTTGTGATTTTAGACAATGGAAAAGGGCACAAAAGAAAATGTTTGATAATGTTAGGGCGGTCGCGTTAGTGAAGGACGATCACTCATTTCCGATAGATTCATGAAACAAGCCTTTATGAGGGCTAGAAATATAATTGACTGCAGATTTTTTTTTTTTTTTTGATTTTTTTCTCCTTTATCTACCATCTGTATAATTTTTAAATCAGTCGTTTAAACTACGAAACACTGTTTCCATATTTTATCAAATTATGAAGACGTCAGGGCATGGAACCACGTCGCACTTCGGTACCAAAGGAAATCTTTGATTATGGGCAGACTTTTCCAGTCAGACATCTTTTAATCTATATAAACGTATCGTAAAGTATATAATCTATATAAACGTTTGAATTGATATTATCCGTTTATGTACCCTTCGAACTATCTTTTAGGCTGTTTAGGTTACATATCGAGAAAAAAACGACCAAATTATTAATATGCGTAAGATTCTTCACGGAAAAACGTATGCTCCTGAATTGCATGACGAACTGTCCCATCTTTTTGCTCCGATTAACTATAACTGTAGCAGGAGGCACAGATTGTTCGCCGTGCCTCGGAGTCGAACCGTCGCTCGAGCCCAGTATCCTGTCCCTCGCACATTCTCTGCGCTCAACGCTCTCTTGGACGCTAAGCCTCACTGTTATGTGTTCGCGGATAAATGGAAGAAGATCTTATCAACATGTCTGGAGCATTGTGAGATGAGCGTATGACTGTCGAGTAGTTAGTAGAATACTTTTGATTTTGTACTCAACCTCTAAGAGGTTAAATAATGTGTTTGTGTCTTTAACAAATGTAATTGGCCTTGGCCGTTATATATTAAAGTAAAATAAATCCGTGAAATAAAATTGACGTCTGACAGTTTTTATATGAAAAACCTGTCAAAAATTCAAAATTATTCCTCAGAAAGATATTTCTGACGTCAATCAGTCGTAAGTAAATTAACTATCCTTAGCCCTCAGCGATTCCTAGAACAAATACACCATTTTTGAATCACTAACCTTGACCAGATTGTCTCCTGAAGCTGCTAGAGCTCTGGGGTGAGAGGCTCGGAGACAGCGGCTCGCCCGAGAGCGCGTGACGAAGGTTGTGGTTGGCCTTGGGCTCGTCCTTTTTCCAGGGCTTCAGATTCATGACGCCGTCTTCGTACACCTCCGCCATGAATACATCGATCAGCTCCTTGCCTGGTGGTTTAATTATCACTTTAATTCTCCTAGTTTTAAATTCGATGCGTAAATCGGACAGTGTCTTGCTTTTGTCATGTTTCCTGCAGCTGAGGTAATTTGTCATACTTGTGTGCAGAATCTGCAACCGGGTTTAATTTCGCTCCTTCTTTTCTTCGATGTTTTTATTTTATGACAATAGGAAGTCTCATGCTTCCCATTGTCATAAAATAAAAACATCAAATAATGGCTACTACAGAACATCTGGTGGAGGGGTTACCGACTAGGACAACAACAGTCATAGAACAAAGGAGCCGCATAACCAGACGGGTCACAACTCAGGAACTGACTAATGAGAACGAGTACAGGCCTATTATAATAGGTTGGGGAAAAAGCTTCTTCGCATTTTTTAAGAAAATTCAAAACATTTTTTAATATAGTTTATTTACATTTAACTAAAGTATGTAGGTACCATTTTGTTCGATAACTTTTTGCCATTTTGTAGGTAGGGACATGATCCCATTGCTATAGAAATTTTGGGACTTCTGATCAAAATACCGCGACAAGTGGTTTTGGCAGTCCTCTCGTGATGTTAACCTGACACTGCCTAAAGAATTCTGAAGAGACCGAAACAGGTGGAAATCTGAAAGTGCAAGGTCAGGACTATACGGCGGATGCATTAACACCTCCCAGCCAAACTCTCTTAATTTTTGCTGAGTGGCTAAAGATGTGTGAGGTCTAGCGTTATCATGATGAAAAACCACACCCCTTCTGTTGATTAATTCCGGCCGCTTTCTCTCAACTTCTTGCTTTAATCTTATCAGTTGTTCGCAGTAGAGTTCAGAATCGATGGTCCTGCCTGGTGGTAACAGTTCATAATGAATAATGCCCTTCCAATCCCACCACACACACAGCATCACCTTGTTACGAGTTAACCCGGGTTTCGCCACAGTCTGTGAAGCCTGACCGGCCTTCGACCACGACCTTTTTCGCACGTTCTTGTCGTACGTGATCCACTTTTCATCACCAGTTATCAGCTTCTTCAAAAATGGTTCGGTTTCATTACGTCGTAATAAAGAATCACAAGTGAGTACACGGTTCATTAGGTTTCTTTCAGTGAGCTCGTGAGGTACCCAAATATCAAGCTTTTTTGTGTACCCAGTTTTTTTCAAATGTGCCAAAACTGTTTTGTGGTCAATTCCCAGTTCTTCAGCTACGTCGTAACTACTAATCTTGCCCCACTTTTTCAAAAATGGCATCCATTTTATCCGTAATAGGGCGACCAGAGCGACGAGCATCTTAGACATCAATATTTCCGGATTGAAAACGCTTAAACCAAATTTGTGCTACTCTCACAGACACTGCACTAGGTCCATAAACATCGCAATTTTTTTTCGCGGCTTGCGTTGCGTTTTTACCTTTTTTGTAGTAAAATTTTAAAATTTATCGAATTTCTTCATTAGATTCACTCATCTTGATAGTACGAAAAACAAATGAAAATCACACATTTTCCTAATATGAATTTGGAATTATGTTCTATATAATTTAAACTTTCAATGATACCAACACCAGCCAGATACAAATAGTATCTACAGCCAAAGAGATTTTATTACAAGTTCATACATACTATAATGCTAAAAGACTTTTTCCCCAACCTAATATTAATATATCCCTTATTTTCATAATTTCCGCCAACTTGTTCTTGTTACCCGATTATGGCAAAGCGAAAGGACGGTTATGATTTTAACAGGCTATATATTATGTATGTATGTATGTCCACCTGTTCCCTCATAACTTCTAAGCTCCTGGTCGTATTTTGACAAACGAGGTATCGTTGGAAGCGTCATGTTGTCCAGGGGTTATAGGCTAAACAAAATGACATAAGTTTTCATATAACAAGAGTTACACGTAATATGTACGATTTATACCCTAATGACGTGTGACTCCAGTTAAACGAAAACCGATGATATTTTGTTTCGTTTTCATGTTTACCGCATCTAAGCGTATTTTCTTTCATTTTGTTTAGTTCTACGACCGCTCTGTTAAGAGTGCAGCGACTAAGAAGAAGAAGATATCTTGGCGTTAAGAAAGGACTCACCCTTAGCAATGTTAGAGGCATACTGTTTCATGGCAATCTTCTCGACGGTGCTTTCGAGTCCGAAGAAGTTCTTCACATCTAGAAATGCGTTCATTTCGAAACACGTCCAGTCTGGATTCTCTGGGTGGACCTGGGGGACAAAAAAATATGCCATTAATAGAAAAAACAGTCTGTAAGAAATTGATCTTAGAATGATTTGGAAGGAAAATCATGTTTGATCCCGAATATAAGTAAACCTTGACGCTTTTCAACCCTTTTCCAGTCCCATGAGTAATGACCAGGGTCATAGTAATTGTTTAACTTCTGCCTGGTTCGCGGACAGCGTTGTTTTTCCAACATCCAATATCTTTTATCCGTGGAATATAATTTACGTTTTTGTACGACAAGCGTGTGAAGCAAGGAAAAACTGTCAATAATTTAAAATTATAACCCGAATACAAATATCTGGCGTTAATAAGAGAATTTAACTCGTTTACAGTCTCCTCCCTAGCAACACGAAATGTAAAAATCCGTGAGAAGAGGTTAATCTAAAGACGTAGCCTCATCCTTGTACCCCCCCCCCCACTCCTTTAGCTAGAAGGATCTCGTAGCTTTATTCTCAAGGAAGACTGAAACTTTGACACAAACACAAGGTTATGACGATCCTGATGGCTCTGAGCTATATCATCGTACGGTTAACACATTAACACCGTCACCTATTCGGCAGGACAAAATCTTAAAATCGTGTGATGATCCTCTCTCCCCTTCCCTTTAGCTAGAAGAATAGGTTTGCACTCAATGAGGACTACTCTAAGAGCACTACGTGAAACTGGGGCCCAAGTCTGCTATTTTTATAAATTCAGTCATTCCAACACGATCCCTTTGTCATGCCATTGTCATTTTGCTAAAAGTTCGTAATCTGATAAATTCATAATGGTCGATCATTGGTCGGTCAATGTTCTCGTAATATAATTGTGTTATTATAATGGCATTGTCGTATTGCCATTATTATAAAACCCATTAGTAGAAATGTCATTATGTACGAGATTACCAATATATGCAATTTCTTTCAGTGTAGTGTCAGTGGCCGACCATTGTAGTCATAATGACGCCATTATAATAGTAGATTACCAAACTTGTCAAAATCAACAATTATGAAATCAATGATCGACCATTCTGACACTATTGTAATAGCAGACTTGAGGCCCTGGTCTCCTGTACACGAGGCAATAACGATTATACTCCTTAACGATTCGCATTGCTAACACACCGCCACCGTCAGGGATATCATTTGCAATATGCAACATGTGTGGAAACGCTAATGCTTTCGAAATGGTCACGGTATGGTTACTATAAAAGGTATCTTAGCAGTACGCATGCTGGCTTTATGCTAATAAAGTTATTTTGTAAACTTTGAGTATCCTCATTCCCTTATACATTATGGTCTATGTCTGTCTTCTCGGTATGAGCACAGATAGCACAGGTATATAGATATTGTACTATGTACAAAAGAGTTACAATTTACCGGGTAATGTCTTTCATTGACTTGAATGTGCTGGCGGCTGAGAGTATGTCATGCCACTCAGACGTCACGCTGATAGTGGCGAGTGTGTTGGCTCATTTAGCTCCCTTCAAAATGGTTGAGCTGAATGGTGCTGATCCATACGTCATGTTCGTGAACGGCGCTGTCAGTTGGGACTGGTCTCTTAGCTGCCACGGCTTATTTAAATTATTGTAGTTTTGAATTGTATTTTTTTGTTTGTTTCTATTTGCTGTACTAAGGACGCGTTTTTTTTTTGTTATATTGTCCTCACATTTAGTTATAAATTGAACACTAAAGATGTAACAATATTTTTTGTAACATTATAATTGAAAAGAGTGTCGATGGAGTTTTTTGCCCGTTCTTCTCCATATGGACCTACTACGCTTTGGAATGGGCAATTAACTGACTGACTCCTCGACAGTTCAATAGTGCCTGTAAATGTTTTAATTGAAATAAATGCTTTGAGTTGAGTTTGAGGTGTTTTTTAGAAAACTAACCAAAACGAATAAAATAAAATTTGGCAAAAGTAACTTTGTAATTTAAGGACATTCATTTGTAAGTTAAGACGTGAAAAGGTAACACGCAGACAGAGTTACTTTACCATTTAAAACGTCAAAGTATAGAAAATAATCTTAAAATAATAATAGAACCTAGGCTTTTCTTACTAGCGATCCTACTGTCCTACTGCTGGGCGAAACCTGGTTCTCATAGAGTCAGACCGAAAATTATCATAATTTTCAATCATGTAAATATACCACTCAAAGACAAGCCAACATATACTTGAAAACAGAAACTGGCCTTGTAATAAGTACTATGTTTCCTTACGTTCAAAGTTCTAAATGCTTGGTAAGTACCTACTTAATGATTATTAGACACATCTAAAGTAGGTAGACGAGCGGTGAAGTTTCATGCAACCGTCGTATTTCCGGGCAAAAGCTGCAACTCTGCAATAATGTGACTGCTATTTCAAAAATTCCTAGTTTTATCTTCACACTTCACCACCTCATGGACTTTACGAATAATAGTCTTCCTAAGAACTTCTAAAGACTGTCAAATTATACTCTTTAGGAGTGTTTGACCTGTATCTATGTCCCTCGTAACTACTAAAAGGCTAAACCGATTTTGATGAATGATATGTCGTTAGACTCGTCTTTATTGCGCGAGTATCACTGGATATATTAAAATAAAAATGGTGGATTTTTGGCACCAAAATGTTTGTTTAAAAAAATAAACAGTTTTAAAAGGTGATTACATAATAAAGAGTATTCTATCTATCTATCTATTATATTTATTATTTGGAATGAGAATTGATTAAAAAAACAATCCTGAACTTTTGGAGTGAGTGAGTAAGAGGGCGTTATCACCCGATTTTGGGAAGAAGTGGGGAAATAACCTACTTTACCGTCTTATAATCCTAACATTAATCATTTCAGCCGATAGACGTCCACTGCCGTCCACTGCTGCCGCCTGGACAGAGGCCTCCCCCAAAGGGGGGTTTGCCATAATCGCCACGCTTGGCAGGCTGGTTGGCGATCGCAGTATGGTGTTAAAATGCATAGAGAACGCTGCTGCCCATTCTCTAGTAATTCCCTTAGTCGCTTTTTACGACACCCACGGGAAGAAATGGGGTGGTACTATTCTTTACGTCCGGCACCACACAGACAATCCTAACTAAAAAGTGTAAAAAAAAAACGAAAATGCGATTGCGGTCTGTTTTTGATTTCTTTAAGTTTCTTTTTTTTTTAATTGTTTTACTTGGTTTACCAGTATATAGTGGCACTTATGTTTACAGTACCTACCATACCCTACCACCATAATTAACCTATAACGTACCCACTGCTGGGACACAGGTCTCTTCTGTGAGAGGGAGCGGGCCGTAATCCACAACGCGGGCCCAGTGCGGGTTGGTAGATGTCACATGTCTTCGAATGCTTGGTTCTAGAAAATGCCGGTTCCCATACGATGCGTTCCTACACCGTTTTTGAGAGCAGTGGTGAATTGGTGATTAAATAATTTACACAAAGTAAAGCGCCAGTCTGGGTTTAAACCTACGACCTTCAACTCGTAAGTCGCGGCCGCGTAGAGCAGTGGTGGCCCCGTGGTAACGGGCCTATTCGAAGGGGCGACTAGAATCAATTCTATTTTTTTGTATATATTGACGTTCAATAGTGCCTTTTATGTGCCTATTTTAAATAAATAATTTGACTTTGGCCACCACTGCTCTACGCGGCCGTAAATATAGCGCACGCCTTTTAGAAATGGGCTTTAAAGATTGTCGTCTCTGTCATACATACTGTACGACAATCTCCTTCTAAAGCTTGATGTGTCATATTTGCGGCCAGGTACTGAACACTCAACCACAAATCACTGGTAACTCTTCCACAACGAATATTTATTTAATACTTTAAGCACGCAAATGTGGAGACGGACTTAATGCCATAGGCTTTCTACCAGTCAGCCTTTGGGTGATGCAGAGACAAATATTTATTATTATTTATTTATTTATTAACTCATCATCACTATCATTACAGGGATTTCCTAATTCAATAGTGTGGCCATAATTACAATTTTAGTATTCACTATAACATATTATATACAGCGTGGTTTTTGTGAACTCACTCAGAGAACAAGTAAAAATATCAATTCTGTCTGCTACGTCATTAAGTACACGCAAGGTACGCGTTATAGGGGCTTTACTCAGTAGATTGGTCCTACCAATGGGCACCGCCAATAGACGTGGTCGTCGCCTTCGCAATACATAATTGTCGGGCACACACAGGTTTATTTCTTTCAATATACCAGGGTTTGAACTCTTGCCACGTAATAATTTAAAAATATAGGTAGCAAGAGCTATGTCCCTCCTTGTTTCCAATTTATTGTATCCCACCATGCCTATAACAAACAAAGTTGGATACATCAATGGATAAAATGGATATATACCATACAACCTTAGGTACAGAAACCTAGTAAATTTATTTTGTATACGCTCCAGCATGAGACTGTATTTAGCTTCATGCGGAGCCCATATGATTGCGTTACATTCGAGCTGACTTCTTACTAATGCATTGTACAAAGAAGTTGCTTGTAAAACCCTCTGCTCTTCTTAGGACGAAACCTAGGCTCCTATAGAATAGAATAGAATAGAATAGAATAGAATAGAATAGAATACTCTTTATTATGTACACCATAAAAGTTACAGATATAAATGTTGAAATTTTACACAGGGTGACACAATGGGCGGTCTATAGGCTTTTTTACAGACATTTACTATGTGATTACGAAATGCCAGGTTCGAGTCAAGGCGTACTCCTAAATCACGCACCGTTTCCGTTCTTTTCAATAACGTGTTGTCCACTTTGACGTATTAAACACCAACTTATTCTTCTTTCCCCATTCAACAACCCTGTCTATGTCTTCCTGTAAACGCTCAAAGTCCTTTTGTTCTTTCATAGCTAGTAGTAATTTTACCCATGTAACCCATATTGCTACGACGTAAAGGCGCTGTCAATGGCAATTGACTGTACCTACTATATTTTAGTATCTACATTTTTAATGTTGAGATCACAGTCTTTAGCATGACCTTATAGCAACATAGGACTTTTTTATTAAAGCTGACCTTTTAGACGTCATATAATACACACACAATGTACAGTTTTTTAGAAACACCCGGACAGTCCAGTTTGCTTTTAGCTTTTTTCTGTGGTGGATACTGGATATGTGATAAAAAAGTTAATGGAATGTTGTTACTGTATAAGGAAATCTAAGTTGATTTGTAAACTAGATTATACTCGAAGCTACTCGTAGTAATACGATAAGTAATTAATAATATCATTGTGACAGCAGGAGGAGCTAAAGCTCCGCGCACATTACGGCACATGCTATCAAAACTTTATATCCAATATGGTCTTGAGTTCATACAAAAATCCCACAGAAAAACCACTTTTATTTTCCGGGCAACTATTCGAACATTTTAAAACAAAACCGGCCAAGTGCGAGTCAGACTCGTGCACGAAAGGTTCCGTTCCATTATCTATAAAAACAGCAAAAAATATCAGGTTTGTTGTATGGGAGCCCCCCTTATATATTCGTTTTATTTTAATTATTTATTTTTAAAATAATATATAACTAAATATTCTGTGAATATTTCAAGCGTCTACCTGTTGCCGTTATCAATATGGAGCAAAAACGAGCAAAAAAATCACGTTTGTTGTATGGGAGCCCCCTTACATATTTATTTTATTCTGTTTTTTAGTATTTGTTGTTATAGCGGCAACAGAAATACATCATCTGTGAAAATTTCAACTGTCTAACTATCACGGGTCATCAGATACAGCCTGGTGACAGACGGCCAGACAGACAGACGGCGGAGCCTTAGTAATAGGGTTCCCGTTTTACCCTTTGGGTACGGAACCCTAAAAAATTACCAAATGAGCCCAGCAGGCTTAGCATGACGCTTTCTATTTCTAATCTATTGTAGAATAGAAATCGCTTGTCTACAATTCTCGGTAGAAAACTGTCAGCTGTCTACACGGAAACGTCATTTTTGTCTACTCTTCCGTCGACAAAACGCTTCTCTACGATTCTCGTGCTAAGCCTGCAGGCGTTCTCAAGTGATGCGGTTACCAACGAACAGCATTTCATTTTTATTTATATAGAAGACAGTTTTGTACCGTCAATATCCATAGACTGGTATTCGTGCGTTGTATTGAACGTAGATCTAGGTGAGACACATCGGGGCTCGTGGCTAAGTGATAACAGCCGCACGTCCATCGAAGGTTATGCTACGCTCGCCGCGGTCTGTTCGTAGATGGGTGACCCTCCATGACATATCGAGACCCCGCCGTGCTTCGGAAAGCACGTAAAGCCGTTGGTCCCCGCTGTCATTCATAGATCTTTGACAGTCGTTATGGGTAGTCAGAAGCCCGGAAGTCTGACAACCAGTCTTACCAAGGTCTATCGACGTATTGTATTACCCAGTAACTGGGTTCTGGAGGTCAGATAGGCAGTCGCTCCATGTAAAATACTGGTATTCAGGTGCATCCGGTTAGACTGGAAGCCGACCCCAACATAGCTGGTAAAAGACAGACAGATTGATTAATCTAGGCGAGGTGCAGTGGAAATTTTATTGTCTATGATTGCGGCATGAGATCTTCGAGTCTGAGCGATAAACATTCTCGACGTATACAAAATTTAAATACCATTAAATTGTTCATTTTCTAGAATCATCATCTTCCTGCCCTGGTCCTATGTTACTCGGGGTCGGCGCTACATGTTTTCTTCTTCCATCCCCGGTGTCAACCGTCACGCTATCATTCACTCCCTTCTCTTTCATATCATTCCTCACACAATCCATCCTGGAGAGGTAGAGGAAGACCAAAGAAAAGTGTTTGGCCTTCCCATCCCTCTCCATCCATCAACACTCTTTTAGTGACATGAGTTTTACTAGAATAATAAAATATTTTATCAACTCTCAAAAACTTATACATAGATACCAATAAACACCTAAGTAAAGAAACCTTATCAAGAACTGAAATTACTAGGAAGGCGACGAAGGCACTAAAATAACTAATCCATAAACATATAAGCAAATAACAAAGCAAATCACTTTCACCCTTCACGGTCACTATTCAATAGAAGCTGCTCACAATAAGGAGGCCTTCATGAATGACTGATAAAGTATTTCCTGTATTGTGAATGGTATATGCAGTCATAGATACCTACAACACAAAGAGACCCAGACGGATTTAATAGGCTTATAAGGATGGGAAACGATCAAATAAAATTCTCCTGATTGATCTATTATACTTCATAAAAGATTGTACAATCTCTATATATATCACAAATTAAAGTCGCATATCGTGTCTAACTGTGTGACCGCGTTGTTCTTGTAAACTTCGCAAATGATTTTGATGTGGTTTTTGACTATTTGTTTTGTCAAATCGTAAAATCCGTGTCGCTAGTATTCCAATATAAAGGGTCACTCACAATGAATGTGAATGCTTCAAAGTTTATTGCGCTACTTCTTCCCAACCTCTAAACTTGGACGGTGACAGTTTTAGGGGCTGATTTTGTAAGATTTTACGTTCAACAAGTACGGATTCTTATTCTAATTTGGATACATTATTTTGTAATTGAATCGCTTAGCTATTAAAGCCCATAGATAAATCTATCACCAGTCCAGCGTTGCCACAAAGTTTTTATTAAATCACGCATCTTTTTTAGGGTTCCGTACCCAAAGGGTAAAACGGGAACCCTATTACTAAGGCTCCGCCGTCTGTCTGTCTGTCTGTCCGTCTGTCAGCAGGCTGTATCTCATGAACCGTAATAGTTAGACAGTTGAAATTTTCACAGATGATGTATTTCTGTTGCCGCTATAACAACAAATACTAAAAAACAGAATAAAATAAATATTTAAGGGGGCTCCCATACAACAAACGTGATTTTTTTGCTCGTTTTTGCTCGATATTGATAACGGCAACAGGTAGACGCTTGAAATATTCACAGAATATTTATTTATATAATCACTTTAAAAATAAATAATTAAATTAAAATAAAACAAATATTTAAGGGGGGCTCCCATACAACAAACGTGATTTTTTTGCCATTTTTATAGATAATGGTACGGAACCCTTCATGCGCGAGTCCGACTCGCACTTGGCCGGTTTTTAGGTTTACTAGCATGGGACTAACGTCATCAGATAGATAACCGTGGTTACCGAAACACGGTTATCTAATGAGTTATGCCAAGGAAGATGTACCTATTATGAAAACCGAAGCGTAATATATCTAAGCATTACTAAATTACGATACATTACTGTGTATGTTGGGAACATTTAGCCTGTGTCTTAAGGAATTTGGGTGTTCGATCTTGACAGCCGATAAATATTCATCGCAATACTCCTCGGTATAGGGCTCATCCTAACAACATACTACAATACACACTCTCATTTAAATATTCCATCAAAAGCCAATTTCTATGTTTTATTTATTCTATTGCCGCCGTTCTTAGTAGGCACTTGTTCACACATTCGACATGATATGACATGGCATAAAACATTTCACACTCTTCCGTTCTCACAACAGATACTACATCAATAATAACACCGTCTTCGCCCTTCAAGGCGTCCTTGTCGATACTGATGTTTATTATGTCCTTGAATAGCAAAGTAATTTGACATGCAACCATTATCAAACCAAGAGAAAAAGAAAATACACTCTCATTAAAATAGGTAGCTTAAAGTGCGTTTTCATGTTTTATATCAGCGAGCATGCAATCAGCAATTTCGATGTGGTAAAGTCGTTTGGTATTTCGTGTATGGAGTAGGTCTGTGCAATGCATGGAACTATAAATTATGAGCATTGGTAATGTGTTTCCCTTGCAATGAGGAAAGTAGCTAGTTTCTTGCTGTGTTTTATAGAAAAAAGAGGCTTTTTAAATCCTAGTTTATTACTTGTGCCGCACTATCATTTACGGTTTTAAATTGCTACTGCAAGAACTCAGTTACTGGGTGGCTTTATATAGATTTGACTTGATATTTTCCATACCTCGGAAAGCACGTTAGGCCGTTGGTCCAGGTCTAAAGTCTGACAACCAGTCTTAACAACGTATCGTGTTACCCAGTAACTGGGTTGTGGCGGTCAGATACGCAGTCGCTCTATGTAAAATAGTGGTACTGAATACCGGCATCCGGTTAGAGTGGAAGCCGACCCCAACATAGTTAGGAAAAGACTAGGCAAAATTTTCCAATATTTTTCATGTTGAAAAAAAAAACAAACAGAATTGTAAACTGAGCTTTGTATCAGACCCTTCACCTAAATATTAAATTTTAACATTTGCACCTTATAATATTCAAAAGATCATTAAGGCAATAACAAACAAGTAATCAACTGTGTTTAAATAAATAAAATCAAAGTGACAATTCACATGTTAAGGTCGCTATTTTTGTAATTGATCGTTAAGATTTTATATGACCAAAATTGTATAATGTCTCGGTGCAGAAATATAATCAAAGTGACATTGTTAAAAACGGGTTCGTGTTGAGGACAGGTTTTACCACCTGCCGTTGAAGTTCTGACACTTTTTGTCAATGTCACCGAAAATAAAGAGGTGGTTTGAAAACCCTGTATTTTTGGGAAATAACGATGATGGCAGGTGAACTGTGAGATTATGCTGGTACGAGTAACTGGGAAGTTGACGTTTTTAATCCAGGACAACCGAAAGGCAGCAAAAGAGAGGAGGGAAAACTGGCAGTTGAGTGAGTGTGGAAAATTACTGGGAATTTGAGCTGGTTAAGTATAGAAGCTTGCACATACTTTGACTGAACTACGTTGTGGTATACGCTGTACTAATAAAGGTTCAGGAGACTTAGACATTTCAACGATGGTTCAAAACTTTTCATGTCATTCAAGTTATTTTGAGGAGAGCAAAACCTCTCCACCAATTCGGTATCTTACGGAGCACCAGATATTTCCGAGGCCTGATATGTATTGGCAGTCGTAACGACCTGCACGGCCGGCTTTAGGGGTCGTACTCCTATCGCAGAATTGCTCGTAATCCCAAGACCAGTCTACTTCACTTGATGAGCAAGTAGTAGCGTGCGTACTTTCTACCGTTGCATCACTGTAGATATAATCGGCTGAAGTATTCGCGTTTCCTCCAGTACCCTTCCTCCGTGTTGCAATGGAGCAATATTAGTTATTAAATAAATTGCCCGAAAATTGCCAGCTTCCCTCACTTTGGCAACGAATACCAAGCGATTAGCGTTTTCAAAGTCAAAGTCAAAGTCAAACCATTTATTTCAAATAGGCACATAAGAGGCACTTTTGAACGTCAAAATTTACAAAAAAAATAGAATTGATTCTAGTTGCCCCTTCCAAAAGGTAGTTTCGTATGGAGAAGAATGGGCAAGAAACTCCACCGGTACTCTTTTAAAAATGTTTTACAATATTTTGTTTGATTACATTAATTATATGATTATATGTGAAGACGATGCACCTAGAATATACCATAATAGGTAAAACGAATTAAAAACTAAGCAATGAAAAATAACTTAATTATTAGATAGATACGTGGTGTTCACATATTTACAAACATCATACAAGTATGTTTTTCTAAAAAAATAAGTCAGTGTGTGAGTATAGGTTATCACAGAATGTAAAATGAATATCATAAAAATAACAGATTTTACCATAAAAATAGCAACCAGTTTGATTTTGTCTAGACTCTAGATTGTCCTATGGAGCTGGACCAGCATGTTTCCAAGCATTCCTGTCCTGGATATAATCCTCTAACTTGTAATATGCTTGTTTACAAAGTGTACTTTTTATATGTGTTTTAAATTTTCTCTCATTTAATTTCAATATATCACAAGGTATTTTGTTGTAACATTTAACACAGTACCCCATAAAAGATGTATGTACTTTAGATAATCTGAAAAATGGTTGATCTATTTTATCTTTATTTCTAGTATTAAAATTATGTCTATCGCTTATCTTGTTAAAAATATGTAGATTTTTCCTTACATACATAATATTTTCATAAATGAATTGGCAAGGTACCGTCATAATATTAATCCTTTTAAATAGTTCCCTAAGAGATTCGCGGCGACGGAGATTATAAATTGCTCTGACAGCTCTCTTTTGCAAAATAAAGATGGACTCAATGTCAGCAGCCCGACCCCACAGTAAAATGCCATACGACATAATGCTGTGGAAGTAACTAAAATAAACCAAACGCGCGGTTTCTATATCTGTTAGCTGTCTTATCTTTCTAACAGCATAAGCGGCCGAGCTTAGCCGCCCCGCCAGAGAGGTTATATGTGGTCCCCATTGCAGTTTCTCGTCTATAGTGATTCCTAGGAAAACCGTTTGATTAATAAATTCCAGTTTTTCTCCGTTCAATATGATATCACATTCGCTACTTCTAACATTAGGTAATTTAAATCTAATACATTTGGTTTTTTTTTCATTTAATACCAAATTATTTACCGTAAACCAATCTTGGACCTGAAGAATAGAGTTATTCACTTCGTCAAGATTTTGTGATCGTCGATCTATTTTAAAGATCAATGATGTGTCATCAGCAAATAACACCATCTTCGGTTGATTTTGAAGTAATTGGGGTAAATCATTAATGTAAACTAAAAAGAGGAATGGACCCAATATCGAACCTTGAGGAACGCCCATTGCCATTTCAGACCCCAATGAGTTAACGCCCTTTATTTGAACTTTAACCTTTCTATCTTTTAGGTATGATCTTAGTAAATCAAGAGCTGCATTCCTAATCCCATAGTGCTCTAGTTTCAGCAAAAGTGTCTCATGGTTCACGCAATCGAACGCTTTAGAGAGGTCGCAAAAGATTCCAATGGCATCTTGTGCTTCCTCCCAGGCGTTAAAAATGTTCTTTATTAGGGTAACACCGGCGTCAGTGGTACAACGCCCTTTAGTGAAACCGTACTGCTGTTCATGAAAGATGGATTTTTTATTAAAGTGACGTAACATTTGATTGAGCATCAACTTTTCAAACACCTTACTGAGAACTGGCAGAATTGACACAGGCCTATAATTATTGGGTTCTTTACTATCTCCGGATTTGAACAAAGGAACTACTTTACTGTGTTTCATGAGATCCGGAAAGACTCCTTGATCCACACTGGTGTTAAATATAAAAGCTAAATAGGGCGCAATGGTTTCGATTATAGATCTACAGACTTTTACAGACATGCCCCAGAGATCTTCTGTTAATTTAATTTTAAAAATCTTTAAAAGTTTTTATAACAGCCTGGGGGTTTGTATGTTGGAACCTAAATTCCAAAGGGCATACTTTTACATTCTTTCTAAGTAAGGCAGCCGAGAGCGCGGGTGAGGAATTTAAAGTTTCAGTAGTTTTAAGGGAAATATTAGCAAAAAAGTTTTCAAATTCCTGAGCTATTTCTACCTCTGAAGTGATGGGCCCATGTGCAGTTTCTAAATTTAATTCAGTATTACGCTGTTTTTTCCTACCTGTTTCATTATTTATTATTTGCCAGGTAGTTTTTATTTTATCATCAGCTGATTTTATTTTATTGCTAATATAAAGAGCTTTAGCTATTTTGCACACACTTTTAAAAGTTTTAGAATATTTTGCAACATATTGATGAAAGCTTGTATTATTCTTATGTTGCTTTAGGCCATAAAGTTCAAAAAGATTTTCCCTGCTTTTACGAATACCTACCTGGAGTCGCCCAATCACTAAATACGAACTTTGTGTAAATACTTTTAGTCTTTAGTGGAAAAGTGTCATTAAATTGTGTGTTTAATAGTGAAAAGAACTCGGCGTAGAACTCATTTGGGTCACAAATATTATTAAATCTCTGAACACATAATGCACTGGCCAAAGAATTATTTAATTTCTCTAAATTTTTACTTGTAATTGGCCTAAACCTTATTTGAGTTTTTTGTACAGGCATATAGGAGCAAAATGTTATTGTTTGACCACTATGATCAGATGGCAACTTATTTACAATTTGTTTGTGTAAGTAATCACAATTACAAAAAATATTATCTATACAAGTGGCAGAAGAAGCTGTCACTCGGGTTGGTTCAATAAAAACATTTGACAAATCAAATGACCTAAAAAGACTCAATAATCTGACAGTGTTCGAGTTATTTTCTAATAAGTTAATATTAAAATCACCACATATGATTATTGACTTACTATTAGTACTAAGTTTTTTTAACACATCTTCCAGTACAGAATCAAACAAAGATAGATTCTGGTAACTTGGAGGTCTGTATACGCATACTATAACATGCTTATCAAGCTCAACACAGGACAATTCAATGGTGTGTTCAACCGACAGTCCGATGATGTCTTTCCGTTCTTTCGATTTGATAGAATTTTTAATTAATATTAATGATCCGCCATGTATCATACGTTTTCGGCTAAAATGGCTAACTACACAATAATTTTCATAATTAATTGACATCACTTGATGATCTTTTAACCAATGTTCTGTTAAACAAATGACATCAAACTTGGTATTTTCTAAAAACAATTCTATTTCCAGTAATTTGGAAGAGCAACCTTGGATATTTTGATGAAATAATTTTAAAGTATGTTGCACTCCCTTTGTTTTTTTTTTATGAGTTAAATGGCCAGAAGATACCTTTTTATTATTCGCTAATAATAATAATTGGTTATTTGAATGGGTAACTTCTGTTGTCTTACAGTCTAGTTTAAAGAATTATCTGGAGTGACCTCCACAACTACAACTGAAGAGTCTAGAATGCCTGTATGAGTTCCAGCAGGAAGAGAATACCCTATCTGACTGGTAGTGGCCTCCAAGGATGTTGGTATTATAGGTGGATCCTCCTTCGTACAACATGATGACTCATAATTAATCTCTATGTTGTTAGTATAACTAGACAACACAGACTCGTCACTAATACTAAATTTCGTTATATTAGCTATAACCTCATTAATATTATATGCTATCAACATAGCAATCTTATGTCTACATTTCCCAGACAGAGATAAAGTTCTCTGAGTCAACTTAAAACCACTAACAAACTTATTAGTGTCAAAATACAGTAATTTGTCACTATGACAACATGTCAGCCTATGAATAGTATTATTCAACCTAAAAACCCGTTTGTTTGCGGATCAAATGATCGTATGATTGATGGCTAATCTGAAATTATTATTTGTGATAGAAGTTTATGTAAAGATTACAGGAAAAATAAAACGATGTCTCTAAATATAATTTCAGAAATCATCAACATCATATATACGTACGGTACCCTCGGTGCGCGAGTCCGACTCGCTCTTGACCGGTTTTTTGTAATAAGATGTTAATCATTACTAATTTTAAATATTTTGAAAATAGAAGCAACAAGCCAGAAAACTTATGCAACAAGCCAGAAAACAAATCTTCAATTCCAAGTTATTAATATCTTTGCAAAATCAGAATTTGTATTCCGAAATCTGAATTCATGTAAACAGCGAGCTGTTTTCAACGAAAATATTTTAGACAAACATCTGGCGAAGCAATTAGATTCAGATTTTGGACTAGAGAAATCAATGAACAACATTAGAAACTAAACTCATTAGCATGAAATGTGTTACACTGGCGAGAATTGAGACTAGAGCTGCTAATTAAATCGCTTACAGTTGGAACAAACATTTGTTCAAAAATTAACCTTGAACTAGCCCTAATTTAGATACAGTTGCTGAACCACATCTTTAGGAAACTGGGTATCATAATATTGATGAAAGATATCTAAAGCCATTAACTAAGTTGTAATTGAAAGTGGAGTGCTGGTAAAACAACAACGTAAAAGAAAAAACCGGTCAAGAGCTAGTCGGGCTCGCGCACCGAGAGTTCGGTACGTATATATGATGTTGATGATTTCTGAAAAACTGTGCTATTTAGAGACATCGTTTTATTGTTCCTGTAATCTTTACATAAACTTCTATCACATAGAATAATTTCAGATTTTTCTCTATGCAAACTTCGAAGATAAGGGGGTATTTTTTTTTTTACATTTTTCATCAAAAGTCAGAGAATGTGCAAACAGCGCTCTTTCTTATGATACCCCACATGCCCAGACTCCATTCGAATTTTTAAGACTCCCTTTCAGGCCCTGTTGCATAAAAGATATATAATTTCTTTCTTGTTCGAAAAATAGTTGGATAAACGTCATCTAAAACTATTCCAAATTTCAAGTTGATAGCATTAGTAATTCTTGAGATATCCAGCTATGACAGACAGACAGACAGACATAGTCTCACCATAAGGGTTCCTTTTTACCATTTTGGTACGGAACCCTAAAAATCATCAGCTCTTAAAATAATATTATTCAAAAACATAAAAGTAGCAGACAAGCTGGTGTACACTTCAAAAAAAAAGGTACTAAAAACAATTACTTTTTTCGGCGAGCTTCGTAAGACCATCATCAAAAGACAGACTACTAGATGTATAGAATAATTCAATTTGTCGTAAAAGGTTTTCAAACAAATAATATTCAGATAGTAACCAAAAAATAATTTAAAAGGGTCTTGGTTAGAACAAGAAACGGTTGGTAACACTCGACTCTGTTTTATTCATAAAAATCGAGAACTTTTCGAAGAAAGAAGATGGTATACAGCACAAAGTACTCATAAAAATTCGAGTGTAGAATAGTTAAGAAGGAACACATGAATATGAACAACTATTCCTATGGGTCCAACTCTAAAAGTAATAATAATTATAATATCCTCCCTACCGAATATCGGTCACGGTGCCAATCTTAACGGAGGTAAGCCAAGTAAGCAGGAGATATTATAATGCACAAGTGAGTGCACAAACACATTCCGATTTTCACTAAGTAAGTACTTGAGTACTTAGTTAGTCTTAGTCCCATCGGAATGTGTAGTAACTTAGTGCTTGTAAGTTATACGACTGTACTGGAAAAAGTAGTGAATACTCACATAATATTTACATTTCTCGACGACTCCTACCCTGGCGGCGAAGGTCTCGTTCGTGGCTTCGATCTCCAAGACCCTCTTCTTGAGGTCCAAGCTGTTCTTCTGGATGAAGTAGATGAAGTCTACGCCAATCATCTAGGAAACCACGAGGATTATTTATCAAGATAAAGACATTAAGGACTAATTGCGGTATCTGTTCAAATGCGGAAGGAACTCAGTTACCTTCACTCTTTAACAGCTGTACGAATTGGGATGAAATTTGGCACACGTATAGACCATAGAATTTTTGGGCCAACAAAACTTCACTATCGTACCATCAACACGACGAAGAAGATAGACCATGATCTGGTTGATCTGGGGTAGGAGTGATAGGACAGAGGGTACCGGTAGTACGTTCTCGTGGGATAATTTTCTACCTCGAACGCGGGCGCAGCCCTAGTCTTCTATATTTTCTGAAAGATATTTTTTCTCCATCGGTTAGGAAATCCATGGCTGAATAATTTGGGATCGAACTTCCTAGTTGACCAAGATAATAAATGCATTTTTAACGCAGAAAAAATCAGGTCACAGCCGAGATTTAATTTGCGTCCAATGAAGAGCGATAGCCTCGTTTATCTCATCGACTTCCAAAGCAGGTTGGGCTCGAAAAGGTCGAATACGAACTTCCCCTTACCTAAGAAGTATTCTTCTCACTGCGGCTTTGCAGTTTAGTTTCCAAAAATGTAAAGAAATGTGTTTTGCAAAAATAACTTTCAGTCAACACAGTGATCAGTTTTCGCTAAAACTTTTATTGTTCATGAATAATCATTCTGAAAACATCTCAATTTACACAAAGTTGATATTTCTGGACTAGCATGCAGGCAGAGATGATAAGAATTGACATTTTCTTGAAGTGGACATAACATCAATATAGAAACAAGAATTTGAATATGGAATAGGTATTTAAACGATGGTGACGGTAGGTAGTGAAGAAGGACATATACATTCTAACAACCATAACTGGTGAAATGTGGGTGTGTAGGACTGTAGGTGCTATACGTACACCTCTGCCTAACCCTCTGGGGATTACAAGAGTGATGTTATGTATGCGTCAATTATACCTTCTTAAGAAGATACGGAGCTTCTACATTCAGCTGGCACCGCCTGGTCGTCGTTCGCTGGGAGTCATCGGCTGCCCAGTTGTCGTCTGTAATAACGCACTCCACCACCACCGGGATCTGGGGGCAGCTAGGGAACCGCCTCTCGTATGCCTTGAACAAGGAATAAAAAGAATTACAATCGATGTCACTTTAACAGAAGAGGTCATCACAGTGGACACCAAATTTTTAACCGACTTCCAAAAACGAGAAGGTTATAATTATGTTCGTCTGTGTGTTTTATGTTCACCGATTTCTTCGTCAATTGTGGAACGATATTGAAAATGATTTTTTTGTTTGAAAGGGCATGTTCTCGAAGTGGTCCCATTCTCACCAAGTCAGAATCTGATGAGGGGATCCCATAAAAATCGAAGGAAATCTTCAAATTTTATAGTCACACCTATAGCGATTTGGGGATTTTTTATAGTAACTCCCGCATTTGTACT
Source organism: Tiliacea citrago (assembly GCA_963921375.1). Taxonomy (NCBI): domain Eukaryota; kingdom Metazoa; phylum Arthropoda; class Insecta; order Lepidoptera; family Noctuidae; genus Tiliacea; species Tiliacea citrago. The sequence continues at coordinate 24,925,704 of OY992796.1, forward strand.
CGTAAAGCACTATTTGGTAAAGTGGAACTAATGATGAAGACCACAGATGGCCACTGGAACTACTTAATAATTAGTATTACACGGGTTGCGATTCTATTAGGCACTTTTATATCGTTGCTAAGCAATTTATGCTCGTCACAGTGCATATGGTTAAGTCACAATCAGCTCTAGTTCTCCTGGTTCTTACCAGGAGAACTCCTCAACAACTAACGCCCCTGCATCGAAAAGCAATATTTTGTAAAAGTTGATGAGCAGTTGACATCAGTCAGGTTATTCTAACTTAGATACATTACAAACCGACCCACTACTCATAAAAAGTGAAAAATATAAAACTTTTTACAAAAATAAAGTTATTTTTCACTTTGTTGTGTTTTTTTTGTCAGTTGTTTTTTTATGTTAAATGACAAAATAATATAGGTAGATCCACCGTCGATGCGAAAACAAGGCACTAAAATGCATAAAAAAAATAAACAGACAAACAGTATTATTATACATAGATAGATGTACCGCAAAAAGAAGAACTTAAATGTTTATTACTTGTGCAATTGAAGCCATATACACTATTTAAGAATCTTTTCTAAAAATACCACCTTATCCACATTAGCATTTTCTACATAAAATATAACCTGGCATCCTGGCACCATTAATTAACGTCTTCGAAGCCCCCACTTTGGCGCCCCTAAATTACCATTTCTAGGCCCGATAAATATCTAAACACTCGTTTTCGTGTCCAAATTCCCGATTCATAGCTTACAATTTGCGCCAATGGCCCAAATTACTGTTTTAGTTATAAACATACCTACAGCAGAAATCGCTGGTTGGAAAATGGCAAATTATAATGGACGAAAACAATGGAAAATGGGGCATGAAAAGGGCTCTGCGAAAATGTTCGAATACCGTAATCAGCGAAGTTGGTAGCATCAATCAAATACGAATGTTGATAAATATTTGACAGTGAAGGACCGATGAAAATTTCTACGCATTTGCGTAATTTCCAATTCGGGTCTTACTTACGGGCCATTTATCTCATGCTAGAATGAGTTTTCTTTTCTCGGGCTTTTCACAAAAATCTTTATTTTCCAAGTTTAATATAAGAAATAAGTCAAACCATAACCTGTAGTCAAAGTCAAACCATTTATTTCAAATAGGCACATAAGAGGCACTTTTGAACGTCAAAATTTACAAAAAAAAAATAGAATTGATTCTAGTTGCCCCTTCCAAAAGGTAGTTTCGTATGGAGAAGAATGGGCAAGAAACTCCACCGGTACTCTTTTAAAAATGTTTACAATATTTTGTTTGATATATATAAAAGAAAGATAACACGAAGGTCATAAATAATATTTAAGATTTGAATGGGTAATTGGATACTATCAAAGTAGCTTTACCTACTAGGTTAACTTGATAAAACCGAGTAAGTAATAAAAAAATGTTGGCAGCTAGCTAGGAAAACGAAGCTAATATTTGTATAAGCGATGAAGGAAACTGCAATCAAACTGCAATTAAAAAGTTGCATAAACCTATTTTTATTGAACGTAAGTCTCTTAAAACTTTTTGTGTATTATATACAGGTATGGGGGGGTGGTAGATCATTATCGCTTGCTGATATTAACCGCCTAGATTAGACCGAGACATGTGACTGATCACGTTTGGCTACATGTGTCGAAGGCACGTGGCAAAACAAAATCTAGAACTTTGGCGTACTATTGAATACATCAACGTGTTCAGAATTAGCCAATATTGATCGTAAATCAAGTGAAGCGTTTCTCGGCTAATCCCTTTAATACAACACTTTCCTCTCCACAATATATTTACACAATGCTCAACCAACTATGCAAATTCTCTGTAAACTGTTTAAGTGATACCACAAGGGTCTATGTTTGGCCCAAAAGTAATATCAAAACTTTATTTTTCCCAAACTTCTTGATCTATCTGGCTTCATTCACAATATAAATTAACGTAAATCCACAATAATATTACTATGGCACCTTCGATTAATTTTATGATATATTGTGGCAATTCTCAATAGGTTTTTGAAATCTTGGCGACAATAATAGCTCATGCATATTACGTACCGACCTGGTTTATGGCCTATTAGCCTTTTAAAGATCCTCACGTGGGATTAGGCTTGGTGTAATGGGATATGGTCATGGTTTTCTTATTGGGATTGTGATAGGCTTAATAGGTTTTGGCTTTAGTAATTTTAAAATTTAATGGAGCTTAGTTTCTAGTTGATCACCTAATAAATGAAATACAAAGACATGAAAGTACTTGGTCTGTTTGTAAATCCAAGCGCTTATGTCCCTCCAAATATTATAAGGCACATGATTAATTACTTTTTGAAAAAGCCGTTTATTGATACACTGATTAGTATTCATGTGACAACCTAGATTTTAGTTTTCACTTCCAAACAAGGATTTGCCTAACAATTGAATCCTTATAAATCAGCGTAAAAAAGCCACAGCTGGTTCAAGTTTTAGAATACCCAAGTATTCTAGACGTAAATGTGATTACACGTGCCTTCAGATACATTTTATATTACATTCGTCGTACATAATAAATATTTCATTACGAATGTGACCTACACGCCCAACGTTTTCGATATGACGATTATTGAATGTCCAGGGGGTCTACTCCGAAACGTTAAACCGAAGTATCGGTCGAATGTTCGGTCGTTGCTTGACTACGGCTAACTATGGCGAACGAAAAAAAAAAAAAACGGCCAAGTGCGAGCCGGACTCGCGCACGAAGGGTTCCGTACCATTATTTATAAAAACGGCAAAAAAATTACGTTTGTTGTATGGGAGCCCCCCTTAAATATTTGTATTATTTTAATTTAATTGTTGATTTTTAAAGTGAATATATAACTAAATATTCTGTGAATATTTCAAGTGTCTACCTGTTACCGTTATCAATATCGAGCAAAAAAATGACTTTAAGTCGGGTATCGATTCAAAGTCAAAAAAGGAAAGTTTTAAAACTGGAACTGGAAGTTATAAAACGACCGAACATTCGGCCGATACTTCGGTTTAACGCTTCGGAGTAGACCTTCTTGAATGTAACATAATATACCTCCGAGCTTAATAAATTACACGAGGTTTGAGTTATTCTTGGTTCAATTTTCAACGACGATTTGTATTCATGACTTGAGCAAGAAACTGAAATCCTGATGAAAGTTTACCTTTTAGTTCCGTTGAGCTCTTGCTATTGCGTCGTAAACTTATATGTTACTGCTCTCTGCTCTGACATAGTTAGCGTCACAGACTACATAGAGATACTCGTCTTGATATAAGTCTGGTAAGTTCCATCCGCCACCCATAAAGGGAAGGAGCGTGAACCTACAAAATATTTGTGATCAAAATGTCGTAATGCGACGACATATAATGTAAATAGTTGAGCCTACGCGCGCAATTCTATACTAAACCTGTGAACACTTGTTAATGTTTCAAAAACTAAAGTACAACCTAAAATCATAGCATATCGTCGGATTAGCAATGACTTTAGGTGGTCCTTGCTTTTACATTCACTGCCGTTGTGCTGGGATAATTGATTCCCTGCCATATACTGTCATCATGGAAACTTTGTAGCTTCAACTACTCTACTGCCCTTCTACGACTGGTGATCACGCATTTGCTGATGCGAATAGTATTGGTACCATCCCTCAGACACCGTTTACAAAGCTCATTGTTCGGCCTATTAATCCTGAGAAAGTAAAAGCTCAATCGAACTTGTGGGAGGGTTCGACACGTGCTCAAAAAGCTAAAGGGACGCATGTGCAAAGGAGAGAAAACAGAATAGTTTGAATAGACAATTTAATCTTCTATAAGTTTCAACACCTCAAGAAGTGAACCGAGGGCGTGCATGCGGAGGATATTGCGTTTTAAAAATAACTGACAAAAATGTAACATTGAAGAGAAATCCAATTTCATGACAATGTTGAAGCGTATCGGAGTAAAATTCAGATTCCTCGAATGCTTTAAAATGTTAACAGACTATTAGCAGTTTATACATAGTTTAAAATAACATTATCGTGAAGATACCTATGTGAGTAACAGAGTGTCTTTAATGCATTTTGTGGTGTTATTAATAGCTTATTTTTTCAATATATACACTAAGTTGTCTTTTATCTTGCCTACATTCAGTTTCTAGTCTACGCTACTGGTATTTCTAAATTGTCCCCAGCGAAATTTCTTTACTACACCTCGTAGGCGTTTTCTCGCAAGCATGCCTAAAGCCTTACAAGCAATATTCCCGCAATATAACGCCGTTTTTACCTTTGTATAGAGAAGGAATACTAATCCTTGAGTCGAGACAAACTGGGAGGAATCCCAATACAATATGATGGTCGTGACGGAGGCTATACTTGAGCAAATATATATTATAGCGAAATATTTGCTTATAATATGAGATAGTTTAAGTAATAAAATAGTAAATAAAACTTATTTGCTAAAGGCATAAATACGGTATAAGATATAGAACCCATAGAGCTGTGTAACATATCATCAATGAAGACCATCTGTACACTTAATGCACTACACGTCCCTAAATAATTGGTTGACAATCTTGCATTAGCATCCAAGGAACGGCTTTAAATATACGTCACACTATATGCTTTACCTACGTCAGAATCAAAGGTCTCTGAACGCTGAAGGATCGCGGGTATAACCTGATGCAACCAGGGAAACATAGCACAATAGGGAAGTTGTGATTGACTTCTACAACAGCACTATCCGAAAGTACAACTAAAACCAGAGTCTAATTGGATAGGGAGCGTGTCCAAAACTAATTTAGCAACAATTTACTTTAAGGAGCTTTCTAACGTAAAACTAAATGACAATTTTCTGACCTACATAAGAAGGGAAACCACTTAGTCTTATAGCAAAGTCTGCAAAGCTTGCTGCTCTAATAACCCTGCAGCTGATTGCCACATAGTCTGTTTAGTTAAAACTACATGAGAGTTTACAAGCGACCCAGTACACAATATTTTATAACGGGACAACACACAGTAAAAGAAGACGACATAATATAGCTTCCCTTTTGTAATAAAGACAATACGGTTTGTAATATCAATACGTTGGAAGTGGCTCATAGTTCTGACGTCAGTTGTACAGTTTCAAGTAATAGGACAACAGAACTTAGAAAGGAAACAATGATATGAACCCTGGTTTGCTGAAAATAGATTATCTGGAGATACTTAGTCGAGTAAGATTTTAGGGCAAAGAAAATTTGGCAGTTCATTAGAACATTCGTTTGTAACATTAGTGTGACTTGATCGTGCAAGTCCACGCTGAATCAAGAAGCAGTTAAATCTAAGAAACTAAATATCGTAAGTTTTCAACTTACGATATTTAGTTTCCTGGCCTAAAATACCGTACCATGTTTTTTTTGGTGGGAAATTATCAAATAACTTCTCCCGCTCTGGGCGGAGCGGGAGGGAGTGTCAGACTTTTACTGACTAAAACCCACCCGTGTTCCTTCAAATACCTGTGTGCCAGGGCCACGATTTCGGACAGGCTCGTAACCCTGGCAGGCATTGGCCCTTTCGGACCCCATCAATTGGTGCTGATCTACACGCACTATTCCTGTGGGAAAAATCAACCTAGTCAGGTTTGGTCAGTTTCCAGCCTTATATGTAATCTACAACCTACGTTTATCAATAAGCTTCACATAACACATACAGTAGACACCGTTACATTACCAACTGTCAACCATCCCGCTAAGTTAAATTCTGACTATTCATGACTATTGTATAGAATCTTGGAAGATCTTGTCGGACAGTTTCTCCATTCCAACTAAGTTTGAGACAGTGTATGAAGACGACATCTGACACGTCGGCAGGTTCCAATGAATCGTACGATTCCGACAACATGTTAGGTACTTACTGACAGGTGTCAGCCATGTGTTGTCGGACTTTGTGTTTCTATGTTTGTTAATTAACATTCCAGTTTATTTGGTAATTAATTATTTGCGCAATAAACAGTCAAAAGCGACTAGACTTATTTTAAATAAGTCACGAATCGATCGCAACAACAATCGCGTTCAGTTTAGTTTTCTCTAAGCTTAGTAATTGCGCTTCAGAATCCACTGAAAATAAAAACGCGCGACTACATTGATATTGTCGAGCGTGAACATCGATAAAACTGCCAATATCAATTGACCTTGTGCTGACTTGGGTCATGATTTAATCGTCGACACAGCGCATACATAAATATTTTATACTCTATCGCCATTTGCTTAATAACATTATTTAAAATCCACAAGCTTTTCCTCTTCAATGTACAATTTATCACCTATTCAATTATTCGTATCTAGGTAAATTAACACCATTTATTTTACCTTCAGTTTTATTAACAACTAGCTGCGCCCCGCGGTTTTACCCGCGTAAGTCTCGATCCCGTGGGAATATCGGGATAAAAAGTAGCCTATATTATGTTAATCCAGGGTGTCAGCTACCTCCATACAAAGTTGTACGAAAATTGGTCCAGTGCAGCGGTTTGAGCGTGAAGAAGTAACACACTCACACCTTCACACACACACACACACACAGTCACAAACTTTCGCTTTTATAATATTAGTGTGATAGAAGCTGACAGATGCGTCATTAATCATTGTGATTATTAGGGCTTGCAATAAAGTGTCCACTTTAAAATATTGGTGTTGTTCCAGTGGCACGATATTAAAATTAACTACCTGCTATTTGTTTAATTAAGTATTTAATACTTGTTATTTCATTAAAAGGATAGCAGCGTTATGAAGACGATGTCATTGGTAGACCAACATAAATGGACCCTCTGAGAGTGAATATCAAAACGAAAACCATAATAATATTTGAACTACATCCATATAAGTTGCCCGATTCCTAACATCCGGATTTCCTAGTTAGGAAATCCGGATGTTAGGAATTAGGAGCTGTAGCTGGGATGTGAAGAGGACGTCCATAATGTCGTGAGTTCAGCCAAACGAAGCACTCCACAAAGCACTCGACAAGGAATAATGGAAAACAGTAATAAGCAAAATCAGTTAGTACTCGTTATGCTGTGGGACTGAAGAACTGAGTGACTGATAAATTTTATTTGTCGCTCAAGAATTTCCACGCATTCTCGCTCACATTTCCAAGATTTTTTTCTACTTGATAAGGTGAAATACTTTTTTATAGATAACTTTGACCTTTTGAGTTTAATTTACCTTTGGGATATGAATGAACCTAATCCTAAAAATCAAAGGTAGGTATTTCTCCTCAATAAATCACGAAACAAATCCGTTTATCGCTAAAATAATTCCGAGCCAATAAAAAACAACGCAATCTTCGCGAATGTGTACGATAATACGAATTTCAAATTCCCGACGGAGCTCGAACGCGCTCGTGTTGTAACATAACGATTTCATATCCGTTCGGCCGACGCTCGGCGAAGGGCGTTCGGTCATTCCATTTTCAAATTCAAATTTCAATCAACGTATCTACTTGATTCGGAAGTATGATTGGCTGATAAATATTTAATTGATTACAACGGCTGATTCTTTTGCATGAATGAATTACTTTTAGGGAAGATATTCCGGTAGTCTTGCATCATTTAAGCATGTCTTGAATTCATTTCAGGCTTTACTTAATGGGTAAAACCGTAAACAAAGACTTGTGATTACATACTGCGATGTTACGAAATATATTGTGTGATCTGTGTTTATTTAATTGTAATCAGTTATTTGTGGTTTTTCCTTAATGGGATAATTAAAATATCATCTATATAGTTATCGTACAGTAAAATTTACAGACAAATGATATGTATTGTTCAGGTAAGGCATTCAAAACTATATGCAAATATCTGCAGCAGACTGATTTTGTAAATTCTTTAAACTTGTCTCCATGATCCAGTTGACCTATTCAAATTACAATGATCAGTACGGCAGCAGAGGTATCTGAATGTCATGCTTTTGTGGAGATTAAAGAATTGTAAGCGTGTCAGCTACTTTGATCAGTTAACGCTCCGATGATTTTATGGGATTTAAAACTGGCGATATCAGTAGTTTCGACAGTATGAATTTAATTGTTGGCAATTTCGAATCATATTTTCGAAACGTTTACTGCGTGTCGAAGTCCTTTGAAAGATTCTCGACTGCTCGATTTTATCTGAGGCTAACAGGAACTCAACCGATCGAAAACTAAGTCCGACGGTGGACTAGGAAAAGTATTATTATAAAAAACTTCAGTAATTTGGTAACAACCCTAGAGAAACCGATCCTCCTTATTAGGGCTGAAATAAAATGGTCAACAAGGTTCTCCTTCTTCATACGTTCGGAAAAATTGGAAACATTATAAGCACCATTATGAAAATAAACATCGCGAAATGAAGAATACAAAGAAGATATTCTTTATTAGCTATCATTACACTTAGGTTTGGAGTGGAACGACCTTGTCCTAAGTAGGATCGATTTTATAAAAACATTTTTTTTTGCTTTTCTGTATTATAAAGTGGTCATTACCTGACATGGGAAAATTGACACGTGTGATGTGATGACTCACGACTACGACACGAGTCGACCACAGTTTATACAAAACAAAGGAACTTGAAAAAGCAAGGGACGACAAACGAGTTTGCATGTAATTGTACTTTTTATTGACATTCTTGAGTTCCAGAATCGACACGCTTAACTAACATTTTGGCAATAGTCATCAACATGATAAACATTGTTAAAGACGGGACTGCGAACATCGAAGTACCTCAAATGGAAAGATTAACGACCAGAAGGTCGTGGGGACAGGGGAGCAATTTGATGAGAGCAATCCGACCGATTACGAATACTCAACACAATTTTATTGCCGGTGTGCAAACGTGACATAGGAGTTATGCGGGCAATTTAAACGATGTGCAATAAAGAATACTTGAGCAAAAATGGAATAAAGAAAAATGCGTAGCAAAGAACGCAGAACGCTTATCCTCATACGCACTTAGCTATAAAAGACGGTTCTAACGAATAGAGCAATAGCCAATTGACCACTTTGATTAACAACTAACGTGGCCCCACACAGAAGCCATTACATTTAATAACCATGTACTTAATACAGTGTATAATTAAACACAGTGACATTACGCTTGTAATTGTTAAACCTTTAATAGCTCAGCAATTTAGAGGCACGCAACCGCGAGATCACGTGTTGTGTTACAATGAACCTGTACTTCATGCAAATAACTTGGACCACTTGGTGTTTTAACGGCTTCCCTGGAAGCACGCGAATTCTAGATAGCACTGCCGTCAAACTTGAATGTTATGTCTCGTCTTCTCGCCAATCCTCTCAAAGATTTTCGATTGTTACTTTTTAGGACATAAATTGACATTTATGGGCAGCTTCATCGAATGGAATGACTCCCTGGAATATATTTTCTTGGAAGCAATTCTATAAGTACTAAAAGTTTTATTATTGGACAGCCCGTTTTTGCTCGAATCCTTAACATGATCCTTTTTTATTAGGATGATAATAACGGCCACTCATAGAAGCTATAACATTAAATTCTCACATCCTTCCGACTTCTTCTGCCCGGTATGTTCTTCTTGTCTGGATCCATGTACTTTATCAGATATTTATGATCCCATTAAGCCAAAAAGAGAAGAGATTAATGAGGACTGTTATTAATCTTGATCATCGTAATCTTGCCCCAACGAACGTCACGGAATATTTTTTTTAATTCCTATTAAAATCATTCACAAAATAAGTTATTCATATCAAACTCAACTCAAAATATTTTATTTCACATAACCTACATGGGCACTTATAAAACGTCAGAAGCCAGGTGCACGATTCCAATTAGTCGTTTCCTATGGAGAAGAGCCGGCAAGAAACTCCACAGTAACTCTTTTAATAAAAATTGGCGTTTTCAAATTACAGTGTTAATCTTAATAGGTATGGGAGCGTGCGTTGTGGAGGTCAGATAGGCAGTCGCTCTACAGGGTGGAATTTTGTAATGCCACCTGGAGGGAAAGTACTCTTAATACTGCAGATAGAAAATTTTACTCAAAGGAAACATTCCTTTATTTTTGAATAGAAAGCAAGCTGCATTCAAAGATTTTCGAAAATTCTCTTCTCCCACACCCGGGAATCGAACCGGCTAAAATCTGAAAAAATTATACCCTGTACTTTTATTGCATCGATCGTTAGGGTCAATTATAAGGATGAAATCTCTCTAACAAACATGATAAATTAAATGAAAGGAAAACCAGGAAATCTGAAGTTACAAATTCAATGAGTCAAGTTAAAGCTCTTTAACTAACATCCATCTTTTGTAATGCAGACTCCTTTGCGACATACTCGTAGCTGCGTGTATGAGGTAATTTAAATATGGAATGTTAGATTAAAATTTGAAAATAAGATTGTCATAGTTGTTATTCACATTTGATTGTTTTTACAACTCATTTCACATTTTGTCTCACGGTGAAAATGGCTTATCAAGAACAGTTTGATTTAATGGAAGCTTATTTTTTAAATAACAAAAACGTGAATCTAGCTCTGCGGTGGTATGGAGAGAGATATCAAGACCGACAGACACCAACTCGGTTCGTATTGAAAAGAATGGTAGAAAATTTAAAGAATACGGGTGGTTTCAAGAAGAGACGGCAAACTATTCAGCAAAACTATTTCGATTTTGAACTAGATGTTTTAACATACTTTGAATCATTTCCAAAGGCTTCAAGTAGATATGCTGCCGATGAATTAGGAACAACCCACACTCGCGTACTTAAAGTGCTGAAAAGTATAAGTATAAATGCTATCGTGAAGGTCGGTTGGTGCAAAAATTGCATATTGGGGATCGTGACAGACGATTACAATTTTGTGAAAACATGCTTGGAGAACTTGACCGAAACCCTAATTTTTTGAGTAACATTGTATGGTCTGACGAAACCAACTTCAGCAATAATGGCATGTACAATCGCCGCAATAACCATTATTGGTCTCGAGTGAATCCTGTTCGTGTTCATGAAACTAACAATCAAGTAAGATTTTCTTTCCACATTTGGTGCGGAATTATGAGAAATAATGTAGTGTTAGTCTACGTGTACGAAGGTCATTTAAACACTGTCAAGTATATTGAAATACTGGATCTCTTAAGAAACGAGTTAAATGGTTTCCCCGAGGAAGAGCGAAACCAAATAATTCTACAGCAAGATGGTGCTCCAGCACATAACAGCAGAATCACTACTGCCTACATTAATAACCATTACTAATACCTGGATTGGTACAAACGGCACAATCAGATGGCCTGCGAGATCGCCAGATCTCACCCCATTAGATTTTTTTTGTGGGGATATGTAAAAAATCAAATTTACATGAAATCTTATGCGAATGACAACGAGTTGAGAGTTGAAACTCAGAATACGATTTATAATATTCACCACAACACTTTATTAAAGTGTTAAATTACTAGAAATGAATTCGTTAAAAGAATAAATTTGTGTATCCAAGAGAATGGAGCCCATTTCGAGCAACTAATTAGTTAGTTTACCATTTTTTGTAAATAATTAAATTAATTTAAGATTTCCTGGTTTTCCTTTCATTTAATTTATCATGTTTGTTAGAGAGATTTCATCCTTATAATTGACCCTAACGATCGATGCAATAAAAGTACAGGGTATAATTTTTTCAGATTTTAGCCGGTTAGATTCCCGGGTGTGGGAGAAGAGAATTTTCGAAAATCTTTGAATGCAGTTTGCTTTCTATTCAAAAATAAAAGAATGTTTCCTTTGAGTAAAACTTTCTATCTGCAGTATTAAGAGTACTTTCCCTCCAGGTGGCATTACAAAATTCCACCCTGTATATAAAATACTGTTGTTCAGCTGCATCCGGTTAGACTGGAAGCCGACCCCAATATAGTTGGGAAAAGGCAGTTGATAATGATGATGAATAGGTTTGGGAGGACAAAATAGAAAATTGTCTAAATCTAGTCTATTAAGCCTGCAATGTTCTCATATTCACAAACTATAGAAGAATCTATACAAAATATTATTAAAATAATAAAAAAAATACCAAATGACCTGATTGCCTAATGGCAATCATGTCATTTGGTATTTTTTTTATTATTTTAACTGTAAAAATCTGAATTAATATCCTGTTCATAAAAGCCACTAATAAATAGTTGAAATTAAAATTATAGGTATACACAGTGGCATTTTAATTGTCTTACAACGGCAGCCCACTTCATGTATCCATGTATTCATTATGACGCATGATGTAGTTTGAAACACACTGTTACGAGCGCGGTGCGAGCCTTGCACTCCATTCCGTGCCGCCCTTAGAACGCAAGGCTCACACCGCGCTCGTAACAGGGTGTTTCCAACTACGTCATGCGTCAGTGTTTTTTTTTTATCAAATGTTAATAAAAAAAAATTAATTTCATGAATGATTAGTAGTCATTGGATACATGAAGTGGGCTGCCGTTGTAAGACGATTAAAATGCCACGGTCTATAATGTCAAATAATGAAAAGATTATGTCAAAGAAAAATGTAAAAAAAAACGTAATTTGGGAGCAGTTAATATACATTTACATAGTTATGCCATTAATGAGATACCAGGGAAGCCACACGTGCAGAAGGAATTATTGCCAAACTTCCTTGTCTTCAACGTAGTTATTTAGTCTTATAATATGCTTTTCTGATGGACACGTTTGATGTGGATTTTGAACTTTCCATCGCTAAGTTCTGTAACCAAGCACCGTTGGCAACTTGTGATAAAAGCGGATACTGTCATAAGAAATGATTTGCTTGTAATCTAAATTTGGGTATCCCAGTTTCATGTTTACTACGTGTATTTTTGTTATGGAAATCGCACCTTATTTTGGAAAGTCCTAAGTTTATGCGAACATACAAAATACTTTATATGATATAAAGAGATGGCAGCGTTAGTTCATCAATTTCTTTGCAGCTCATAGGCAGCTCCATCATCAGTAGAGGTAACCCGCATAATATTCTTTCCAGTTTATAAAAATCATGTTACGCGTAATAAAAAAATGGACAGAAGTAATTTATCTTTAATTTTATTACGACAGACACGCACGAACCGGTTGTTCCATAGGTTCATTCATTCGTATAATTCAGGGGTAGTTTACCTTGACGACAATACTCCGTTTCAGGTAATGGCGAGGTTTAATTTATTCTGTCTAATCCTCTAAGATCGCGGGGTAAGTAAACAACTTCATGTTATTTATAGACAACAACAGATTTCCGAGAATTAATTTAGATGAATACTCCTTGAAAATGCTGCAGGGAGACGGTGAATAATTCTATAGGGACTACAATTCGCTCAGAAGTTTTCAAGATCAGTCCAAACATAAGTCTTTGTCAAGGGCTTAGACCAAGTTTCGATTCGAGGTGTTCTTTAGATTGTAAGTGACAACAAAGTTCCCGTACTTGTCCTCGAAGTTCTGAACAGGCTCAAGATCTAACATCTTAGAGAAGCGAGTGACGCTTTTAATGTCGGATTTTCTACATTAATTACGTAGAAAGCATACCCTCTCTGAGAATTAGAAAAAAACAGCTCATTAAGTATTGCCGGGGAAGAGAGCTTATCTCGCCGCTCAGTGCAGACTTAACTCGGAAATGCGGGTTCAAGTAGCGCTAGCTGTGATAAATCTTTTAAACCGAGAGGTTGAAGCTATGTAGGTGACCTTGCTAAAACGTTTATATGAGGCTACCTACGACTTGAAAATACATATTTTTATTAAAATATGGCCTAATAAGAATTGAAAATCGAAAAATATAGATATTTGGGCTATGTGAGAACGATATGAGATTATAATATACAAAAAATAGGATAATTTCATCTAAATCTTGCTTTATTCCGAGATACCGTAAACCCTTGTTTTTGCCTCTTACAAAGATATACTCGTTTATCCACAAAAACAGGGATCTGTCAGCGATATTACGTAAAACGGGATTGCCCTTGACTTCCCCGGCATTCGGCACTATCCGTATTATTTGGCAATACTAATCCCTGGTTCTTTAGCTTATGCGGCCGAGTGACGTCATCTGAATAATCAATATCTGCGCTAGGATGAGCAAAGGTTAAGGTAGGGCCGGAAACATTTGGCTATTTGGATTTTTCTTGTGTTATGTAAAAATGAAAAGTTCTTGCTAGATGTAGGGAAAAAACGATTATATAAATCAAATAGGTACAGTATGAGAAAAACACAATGGCAAAGATTGGATTGACTATCAAAAGTATTACTACTCGTACTCGGACTATCCCCATAAAATAAAAAACCGGCCAAGTGCGTGTCGGACCACGCACAATGAAGGCGGAACCCTTCATTGTGCGTGGTCCGACACGCACTTGGCCGGATTTATAGTTAGGATGAATTTAACCCTAAAACAAACTTAACATTGTAGTTGAAAAACATATTCTCCCATACGCCACGGTCAATTTTCCAACTGAAAATTTATGTTTGTAATAGCAAAAAATGTTTTTTTATGTGATAAAACTACAAATTATCAATTTTCGGACTTTTTCCATTACTTTTGCTGTCAGCAGCTTGTTGCCAAATTTCATGATTCTAGGTCAACGGGAAGTACCCTGTAGGTTTTGATTTATTTGCGAGTATCGAAATATGTCGCAATAATGTCGCTTATATTGCCGTATTTTTTTATTGCGTTGACTTGGAAGCTTGATTTTTTTTAGGGCTTCAAGGGACCATAGACTTACGTATTTGATGTTAATTTCAACTTGATACCTCTACGCGTTCCTGAGAAAAATGGTCTTGACAGACTGACAGACGGACAACGAAGTGATCCGAAGGGTTCCGTTTTTTCCTTTTGAGGTACGGAACCTTAAAAACAGACACAGATAATAATTTTAAACATACTTAATAACAAAAACCGATAAAAACCATTATACACAAAGTTTCCTTCCAACGGCTTCGCTAAGACATTGTCATGTGTAAGCATTAGATATTGTTGACGTCTTCAACGCATTTATTGATACTTGCACGATCCATTGTCACAAACACTATTATTAGTATGACAGTGCAGGTGTCATTGCTTTTGTATATTTTATTCAGTATAATACATAACCAATCTAATTGAATACAAGGATGACATTAAGATTATACTTGCTCTCGACCGCGACTTCGTCCACGTGAATTGAAGCGCAGGAAATCAGATCATCCAAAACACAAATCTTAGGGGTGATTTTGGAAGTGGGGGTGTACAAAGAAAGGATTAAAAAAAAGAAAACAAATAAATCCTCTAAGAAACATACATTTATTCAAAATTTTATGCTGTTGTGCTCTTAGTGATCAAACCAGGAACTGTTATATTTGTTAGAAGGTTAGAAGCAGCATCTAGGTAATCACTGACTTCTGACTGATTGACATAACACATGAGTTTCCTATCTTACACTACGCAGTATCCAACCTACATATCTTGAGATAATTAAGGGTCACTGATAAATTTTAACCGGTCGCATACCGAACGTGATGGACGAATGTTGTGTATCAAATGTTGAACTATTGTAAGTCATTATATCAACTTTGACCTAAGTAAAAAGATTGATAACGTTGAACATAGCGGAGAAGTCTAAACGATATTTTTAAATATTTAAAATATTACATTGAGGAATTTAAAATGCCAAAAAGTTATAACGATTTTCGAGCTCGTTTAATTCGGACCTTTATAAAGCCTTTAAGAACTTGATATTAATTATATAGGACAAAACAAAGCATTTAATTAAATGTGTCTGGAAGATTTTATCCATCTTGCCTACAGTTGATATTCTCAGAATACAGAAAGGAGTAATCTAAGAAACTGAATCTTTACAAATTCTTAAACGTTGAAGTCCAAACGATCTTTTTAAATATTTAAAATATTACATTGAGGGACCTAAAGTGCCAAAAAGTTATAATTAATATCGAGCTCGTTTCATTCAGAACCTTAAAGTTATTTAGCCTTTAAAGCCTCAGAGCGTATACGCGGTACGGCATTTCATACAAACTTTCAAGCCCTTGTTTTTCGAAATGACTGAACCCATGTTAATGAAACTGCATACGCATACACAGGACACAAAGGTCTAAAAAGTTAGTTAAGATTATTTTCGAAAAATTGTGTTACAGCCAAATTAGACCGATTTTAAATTTTCCATAGAAACTCGAGATTTTCAGTTATCTGTTTTTATATAAGATATTTTGAAAATGTTCTTAACTAACTTTTTAGACCTTTGTATCTTGCTTATGCGAATGAAGTTTAATTAAAATCGGTTCAGTCATTTTGAAAAATAAGGGCTTGAAAGTTTGTATGAATTGCCGTACGTCGTATACGCTCTTAAGTAGTTAATATGAATTTTAGAGGACAAAACAAAGCATTTAATTAAATGTTTTTGGAAGATTTTATCCATTTTGCTAACAGTTGAATTTCTCAGAATACAGAAAGGAGTAACCCAAGAAACTGAATCTTGTTCAAATTCTCAAAGGTTATTTTTCCATAAAACTAAACTCAATAAAAAAAAATAGTTCGGCAGGTTTCGAAAATTTATAGGGCAACATAATAGTGAATCATAGCGCTCTGTGCACGAATAAATCCCTCTTTTGTCAATTTCTTATCTGATTGTGTGAAAGTTTGAAATAATTGAAACCTTGACTCCAAAAGTACAGTTTGTGTGGCGCTAAACCATTCGTGTCAGTCACAGCACCTGTTAATAGTTTCATCACTTTTACATAAACATAACATTAACGCACGCCTTCTTCCCATGAGGGTAGGCAGAAACTACAGAACGCCACCTGCCACGCTCCTTACATACTCCTTTTGCTTCGCCTACGTTCATACATCAGGTCATACACGCACGCCGGTTTCGAGTACTACGCACCTGACCTTTCTGAAGAACATCACCAATTAAGTCAGTATAATATAATGTCCTCCTAGGGCGTCCCCTCCCGGCGTTTCCACTCACCTCTGCTTTGTAAATACCTTTTGTTAGTCGCCTTTCACTTATCCTCTCAACATGACTAAACCATCTAAGCATACTCTTTCAAAATGTTGTCACTACATGTTCTTTTAAACTACACCGTTGCCTTATTACATAATTTTTCAGCCTATCATTCATAGTCACGCCAGATATGCTTCGCAAGGAACGCATTTCCACAGCATTTATTCTACTTTCATGCTTCTTTTTCCACACCCAATATTCACTTCTATACATAAGCGTAGGCACCACCACACCATTGTGAACAGCCAGTCGAGCCTTTTTGGGCATCTACTGGTTGGTCACAATCACATGTATAGCACCATTCACTTTATTTCCCGCATTTACTCTTCATTCCACATCTTCATCAATCTTTCCATCCCTTGTAAACTGACTCCCCAAATATATAAACTCACTCACTTGCTCCACACTCTTATCATTTATTTTCACATCATAAACCGATACATCATCTTCTCATTCAAACTCCATGACCTTCGTCTTATTCACATTTATATTCATCCCTTTCCTCTTATATGCTTCATCCATCACAGTCACCAATGTCTTGCAAATGTTCTGCAGACGAAGCAAGTAGAACTGGATCTTCCAGGTTTCAAAGGTTTCAGTGCCCGTACCAAGCGCCCGTCCACACCGTACACTGATAGTGTCGACCACAGTTCTTTCCTCCACACACTGTCATAGGCCTTCTCCAAGTCACAGTAGACTTTCTTGTGCTTTGTCAGATGTTTTTCGGCTATTATTATTCATTTATTATTTCAAGTTACATGACTCATATACAATATTTAATACATTATACACACAACAGACAATACATTAACACCTATGCACCTTAAGGATAGATCTAATCCATACAGCCCAACACTTCTCTAGATCCTGCCGGCACATCCCATATTTTTTCATCTGTCACTCTTATCACTCTGTTTATTAAAACCTTCGCATACAGTTTACCGACAACACTTTTACGCTCTCGAAAATATAGTTTATTTGACTTTTGATTTACATAAGCAAGATATTGTATTATCTTAAAATATATTTTTATTTTATATTCAAGGATAGCTGAAGACTAATGTGTGATTTTTAAATTTAAAAAAAATGCATTATAGACTGGGTTTTTTTCGAAAAATAAGGTTTTTAAAATTTATTTTTCTACTATATTCTGAATCGAAGTTGATAAAAGTGGTCCAGGCACGTGCAAGTAGACCATATACTTATTGACGATATTTTTTAATGTTTAAAATCAAAAGTAGTTTCTTGTAAGTAAAAAAGATGAGTTTATTGATAGATTTATGCAATATATTCCATTAAAAAATATAAATTGAATAATAATTCATAAACTTAAAATAAAATTTTCACGTCAAGTCTCACGTAATTTTTTGGAAAACTTGTTGTGTTTATTAATGACTTTCCATGAATACTTAATTTATTCGAAAAATCCGTTTCAGCCACATGCAAAACAAAGAACTCGACTTTTCAAATCACAAATAATTTTGTTTAAATTCTTTTTCCTTTTCTCACAAACAATTAACAAAATTTATCAAAATCAGTCGATTTCGTGGACGGTCCCTTAAATAACTTTGATCAGCCTACATCCTATTTATAGAATTCCGGAAAGGTCAGGAAGTCAGGTCCCTGAAGATTAATTGCCAGATGTACCTACGTGTCTGTGCTTAAGTCAACAGCTCTGGTTAATACGGTACATGAAATATTTTTTCATCCGTTAGTATCAATTTCCAAGACATACTTCATTCCCTACAGAAGGTGTCTTAGGTTAATTAGGGTCATCTTTTGCAAATAATATGGAAGTTCAAGGGGATAATTCAATTTTAGGCAATTTTATAGATCTATGTGAGCATATTTTTACTTTCACCCATCACTTTAGATGAGAAGTGACTCACACAATTACAAAACTAATTTTAAATTCCTTCCTAAGGAAGCTTTTGTAAGAAATTCGCAAGATATTGAGGCTTTCTCCAGTTTTAAGTTAGCAACGGCTTTAATTGCCGTAATTAGGTCAACTGGAGAAAACTACGAATTAGCTTTTCATCATGTAAGTGCGACTTTTGTGTAATCACTGTAATCAGCAATGAAAGGGAACTCAGCGTTATTGATCTGAAGATATTAGTAAAAGGAGCTTTGATTCTTCTACGACGAAGTCAAAATAAAGTAACATATAATCATACCCACATTTCGCCAGTCATGTGGGTATATAGGCTTATATATTTTTATTTTTATTTGTATCAATATTCTGAAACAGTCACACATACAAGCAAAATGAAACTTTAGTATATGATTTATTGCATCTTTTTCTTTCCATGTTGAAGACAGTTACGTAGTTGTAATATTTTCTCTCATTACATTTTTTTATTCGAAAATCATGTCTTTTTTAAGGATAATTATAAAAAAAAACAAACAAGACTGTTTGGCTTTTATGTCTAAAATAAATATTCACCGCAAGAAAATATAGTTTATTATCCACCCACAAGATATTTTTTCTCTAGATCAATTTAGTTAAATTAAATTAGTTATTTATTATTTTTTATTTAATCAATTTAGTTATTCAAATCACTTTAGTTATATACGAAACTAGCTTCTGCCCGCGGCTTCGCCCGCGTGGATGTCGGAAAAAATGTCACGAGAACGTACTACCGGAATTAAAAGTACGTGTAGTAGTATATGTTAATGCGGTTATAAACTATACGTATGTTACCAAATTTCATCTAAATTCGTTCAGTCATTTTTGCGCTAATCCGAAACATAAAATCATCCCCTCTAAAATTGACTACCTTTTTTAGATTTCCGTTTATTTCCGATCTTAAATATAAATACCGAGTTTAAAGTAAATCGAACCGCGCGTTAAAATCTTTCCAGTCAATTATTTTCCCCCACAAAATTCAACACCCCCTTTAAAAGGTTGTTTTCGTCAATTTTTGTTTACAGCCGTTTTATTTATTAAGAAAATATCCGGGTCAATTTTCAAGTTTATTCATCAAAGGAAACATAATTTTGATATAAACTGTCTCCCCCTTTACATCCCGAAACGAGTTTATTTTTGAAAAATATTAAATCATATTTTATTCAATTACTTTGGAGTTTATCATGACGCGCAGTAAAATCCTTCCCTAAAAACTTAATTACCCCCTTTTGCCCCGTAAGGGTTACATTTGAATAAACCCAAACACATGTAAGGCTTTATATTTTGTGAGCATTAGGTACATATAAAATACCGAGTTTCGAGTTAATCGGATCGCACGTTAAAATTCTTCTATACAAACTTTGACATCCCCAAAACCCGTTTTAGGAAAAACAGAAAATTCCAAATTTTATAATTTACATTCATGCCTAGTTTTAGGTTTATTAACTCAGGGAATAAGATTTTTCATAAAAACAAAATCCCCCCTTTTCACCCCTTAAAGGTCGAATTCCCAAAACCCCTTCTCAGCAGATGCCTACGTCATAATTTAGAGTTAATCAAGCCACGCAGTAAAATCCTCCCTTGTCAAATTGACTACCCTTTATCACCCCGTTAGGGGTCAGTTTTAGTGGCTAGAGAGGCGCCACGGCATCCTGTTATATCCACGGGTTCCTACTCAGGATAAAGCGGGGGGGAACGCCCGGGTGTCACCGCTGTGTGGATTGCCCAGAGAACACCGGTGGAGGTCTGCCCGGCTTGGGCGGAGTACCGCCATGTCCTCACGGAGGTGACGCTGGCGGCGATCTCTCGTCGGTCCGGCTCTGGTTCAAGCCATGGTTGGGAGCGAGAGTTCATGGGAGTCCGTCACCTCCTTCTGCGTAGCAGTAATGCTCGCGAAGGAGGAAGCGGAACGCATGAGGGAGAGGAAAAATTCAAGCTCTCACGCCCTTAGTCGCTGCGGAAGACGCCCCGGGCGTCGGGAGTCGCAGGCCGATGCTCGGCTACAGTAGGCGCGGGCTAGCTCGCAGTCCGATAAAGACCAGGCCCAGTTCGACGGCGCGTTGTGTTACACGCGCGCCTCAAAGAGATGTCAGCACCAACTGACGGGGTCCGTTAAGGCCAATGCCTGCCAGGGTTGCGAGTTTGTCCGAAAAGGATATCGTGACCCTGGCACACAGGCAAATGAAGGAACAGGTGGGTTTTAGTCAGTAAAAGTCTGACACGCCCTCGCGCTCCACCCAGAGCGAGAGAAGTTATTTGATAATTACCCACCAAAAAAAAAGAGTTCAATTTTCGAAAAACTTTGATACATTTTACTCTTCATTTTTGTTTCTAAGTATAAATACTGAGTTTCGAGTTAATCGGACCGCACGTTGAAATTCTTCTATACAAACTTTGACATCCCCAAATCCCCTTTAAGCGGGTAGTTTGAAAAAATTACAAACTTTATAATTTACTTACGTAAGTATTCATGCCATGTTTTAGGTAGGTTTATTAACTCTTGTAATAAGATTTTTCATACAAACAAAATTCCTCATTAAAGGTCGAATTTCCAAAAACCCCTTCTTAGCGGATGCTTACGTCATAACTATCTATGAACTAAATTTCAGCCCAATCCGTTCAGTGGTTTGAGCTGTGTGTTGATAGCCCAGTCAGTCCCACGACCTTATATTTAAATAAATAAATTGTGTATTTGTATAAGTTGGAGTAACATTTCGTTTTGTTTCATCGCAATCGCTTCATTCTATGAAAAGTTAGAAACGGTACACGTGTACTTATATTATTTTTATTTGAATACAAAATTTAGCGAATGAACAACTTCAATACAAAACGTCATCCCCCTTTTCACCCCCTTGTGGGTTGAAATAAAACAAAAAACAATGGTTTACGTTCTGTTAGTTTCAAACAATAAGCCAAAATATTAGTTATTTTAACTTGAAAAATAATTAATTTCATCCCCCTTTTCACCCCTTAAGGGTTGAAATTCTAACAATTCTAACAACACCGTTGCGTTAGCTTCCAACCATAAGCCTAGATAATAAATTTTGTGATTTTTACTTCGAAAATTAAGGACTTTCAATACACAACTTCATCCCCATTTTTAACCCTTCGGGGGTAAAATTATCAAAAAATAATTTATACGTGTCTCACACGTATAAATTATTTTCAATCATCAGCCTAAACACAAAATTTGAAGATCGTAACTTCAAAACTGACAGACTTTCATGTAAATTTCCATCCCTTATTTTACTCCTTTAGGGGTAGAATTCCCAAAAATCCGTTCTTAGTGGATGCTTACTCTTCACAAAGAACACACCCTCCAAGTTTCATGTCTCTAGGACCAGCGTTTTGGGCTGTGTGTTAGTTTCCACCTTTTTTTTTTAATATGATTGACGTGTAAAAGTGTTGTAGGTACAAACCTACTTACAGAAAATAAATCATTTATTAATCATTTAACCATAAGCCGAAATATTAGTGATTTTAACTTAAAAAATAAAAAAACTTTAATTAAAAAGAAAATTTCATCCCCCTTTCACCCCTTAAGGGTTGAAATTCTTACAACGCCGTTTCGTAAGCTTTCAACTATAAGCCTAGATAATAAATTTATTGATTTTTACTTCGAATATTAAGGGTTTTCCATACACAACTTCATCCCCCTTTTTAACCCTTCGGGGGTGGAATTATCAAAACGCTGAGATACGTATAAATTAATTTTCAATTGTCAGCCTAAACACAAAATTTGACTATTCTAACTTCAAAACTGACGGACTTTCATATAAACTACCATCCCCTATTTCACGCTCTTAAGGGTGGAATTTTAAAAATCCTTTCTTAGTGGATACCTACTCTTTACAAAGAACACACCCTCCAAATTCCATGTCTCTAGGACCAGCGGGTTAGGCTGTGCGTTGATATATCAGTCAGTGAGTCAGTGAGGACTTTGAATTTTATATTATATATATGTTACAGCTAATACCCGAAGTGCGGCTACACCTAGTTTTAGCCGGTTAGAATTATAGGTCCAGACAATCCCTGTTGGATAAAACCAATTTACCAACAATAGAGGGGATCTGGCGCTCGGCGGTCGCTACCGCGGCACGCTCGCTTCGCTCGCTCGCCTTCGCTTGTTAATGGTTACTGTTCTAACCTAACCTAACCCAAATGATTTTACCCGAAAACAATCGGCTCGTACTAGGTTTAACCAATAGTAAGTGGCTACACCTAGTTCTAACCGGCTAAAACTAGGTGTAGCCGCACTTCGGGTATTAGCCGTAACATATATATATATACAGGGTTATTTTTATGTCGTCAATAACCTCTTAAGGGGGCATTGTACTCATCATTATGAACAACTTTACCTATGGGACCAAAACTGAAATCGTGAAAGAAAAACCAGCTGTTCCCTACATTTATGTTCGAATAATTTGTTAAAATGTAGGGAACAGCTGATTTTTTTTTCGCGATTTCAGGTTTGGTAAAAGTTGTTCATAATGATGAGTAAAATGCCCCCTTAAGAGGTTATTGACGACTTAAAAATAACCTTGTATATACATAATTATAAATATACAGGGTGGAATTTTGTAATGCCACCTGGAGGGAAAGTACTCTTAATACTGCAGATAGAAAATTTTACTCAAAGGAAACATTCCTTTATTTTTGAATGGAAAGCAAACTGCATTCAAAGATTTTCGAAAATACGGCATCCTGTTATATCCACGGGTTCCTACTCAGGATAAAGCGGGGGGGAACGCCCGGGTGTCACCGCTGTGTGGATTGCCCAGAGAACACCGGTGGAGGTCTGCCCGGCTTGGGCGGAGTACCGCCATGTCCTCACGGAGGTGACGCTGGCGGCGATCTCTCGTCGGTCCGGCTCTGGTTCAAGCCATGGTTGGGAGCGAGAGTTCATGGGAGTCCGTCACCTCCTTCTGCGTAGCAGTAATGCTCGCGAAGGAGGAAGCGGAACGCATGAGGGAGAGGAAAAATTCAAGCTCTCACGCCCTTAGTCGCTGCGGAAGACGCCCCGGGCGTCGGGAGTCGCAGGCCGATGCTCGGCTACAGTAGGCGCGGGCTAGCTCGCAGTCCGATAAAG
This sequence comes from Tiliacea citrago, assembly GCA_963921375.1. Lineage (NCBI taxonomy): Eukaryota > Metazoa > Arthropoda > Insecta > Lepidoptera > Noctuidae > Tiliacea > Tiliacea citrago. The sequence goes on from OY992796.1 coordinate 24,949,654, forward strand.
ACCAGGCCCAGTTCGACGGCGCGTTGTGTTACACGCGCGCCTCAAAGAGATGTCAGCACCAACTGACGGGGTCCGTTAAGGCCAATGCCTGCCAGGGTTGCGAGTTTGTCCGAAAAGGATATCGTGACCCTGGCACACAGGCAAATGAAGGAACAGGTGGGTTTTAGTCAGTAAAAGTCTGACACGCCCTCGCGCTCCACCCAGAGCGAGAGAAGTTATTTGATAATTACCCACCAAAAAAAAAGAGTTCAATTTTCGAAAAACTTTGATACATTTTACTCTTCATTTTTGTTTCTAAGTATAAATACTGAGTTTCGAGTTAATCGGACCGCACGTTGAAATTCTTCTATACAAACTTTGACATCCCCAAATCCCCTTTAAGCGGGTAGTTTGAAAAAATTACAAACTTTATAATTTACTTACGTAAGTATTCATGCCATGTTTTAGGTAGGTTTATTAACTCTTGTAATAAGATTTTTCATACAAACAAAATTCCTCATTAAAGGTCGAATTTCCAAAAACCCCTTCTTAGCGGATGCTTACGTCATAACTATCTATGAACTAAATTTCAGCCCAATCCGTTCAGTGGTTTGAGCTGTGTGTTGATAGCCCAGTCAGTCCCACGACCTTATATTTAAATAAATAAATTGTGTATTTGTATAAGTTGGAGTAACATTTCGTTTTGTTTCATCGCAATCGCTTCATTCTATGAAAAGTTAGAAACGGTACACGTGTACTTATATTATTTTTATTTGAATACAAAATTTAGCGAATGAACAACTTCAATACAAAACGTCATCCCCCTTTTCACCCCCTTGTGGGTTGAAATAAAACAAAAAACAATGGTTTACGTTCTGTTAGTTTCAAACAATAAGCCAAAATATTAGTTATTTTAACTTGAAAAATAATTAATTTCATCCCCCTTTTCACCCCTTAAGGGTTGAAATTCTAACAATTCTAACAACACCGTTGCGTTAGCTTCCAACCATAAGCCTAGATAATAAATTTTGTGATTTTTACTTCGAAAATTAAGGACTTTCAATACACAACTTCATCCCCATTTTTAACCCTTCGGGGGTAAAATTATCAAAAAATAATTTATACGTGTCTCACACGTATAAATTATTTTCAATCATCAGCCTAAACACAAAATTTGAAGATCGTAACTTCAAAACTGACAGACTTTCATGTAAATTTCCATCCCTTATTTTACTCCTTTAGGGGTAGAATTCCCAAAAATCCGTTCTTAGTGGATGCTTACTCTTCACAAAGAACACACCCTCCAAGTTTCATGTCTCTAGGACCAGCGTTTTGGGCTGTGTGTTAGTTTCCACCTTTTTTTTTTAATATGATTGACGTGTAAAAGTGTTGTAGGTACAAACCTACTTACAGAAAATAAATCATTTATTAATCATTTAACCATAAGCCGAAATATTAGTGATTTTAACTTAAAAAATAAAAAAACTTTAATTAAAAAGAAAATTTCATCCCCCTTTCACCCCTTAAGGGTTGAAATTCTTACAACGCCGTTTCGTAAGCTTTCAACTATAAGCCTAGATAATAAATTTATTGATTTTTACTTCGAATATTAAGGGTTTTCCATACACAACTTCATCCCCCTTTTTAACCCTTCGGGGGTGGAATTATCAAAACGCTGAGATACGTATAAATTAATTTTCAATTGTCAGCCTAAACACAAAATTTGACTATTCTAACTTCAAAACTGACGGACTTTCATATAAACTACCATCCCCTATTTCACGCTCTTAAGGGTGGAATTTTAAAAATCCTTTCTTAGTGGATACCTACTCTTTACAAAGAACACACCCTCCAAATTCCATGTCTCTAGGACCAGCGGGTTAGGCTGTGCGTTGATATATCAGTCAGTGAGTCAGTGAGGACTTTGAATTTTATATTATATATATGTTACAGCTAATACCCGAAGTGCGGCTACACCTAGTTTTAGCCGGTTAGAATTATAGGTCCAGACAATCCCTGTTGGATAAAACCAATTTACCAACAATAGAGGGGATCTGGCGCTCGGCGGTCGCTACCGCGGCACGCTCGCTTCGCTCGCTCGCCTTCGCTTGTTAATGGTTACTGTTCTAACCTAACCTAACCCAAATGATTTTACCCGAAAACAATCGGCTCGTACTAGGTTTAACCAATAGTAAGTGGCTACACCTAGTTCTAACCGGCTAAAACTAGGTGTAGCCGCACTTCGGGTATTAGCCGTAACATATATATATATACAGGGTTATTTTTATGTCGTCAATAACCTCTTAAGGGGGCATTGTACTCATCATTATGAACAACTTTACCTATGGGACCAAAACTGAAATCGTGAAAGAAAAACCAGCTGTTCCCTACATTTATGTTCGAATAATTTGTTAAAATGTAGGGAACAGCTGATTTTTTTTTCGCGATTTCAGGTTTGGTAAAAGTTGTTCATAATGATGAGTAAAATGCCCCCTTAAGAGGTTATTGACGACTTAAAAATAACCTTGTATATACATAATTATAAATATACAGGGTGGAATTTTGTAATGCCACCTGGAGGGAAAGTACTCTTAATACTGCAGATAGAAAATTTTACTCAAAGGAAACATTCCTTTATTTTTGAATGGAAAGCAAACTGCATTCAAAGATTTTCGAAAATTCTCTTCTCCCACACCCGGGAATCGAACCGGCTAAAATCTGAAAAAATTATACCCTGTACTTTTATTGCATCGATCGTTAGGGTCAATTATAAGGATGAAATCTCTCTAACAAACATGATAAATTAAATGAAAGGAAAACCAGGAAATCTGAAGTTACAAATTCAATGAGTCAAGTTAAAGCTCTTTAACTAACATCCATCTTTTGCAATGCAGACTCCTTTGCGACATACTCGTAGCTGCGTGTATGAGGTAATTTAAATATGGAATGTTAGATTAAAATTTGAAAATAAGATTGTCATAGTTGTTATTCACATTTGATTGTTTTTACAACTCATTTCACATTTTGTATCACGGTGAAAATGTCTTATCAAGAACAGTTTGATTTAATGGAAGCTTATTTTTAAATAACAAAAACGTGAATCTAGCTCTGCGGTGGTATGGAGAGAGATATCAAGACCGACAGGCACCAACTCGGTTCGTATTGAAAAGAATGGTAGAAAATTTAAAGAATACGGGTGGTTTCAAGAAGAGACGGCAAACTATTCAGCAAAACTATTTCGATTTTGAACTAGATGTTTTAACATACTTTGAATCATTTCCAAAGGCTTCAAGTAGAGATGCTGCCGATGAATTAGGAACAACCCACACTCGCGTACTTAAAGTGCTGAAAAAGTATAAGTATAAATGCTATCGTGAAGGTCGGTTGGTGCAATAATTGCATATTGGGGATCGTGACAGACGATTACAATTTTGTGAAAACATGCTTGGAGAAATTGGTGTCAGCTACCTCCATACAAAATTTATCAAAATTGGTCCAACCGTTTGAGCGTGAAGAAGTAACAAACACACACACACTCACAAACTTTCGCCTTTATAATATTAGTTTGATGCGTTTAGCACATAATGGAGTGGCGGGGAGCAAAGTGCGGAGCTTGCGTTCGAAATTTGATTTAGACTGCCTGCCCTAAGTCCCATGTATTGGCCGCTACAGATTGGTGAAACGCAACATCAAATGTAAATTCGCATAGTTATTGTATTACATTTCATGTGCATTGCATAAGTTTGGAAGGCTCATTCAAATTTGTGTTATATTTCATGTTAAGAGCAGATATCCCAGTGGTAATGGATGCGACTTACGAGTTGCATGTTGTAGGTTCGAACCCAGACAGGCGCTTTACTTTGTGTAAATTATTTCATTATGACTTTTCTCAAAATGGTGAAGAAAAACATCGTGTGGAAACCGGAATATCCTAGAACCAAAAATTCGAAGACGTGACATCTACCAACCTGCACTGGGCCCGCGTGGTGGATTACGGCCCACTCCCTCTTACAGAAAGGAGACCTGTGTCCTAGCAGTCCTGATTATGTTTATGTTACATTTTACCAATCTGTACCGGGCATAATATTATAAGCGACTCTATTTCGGGCACAAATCCAGACTCCGGGCCGCTACTGAAAAATTCCTGATGGAAAAACTCAATAACACTTTGGCGCGCCCTGGGAATAAAATCCAGAACCTCATGCAGCAGTAGCGCTTGCAACTCCTAGACCAACAATGCAGTCAAAATGTTCATTCATATAAACGAGTTACCTTCGACAACGACTGTTGTCCAAATAAAAGTTTAAATAGGATACCCAAGTATGCAAAGTTGAAGAAGCGCCTGTTGAAGTAAAAAGGAAATAACTACGCATCTACACTTTACTCAGATATGGCCTTTATTCTCGGAAACTTGGAGCGCAACTTGGCCAAGAATTTAGTATCTGCAAGACGGAGAATCTAGTAACAGTTTGCGAAAGATTTTCGTTTGCATACCTCGGAGACGGGAGTATAAAACGAACAAAGATATCGTTGTATAAATCAAATTTAATTATGAAAGGCCGAGTAAAAATGTATTCTTTCTTTTTTCTACAGAGACAAAAATCTAACAAACTCATAGCATTTCCGTCAGAATTGCTGACATCGCTTACTTACACCATAAACGTCTCACATTGCCGAGATACCGGTGCAAACCAGATTGCGATTTGCAAAACCGGTCCTAGCCGGTTTGAGAAGACGCTTCGCAACAGTATGAAGTAATAAAGTAAACCTAGCCATTTCAAAAAAACATTAAACTTGAAATCTTAAAACTAAAACAACGTTGTACAACGATGTATAGTAGCAATGAAAAGATAGTATTTGATATAAGGAAGACAATGTATGTCGTTGCTAATGCTATACTGAACAAGGAAAACGAGATCGCTTTGTTTGGAAAATAATTTTAACTGTACGACTACATGTCTCACATTATACGTACTAAGATAACAGATTTAATACTGAACGAGACCGTTTAAATGTTTTTTTTTTTCCAAAAGTTGATAGTGTAAGTCACAGTCAACAATGGAGTGCACCGTTCATAAACTGTTTGTACATCGCGTGCGTCGTTCCGGAAGTAAACACTAGAGTTAGGAAATAGAGCGTCAAATAAGGTTTTTTGGTCCTTGGAGCCAAAAGAATCCACAACTAAACAATTGTCTACAAAGCTTGTAAGGTTATATTTAAGAGGCCACTACTTAATTTCGGCAAGGTAATTATTTCAAGATAAAACTTCAAGGTTAACTTGACTTGCTCCATATGATATTCTACCAACCACCTCGAAACATTACGATATAACACATTACGTACAAACACGTGAAAAAACAATCTCAATATCAAGGTAATGCAGATATATTTAGCTGTTGTTTGGGAGCTGCGTGAACGCAACACAAGCCGCTCCCAGGCGCTGGATTATATTCGCAAAGTTATTTGACGGGTTGCTTGACGATAATGTATTTTGCGGTGGTCTGGGAAACATCATTGCATATGTAACGTCTTTGTTGTTTATTGTTTTTGTATATAGATTACCTTGCCTTGCCTTTTGCCTGGATTTTGTTTCTTTGTTTTAAAATCTAACAAACTATCAATTATTTATTTTCTAATGGGTATCTAAGTTCCGGGCCTTACAAGAGGCGTCAGTTATTTGACCTCTACAAGCCGGGAAGCTGGGTTTAGCTACATTTGCAAAGGATTTACACTCATATTACTATGTAGGTAAACACAACACAACACAACTAACAAACACAACTGGCGAAACGTGGGTGTACATAGGTACACCTCTGCCTAACCCTTCGGGGATTACAGGCGTGATGTTATGTTATGTGTACTATGTAGGTAGGACTTTAACGCAGAACTCTCGTGGCATGCATATTTATTACAACCAATTTAGAGAATCAGTGATCTGCATACTGACTAAAGACCACTTTAATTGATTTGCGTTCTAATACAAAACACATAAAGATCATTTTGTATTATCACGGCTACAATTCGAAATCAACTTCCTGTTCAGTGAGATTTCCGGCAAATGTTGTGTTGTTATGAATTTGATATTTATATCATATGTTTTTATTACAATACTGGTTTCCATCCGGAAGGTTGATCACAATAATTAACGCCAAATTAGGATGTTTTATGGTTTTACTTTCGAACCGTTTACCTATGGTATTCCAGTAGTCATTGTGAGGCAGATGCAGACTTGTGTTAAATGCTGATATTGGACGACTAGGACCAGCGGGGTCATTACGTAACACACTATGTGTAGCAATGGGTTTCAATTTGACAGTTTAACAACATTCATTGCGTTATGCGTATGCATAAAAGCATTATCTGCATGGCACCAAAAATATATAATAAAATACCAAATGCTATCAAAGATTTGAATTTGATACAATTTAAACGAAAACTGAATGATTTTTTAATTGAAAAATGCTACTATACCATTGGCGAATTCCTTCTTGACAAAGTGTAAAAACTGACAATTATATATTTATGCTTGACTAACTGATTGTATTTTAATTTTTGTAATAATAATTAATTGTAGGTATTCTAATATGATGTTATCTCAATTTTGACATTTTTATTTAATATATCAATTCTCTTTTGTTTGCATTTCAATGTAAATCAATTTTGACATTTTTGTTTTGTATTTCAATGTAAATCAATTTTAATTTCTGATATTGTTAAAACGTGTATGCCTAATGGGTAGCTTTTTGAGTTTCCATAAAATTACTGTAAGACCTGTTGTATCACCAAAAAGCACACGAATAAATACTTTGACTTTGACTTTGACTTTTGACTTTGTTATTTACGTTGTGGAGCAGACAAAGTTTTCGAACATTTGAGCAATGGATCCTACTTCAAAATCATTCAGATTTTGATTGATAGTGTGTTAAGCAATTAGGGTGCCGATTTGAGGGTGACTTACATACCATGCCTCAGCAGTCTAATTAATGACCACGCGAATTTCCTTCCCGTTTTAGTGATCATTACTGTGAAAGTAATTATAATGGAAATGAACATTAAGCAAGGTGTTGAAACGTTAATGAAAACACGTGTAAATGAATGAAATTGTTTACAATATTCAACAGGCAGGGCCGGTCTACTGTATAATACCTACGTAGTCGAAACAGATGGTACAGAATATTTTCACGAAGTAATCCTTGGTACAGGACTATATCCAGCAGCTGTGGACTGTGGACGTCTTTCGGCTAAGATGACGAAAATGAAACGCACGGAGCAACTTGAGCAACGGACAACGCAGGGTTCGATTCCCGCACGGAACAAATATTTTTATGACCTACAAGTAGTTGTTCCGGGTCTGGCTGGCTAATAGACGTGACAATAGTCAAATTTGCCTTCATCAATATAGAACGGCATTTATGCGGAAAAGTTTATTTTGCATGACTCCAAAAACTTATAATAAACTACCTAAAAGCTGGAAGCAGAATTAGACGAGTGACACTTAATTTTATTAATATTTGCAGATTCTGCAACCGTTCTCCGACAGTCGTTTCTCCTTTGGACTGTTCACCGACAGGACGTTTCGTTTTTGAGAGATTCGTCGATAGAACGTTTCACCTATGGATGTTTCGCCGACAGAATGGTTCGCATTTGTTAGTTTCGACGACAGGACTTTTCAACTATGTCATACTACAACTAACTATATCATACTTTTCGCCGTCAGATCGTTTTATCTACGATTGTTTCGTTTCTGGCACTCGCCGGCCGCTGCCGCGGCACCGCTCGCTTCGCTCGCTCGGCTCGTGCATAGGAGGTCACAGTTTTAACCTAACCTAACCTACCCATTTTTTTTAAAGAAGAAATTAACCCAATCGAAATAGTTGAGTTCCGGGTAACCTATGAAAAGTCCTGTCGTCGAAACTAACAAATGCGAACCATTCTGTCGGCGAAACCTCCATAGGTGAAACGTTCTATCGACGAATCTCTCAAAAACGAAACGTCCTGTCGGTGAGCAGTCCAAAGGAGAAACGACTGTCGGAGAACGGTTGCGGACTTATATTTGCATGCCATGGTTTAAGGCAAAAGTGATGATCTGTTTTATTCCTCTACTTTTCACATCTCTTGCATGCTGACATTTGTGTTGTATGTATTGTACTCAGGTTTGAGCAAATAAATGATTATCTTATCGGAATCACCTTTACACGTCATACTAAAAAATAAGCTAGATGTAGTCGACATTTCCTATCTGACTACCCCCCTAAGAAGAAATGGCGAAACAAACTCAGGGGTCAAAGTCTCTTTTAAAGTCCAGACGTAATCTTGGGCAGATCATGTGAGGACCATGTAGATCTGTGTCTGAAATGGTATTTTGTCCGATATACCATTTTCTTTGCCGTCTAAATAGGAGCTGCTCTTGACAGTTGTGACAACCACTATCACGCAATTGTTAGTGTAGAATTGGAAGACCAGCCGGGTAAAAATGTGACATAGTATTTCTTTGAATTCATCAATGACAGTGGAACAGTACAATGCAGTAAAAATGCCAGTACAATCAAGCGCGCATTTCTGGAATAAGGTCATCGGCCATCTCTTCCGCATACTGATGCCTGTCCTTATTATCAGCTAGTGTAGTAATATCTACACCGTCTATTTTACTGTGTCAACAAAGACGGTTACTTTGTTGCCTTTCGTCCAAATTTGAGTAAATATTAGTACGGAACTAAAGATATTTATCCAACTTTGCTTAATTGATGCCTACTGATTCAATTCATTTCATTTCTCTTCTTCATATTAGTCATTCTGCATCAATGTATCAATCGATATCTCTAATGTGTCGATTAGCGTGAAAGTCTGTTAACTGATCTTGAGCTAATTCAAGCTAGGATGTCTGAGTATTCTGTACAAACTTTTTAAGATTCAAGGATACTCGGATTATACTGGAAGTCAGCCGGAGTTCAGAATCATCGTTGGCAAAACTTTCCAAGGTTAAGCCAAACGAAACATTGTTGGAAGTATTGCAAGGTTAATACAACTTGTGTGGATACTTGTGGACACGTGCCACATTAGCATTTAATTCAAGTGCGTTTCATTGACGAAATTAATGGGAAGCGATGACTCCTCTCTCGAATGGACGCGTTGTTGATTCACTTCCGGGAGAGCATGGAGATATTTTGTCCCGATATTTAATCACTCTTACAGAATAAATCTGTTAATAGGTCATGATATGGCCAGCTTTTTAAATAGTCAGTGACCTTTCCTACTTGAGCGGCCACCGGCCAGCACAGATGGCTCTCAGCTGAACTTAGATATGCTTAGTAAACAATAGTGGCTAAGTGGGTCGCGTTGAAACTCGGCTTAGGACTTACACACAAATAGGGGTCCGAAACTGGTTCCGATTTTCGTACAAAAGTTCTCGGATTAGGATGACCTAAAATTACTTTCATAATTGTGGATGGTGGTGAAGGTTTGCCCTGCTGTGGGCCACTAAACGGCTAAAGGCTAATAATAATTATTATAACCGTTGTGTATGAGTGTGTGATGTGTGTCAACACACAAACAATCAACCATCCCGATCTGTCCGGTTCCGTCGTGGTGAAGAAGATGATAGGGTTGCCACAGTAAGTAGAGTAGCCAGTGCAACGCCCAATTGAGGAGCGAGCGCACTGGAGGAGGCGTTTCGCGAGTATATGTCCACTTCTACCGAACTTAGACCTCGATTACCACGCCCACTTAAGCACAAGAAAAATAGGGCGCTGGTCTGCATCGACTTGCTGGAGCAGAAAGTTTGTGCATAGGCGAACCGTATTCGGCGGTATAAGCGGCGGGTTGATCGATGCACGCAGAATGGCATATTCCAGAGCGATGAGAGGTAGTTTTAAAGAGCTTGGGAGCGATCTGAACAAAATGTGACAGACTTGTGCCGCATGTCGAGCGAGTGTGTGGAACTATACCAGAAATGGAAACAGTCGAAATTACGCCATTAGAGGTAGCCAGAGCAGTCCGTCCGTTACCGAATTGGAAATCACCGGGACCGGGCGGACTGCACAGTTTTTGTTTGAAATGGCTAATTAGTTCACACACTTGCCTGGCATCTCAGTTCCAGTCACGCTTACATTCTAAGGTCACTACCGCAGTTTCTAACAACATGCGTTACCCACCTGCTCCATAAGTCAGTCAGTCCCGCAGAAATTCCCACGAATTATAGACCGATCACATGTTTGTCACCGTTTAAACTTCTTACATCCATTTTGAGAGCGTAAATTAATACGCACATTGATAGTAACTCGATTATGTATGCCTCTTAAAATAGATGTAGGAATGGCTCCCCTGTTACTAAAAGCTACTCATCATCGACATGGCCGCAAGGATCTGTCGACATGCTGGATAGACTATAAGAAGGCCTACGACTCGGTGCCACATACATGGCTCATGAGGGTGCTGGAATTGTACAAGATAGATGCAACTCTGCGCACCTTCCTGGTATCGTGTATGGGGGCAATGGAGGACGGTCCTTCGCTATCCAGGATGTCGACAGATCTAAGGGGAATGATGAGCCTGTATGGATTAAAAGGCGAATATTTCAGGGCGAAAGTTTCGATTCCACTTTGGTTCTGCTTATCGCTGAATTCTCTAAGCACACTACTGGACGATTACGGTCTAGGCTTCGGTTGAGAAGAGGTGGTCAGGTCATATCTCACCTACTCTACCTGGATGACTAAGTCTTTTGCCCCCAACAAATTGCGACTGAAGGTAACTGAAACATTCAGTAACGCCATCAGGATGGAATGTTGTGTGGAAAAATGTGCAGTCATAGATGTAAAGCGAGGGGAGATTATGAAATCGGAGAGAAGTCAACTCTCGAATTCCATACACCTTAGATCCTTCTCCTCATCCGAAAGCTATAAGTATTTAGGTAAGTCCGAAGCGATAGGCATCAACGTTGCTGACATGAAACAATCGTTAAAGGAGCGCTTCTTTGGTCGCCTAAAGAAGGTATTCATTAGTCTTCTTTCAGGCGGAAACAAGGTAGGCAACTTCCCTACAGCTTTACGTCTCCGTCAGCATAGCCCTCACTACTGCTGGCAGAGACAGGTCTTGCCCGATCCTGGCGACCAAAACCTGCCTCTCAGAGGCCCACGCAGGGCACTCCTCGAACGTGTGGTGTGCAGAGTCTAGGTCGCTTCCACAATGGTGGCAATTTGCCGTGGCCTCACGCCCAATCCTGTTCAGGTACTCATCGAAGTAACCGTGCCCGGTCAGCACCTGAGTGAGCCTGAGAGAGATGCGGTCCCCTCTTTTCAGCCGGACTTCGAATTGCGGTTTACGCGCAAGCGCGTTGTCGAAGCTGTCCTAGCTTCGACAACGCGCTTTCGCGTAAACTGCGCTGCTGTAGCCGCTCACGCCACCGCTCGAACGCGTGTCGCCGCTCCAGCCGCCTGAGCCTTATAATAGCTATTCCTGGCACGCTATCGCCGCTTTGGCTCATGGCGCGCATCCGGTTATAAACCCTCGCGTCCATGTCTGCCAAGATGTCCAGCAGCGGAAAGCGTGCCAGGAGTGTTTCTGCCTCAAAAAATACCGTTCGGTATCCACGTGCGATACGAATAGCCATTTTCCGCTGCAGGCTGTTGATTTTGTTTCTGCAGCGTCGGACACCTGACAGTCTGTTTGACCAAACTGGCGCCCCGTAAAAGACCATCGATCGCACGACGCCTGCGTAGAGGCGGTGAACTTCTTCCCTTGGTCCCCAGTATCTTGGACCCTGATGATACCGGCGAACCACTATTTTTTTATATTTTTAAATGGTTTTTTAAGGCACGAAAATAAATAAACGAGATAATAATAATTGGCTTTTTTCTATTGTTTTCAGGGTGAAAAGCTACAAGATAACCACACATAACCGACTTGCAAGTGTGTTTTCGCGCACGAAATCACGTATTAAAAACAAGGAAATTAAATGTATGACTTAATAGCACGCAAAACATATGAGTAACATCATCCAATACACGTGTTAGGTTAGGAGGCATGTAGAAATCGAATGCACATTTAATAACTAACTAACTACATAATTAATGGTGATTCATCCCGCACCGATCCAATTAATTGAGGTATTAAAAGCAACTAAGGGAAACATGAAGATAGGTTTTTATCTACCATGCGTGCTAGACACATGCACATTGTGATGTATACGACGACATTTACTTTACGTTTAGCGGACTTCACCCTTGAGCTTCATTATTGGATTACCTAGAAGTTCCCGATCTACTTCTGTTTATGAATTGGGATGGACGGCATGTAGTGGTTACATGACTTAAATGTTCACAGAAAAGGTGTTGGGGAATGGGGAATGTCTACTATTTCCCTCGGGACGGGCTATAGGCGTAGCAAAGCAGGGTTTCTGGACTTCTGGTGCGTTTCACCGAAGATTTCAGATTCTTGTAGAGTCCGTCGTACGAGTAACACTCATATCTATATCTGCATTCTCCTAGCGCAGTATAGAATTTTCCCACGAAAGTACAAAGGTTATGGTCGGTACAATCCTCACGTGATGCGATTCCACGAACTAGCTTACACAGCACTGAGTGGGAAGCAAAACGCCCCTTAGCCAGATGTCACTAGACATATGAATATTAACACGAGTATATGCGGTAGCACACGCCCTAAAGTGAATAAATTAGGAGAAACCAATTTACAGACAAAACATTGGTACGATTTCCAAGACATACCAACCTACATTTCCAATTAAATAAGATATGACCAAGATTACAATCGTTGTTATTATTAAATACATATATTTATATACTTACAATAAAACAATTTTATAAAGACTTAAGTGTCATCGCCCGGTATGTAGGATATCACATTTGTGTGTATTACCAGTACAATAACGTTTTTAGGGCAGATGAGTTTAATCTTGTTAATATCGTTATAATAAAATGCCGGTGAGCTCAAAAAATGTAAAGAAAAACAGATCATACGCCTTTAATTGCTATTCTTGATGGTTTATATGTCATGTAACTTCTTTATTTTTACTTTTTCTTGGATTGGTCCTTTAGTCCTGAATCCTGATCAAACTCAAAGCATTTATTTCAATTAAACCAGTTACAGGCACTTTTGAACTGTCAAGGAGTCGGTCAGTCAGAAAACTTCACCGACACTCTTTTAAATCAAAATATTGGTAATATCATTATTGTTGAAATTATAGGGAAATATTATATAGTAATTAGGTATATATATATATTAGAATATTAAAAAAAAATATATATTAATATGTATGTAAATAAAAAAATAGTCCATATAATGTTAGTAACAAAGGTCTTAAAAACTATGTTAGTATTGTAGCACTCTCGAAATACATTCACAAACGCGAAGAGCGTTGTAGGCCCGCTTAGTGTAGCCGGTCCATAGAGAGCTGGTGTAAAAGCTTTGGCAGTAGGCCCTGAGCAGTGTCACTTTCACGTCTACTGTACACGGTGCAAATCTATGCACCAACATATTTGCACTCACCGACAACGCCCTTCGCTCCCGCTCGATATCTGTATCATCATTAAGGCCTGAAACTGCGTTAAGCGGGCGCCCGTGACGGGCAACCGTCGCGTGTCTACGCGCGTGGACACGCGGGTGGGCTCCGTGGGAACGCGACGACGGTCGCTAGTTCAATTTTAACGGTGTGTATCTATAGTCGTGTCGATGGAGAACTTAATATATTATTACGTAGCAAAACGACGACTAGCAAAAAAAAAAAACGACAGCCAGTAAGCCCGTTTATTGAATCTAGGTTGTTGTGCGAGGTATTTGTTGTAAAGTTCAGTAAATTAAGAGAAAATGATAACTCATTTTACAAATATTTTAAAGTTTCGGTACAGGTCTACGACGAATTATTTTCGAAACTGGAACCATATTTGAAGATCAAAAATTTAAAAGTAAAATCTGTATCAGTCATATCACCAATGGAAAGGCTTGCAATAACATTGCGGTAAGTAAAAAAATATAATTTGTTCTTCATCATCTTTATTTTTGCTTAAGTATACTAAAAACATTATTTTTTTGCTCATTAATCACAATTATAATCACAGGTTTTTACTCGTACATTCTTACTGTTATTATTACTAATTAGCATTATTTCTTTGCTCTTAAATCACTTTTATAATCACAGTTTTTGCATGTAGGTACATTATTTACTATTACTAATTAACATTATTGCAGCAGTCTAGGGCAGTCTTAATAATATTCTCGAAGTCTTCATTCTCATATAATTCTAATTAATCTTCTATTGTATTTTGCGTTTCTGATAAACCCATAGTAATTGATGGTAAATCATCCAGAGTAAATACTGTTTCTTTTTCGATGTCAATCAAAGCTTCTAACACTTTGGTTCGCAATAATAATTTTTTAAATGTATTAAATTGTTTGACTGTTGGAATTAAAGATTTAAAAAAATTCAAGTCTTCGTCATCAGCATCAATATTGTTTTGTTTTACACACTGCAACAATTCTTTTTCAAAAGGAGTTGGTGATGATTAGCGTTTACGTTTTCGTGATGATTCTGGTTCTGTATTATTATTTGTACGTTCAAGATTTGAATTTCCGGAACTGGTGCTGGGTACTGAGATGTTATTATTTGCATTTGTAGATGAGTCTTGATCTTCACTCTGATTTTCTTTAGATTCATCTGCTTCATTACTTGAGTTTGAATCTAAAAAGGTTAACATTTCAAAATAAATGTATTTCTTGCCTGGTTTAGCACCTGAACCTGATTTTTGTTTTTTTTTACTTGCTTTCACTTTCATGTATGTGTCCCTTGCAGTTTTCCATCGTGATTGCACTTTTATGACTGAAACAATAAAAAAAAATTACAGGTACGTGACAATCGGACATACTTTCGTGGACCTACATCTGGCGTATCAGGCAGGAATAACCACAATCAGAAAAATAGTGAAAGAAGTCTGTCAAATTATAAATGAAAGATTGAAGGAAGACTGCATGCCATTGTTTTCCCTTGCTCGTTGGGAAGAGATAGCAGAAGGTTTTCTGACGCAAGCTAATTTTCCCAACTGTATTGGTGCAATAGACGGGAAACATATACGTATTATAAGACCTCCTCACAGCGGTTCACTTTACTACAATTATAAGCATTATTATTCTATTGTTCTACTTGCAATGTGTAACGCAAATTATGAGTTTACCTACATAAATGTGGGGGTACAGGGTAAAGAATCTGATTCTGCAATTTTCACCCAAAGCCGCTTATTCCAACAAATGAATGATAACTTATTGGATATACCTCCTGCTAAAGCGTTACCCGTGCTACACAACAATAAATCAACCAACACTGCAGCAACCGTACCAATACCTTACGTTGTTGTAGGAGATGAAGCATTTGGGTTGTCTAGCCATATCATGCGGCCATATGCTCGAGCTCTCAATTTGGACCATAAGAAAAAAATATTTAATTACAGATTAACAAGAGCGCGACGTTATATTGAATCAACTTTTGGTATCATGACTAATAAATTTCGTATACTTCATCGTCCTTTGAACGTTTCAAAAGAGAACGCCATTTGTTTTGTCAAAGCGATATGTATTCTGCATAATTTTATTAGATCTAAACAAGATGACAATTTTGTCGACGATGTTGTCATTACACCACGCCATATTCGGGACGTCGACTATGGGTTTGGGAACACCCAAAGAGATGCGTATACAATACGCGATAAATTCGCTGATTATTTCGTCACAGATGGTAAGGTGTCTTGGCAAGATCGCAGTATTTTTTGAGACGTCTTCCAGCCTCACTGTATGAAGTAAAGGCACACTTGTTCATCTATCCTTTACTTTAGGTATATTAGTGGACCAAACTAAACAGGGATGATAGGTATCGAACGCGACACAATAATAATTAATATAATTCTAGCTTAATCTCAAGTAACCTTGTATAATAAGTATCAATACCTACCCGTAGATTTATTATAATTACACATTGAAAACACAAATAGTATGTAAGTACTTACTTATCTCAAATATTTTTTTTTCCGCCTCGCTGAAATTTTCAAAATTTTCAAACAATTCTTTGCAAATTTCTACCCATGTCGCTGTTCGGGCGTCTCGGTCTTTATACAGTTCATTCGCCTGGTTCCATATGGCAGGATGACACTGCACTTCCACAATTACCCTCTCTGTATCGAAAGACATTGTCCTTGATTTTCTCCGAACGTGCGTGCGACCCGTATCACCTAGCGTTATTAACTGAACAAGCCCGTGCGTGTTCCCGCTGGCGGGGACCGCGCGTGCCCCCGCGACGGGTTCCGTCGCACGGAGGCGGGCCCCGTTGCGTGGGTGCGGGGCGCGCCTCCCCGTGACGGACACCCGCGCTGGTCCCCGCGACGGAACACGCAACGGGGCCCGCCTCCGTGCAACGGAACCCGTCGCGGGGGCACGCGCGGGGCCCGCCAGCGGACCGGTAACACGGCCACGCACGGACTTTGACTTTGTCGTTTTTTTTTTGCTAGTCGTCGTTTTGCTACGTAATAATATATTAAGTTCTCCATCGACACGACTATACATGCACACCGTTAAAATTGAACTAGCGACACTGCGTAAATAAAATAATCCGGTCTCCGCGACGGGTACCCGCGACGGGGACCTTCGCGTTCCCACGGAGCCCACCCGCGTGTCCACGCGCGTAGACACGCGACGATAGCCCGTCGCGGGCGCCCGCTTAACGCAGTTTCAGGCCTAAGGGTCTCAGTCACTATGTGTCCTAGGTACATAAACTGAGAGCCACGTTCTAGAGGTACACCGTTTAAACAGACTGGGGGTACATGCTCCGGTGACTTATTGTTACCTCTAATAACCATAAACTCACTTTTCTTCTCATTGTACTTCAGACCATGAGCTTCCGCATATGACTCACAGATACCGAGCAATTTTTTCAATCCACTGAGCGACGGACTCAGCAACACCATGTCGTCAGCGTCAGTTACGCTGACGACATGGTGTTGCTGAGTCCGTTGTCGAGTTGTCAACGCAGACGTCATCTTTAAGACAACCAACGTGGCTGTTACTGAACCCCTCAATCAGTTGATAAACATACAAGTTAAATAGTCACAAACACAAAAATCATGAATACGTCCAAATATAGGTCAAATTATCTCATGAACCGTGATAGTTAGACAGTTGAAATTTCCACAGATGATGTATTTCTGTTGCCGCTATAACAACAAATACTAAAAAACAGAATAAAATAAATATTTAAGGGGGCTCCATACAACAAACATGATTTTTTTGCTCGTTATTGATAACAGCAACAGGTATAAGCTTGCAATATTCACAGAATATTTAGTTATATATTCACTTTAAAAATAAATAATTAAAATAAAACAAATATTTAAGGGGGGCTCCCATACAACAAACGTGATTTTTTTGCCGTTTATATGGATAATGGTACGGAACCCTTCGTGCGCGAGTCCGACTCGCACTTGGCCGGTTTTTTCTTTACTGTTATTGAATGGCAATGGTAAACAACTCGATGGGCCATCTAATGTTAAGGTGATCACAGCCGACTATGGGCAACAATGGGCGTATTCTATAGCAGATAAGTTGCCATCTCAGAAACATAGCTGAAATATCTCATGACCATGTAATTTCACCAGCACTCATACCCTTCAACACGGAGAGCTCTGCTACTACATACTTCGTCATCATCATTTCAGCCAAAATACGTCCACTGTTGGACATAGGCCTCCCCCGTTTGTGGGGAGGGTTGCCATAATCGCCACGCTTGGCAGGCGGGTTGGCGATCGCAGTATGGTGCTAAAATGCATAGAGAACGCTGCTGCCATCCTCTAGTAAGTTCCTTAGTCGACTTTTACGACACCCACGGGAAGAAATAGGATGGTGCTATTCTTTACGTCCGAAACCACACGGAGCACACTGCTTACTAAAAATGTACTTATCATCAAGTCTGATGATTAACTAGAACCAGAAAACGAGCAACATTCCATATTTTTTTCATTGTCGACCTGTCTGTCAAAGCAGCTTAACAAGTAAACGCTTAGCTAATGAGTTTTAATTAACTAACTTCCTGGCCACAACTGATAATCATGACACACACTAATTTTTATGTACCGTTACGGCCTAAATGCCACTGACAAGATAGCTCACACCGAATCGACACGCAGGCGCAACTATGCATACGTTAAAAATATTATCGCGGATTACTAGAAGACTGGCAATAATGTAAATTATTGGCATCCGGTTAGACTAGAAGCCGACCCCAACATAGTAGAAAAAAGGCTAGGCAGTTTACTTCATTGACTAGAAGTCTAGCAATAGGCTCGGCCCCTATCTCATGGGGCTTTACGCTGATAGCACACCTCCGCCGCGAAACCATAGCAGCGAAACCGCAGTAATTCAATTGTACTGGTTCGCGTCCAGAGGGTCTACTCCGAAGCGCTAAACCGACGTATCGGCCGAATGTTCGGCGGTTTTATAACTTCTATAGTTTGCTTTTTTGACTTTGACTCCTTACCCGACTTCAAGTCACAGTTTTGACTTTGGCTTATCTCTTCGACTGCCTTTTTATTTTTTTTCGCCGTATTCAGCGATAGTTAGCCGTAGTAAAGAAACGACCGAACATTCGGCCGATACTTGGGATTTATGTTCGGAGTAGGCCCCCTGATTGTCTTGGTTTCGCGGCGGAGGTGTGCTACCAGCGTTAAACCTAACTGGCGAAATGTGGGTGTTCTACATCTCTGTCTATATCTTGGAGGAATTCACACGTAATAAGTTAGAAGACAGCTTCAAGAATAATCATAATCAGTATGTGCAAGATTTGAAAAAACTTTTCTAAATCTGAGTAGGTTAATATTCAGGCCCTTAATAGAGACCTCTACGACCTCTGTCATTCATTTAATCAAATATTTACAAAATGGCCGCATCAGCGGTGTCGGTGGTGGCTTCCATTTCATTCAAAGTTTCAAAGGGGCGCACTCGCATACCGTTATGACAAATATCTCTCAGGACTTCAGAAGTCTCGGAGGACCCGTCTTTTTATGTAATGTAGATATGCAGGCCCACATTCGTGTGAGATCTGTGTCCTGAAACTCAAACCATTTGCAGGTACTTTTGAACTGTCAATGAGTCGATCAATCAGAAAGATGAATCTAGTTGCCCATTCCAAAGCGTAATAGGTTTCTAGGGCAAAAAACACCATGGATACTTTTTTAAACCAAACCACTCTCTTGTACAGGAGAAATCCAGGTAACAAAGTGTTCCCTGTTTAACCCCCCATAAATTAAATGATCTAAAGGATGTCTTCGCATCTGGCGTTAATTTTACATTACCGTAGGTTATACATATATAGGCACCTACATTCGCCTTACTGCATGCGAAATTACTAAGGGTGCCACAGGGCAACAAAACTTTTTCCAAGTAAATTGACGTCCTACTTAGATAATATTCAAGGTACACTGAATAACAATAACAAACAAGGGGTCAATAGAACTGAAAAACAATGAGGTTAAAGAGGTCTACGAACTCTCACGACAAAAACAGTCTGAACTGAAAAAACACAGCAGTACTTTCTTCCTTAGTTCATTCAAGATCAAACTTATCAGATTAATATGACATTTCAATGATTTAAAATAACCTACAGCTGAATGTCACTGCAAATGCACTTGAGACAATTATTCTTTTCCCAAGGTCGCAGATTTAATGCCTGTTCCAAACAATATATTGAATCAGAAACATCATTTTTTGTGGGTAAGGCTCTGCCTTATATATAATGAAGAAACTGCATTAATTTACTCAATTCTTCTCTTCTTAGCGTGTCTAGCTATAGCGATGGGTAGCTCGCCGTCCGATAAGGCCCGAGTCGACGGAGCGTTGTGTTGTGTTCCACGCGTGCTTCAAAGAGATGTCAGCACTAACTGACGGGGTCCGTTAGGGCCAATGCCTGCCAGGGTTGAGAGTTTGTCCGAAAGGGATATCGTGGCCCTGGCACACAGGCAACGGAAGGAACACGGGTGGGTTTTAGTCAGTAAAAGCCTGACACGCCAAAAAAGCGTGTCTATGGCAAAACTAACACGAAAAAAATATACAAGATGTAACATAAATAACGCACAACCTCACGGGGTCATTGTACTCATCATTATGAATAACTTTTACTATGGGACCAAAGCTGAAATCGCGAAAAAAAACTGCGCCCGCTGCGAATTTTTGGAGGCGCAATGCCAGGCAGTGGATACAGCATTCGCAACGGGGTTAGTTTTAAGCAACCAGTAATAATCGCCATGTCTCATTTAGTGCTGTATCAACTAACTTGTGCGGTGGCAGATCGGCTGCATGCTGGACAGGCACATTCACCAGTGGAGAAACAAAGTGCCATTCCAATTGTTCGCAGACCTATCCTAAGTGATGCCGAGATACTTTGGGTGAGTTTGTACTCAAATAAAAGTTCACGAACAGATTTTTATTGTAATCAAGTAAGTACGCTGCACGAATTTGTAAAGTAGGTAATTTATACGATAATTGTTATCTTCATCTAAAATGATTGACATATTCCTGGAGGAGTGGTCGTTTTACTAGTAAGGCAAGCCACGGCTGACTAGTTTCTCGCAGTAACAATTGACTGTAATTAGACCACAGAGCACGGAGACGCTTCGGGGGCCGCTGCTAGAGACGGCAATGTCAACACTTTCCATACAACCCAAGTGTTGAAGCGTGCCACCGTTAACTTGCACTTATGAAGTACAGAAACTGACGACTTTGAATGGCGAAGATGACAGACGTTGTGCGCTCTACGAGCTTTCGGCGCTTCGAAGTTTATTAGTATTGCCGTCTCCAGACGCTGCCGGCGTAGTCATTCCGTGCTTTGTGACTTAGGCTATGACCAAGTGGCGGCCAAGGAATGGAGGTAGAAGTTTTGGCCTCTCGGCGATGAGATGTGCGGATGACATTGTTGCCATCGCGGGTAGACCTTGCATGAGGCTGGCACAGGAGCTCGGAGATTGGCACAGACAAAGAGAAGCCTATGCTCAGTATTGGGTGAAAACGGGTTGGGGATGATGATGTTGGGGATAACTCTAGGCAGTCAGCCCTGCTGCCATCCTTGCTAACTGACTGGTTAATCCATGTACCGCGACACCATGACCTATTGTCTTACAGCTTGTACCGACATCACATGTTAGAAGAAACCCTTGGCAATGATAAGGCCAAATTCTATTGTATTACAGTAATGAAGACAGGGTCTACAGTGGTATTAGCACTGAACAATACTGTCAACCAATTAGCTAGTTCGGATGAGGAGGGTTCTTTACCATAAGCACCGTTTCATAGCTCTTAGAACACAATGAAGAACTGAGATGCTTTGTTACTGGGGTATCGTCTAGCTAGTACCTAAATAGACACATTTATCAATATTTGCATATTCAAACCATTCTTAAAAGAGGTCAGAAACTGTTAAAGCACGGGAATCAAATGTTGAGCAACAGTTTCTCAACCTTTTCGATAGATATTTCAAGCAAAATAGTAGCTGCAACACAGCAACATGGTTTTCAACAACAAAGAGTTACGCTGCTGTAAAATTTTGCTATGATGGGGACTTGAAATTCAACATTTTCAGCATTGCAGCGCAGTCTTCAAAATACTTCCTTCAATGAAAGCATTCGCCCCAGAAAACAATAAGCATGACTCACGATTTCCATGTTCGAAGCCACAGCCAAACAAATCATTCAGATCATCGACCGTAGCGTGACTGAAATACTTTGTTATCAATCAAACGCCTACCTTAACATTTAGGAAATAGAGTCGAAAAACCATTTATAACAAACCTAATTTTATGTATAATTAAACTCAAACAATCGGTCATGGCAAGAGAAACCTGAAAAAGTTGAATCTCAATCGTACCTCCAAAATTAGTATTCTGGAGGTACGATTGAGATTAAACTTTATAGTATTGTGTGTGTTAGAGATTATTTTATTATGATGCGTAGCTACTACCCTTTCGAGACGAAATAATTCTTATTAAAAATTGAAGGTAAATGGTCCTCCGCTCTGTAACTATTGACAAGCAGATTGGAGGTCTGATAAAATATGTAACGTTACATCAAGCCTGTTTTCCCCAAGTTTGCCAAGGGATAGGCAGAGCCGTACCTATCACACCCACATTTCGCCAATTATGTAAAGTCGCATGGTGTAGGAGACGATCCTAAACAATTATGTGAAATGGAAGTAATTCAAACACGAATTACTTACGTAACTATAACTATTAGAATAGAAGACAAAGCAGAATCTTCAGTGATTCACAGTTCTATTCATAGCACATTTCTCCAGGCATTCCATTGAGTTACATGGGTCGAAAAGCGACTTTATCACCTATGGCATAGATTATAATTGCTTCCAAAGCGTTATTAGATTTTTTAAGGACTGTGGAGGATAAACTACAGTCCACAAACCACAGAGCGTTATCTACGTTGATTTATAGAAAAGTAGAAGAAAACTATTGTGTAATTTTGTTTTACTAAAAGTTTTCTAATATTACTTTGCGCTTTGTGCTATGTGCTTATACTTAGATAGACCACAGGAAAAAACGTGACTAATTATTATCTATTAGTACTATTACTTATTCTGTGCTATTGCTAATAAATAATTATGATGTCTCCAAAGATGATAGTTCAGGAATTAAGATTAATTGGACTGCGTTATGTAAGAACCGATTAAGCGCCATTTAACGAATCCTGAGAAAATGAGCTTCAAAAATTTCAAACTTAAAATGGTCGCTGTGCATACATTTAATATGTCAAGAGTATAATTTTTATTCTGAACATATAAAATATGTATAAGTTCACATTTGTTAAAAAAATATAAGGCTAAACTATACAGTTTTGTAGTTATAGCCATTTTTCCGCTTAATTTGTTAATGTGTTTTAAGCCATATTCAGACCATTTTATTTATCAATAACGTACTATACGGCATTATTGTCGTTTGATACTTTATTGCGATTTTTTTCGGGTGAAATAAATTGGAACATAAGATTAAATCCAGTTATTTTAATAAAATTTACTTAAACAAAACAAATGTTGTAACACTTCTACATCTTATTAATACTTTTATTCCTTTTTTTTCTTTTATTAATTACCTATACACTGTACCATATTATTTTTTATTCTTCATCTTCTACTTCAAAATCAATGGATCCATCAAAACCTTCAACATCATCTTCTAAATCACGAGATCCAGTTAAATTTTCGTAATATTTTCTCGCATCAGATGGTATGAGATGAAGGAGGGATTTTATATCATCTAGCTTCGGTTGAGAAATAGGTTTTCCTTGTGGCCAAAGTTGCTCATAATGCCTTGATAATGTCAATGGGTTATTTATTGCCCCTCTTTTTGGTCTTTTATTAAGATCTACTTCATGGGTTTGACCGCCATGACAGGTTGAAAGAAATATCCGACCAGGTCTATCCTTAAAAATGTTTATTTCTTTAGTTTTCAACCAGCTTATAGGATTTCCTTCTATATCTTTTTTTCTATTCACTATTGTCTTCAGCATTTTAGAAACTCCGACAAAGTCTAAACTTTCCATTTTATTAGCTATTAACTTGTTTCTCTTACGACAACTGGTCATCACATCAATGTAGTCTTGTGGAGTGTAAAGCCGAGTATGGGTTTTTAACGCTGATTCGATATCACTAAACTCGCTATCATTTTCTCAGGGACCATAAATCGTAGGGTGATTTTTTCTAGGTTGTCATTTTCTTCTAGTACTGCAAATAGTAGCAGAGTCAACTTAATATTTCGGTTCTGGCCACCACAGGAGTCTGACCATAGGATTAGTTCTTTGACTTTTGAGTCTAGATTTAAAGATATATGTTTACGTAAAGTGGAGCCTACTTCTTGTGCTCCCCTGCCTGCTATTCCTTCCACCCAGACGTAACAAAACCCTTTACCGGTTTTTCCTGAATGCACACCGCAGTTGTAAAGCCACAGTTCGCGTTTGTAAAATACGATGTTGGTTGGAATTCTTGGCAGTGGCAGTGTTTTTTCCATATCAAATGTCAGGGTTTCAATATGATCATAAGTCTTAGCCAAAGTTATATCTTGTCTTTTCATTGCACGTGCGTCTTCGGCTTCTTTATGGTGCTGCTCTCTTTCCTTCTCTAAATTTAATTTGGTTTCTTGTGAAGTGGTATCTCTGATTTTTA
The DNA here is from genome assembly GCA_963921375.1 of Tiliacea citrago. NCBI lineage: Eukaryota > Metazoa > Arthropoda > Insecta > Lepidoptera > Noctuidae > Tiliacea > Tiliacea citrago. The sequence goes on from OY992796.1 coordinate 24,973,834, forward strand.
CAGTAAATAGGTCGCACTTATTACACGTGTCTTTCTGTGGCTTTTTCCTTTGTAGATTAAATTTGGTATAAAATATTCTTTTATACGATGCAAATGAAACTGTCTTTCTTGATTCATCAAAGCTTGCTTCCGATAAATATAAGTCGTACATTTTCGACAAAGTCATATCCGGTGGTAAATACATCCTGTCTGTTTGCGCTCTACAGTAATGGGACTTATATTTTGGGAATTTATCAATGTGTTCGATAATACTTTGTTCAACATCCTGAGGCATCTTACGAGTGTTTCCTGATACCTTTCCCCTTTTGTCTTCAATTTTTTCCGGACGTGAGCATTTTTTTAAGTATCTGTCAATCCTTGCAGATGAAATTCTTAAAGTATCGATAAACATTTTGGCACAAACAACTATGTTTTTTAAAGAATAGACACGAGTGTTATTTCTTTTATTTGAATTCTTGTTTCTTTTCCTTTTTATTGATGTCACTTTCACGTTGGAAGATATATACAAGCACTTTCCTTCAAAACATAACTCCCAAAATTTTGAAAATTCTTCTTGGCGCTCTTTTACCGATATTTTTTCATGACAACCATCATTACAGCGAACATCGATAAACTTTCGTTGATTGACTACTTCTCCCTTTTGATTTATGTATTGATTGTTAGTTTCACATAACTTTTTACGAATTTCACGTGTTTGATCAGGATATTTCCGTTTTCTGCCCTTCTTTGGTCGTCCAGTTCTATTTTCATTTATTATTGGTTCAGATATCATCGGGTTCTGTAGATCACCTTCACTATGATTGCCAGTTGATATTTCTGATATAGTTATAAGTGAATTTTCTTCAGCTAAAACACTAACTTGAGATGTAGTCATATTATTGTCTAGTATACTGGGGCTATTGTCACATAGATTGACTGTTGATATAGATAAATCGATGTTTGTAAGATCTGCATTTTCTTGCTGAGAACATTCAATGTTGTTGTAACTTTTTTCTTGTGGTTCTTGTTGTAACTCATGGTTTGAATTTGCTGTAGTATTGAATTCTATGGAATCTAAATACCTTGAGCCTAAGTCATCATTTTCCATCTGAATTAAATGTTGGTACGCATCATCTACTTCGGTACAGACGCTTATATTATTTTCGTCAATTTCTGTCGTTGTATGAACAAGATTTATGGAGTTAGATATATCTAGTAATACTCTTTGTTCATTAGCTTCCAATAACTCATCTTCAGGTAAAACATTGTAATGGGTAGCCTCAGATACTTTGGTTATCTAAAAATATAAAACAAGTAATGGTAATATTGAGCGAACCATCTACTGCAGGTTATACGTATATTATTGTACAAAAATATACAGGGAGTAACAGAATAAACGCAATACCTCTTAAGGGGTCATTGTACATAACTTTATTTTAACGAGTAAAGAGGCAAGGCAAGTCTTATCGAATACAAGAAAAATCTTTAAATCGGTACAAGTCACACATTCATACTCTCCACATGCTAGGCAAAACCTCACATACTAACACCAAACCCACAAATCACTAACATGCAAGATTTGAAAACATAAAAAAGTATTTGACAGATAAGTACCTCATCATGCAGCTGGGTGTATTTATTTTGTATCCGGGTTTTGTCGTAAATCTGAGTAGTGTCCTTAAAACAATAAAATCATGTCAATTATGATTTAGGTATTCGTTGTCGTTCGTTGATGTGTGTAATTCACCACTTAATGTTTAAGTTGGATTTCATCAAGGATTTTATTTAGTAATGTCAAAAAGCGCGCGACGATTTCGTCATTTTATACCTATTACATTAGTAGGTATAGATAGTGCAATCCACGAAGACGCGCCCCACTCTTCTCCCTAGTCGCGTACAAGTGTGTTACAGTCTGTTAGTGCTTTAGTTTTGTCGATACACACTAATTACCTATATTATGTAATTACTTATACAGTAATTAGCGCGTACACTTGTACTGTAAGCGATTATAATAGGAAGAAGAGTGGGGCGCGTCTTCGTAGATTGCACTATCTGTATGTAGATAAATAAATGAATAGCTATTTATCTTTAATAGGATATGTATAGATAAATAGGTAAACAGAATTACTAGACAACATAATGTAATGTAGGTAATAAACGAGTAGTAAGTAGGTATACGATACATACCTGTAGAGAATTACTTTGCATTGCATCACTGCTTGTTAATGAAGCAATGAAACGGTAACCACGAGTATTCTTATTAAATTTATCCATTTTAACGCTGTTTTTCAATAAATTCACTTATGAACAACAAAAATGATGGATAAGTAAACAAAACATCCTTCCGTTATTACGTTAGATGCGTAATGAGACCACCCGCTGCCGCCCCACCCCGTCCCGTACGCAAAAACCCGCGAAAATAGAATGCAATAACGAATGAAACGCCAGAAGCTGGCGCTTCATTCACGAACGGATGAAAGATTGCGCGTGTGGTGATACGCATTAACGAATTAAATACCATTTTAGGTGGTTAATTCGATGCTGCGGTTTAAAAACGGTTAAATCAAAAGGCAAAACTGAATTATCTTCATCGTGGACGTGTTTAATTCGTTTATGCAATTTGAAAACTGTTTGTAACTGTAACTTTGACGCATAATTCTTTAATACAAAACGAATGTGTGCACAAATTCTAGCAAAGTTCGAAATGTCGCTTGATTCAACCCCTTATTATAAGGCCGTAAGAGTGATTTTTGAACACAAAAATAGCTGAATACATAGTTTATCATACCTATAGTCGATCTGCATTCATAACTCTTTTTTTTCGATTTCGTCGCTTAATTCGTTATTACATAACGCAGTCCAATTATGATTCTGTTTTATCAAGTAGATGAGAAATTATTAATTAAAATACATTGTTGTTAATGTTACTAACAACTTTTCTTTGTGGCAGATAATAATAAAAAAGCTGACAGAAGTTGATATTAAAGAAGAAGTAAAATAGGACCAAACGAAAATTGGGACTAAACTAGAATGACCATAAGACCGATAATTCAAGGATAGTCTCGAAATTTAACGTTAAGTAGGACCAGAATTGATTTAAGTCATTCGTTCCTTAGCCTTATTCTGTTATCTGGGGTCGGCTCTCTTTGTCTACCTTCTCCAATTAGTTATATAAAGCGCAGTAAAATATCAAATAACCGTTTTGTAGTTTGCAAAAAAAGTTGATAAGTTTACAGCGCCAAACTCTTTGTCGTACTAAACTTCACAAGTAAATTCACAGGCAGAACAGCATGGTTAAGGCTCGCACAAACTCGCGCGGTATCGCGGGCGCGACAGGCACCGACAAAGCAATTGTGCTACTAGTGTTGCGTCCGTCGTGCCTGCGATATTGCACTAGTCTGTACGAGCCTTTATGCGGTATCCTAGTTCGCCGCAGTGAAAACTAAAACATCTTGGTGATCGGAAAACTTTGCACCAGTTTAGAAAATAGGTACTTACTCATTTTTATTTTGCAGCACGCTGAAAACTTTGCACATTTATTTGATTGGAAATTATTGATTAAATTGATGTTTCGAGAAATACAAAGAGATGATAATACAGAGACATGTTGCGCTGACCCCAAATAATTAGGGATAAAGGCAGGAGAATGATGATGTATCGAGAAATAAACATTCGAATATATTTTCCAAACCACTTGGTGGAATACGAGCATTAAGAAGATTCAAACAGTGAGGGGGCCTAAGTCCTAGCAGTAGGAACATTATAGACTGATTAAGTTATGCCATGTTAATCACAACTTCATCTATACTTTTTCGATTAATCTGAACTATTTTAACATTCTTTTTGTTTGTAAGAGGTAATTGAAATAAGTACAGATCTGATCACGAAAAATAGTTCACTGATAGAAAGCTACACTATTGCTTAAGGTAATTATGTTTGATGGTACTTCCACGCAAACGAAAACCGCGCGCAAAAGCTAGTGTATAATAATATTAAGCTAACAATTTACTTAACAAATATTCCACAGCTGTAATTATCATGTGCGATGACGCGTTCTCGCACGTCTCGGTTACATTAGTTCCTGACAGACAGAATATCTGTGTGAATCGTTTAGCATTGTTATCCTCCTACTATCAAAACATCATAATGCGCCATTTTAAGACGTTTAGGTGTGTGTTTTATCTGAGATTATCGTGTATTTAGAACTGAAAAAGCAGAGGCGTAACTAAAAATCCCTTTTGGGCTCCGCCGTAATCGGGGAAAAATTGGTCTCTAATGCCTTGCATTTTTTGCTGGATGATGTCAGCTGATTCTAGCACAAAGGTTCTCATAACCGCTGTCATAATGAATTTTGAATTGTTTCTGCAAAAACATATACATATATAATCATTATGAGCATTGCAACCAAATTCATCAATTAAGCCTCTTTTCTTTTAGCATCTCACAGAAAAAAAGCAAGTTAAGTAACATGAAAATGCTCTCAACTTGTTTTAAGCCAGCGATCTCAATATCGATCCGGAATCAGAATAGCTATCTGTCGGCTATCACGAAGTGGCAATTGTAGAGATTATTATACCTACACAGATTAGAGGCTGATAAATATACGTAACTAGCTTCTGCCCGTGACTTCATCCGCGTGAAATTTCGGCCCGATCCAGCACCTCATCGCATCCCCCGACCGCGCTAATACTTGGTTTTCGCTTAGCGTTCTTTCTAACTTTTTTTCTTTTTGCTCGGCCCCCTAGGATCGTAACGTGATGTTAAATAGCCTATAACCTTCCAGAAGAATTGGGCTATCAAATACAAAAGGAATTTTCATATGCGACTGGTAGTTCCAGAGGTTAGCGCGTTCAAACAAACAAACTCTTCAGCTTTATTATTTAACTAGCTGCACCCCGCGGTTTCACCCGCGTAAGTCTCGATCCCGTGGGAATATCGGGATAAAAAGTATGACCTAATCCAGGGTGTCAGCTACCTCCATACAAAATTTTATCAAAATTGGTCCAGCCGTTTGAGCGTGAAGAAGTAACAAACATACACACACACACACACACTCACAAACTTTCGCCTTTATAATATTAGTGTGATAATATATAGTATAGATTATACTAGGTATAACTAAGTCATTAATAATGATGTGGCCGAAGTAATTACAGGTTTAATCTGATACTCGAAATAAGTTCCCAATTCCGACGAAAATGCGCAAATTATTGTATCAGTTACACAATTTAAGTGGTAAAATGATTAATTAATTGGTTATTGTGAAATCGTTGCGGTATTTTCGGTTAGCAAATATTTAAGTATGATACAGTAGCTAACTGCGGCACTATTGGCTAAAATGGTTAATGCGTATAGCCTTCACGATTATTTTTTACACATCGGATCTTTTTCGTATATGGCAGAACGTTATGCTATCGATCCCGATTTTCACACGATTAGCACTCGTTACCAGTAATCAGAAACGCGTTTTCCTAGAACTTTATAACCTACGCTAATTAGACTGCAATTTTTATAAAATACACCTGTCAATCGAAAAACTCATATCACACAAACAAATCTTTCTTCTTCATTAAGTTCATAATACTATGATAACCCTCACACGTGTAGTTAATTGTATTTATTAATTGATAACGCTATCTTGAACCCAACGTGTGACAGTCTGCAACGGTATCAATGCACGCTTAGCATTCTGAGCACAGCGGATGAAAAGACTCCGATAATGGGCCCCGCACAATAAATTGCAGTGCCTCGCGGTTAAACGATCCATAAATTGCTGGGAGAAATATAACCGAGAGTTATTATGACTTAATGCAATATTGTTGCGAAGTTTAGTACACCCTCCTCATGCTACGGCTACATTGTCGCACTTCGCGCGCTCTCTGTTGAACAGCGAGACATCGAGCGGTGGATGAAAGAGCACGCGCGAAGTGTAGAACTTCGCTTTATCGCGACAATGTGGCCCCAGCATTCGAGAGTAAGATAAAAAGTACTTAATGCAGTAAATGCGAAATTCAAGTCCTGGGAATGACTTTTGCGTAAAAACCTAGCTGTTAGCAAAAGTATAGTAATCTTGAACATACTTGTCATATATGTGGGTACTAATTTGAGCAAAAAGATTGTAATTACTGGTTACGTTTCCGCCATTAATAATTAAGACCCTGCGCAGATGCCACCAGTTGCGATTTCGGCTTAGTAACCAGTAGGTAACAACAGTGTAGACTCCATTACTTAGCATACAATAGGTATATACGTGCTAGTAAAGTTAGACAAGCAGGAAAAAAAGCATTGTGTTATGTTTTAGTGTGTCTGTGTACAATATATTTTATTGACAACAGGAATGTCCGGGATAGCGCTGAACTTCATTGTCACATTACATTCGTCCCACGTCCAAAAATGAAACATAATTATGCTCCGGAAATTTATATTTTTTTTTGAAAAGTAGTGACAAATCTCGAGGCATTTTTTTTTTAAGATTGTACCTAATACAAAATGATAGGTAGGTAAATAAATAAAAGATAATTAATTATATATTTGTGTTTATTTGACCATTTGAATATACAGGATGGATTTTTGAGATGGGGCAGTAAGGGCAGCTACCTTAACCGTTGTAGCTACATGAAAACGGTCTAAAGAGACTGTCCTTATCTTTTTGAGAAATTTTGATCTGCGTTCACAGATTTTGAAAAAAAATACAGTCAGCAGGAAAATGGGCAACTTTCACAAAAACTTTTTTTATGCCAATTGCCAAACGATCTTCTTTCTTATATGGATCAAAAACTTCTATTGGACCAATTGAGGTTTGAGTACTAAATGTCGTAGGAAATGAGACTCGAACTTACATTTTTTACCATCGATAAACTGGCCGACAAAACAGACTGATCGAAAAACCAATAAAAAACAATAACTTCTACTTTAGGTATTAATTAAAAACTTGAAACTTTACATTTGGACTCACCTAGAAATTTTACTTTTGTGCTTTAAGTTATGAGGTGTTCAAAACGGTAGCCGTTTTGACGTAGGCATAGGTTTATTCTCATTACAACAGAGTACAGAGCGGGTAGCAGCTGATAATGTGCTGGGATTAATTCCATAGAGAATCGTGGTAAGGAAATCTTTAGAGTTCCTGAACACTGCCGTATTTAACTCAATAAAAAGATTATAAAGTTCTATTTTTAAATAGCGCCACTTAAAAAATTGTAGAGGCGTGAGATCAGGGACTGCGAGGTGGTCACGGTCTACGACCTTAATTATGTTTGCATCCCACTGCTTTGCGAATTGCCGGCATTCGATTGATGCGATTTCGAAATTTGAAGTTTAATTTTTTTTTGTTTATTTTTGGCCAGTCTTCATTGTAGCGGTCCATCTATCCATCATAAAAAACTAAGTTGGATTATCATTTGTTACGAAATGTATGGGAAAGGTTTTTTGCGATTTATGACTTTTCTAGTAGTCAAACCTCTGTTAGCTCAATAGAGGTTTTGTGATCCTTTGAAACAGGATCGAATGGCATATTTTTTTTTTTATATCTGTATACATATATTTGTCCTTTTAGGTACGTACCTCACAATGTCCAGGAAAAGTGGGGTCACCTGTTGTGTTATTTATCATAAGCTATTATGGTATGCAGCTATAATACCTATGTGTCAGGTATTTAAAACTTATGGGGATATAATTTAATTATAAATATCGCAAAATGGTTACTTGTCGTCTATTTTCTTTGTCTCGAAAACAACTCAACTAGGAATGCAAAGACGTAAAGAAATCTCAGAGATAAAAGTAATTTCGTGTGCGATATCGTGTATTACTGTCGGTTTAACCTTGGCTATCTTTCATATTCTGAGCATGAATCTGCGGGAATTTCGACAACAGATGATATGTACAGTCAGCCGCACGTACAGTCGCCAGTACATCAAGTTACCACAAACTGTCGAATTTTCTCATTCGATTTTGAAGTTAACCATCACCATTAACGGGTAAAAATCATTTCCACGAGTTTTTTTTTTTTTATATAAAATATATCCTACCGACACTCGGCAATACTGTAAACTCACAAATTTTACCTCTATATAATATTAGTAGGTATAAGCTAAGGGCGGTTTTCGAAGTTCAAGTCTTCAAGTGTTATGTCTGACATGCAGTTGACTGTATCTAGTGTGCACATAGACATATTTTTAGCTTTTTATGGCAGTTTGATGTCTGGACAGTAATGAACAGGATTGTAAGAACTAGGATAAATGATAGTGTGATAATTTATCCAATGTTCATTGAATTATGTGGGTTTATTTGTATTATTATTATTTCTTTTGTTACTTGCTAGTATTCCCTGCTGGGTTACCACTGTGCTGAAAAGCAAGGCAAAATCTGCCTGCCTTTTAAATATATGTTTTACTTCAATTATTTGGACTGGAACAAGCCTCTTCATTACGTAAAACAAAAATTCCATGTTTTATTTCAACAAGCAGTCTTGTTAGTTATTACATGTTCTGCACATTGTTCAAGCAACTTACATAAGAACTTATCACAGTAAGTCATTCCACAAGCCAAAGCAGTGTAAAAAGTACATAATATTAGATTAGAGCCTTACTCACAATAACTAAGTTTGGTTCTTACATGTTACCTTCACATGAAATTATTACTAACAGGATTTAGGATCTAAGCATTTTTTTATTACTTTGGACCAACAAAGATTCTAACCATCATCATCATCGGCAGCCTGGTTCCACCCACTGCTGAGCATAGGCATTCTCTCTTTTGGGCCATGCTTCTCTGGTCTGTGCGAATCTTATCCAGGTCTTCCCCGCAATCATCTGTAGGTAGTCCACCCACCTGGCTATTGGATTCTAATACCCAGCATCAGATCCTATGGTATTTTTGATACACAAAACACTTTAATTTCCCCTTTTTTTCTATTATCTGACCATATTTATCTTTGAAACACCGGACCCACAGTAGTCTCAGATGTAAACACAAGATACCAGTAGTATCACAAGCTTCGCATCACAAGGAAGTAGCACATTGATAAAATAACAGATAAGTGTCAATGATAAGGAATGCTGTTTTGAAATATTATAAAACAGTAGTATTGGTAGTAGTTATAGAGAAACTTATTTGTCAACAACATTGAAAACAAATAATCATAATGATGAAACATCAAAATAGTTCTGAAGCAGTGAAATAATTAGGGGTTTGTTTATAAAGTTAAGAGACTTCTAGTGTTGTCAATAATGTTTGGTTACCCTGTTGCTAATCATTACTTAACTTTATGCAACATTTATAACTAAGGGGGTTATTGTCTAGATCCAACACTAATTCAGTGAGATGGTTCAAGGGTATAAAGGAACCATGGGGGGTCATAATATAATGTCTGAATGTTTCAGAGAAATACTTAAATGATATTGTTTCCTAAGTGCCAGTAGTTTTAAGCTGTTGTAACCTGACTAGTATCAGCAAGTAACAATAACAAGGGCATAATGGATTTATTTTTCTCTGGTTTCAACACAAACAATATAAAATGTGCCTGGCAGGTTGGTAGCAGTTGGATGTTTATTCAAATAGTGGAGGTTTTTTCAATGCACCAGATGCATATAGTTTAATATGTTGTCTGATGCATTAAAATAACCTACCCCTATTATAAAACGATTGATCTTAGAATAACTAATCCGAAAAATCGAAGTAGGTACTTAACTATGTTTTAAGATTATTTTAAAGAAAGAAAGACTGGTACTCTGTACTTAATAGGAATAAAATAATACAGGTAACTTGAAGACTAACACAGAATGTTATTCAAGTTAGCTAAGTCAATAGTATTTTTCCTTGTTCTACAAGGATGTACCTTGTCTCCTGAGGTTTATAATTACCTAATGCATTACATTTGTATTATAAACAATTGTGAATTAATTAAAATGGTCTTTAAGGTTGATTTATACAATACTATCTATCTGACTATAATCACTTAAATAATGATGAAAAATTGGCGATTTTGAATTCCCTATTTTAATACATTTAATTCAATAATTGGAAAATCAACAAAGACACTGCCAAAATAATACACCAGATGACCATTGCACAAGACAAGTATTTTTAGGTACATTTTGTCAACTTTACGTTTTGTCAATTTATCAATGAAAACGAACTTGAAAAAAAAAATTAAAACTCTTGAAGCTAAGCAAATATTTTGGAGGTGAACATTGCACAACATAGCAGTCGGGTGATTGTCAAACCGTGTTGACCAAACAGTTCTGTGGCTCATAGTAGGAAAGTTTTATCAATAATTATCTAGCCTGACCTTGCCATCACAGTATGTTACTGTCAATATCCACTTAATTATCACCTATGCCTATATCATAATAAATTTGTGCTAAATACTCACGGCCATCACCATCTCGAAGGTGTGCTTGTGCACCCTTACTGGAGACTGGTACTCCTGCACCATTTTTCACACTTTTTAAAATACACGAAACAAAATAAAATAATACAAAGACTTCACAAACTTTTAAATATCAACAGTTTCACAAAGTAGTCATGCTGCTCGAACTCCTTTCACTCGCGATCAGTACGACAGCAATTTAATCGTACGTCGAGTCAGAATTACACCGTGTCGTGAACTTGAAATAAAATCCACGGATTGAAACAAAATGGAATGTTGGCTCTGAAGTTAGTTGCGGGTGAGATTGATAAACGATTGACTGACAGCTTTATTGTTGCAAGAGAAAAATATTTGTTGGTTTTGTTCGAAAACCATGCTTTTTTTTTCAAGGTCACAACCTGCGTGCGTTCTTTATCAACAGTATTTCTAATAGGAAACATCGAGTGCTTTTTGATTATAAATAATTGGAAAAATATGAATAAAGTATATATGGAGTAACAAAAATTAGAAAAGAATAGATACTGGTATTTCATGATTTTTTGGTATTTACTGCTAATTGTTGTAGAAAAATAATCAAAATGTAAAATAGTAGTTTCTAGAAAAGTTTCTGGACCGTACCAATGGCTACATTTCAATGTTGCTATAATAAAATAAACAAATACAAATTCGCAAAATAAAACTGTTGTGTGGTCTTTTCCTTGTTAACTCTTGCCGCTCGTTAATTGTCCGGTTCTAAATTAAACAAACTGGAAAGTGAAATTATCAGTGACGAATTAAGTTCATCGGAATCCTCATTAAGAACTATCAGAAAAATAACCAAACTAAATATCATTTCCGCAGGTCATTTTCCACGTATTTCGCAACTAACTTCAAGACAGTGAGTAAGCGGGCCTTGACGAAGCGCGAATGTCGCTTTCTATTATTTGAAGATTATTTCTTCTGAATTTAAAACGCAAAGCAAAATTCTGGCAAAATTGTGCGCGTTCGTGCCCGATGTCTAGTGCTGAAGTCGCCGATAATTCCGTTGACCCCCCGGCGAAAAAGCGGAAACTAAATACAGGAGAATCACGTTCCAACAACTCGGCAATGGCGAACAATGGGACGCGTGTGGAAGATGAGATTGACGAGGCTCTGTACTCGCGCCAGCTGTACGTTCTGGGTCATGATGCCATGCGGCGGATGGCCAGCTCGGACGTGCTTATTTCTGGGCTCGGGGGTCTCGGTTTGGAGGTAGCGAAAAACGTGATCCTCAGCGGAGTGAAGTCGGTGACTCTTCATGACGAACGGAATTGCACGATCGCTGATTTGTCATCGCAGTTCTACCTGTCCGAGCAGTCGGTTGGACAGAATAGGGCTCTGGCGTCGTGCGAACAGCTGTCGGAGCTGAACCACTACGTGCCTACGACTGCGCACACCGGCCCGCTCACGGAGGACTTCCTCCGCAAGTACAGCGTGGTGGTGCTCACTAGTGCTTCCTGGGCCGAGCAGGAGCGAGTGGCGGCCATCACACACGCCAACAACATCGCTCTCGTCATAGCAGACACTAGAGGACTCTTCTCCAGAGTCTTTTGCGATTTTGGACCTGAGTTCACAGTTGTAGATGTGACCGGAGAAAACCCTGTGTCAGCCATGGTCGCTGACATCACACATGATTATGAAGCAGTTGTCACCTGCCTTGATGACACCCGTCACGGTTTAGAAGATGGTGACTATGTCACTTTTAGCGAGGTTTGTATTTTTCTTATTTCACAATTTGTTGCAATACATACAAGTTATCAATTTTTTTGACAATCATGTTAGTATGAATCACTCATAAAGTAAACAATTCACTATTATTCTAATGATGATTGATAAGTACTCAAAAATTCAACTTAAATGTCAATGATATGGTGATATCACCATGGCAGCTATCACTGAACATCCCTGAACTTTGTTTACAATCAAACATTTTGAATATCTGCCAGGAACTCTTGTTTAGGTCGACAACATGCTGTTATGAATAAAATAAACGTTGATGACTACAATACATATTCATCTGATTCAATTGAACTCTCCATGTGGATGACGATAACCTCCTGTTAAGTCTTCATCAGAGCAGGTTGAATGATTTTGAATTTTTCATCTCACTTTTGTATATTTGAGGGTAGGCAGGGGTAATTTATACATGTGGTTACATTAATGTATTGAATCTTTCATGATTGAGAAAAAAGCTGATCTGACTGAACATAAAATTGATTTGTTTAACAAACATATTGCTGAATATCTGCAAGAATGATAGATTGCAATAAAAAAAGCATTTATTAAATTTTTCATGAAAATAAATGTTATCTAAATAATATCAGGGTATATTATTTACTATGGTTATTGCCTGACTTGATTTCATGTTGCACCTGTATACCTACTGATATAATAATTGCAGTTGTTCTTGAAATAACTATAATTCCATGAACAAGTGACATTGACTGCGAGCAAAGTTATTAACTGTGGTTGAAGAGCCATTACAATTTATTGAAGTTTTCATGGTATACAGCTATTTTAATTGTAGGTTTTTCATTCTTTTATAACTGTTTTCTTGGGAATTGAACCCAACGCCTTGTGTGCTGTCTGCATGAGCAAGTTACTTGATCAATTCCTCATCGGCCCGAGTCATGTCGCCGCGGCTCAACTTGCCGATGACACATTGTTTTTTTTTTATTGCCGGGCCGAGCTGTGTCGCCGCCGCTCTTCAGCTTGCGGATGACTTGTTGATCATACATACCGCGCGCAAGGTGTTGGGTTCGATTCCCAACAGTTTTTTAAAGGTTTTGACGTAATTTATTAGTTAGCTTAGTTATTTTAATGTTTACTATGAACACAATAAGAACCAGGTCTGAATGGGATTACTTTATCATTCAGACATCTCTTGGACAGTCAACTGGACCATTGCTGAACAAGATATTTATAGCTTGTGTTGTGCTCTAGACAATTATGTAGCATGATCACATGAAGGCATTAAATGTTTCACTGCGACAATAATTCTTGTATAATAAAAAAGATGAACCAAAAATTCCATCCATTGGTTTGTTTTTGTTTTCTACAACTATTTCTGCCTTCCCTTTACAGATCCAAGGAATGACTGAACTGAATGGCTGTGAGCCCCACAAGATCAAAGTGCTAGGCCCATACACTTTCAGCATTGGTGACACAACCACCTGCTCCAAATACATCCGTGGAGGCATTGTCACACAAGTGAAAATGCCCAAGAAAATCACATTCAAGTCTCTTAAGGAATCCTTCGCCAGCCCAGAGTTCCTTATAGCTGACTTCGGCAAATTCGATTATCCGCAGCAGTTGCATGTAGCGTTTGCTGCCCTCTATAAGTTTGAGGAGTCTGAAGGCCGCCTTCCAAAGCCCTGGAGCGATTCCGATGTAATCAAGTTCATGGACTATGTGGACAAAATTGATGTCTTCAAAAATGGGGACATGGAAGTCAATTCTGAATTGCTGAATACTTTCTGCAAGGTTTGTAATAATAATTGTAAACTTATTACTTTTCTCTAGATCTTTTGACCAATTGTTTGCTGTGTCATCATAATAAAAATAATTTCTAACCATTATAAATTGGGATAAAGGCAAGAGAATGATGATGGTCAATTGGTCATTCTCTTGCCCTGAGCCCCCAATTTATTTGGGGTTGGTGCAGCATGTTAGTTTTATTTTATTTGGGAAAATAAACGGTTACACATTACAATGTTATGCTAAAGAACTTAAAACTAAAATAGGAGTATAAATGTTTAACCAACAACATTTTCAACTTAATATAAAAAAAAGTTAAACAAACACGAACGGCGTGCGATATAAATTACCCACATTGAGTAGAGAGTATGGTTTTAAACATATATACAGGAATAAATAATAATAATAGAAAAAAATATATATATAATATTTAAAATAGAAATTACGATTAAATAAAAAAAAACATAATCATCATCTGCCTAGCCTTTTCCCAACTATGTTGGGGTCGGCTTCCAGTCTAACCGGATGCAGCTGAATACCAGTATTTTACATGGAGCGACTGCCTATCTGACCTCCACAACCCAGTTACTGGGTAACACGATATCCCTTGGTAAGACTGGTTGTCAGACTTTTGGGCTTCTGACGACCCGTAACAACTGTCAAAGATCTGCAAATGACAGCCGGGACCAACGGCTTAACGTGCTTTCTGAGGCACGGAGGAATCTTGGTATGAACAGATGGTCACCCATCCACGGACCAACCGCGGCAAGCGTAGCTTAACCTGCTCGATCGATCCGTGCGGCAGTTATTATTTAGCTACAAGCTCGCCTAAAAAAAGAATAATAATAAATTAATAATAAAAAATTTTTTTTTTCTTTTTTTGGATTATGTCTTCCTTTTTTAGGGTCCGTACCCAAAGGGTAAAACGGGAACCCTATTACTAAGGCCCCGCCGCGGCCGTCTGTCTGTCCGTCTGTCACCAGGCTGTATCTCATGATCCGTGATAGGTAGACAGTTGAAATTTTCACAGATGATGTATTTCTGTTGCCGTTATAGCAACAAATACTAAAAGCCAGAATAACATAAATATTTAAGGGGGCTCCCATACAACAAACGTGATTATTTTGCTCGATATTGATAACGGTAACAGGTAGACACTTGAAATATTCACAGAATATTTATTTATATATTCACTTTAAAAATAAATAATTAAATTAAAATAAAACAAATATTTAAAGGGGGCTCCCATACAACAAACGTGATTTTTTTGCCATTTTTATAGATATGGTACGGAACCCTTCGTGCGCGAGTCCGACTCGCACTTGGCCGGTTTTTCATATTTCTCTAAGTCATTTTCACCCCTTTTCTAGCTATATCATCTTTTACACTTTCTTCTACCTAACACCTTCTACCGATAATAATATCTACCTTCTACCACCAGGTGGCTTCCGGCGACCTGAACCCCATGAACGCCGCCATCGGTGGTGTGGTAGCCCAGGAGGTGATGAAGGCTTGTTCCGGCAAGTTCCACCCAATCATGCAGTGGCTCTACCTGGACGCCATCGAGTGTCTTCCTAAGGACCGTGCTTCCTTGAATGAGGAGAACTGCAAGCCTACTGGATCCAGATATGACGGTCAAGTGGCTGTGTTCGGCAAGCAGTTTCAGAAGAGGCTGGGTGAACTGAAGTATTTCATTGTTGGTGAGTACTGGAACTAGTGTCTTCAAGCTTGTGATGCTGCATGGAGAAAGAAGTTGAAACTTTATTTTTACCAATAGTTGGTAGGAGAGAAATGTAGTGTAGTCACCAAACCATAAAAATATTGCAGTTGCAATTCTATCTGTTGGATTTTAAGGTATACCTTGGTAAAGGTTATTTCTATTTTACACCAGCCAACTTTTCACACATTTCGCTGTGCGCTACTATGACGGTAGGGTAGAAAATGCGGTTTAAGTTCAAACCTTTATGATTAAGTTTATTTCGCTGCTGAGGAAACACACGGGATCATGAAAAAAAAAAACTTAGTACAATGAATCTCATTACATGCCCTTCATCCCACACACACTACATACAGATACAGGTGAATTCTAACGTCTGAGTGCAGATAAGTTATGCCAAAAGGTTGTTAACCCTTTTTAATGCTAAAGACATTTAAATGAATGTTATCTGTTTGTTTGGCTATCGTTTCTTTTCAAAACAACTCATAGGTATATAAATTTTATGGAACTGCACAAAAGAACTTTGCTTGATAGTTTTGAATTAGTTGCCATTTTTCCTTATTTACTATTGTGCCTGAAATTTACGACTGTCAATGGCAGTCTAAAACGGGGCTTGAAACCGGTTAATTTTTATTTCCGAAGATACAAATTATTTTTAATACAATTGATGTTAGCTTCAAAGATTGCTTCAATCACATTAAAGTTCAGCATTGATTTTGTAGCAAAGTTTTATTTAATTAAAATATATTCGAAGATCTTTATAATAAAAAAGAAAGAAAGAAAAATGGGTTTATTGGCATTACAGCAAAAAGTACACCTTAAAACTATAAAAAACATAAAACAATATTATTAAAATGCCAAAAGGGCCTCAGCTCAGCATAATGTCAGATGACAACATAAGGTGCACCACCTGACGCTGATTTTCAGCTGCAACCCGCGAGTGCTATACGCTAGAATAATAAACACATCGAGAAGCACGGACACATGGAGAATGGTTATGGTTACATAGAAAATTAACCCGTTTCCAAGCCCTGTAGGCTGAACTTAATGTGATGAAGCAGTCTTTGAAGCTAATATCAATTGTATCTTCGGAAACAAAAATTAACCGGTTTCAAGCTCTGCCCTATAGGATTACTCTCGACACTCAATCTTAACCGGAATTGGAAATTGTGTTTACGATCAAATTTGGTAATTAACGTTTTCATTCGTATGGCCACCCCATGTCAATCAGTGTAGTCGAACATGCAGTCGATTCCAATCTCAATCTCGTTCAAGAGTGCCAATTTTCTGAAGATCGGAATTGAAACTGAATCAGACTGGAATACGATCGAGATTGGGATTGATTTCAAGAGTAAGCCTGCAGGTTTTACATAGTTTATTATCTTAGCCGATTAAAATGTGCATTTGTTTTACGAAGCGAAAATATAGGCCCACGTCGTCGGTCGCTTTTATAACTCGAACTTTTTTTTTACTACGCACTATCCAACGCCTGTGTCTTCTCTGTTTGAGAAGACACAGGCATTGGATAGTGCCTTTGCAGTGCAGTGGGACAAAAACATGGTATTATTCTATTTTTTTTACTATCCAACACGTAGTTTTATCCAAAAGAGTGCGCGATGAAAAAATCCTTTGCGCGTTAGCTATGAATTTTCAACTCCGGGCGATGAGCCGAGCGCTGAAAAGCCAGCGTGCGGTAAAAAAAAAACGCTTTAAAAAAGCATCCGTGTGTACGGACCTGGGCTAACGCTTTAGAGTTTAGACACAGACGGTTTTTTTTTTCTCGTTAATATAAATCAGGTAAAGGTCTTCTGGTTTTCTATCATGCAATTTTATCTGTGAATATATTAAGTACCGGAAAACGCGTGAACAAAGACTGTACTAGTAATTACTAAGGTATTTTGTTCTAGGTCTGTTGTGTGCCTGACTACCAGACTCATTAACTTGATAGTTTTCCTGCTTGATTAAGAAGTATCATCATTAGAAAAGATGTGTTGCTCTGAAACATTATTAGACACACACACACACACACACACAGTGTACGGTGTTTCACAGTATACATTTTTATGACTACAGTGTGGGTATGACTTAGTTATCTTGAAAATTAAATTGGTTTAAGAGTATTGGAAGACCAAAGAAACGATGGAAGATGATTTATATGGCTAAAAAGGTGCAGGGTTAGGCAGAGGTGTACCTATAGTACACGCACATTTTGCCAGTTATGTCCTCTCAAGCATAAGTGGTTCCCGAATGTACCATGTAATTTATCCCCTGTAACAGGGAGGGGATAAATCAATCGACTATTAATTTATTTGATTTATACTGACTGCTATTCGATTTCGGTTGTGTAATGAGCATGATAGGTACTTGGATCAGCCCTTCTCTTCACAAATCATACAAGAATAGCAAAAGGTGAACCCAATGCTTTAGTTATCGTCGACGATTTATGATGTGTTCAGTAAATGTCATGGTAACACAAAAAGATTACCCATTATTCTAACAAACTGTGCTACCTTACAGTGGCGATGGGTGATTTTATGAGAGAGTTAAGCCAGAGCAAAAAAAATATTTTCTATACAAAATAAACTCGTAATGACGACGTTTTTGTATATAAATTGAACTCGAGGCAAACCGGACGCGCCTACCATTTCTAATGTTTTAATTTTATAGTGTATTAAATACTTATAGTGTGATTATATTATTTGGCATTATTAAACACTGACTGAGCCATTTTTCAATGACGATAGAGTGCCTGTGTTCCGAATTTTCGAAGGGAAGCCGGTGGGAATCGTGTTATTCGTTGCTTTCGCCACTGCTACCTTATATATTGATTGGTTTCATTACGGTTGAGTATGTCGTTCGATTCTGAGGCGTCGACGTCATATAATCGATTTTGAGAAACCGCTTCATAACTACTAATTTGTTTGTCGTCCAATTTCTGGAATTCCAGACTGATGCGATTTAGTTACGCTACGCTGCTGAATAATTTTTCTATTTGACGGATATTATTACGTCTAATTTGCAAATTGAGATAGTATCAAAGTAAATTCAATATAAGTTGCGGAGATAGTGTGTTCGAAATCAACTGTGTAGGATAAATTAATGACGCCGACAGATTTATCTTTACAAATTAACAGAACACATTGATAACTTTTTTTTTTTGTACATTCTATGTAGGTAGGCATACTCACATGTATAGTTCCAAATGAACCAGCGAGTTCCTTACACGCAATGTATGTCGACCACAGAGATGTATACTGTGAAATTGATCCTTCATAATTATGACTACTTATTTCACATTTATTGAGAATGCAAGATTTCATAGTATGTTTTAAGAAGTAAGCTCGTTCTTGGGGCATTTTCTTGTTGTGGATCGTGCTGCTCAAATCACGAGTCTCAAGTCACAAGAAAACTTTTTACAAAGTCGGTGGCAAAAAACTAAATTAGATCCAAAGATACAGACTTCCGAAATTAAGGTTATTTTTCACTATGTTGCGTTTTTTTTTTGAAGTCGGTTGTTTTTTTTTGTAAAAAGATTTTTATTTTGCTCTCTTTAGTGGGTCAGTTTGCAATATATCTAAGTTACAATAGCCTAATGTCAACTGTTCATCACCTTTTACAAAATATTGCTTTTCCCGATGCAGGGGCGTTAATAGTTTAGGAGTTCTCCTGGTAAGAACCAGAAGAACTGGAACTGATGGTGACTTCACCATAAGCATTGTGAAAAGCATAAATTTCTTAGCAACCATATTAAAGTGTCTAATCGAATCGCAACAGTGAAATACTTATTATTAAGTCGTTCCGGTGGCTATCTGTGGTCTTCATCATCAGTTCCACTTCACCAAATGGTGCTTTCCGAGTGCAAATGCATGAGTTACTATAAAAAATACTGAAATCGATATAGGTGTGCCTATAAAATTTGAGGATTGCCCTCGATTTCCATGGGATCCCCTCATCAGATTTTGATTTGGTGACAATGGGACCACCTCGGGAGCATACCCTTTCAAACAAAAAAATATTTATCGAAATCAATTCATAATTGGCGGAGTAATCGCGTAACAAACATACAAAAAAAAACAGTCGAATAGAGAACCGCCTCCTTTTTTAAGACGGTTAAAATTTTTTCTGTATTTTAAAATCATAGACAACTGTAATTTATAGATTACAGGAAAACCTATAAGAAGTCGTATGGTATTAAAATAACATGGTAAATATATTGTGCGTACAAAGTTACATTTTCAGTTTTTTTTTTTTTTTTTTAGAATACAGCACAATTTTTTTTCGGCCGGCCCTTTTACATTTGGACCAAAATGGATGATGTCCTTTAATTTTCCCAAGCTACTGGCGGGCCGCCAAGGAAGCCATCGCGGGCCGCAGGCGGCCCGGGGTCTCCAGACTTTGAAGCCTTAGGGCCATAATAATTTTTTCAGTATGTTCCAAGGGCCAAACAATTTTTCTGCCTTTAACTATATTTCTAGACTAGTCGCAAAGTGCAAAGTGACTAGTCCTAAGCAAACATACGTTTTTTTTGCATTTCAATTACTATTGTGTATTGTGACACGTAACGACATCTAGTGGCGAGTAGTGATACTATGTAATTGTACTATCTATTTTAGCTATCCACTAACAGTCACATCAGTTGTAATTAAATATTTGGGAATTTCCGTTGGTACGAGAAAGTTCTAGTTCTGGCTAGCACAGAGTACATTTGTTTATAGCTGGCTAGTGTATTCCGATCACTTCGAGATGACAGTAATTGCATATAAATATTAAAAATTAAATTATTTTTTTTTTTTTTTTTTTTATTTGACATAAAAGTACATATAGACAGGTGACACTTAATTTAAGCATGGAAATAGCGTGGTACAAAATAAACGAGCAATGACCCCATGCTAGGAAAAACCTGTGTTACAGGGGTCATCCATCCGTCCAATATGGATCTATAAGTTACTTACAAATTAGCAAAGTGCACTTTTGAAAAAAAAAAGAATGAAATAAATGATTTTTAACTAGCCTAATACAAGTAATTGAGGGGATAAGAAACGGGGGGAAGAAAGTAAAAGGGGTATTAAATGAATTAATAATAAGGAAAAGGGAGTAGGTATGTATTAATATTTTTTGTTGGTGTGAGTATAACTGTGTATGCATGAGTGTAGATATGTGTGAGTGAGTGAAGAAGTGTATGTGTGAGTGGGTGCCTAATTTGTTTAAGTTATGGTTTGAGTAATTCTTCCGTATCTTCATAATTTAGAGTGAGTAGATACTCCTTTATTTTTTGTTTGCATTGGAATTTGTTCAAACAATGGATATTTAATGTGTTATGCATTTTATTGTAGAGTAATGTACTTAAATAACGGTTATGCCGTCGTGCAAAGGTGGTATTTGTACAAACTTTGGGACAAACGGGTTTGGGTCTTCTTCTGATTGGGTTTTTGCATTTATTGGGTTCATTTTATGTGTCCGTGTGATAGCGCAAAGCATATACATTTGGCGGACTGTCGGTACTTTAAAGTCTGAATAAACTTGCTGAGTGGGATACCTAAATGGCTTGCTTAATAGGACTTTGATTACTGCACGTTGGGCTCTTTCAGCTGGCATGAGGATTGTTTTGGCTGCACCCCCCCACGCAACGACACAGTAACTTAGTATTGATTCACATAGAGCGGTGTATACCATTTTTAGGATATCTTTGTGTGCAGAAGTTCTCAACTTTTTGAACACGTAAATGAGTTTTCTTGTGCGCGCAGACAGAGATTCAATGTGGGTCTTCCAGCTGAGAGTGGAATCAAGGTAAAGGCCGAGATACTTGACGGAGGAGACTCTCGTCACAGCCTGGCATGAACAGAGATTTATTCTGTCACGCTCGTCACAAACATGGGCTTTGATTTGTAGTGAGAGGTCAGATGGAAGGAGAGAGGGTCTGGAACCAAAGGTTATAAAGTTCGTTTTGCTGACATTCAAGGTTAAGCTATTACTGCCCAACCAAATCATAACTTGGGTCAAGGAACTTTCAGCGGCCTCCCTAGCTGATTCCCAGTCGAGACCGCTGGACAGTAGAACAGTATCATCGGCGTACGTTATAATGTGAGTAGAAGGGAGAGTAAGTAGACAGAGTTCGTTAAAATAGATTTGGAAGAGGAGGGGGCTGAGCAAACTTCCTTGTGGCACACCGAAATCTAGTGGTTGTTCACTGCTGATATAATCGCCTATTTTAGGTTCGGTCTGATAGAAAATCCTTAAGCAATTTTAGAGCTGGGCCGCGTATTCCAATCTGTTCTAATTTTCCGAGTTAAATAGGGACAGAGAGTGTCAAAAGCCTTAGACAGGTCCAAGAATATGCCGACACATTTGTGTTTACTGTCAATTTTGTTGACAACGGAGTCGAGTAGAGCCAATACAGCGTCTTCCGTCGATACCCCCTTTTTGAAGCCGTACTGGTTCTTAGCGATGATTTTATATTTGTCCAGAAAGTTGAGGAGATTTTTGTAAATAACTCTTTCCAGTATTTTTGAAATCGATGGAAGTACCGAGATTGGCCGATAATTATTTAAAATGTATGAGAAATGTGTGTATGTGTTGGAATGTATGAGAGAATATGTTTTTCAAGTACAATGTTAAGTTTGTTCTTAGGATAATTAAATTAATCACCACCCACTACGGAACCCTTCATTGTGAGTGGTCCGACACGCACTTGGCCGGTTTTTACCCGACTGCGTGACGCATAGGCGGGTAAAGTGTTTAACAGCCTATGTATGTATGTTTTTTTTCATTTGAATAGATACAAACTGTACGGCAATAGCTCAAAAATGTGGGTCAGGAAGGGTAGTGGTGCGGTTGACTGCCCAAAATACGGCACTCCTGGAGTCTTCCATCTAATAGCCCATGTAACCAATAAAGATCCTCTTCATAATTTGCATCTTCTACTCGTAGGCGCCGGTGCCATCGGATGCGAGCTGCTGAAGAACTTCGCGATGATCGGCGTGGGCGCGGCGGGCGGCCAGATCACTGTCACAGACATGGACTTCATCGAGAAGTCCAACCTCAACCGACAGTTCTTGTTCAGGCCTTACGATGTACAGAAACCCAAGTCTAGTACGGCTGCTAAGGTAAGACGATCATCTGCTGTTTTTGCGTGTTTAAGGCTCAGCGCAAACGAGCCATCGTACTGCTGTAGCGAGCGGCCGCCACCGGCCACACGTGTGCGACGAGTCCATACAAAACGTATGAAAAAGCATGTGAACTGCTTGTCGCTGGGCTACCGGTGACTGTGCCGGGCCTTACTGTCAACTGCACGTCCTTGGTAACAATTTGACATTAACGCTCGTAGTTCAAGCGTTACCGTTGATATGCGGTTGACTGTACCATTTTTATTTTGTTATCTTTCAGCTAATATCAATAGGCACAGTATAGGTTAGCAACAGCACAGGAAGTACTAATGGAGTGCCATGCCAAGACATGCCATTTATAAGCCTCCAGAGTTACCTATTGGCAGGTTTCAGTTTAAAAAACTTAATGGCAATCATGTTATTTGATTTAAATAGGTTTTGTTTTTATTATTTTATTTATCTTCTATAGAGATTCTTTTATATTTTGTGAATGAGTATGTTGTAGGCTCAATAAACTAGATTTGTAGGCAATTTTCTATTTTGTTATGTACCTGCTACTTGTTGACAGGCCTATTACTGTCCTCCCATACCTTTTAACACTGTTATTTGAAAACATTGTAAAAGCCAATTATTATTTTTTAATAATTATTGGCTTTTACAATGTTTTGTAGTTGGTTTTGACCTTGTAGTTTCTTGGTGGCTCTTCTCCATAGGAAACGACCAATTGGAACCGTGCACCTAGCTTCTGACGTTTCATAAGTGCCCATGTAGGTTTATGTGAAATAAAATAGTTTTTGTGAAATCTGCACCTGTGGTTGATTTCTCCATTAATATCGACACTGTCGCCACCTACGGAAGCGTTTTCATAGTCTTAAATAGAAACCAGTCGTGTTGCCAGACGTAAGAGCACCTTAAATCTAAGTTACTCTAAATTTCTTCTTAAAATATGTAACTCTCATTCCAGGTCATCAAACGCATGAACCCGGACGTGAATGTGATTGCCCAGGAGAACCGCGTTTGTCCCGAGACTGAGTCTGTCTACGACGACGCGTTCTTCGAAGCACTGGATGGCGTGGCCAACGCGTTGGATAACGTGGACGCGCGTATTTACATGGACAGGCGTTGTGTGTACTATAGGAAACCTCTGCTGGAAAGCGGTACCCTTGGTACTAAGGGGAATACACAGGTTGGTTATGCACTATGTGAATGTAACTACTGGCTAAGGATAATATACCATAGGTTTTTAAAAGCTTAAAATACCTTTGTTCTACTTTTTGGATCATAAAAAGAGCTGGCGCGTCTGTCAGTGAGCTAATAAATTTTTTTCCCGTATTCGCATTCTAGCTCTTGTGATACAACTTGATAAAAAGAACTGCTAGTGCAAGAGCCAGGGCTATACAGATGTTTGTGACTTTGAAGTGTAAATAAATAAATTATAAAGTTCTCGGGCTCCGCCCGCATGGAGATCGGAAATTATCCCACGAGAACATACACCGGGATAAAAAGTATCCCATGTCCTAAACCACTTCATGGTCTACCCATGTGCCAAATCCGTTCAGCCGTTTTAGCGTGAAAGCGTAAGAAACAAACTCACTCAACTCACTTCTGCATTTATAATATTAGTTAGGATGTGTGGTGATTTTAGCTGTTTTTAATATTCACTGAGACACAATATTGAAAAGTGAATGTTCATAAGTTAAAATGAAGCCAGTCTTGGTAATCAGTTATATCTGAGTATCTACATGTTACAGAGAACCATCATCTTTCCAGCCAATAATTTTACTGTGTACCAACTACTGCACTATTGTAAAAGTTGTGGTTCAATTTCTTTTCAACCCACTACAAATCAACAACTTTTCCCTCTACAGGTGGTAGTCCCATTCCTGACTGAATCCTACAGCTCTTCCCAAGACCCCCCTGAGAAGAGCATCCCGATCTGTACGCTGAAGAACTTCCCGAATGCTATCGAGCACACCCTGCAGTGGGCTCGTGACGAGTTCGAAGGTCTGTTCCGTCAAGCTGCGGAGCATGCCGCCCAGTATCTGAGGGATCCTCATTTCATGGACAGGACCCTAAAGCTGCCTGGCAGTCAACCGCTTGATGGTATTGAGAGCGTCAGGGTGAGTACGTTTTTGATGTTACTTTTTTGAGTTGGCAAAGTGAGTTCAGTCAACGTCTTAGAGACAAAGTTATAATTATAGTCTTTCATACTTTTTAATTAGAAGGGTACCACACATTCCTTCAAGATACAGTGAACCGCGTGTTGATAGTTACAATGTGAATTTGGCAGAATGGCAGCGCTTTTATTTCGTAACTAGCTTCTGCCCGCGACTTCGTCCGCGTGAAATTCCGCCCCGACCACCGCGTCGCCCGCCCGCGCTATTAATTCTTTTGCGCTTAGCGTTCTTACTGATTTTTTTTGTTTACTCGCATTCTAAGAGTCGTAGTGTGATGTTAAATAGCCCTATAGCGTAGTTGCAGAGATTATCGTGTTCTAACAAAAAATCCCGCGCCACCGTCAACTATACTTATTTTGTTACGCGTTATTTGAATCTGTGATATCTTTTAAAGTATTAATTTAAATGACCATGATGTACATCGTGTAGTAGTAGTGTGCATATTTTAATCTAAATTAAATTCCCAATTTAAATAACATATTTTATTGGATATGGATTAATAAAATAGCTTCGGAAATAACTATAATATTTTTTTCAAAATCTGAAAAATAAAAATGGTTACTGTGAGTCAGGTCAGCCTTAGAAGATAGACATTTAGATAGTTTACGCGGCGCACGCCAGTAAAACGCCCAGTCGCATGATTTTTTTCCGACATCTTCGAAATGAAATGAAATCGTTTATTCTGTAAATAGGATATCGGAATCACTTTTACACGTCATATTAAAAAGTAAAAAATAAGCTAGATGTAGTCGACATTTCCTATCTGACTACCCGTGAGAAGAAATGGCGAAACAAACTCAGGGGTCAAAGTCTCTTTTGAAGTCCAGACATAATCTTGGTCAGATCATGTGAGGACCATGTAGATCTGTGTCTGAAATGGTCTTTTGAGGAAAACCACACAATTTTGAGTGGACCTGTCCAATCAGTGCAAGCATTTGTCGTAATCGTGCAGCTCGACTCAAGACTTAAGGAGCTCAACGACTCGACGAACAATACCAAAGAAAGTACATTTGGGTAGGCCTCATAAAGTGCTCAAAATGCCAGACCACCATTAAAACTGAGAAAAAGCATAAAATAATAGGAAAATATTTAAAGAAAAAAAAAAAGACCCACATAGTGCTCACATTCACAATAAATTAAAGCAGTAAATATAATACTTTTCAAAGTAAACATTAATGTAATATTGTATATAATATTCTGCAATGTCAATATTTATATAAAATCATGCATAATAACATTAAATGTCAAGTTTTCGAGTTTGATCACAAGGCTTGCAGAGCGAGCAGCTCAATCCCAAGCTTTTTTGTCTTCTAAATAATCAGAAATTTTATAGTACCCTTTTTTACAAAGTTTGGTTTTAATACAGCTTTTAAATCGTTTAATGGGTAAGTTTCGAATGTCAGTAGGAAGTTTGTTGTAAAAGCGTATACATTGACCCATGAACGAGTTGCCTACTCTGTGGAGGCGAGTGCGATGTACAGCAAGATTGTGTTTATTCCTGGTATTTAAACAATGAATATCGGACATTTTCTTAAAATTTGATATATTTTTGTGTACATACAATAGATTTTCAAATATATATTGAGAGGCTACAGTCAGAATATCTATTTCTTTGAATTTTTCACGAAGTGAATCTCTTGGACCTAGATTGTAAATGGCTCGAACAGCCCTTTTCTGTAAAACAAAGATAGTATTAATGTCCGCACAAGTTCCCCAGAGAAGAATCCCATATGACATAAGACTATGAAAATAACTAAAATAAACAATTATGGCAGTATCTACATCAGTTATCTGTCGAATTTTTTTAACAGCATAGGCGGCCGAACTAAGCCTTCTTGACAATTTTTCTACGTGTGGGCCCCATTGTAATTTACCGTCAATAGTTATCCCAAGAAAAACTGTCGACTCAACAGAGTTCAACATCTCTCGTCATATTTCAGCTAATTTACACAAAACCTTTAATGAATTACACATCTAAATCTTCCTCATGAATCACTCCGTCCATTTGTGAAAACCGTATGGAATTCCGCTTCGTATTTATTTTAGTATTATAATATGTAAGGATAGATGTAGATAGTAAGAGCGGGTAGCCTCGTTGAGCTAATGCTCGTCAGCGCTACTGCTGAGCATGAGGACCTGGGTTCGATTCCTAGGTGGGGCAAAGTGTTATTGGGTTTTCCATTTGGAATTTCTCAGTAGCAGCCCAGAGTCGGGATGTGTGCCCCGTTGATAGCAATAGGCGCGCTCCCTGTTACATGGGACTTAAACAGAACTGGCGAAATGTGGGTGTACCTCTGCCTAACCCATCGCGGAATACAGGCGTGATTTTGTGTAGCAAGAGCGGTCTTCGTATGCATGTGTAACGACACCACAGACGTGCGGTTGGTTGCCTGTACATTACTGGTATTGTATTTCTTCAAACGTTGTGAGACTTTTGAGAGAAAACTCGTATACAACAATGACTTCTGTTTAAACGAAGTACCAAGGAGTTCCTTGAAGTGTTGCAAATAGAATGAAAGAGATTCTATTATATTTTTATTATCTGTGTAAAATCAGTACAACTGAAGAAAACATGTTGTTATATATAAATTATTCGATATTTTACCAGAACGCGATCCAAGAGCGCCCTCTAACATTCGACGACTGCGTAACCTGGGCGCGCCTGCACTGGGAGGCGCAGTACTCCAACCAGATCAAGCAGCTGCTGTACAACTTCCCGCCCGACCAGCAGACCACCAGCGGAGCCCCATTCTGGTCCGGCCCCAAGCGCTGCCCAGAGCCCCTCACTTTCGATCCTGCTGAAGACCTGCATCTGGACTATGTTGTGGCTGCGGCTAATCTTAGGGCTCATGTGTATGGAATGGCCCCTTGTGTGGATAGGGAGAGGATCGCGAAGGTCGCTTGTAGTATCCCGGTAAGGAAACATTCTTCTTATTTTCGTATCGACGGTGCACCTATGTTATACAATTTGGGCCGGCCAAAGAAAGTTATGGAGTGGACAATGAAAAATTCATTTTTTTGTCTAATAGATTGATGATACAATACTCTTTATTATGTACACCATAAAAATTACAAATAGAAACGCCTTATGTGTTAAGTGAAATAGTGAGGCAATAAATCTTCACAAAATCCTCCCTAAAACAAACTATATGTATTGACGTTTCTCATTTACTAATATACCTAATATTTTACAGGTACCAGAATTCAGCCCCAAATCTGGCGTAAAGATCGCAGTAACTGACGCTCAGCTGCAGCAAAACAGCGACGACATGGACCACGACAGAGTTAAGAACATCATCGCCGAGCTGCCGTCGCCCGCCAAGCTCGGCGCGCTCAAGATCACGCCGCTCGACTTCGAGAAGGACGACGACGCCAACTTCCACATGGACTTCATCGTCGCCGCCTCCAACCTGCGCGCCGCCAACTACAAGATCCCGCCCGCCGACCGACACCGCTCCAAGCTCATCGCCGGCAAGATCATCCCCGCCATTGCCACCACCACCTCCGTGGTGGCCGGCCTCGTGTGCCTCGAACTGTACAAGCTCGCACAAGGCTTCAACAACCTTGAAGTCTTCAAAAACGGTTTCGTCAACCTCGCTCTGCCATTCTTCGGCTTCTCAGAACCCATATCTGCTCCAACAAACACATACTACGACAAGAAATGGACGCTCTGGGACCGCTTCGAAGTGAAGGGCGAGGTCACGCTCCAACAGTTCCTAGATTACTTCAAAAACGAGCATAAACTGGAGATCACGATGTTGTCGCAGGGCGTGTGCATGCTGTACTCGTTCTTCATGCCGGCCGCCAAGTGCCAGGAGCGGCTGAACCTGCCCATGTCGGAGGTGGTGATGAAGGTGTCGAAGAAGAAGCTGGAGCCGCACGTGAAGGCGCTGGTGTTCGAGCTGTGCTGCAACGACGAGGACGGCAACGACGTGGAGGTGCCCTACGTGAAGTACACGCTGCCCTAGGCGCCCCCCGCAGGTCACCCCCCATGTACACTGTCGTCGGCGATGTGCTCAACACGAAGTTTAGAGCATAATAGTTACCATTTTCGGAGATGGTTGGTTATCACATCGGGAGGCCGAGTGATACGCTCGCGAGTGTCGGACGATGGACGAGATGTACAGATAGTGTTTACATGTGTGACGTTTTATTTTGTGCTTCAGAACACGCTTTTGTCTACTTTCATTATTGATTCATATATTTATAGTAGTTTATAATTGATTGCTCACGTCTCATCAAACGCGCTAGCATTTATTCTTTTTATTCGTCTCGTGATACCACAATAGTTTTTACACCAAATTTATTGGATATTTTAAAAGTTGAAATCAGATGGGTCTGTATATGGAAAGAAATAAATAAAATTTGAGCAATGTTTTGTTTTATTGTATGCTAGTTTACATTTCCTGATACACTGGGCGAGCTTGTCGCCGCACACATCCGTTGGACGGATGGACTTTTTTTTTTTTTTTTTGGTGGGAAATTATCAAATAACTTCTCCCGCGATGGGCGGAGCGTGTCAGACTTTTACTGACTAAAACCCACCCGTGTTCCTTCCGTTGCCTGTGTGCCAGGGCCACGATATCCCTTTCGGACAAACTCGCAACCCTGGTGGGCATTGGTCCTAATGGAGCCCGTCAGTTTGTGCTGACGTCTCTGAGGCGCGCGTGGAACACAACGCGCCGTCGACCCGGGCCTGGCCCTTATCGGACGGCGAGCTACCCATCGCTCACCGTCCGCAGGTCCGCGCCTACGGTGGCCGGAAATCGGCTTGCGACTCCCGACGCCCCGGGCGTCTCCTGCGGCGACTAAGGGCGCGAACCTTGTCTCACCCTCACGCGTTCCGCCTCCCATGGCCTGAACCCGGCCCGGACGCGAGAGATCGCCTCCGTGAGGACGGCGGTGTTCCGCCCAAGCTGGGCAGACCTCCACCGTGTCCTCCGGGTGATCCACACAGTGGTGAAACCCGGGCGTTTCCTCCCGCTTTATCCTGAACAGGAAACAACCGTGTCCGGTGAGGACCTGCGTCAGGCGGAAGGTGAGGACGCCGTGGCGCCTCTCTAGCCACTCCTCAAAGACGGACTTATCGCTACAATTGTGGCGTGCCCATGGACGGATGGACCTAGCGTAGAATTCTTAAAATATCAATAAATTGTATAATTATTCTAAAAGTACATTATTACGTCCATTTGTTTTGAATTTTTATATTTTTTTAAGACGCTTGGTTTTTAATATTTAATTTCAAAACTGCGCGTTACGAATTACGCATACAACACTGGTTATATTATCGAGTTCATAATGTCATTTTTAGCAGCTGTTCGGATGCGATAATTTTTTGAATCCATTTTAAAACCTAAATTGGGACGGCTAAGGTAGCTGCCCCTGTGCCCCATCTCAAAACTCCACCCCGAATATAATAAAGCGTTTATTATGTATTTATATGTCATCATCATTCTCCTGCCCTTATACCAATTGATTTGGGGCTGGCGCATTATGTCCCTAAACACAATCAAACAATCAATACATGTATAAACATTTTTAATTCTATTCATTCCGAAGATGATGTAGAACCGTCTTGACCATAATACTGCTTGTAGTAAATGCTAAGAACTTTATCTCCGATGAAGAAAATGTTCCTTTAACGTTTGTGAGTGATGTAACAGACTTGGAAATAAATAAAACAACTATTATTTAAAGTTATTATTATTAGTAAGTTTAATAAATATTAAAGACTAAAGGTATAATTATACAAAATGTAATTTACATACTGTGTCTAGTTTTAAAGTTACAAACAAAAAGACCCGCGCGTCCGACCTGTTATATGGCGTCGGTCCACTGCGTGCCCTCGAGAACATTGATGTAATTGTGGGATCAATACTGCTTAGATGTTGTGACGAGGTCGAGCGTGCTGCATAGTTGGGTATTTATTTTCTCTATCACTATGAGATAGTTCATAAAGCAATAGCTGATAGCCGCTATCACTTTGCGAATCTGGGCACGAACAGCTCGTTTGTGTTTTAGTTTGGATGAAGCAACCAAATTGAATCGAGTCATGTAAGTGAATCAATCAGTGTTGAGTAATCTGGAAGTTTCAATACATGCGAATCAGCTTAGTTGATTCGTGTATTATTGCCCTTGTCGCGACGACGGTCTTGGGTTCAGTAACGGCGAGATTTTTTTCCTACTAAATAAATAATAATGAATAAATAAGTTCAAATAGCCAAATACAATTTGTCCATCTTAATCGAACATAAAAAAGAAAGATAAAAACGCCAATATAAATATGAACTACAGTCGCTAGCACATCGAGTTACCACAAACTGTCAAATTTTCTCATTCGATTTTGAACTTAACCATCAACATGATAAGGTTTAAAATCATTTCGAGAAATTTGACAGTTTGGTTTATCCTGTTGAGACAGAGTGCACGTCTGTGTCTATGCTAATATAAACTGTGATATAGACAGGCGCCTTCCTCTTACAGTTCATTGTCAATAAGCTGCACTTTGTAGCAGTTTTAATAAGCATAAAACTTAGTTTTTATGTAAATATAATTATGACAAACAAAAGTATGCCATATTATATTATGTCTTAAAATTTTATGCAAATGGATAGGGAACCAATTTTTAATTGTCGGCCGGCAACTACTCTTGGTTTTTTCATAGAAGAAGAAGAAGAAGAAAAATAATTTTATTTGTCACAGAAAAAACGTGCATACAAAAACATATCTAATAAACTAGAAGGTAAACATTACACAAATTAAACAGATCTACACATAATCACGAGCACAAAAAAACAAATAGTCGGCAGCTGCACGTCATGACTGTGACAAGAAGGCTTGCACTCAGCATGGTGCTGTGCTTTGGGGGACCCAGCACCCAGCACAGCGCTGATTTTCAGTGGTCACCCGAAAAATACGTACGGAACCCAAGTCAGGTTTGATGAGTTGTACAGTAAATAGATAACAAAATAAAATAAACAGTACTTAGAATAATATAATGCCTATACAACCAATAATTATCAGAATAAATATTATTAAATAACCTAAAAATAAATCCACAGGCATCACCATGCATAAATAAAGTACCCACCCAAAACATTTATTATACGAAAATATCCAGTGTTTTGTTTCGCTTCCACCCTCGCCTGCGCGCCCGCTCGTTGTCCTGTGACGTCACGAGGCTAGGCGCGCCACGCGAGATTATTGACACTGTATAGTGAGTTACCACCGCTTAACGACATACCAACAGTAACTGGCTTACGCTTGCGTCTCAGTCGACGATCAAACGTGAGGTGTTGTGTATACTGCTAACGTAAAAGTACCTACCTTGCCCATAGATGATAAACCATATTATGAAAGTGTTTACTTATAAAATATTTGCTGCTCATGCTTTTGTGAGCTGGTAAATCATTCCAGCAGCGAGAAGCGGCATACTTGAAACAAACTCTGAAGGCTGTGGTCCTATGACGAGGCATCGAGATCGGGTTGGACGTGGAACGAGCAGAGTAACTGGTAGTACTCATGCCGCCAGCAATTTTTTTTTAATAGGTATTCCGGTTTGCGTGTTTTTATGATACCGAACATTAAAACTGCTAAATGTTGTTTCCGTCGTGCAGGCATTTTTAATATATTATGTTCATTTAAATACGGTGTTATATGATGCCTCCGGGGTATGCTAAAGCAACAACGAGCGCACGCATTTTGGACCCGCTGTATTAGGCGTTCTGTACGGGACAGGAGACACGGCCCGTATACAGCGTCACAATAATTAAGCTTAGATAGTACTAGGTTATCCACCAATCTTTTCCTCATAACGATACTAAGGAATTCCCTTACTCTGTACAGAACCTTTAATCCATAAAAGCAGTTTTTTACGACGTCATTAATGTACTCCTCAAAACGAAGTTCTGGATCGGTGGTTACGTGCGACTGAAATGAAATGAAATCGTTTATTCTGTAAATAGGATATCGGAATCACTTTTACATGTCATATTAAAAAGTAAAAAATAAGCTAGATGTAGTCGACATTTCCTATCTGACTACCCCTGAGAAGAAATGGCGAAACAAACTCGGGGGTCAGTCTCTTTTAAAGTCCAGACATAATCTTGGTCAGATCATGTGAGGACCATGTAGATCTGTGTCTGAAATGGTATTTTGAGGAAAGAACCACACAAATTTCAGTGGACCTGTCCAATCAGTGCAAGCATTTGTCAGTAATCATGCAGCTCGACCCAAGACTTAAGGAGCTCAATGACTCGACGAACAATACCAAAGAAAGTACATTTGGGTAGGCCTCATAAAGTGCTCGCTACTCTTTGAATACTTTCTCCCATGATTTTAACATCTGGTTTCTCAGATAGAGTTGATTTGATTTGATATCTGCTCCCCATGACCATAAACTTAGATTTTAGAGGGTTCAGTACTAGTGAGTTGCCCATAGACCAAGAAGAAATTCTATCAAGTTCCTCATTTAGGGTACGTAAAGCGGATGCTGTGTTACTGGCGTTAAACGAGACTTACAACTGAGTGTCATCCGCGTATACGTGGTATTCGCAGTTCTTAATGCACGTAGTTATGTCGGCACTATACAGTATATAGAGAAGCGGGCCGAGCAACGATCCCTGAGGGACTCCCCTTGTTATAAACTGTGGGGAGGAAGATACCGTAGAACCGTCCTTCATGCGTATCTCCACCTGCTGCGTTCTCCCCTAACCATGTAACCCTCAAACCATGCTGTTAATTGTCCGGCTATCAAAACCGTAAAGCGCAGGCCACACCGCCAGCTAGCGGGCGGGCGGGCGGGCGAAGCGAACATCGTTTCACCTCTTTACATACTTCGGTTCACACCGCGAGCTACCCATTTCGCGTAGTTTG
This sequence comes from Tiliacea citrago, assembly GCA_963921375.1. Classification (NCBI taxonomy): domain Eukaryota; kingdom Metazoa; phylum Arthropoda; class Insecta; order Lepidoptera; family Noctuidae; genus Tiliacea; species Tiliacea citrago. Next base: position 25,007,545 of record OY992796.1, read on the forward strand.
TATAGTTTCTTCGTTCGCTTCGCCCGCCCGCCCGCCCGCTAGCTGGCGGTGTGGCCTGCGCTTAATACGCCAATTTGGACAACAATAAAGAAATATTACTTGAATCGAAAGCCCGCGAATAGTCGAGCAGTACCAGAATAGATCCCTCACCACGGTCCCGTGCTTCAAGGAGACATTAGCTTATAACGAACTCGCGTAACTGTCACACTGATATGCTTCTGCCAATTTACAGCAACTGCAAGGGGTCAGTGTAGGGTGACAACGATGGGCTTTAACGTCTGGCATACCAGGCTGTGTAGCAGAGTTCGCTGAGAAAGGGACATAGTGGATTTTAGAGAGATTTAGCGTAAGTAAATTCAATGAATGCCAATCCATCACTATGCCAAGAGCATTTTCAGCTGTGTGGTGAGCAGACCCATGCTTCTCCACTATAAGCGCAGTGTCGTCTGCATATACGAGTATTTTGCAGTTTGGGATTGACAGCTGACACAATCTGTTTACAAAGAGGAGAAAAAGGGTGGGACCCAGCACGCTGCCCTGTGCTACGCCAAAGGTTAGCTTCACATCGTCACTGATGTAGTTGTCTACACCTTAACTCGTTGGTTACGGTTTGTAAGATAGTCACGGAAGAGGTTTAGAGTGATATCTCTTATTACCAAGCTTTCTAAACCAGGCAGAAGGATGGGAGTAGACACCGTGTCGAAAGCTTTGAAATCAAGGAATATACCTATAGTTTTAGACCTAGAAACAAGATTCTAAATAATTTGGCTTGTCAGTTCAAGAACAGCATCATCTGTTGATATGCCTCTCCTAAAACAGTATTGGTTTGGCGCAATTTTGTTTTTGCATTCAAGATAGCTAAGCAATCTTTTGTTCAGAACCGTCTCCATAATTTTGGACAGTGTGGTGATTACAGACATAGGCTTATAGTTCTCGACACGGTCACCATCCCTCACACTAAAATACTGGTGTGACTAATGCCAAAGTCAAAGTCAAACCATTTATTTCAAATAGGCACATAAGAGGCACTTTTGAACGTCAAAATTTACAAAAATAATAGAATTGATTCTAGTTGCCCCTTCCAAAAGGTAGTTTCGTATGGAGAAGAATGGGCAAGAAACTCCACCGGTACTCTTTTAAAAATGTTTTACAATATTTTGTTTGATTACATTAATTATATGATTATATGTGAAGACGATGCACCTAGAATAAAATTACTATACCATAATAGGTAAAACGAATTAAAAACTAAGCAATGAAAAATAACTTAATTATTAGATAGATACATGGTGTTCACATACGAGGGCTGCACTGAAAATTTCGAGAATCAAGGAAGTGACACAACATTACTATTTAAAAATGTATTTATTGCTTTTCGAAGTATTCTCCGCGAAATTTGACACATTTTTCCATACGATGGAACCAATCATTGAAGCAACCATTCCATTCGGAAGTTGGGGTCTCCAAAATGGCCGTTTTGTAGGCGTCCACAGCTTCTTCAGGTGATGAAAATCTCTGTCCACGCAATTTATTCTTTATTTTAGGGAAAGTATAGAAATCATTAGGGCTTAGGTCGGGGCTGTACGGCGGATGGTCTAATAATTCTATGTTTTCTTGCTCTAAAAACTCTTTTGTTCTGTGCGCGGTGTGAGAACTCGCATTGTCGTGATGGAGGATGATGCGGCGGTTGCAGTTATTTTTACGGAGTTTAGAAACGACCTGTGGCAAACAAATGCTAGCATACCATTCTGCATTAACCGTTCTTTGTCCCTCAAGAGGAATAGTCGTAACATGGCCGGTTTTGGAGACAAACGTGGCCACCATTTTTTTTGCAACACTCCGTGAACGAACCATTTTTGTTGGCTTTAACTCATTTTCGAACACCCAAACTCGTGACTGGTTTTTTGTTTCGGGTTCGTACGCGTATATCCAGGATTCGTCACCTGATACAATGTTGTATACAGCATTTGAGGATCCTGCGTGGAATCTTTCGTGAGTTCTGACGCACCAAGTAACGCGAGCCGCTTTTTGCTCTTCACAGAGCGAATGCGGTATCCATCGGGAAAACAACTTTTTTACACCTAATTGTTCATGCAAGATTATTTGTATTTAACTCATGCCAATGTCTAAAGTTGCCTGAATTTCGCGGTATGTCACATGTCGATCTTCCTCAATCAGCTTACGCACAGCATCAACGTTTTCTTGGGTGACTGCAGTTTTTGGACGACCTTGACGGGGATCATCACTGAGCTTGACACGTCCACGTTGAAGTTCAGCAAACCAGCGATAAATTGTGGTTTTGGATGGGGCTTCATCACCAAATGCAGAAATCATCCGGTCAACACACTGTTTTTGTGTTAAACCAGTTCGAAAGTCATAATAAATCATCGCTCTTGAATTTTCTCGAGTCAATTCCATTTTCTCAACGACTAAACAAGTTTGACAAAACCTTGTGACAAGACCGAGAATCTTTTTTAAAATAAATAAAACCAAGATTCGATTCGATTCTTCGATTTTTAAAACCAAGGAGTTAAATTAAAAAGATTTTAATATGACAGGAACAGTGGAAATATTCCATTCCCGATACTTTTAGTGCAGCCCTCGTATTTACAAACATCGTAAAAGTATGTTTTTCTAAAATAATAATAATAATAAGTCAGTGTGTGAGTATAGGTTATCACAGAATGTAAAATAAAATCAATATCATAAAAATAACAGATTTTACCATAAAAATAGCAACCAGTTTGATTTTGTCTAGACTCTAGATTGTCCTATGGAGCTGGACCAGCATGTTTCCAAGCATTCCTGTGCTGGATATAATCCTCTAACTTGTAATATGCTTGTTTACAAAGTGAACTTTTAATATGTGTTTTAAATTTTCTCTCATTTAATTTCAATATATCACAAGGTATTTTGTTGTAACTCAAACTCAAAGCATTTATTTCAAATAAACCATTTACAGGCACTTTTGAATTGTCAAAGAGTCGATCAGTTAGTCAGAAAGTGGAAGCTATTTGCCCATTCCAAAACGTAGATCTCTATGGAGAAGAACAGGCAAGAAACTCCAAGGACACTCTTTTAAATCAAGATATTACAAAATCCTGGGTAGGTACATTATTCTTGTCGCTTCTATATGTGAGAACAATGTAAAAAACCAAAATAAATATATTTAAAAAAAAAACAATTCAAAATATAAGATTAAAAGATTATAAAATAAGCCCTGGCAGTTAAGAGATGACCAGCCTCAACTGACAGCGCCAGTTCACGAACATGACGCGTGGATCAGCACCATCCAGCTCAACCACTTTGTAGGGAACCGAATGATCCAACACACGCGCCACCATCAGCGAGACATTTAAGTGAGCATGACGTACTCTCAACTGCCAGGCTTTTTTTAAGTCAACATACATCATAACATAATAAACGGCTCCATGGCAAAAACTGCTATTAAATTATACAAAACTATAGCTTGCAATGTATTTCAATGATTAATAAAAATTTACTAGCAAAAAGAAAATCGTTGTTACCTATTGAAGCATTCAACAACTAACTAAAACTTGATTAAGTACATAAAAATAAACGATAGTTACGAATGTAATGTCAAAACAAAAAATAAAAAAGGGGGGAAGCATCACTTCCAAATATTAAAATTCTAACAAGTGAGCCCAAGTTGTTGTGGAGCAGGACCAGCATTAAGCCAAGCATCTTTATCTACGATATAATCATCCAACTTATAATATGCTTGTCTACATAGTGTGCGTTTAATGCATGTTTTAAATTTCTTCTCATTTAGTTGAAGAATATCTAATGGTATTTTATTATAACATTTAACACAGTACCCAATAAAAGAAGTGTGTACTTTTGACAATCTGAAACGTGGTTGATCTAATTTGTTCCTATTTCTAGTGTTAAAATTATGCCTGTCACTAATCTTACTGAAAAGATGTAGGTTTTTTCTAACATACATTATATTTTCATATATATATTGGCAAGGTACCGTCATGATGTTAATTTTTTTAAACAGTTCCCTTAGAGAATCGCAACATTTAACACAGTACCCCATAAAAGATGTATGTACTTTAGATAATCTGAAAAATGGTTGATCTATTTTATCTTTATTTCTAGTATTAAAATTATGTCTATCGCTTATCTTATTAAAAATATGTAGATTTTTCCTTACATACATAATATTTTCATAAATGAATTGGCAAGGAACCGACATAATATTAATCCTTTTAAATAGTTCCCTCAAAGATTCGCGGCGACGGAGATTATAAATTGCTCTGACAGCTCTCTTTTGCAAAATAAAGATGGACTCAATGTCAGCAGCCCGACCCCACAGTAAAATGCCATACGACAGAATGCTGTGGAAGTAGCTAAAATAAACCAAACGCGCGGTTTCTATATCTGTCAGCTGTCTTATCTTTCTAACAGCATAAGCGGCCGAGCTTAGCCGCCCCGCCAGAGAGGTTATATGTGGTCCCCATTGCAGTTTCTCGTCTATGGTGATTCCTAGGAAAACCGTTTGATTAATAAATTCCAGTTTTTCTCCGTTCAATATGATATCACAATCGCTACTTCTAACATTAGGTAATTTAAATCGAATACATTTGGTTTTTTTTCATTTAGTACCAAATTATTTACCGTAAACCAATCTTGGACCTGAAGAATAGAGTTATTCACGTCGTCAAGATTTTGTGATCGTCGATCTATTTTAAAGATCAATGATGTGTCATCAGCAAATAACACCATCTTCGGTTGATATTGAAGTAATTGGGGTAAATCATTAATGTAAACTAAAAAGAGGAATGGACCCAATATCGAACCTTGAGGAACGCCCATTGTCATTTCAGACCCTAATGAGTTAACGCCGTTTATTTGAACTTTAACCTTTCTATCTTTTAGGTATGATCTTAGTAAATCAAGAGCTGCATTCCTAATCCCAAAGTGCTCTAGTTTCAGCAAAAGTGTCTCATGGTTCACGCAATCGAACGCTTTAGAGAGGTCGCAAAAGATTCCAATGGCATCTTGTGCTTCCTCCCAGGCGTTAAAAATGTTCTTTATTAGGGTAACACAGGTAACACAGGGCGTTGTACCACGTCAGTGGTACAACGCCCTTTAGTGAAACCGTACTGCTGTTCATGAAAGATGGAATTTTTATTATTGTGACGTAACATTTGATTGAGCATCAACTTTTCAAACACCTTACTGAGAACTGGCAGAATTGACACAGGCCTATAATTATTGGGTTCTTTACTATCTCCGGATTTGAACAAAGGAACTACTTTACTGTGTTTCATGAGATCCGGAAAGACTCCTTGATCCACACTGGTGTTAAATATGAAAGCTAAATAGGGCGCAATGGTTTCGATTATAGATCTACAGACTTTTACAGACATGCCCCAGAGATCTTCTGTTAATTTAATTTTAAGATCTTTAAAAGTTTTTATAACAGCCTGGGGGTGTGTATGTTGGAACCCAAATTCCAAAGGGCATACTTTTACATTCTTTCTAAGTAAGGCAGCAGAGAGCGCGGGTGAGGAATTTAAAGTTTCAGTAGTTTTAAGGGAAATATTAGCAAAAAAGTTTTCAAATTCCTGAGCTATTTCTACCTCTGAAGGCCCATGTGCAGTTTCTAAATTTAAATCAATATTACGTTGTTTTTTCCTACCTGTTTCATTATTTATTATTTGCCAGGTAGTTTTTATTTTATCATCAGCTGATTTTATTTTATTGCTAATATAAAGAGCTTTAGCTATTTTGCACACACTTTTAAAAGTTTTAGAATATTTTGCAACATATTGATGAAAGCTTTTATTATTCATATGTTGCTTTAGGCCATAAAGTTCAAAAAGATTTTCCTTTGCCTTCTTAAGTGTCGGGGAAAGTACCATTTATGATACATAAATTGAGGATATCCGTTATTGCTGGAACAAGTACATGTCTGGCAGACTTAATTACTGAGGCAGGTATTCCATCGTGACCAATTGTGTCGTGGCACAATTAATATGTTTTAATTGGAACCGTGCACCTAGCTTCTGACGTTTCTTATGTGCCCTTTTTTTTTTTTTTTGTTGCCTTGGTGGAAAATCCTCATGGATGTCCTCCGCCCTGGGGTGCCCACCCCAGGGCGGAGGACATCCATGAGGAGGGGTCTGTCAGACTCTTACTGACTAAAAACCACCCCGGTGTTCCCTTCCCACACTTGCACCGGGGATCTTGGGAGCTAGTATTACTTCCGTGATCCCCGGCTAGTGCCAGCCCGCCTCTGCGGGCCACCTCAAGTCTGCGGGGGGGGTGAGGTGTTAGACCCCCCCGCGACGTCTGAAAGGGGCGCGCGTGGAACACTACGCGCCACCACCTCGGGTCCAGTGTGATAGGGGGCGGCGGACGTCCACGAGTCCGCCGTCCCTGGACCCATTTAGGGGGGCCGGAAGAGGGCATTATCTGCCCTCTGCCGACGCCCGGTGCGCCTGCTGCGGGCCGGGTGAACGGACGAGATCTCCCGCTCCCTTTCCGCAGCCTCCTTCTGCGACACGACTGTTTCGCAGAAGGATACCACCGCGTCCCAGGACTCCTCGCTGCCGGCCATCGACTCGACCACGGCCGGCAGCGACAGGTCACTGACTACTTCTTCGGCAAACTCTGCCAGCGTATGCGGCGCCGTGTCCTCCCGGCAGTTTCTTATGTGCCCTAGGTCAACATGAAATAAAATATTTTGATTTTGATATTTTCTATTTCTGGGAAATTCATACATAAACTCACGCCTTCTTCCCATGGGGGTAGGCAGAAACTATAGAACGCCACCTGCTACGCTCCTTACATACTCCTTTTGCTTCGCCTACGTTCATACATCTGGACATACACGCACGCCGGTTGCGAGTACTACGTATAGTAGTAGTCTAGTATATTTATATACTACTAGTATACTAATTTCTGGGAAATTCGTTTCAAGTAATACGAATGATTTGCCTTGAGGATTTATTAGGCTGTCAAATTCAAAGTTTGGGTTAACTACACGCTGATCCTGCGCAACCTGCCTAGCAAGATCCGCCCCGTTAGCAAAATACTTATTTATAGCATTGACAGAGGAGTATGGATCGCTGCACATATTATGGGAGCTCTCCTGCCCTACATAAGGGTATTCTTGTAACTGATAGTTTTTAGGATATCCCAAGTTGCTTTAGCCGGGGATTGCGGAGATAATAACAGATCCCAAGATCCCCGGCCCAAGTGTGGGAAGGGAACACTGGGGTGGTTATTAGTCAGTAAGAGTCTGACAGACCCCTCCGCCCGCCCCAGGGCGGAGGACATCCATGAGGATTTTCCACCCCGTGAACAAAAAAAAAGGGTTACCATTGGCCTTCAGGAGTTATTTTTGGTCAACATTTAATAGTTTTCAGTAAATTGTTACAGTAATTTCGGTATCTAGAATATATTAAATTAGCAGTAAGGTCTTTAAGATTTTGCAATAGTAAAGCAACCCATTGCGAAAATGAAATAGAACACCACATGTGTTTTATTATTTATTGCGTAAAAATGTATGCATGAAAAAACAGTACAATAATCTCACTAGGTCGAAAGAAAAACATATTTGGAAATATACAATTTGTGTTATTATTATTATTAATTATAATAAAATGTAAGCGTTCCATATTTTTGGTAGGTACATATTTTTTTGACGACGGCCTATTTTACCGAACGTATTTTTAAGGTGCATGCACACAGCACTTACTGCCTCGAGGCGAAATAATTATGCCTTGTTAAATTATATTTAAACTTTTATTTGAATAAAAACAATAATGTCTTTTGAGATAAGTAACTGTTACCCCGCGTTTACAAGTTATTATAGGTACTTGTTTTCAACAAGTCCTGTAGAAGACTGTCAAAACATGTCATGTATCACATGTCGTGGTCCGATCGTAGAACTGGCAATATCGTGATCTGCCTGGCCATTTCACGATACGACGCTATTTCATGATTTGATCATCTAACATCCGCCATATAGTTCAACGCTCAACGTTCTACGATTTGCCCAGCGTGCAGCGATGCATGGGCTAAGGGGAACGGGACTATTTTCGACTATTCCCGATGAGTAATACCCCTGTTGCAAAATTCCTAATAAGTACGCTGATCGTAAAGCAAAAAAGAAGTTTTTTTTTTTGTTAATTTATTGCTTTGAAAGTCATAATTAAAGCATTTTAAAAATCCGTCTCGTCTTTATTGAAACTCCACTTTTCTAAACCTTGACTCTTGGACTAAGCATACATATATACCTACGATCGGGAAAGAAAAAGTTTCGTTCGTCAACACTGTAAACGAAGGAAACTTTATTTCCCGATCGTCAATAGTGTAAACGACAGGGGTATTACTCAAAATCAAAATCAAAATAAATAAATAGTCTCTTTCATCAACACTGAACGAATGGAACTTATTTCCCGATCGTCAACAGTGTTGACGACGAGGAAACTCATCGGGAATATTCGGCGTTGAACGATATTTCCAGTGGGCAGCTGGGAATATCGATAAATAGGTGGCTTTCGTCGATAAGCCCGAGTTTCGATTAGGCCGGCCAAATCATGAAATGGCGGCGTATCGTGAAATGGCCAGGCAGAACACGATGTGGCCCTCTATATACGATCGAACCACAATATTTACAACATAAATGAATTGACGTTGTTTCAGCTGCCATGTCTTGTTCTACTTTGTTCATCGTTTTGTCATTTTTGACAAGTTTATAACTACACGACCACACCACAACAGCACGTGGACCGGCGCTAATTTATATGAAAATTGTTCACACGGACCACATTTTGCCGTCAAAATCAACCGTGTGGGCGATAGTGACCACATCGCAAACACAACGTTGCGTCGACGTGACGACACTGTGCGCACGAGTCCCGCCTACTCACTCATCAAACACAACCACAACACATCGCTATACTAGCGACACCCACATAGAAATTTTGTAGTTACCACAACGCAACTGCAAGAACCTGCAGCGACACTATTCACACGTAAGCACTGCTTGCCCACATTTTGCCGCTGCGATGTGGTGTGGTTGTGGAACGTGTGATCGAGCCCTAAAGGAAAAGAGTAGACACACCACATGTAGAATAACATGTTTTGTATGTGTGTTTATTATCTGTCAAAGACATTAAACTATAGGTAGTATCTATCTTAAATCTCTTTGTTAGATATCTGTATTTTTACGGTGTACACACTATAGTGTTCTATTCTATTTGTACCTCGATGTAAACGCGGAGTTACGAATATATTTTAATGAATTATTAATTCATACGTAAATCCGAGACAAAGCCCTGTGTGCGGTTCCTAATACATAAAACATTCCTTCATCATTTTATAAATGTAGTTAATAACATGAATCAGATTAGTAACAGAAAAAAAGAAGAATAGTTCGAGATCTGTGAAATAACTGACTAGGGGTGCAGAGAGTTAGCACAAACATACAACCTGAATAAAAGATACCGGCTCCGGTTTTCAGTAGCGTTATAACTGCTACTAAATTCACATGCTATGTGACTGCTACTGTAGCCCGTACATGAACCACATGCTTACATTATAACTAAATTAATAGGTAAAATAAAATTAAACGGATTAAAAATGAGTTCCGAGAGAACGGCGCGCGGTGCGGCGCACAGTGGGCTAAAATTCAGCTTTCATAGACATTTTCATTTGATTTTTTAAGTGGTGATTTTTTTGGTTGGATGTGGTTTAGAAGACATAAGTATATGGTTAATGCCCCTACTTTCCTCGTAGGTGATTTCACTATGATTTATTTAGGATTTTTTGGCATACTAGTTGACCCTGGGAAAGTTGCGTGTCTTTTTTTTTTACTAGATTTGGAGCGTTAAAAGTTACTTGCACCTGTAATAAAAATATTTTAGGTTTAGTTTATTATTAGGCACTATAATTGTTTAGCAAAATTTACTACTGTTGGCTGAATGTACACTTTTGTAAACAAAAAAGTTTTTTTTATTTTTATGAAAGCCGAATTTCAGGCCAATGTGCGGCGTCAGTAGCAGTAGTTTGTAAAGATCCATTTGAGTTTAGCGTCACAAAGAATTGCAATTTAGTTTTGCAATTTCTTTCTAAATCTATGATTATTGTCAAATGATATAATAAATATCCTGAAAGTTGGAAGCTCTTTAGTAATAGTTGACTATTCGTAATTCTATGCTCATCTTTGTTACGCTAACACAAAGGAAATCATAAGAGAAGGTATAGCATGCCAGGCAAATTGCCTTTCATCATTAATCCTGAGGTTAACTAGGTACTGTACCAAAACCTATCTTATATTTTAAGGCGGTTCAAAATATTACATTTTAAACAATTTGTGTGTACACACTCATTTAAATTAGCCACGAAGAAATTCACAATTTGGGTGGTAATCTAAACAGGGCCTCAAGTCTGCTATTACAATAGTGTCAGAATGGTCGATCATTGATTTCATAATTGTTGATTTTGACAAGTTTGGTAATCTACTATTATAATGGCGTCATTATGACTTTCCAATGGTCGGCCACTGACACTACATTGAAAGAAATTGCATATATTGGTAATCTCGTACATAATAACAAATTAATGAAATTTATACTAATGGGTTTTATATTAATGGCAATACGACAATGTCATTATAATAACACAATTATATTACGAGAACATTGACCGACCAATGATCGACCATTATGAATTTACCAGATTACGAACTTTTAGCAAAATGAGAATGGGATCGTGTTGGAATGACTGAATTTATAAAAATAACAGACTTGGGGCCCAGGTCTTAAGGCGTGTGGATTCTAACTAGCATTTTAGACAGATTACACCATGTGTACAATTTCTTAATATCTAATGATTACAAAACTTACGATAACTTTTTGATTTATCGCTGCGACATACAAAGGCTTCTTTTCAACCTTTTATTTGGTTACCCATTGTTAATTATTTTCCGTTTATTAGTTACAAAAATAAAGGCAATAAGTCGTTTCCAAACAATTATAATTATTATTTATAAAAAAATTCTTAATTTGGTATATATCGATTTTGACTTGGTGATGGGTACCTTATATATTAGAAATGAAAGGTTAGGGACCACGTTTGCAGGAACGCAGAATGAGGTTCTTTTTTCGCAGACACACCACGCACTACCACATCACTCCACTATAACCATACGTATTTTTTAAAATTACTTTCTAAACTATTTTTTTTTAAGCTCGACCATCGTTCCCTGCGGCGTCCTAACCAACTGGTGATTGCTTTGCAATCGTCAGTTTTCAACCTCTACTTACACAATAAACGGAAAATAATTCCCAAACTTACATACCTTTTAATGAACATACATGCTCGGCGTACTTACCCCTGCAATGCGTTGTAAATGACCTACCCTAACATGCGAACTACATAATTAACAAGCCGAAATTACGTCGCGTAATTTGCACTGTAGACGTAAGCACACAGAATTTACGTCGCATAATTTCGGCAGGTGTCGCTACACTAATATTATTCGACAGGATTTAAACATAGTCTACCTATTAAGTCGCCATGTTTCATCTTATATTGTGTTATTTATTATAAGTATCCAATAGAGACTTATTTTATTCATATTATCCTAAATATATAATACCTTTTAAATTAGTTGTTATATGTTTTATTTATAAAGTTATAGTATTTGAAACACAACGACTTAGGGCGCCCACACAAAACTGCGATACGATGCGATTTTATGCGATATTATGATTGATATTATAGGTTCATGCGCAGATATTGCGATGCGTTGCGAATTCGCAGTTATGTGTGGGAGCCTTTAGATAGTTAAAATTAATATTAAATCTAAATTACATTGGTGCAAAAATATAGGCACTTTGCTTCGGAACTATACAAAACAGAATAACAATTACAACAATAATTTATGACTTAAATGCTAATAATAAATAATTTTGTTACAAATTATTACGTTTGAACTTGCTTCGGTGTTTTTGAATATTAGACATTGGCGCCAGAAGTTTGAAAGAAAGAGGAATTACTTAATTTTAATTATTTTTAAACATAATTCATAATTTTAAGCTATAGTAAAGCAATCGATTTATTTGTTGCATTATATTTTTAGCAAATTTTATAAAAGAGAGCATATTAAAAGGCGGTGTACAAAAGATTAAAAAGCTTGCCGAATAATTAACAAATTAATATTTATCAATTATTAATTTCTGCTCATAAAACAAGCATTCTAAGTAATTCAGTTCGAACATGTATTTTCCCCGCTATAAATGTTAATTTAAAAATAGACATGAATTTAATTATTAACAATTATTTTAACTGTACCAAATCATTACCATTTTATCGAAAAATAACAACATTTACCTAATATACAGGTTGTTCGAAAAACATATTGAAAATAAATGTTTAAAAATCTGTCACAAGTTTAACATGCATGGGCAAAGCAGAAAAGCTGTGGATTTTCAGTGTTAATTTTGCCAAGTTTATAGCCCAGTGCCATGGCGGTTTGCCCAGCAGTGGGCGAAGAAGCGCGGTAGACAGCTGGGCGGCGTGGGCGAGGGTCAGCGCCACGGGCGTCGGTGTGGGCTGGCCATGTGGCGAGACACAGACACTCCGGAGCTCTTGTCCTCGCTAAACGTCTCTGTGATATCACAATAAGGATTATTTTAATAGTACATAAGTACCTACCTGTATACCCGCTGGCTTTTCAGTAGTCTTAAAATTTCAGGTAGATAAATCATTGGTGAAGAAACTGTATTAACATTTTATGTTAAAACAGTTTTCTTACTTTCAATAAAATTATTTTAGAGAAAGTTTATGAAGCCACTAAAAAGCAAACGTCTTGATTCTGAGTTTTTGTTTATTTTTAGAATAACCCCCATTACTCTCGATGAAAAAAAAAGGAAACGATTTGGAACTTTATGTCTGTTAACAATAACAAAGTCGTAGGTAACAACGGCCTCTTAAAAATTGACAACGTAAAAAAAGCATCACTTTTTACTGAAACGTTCATGCGACGATACAAAGTTATGGAGTTAGTAGGTATGTTACCATGCAAACGAAAGACGATAAATAAAATATTAATCATGAAAACTAACATAAAGTAAGGGAATAGAAGAATCGCAACACCGTTTAGTTTTAGTAATCTGGCAATGAAAACTCAAAGATGCATAATGTGACAAAAACCACATGCTATTTTTTAAAAGCAGAAATGTAAGCGACGTAATTTTTGAAATCCCTTGCAGCTAGGTAGGTAACATGACTTTTCAATAAAAAACTTTCTACGGCTGCCTAAAGAATGTTCTGTATTGATGCCTCTGGGCAAAACAAAAAGAAAGCTGGCAACATTATGCTGTTCAGTGTTACCATAGTTGGACTGCGTCATCAGCGAGGTCGTGGTTGGTCGCTTGGTGCGCGCGGGAAACGCCCCGGTGTGGCTTTGTGACATAACGTCCCTGTTTTATATAGTTTTGTTATAAAGCTTGATCAGACTTTAAATTCTATTGAATGTCTTATGGATGAGATATTATGAGGATTTTAAATCTCAAATGATATTAAAATGAGAATTTGTGACTGTTATTAAATACGGCTTGAAAGGTAAGTTCATCCTTCACCTTAGACCCATTGAAACTAGTAGAATATCTCGCCAAGACTTAGACCTTAGAAATTCTAAATTCAGGATTGCCTTTTCTCCTTGCATAAAGAATCCAAAAAATAACAGAATCTTCTCAAAAATGCGTATCCAGAATCTGTCTCGAAATAGCGCTCTAGTTTTTTTTTTGCAAATGTCAAATCTAACGTGCAGAACCCAGAGCATCCCATGAACTGAGCAGCCCTAATGAATGCACCTGCATCGGAACATCGCACCAATCACCATCATATGTTATCAACTAATACATACCACTGCTGGACATGTGGGATTTATTTATAAACGTCTCTTAAAGTAAAGTAATGATTAGCGACTATTTAACCATACATTTTTCACGTTTAAACGTCTCGTTAACTTTAAGCAACGTTTATAAAGAAAGGGGTCAATACCAATCACAGAGCACCATTTCGAACACCACTAGATACGCCACATAAAGTATAGTCTCACGTCAGTTTGAAAGAGCTGGTGTTGCTGAGTTGCCGCGCGGCGAGCGACCGGCGGCGCCCTCTGTCGGCGGCGATCATCGCGCAACGTTCGGCGGCTGTACTCGCCACGAAGGTATCGTGTAAGGAGTAGCATGCTGCGGTGATCTGCGAAATATCAGAATGTTTTAACGGTTTATTTATTAATTTCTTTAGGAAAACAATTAGGTAGTACATAATGCACGCAGCCAATAATATGGCCCATCGAGTTTTAGAGAAGATCGTCTTTGTAGAGCGCCATCTCTGTCGCTCACAAATTACTGAACTAGGCAGTCTAGTAACGAGTAACTTAAAGTCAAAACTTTTCCGTTAACATAACAATGAGAGCAATAATCTTATAAGTTTCTATTCCAGAAATGTAATGAATAAATAAAGATTTTAAAACTAAACTTAAACTTTATGAAAAATATTTTAACACGACACGGACAATTCTTTAACCCAAAACCATAAACAGCCACACTAAGCGTACCTGCTGGATCAACCGTCGATGCAGGTCTACATCAGCTCCCCTAATGCCCTCCCGGTCTTGATGCAACTGCAAGGCGCACAGCAAAGCATCCTTGATGGTCTGGACCGTCGCCTGTACCCGGTCCGTTCGCATCAGACGACGAACCAGGTAACCCTTGGCCAAAGCCACAACTTTGGTAGCAGCAGCTCGCTGATTCGGACAGTACATAAAATTGTGTAACGAATTATGCTGAAGTTGCATGGGTAAACGGAAATAGGACGTAGCTGGCTTTAGGATATGTCGAAATGCAGAAATCAGGAGGTTCTGGGTTAGCAGGAATAGTAGGAACCAAAATAGGTGAAACTCAGTAAATGCAACACTTTGTTGTAATCAAAGCATTTTAATGAGAACACAATAAAAAAAAATGGAATGTGAAAAGCAAATACAAAGTAGAATCTTATGTTTTGTTTCAGAAAATAACAAACACAAGAATGTCTTCCAGATAAGCAAGCATGTTACGCGATAAAATGTAGGTACAGCATCAGCTAAATCGGTTAACTTGCAAGAAAGGAAGGGACCATATTACGTATAACTTCAAGAAATCAAATCAATTGGGAAATAGATAGAAACATAAAGCAAATTTTTAACTCGCGCTATAACATACTTTTAAAATTGCATTGGATATTACTACGATTAAAAAATCTAAACACGATTCTAGACAGACAGAAGATTGTATTATTTTAGTAATTTATTGAAAAAACACTGTAGTATAACAGACAGTTTATTTGAATGCTAAAATGTAGCTATGTTATTTTTTTAGGGTTCCGTACTTCAAGAGGAAAAATGGAACCCTTATAGGATCACTTGTGCGTGTGTCTATCTGCCTGTCCGTCTGTCACAGGCCATTTGATCCGGATCTACTGGACCGATAAGTTGAAATTTGGTACACATATGAATTTCTGTGACCCAAACACGGACGTGTAACGTAAATAAATGAATTTTGAATATGGCGGTCACTTTGGGGGGGCAAATTCCGAATAAAATAAAAAAAGTTTTGCAAACTGTACCGTGTGACATTTCAAATGAAAGGACTTGTTGTAAGGATTTCTCATATATTTTTTTTTTAATTTTGAAAAGTGGTACAGGAAAATAGAAGAAGATTGGCCATTCCCCCCTTATCTCCAAAACTAGAGAGCCTAAAATTTTGAAAAATCTACAGAATATAGCTCTTTACTTATAGATTACAGGAAAACCTATAAGAAGTCTATGGCCTTAAAATAACATGAGAGATCTCTCAATATTGTGCGTAAAAAACTTACATTTTTGTTTAGTTCAGTTGGAATGTATGAGGGCGCTACAAGAAAACGGTCTTAGGAGACTGTCCGGGGGGGGGGGAAACGGTATTTTTTTTTTACATTTTTCATCAAGTCGAAAACTATGAAGCCTAAAAAAAAATGTTTGAGAATGTGCAATCAGCGCTCTTTCATATGATATGCCCTAGTAGACTCCATTCGAATTTTTAAGACAGTTTTTTTCTTGTTTGCAAAATAGTTAGGTAAACGTCATCTAAAACTATTCCAAAATTCAAGTTGATAGCATTAGTAGTTCTTGAGATATCCAGCTGTGACAGACAGACTTACTCTCACCATAAGGGTTATTTTTTACCATTTTGGTACGGAGCCCTAAAAAGAGGGGAAAGAAGAACTACTGATCGGGAATATTCTATTATATGGCGATGCTGATTCTTTGGCCAATAAATAGGCCAGCCTTCTGGTCACGTGAAGAGTCGACCAACCGCTTAGCGATGTCTCGAAAAACCAAGTGGGTACTCGGAGCCCATGGCCCCTAGTGTTTCAACCCCAAATCGCTCGAACATATAAATCCCAGTAAGGTTGGAATATTTGCGCCGTTTGAGGTTTTCCGCACCTGCAGCAACCATTCCAGTACAGCCCGCCGTGCTTAGGGAGATGGGATGGCGCAAGGGTGTCGACACATGTGTGTGGTGTCTTTGGTGTTGTGGGACACCAAAGACACCACACACATGTGTCCAAAGCCTAACTTTCAACCCAAGTAGCACTGTCATAATAATATATGTATTAAAAAGGTATTGTAGATGATTTAGAGAAAATAACTAAATTCTTGGTTAAAACCATATCGACCCACAAAATATCTTGAGAATTATAGAATAGAATACTCTTTATTATGTACACCATAAAAATTACAGATATAAATGTTGGAATTTTACATAGGGTGACACAATGGGCGGTCTTATCGCTAAAAGCGATCGTTTACAGACAACCTTTGGAGGAGAAGGAGAGACAATACTGCAGGTAGTCAGTGGTGTACCATTTCCATATTCAATAAATACATACATACAGCAATACACTTATCTATATAAATATATATATACAATAAAAAACATGAAACAAGAGCAAGGAACTGTATTATGTAATGATGATTATTTAATAACCTGGATTAACACAAGACGATAAATTAATACCGGCAGTACGATTCCGTGGGATAATTTCCGACCTCCACGCGGGCAAAGCCACGGGCCAAAGCTAGTATTCAACATTTACGTGTGTTAAGTTTCGTGATACGTTGTAAAATTGTTATAAATAAACAACTGCAAGGACTCGCGTACGAAGGGTTCCGTACCATTATGTATAAAAACGGCAAAAAAAATCACGTTTGTTGTATGGGAGCCCTTAAATATTTGTTTTATTTTAATTTAATTATTTATTTTTAAAGTGAATATACTTATATAACTAAATATTCTGTGAATATTTCAAGCGTACCTGTTGCCGTTATCAATATCAAGCAAAAAAAAACCGGCCAAGTGCGAGTCGGACTCGCGCACGAAGGGTTCCATACCATTATCTATAAAAACGGCAAAAAAATCACGTTTGTTGTATGGGCTCCCATACAACAAACGTGTTTTTTTTGCCGTTTAAATATTTGTTTTATTCTGTTTTTTAGTATCTGTTGTTGTAGCGGCAACAGAAATACATCATCTGTGAAAATTTCAACTGTCTAACTATCGCGGTTCGTGAGATACAGCCTGGTGACAGACGGACAGACAGACAGACGGCGGAGCCTTAGTAACAGGGTTTCTGTTTTACCCTTTGGGTACGGAACCCTAAAATAGAGCCAAAAATGATGAAAAATTAAATCTTCATATTTAACATAGCTCAAAATGGCGTTAAATCTGAACTAAGTACGAGTAAAGACCATAATATGGTTTTAGTAAGTCAGAGTTAGGAACGAGTTAACCGATTTAGTAGTATTTTTATGGTGTACCTATAAAAGAGTATTCTAACGGTAATAAACGTATTTTCTTTCTATTCCTTTAAAAATTCCGTGTTCAGAAAGTAGGTATGTATATGCATTTGTCATAGACATACTTAAGACTAAGTTTATACTCAATCCTTATCCTTATTACAAAACAAGATTTAGATTTTGACATGGCTTAAACCGTGGAACCAGTTTTTGTAATAAGAACGTAACAGTGATTGAAATACCGTTCTTTATACAAAACTGAAAACGTAGTTCGGTACTAAGTTGTCAGTTTTGTGTTTAGGAACTTTACCATAGTCGGAATAAAGTTCGAAATTCCATAATGGCTCCACCTGGGTCTGTAGATAAACCTTGTTTTGTAATAAGGGGGAATGAGATTAAGATAGATACTATAGAGCGGCTATCAAAAATAATGTCATAGAAAAATTGTGATCCCATGTCTCAGTAACGACATCTAGCGTAATATAGCAAAATTACATAATAGCTAAGTTTGACACGTTACACTTTTACCGACATCAACTTTTGATTACCAACCGTCAGATAGTTTGAAACAACTCAGAAAATTATTTATTTTATCTAAATATTGGGTAAGTTACAAAACACTAAAGAAAATAAACCGTGGTTAAGTCTAGTCGTTTTACCACTACGTGATTTGCAATACTTTATGCACAATTCAGTTAAATACTTCAAAAATAATTTTCTTTTGGTGGACACGAATGTGACTTGACATGCAGGTGTACCACACTGGACTGTGCGACTTTTGCCCACTAGGACAAATGTATCGGATTACGATTTTGTTTGCTATGCCCCGTCTATTGTTAAGTAAATAATTTAATGTCTTTGTTTATACTTAATGGGGTTTAAAATTCTAATTACTTAGCAGCCCGGAAGACCGTATTTGAAAAACTATATTCAATTCTAGGACGACTTGAATGTATAAATACACTCTTTAGCTAAATTGATATTGGCCAAATCAAATTTAAACATTTTATAGACATATTAAATTTAACCGTGATCTGTTTGGCTGCTTGGGAAGGCATTATGGCCATTCCATCCTGCTTCCCATCGTCGCGTGCCAAGCCGTTGCAACGGTTCTAAAACAGCGGGCACCACGGCGCGGTAACAAGAGCACGACGGATGATGTCATTAATGCTGGCGTGCCGTGCTATCCGGCCTGCGCTCTTACTGCAAGATAGGCCATGGTACCCGAGGCAGTCGACAGCTTCACCGCACTGGCAGCGATGCCCCGCATCGCTATAGGATTAAATACATATCTTACCTCTTTTGGCGTTGCTTGGATGTTGAATCTAGCCTTGCACGCTAGCGAGTTAGTGCTATTTATTGAAGTATGTATAGTTCTTTCCATATTTCGGATGGCGCTGTCGGCAGAACTGCAGTGCATTTCCGAAGTTGCATGGATAGTTTTCATTTCTTTACCATATAGATGACGGCTTACAACGCTGTTATTTTCCTGATCATAAAAATTACCATCATCATTGTCAGAAGGAAATGTAACATTCAAATCAGCCATCGTGTCATTCGTTCGATCGGTTAGCATCGGTTCGTAGTCACGATCAGATGATGCACTTGTCTCATAGTCCAGTCGTCGAGACGCCGGAGTGTTTTTTGGAGGGGACGTCGGAATTTTACCCTGAGGGGACTGAGTTCGTGTCCTGGACCCCTCTAGTTGCGTCCTCTGGGATATAATCTTAGTCCCGTTCTGACTACGAGCTTTAATCGGCTGCTTTTTTATACTCCCAGTTATATCCCTGCTTTTCTTCAACAAATTATCACAATGGTTTATGTAGTTGCTGGTCTTGGTCAATGTGTTAGAAACAGGGCTGTCAAGACTACTTTGATCAGGTGATTTGTAGTTGATCAGCTGACTTAGGCTGACCGGACCTCTGTCACTCGCGTCACATTGTTCCAGATGTTTGTCACCCCAAGCCTCCTTTACCTCAATCGGAGACGTGGGACAAATAGTCTTCAGCTGCTTGAAGAGCAAGTTGTTCTGCTCCTCAAAGACCTGCTGAAGGAGTATCTGTTCTCTTTTCTGCTTTTCTACTAAACTCGCCATTTGTAACAACTGTTGATTTTGTATCTTTTCATAGAGTTCTCTGACACGAGCTGCCGGGTCTTCGGCCTCTGATATTAAAGTAGGCTCCTGGCTTTGAGACGATGGATCGAGTTTTTTACTTGTTTTAGGTGATCCTGGATCTTTTGCCGTAGTACGGTTGCTGGAGTTTCGGACAGGACTGATGGATTTCCTGGTTTTCGGAACTGGTTCAGACTTGGGTAAAGGATCTGGGCTGGATATTGGATTCGATTTTATCATTGTTTTTGGGGTTATAATGGTGCGTTTAGATGTTTCTTGGGCAACAGACTTTGCCCGAGTGGGTGAGTTTTTAGGTAGTTGCTTCACAAAACTTTTGTTAGAAGTGTTTCCATTAAGACCATTTGCCTTAGTCTGCTTCAGTTCAAGCGCCATGGATGACCATTTTACCTTGGCAGACTCCAGGTCCCAACTCCTCCGCTTCTTACTTGGGCTAAGGTTGGAAAGCGATTCGCTCATGGAAATAGAGCTCATCTCAACGCCAGTGTTCAATGATTGTACTTCGAGATGAGCCAAGAGTTGAGGACTAGGGTTTAGCAGTGTATAAGATCGTTGCCGTGCTAATGGCAGAGCCATGTGCAAGTCTTTGAGACTGACCCTGTGCAAGTCATTCAGGGATCCTGTGAAGCTTTTGGAACTAAGAGAGGCGGGGCCATCTTTAGATACAGATACAATGTCACCAAAAGAATCTGTTAAATTGTTATTATTAAGATTGAAGCTGAAGTTAGCAATTTCTGCAACAGAACCTTTTTGTTTTTTATTTTTATGCGTTTCTGTAATTACTTCTTTTTCTGTTATTACTTTTTGGGTAATTCTTGTGGTGCAGTTATAATCTCTTTCAGGAAGATCTATTTGTGGAGGTGAGTGTGGGGCCCTTTTAGTAATGTCGCGATGTTTTTTTCCAGTTTCATTGTTGATACTTAGACTGAGATCTATAATAAGTTTCGGAGAGCTTGACCTAGAACGAGATTCTATTGATTCCACAACCACATTGGAAGTTATATTGTTACAAACATCAGTCACACGAGACTTTCTTGGCGATGAAGGAGTATGTCGTTGCGATGAACCAACAGGTTTTTTGTGATGTTTAGCATTGTAGCCAGCTTTTACTTCTTGATGGGGTTGTTCGTATTCACATTCAGGAAGTTCAGGAGCGTCAGTCTTATCTTCAGACTCTGAGTCGGATTCAGCCACAAAGGGTTGAAGAAGGGAAATGCGCTTATCTACTTCCTTGGCAAGAAGCTTGTAGTACTGCATTTCTTTGCGACATTCTTTAGATAACTGGAATATAAAAAAATATAAATAAGACAAAACATTCAAATACGACCTACGATATACGATTCAATACCTACAATTATTGATATTCAATCACCTTTGCAAGAGATAACAACAGAAGAAAATACAATATTTTTTTCATTTTTAGTAGGTATTTAACTTTTCTAATAAGCTCTTGAACAATATTTAATCGGCAGGTGCTTTATTAAATGCTTGAAATTCTGCAAATAAATGAAAAAAATAAAGTAGATTGCTTGCACCAGGAAACTTAGGATAGGCACGTTGACTAATTATATTGTGTTCTAAAAATAATGTAACTTGAAAGATGGGACAAAAAAAAACAAAAAATAAACAGGAAATATGCAGAAACTACACGCTTTGGATGTTTTTAGGAAAGAGATTTCTCGTCCTTGTTGCATGCAGCTAGCAATGAATGGCGCTGGTGTGAAGGTATTAAACCATGACGAAAATGTTTCCATGTTAGCATAGCCTAATATAATTTTAAAACATTTATAACTACGAGTTCTGAGAACAGTAGACGTAGCGAGCACATACTTTTTTGCAATTAAATTTAGGGATCCTAGGGATTCTTTTCGCATAATGTTTTTTTTACTAATATATTTTGGCATAACTATTTTGGTATAATTTTTTTGGTAAAATAAGTGTTTGCCATAATTGTTTTTGTCATACAGTTGATGTTGACATAATTATCTTGTTGGGTAATTTGTTTTTGCATAATTTTAATTTGCATAATATTACTTGGCGTAATGACTGTTAGCTTTATAGTGTTAAGGCATAAAAAGTAATGGGAATAACGGAAACCAATTTTAAGTAGGTTAAGGTGCCACCCCTAAGCCGCCAATATGTTTTACATACATAAAGATATATATATTTCATTAAAGCACTATCACTACATAGTATAAAACAAAGTCGCTCCCCGCTGTCTATCTGGGGCCCAAGTCTGCTATTTTTATAAATTCAGTCATGCCAACACGATCCCATTGTCATGCCATTGTCATTTTGCTAAAAGTTCGTAATCTGGTAAATTCATAATCGTCGATCTTTGGTCGGTCAAATCAAATCAAATCAAAAGTCATTTATTCAAACTAGGCTGAGAATCAGCACTTTTCGAACGTCAAAAATTACATAAGACAGTCCCCCAAAAACGCCCACCCTTCACCACTTCCTAGTGCTTTAGCTGGGAAGAAGAAGTGGCGCAACAAACTCCCAGGTCAATGTTCTCGTAACATAATTGTGTTATTATAATGGCATTGTCGTATTGTCATTATTATAACACCCTTGTTATTAATGAACAAATTGTTTAGTTAATTATTAGTAAGTATATTTAAAGCTATACGACAAAGTAAAGTTATCAAGATAGGATAGGATAGGTTTTAGAAAAGACTAGCTTCGGTTCCGTACCTCAAAAGAAAAAAAACCAAACCCTTATAGGATCACTCGTGTGTCAGTCTGTCCATCTGTCACAGCCGATTTGCTCCGAATCTACTGGACCGATGAAGTTGAAATTTGGTACACATATAGACTACTGTGACCCAAACACGGACGTGTAACGTAAATAAATGAATTTTGAATATGATGGTCACTTTTGGAGGTAAATTAGAAAATTAAAAAAAAAGGTTTTTCAAACTGTACCATGCGACACATCAAATGAAAGGGCTTGTTGTAAGGATTTCAGATATAATTTTTGTATAATTTAACAATAAATGCTTTTAAAATTATTAACGAAAATAGATGAAAATTGACCAAACCCCCCCCTATCTCCGAAACTACTGAGCCTAAAATTTTGAAAAAATTACAGATAATATTTCTTCACTTATAGATTACAGGAAAACCTATAAGTCTATGATCTTAAAATAACATAGTAAATCTCTAAATATTGTGCCTACAAACTTTCATTTGCAGTTGGAATGTATGAGGGAGCATGTTTTTCAACTGCAATGTTAAGTTTGTTCGTAGGATAATTAATCCCACGGAACCCTTCATTGTGCGTGGTCCGACACGCACTTGGCTGGTTTTTTATTACAGAAAACGGCCTCGTTGGTCTAGTGGGGTTGGAAGCGCTAATGTAGAGCTTGAGGTCCTGGGTTCGATTCCGGGTCAGTCAAAGTGTTATTATTCATTTGAAATTTCTCAGTAACAGTCCGAAGTCTGGGTTTGTGCCCGGTTGCAGCCAATAGGCTCGCATTACATTGGACCTAAACATAACTGGCGAAAATTTGGATGTACTATACGGTACCTACACCTCTGGCTAACCTTTGGGGGAATACAGGATTATTTTATTTTTTATAAAACACCCTGTATACTTTATTGGTTCTTCGTTTTTCGTTTTATTTATTTAAACAAAAATCGCCCAAGTGCGGGTCGGACTCGCGCACGAAGGTTTAAAAAAAATGGTAAAAAAATCACGTTTGTTGTATGGGAGCCCCCCTTAAATATTTGTTTTATTTTTATTTAATTTTAATGGGAATATATAACTAAATATTCTGTGAATATTTCAAGCATCTACCTGTTGCCGTTATCAATATTGAGCAAAAACAAGCAAAAAAAAATCACGTTCGTTGTATGGGAGCCGAGCCCCCTTAAATATTTATTTTATTCTGCTTTTTAGTATTTGTTGTTATAGCGGCAACAGAAATACATCATCTGTGAAAATTTCAACTGTCTAACTGTCACGGTTCATGAAATACAGCCTGGTGACAGACGGACACACAGACAGACGGCGGAGCCTTAGTAATCGGGTTCCCATTTTACCCTTTGGGTACGGAACCCTAAAAACTATATTTTCGGCATTAAACGACCCCAGACCTCCTCACACCAATGACTTTTTTTTCAAAAATATTTAATGTATAAATTTAACTTTGCTACGATTTTATTATTAAAGAAAATGTACTTATTTGTAATAGTAGCTTAAGTGTTATAAAATATATATATTTGGAATTGGCTATTTACTAGGCTAGCTAGGTGCACGGTTCCAATTGGTCATTTCCTATGGAGAAGAGCCGGCAAGAAACTCCACGGTTACTCTTTTAAAAAGAATATCCTACATGCCCTGATACTCATTGATTTTAAACTACCCTAGAAATTTTTACCAGGTTGGGTTTCATAGTGTGCTGTCTCTACCTCTACCTCACTTCTTTAATAGTCTCATAGGTCTGCGATGGGCAGAGGGAGACGTCTAAGGATGTCTTGTCAACTCTCCATCACCTGCGCCTAGCCGTTTCCCAAATCAATCAATCAATCTGTTGGGATCAGCTTCTACTCTAACATTTTACAAACTATAAAGTTAAAAAGCTTAGTAACTAGAACAAGATCAGATATCAAATAATGAACAAGGACATAATATAAACAATTGATGTACTTACAACTGGCGGTAGGAGCGGCACCCCATTTATTTTCATACAGGACACGTACTGGCCAGCTTGTCGCACACATTTCACATCCCACGGATCGTTCATCCTTGTTATCCACCCAACAAATGCGACTAACAGCTTCTGGACTCCTGATGGACTCCAGAAAACTGCTAAAATATCAATATCCGATTACAAACATCAATAGAGTCAGTCTATCTATCTAATGTAAATCACAGATTTTGAACCTTAGGACGAGGGAAATTTGATTTCAATACGCCGACGGACTTGCATCGTAATGTACCAGATGTTGTCATGCACGATTACGTCAGTTATTAAGTATTGTTACCGGTCTGATGGCGAACACTTACTATAATTTACTATACGTTAAGCGGTTAATGCAATCATATGACATTGATTGAAGTATTTCGTTTTCCAGCTTTAATAAATGAATGACGTTGATAGAATTATCGGTACTCGATTAACGTTTGTATTTTGAAATTGAAAATGATCAGACTTTCCTCGGTTTCGTTTCTACTTGTTATAATCAACTATGAATTTGTAACCAATCAGGTTAGTTGGGTTTTAAGCTTATAGATTTGCAGCCAATGGAAAGGCTGAATGGGCAAAACAAACTTTATTAGGGATTTGTAAAACAGTATTGCAATAAGTTGTCAAACAAACTTCGTGTTGCCATGGTTACTCATCCAATAAAATGAAATGAAATGTATCAATATTTTTAGCTTTCAGATTTGTAATAAAATTGAGAATATTACGAAAGTTTTCGAAACATTTTAAGTTCATTTACAACTATATAGAAACCAAATTACAATAACACAAAGAATAAAATAAGGGTAAATAATAAATAAATAAATATAATAATAAATAAATAATAGGTACATAAATGTTTACATAAATGTTTGTTACTAACATAGTTTTAAGTCTCATATACTAACACAAACGTTATAGCATGATATGTATTCTTAGGTTAAGGTATGTATATTGGGTCGTGTTACCTGAAATAAATGGATTAATAATAATAAAAAATAACCTACTTAATTCATTAATAAAAATAATAAAATTATATCCTATTTATAACTATCATGGACCTAAAAAAAAAGTTTTTTACACGTCCATGATAACTATTCACAAATTAAAATATGGCATCGAAAAATTCATCCACATCACTGTCGACTGGTAATTTAGGTACCCAAGAGACTGGCGGCATTGCCACGTTGTATGGCAATGCTTAGCCTCTGGTCAAGATAAAAGCCAGCCCTTGGGTCATGGGAAGTGTCAACTAGCCGTTTTGAGATTTTAAACAGACCATGAACACTCGGACCCCACGGCCCGAGGGTTTCAACGTCAAACTGCACGAAAATATAATTGCCAACAAGGTTATCATACTTACGCCGCTTGAGGTTCTCC
Source organism: Tiliacea citrago (assembly GCA_963921375.1). Lineage (NCBI taxonomy): Eukaryota > Metazoa > Arthropoda > Insecta > Lepidoptera > Noctuidae > Tiliacea > Tiliacea citrago. The sequence continues at coordinate 25,033,619 of OY992796.1, forward strand.
GCAGCCGCAGCAGCAGCGCCAGCACAGCACGCTGAGCCAGAAAGATGGGATCGCGCAAGAGTATCAACACACGTGGCATCCCACACTAAAGGCCTACCCACCTTCCATGGAAATATAGACATGCCGTCCGGTCTCTTGCCATCGTCGCGTGCCAAGCCATTGGTTCTAATACAGCTGGAACGCCGACGGTGACAAGAGCTCGTCGGATGATGTCGTTAATGTTCGCGTGCCGTGCTAAGCGACTCGCACTTCGGCTGCAAGACAGGCCGTGGTATCCGAGACTGTTGACAACTTCGCCACAGTGACAGCTTTGAGGAGCTCCTAGTCTTAGGGAAGCAGCGAGGCGGAAAGTAATGTCGTCGAATAGAGTGCCTATGTTCGACGACGGTAGTGCATGAAGCCACAAACCCGACTCCCACTTATCCACAGCCAGCAGGCGCGCACGCTCCGCAGTAGTAGCAGACGTGTCAAGTAAATTGTTCTGTACTACTCTGCAGAGCGGCTCATCCCACAGTCTCTGGGAATATGGATAATCGGGTAGATGTTCGTTCGGTGCTGAGTTCGGGCAAGCGAGTCTCCAGGCATCGATAGCCTCGATGAAGCACGGCACATCAAAATTAATCAATGTGGAGGTTAGGATTTTCCTGATTAATTTATCAGTGCCATAGATATGGAAGCCGGTAAACTAATACTAGAAATTTTGCGGAAAAAATTATTTGAAATAATTTTTGAACGCCACATTGTTCGTATTGTTTTGACATTGACATTTGATTGACAGTGACTTTACCAGCGAAAGGTAATAAATTAGTGAATTTTCATGTAAATTTTGGGATTATTTTACAAATTTCCAATGTTTACGTCGAAGAAATATCGGTGCACATATCGGAAATAGTAGCAGAATTAAATAAGATAAAAAATATTATAATAATATAGATAATTAGAAAAAAAATGGCAATTTCAAGAATAACAAATATTTGCCCCGCCGGAAAACAGGCGTTAATTTGTTTTTTTCTGTCCGTATTTATATTTACCATATCATTTTTCTCTGGAAGGATCCTAGGATTCTCGTCGGAGCTATGGGCCCTGACATATTGGGGCCCAGCCCTGTATTTCTGCCTGTTTAACTTCATATTAAGATACTGTTACACAGGCTTTATTTACGAGGTAAGATCTATTTTATTTCATTAACTAGTCACATCTAATGATTATCGCTATGTTTTCTTAACTTCACTTCCAGGCTTAATATTGCACCGCAAGACTTTGCAATCACACTTCTTAATATTTTTGCTTATTGAATTAACTTGTAGGTCGGCATGATTCATAGTTTTATGAGTCATCATTTTATTTGAAATTCTATTTCTGATTTACACCTATTACCTACACATTTTACAAAATGAATTTTTGAATGAAGCAAATCATTACTTTTGCCCAGGAAAATTAATTCAAATTTTCATTTTTTTTTCTTTTTCAGGTATCAATAAGATCAGCATTCCTCGGCGCAGTCTTCTCCCTGGGTATCTTCCTCGTCACCTTTGATAATGGCTGGAGAGTGTTCGGTCTCTACACCGTAATACTAACATTTTTCCATTTCTCAGAGTTTATGTCCGTTGCACTCACAAATCCACGAACTCTGTCCATTAACTCGTTCATATTGAACCACAGTGTACAGTATGGTTTGGCTGCTGTGGCCAGCTGGATAGAATGGGGAGTTGAGTACTATTTCTTCCCTGGTAAGTATTTTACTTAATCCTACATTCAACTGCTCATTACTTTAAGTTGCATGTATCCGTTTTTTATCCAAATTAACTTACATACGGCACTGGGCGCTCACACTACCCTAGACACTTAGGCAGTCAGCGCCTCTACAAACTATTTGATTGGCTAGTATAAATACTCATAGATCATGCTATGGTTTTTATTGTTTTTTTTTTTTGTTTATGGTTTAGCTATGCCCATAAAAAGTTTATGCCAATATAAGCAATAAGAACAAAAATATTATGATCTCAAATAATTTATTAATGTTTCGGTGACCCTTTCTCTCAAAGCTTGCTATTATTCAGAAGCCTGGCTTGCTTTCAGCCCATCTGTTTATTTGTTCAAAGTCAAATTCAAAATGTTTATTGCAATGTAAGTGTACAAATATTGGTCTTATATTATGTTTCTACTTATGACTTAGCAGCCTTTTGCAAGCATTTCAATATTAGCACTAATTCTTTAGCTAGCACTATACATTAATTCATTTTAATTATTATATCATTAAGTACCATTTAATTGAAAAATATTGTCATTAATACATACCTAGGTACAATATTATTAATAAGTAATTTAGTAGAAAATAAAAATATTATTATATGTAATACAATTTTTATTGTAGATATGAAGACTTACTTCTGGCTGTCATATGTGGGTGTTGTGATGTGTCTCACAGGAGAAATGCTGAGGAAGTCTGCCATGTTCACAGCTAAGACTAATTTTAATCACACAGTAAGTAATTCTTTTTTTTTACAAAATTATTCTTATTAAAATCCCAACTTAGATGGATGACTTTTACGTTTTTACAAGTTTTTTTAGTTTTAGTTATAAACAAGAACCGCTTTATGTACCACAATTGTACATTCGTTAAAAGAAAGACTTTTTCCTACTGTGTGGGAAGCTACTCATATCTGACATGATATTGATCGAATTTCTATTCAACATTCTGAATACACTTTAGTTCAGAATGTAACCGTGTCTATTGTTGTACCGGAAAACAGAAAAAAAATAATCTGCAATTATATAATTTTCCTACGAAATAAACTAAGTTTAAATAAATAAATAAGTAATTTCTATTGATTTAATTTCCAGGTGCAGTTTGTGAAGCGACCTGACCATGAGCTGGTGACTCATGGGGTGTACTCCATCTGCAGGCATCCCAGCTACGTCGGATGGTTCTACTGGTCGATCGGTACACAGGTAAGAGTTTAGAATACACGCACATCACGCCTGTAATACCCGAAGGGATAGACAGAGGTGTACCTATAGTGCGCCCACGTTTCATCATCGACCAGGCACATCATCCAGACTCCGGGCTGCTACTGAGATTTTCGTGATCGGAAAACCCAATACACTTGCCCAACCTGGAAATCTTACTTAATCAAAATAATATGATTCGCGAACATAACAAATATGTATTTACAGATTTATAACCATTAAGGACGCATTCGCAAATCTGACAAAAAATTGCAGCTTTTCGGTACATTTTGCGGCAAATTGCGGCATAATAAAAAATAAACTTAACCAAATGTACATTAATTAATTCCATGCCGAACCGTATGTAGGCCGTCGGAAATTCTCTTGGAGGCAACACAAGTTACTAAATAAACGTTTTCTCTTAGTAAAACATTTTGCCCCTGAGAAACGCGAAAGGACGACTTAATGAATTGCAATTACACTCCTTTTTTTTTAGTAGGTATTCCGATTTTAAATTTGGAATTATGACAAATGGAAATGAGTGACTGGCTTCAGAACCACATTTTTTACATCACTCAAAAACTGAGTGCCCGGAAGTATATTAAATAAATACAATCAACTTAATATTAGTGTAAGGGTTGATTTTTCAATAGTCAGATAACTTATATCTGAGGAATAGATAAGGCGTTTTAACAACTTTTGAATAGAAAATATGTCCAATTTTTAAGTATAGAAGTAATCAGCAGCAGCTGCGTAGCTGCACGTCGTGACTGTGCCACTCCGGTCCTCTCAGTGTGATGCTGTGCTATGGAGGACCCACTGCTCAGCTCTGATTTTCAGTGGTCACCCGAAACAATAGATATAGAGCAATTAGATAGAGAGCAATTAAAAAACAAAATCTCTTAAAATTGAATCTTTCCCTAAGAAAGGAACGTGTAGTCCTATCAAAAACTTTAAATACATGTACTATTGAATTAGATAAATGTAGGCAAAAATATGACACTGACATCCAGCTGCTCTATAATGATTTATTACACAAGGAGCACTTACTGAAGGATATTTTTGAAAAATATGAAACTTCACAATGTCAACTAAGTGACCGCTTGTTGGAGGCTGGGGAACTACTGGATTTGGTGAAGTGCAATGCTGAGAGGTATGAGTCTCTGACTAATAACCTCTCATGTAGCTGTGCCAACCAGCCACTACCTACTCAGCCTCAGCCTAACTTGAACCCTCCGGTGTTGGCTCTTCCAGGAGAGACCTGTGTTAGCTCACAGCAAAATAAAACAATATTTTTTTGTGATGAATTAGGTTCTGGCTTTGGAAAAATTTTACTCAATTACCTTAGCCATAGTTTTACCAATCAGAGCTATCATAACATAAGTTTTAAACAAATGATTAAAAGAATTACAGACACAAACCTAAATAATTATTCTACAATGGTTTTGTTATTAGGAAATAGTACTAGTATTACCAGAAAGGACATAGTGGATGGTGTGAACACCTTATTAAAGTTAAATGTAGGAAAGCTGATATTGTGTGCTTTTCCTTATTCTGACACCTTATCAGATGATGATAATAATTATATTTTTAGGTTGAATAATACTATTCATAGGCTGACATGTTGTCATAGTGACAAATTACTGTATTTTGACACTAATAAGTTTGTTAGTGGTTTTAAGTTGACTCAGAGAACTTTATCTCTGTCTGGGAAATGTAGACATAAGATTGTTATGTTGATAGCATATAATATTAATGAGGTTATAGCTAATATAACGAAATTTAGTATTAGTGACGAGTCTGTGTTGTCTAGTTATACTAACAACATAGAGATTAATTATGAGTCATCATGTTGTACGAAGGAGGATCCACCTATAATACCAACATCCTTGGAGGCCACTACCAGTCAGATAGGGTATTCTCTTCCTGCTGGAACTCATACAGGCATTCTAGACTCTTCAGTTGTAGTTGTGGAGGTCACTCCAGATAATTCTTTAAACTAGACTGTAAGACAACAGAAGTTACCCATTCAAATAACCAATTATTATTATTAGCGAATAATAAAAAGGTATCTTCTGGCCATTTAACCCATAAAAAAAAAACAAAGGGAGTGCAACATACTTTAAAATTATTTCATCAAAATATCCAAGGTTGCTCTTCCAAATTACTGGAAATAGAATTGTTTTTAGAAAATACCAAGTTTGATGTCATTTGTTTAACAGAACATTGGTTAAAAGATCATCAAGTGATGTCAATTAATTATGAAAATTATTGTGTAGTTAGCCATTTTAGCCGAAAACGTATGATACATGGCGGATCATTAATATTAATTAAAAATTCTATCAAATCGAAAGAACGGAAAGACATCATCGGACTGTCGGTTGAACACACCATTGAATTGTCCTGTGTTGAGCTTGATAAGCATGTTATAGTATGCGTATACAGACCTCCAAGTTACCAGAATCTATCTTTGTTTGATTCTGTACTGGAAGATGTGTTAAAAAAACTTAGTACTAATAGTAAGTCAATAATCATATGTGGTGATTTTAATATTAACTTATTAGAAAATAACTCGAACACTGTCAGATTATTGAGTCTTTTTAGGTCATTTGATTTGTCAAATGTTTTTATTGAACCAACCCGAGTGACAGCTTCTTCTGCCACTTGTATAGATAATATTTTTTGTAATTGTGATTACTTACACAAACAAATTGTAAATAAGTTGCCATCTGATCATAGTGGTCAAACAATAACATTTTGCTCCTATATGCCTGTACAAAAAACTCAAATAAGGTTTAGGCCAATTACAAGTAAAAATTTAGAGAAATTAAATAATTCTTTGGCCAGTGCATTATGTGTTCAGAGATATAATAATATTTGTGACCCAAATGAGTTCTACGCCGAGTTCTTTTCACTATTAAACTCACAATTTAATGACAGTTTTCCACTAAAGACTAAAAGTATTTACACAAAGTTCGTATTTAGTGATTGGGCGACTCCAGGTATTCGTAAAAGCAGGGAAAATCTTTTTGAACTTTATGGCCTAAAGCAACATAAGAATAATACAAGCTTTCATCAATATGTTGCAAAATATTCTAAAACTTTTAAAAGTGTGTGCAAAATAGCTAAAGCTCTTTATATTAGCAATAAAATAAAATCAGCTGATGATAAAATAAAAACTACCTGGCAAATAATAAATAATGAAACAGGTAGGAAAAAACAGCGTAATACTGAATTAAATTTAGAAACTGCACATGGGCCCATCACTTCAGAGGTAGAAATAGCTCAGGAATTTGAAAACTTTTTTGCTAATATTTCCCTTAAAACTACTGAAACTTTAAATTCCTCACCCGCGCTCTCGGCTGCCTTACTTAGAAAGAATGTAAAAGTATGCCCTTTGGAATTTAGGTTCCAACATACAAACCCCCAGGCTGTTATAAAAACTTTTAAAGATCTTAAAATTAAATTAACAGAAGATCTCTGGGGCATGTCTGTAAAAGTCTGTAGATCTATAATCGAAACCATTGCGCCCTATTTAGCTTTTATATTTAACACCAGTGTGGATCAAGGAGTCTTTCCGGATCTCATGAAACACAGTAAAGTAGTTCCTTTGTTCAAATCCGGAGATAGTAAAGAACCCAATAATTATAGGCCTGTGTCAATTCTGCCAGTTCTCAGTAAGGTGTTTGAAAAGTTGATGCTCAATCAAATGTTACGTCACTTTAATAAAAAATCCATCTTTCATGAACAGCAGTACGGTTTCACTAAAGGGCGTTGTACCACTGACGCCGGTGTTACCCTAATAAAGAACATTTTTAACGCCTGGGAGGAAGCACAAGATGCCATTGGAATCTTTTGCGACCTCTCTAAAGCGTTCGATTGCGTGAACCATGAGACACTTTTGCTGAAACTAGAGCACTATGGGATTAGGAATGCAGCTCTTGATTTACTAAGATCATACCTAAAAGATAGAAAGGTTAAAGTTCAAATAAACGGCGTTAACTCATTAGGGTCTGAAATGGCAATGGGCGTTCCTCAAGGTTCGATATTGGGTCCATTCCTCTTTTTAGTTTACATTAATGATTTACCCCAATTACTTCAAAATCAACCGAAGATGGTGTTATTTGCTGATGACACATCATTGATCTTTAAAATAGATCGACGATCACAAAATCTTGACGAAGTGAATAACTCTATTCTTCAGGTCCAAGATTGGTTTACGGTAAATAATTTGGTATTAAATGAAAAAAAAACCAAATGTATTAGATTTAAATTACCTAATGTTAGAAGTAGCGAATGTGATATCATATTGAACGGAGAAAAACTGGAATTTATTAATCAAACGGTTTTCCTAGGAATCACTATAGACGAGAAACTGCAATGGGGACCACATATAACCTCTCTGGCGGGGCGGCTAAGCTCGGCCGCTTATGCTGTTAGAAAGATATGACAGCTAACAGATATAGAAACCGCGCGTTTGGTTTATTTTAGTTACTTCCACAGCATTATGTCGTATGGCATTTTACTGTGGGGTCGGGCTGCTGACATTGAGTCCATCTTTATTTTGCAAAAGAGAGCTGTCAGAGCAATTTATAATCTCCGACGCCGCGAATCTCTTAGGGAACTATTTAAAAGGATTAATATTATGACGGTACCTTGCCAATTCATTTATGAAAATATTATGTATGTAAGGAAAAATCTACATATTTTTAACAAGATAAGCGATAGACATAATTTTAATACTAGAAATAAAGATAAAATAGATCAACCATTTTTCAGATTATCTAAAGTACATACATCTTTTATGGGGTACTGTGTTAAATGTTACAACAAAATACCTTGTGATATATTGAAATTAAATGAGAGAAAATTTAAAACACATATTAAAAGTACACTTTGTAAACAAGCATATTACAAGTTAGAGGATTATATCCAGGACAGGAATGCTTGGAAACATGCTGGTCCAGCTCCATAGGACAATCTAGAGTCTAGACAAAATCAAACTGGTTGCTATTTTTATGGTAAAATCTGTTATTTTTATGATAATATTCATTTTACATTCTGTGATAACCTATACTCACACACTGACTTATTTTTTTAGTAAAACATACTTGTATGATGTTTGTAAATATGTGAACACCACGTATCTATCTAATAATTAAGTTATTTTTCATTGCTTAGTTTTTAATTCGTTTTACCTATTATGGTATAGTAATTTTATTCTAGGTGCATCGTCTTCACATATAATCATATAATTAATGTAATCAAACAAAATATTGTAAAACATTTTTAAAAGAGTACCGGTGGAGTTTCTTGCCCATTCTTCTCCATACGAAACTACCTTTTGGAAGGGGCAACTAGAATCAATTCTATTTTTTTTGTAAATTTTGACGTTCAAAAGTGCCTCTTATGTGCCTATTTGAAATAAATGGTTTGACTTTGACTTTGAATAACAACCACACAGCAACATAACATTTAAAAATAATCCTCCACCTTTCAGATAACGCTCTTAAACCCAGTGTGTGTCATAATCTACGCCCTTGCCTCCTGGATGTTCTTCCGAGAGCGAGTATACGCCGAAGAGCTGACTCTCCTCACGTTCTTCGGGCCACAGTACGTGGAATACCAGAAGAGGGTCAGCACAGGCCTGCCCTTCATCATGGGGTACATCCCCGAGAATACTGGGCAGAATGTTCGGGATGACCATTGGAGTTACTAAGGCGAGTGGGATTAAAAAATAAATGGGTTGTGTCTATTGGCCGACCTAGCAGCGCGGTTGTCACTGCCAAACAAATACTTACATTGCGCTGCTTACCTGTTGTTTAATGTAATTAAAGGGTCTCAACGCAGCCATAGTTGAATTGGTTAATAATATGTCACAAGTGCCAGGATAACACATGCCCTGCCCTGTTGTCGAGTTGAAGTTTTAAATAAATCGTCAGTACGTAAACCGTTCCGTCTTAATATCACCTGTCTCCCCTAAAATCCAACATTAAATTAAGGTCGATAATAAATAACCTGGCTCTCACTAACAGGCCTCTGTCCGCTTTGATGCGTCCTCGGGCTAATGAGATTTTATTTTTAACTTGGTTTCAATCGGTGCAAGGTCGATATTTGTTTGGCAGTGGCAACCGCTGTACCGAACTGTTTGGGGCAATATTATTTTTGGCATCTCAAATTTATTCAGCGTCATGGTGCATTACATACTTAGCCCTGTATTACAGAACCTCACTCGAGGCTACATACGCTAGATACATTATTTCAAACTAGTTTCAACTAATCAAATGGCTAAGGATTTTTAAGTAATACATAGGAGTAAGACTCTGTAAAATATCTTATGCGCAAAGCATCAGCATCATTTCAGCCGAAAGACGTCCACTGCTAGACATAGGCCTCCCCCAAGCACCGCCACTTCTATCGGTTCTGTGATTCCCGCATCCAGCAGATTCCTGCGGCCTTCACAAGGTCATCGGTCCACCTTATGGGAGGCCTTCCAACACTACGGCTTCCGGTACGCGGTCGCCACTCCAGAACCTTTAAATTCACACGTTTAAATGATTTACATACGTTATTTAAAAATGGCTTCCTTAACAGTGGGGTGTGGTATACAATACAGGCTAAAATGATGTTGTCTATTTGCAGGAACTTCAGTCCTTTTGGGAACCACCACAGCAGGCTCAAGTCAGTGATCTAGTCCAATGTTACACTAAGCGAGAGATACATAACTTTATTCGATAATAATAGTGACGGCTAGGACTAGGAAAATATTATAGACCTTTTAAATTGTTTTATCTACACCCATGATATAAATCATCCATAAAAGTTTCTGAAATAGTTAGCTTATTGCCAACATTAAATCAACCAGTGTCATAACCATAATATCATCCAAACCAGTGTTGAATGTTGTACTTTTCATTATGCAACTCCTTTGCTTTTGCGATCCCTTCCTTACTCATCAAACAGCCACATTCTCACTACTCGTGGTATCTTTATGAATGTCAAAAAAGAACATTGCCATGCAGGCGCGTTTCACTACCACAGCGCCGTAATTAATTAAAAAAATAACCTTACAGGTTTTATTCGAATTCACGTCGTGTCCCGCCATTTTTGTTCGATTGGAGTATTGCAAAAAAATATTACTTTGTTGTTTACTAAAATGGTGTAACACCCTATGGTTTCAGAACCTTTTATAGAGGATTCATATCATGGGAACACCTAATTATATGTATAAAGTCTTGTATGCAACTGTAGATAATTAGGTATTAAAATACTCATGTTTCGCCTGGTGTGATAAACCCACATTTGTGTTTTCATACCCCTTATTATACAACAGTTGCATAAATAACTATTATTAAACTTTTAAATTGTTGTAGTTAATATAAACGACCTTTAAACCTCAACTTGAAGATTTCGTAAATCATAATTTTAGCATTGAGTGATCTAAGATAGCCTGATTGTATGTACAGTATCAGTACAGCACATCAGGTTATACCAAACTGTCAACTTTTTCCAAATTATTTTAAACCTTAAAACGTTGATGGTTAAGTTCAAAATCAAATGAGAAAATTTGACAGTTTGTGGTAACTTAATGTGCTGGCGACTGTACGTTCACAGCAAGCTAACGCCCGGTTTCTGAATTGAGAATTTGAAGTTGCGAACTTGTCAACTTGAGCATTACTTAAGCAATGTCAATCAAATCCATCAACTTAGCCTATTGCAGTCCACTGCTGGATAAAGGCCTTCCCTTATAGATGATAGACATCCCATCTTCTGTCGGTGCATAAACCATCTTCATCCTGATGTATGTAGTTTGTAGCAGCAGTCTCTCACTATCTAGTTCGCACAAAGTGTCACCACTGTCTTCCACTACCCTGCATACCGGTTTGAAGGTACCTGTTAGCTGTTTAATATTCATTAACAGATCCTTAGTCTGAACTTTAACTGAATGTCCCTCAATTTCCTCGCAGACGCTGTTGATGTCCTGCCGAGTAGATCTTTGAATTTCGGCATGCAGCTGATTGTATCGGCTTCTCTGTCTTAAGAAATATAGTAGATTCAAAATATCTTACGTTTCTTGCAAATAAATTATGAATACCGCAATTTCGAGATCGTAGTACCTAAGATCTTGAAATTGCGACATTCATAGGTACTGCTAAAGTAGAGTTTGAAAAGTTCTCACCTTCAAATTCTCAATTCAGACACCGAGTGTAGGTAGTTGTTATACTAAAGTGATTTAAGTGATTACTTAAATCTGAACTCATAATCAGAAGATGGCTAATATCACTTTTCGTGTTACGATTCTACCTTATTGTTACTTGATTAGCGAGATTACATTATTTCCAGTTCTAAAATATAGCACAGGGGTGCTAATCCTTTGAATTTAATTATGTAAATAAAAGCATTTTCTGACGTAAAACGTGACGCAATCTTTGTATATTTTAATTTAAGTAGTTTTATAAGGTACTCAGGGGAATATTACTACATGTTTAATAGACAATCAAAGAGAAGGATGATTCAATGCATTATTTCAATTTAATTAAATTATGTTACTGATAAGTATGAACAAATAATTTACAAAAAAAGTGAAACTAACATCGCTGGTGGCGCCATCTATGACTTAGCTTGTTAAAGTTAACAACAATAAAAAGGAGACTACTGTTCATCAACAACTAATGTAACTTCAAGCTGTAATAAAAATAATGCATTTATGTACTTATTTGTAAACTAAACATTTTAAAACTTTACAAAAAAAGCATAGCAAGACATGTTTGATAACTTTACTAAAATTACTATAAAAACTAAGTATATTTTACTAGAATTTCACTACTGTTTGCAGTATAATTAATGTGTAAATAGACTTGATTCTCCAATATTTAATAACTTATGTACATAATGACTGAGAGGCAAGACATCTTTTGTATATCCTCTTCCATTTAATGTGTCTTCAACTAGACAAAGACAAAACCCAGTGTAAAGAGCCATAAACTACTCACACTATCCTCGCGTGCCGCTTGCGGCAGCATAGTCCCCGCGCAGACCGCGACAGACCATCACAAGTTGTGCGATTTTAAATAAACAAAAATCGCAGCCACAGTTTAACCGTAGGGTTTAAAAATAAATACCCTTTATTACCCAACTGTGTGAGGGCAAAAACAGGGTTATGTTTTGTTTACATCCCACAGGACTTGCGGGCCCGCATGCGTTTGGCTCCGCAATAATTTTAACATTGAGATTGTGATCGTTATAAATGCTTGTATGTGTAAAGGTTGTGAATGTATTGAACAAATGTTAAATCAAAATAAATATTTTTATTGATTGTGTAAACTTGTTAATTTTTTACTCCTTCAACTTTTCAAAACCTTTCGGGCGTATGCAGAAAAACTCACCAAAGTTTTATCAAAATCGGTCCAGTTGTTTCGGAGTCCATAGAGGACAAACAAACAAACATTGATTTTTATTTATATAGATAGAAGATAGATGGTCACTCAAAAAGCTACTGAGACTACGTAACACTAAAGTAGATAGTTGAGTAAATGGCGAAGACACATAACATAACATCACGCCTGTAATCCTCGGAAGGGTTAGGCAGAGGTGTACCTATAGTACACCCACATTTCGCCAGTTATGTTTAAGTCCCATGTAATAGGGGGCGAGCCTATTACCATCAACCGGGCACAAATCCAGACTTCGGGCTGCTACTGAGAAATTCCTAATGGAACATCCCAATAACATTTGGCCAAATGGCGAAGAATTTAAAGATTTAAGATTCTGAATTCAAGTTTATTAATGTAAAACAAAGAAACCGTTACACGAGTTGCCTTACATAATGTTTTACAAAAGCACGATAACTTTATGATTGTTTACAAAACACAAGTGTTTAATGTGAAACTAACAGTACAGGCCCGAAATCAAGCCCGAGCAGTCACCACCGAAAAAACCTGAATTAAGTCTGAAAAAGGGACGAAAAACTGAAAAATATGTTGTGAAATCAGACACTGCTAACAAGCCAATAATTATCCAAAAATATTGCTAAGAAAAAACTAGTCTTCAAGGTGCGAAGAGCTTTTATCAAGAAGTATAATCATAAACAGTGCGCACGCGCAACACGCATGCAACGGCAAAGTCAACACGTTGAGTAACACATACCAATTAAAATGTCGACGGTAGCGGTTTTTGTGTTTCTACTGGACAATCTGGCAGGTAAGACCCCATGTAGGTTTATGTGAATTTTATTTCACATAAACCTACATGGGTTTTGATTGATTGATTGAGACATGTTCATAGATAGATAAGTAAATAGAATAGGTACTCTTTTATTTAAGTCAGGGAAAAAAGTTGCTTGTCAAATTGAACGAACTTAATTTGACCGTATTTTCAAATCACAACACACCGAATTGCTTTGACAGTTGTACGAGGCAAATTGACGTAGTGAGGCAATTTGATAAACAACTTATTTCAATGACTGCACACCTTAACATTTTTTCATATTAAATTGATCAAAGACTTGGTCTTAAGTCTGGTTATATATAACATAGTGTCATATGACTTCTGGTACCACACAGGCGTAGGCATTTTTAAGGCTTTTCTTCTATTGATAACGGCGTCATAAATGAGGGAGTTATACAGGCCCTTAAAGTGACAACCCAATTATGGACCATAATATATCAGCATCAGCTTCGCCAGACTGCGTCAGTCTCGAACCAATGGGTCTGCCTACCCAAGGTGCCTTACGGTCTTTCGTTTCGGTAGCATAGTAACAAAGTCTTAGCTCAAAACTACCTTCTACCAAACAAAGACCTGTGTGTTTACAAACAATAGAAAATGGGCATCAAAATGTTTATGTTGTTTATGCGTTCTTTTATAACATAGTTCAGAGCAAGTGTTTGAGTTTTCATGCCTGGAACCTAACAAAGCCAAGCCTCATTATGAGTATATTCGTGAAATGAAATGAAATGATGATTATTTCTGTAAGACTTTATAAGACACCTTTACACATCAAATTTTTAAACTAGGTGGCACCGTGGTGATAGTCTAGGTAGAGGAAATAGGTAATAATGATCTGGTCATGTATTTTTTTTCAACTCTTAGGTTTCAACTATGCCTTAAACGATACTTTGATTCAAAACGCGAAGTTCACAAACAGCGACGAGATTCCAGTCATAGGAGACTGTGATCCCTATACCACTGATCAGATCCTGAACGCCGTGGGCCAGGACCTGGACCTAGTCATCGTACCCTCCTTCAGACGAAATGACAATCAATTCGACTATGAACAGGCTTCAGAGATTTTTGACACAGCCGTAGTCGACAGTTCTTTGCCTGAACAAGATGTTTCAAGATCGTTCGATGAAAATAAGTCAAAGTTCGACAACGATTTGACTACATTCTCTAGAAAGAGTTTTGTTAAAAGTGGACGCAACAATACTAAAACAAATATCCAAAAAGTAAAAAATGAGACGAAAATAGAGTTTCCACACAGCGCGCCATTTTTGGTCGCTATATTTGAAACGCTTGCTAATGTTACCGCGCAGACCTGTGCGGGAACTCTGCTGACTCCGCGATGGGTGCTCACTGCTGCTAACTGCATCAATGTCTTAAGTAATTTGCACGGCAACAAGTAAGACTTCTGTATACCTACCTATATCATGTTTTTCCTGTAAACTAGCAGAATCATGAGTTCTAGCGTGGCTATTATATTTTCATGTGAGATTTGAGAGTCAGGTTATTGCCTAACCAAACTGCTACCTAGACTACCTACCCATTGAATTCAGTTATCATGCTTTTGGTTCGGGTTGTTCAGACAATGTTTTTCTCATCCTTAGTTCTTCCAGCACAAACATGACAGAAACAAGCCACTACACGATAGTGGCGAAATCCACAAACCCTCTCTTGGACGGTTCAGCACACAATGTGACGACGGTGGTCCTTCACCCTGACTCCAACTCCTCACGAACAACCCTCGAGGAAGAAGAGGACATGGATGGGTCGTACCTGGCGCTGCTGAGGATCGAGCCGGAGGTCGAAGGTCCTGCTTTGGAGCTAATGACAAGGGAGGTGGGGAAAGGGGACGTTATGGCGTATGGCTGGGTTCTGTCGAAGGTAAGGAATCAAGACTAGAGTGTCACTCGCTCGCGCACCTGTCGCGGTGACACACTATCAGTACTGTAACGATAAAGCAGTTCAGTGAACTGGTTTGATGTTAAAGTATAACTTCTGTTTTGGCTACGCTCGCTAGTAGCAAATACGTCATTATATTAACATTATAATATGAAATAAATAAATAACAATAGTGGGCAAGCCATCGTTAGTTCCCTATAGCTAACATCTTGTGTTCTGCTCGTCTGAAGAATCTAAAGCTTGGGTTTTTTAATAAAGCGGTGCCGTAATATAACGGCCGTATAAATGGATCATTTTTTGACACCGTCAATTCCAAGCACCCACTGTAATTGTCATGATGGCAATCCTTTTGCGGCCGTTATAGTGACGGCAACCGATTTTTTAGGAAACTCTGCTTAAAAAATCTTGACTATTCCAGAACGAGTCAGACTCAGAGCACGACTCGATGGAATGCACGTCAGCACCAAGCCAGATCCTCAGCCACACGGACTGTCAGGCCATGTACAGCTACAAGGACAACGATGTGCTATGTCTCCTTAGCAAGGATATGGACCAGAATATAACGCAGGTGTGTATATTGTCACTGATGGACATCGGCCTCCCCCAAGTATTGCTACAATGACCGGTCCTGTGCTTTCCAAATCCTGCGGATTACCGCGACTTTCACATGTTCGTTGGACCATCTTGTGGAGGGTCTTTCCACCCTCTATGAATACTTTAATATTGTAGCTATCTAGCTGGTTGTAGGGTTGTCTTCCAGTCTTACCACATTTGCCTACTTGGAGTTTTGAACATTAGTGTTTTATTCTTATAACTAACTGACGGACTGGCTCGTCCCTATGTCCAATCGCAACTGCTGAGTATGGGGTCCTGGGTTCAAACCCCTAGTCGGGCGAAGTAGGTATTAACAGTGGAAATTCTTTGTAGCAGTTGCCCGGTCACGACAATGGGCTCTCCCAGTCGTTTATAGGCCCACTTAATACCTAGCAAAATGTAGTTGTACCTAATATTTACATTACACCTTTACCAACTCTGTCTCCCTACGCCTTCGGGAATACAGGTGTAATGTTATGGTGTTATTCCAGCTAAGTACGGGCGGTCCCGTGATGGTTATTCACGACGGGAGAGTAAAGATGTTAGCCGTAGTGCAGACTGACGAGCAGGTGTTCGTATCGTACGCGGTCGCGGCGCATCACGACTGGATCCTACACACTATCAGTAATAAATGATATCTTAGTAATCGTGTATTATTGAGAAAAATGTGCCTGGTAATCATTTTACTGTAGTAATAACTTTTATGGAAAGGTATGTTAAAACGGATTTTTTAGGTGGGAGACTAAAAAAAATCTTTATACACACCAAAAATTAGTCTGAACTTGTGGCGGCATCTATAACGATCTATTTCTATAGAGGATGAGAAACTTTCCACCCTGTCCCTCATTCCTCTTATCTTTAAATAATCTTTATGACGGTCATTGACGAACTATGTATAAAGCAGTGAAGCAACGAGGTTCCTGAAGTAGGTTATAGAAAAACCTGTATTACAGGTCAACAGACCCCGCTTAGTGGCATTTTACAAATAGACAGGTAACATGTATTTCTACTAAATAATTTAAACAAAAATAAATAATTGAAATTTTTTAATATATTGACTGTCTCGTTAGTCTAGTGTTGGTCTGAAAAAAGAGTTAAGGCTCCGTGCAAAAGTCAATTTCTTATCTAATTGTGAGAAAGCTTGAAATAATTGAAACATTAACTCTGTGTAACTATAAAAGTACAGTTATCGTGGTGCTAAACCATTCGTGTCAGTCTCAGCACCTGTTAATAGTTTTATCACTTTTGCGCTCTCGAAAATATAGTTTATTTGGCCTTTGATTTACTTAATGAATATTGCAAATTCATAAAATAAAATTTTGATTTTATCTCAAGGATAGCTGAAGCCCAGAGTGTGATTTATAAATTTCTTGTTATGGTTTGCTAAATAATACGCAAAAATACATAACAGGCTGGATTAAAAAAATTAAATGGTTTTTTCAAGCGACAATTAAAAATGTTTCTTTTGCAAAGGGCTTATTAAAGTATCTCCGAATTTTTGGTCGAAAAGGATTTTTTTGTTTCTGTTTTTTGAGTGAATAATTTTATCTTTTCCTGACACTAATACTACTAATTACTAATAATATATGACACTAATATAACATTTGTAAGAATATGGAATTTTGACATCATAACATACTAATAATTTCTAATATATCAAGTTTCTAAATTATAAACTTTGTAAGTGCATAGTTTAGGTAAATTTTAGATTTTTTGTTATTGTGAATTATTTTCAATGTTAGGGAAAAATTTGTACGCCGATACTTACGGCTAAACATGATTGGACTTAAACGATGACTTTAATATCTCGCATACGCTGTATCTCATGAACCGTGATAGTTAGACAGTTGAATTTTTCACAGATGATGTATTTCTGTTGCCGCTATAACAACAAATACTATAAAACAGAATAAAATAAATATTTAAGGGGGCTCAACAAACGTGATTTTTTTTGCTCGATATTGATAACGGCAACAGGTAGACGCTTGAAATATTCACAGAATATTAAGTTATATATTCACATTAACAATAAATAATTAAGTTAAAATAAAACAAATATTTAAGGGGGTCTCCCATACAACAAACGTGATTTTTTGCCGTTCTTATAGATAATGGTACGGAACCCTTCGTGCGCGAGTCTGACTCGCACTTGGCCGGTTTTTTCGAAAACCTTGCTAATTTTTGTAATTTTCCAGGAATTCTTAATTTATTTAAAAAAATCCTTGCCACCGCGTGCTAAACAAAGAACTCGACTTTACAAATCACAATTAACTTTGTTTAAATTATTTTGCCCTTTCTCACAAACAATAAACAAAATTGATCAAAATCAGTCGATTTCGTGCACGCCCCCTTTTAAGTATTTTTTGGAAAACGTGTTACTAACATATATTTCAATCAATTATCTAAGAATCATAAATCTTCATAATCATTAATCTTGTAATTTGTAACTAAACAGGTTTTTATTTACTTTCCTCATACTCGAAATGAAAAGCAGAGTGTTTACCTCGGGTGAAAGAACCATTTAGGAACTGGAACTAAACCATCTCGTGTCTAAATAGGTCCCTTTCATCCTTTGTATAACCAGGACGTCTTTAAGTGGTTTGGAGCTGAAGAATTAGTGGTGACTGGTCTAATGTAACTCCAAGGTAATTTAATGTTGGAGTTACATTAGACCAGTCACCACTAGTGGGTTTTAGTCAGTAAAAGTCTGACACTCCCTCCCGCTCCACCCAGAGCGGGAGAAGTTATTTGATAATTTCCCACCCAAAAAAAAAAAAAAAAAGGTAATTTAATGTTATCTGTTCTTTGTAGAGAAGGACATACGCATGGCTGGTAGGTTGACCAACACGTGCGGGCCGTTATTGAAAGTGAACGTGGTGGGGGGGGGGGGGGGGGGGTAGCACATTCGATCGAAGAGCAGATGCCACAAGTAGATATTTTTTTACGGATACTTGTCTGATCTCATTCTTGTTGATTGATGATGTTTTATTTACAGTTTCTTTGTGCTTTTGTTATGTGTATTGTTTAGCTAAACAATAATGTGACATAATAGCTTAAGTATAAATAAACAAACGCACTTGGTCAACCTCTGGTACATAATTCGTTCTATAAAGGCCAGTGCACACCGGTGGACGGCGGCGGACGGCATCGAGGAGCATTTGCCATCGACCAGCGCACATTGATGATTTGTGATGCCGCCAGCGGCCGCCGGCGCACTGCTGGATGCTGCGGCATGCGGAGTGCATCCCCGCTTGCACTGCCGCCCCCCCCGCGATCTTATGCTAGCGGACTCCGACGCATCCCGCCGCATGCCGTCGCAACCTGCCGTTACCTCCTGCAGCGTGCTCTTTAATATCGCAGAGAAATCCTCTTTGATGCTCCGTGGTCGGTATCTGAGCTTTGGAATCTATAACTTGTCACCATTAGATACGAACGAATTTACGTTGGTAAATTTAAAATATCCTGCCCTGCCGTCCACCGATGTGCGCGGCTGGCCTCAAGTTTTTCCTTGTCAAAACATGTATACTTCAGACTGTTGCAGTCCACTGCTGGACATAGTGTTCTTTATCTTGCACCACAACACACGTTTCCCGCACAAACATAAGCTATCCTAGTGCATGGTTTGGTAGATCAGGCACGGCTGTCGAGTGTGAGGTGTTGGGTTTGAAACATGATTGCTTGAGGTACTTACCAAACTACGTGCTTAGGTATGGATTGAGAATTGAGATGATGTAACATAGCTGAATTAGGCGCACGAGCCGATCTGATCAGGTTAAGCTACTATTGCCGCGGTCGGTCCGTGGATGGGTGACCATCTTTACATACCGAGACGCCTTAGTGCCTCAGAAAGCACGTTAAGCCGTTGGTCCCAGGACAATAGTTACGGGTCGTCAGAAGCCAGAAATTCTGACAACCAGTCTTACCAAGGAGTATCATATTACCCAGTTATTGGGTTGTGGAGGTCAAATAGGTAGTCGCTCCATGTAAAATACTGGTATTCAGCTGCATCCGGTTAGACTAAAAGCTGACCTCAATATAGCTAGTTGGGAAAAGGCTATAGGCAGGCCGTTGAATTAGGAAAAATATACTTACGCAGCGCGCAAACGCGCGCGCGCGCGCTATAGCGTAGTACCTACCTAAAATTGATCCAAAGAAATAGCAATCACAGTACCTAGATCGTAATCCGTGTCATGCGCGTCCTTTTGTTAAGTTCCTTAATCCTTCAAGAGGTAGGGGACGGCCTCTGGGATTATCCTGTGTTCAAAGTAAAATAATATTCGAAATATTTCGAAAAATTATAACTTAGGTAAGAAAAGCGCATTACTTACCTAAGTTTTTTTTTTAATATAGTTTTTCTAGTTTTATTTATAACCCGACTGCCTCAGAAGGAGGGTTATGTTTTTCGAGTGTATGTATGTATGTCTATTTCTTTGGCACGCTCTGTAGCCTAAACGGCTTGATGGATTTTAACATATGAGGTATCGTTAGATTCGTTTTAGTTGCACAAGTGTCATAGGGTATAACATTTTCATATGTTATCTGCGAATAAAAAAAGAGAGAAGAAATAAAAAAAAATATTTTGTGATTTTAATAATATGGGTATCAAATAAAAGCTAGTAAAAAGCCAATTCCAAATATATATATATATATTATAATACTTTTTAGCTACTATTTTGACTCAAACTACAAAAAAGTACATTTCTTGTACAATAACAAAATGGTAGCGAAATCAAAATTGTACATTGAATATTTTTGAAAAAAGCAATTGCTATGAGGTTTGGAATCGATTCTAATGCCGAAAACATAGGTTTTAGAATTTTTGTGTTTGTCTGAATGTATGTTTCAGCATCACGAAAATTCTACAGGATAGATTCTGTTCAAATTTTGCATAATATTACCTATAAGTCTGGTCACCCGGTAGACTATATTTATAATTATCACGCTATTTATTATGGGGGATAAGCAATATTGTATTATATTTGTATTCCTCTATGGTTTACAGTAAAATTTTAAAAGAGCGAAACTGTTAGAACATTGCAGATTTAATCTTTTAAATGATTATCATCACGCTATATCGTTACGGGGCTAAGCAGTCAATCATCATGACATATGCACGGTGGATTTTTAAGATGGGGAGGTAAATATTAACCGTTGTAGCTAATAATAACGCGTGATCGGTCTTAGGAGACTGTCCTTAAAATTTTGAGATATTTTAATCTGCATATGAAATATTTTCACAAAAAAAAAATGCCAATAGATCATGGTTCTTATGAGAGAGTTAGACCAACTGTGGTTTGATACATACAATAAAACAAATTATTTAAAAAAAACAAAAAACCCGACTGCAAAAACATGACCTGATAAGATGGAAACAAGATGAAAGAAAACGAGTATTCTATAAGTATCAAAAATAAATAAATGCAGTCAGAGGCATCTAGGATTTACGAACGCCTTAAAATTTGCCTCCGACTGCATTTATTTATTTTTGGTACTTATAGAATACTCGTTTTCTTTTCATCTTGTTTCCATCTTATCAGTTCATGTTTTTGCAGTCGGGTTTTTTGTTTTTTTTAAATAATTTGTTTTATTTAAAGTATGAGCTGAAAGGAGTGCCACCTTGCTTGAGGTAAGTGAAATAGGTACTATCGGCCAAACTTCTGCATGCTCACCTCTAAGGCGATAATCTCATAGCACGGCTCACGACTCGATCGGCTGATTCATGCGTATTGACCAATAGGATGCACAAAGCGTATTTTAGTGGTGTTCGTATTAGTATAATCATGTATAGAATGTGTGACACTCACACTAGGAGCGTACTATGCTCACTTGTTTCTGCTAAGAGACGAGTTTTTAATGGGCACGGCCAGCGCGGCGCGGCGGCGGCGTGAGCTCTTTGTTATTGAATTGAATTGTTATTTTATTATTGACAAGAATTAATTTTAGTACTCATATCTTCTGTTTGTTTGGTTTAGAAAATGTATTATTGATATTGCAGTATTTACAAAAATAATTTGTAATAACTAATAAACTACAATTTATATGTATTAATCCACTTTAATATTTTCCTCTCTCTATCGGGTCTATAGATATAGGTTATTTATGAACACTTTCACTGCCTCTCCAATTTTCACCATATCCTATGTGATGCCGCATGCCGCAGCAACCGCACCATATTCCCTTCACAATAAGATGAGACATTGAAACGAACCGTTTTATTACAGTCCGTTCCACCGATTTTGACTTCTATTCCGTAGGCTTATGGATGGCATTAAAGGCAAAAAAGTGGTTACAATACCAACTGTTTACTGCAGCTGCCATTTGTCATGCCACCAACACAATAGCATTCAAAATCGATTGAACGGACATTTATGGTTTGTTTACCTTTTATCTCACGGCTCCCTGAATACGTTAGGTATAGGTGCGTTGACCGGCACTGCATGAAGGTATCAAATGTTTATATTGAAATTTTTTGTGTTTAATCGACTTTATTAAAAGTAAATAACTATCTAAATTTCTATGTGTTTGTTTATACTTGGGCAATTTGGGAATACTTGAAAATTACAGTAATATTTGAACCAATACTCTGCGCAGTTCATACAATGTTATCAGAGCTTTTTGTTTGTAGCTAACGCAAGGCCGCAAGCCGCACAACTCTTGCAACTGAAATAAAAATAAGTTCATTATCTAAGACCCATTGTTATTTACTGGGAATGTCTGGAAATTCGGTTAAACAATAGAGGACGGCTTAATACAAGGGCCATACGTTTTTTTATTACCTTAGGATTATCTCAAATGTTTTGCAGTTGTTCCTTGTATTTGGTTTAATACTTTTAGCAGTAGGTAATTGTAATATTACCTTTTATTCATTAAAATAATACAGGGTGAAATTGAATTCATGGGCATCCTTTTAAGGGGTCATTGTACTCATCATTATGAACAACTTCAACTATGAGACCATACCTGAAATCGCGAAAAAAAAATCAGCTGTTCCCTACATTTATGTTTGCATAACTCGACAAAATGTAGGGAACAGCAATTTTTTTTTCTCGATTTCATATTTGTTCCCATAGTCAAAGTTGTTCATAATGACGAGTACAATGACCCCTTAAGAGGATACCCATGAATTAAATTTCAGCCTGTATAACGAACAAGGTATCGTTGCAATTAAAATGCCCAGGCATGCCGTGCAGGATGAGCACTTTAAGACTGGATTATAATCAAACCAACACTTTACTCTTTTATAATTCATGCTCTAGTCAAAGTTTGACAATTCATGATTTTAAGCGAAATCAACGCTACAGGCGCGTTACCGGCATTGCATGTCAAGTTTTTTTTTGACAAATCTAACAATGATTCAGTTCCTACGCCACTTTAAAATTCAGAAGCTTATCAAGTAATTAAACTAAACTATAATTTGTGCCTTGGCAGCAGTGAGAGTGAAAGGATTGAAATAAAATGTTGGGTACTAGTGAAATATATATTTTTAGTTTGTGTTCATTTAACATTATGCAGGATTAAAGATTTATATAGGTTGATATTTAAATCTTATCTGTATAATAAAAGATGTATAGTAAGTGCTTTTTGTATGAAACTATCGGCTGTAATCTCAGTGTGAAAAAATAAACAGTTAGTTAAAATCTACTTGAGAACAATTTTAAGGATTTGCTGTTGTAGAAAAAAAACAATATAAGTAACTTAATTTATTTTTAATAGACTTTTTCAAAACATTAAAGATTCATCCAGAAATTAACATATTATAACAAAAAATTACACAGAAATTATCATCAAAATGCAAAATATTATAAGTGAAAAGATTCTTACTCATAATATCATTTATAAACTGTATTTATCTACACTTATATCGTAAAGTTCAAAATATGAAATCAACACAACAATGACAAACAGACAACACAACAACAACAGGCAAAAAGCCTGTCAGTAAATAAGATTAGGAGAATATTGCTCGTGCAGTTCTAATGAAATTGAAAAGTTTTAAGATTAGTACAATTTAAGAATCTTAATAATTTTTATAAATTGCAATAATTACATTACACTACAGACTAGGTTTATCAAGCAAATGAGATCAATTATTTATGAGGTGGACGGATATGATGACACTACTGAATATGTAAAATAACAAACTAACGAGATCGGGGCTTACGACAACATTGATTGTAAATAAAACAACAAATCCACCAATAAAGGCAACATGACACTAAATTGACATCAATAATTTTACAAGAAGACTTCAAAATCGTTGGCAATATTTTAAACTATGATTACGGTCTACAGTCTACCCTGTGACATTAATCAACGAAGTAATATAATACAAATTGGAATAATAAAAATAAACCTAATAAAAATAGCTATACAGGGTTATTTGCAAGCCGCCGGAGTCGCGGGTTGTTCGAAAGAGATACCATGGCCCTGGCACAGGCAACTGAAGGAACACGGGTGGGTTTTAGTCAGTAAAAGTTTGACACGACCTTCCGCTCCGCCCAGAGCGGGAGAAGTCATTTGATGATAAAACACTAATAAGCTCGTAGGACTATAATACTAACATCATAAATAACAACTTTTGTTGTATGACTTTTAATAATTCATAAAAAAATAATTACATAATACAATTAAAAATATTTATTTTGATCGCTCTAAATTTGAACAACTCTACGCGGTACCAAAATATGTAAGTAGTTAAATAAACAAACAGTGCGTTGCGAATGCAGGGTCGCAGCGGTACTTACTACAAAATACAGATCTAAAAAGTGTTATTACAAATATTACAACAAAAACTTGAAAGTTTACTTTTGGTATTCTAAAAAGTCAAAGATCAAAAGTGGTTGTACTAATATAGTCCTACCAGGTGTTAGAAAAATAACCCTGTATAATGTAATTATACAGTATGTTAATTAACGAAAGGCGTTCCCGTTAACCCGCAATAGTATAGCGTCCACATGCTACCAAAATATGACCATTCGAAAATTCACGAAAAAAAATCTGCTGTTCATTACATTTATGTTCGCATACCTAGCTTAACAAAATGTAGGGAGCAGCTGATTTTTTTTCGCGAATTTTTAAATGGTAATATTAATTGTAGCATGTTTGGACTATTGCGGGTTAACGGGAACGCCTTTCGTTAATTAACATAGTGCATGTTAAAAATTATATTAACTTAATATTTCGTCGCTGCTCCTCCCGCATCTATCACAGCATCGCAACGGCTACGCATGGACCTAGCCAGGACTTCGCACAAATTCGAACCTCTGAATGTGTCCCAAACTTGTTCGCAATGTGTGACAAGTGCTTCCTTCGTTCTTTCTGCTCTACTATCCCATCTCTGGACCATTAAACCCCACAAATTTTCAATGGGGTTTAAGTCTGGCGATCGGGAGGGCCATGGCACTGTTTTAATTTGTGGTTGCCCTCGCAACCACTCTTGAACAACCCGCGCACGGTGTATCGGGCAATTGTCCTGGAAAAAATAAAATTCTGGCACGTCCAGTTGTGGATACACCGTGCGCACTGTGGGTACCATGATGGTTTGTAGCACCTCTAAATACGTTTGGCCGTTTGCCCTCCCTGGTATAAAAGCGAGCTCGCCTGGTCCAGCAGCACTCATCCAGCCCCACATGTTCACTACAATTCTTCCCGATTCTGCATTTGGGTTCACATTTCGAGGTTCGTATCTTGTGTTATCTACACGCCATAAATTCCGACGACCTTGTTGGCTAGACCTAAAGCACTTTTCATCAGAAAATATGGCGTAAGAGAAATCGAAGTCCCTGTAGTCACGAGCGAATCGCACGCGAGCAGCTTTCTGCTCCTGCGTCAAAATAATTTTTTTTGCGGGACGTCTGTGATGGACTCCAGCTCGATGCAACTCGTTTCTAATAGTTTGCATCGAAACTTCGTATTCTTGTGCGAAACTGTGAGTGGGTGTGAACGGGTTCTCTTCATACGTGGCTATCATATTATTTAACTCGTTTTCGTTTATAGCCCGGGGTCGAGGTGCACGAACGCGTTCTGTAATTTCTCCTTCTTCATATCTTCGCACCCAGCGGCGCACCGTTGTTCTCTAACGAAAAAAAAAAAACAATCAGCATCGATTTTTTACATAATATAGGAACTAAGTATAATAATACGAGTACACTACAAAAGTCTTATTCAAAGGGCACAACTAGTACACTATAAATAAAAATTATAAGTATTGAAATACTTAAGGTGTGCATTTTGGTTGACTTCATGATAAATAAACTCTTAACTTTTCTATAACTAATTTAAGTAGTTATAACATTCATAACTATATTTTAAAATACAAGTTGTAAATGCAATAACTGAAAATCTCTTAAGGGGTCATTACTCATCATTATAAACAACTTTTACTATGAGAACCAAACCTGAAATCGCGATAAAAAAGCAGCTGGTCCATACATTTTGACGAGTTACGCGAACATAAATGTAGGGAACAGCTGTTTTTTTTTCGCGATTTCAGGTTTGGTCCCGTAGTAAAAGTTGTTCATAATGATTAGTACAATGACCCCTTAAGAGGTTTTCAGATATTGCAATTTACACCTCGTATACCTATGAGTAAGAAAAATGGCATAGCGTAAATTCCAACATTGTATGAAACTGTCCCAAGCAAATTTGTGCTTAATCTCTACTATTTAAAAGTGTTTATCCCGTGCGGGCTGGCAACGTGGCATTTCTAAAGGTTTTTCGTGGTTAAATACCAACGATCTAGTGCTTGGCCGAAAAAATAGTAAGTACTTGCTATTTTATCGGCCAGCCAAGCACTAAATCGTTAGTATTTAAAACTATGTGTGCAATTTTTTTTAAGTTTTTTAGGTAAGTATTTTCGTAAATACTTACCAAAAAAACTTAAAAAAAATTGCACTACTAACAAAAATTTACATTATTGTCAATTACTTTCCATCTGCAGTATTATGATAAAATAAATGTTAAAAATAATTATAAAAAACAATTATCTTGTGCTTGGGCGAAAAAAAATTGTAGTTTGAAATAATAATGATCAAGCCTCTAGAAATGCGACGAATGCGCTCTGGTTTTTCTAATTAAAATGCGGCAACGACGCTGTGAGATAAGGCACCATTGTTTAGGTTGTTTTGGTTTAGGATTTATTATCGGGTCATAAAAGGCTCCAACAACGTCTTTGAAAGCAAAAATAAATAAAAAGAACAATCTTATTTGAATGCATTACTATAAGTAGGTAATATCTTATGAGACTTTTAAAAAGAATCCATCTGAAAGTTATAATAATTTTATTATTTTTATATATAAATCTGCCTAGCCTTTTCCCAACTATGTTGGGGTCGGCTTCCAGTCTAACCGGATGCAGCTGAATACCAATATTTTTCATGGAATTTGTTTTTAAATTGCAATATAAGGAAAAATGCAAACTATGAAATAATAATATTACTATCACTTTATTTATTTCTATATCTCTCCCTCTATCTGAATACAAAAACATAACTTACTTGCATGTTCAACTCCACTGCTATTTGGGATATATTTAACCCTTGTCTATGCAAAACAATAATTTGATTCCTTTCTTCCTGAATCAGGTTTCGGGTCGTCATGGTTGCACCACGTTAGTCACAGCCCACACACAATACACACACAGTCCAGGATACAAGCTAGGGTCAAGAAGAGGCTTTCGATCACAGTCCGGTATACAAGCAGAGGTCACAGTTAGGCAGGCAATCAGTCCGATAGAAATAAACAGGTCGTAAAATGAAATGGCGATAGGAATTTAAGGGAAGCGTCAACAATTAGCGAGAGCAAATTGGCACTGCCGCGCTCTAGCTAATGTTTGTTATTTTATGTTACTCGCTCATTACTCACACAAATGCATATTGTCTCTAATTGGGGGAAACTAGGAAGGGGTGTGGTTTGTCACTAGCTGCGCTCTCGCAGGAATATTTTCTTAAGTGAGCATGCTTAACTTGGGCCGATAGTACGTTAAAAGTGCTAACGTAAGGCTTCTTACAAACAAAACAACGTACCTATACATTGCGTAGGGCTTCCTCGCAGTGGCAGTTTGTGCACTAGCCATAAATAATAATTTATTAAACGAACAGCGCTTCAATCATAAAATAGGACAAAAACAATACCAAGACGGTACATAAGGTACTTTATTACGTCGCTCATCGGGCTAGGTAGAGGCTAACCTTTAACCTTGAACTTCAGTATTTAAATAAGCGCAATATAATCTAGTGACGTCAACAGAGTATAAACCATTAACGCGCCTTTCGCCACATATGTATAACACTTTCTCCCAGTCGCATTGTTTGTCCTGACACACCAACGTCACCAACCCTCACTCGTCCAGTCATCTAGTAACCCGCACTAGGCCTACATGGTGGGAGCTCTCTCCTTCTCACAGAGAGAAGGCCTACTGTGTCCCAGCAGCGGGAACATTACAGACTGATATACCTATTGTCACGACTTTGATTTGCTTTCTTTCCTATTGGGTGAATGAACTGCAGTGCGACAGATCGTTGTGAATAGATAATTTCCAATCTGACCGCCATTTCAGTTCTCCGGTTTACTTTGAAACCTGTTATTATACAACACAAGCAATATGCAATATCTATTAAGATGCCATCTCTTGCACGTGCAAATTAAATTGAAGTAAAAACTGACCGTGTGCGACCAACTTTCTGTCCTTATGCAATCACAGAGTGGCTTCACAGATGTTGGTTCAACCTACTTGTTATTACTTAATTATAAGCAAATATTGATAAATTGTTTTCACTTTTCTATAAATGTAAAAGGGGTGAAAGAATTCGCGATTTGTAAAGAATGACTAAGCAACTATTCATTCATAGAGTTAATTGTTTGCATATTTTGTTATGTAATTGTTTATGACTTAACTTTCACGCTTATTTTCTTTTCTTACGCATAATATCCATAACGCTGACCTCTGTGAACTCTTGCTGGCAGACGATCAAAAGTAACTTTCGGAGTTGTACGCAAAATACGCGGAGTTGGAGTTGCGGACACCAGCCCTTTATACAATACAACTTTCGAAGTTACCTATTCGATGACCCATTTACCAATGTTATGAAAACCTAAGACAACCACTTTTTAGTAGCTCCATACTCCTATCTATGCTAGTCTCTCCCCTGGGCAACAGCTCGTCTCTCCCCTGGGTAACAGCTTGTCTCTCCCCTGGGAACAGCTCAACTCTCCTCTGGGCACCGGCTTGTCTCTCCCCTGTGCAACAGCTTGTCTCTTCCCTGGGCAACAGCTTGACTCTCCGCTGGGCAACAGCTGGTCTCTCCCCTGGGCAACAGGTCGTCTCTCCACAGGGCAACAGCTCGTCTCTACCCTGGGCTTGATGTTGAGTCCTCTGAGAACCTAAAAAAGAGCAGCTGGGATGGACAGACTGGATGCTAAGGCGGAAAATCAGGGTTGTAGCGCAACTCAGGAGTCAGGAGAGGCCTGTGATGTCCAGCGTAGACCGCGAAACGCTGTGTTTATAGATGGTTCCGAATTCGAGCCTACAAACATTGCTGTTCCGTCCCTTACGGAAAAGGTCTCACCCAAACGATCTCTTCTAATCCTGCATGCCAACTGCAAGTTTCTAATATTATGAAATCGTTATGAAGGCGATACCTAAGTGTCGGGTCGGTAGCCCATTGCCTTCGCCCACTAACACGGCAATAAGCCATTTCCTTTGACATTGACACTTACAATATAATATCAAATTCTTCATCTAAGATCGTCTAGAGCAGTGTCGCTCAGTTCCACTTCCCGCTGCTATTGTAAAGAGCGGGAAAGTCGTTTGGAATTAAACGAGGAACTTTTGATGTTGGATCAGCCATCAGCTTCATCCTGCAATACATACATACATACATAAACCCACGCCTTCTTCCCATGGGGGTAGGCAGAAACTATAGAACGCCACCTGCTACGCTCCTTACATACACCTTTTGCTTCGCCTACGCCTAATATCCTGCAATAAACCCCCCGAATTAAAACGTTCTGACTGACTAGACGATTTGTTAAATTTTTCAAACTCTATACGGTCAGAGTCAGTGACAGCTATCCTCCGTAATTTTCTCTTTACGGTGACTGATCTAGGTCACTTACTAACGAGCCCTAGACCTATATCGTAGCACCCACACGGAAGTTAGAACACGCGAGTGAAACCACCACGATCAGCAGACACTGACCGCCATGTGACGTCACTGGCGAAGAAAGTGCTGATCGTTCAGCAGCGGGGCCGCCGGCGCCAGTCCACACCAGACGCGCGCGCGGGCCGCACGCTCGCGACATGGCCGAACGGAACACGCCTTAACCAATAAAAAAGTTTAATTAAAAACACGATATGTCATTCCGGCGACTACTGAGCGCGGTCCGTTCTGCGCGGGAAGCTATCACCCGAGGTGCTCCGATGGCGGACGGACTTTTGAAATCCTTGTTATCAGTTGTTGTTATATTTTGTATCGCGGTGTCCTCGCCGCCGTCGGCGTCTGCGAAGCCCTTCGCGTTCAGTTTTCCTGCGGGATGGTCGCTGGCTGGCCTGGTGGGGACTGTGGGGGCGCGGTCCGATGACGCCGAGCGCCGGGAGCCGGCGGCGGGGGCGAAACCCTACACAGGGCGGCGCATCGGAAACGACACGCTGCGGATGGTGTACCACCACGACCTGACCGTGGCCGTGGTTGAATTGGGGCTCAACAAGCTGCTGCTCAACTGCGAACTCATTGAGACACAGTGAGTACATCAGATCATCATGCTTCATAAGTATCCAGCTCATAATTGACAGAATCCCGCAATTCTTCACAGGATATAAAAACAACATTAGAATAACTGAATGACCAGCCTATTATTGTCCCACTGCTGGGCAAAGACCTCTTCTCAAACAGAGAAGGCGAAGAGCATTGATCACCACGCTTACTCAAGACAAGTTGGCGATTTCAGACAATATTTCAATTTAAAAAAACTAAGGCAATCTTTAGCGCCAACTTTTCAAAACAAATATCGTTTTCAGGAAAAAAATGTCATGTCTCGCATGAAAAGAAGAGTTCGCTTTCAGTGTGAGAACGTCGACACATGCTAACTAATGAATACTGAACCAGCAGGCATTACAAGCCGGTGCTACGTCCGCGTGTTCCACGAAACTTAATAAATACCGACCAGTTATCGATTCCGACTACCGCTGATTTACTAATGGTTTACTTACACACTAATTAAGGTCTGTTTAAAGACTGATTTACATTAATCCAGCTTTTCAATACAACGTTTGTAACACTGGGTTGAAATTTTGCTAATCAGCTGTTCCTCTTTTCAAATCTAGCACTATTGACGTGGGATGCTGGACTGGATCGAACGTTCAATATCGATCCTGTGTCATTGAATTCCAGCGCTCTCAGGATTGCATATTGACTATTGACTGGATCAATGCACCTAGGTTAATCAGCCTATCCTAGACTCAAATTCTAGCGTGAAGTTCATATAATATAAGGAACAAGAGCAATTTTATCGTTATTGCCTAGTTTTAGCTGCTCAATTGTCCAATTACAGACAATATTCTCAACTAAACAAATAATTTCTTTAACAAGATGGAACGCCTGTCTTTTTTACTTTAGATTATTGTACTTGTAGTTTCTAAGGAGTCTGCTGCTAGTCGGTTAGTCAGCCGCAATATAGAATAGTAGTTACAGCAGTTGTGACCTTAACCTATCAAGTTACGCTGTTTACACGCTTGTAGGGAATCCTAATCTAATGCACTCGCAGATTCACAAACAAAAGTCGGTAAATCTATCAGAGACAATTTGATTAGGGTTATGACAACGAAACGCTCAAAACAAAACCAAGTACGGGAATTAGGAATTTGTCCAATGGACTCAAAGCTTTGAAAAGCGAGAAACAAATTGAAAATCTAACAGAGATCTTATTTTAATCTCCGAGTGATAGGATATGACACGCCGACCTCATCTAGTTTTGAAACATAATTTGTTATTGACTTGTTTTTCGAACCAATTTGCAGAAATAAATATTTTTAATTCAAGTACAAAACGCACGATAGTGATAATGAGATAAAGCAAACTAAAAGTTTATCAGGAAAGAGACACTGACCAGTCTATAATATAATGTACTTGTAAGTATAGTCCTCTTCACTGCATCCGGTGGTGGCGGCTCAGACTAATTTTCTTTCCTTTCGTAGGCTTGCTGTTGACTAATTAATACTTACAGAAGATGTAATCAACAATAAACAAAATCGCACTTAACGAAATTATTTTAAAGCTACGCTGAAAATACACCTTACAAAACATCATAGCAAAGCGTTTCCCGTCAATTTTATGTATGTAGGTAATTAACTTTTTAAAGAAGCGCGAGCTTGCACTAGCGAGTTTAAATGCCACTTCACAATAAAGGAACTTGCTGCAATCAGGGGTAATTACCTTCGCACACCGCATTGCGTTACCGCTGCTTTGAGGCACTAATCAAACGTTTCATGAGGATCATAATATGGTGTAGCGGCATCAACATCGCCACATGCGAACTACGCGTCACACTGACGTCACGAAAATCCTGCATCGCGCAAGCAGAGTTTACCGCGCAACTAGCACAACGTCCCGACATCAATCGTCGAGCAGTTGCCCACCAGACACAACAACCGTCTGGTCGGAAGATCCTCCCTTTTCTATGGTGGATGAGTGAACTTTACACCCTGTTCCTCATACCACCAAAATGGCATAGTTGCCAATTTTCAGTTTAGTTTTGCTCTTTCTTTTCACATCCATACTTCCATTCTTATATTATAAAAAATCGTAAGTAACTCTCTCTATCTGTTGCCTTTTCAATCCTGGTAGTACGTTCCCGTGGCTTAATTTCCGCGCGGGTGAAGCCGTGGCCAAAGGCAAGTTACATATAAGGAGGGTAAGAGCTGCATCGCTTCTATGTATCTTGATATAGACGCTAAGTACACTTGGTCATAACTAAGCACATAGTTGGCAGATTCTACATATTTAGCTCCTAAAAATCAGAAACCAATCGTTTACATACCAGCCGTTCCAGTCAAACTTAGAAAAAGGGTTTCTCATAAGAGCAGAGCATTCAGAGAAGACAAAATCTAAAAATAGCCCCAACACAATCGTCTATGGCACTTTTTGAGTCCGTTTAGTTTTACGTAACCAAGGTTACGGGCGGCTACGGTAACCAGTTAGCCACTTAGGTGAGTAACTCGGTGCAGTCAGATGACCCTTCCTACTGGCCCCTATGGTGAATAAATCTAGATGCCAACGTACGTAACAGATAACAGCTGTGTTGACGGATTTGTTATGTCATATACAATGTGTGAACTAGGTGATAAGTACAAAAGGAATTTGAAACGTCTGACCAAACTGAAACTCAAAGCATTAATTTCAATTAAACCTACCTACAGGCACTTTTGAACTGTCAAGGAGTCGGTCAGTCAGAAAGATGAAGCTAGTTGCCCATTCCAAAGCGTAGTAGGACCCCAAGTTACAGGTAAATTATCAATCAATCAATAATCTTTATTTATATACATAGGTTACAACAATGTGCAAGATGTTACAACTCTTTATCTTATGAAAAATCAAGTCCTCAAGTCATCCTGTAACCGTATTGTCCAGCTAGATAATTGAAACTCTTCAATACCTACATATACCCACATTTTTACACGACTGCCCAATAACTGGGGCACTTGTGTAAAAAATGGGATATTTCGGATAGAATAGCAATATTAGCAACACTCTATAAATCAACGGGAAAACTATCCGTATTGATACATGTTAATAAAGAGTCGGTTAAAAAAACTTGCTTCCTTCTCTATCATCATCTGCCTAGCCTTTTCCCAACTATGTTGGGGTCGGCTTCCAGTCTAACCGGATGCAGCTGAATACCAGTATTTTACATGGAGCGACTGCCTATCTGACCTCCACAACCCAGTTACTGGGTAACACGATATCCCTTGGTAAGACTGGTTGTCAGACTTTTGGGCTTCTGAAGATGACGACCCGTAACAACTGTCAAAGATCTACAAATTACAGCCGGGACCAACGGCTTAACGTGCTTTCCGAGGCACGGAGGAATCTTGGTATGAAAAGATGGTCACCCATCCACGGACCAACCGCGGCAAGCATAACTTAACCTGATCGATCGACCCGTGCGGCAGTTATTACTTAGCCACAAGCTCTGCTACCTTCTCTATCACATACTTAATCTGCGTTATTCGAGCTGATTCGCAACAAACATCTTGGATAATTCTAGATAGCTACTTATCCAATTTTTTTTTGCAAATGATCCGCAACACAATAAGATTCGCAATTCAGGTTTTGAATATCTTTCTTTTAGGTTCCACACTTTCCTTGAATGAACACGTAAAATTCAATCTACCTTTGCAAATCGACTCAAGCTCAGCAGACGCACCATCAATCAATATTAGCGACCACAGCGACGACTAGCTACACACAAGACGATGGTATCCGTCCATTTCCTCCGTCATCATGCGCCTGAGTCGTTTATCTTTGTCCGTCGATCACACATCCTTGCGCATGCCCATTTCATTGTGTTGATCTCGTGAATCGTTGAGACGAAGTGGTGTGATGTTTCAAATTCGCTAGATGATATTATTACGTCTGGGTAGTAAAATATTTTCGTTAGTAAATAAGCAACTTTTTAAAAGTATTAACACCTCTTGAAGAATTATTCGTGGATTGGTGGATTTGTCGTGGATGGGATTTGGGAACAATAATTATTTAGAGGAGGTGACTGTACCTATTACCTTTATGTAAAAAAGCTGAACTCAACCTCAAAGCATTTATTTCAATTAAACCATTTAAAGGCACTTTTGAATTGTCAAAGAGTCAGTCAGTTAGTCCGAAAGTGGAAGCTATTTGCCCATTCGAAAACGTAGATCTATATGGAGAAGAACAGGCAAGAAACTCCAAGGACACTCTTTTAAATCAAAATATTACAAAATCCTGGGTACATTAGTCTTGTCGCTTCTATATGTGAGAACAATGTAAAAAACAAATTAAAAAAAACAATTCAAAATATAAGATTAAAAGATGACATACTGAAATGCTGTTCGTTGGTAACCGCATCACTTGAGAGCTATTTTTTCTTTAAAAAGGTTCGTAATAGTCCAAATTAGGTTTGGACAGAAAAAGGTGAAAAGTTTTTCAAAAAAAATCAAATTCGGAAAAAGCTGAACGTTTTTTTTAAGGGATTTTTGTTAGATTTATTGAAAATTGGACAGGTCAACGTCTGTCTGATCTGCTGCTAGTAGCCAATAAAAATGTCTTTGGCGCCTAGACGTAGATGACGGTTTTCAACTCTTGAACAACATTTCAGCCGAAAGACTTCCACTGCTGGGCATAGGTCTCCCTCAAAGGGGGTTTGCCATAATCGTCACGCTTGGCAGGCGGGTTGGTGACCGAAGTATGGTGTTAAAATGCATAGAGAAAGCTGCTGCTCATTCTCTAGTAAGTCCCTTGGTCGCCTTTTACGACACCCACGGGAAAAAATACGATGGTAGTATTATTTACGTCCGGCACCACACGGCACAACGCTTGCTTGAACGCTGCATAAGAAAGTTAAATTAAAATAACAATATCCAAAATCCACTAGAAAGTCTCTGGCAGTAACGAAACTATAACTTCTGTCCATTGAAACTCCTTGAACCATTTTCGAACAATACACAGGATCCATTAGGCGTTCATTAAGTATATCAAAAACTGATTATCATTAGTATTTACCCAATAATAGAGTATTATGTAGGCACTCAGCTATGTGTATTTTGCCCGCAGCAATTACGTATTGATTCTATCAAATACCGATAAAAAATGAATGGAGTACGTGTAACAGTATAACTGTGGAGTATGTAGACTCAATATTTTATTTTTATTTATTGAATTGATTTTCTTCCATGGGGGTTTGCTTTATTATGTAGCAGTTCGAGATAACGTCCGGAAACGCATACTGTGTGAAGGTTTCGTTCTAATAGCGGATATTATCCACTTTCGACGTCACCAATGCCGAAAATTTAGAAATCTATTCCTTTTTGCAAAAAATGTAGTACAATTTAACAAACCTTTTCTGATTGCGCCAAAATATCTAGTTATCCTTCCTAAGACATAAGGACTATTTGGACCTGCCTTTATCTGTTTATTGGCAATTTGGGCCAATGCAACTGCAACTCTACGAGTACAACTATTTTCACACGCTCGAATAGTGAAAAATGGCGGATATTATGTTGAAAAAACAATTGAATCAGTCCAAAATAAAACACTGTCATGCCGGATATAATGTGTGAACAAGGTATGAACTTACCGTAAGGAAGCCAAATGTAGCAGACTTGACTACAATACATAATTTATTGTTGTATAGTTAAATCACTCTGAAATGTCTATTTTGCTTCAAATAGGTTTAAATACTAGTCAGCATTTCTTCCTATTTGAAGCGACATAAACATTTTTAGACATTTATCGAATCTGCAGGGCTCTAGATCTAGTTTCCTGCAGGATGATACACGATCCCAAAAAGTAAATGTAGTAGGTAATATTTCTACCCCAGCTTGAAGAGTCTGAATAATATTACTCCGTCATCATATTCTGCCCTTAACGCAATTTATTTCCTCTGCCTCCTCTGCCAATTTATATCTCTATTATCCACCATCTCAGTAGTCACTCCCGTTCTACCCATATCATCTTTCACGCAATCAATCCATCGTTTCTTTGGTATTTCCTTAGTGATAAACCCATCCACATAGGTCCATAAAATGTCCAAAGTTAAACATAGGTTTACTTGCGGCTTAAGATGAATGTTCAGCGCAATGCAAGCGGTGTCAGTAGGTCAGCGCATTATCCCGCCGACTCCTCGCCTTCGTTCAAAGGCCTCTTAAATTTTATAACCGCCGCGGTATTATAAGGTCAGCCTGTGTTTGGATTACAACGTGAAAGTGGATCAGGCTAGGGTGCTATTAGGGTAAAAGATTACTTTCTATGTTGGTGTGTAGATATTTTAAAATAAAAGAGGGAAGCAATACGTAACCAAACAGGCTGTATATCTGGAAAGGATGGACAGAGGTGCATTATTACCTATCCCACTTTCGGGAGTTTTAGTCATGTTATAGCAGGGAGTTTATTGCCACTCTTGGCTGCTTGCTACTGATACAAAACATTTGCGACGATGCCGCATACCGCAAAATAGTGGGGAGAAAAGTTTTAGGAAAACGGATTAAATCACGTGTAAGAACAAGTGTGTTTAACCATTTCATTAACAATTAAAATGATTGTGTTTATAATCACTATAAAATTGGAGGTACCTACTTAAGTAAACGCGTGTACAGGAACAGGCTAATCAAATAACGAACGTAAATCATTTTAATGGTGTACTTACACTCTAAATAATAAATGTTTTCAGATTTCGAAACAGAAATATTTATTAAATTTTTCTGTGCAACGTGCGACTTTTTCACGTGGTTTTCTAAATCATGAATGCACTTTTCCGACTTGATGAAGATCATCGCTAAATATTTAAAAAAAACTATACGTAATGCCTTCCTACGGGAATCTCGCATTTTGGCGACGAGTTTAACAAACTCATAAATATCAAATTCAAACAGTAGGCTCATTAAATTATCTACTATGGATCTAGTCAATTAAAGCTGATAAATAACAGTCTGTCATCATGTCTTTCATTCGGCATCCTTCACACGGAACGTTCATTTTTAACCGACTTCCAAAGAGGAGGAGGTTATATGTTCGTTATTCACCGATTTCGCCGTCAATTGTGTAACGGTTTAGAACATTATTTTTTTTGTTTTGAAAGGGTATGCTCCCGACGTGGTCCCATTGTCACCAAGTCAGAATCTGATAAGGGGGATCCTATGGAAATCGTGGAAAATCCTCAAATTTTATAGGCAAACCTATAGCCTTCGGGTATTCTTTATAGTAACTCATGCATTTGCACTCGGAAAGCACCATTTGGTGAAGTGGAACTGATGATGAAGACCACAGATGGCCACCCGAACTACTTAATAATAAGTATTTCACGGGTTGAGTTTTGATTAGGCACTTTAATATGGTTGCTATGCAATTTATGCTCGTCACAATGCATATATGGTGAAGTCGCGAGAACTCCTCAACAATTAACGCCCCTGCATCGGGAAAAGCAATATTTTGTAACTGGTTTTGAGCAGTTGACATTAGGCTATTGTAACTTAGATAAATTACAAGGTGAAAAATAAAAAACTTTTTACAAAAAAACAACCGACTTCCAACACACACACTAAAAAGTGAAAAATAAATTTTTAAACACATTTGCTCAAAAAAAAAGACCTGTATACATTGTTCGAAAGTTAAAAATTACGCACCATACAACGGAATGTGCGGTAAAATAGGTACTCTCACCTAAGTATATGTTTTACCGCATACCCCTTTGTATAGCGCCGTGCGTATCCCTAACGGTTTTTGTTAATTTCCATAAATAATACACAGGATGACAGGGAAATTCGACCTATTCTTTGAAAGGGGTTAGAGGGGCTAGAGGTCATTAGCAACAAATTAAGTCCATTTAACTAGGGGTCCAATCTGGATGGTTACCGAACTGTGACGGTTCTTCGATTTTTTAACATGTTCTGACTTGTTACCATCATCATCATCATCATTTCAGTCGAAAGACGTCCACTGCTGGACATAGGGCTCCCCCATAGGAGGGTGTTTGCTATAATCGCATCGCAGTATGGTGTTTAAATTCATAGACAACGCTGCTGCCCATTCTCTAGTAAGTCTAGTCTAGTGAATTCAAATCGAAAAGTAAACAGTGTAGTAGTGAATAAAAAATAAATGTAATTTGATAAAGTTAGATACAAAAAAAAAATAGTAAACAAAATTACAAATCCTGTTCAAATTGCCTGCCATTGTTGCGTATGCAAGCACGCAACCTACGACTACGTACTTCACTCACTGTCACTCGCGTTGAAAGTGAGGTTTTATGTGTTCGGCAGCTGCCAAAATCCTCTCCCTCAACTCTTCAATGGATGTCGCTGGTGTAGGGTATACTAAGTGCTTCATGTGACCCCAAAGATAAAAGTCGCATAGTGTTAAATCTGGACTTCTCGCCGGCCATGGCGTCGGGCCACCTCAACCGATCCATCTCAGCTTTCAGAAAAGTATCAATTAAATGTTTAGGGTGGAGTACTAGTTTTTTCATAATTAATTGTTTTTGGTAACAAGTCAGGAAATTAAAAAAAAATCGAAGAACCGTCACAGCTTGGTGTACATCCAGTTTTGACCCCTATTTAACTGGATTTAATTTGTTGCTAATGACCTCCCCATTCAAGGAATAGGTCGAATTCCCCTATCACCCTGTAAACAAGATTCGTTCTTCTACTATTTTTATATTTTCTGACTAGTTACCACCGTCGTCGCACGGGTAGTAGCGCTAAGTATCTACCCTACCCTACCCACCCTATCTGCCTACCCTACCTACCTTTTACCTGTCTACCCTACCTACCCTACCATACCTACCTACCACCACGCTGCTTGCAAAAACAAATCTGGTCAAAAATAATCCTATAGTGCATGCTAAAAAGCTATACTACGTCAGGTCATTTCGACAGAGCTGTGAAGTACACTCGCGCTAGTAACACAGCTCTTTTGTCCGTCTGAATCGCCACTACTAATCTGAAGCCGTGAATACGTTGAATGGATAATGAGGGAGACTCCGGACATTATGCATGCTGGTGGAATTTAATGAATAGGCTTAATTTTGACCACATCTTTCTGATACACGCTGTATAGGAGTCATCCCTCAGCTAAGCAATGATTCTACTGGTCCTCTTGCATCACTTAATGTCATCTTCATCATCTACTTTGAAGAAGATGAGGACGATTTTTTGCAGAAATGTAAATGGAACGTAAGAAAAGAGATCGTTAAAATCGGATCATTAAAATCTTTTTGCTACCTAGACATTTATATATTAAATCTATATTTTATTATTATATACTAAACTCGAGTACGTAATGCGTACGTAATTAAAAATAATTATTGTTAGTCGATGTCAACAACAGTTTAACTTTGACATTGTGAAGAGATAATAGCCATGAAACTTGAACAGTCTTCGTTATACTTATTTTGCATGTAATCCTTACAAGTTACTTTTTCTGAAAAATCTGTAGGTACTGGATAAACCCTTTATTTTCTTCCAAGAGCGCGTAAAATCCTTGAAAATTAAAAATTGGCATTAGCTAAGAAAAATGATAAAAATTATAGACATTATTAACTTGATTTTTGGTATTCTACGCACCAACTTCATTGAATTATTCAGATTTCTAGTCTCAAGTTTCATGTTCAGTTAAAATCATCATTATCATTATAACAGCATAATATGCAAACTTATGAATGCTTATCGACCTTCTGTAGGAATCGTGAATATATCAAACCATACTTCATGAATGTAGATAATTTAACCATAAACAAACAGTCCGCATCAAATTCGCTAGCATATTGACCATTTGGATGATATCGCAATTGATACAACAGAGATCTAATGGACGATGAGCGAGATCACAAGATTATGTGCCATACAAACTATTGATGTTGGTACTATTACTGGCAATATACCAAATGGACCGCCAATATTGCTAAGTAATGCCCTTTTGTGATGGTGATTTTAGGATCTAACATCCCAAAATCACCATCACAAAAGGGCATTACTTAGCAATATTGGCGGTCCGGTAAACGATTTTATATAGATATGAAATTGGGAAACATTTATCATTAAAAATGTTGTCATGGAATGGCTATTTTTGTTGCAAGTTGTAGCCCTAGAAGAGTCTGTCTCCTGAGATACCAGGAAATTATTCAAGTTCAGGAAACAATATTTTCATTAAATCAAGAGTAATTTATTCAAACTAGGCTGAGAATCAGCACATTGCGAACGTCAAAATTACATAAGACAGTCTCCCAAAAACGCCCGCCCTTCAATTCATTGATTTGTACATAAAGGTTATTATAGCATTGTTCAGATTATTTACTGTCTTATTTATTTCACAATAACGGACAACAGCGTCCGCCAGATTGCTTATACTTAGTGTTGTTATAGCAGCGAGAATACAGGATTAAGAAAATGAGATGGATTATTCCGTATGCGTCATTATTTTTGAAAACGCTGTCGTTTCCATTCTGGAAATGACAGCGTTTTCAAAAACATTAAAAATTGTCAAATTCAAAATTATCCGACGCTACCCGAACATCACCGAGCATCACCGAACTAGCCTCGCTTAGCAGTCGGAGCGCATGCGTCGGCCTTCGTCGGCCTTTCAAACGAGTCTCGCAAGGACATACAGACGTGAATTATTTAGTGGAAGCTAGTCGCCCTTTTAAAAACTGAAACACACTTTCTACGTACAATTAGTGAAAGAAGACGTGATCGTTTTGTTAAAGGGTTTCGATGAAAGCTGGGCTGGTGGGACAGACGGCTTCAATTTGTAGTTTTCTTTTTTTTGGGTTTTGTCATCAACTTTCTTTTTTTTACTGAACATTTATAACCCAAGACTCAGCAGGTGATTGCAACCAAATTGACCGAAGATTCAATTTTATTAAAACCTTAACACATCATAGTATCACACTGTACTTACAGAAGGGGGGTACATACACCCACATTTCACCAGACGTCCAGTATACCTTATACGCAGGACTATTGAAATGAATCGGACACTAATTCAGATCCAGACTCCGAGTTCCGAGCTGTTACTTACTGAGAATATCCTAAGCATAAGGTGCATAACCACTAGGAAGTGGTGTAGGGGGGGCGTTTTTGGAGGACTGTCTGTTGTCATTTTGACGTTCGAAAAGTGCTGATTCTCAGCCTGTTTTTTTTTTCTAATTCATACATTTCTGTGGGAAAAACCGTATACTTAAGTACCAAAACATATAATTATTATGCTAAACTTGATACGTCATATTATTATGTCTAAGCACTTTCTCTACCCTTGACCACTTTGGAACGTTCAGCCACGGACGATGATTACAACACTAGTTGAGTCAGTCAAAGAACCAGGGGCCGCTACTACTACGACAGATTTGATTTATTCATAATTTATTACACTAACCGATTATGTTGCATTATATACAAAATATTTTATATTAATATAAAAATAAATTGATCTGTTAATCAATTCATTTATTCAAAAGACATCAACGCGTTTCTTAACTTAGTATCATGTGTGGCCCCAAATAGGTAGCACAAAATGTTGCCCAACCTTAAGCGATCAGTGTCAGACTATTGTTTGGGCAACCTATACCATGTTGTCTGTAAGTGCAATATTGGTCTGCAATGCACTAACTTCTGTATGTCACACTCATCGAGTCGAATGCAAAAAAAAAATCACAATATTGTTAGTTGACCAAAAAAACTATGGATGGACTGTGTGAAAGTTGATATTAATGAAAAGGGGTTGAACGGGGGGAGCGTGCACTGACCCCTAAAAAATGTGGTAAAGGCAAGAGTATGATAAGTTATACCTAATTACTTTCCCGGATATACCTACCTAAATATGATATCACGCTCGTATTCCTCGAAGGGATAATATGCAATGGAAATTAAATATGCAGTGAGCTTGTTGCCGTAAACCATGAACCGATCCTAAACACCAGGCTGATACTATGAAATCAAAAATCCAATAACACTTTACTCTAGCGATAACTGGACCAGAAACATGTCAATTACGCCATCAGCTACTATTCATGGCAATGGCAATCCAACATGATCGGAGAGAGATGCACCTGCGTAGGGCCACGGGCTTAACGCGTTTTCCAAGTCACGGAGGTATCACACCTCCAACTTCCAAACTTCGGGCTGTTACTAAGTAATTCCTAATGGAAAAACCCAATAACACTTTGCCAAACCCGGGAATCCAACCCAGGACCCCACGCTCAGCAGTCCGCGAGACTACGACACCAGCGGGGCTGTCCAGGTCATAAATTATAGGGTGCAAGCCACGTCATTTATCATAGTGATCGACTGACCCTCAAGGGCACACCACCCCGCGTTGCTCCTGACATTGAGCCTTCATTAAAATTTAAAGTGATTTCCACATTTCCTATCGACGCCATTACCTAGAATCAATCGATAGTTAATAATAATATGGTACCGTCATTAGACTTTGTTGC
Organism: Tiliacea citrago; assembly: GCA_963921375.1. Lineage (NCBI taxonomy): Eukaryota > Metazoa > Arthropoda > Insecta > Lepidoptera > Noctuidae > Tiliacea > Tiliacea citrago. The sequence continues at coordinate 25,076,450 of OY992796.1, forward strand.
GTGTTCCATGATGTTAGAAAGCTATTTAATGGCCTTTTCGATTATTATTTAGATTGTTTTTTTCCAGAGCTTCGATACGTTAAGGTTGGGGTTGAGGCTAGATGACTTAGATTATTTAGATTGATTGATAGATTAAGGGTTGATCGGTTGTCATTGCCGTGTTTAACAAGTCACACTCATTTTAATTTGATTCTTTAATTCTATTCATGGCATACTTCTTATGTTGTAATGTCCGTGGTCCATTGGCATTGCAACATTATAATGTGTGCTGCAACTTGACAATACTTTTATGTTACATTGAAAGTTTATTAGCAAATGCATAACAAAATATTAGAGCAAAGGCTGTAAAAATGTTACACACATGACACGCGCTTTTAACTGCAACTTTAGCGTCGTAAATTGTAGCAAAATACGAATTCTGATGTTTTTAGGGGTTGATTTTAATTATACTTTCTGAGCGCATCTCTGTTCCCCTCTAATGACATAACCCTCCTAATTATGACCCTTCTATCTTCAGGGTTGCCATTCATTCACTCATGAAACTCACTGACCTCTAATATACAAGTATTGTATAATAGAGGTCAGTGATGAAACTGCTTTATATGTATGGCCGTCTAAAAAACTAGCTTAGTAGCTATTCTTCATAAATCACGCAGAGCGACACATGCAAATCATGTGTAAGTTGTTTGCGTGTATACGAGACAGGAATAGTTAATTTAAAATGAATCAACAAACGTTACCTAATAGAGTAGCAAATGAGATGGCTTGGCCGTGAATGTTAGCCTAGGCGGATTACGAAGTTAACTTGTTTATTGATTAGTAATCAGGGCCTCAAGTCTGCTATTACAATAGTGTCAGAATGGTCGATCATTGATTTCATAATTGTTGATTTTGACAAGTTTGGTAATCTACTATTATAATGGCGTCATTATGACTTTCCAATGGTCGGCAACTGACACTACATTGAAAGAAATTGCAAAGAAAATGATCGACCATTATGAATTTACCAGATTACGAACTTTTAGCAAAATGACAATGTGATCGTGTTGGAATGACTGAATTTATAAAAATAGCAGATTTGGGCCCCAGTTTTGTTTTATTTTCTAAAATTTGTGTTTAGCCGAATATTAATGTATAATAGTCAAAGGTTTATTTGCAAACTAAGTGTACATTTTGGTGTTATTTTATACTGTAGGTACTTACAACTTAGCGGCCTTTTCCAGGCATCGCAAATGTCAGGGTTATTTAACATTACAAATTAAAATTAAAATAACTATGCTATTGACACAATTTTACGTTAATAATTTCAATAATTTAGTATTGCTCATTGAAATAATAATAATAATCTATACACATTTTTATAATTCAATAACAATATAAATACATTTTTATAATTCAATATTAATATAAATACATTTTTTATGAATTTGATCGTCTTATTAATTTATTTCGAATAGGAAGTCATGTATGTAGTGGTGTAAGTGTGTGGAATGTATGTGTACGAGAATGCGTGTGTAGTAGTTATTGATTTATTTTTGGTGTAAAAATTCTTCAATTGAATAGTAGCAATTTTTTAAATGGTAGGTTTTTAATTTATTGTTAAATGGAGCAAGCCTGGTTTCATTTTTAATCTCTTGAGGCAGCTTATTATAAATTCTTATTGCCATGTATTGTGGGCTTTGGTGTAGCATTTTTAGTCGTGACGGTGGTTGGTATAGGTTATGTTTGTGCCGGGTGTTGTAAGTGTGTATGTCCTGTACTTTAGTGAATGTGTGCATGTTTTTGAATACGTAGATACATATATCGTGTAAATATATACAAGGAAGCGTGAGTAATTTATATTTCAGAAAATAGGGTTTACAGCTTTGTCTATTATTTATTTGAGCTAATATTCTAACACATTTCTTTTGTAAAATGAATAGCTTATGTGTGTTGACACTGTTTCCCCACAACAAAATACCATAGCTTAACCATGAATAGGCGTATGCGTAGTATGCTGATAGTGCAGTTTTTGTGTTAGTGCTGTCTTTTAATTGGAATAGCGCGTAGGTGAATTTTGATAATTTCATTGTTAATTCTTCTATGTGATTTTTCCAATTTAGGTGTGTGTCGAAATGCCTAGTAATTTAAATGTATCTACTGTTTGTATTGATGTATTTTGAAATTTGGTATTAATTTGTATTATAGTGGTGGATTATTAATCATTAAGTGTTCGTGAACTAGTGTAGACAAATGAAACAAAACAGTGCAACATCACTTTAAGTTCTCTCAAGAAGTCCGCGCGAGGTTTCAGTAAAGTGCCACGTCTTTACTGAAACTCTAGGGGAGCGGGGCGGGATATCATCTATCATCTTTATCATGCATCATTGAATGGAGTTCATTTCATAATTATACATTATTAATATTAGTTACAGCTAATTTTACATGACACTGGCTAAATGCACAAACCGTGCGAAGCCAAAAAGAAAAGAAAAAAAAAACAAACAGACCGCTGCATTTTTTTTATTTTAATCTATATTTTTTTAATTATGTAAAATTTCTCGTAGCTAACCTAACAAAATTTAGTTCTATTATTAAAATTAATTCCCGCGCTAGAGAGGGAAGCAATTACTATTTGTCTTCCCCGCCCAAGGGTGGGGAGCATCGTCTTACACCCGCTACTCGGATCAAACACACACTACTTTCCGAGAATGAGAAATTAAAAAAAATAGTACATTTTGATACAAGTGGAGAACGTTGAGCCGAGAAGTGCAATAACAAATGCCCACGTGTATCAAACGACGTTTTTCAATACACTTTTGAATAAATAAAATAAAATAACAAAAAATATTTTTGTTATTTTTTAATTTAAAATATTTTTAATTTTCTTTTTTTCCGCGCTTTGCTTTCGCCAGGTTGAAGGAGAAGCAAAGGTATAAAGCCGATAAACAGCCTAATATGAAAAATAGAAAATTAAAATATTTTGAGTTTAGAACACAAATAAATGTAAATTTGTTCATAATCGTTTTTTTTATTGTAATAATCATGGTATTCTATTTATAAACATTATTTAAATATTCCAAAAATGTAAATGCCGCCGCCGTAAAGACGCATCTATGCCGAGATTTATATATATATTTGTTTATTTTTTTTTTTTAAAAAAACAAACTTTTATGATGTTTGTAAATATGTGAACACCATGTATCTATCTAATAATTAAGTTATTTTTCATTGCTTAGTTTTTAATTCGTTTCACCTATTATGGTATAGTAATTTTATTCTAGATGCATCGTCTTCACATATAATCATATAATTAATGTAATCAAACAAAATATTGTAAAACATTTTTAAAAGAGTACCGGTGGAGTTTCTTGCCCATTCTTCTCCATACGAAACTACCTTTTGGAAGGGGCAACTAGAATCAATTCTATTTTTTTTGTAAATTTTGACGTTCAAAAGAGCCTCTTATGTGCCTATTTGAAATAAATGGTTTGACTTTGACTTTGACTTTATTCATTATTATATCTCATGAACCGTGATAGTTAGACAGTTGAAATTTTCACAGATGACGTATTTCTGTTGCCGCTATAGCAACAAATACTAAAAACCAGAATAACATAAATATTTAAGGGGGCTCCCATACAACAAACGTGATTTTTTTGCTCGTTTTTGCTCGATATTGATAACGGCAACAGGTAAACGCTTGAAATATTCACAGAATATTTCATTATATATTCACTTTAAAAATAAATAATTAAATTAAAATAAAACAAATATTTAAGGGGGTCTCCCATACAACAAACGTGATTTTTTTGCCGTTTTTATAGATAATGGTACGGAACCCTTCGTGCGCGAGTCCGACTCGCACTTGGCCGGTTTTTTTGTTGACCTTTAACTACCTAAACCAATGGAGTATATGTTAAGTATTAATGTTTTTCATATAGAATGATGGTGAAAACCGTATCAAATTCTTATGTGTCTGTTAGAAAATGTAACCTGTTACACAGACAAACACGAATAGCGGCTTTAGATAGCTTTAAATGCATGCTAAATCTTCTAACATACCTACTATGTGTATCTGGCCCTAATAAAATAATTTAATAAATAATAAAATAGCAGATGGTAAGTATATACTTACCATGTTTTCTCCCAAATTATCTTCAGTCACTTTCCAAGATATTATCACCATACAATATCGTTATAAACAGGATTATCTCATCAGTGTTACACTCATTGTGTTCTTCTCGAACATCAATGAGATTGCCCACGTTGAGATTGACGTGGTCTCGTATAATTTGATAATGATTTGGAACAATGAGCAGCCGCTGAGGTTGCGTTGCGTGTGCGAAGCTTATGCGATGATCACGGAGATTTAGATGGCAAATTATTATCATTAGAGGCTGCTTTGATTGTAGTAATAAAATGCTGCTGTGATTTTTATGAGTTAAGTAGAAAAATATCACAGACTTTGCTTTCGAAGATCAATTTTGGTGGATTTGGTGCTATCAGTTTGTTTGCAAATATCTACCCAAATCCTCCGTATTCTTTTACTTGCCTAGACTCATGCGAACTTCTCTGTTCTGGGCCGCCGGCAATTTTCCCTTCAATGCGAATTTACATTGAATAGCCAGTTCATTGACTTCCATTATGATATTCTGCGACATCCCATCATCCATTAGGTACACACATCCATTGGCCATTATGTTTTTTTCCACAAGCGTTATGTTTGTTAGCTTCGAAGTATTTAAACCTGCCCACGCATTTCCTTTGAAAATGATGAATCTAAATCTCAAATTAATTAAACCGCCTATTAATTAACCCTATTTCATACAAACGAAGTAAGTATATTTTTCCATTGATAGATTTGTTTTAAAACTCTAGGTACGAAATGATTACTTTTTCTCTACCATCATTTCTATTTTCTGTGGCCAAATTAAAGATCAATTAGCTTCCAGTCTAACAGCTGAACACCAGTATTTTACATGGAGCAACTGCTTATCCATCTTCCACAACCCAGTTACTAGGTAACACGAAACCTCTTGGTAAGAATGGTTGTCAGACTTACGTAACCCGTAACGACTGTCAAAGATGTAGGAATGACAGCCGGGACCAACGGCTTAACGTGCTTTCCGACGCACGAAGGGGTCTCAATATGTAATGGATGGTCACCCATCCACGAACCGACCGCGGCATATCTTAACCTTTGATCAATCCGTGCGGCTATTATTATTGCATGAATTAATATCTATTAATTAATTACTAATTATTGCCAGCATTATTCAGCCACGAGCCAAAATAAAGCTCGTCAGTCAATATTTAATAGTTACGTTAGGCGTGAACTCATTCAAACATTATTTGCAAACATGTTTGCTCCATAACTTTGCTTTCGCTTTCACTGCTTCTTTTCGTTTCATCATACATGGTATGTGATTTACATAATAATAAGTAGCGGCTGAGGCTGCATTGTAATTAATTGCTTTCTAAATTACCATGTGTATTTTTATTTATATTAGAAAAAGAAAACAAGACCATCAATATTGATGAGTGAGTTAAATCAGCGTTTTACTTATTTTTGTATACAATGTGAAGCCTTCATTGATTGTTCATGCTGTATGATAATAATTGAGCAGTGGTGGCCCAGTGCCATGGTCACTGCTAGTGTCCGCGACTTACAAGTTGTAGGTCGTAGGTTCGAACCCAGACAAGCGCTTTACTATGTGTATAATTATTTCATCACCACTGCTCTCAAAACGGTGAAGGAAAACATCATGGGGAAACCGGCACGTCCTAGAACCAACAATTCGAAGTCATGTGACATCTCCCAACCCGCACTAGGCCCGCGTGGTGGATTACAGCCCAATCCCTATTACCGAGAGGAGGCCTGTGTCCCAGCAGTGGGAACTTTTTAGGTTAATAACAATAATTTACAGATAAGTTTCATAATATTATGATCTTTACAGATTATCGGATAAAACAAGCCTTTTATCCGAAAAACCTAATTTAGACACCCTTGCTCTAAAATTGAGAGTATATTTGGGGCGTCTTGACGCCAGTAGCACACCTCCGCCGCAAAACCATCATGGCATCACAGCGAAACCGCAGTAGATAAATTGTGCTGGTTCGCGTCATGTTCCGCTACTCGAATCGGATGCGAGTAGCGGAACATGACGCGAACCAGTACAGTTTAAATACTGCGGTTTCGCTGCTATGGTTTCGCGGCGGAGATGTGCTACCAGCGTGACTTCGAAATCATTCTACACGCTTTGATCAGATAAACACAATTTGATTGAAAAGTGATGGCTGAAAATATTATGAGCTTACAACCATACCCTTCACAGAGCTACTTAACTTAACCCATCCAAAATAAACACCCACCACTGGTTGAAAAAATTATTCAAACCAAAGGTTTCGTTCGCCAATGACAAATGAAATCTGTTACAAACGGAGGTATACAGTTCATTGTGAGGTGTTGGCTGTCGCTCACTGAGCATTTGAGCACAATACACAATAAACGATACACTATAAATGACACGGGACTCTGTGTGCACGTTGCCACGCAATTGTACATCGCGCCACTCGTTAGGGCAGGTAGGCCGTGAGTTTTGAGCCTCTACGACAGTTGATTATTTTTTTGTCCTGTTCTTCTTGGGGAAGTCTCCTACTACCAAATTTGGGGACAGTCTTAAAGCTCGTACTGACAACAGAGCTATAGAAGGTTACAGAAAGGGTTACATTTAGTTTTCTCATCATGGACTTTGCTTCTATATACTCCGAACTAGGGTTGCCAGGTCTTAAAACCGTACAGTCGGACAGACCAGCCAGTTTAGCCGACATTTGGGTGAAAAGGCCGAACACCCTTAATTTTTTAATCTTAGCATAACACATCATTTAAAAAAAAAGGTAAATTAGGCTTTTTATCATTTACCATAAAATCTTCTTAAATTCTAAAATTTAAACAACAATAAAATTGAATGAATCACCCTTTTTTGTTATTACCATTCATCATTCATTACAATATTAATTTCAATACATTGCAATAGTAGTTAGCAGTAACTACTATTTTAATTGCAATGGTACACAAATTAAAACAAAACTTTTATTTACAATTAAATCTTTTTAAATTTTAATGAAATAACAAATTTAAGAAGATTTTAACTTTACTACTTTTGCAATTTGCAATGGCAAACAAAATTAAACAAAATGGTGGGGGCGGCGCGGGGAGGACAGTGATAGTCCGCTCGCTTGCGCTAGCGATGATGCGGGCGGAGCGGAAACCAATAAATGATAATAATTATGTTCAAAAAATGGTCTTTAAAAAGCCTAACAAAGGCCGGACAGGCCGGACACCCTCTAATTTGGCCGCACCCGCAACCAAAAAGCCTGACTGTGTCCGTCTTTAACCGGAAGCCTGGCAATGCTGCTACGAACTAATTGGTTTGTTTGAGTTGATTTATTGTTCAGTGCCAGATACTGCCTATGCCCCTATACAGAGACATTCGAAGCTGGCTTCCTTGATTAAGCTTACTTAAAGGTATACATATTTTTTGATTTTGTAGTTTCAGATTACTTTTAACCATCTTCCATCTACTGACTGACAACGGATATCTTATAATCGAACAATCCGTGCGTTTGCCCGTCAATATTAAAAAGATTAGCTTGTCATCCATGATGGTATCTTGACTGGCTGCCCAGGGTGCGCCGGACATGCCTAGGCATCGTCACTAGAGGTGGGTAGTTTCCATGAACCCTTGCGTCACTATATATTCCACACTAGCTGCGCCCCGCGGTGTCACCCGCATACGTCTCGACCCCTTGGGTAAATCGGGATAAAAAGTATCCTTTGGCCTAACCCAGGTTATGGTCTAAAACCGTTCAGTCGTTTTAGCGTGCTAGCGTAACAAACAAACATAAACAAAATCAAATCTCTATATAACATTTGTTTAGAGCCAATTTCTCTTTAAAATATGAGTTAGATGACTACCTCAGAGTAACTGCTTCATCGCTGCAGGTGTTCATTCATGCATTGACTATGAAACAGGAGGCGGTTGTATGTTGCTTCCGCTTTCAAATGGTAGTCACGCCACTGAGCTGCTGTTAATCAGGAATGTGGCGTCATTACAGCTTTTGTCTTATCTGTATCGTAATTTACTACAAGAAACCGTGTCTCATCTTACCAAATGATTCCTTTTAAAATCAGTTGCAGTCACGTAAAATTTACGTTAAAATCAGTGTTTAATCGGAATCTAAATAGCTGGATCATTACGACCGTTATTATAACTAAGTTAACACGTCATGTCAATCGAGTTTTTCCACGTCAAAAGAGGAAAGATTTGTTTTCAACTAGAAAAAATACTTTTTCACTACTCTTGCTCAAAAAGTCCGTCATTTTAGCGTACCAGACCGGGGCTAAAATAGAAAATCTTCCTCTAGCGGGAAAAGTACTTATTTGTTTTTAATTTTTGTCAGATACTAATGGCCAACTTCTTAAGGTGAATCCGCAGTATAGCTGCTGCTTCATTATAATCAAATAATTCTACGATTGTGTCATGGCGAGTGCTATTTGGGAGATCATTTATATACATGATGAACAAGAACGGTCCTAACACAAAATTGTTTTACTGATAGTCACTTCTACATACCTTTTTTTGTTATTTTGGATTTTCGAGATTTCTACACAATAATATTCTAATAATGAAAATAATAATGATTTGATGATGATCTGATATAGTTCCGAATCATATTGTGATTAAGATACAACCTGACACTGACCTGCAAATAGAAAAAAACGTAAGAAAATTTGAATTTCGCGGGCTACAGCTGCGGATTCACCTTAAGTAAACTAATCATGAATAAAAATATTCGACTTATTACTGTTTCATAAAAAAAGAACATTTTATTTTTGAAAATTGAACTAAAACCGGCGATCTCTTCGGTATAATGAATGCATTGCGTTGCGGCCTCGCTGTAGGTGAGTATAAATGTTCCTTGGTTGCGGCTACAGAAGAAATTAAAAAATGGCGCGAAATCTTTAGATTTTTTTTCTCTAATTACAAATTGAATTAGTGACCGTAATTTATTTTACAACAGTGGTAAAATGTCATCATCTAGTGACAATGGAGATCCGTATTTGCAGATGGAACAGAAGGAAAATAAATAATTTTAAATCTGTTGCCGTCAAGGTGTACCTATTGGATTATTTTATTTTCTAGCAATCTTAATCGTAGTGAAAAGTATAGTGTAAGTGTAACACACGGCACTAAAAACCCATTATAACTCGGTTTCTATTTACTCCCTCGGAAAAAGCTTTTAAAGCTCGCTTTTAAGGGTTTAAAGCTCGGGAGTAAAACTACCTCGTATAGAATGGGTCATTTTAGCCTTTTGTTTAACAATCTACTATTATAGCTTTAGATATATCACATACATTCCATCCATTAAATACTATAATCCAAGTAATAAGCAGCAATCAGCTAACGTTAGTAAAATAAAAACAGCAGAATTAAGCGTAGGTCACCGGCAGCACTCGTTGAAATGAAATCGGCGGTAAAGTATGGCAAACAATCTAACATATACTGCTAACCTTCTTAGGCCAAGAATTGACAAGATCATTAACCAAAATATTCGCTTTATAGTAAAAAATATATAAAAACGAGTTAATATTTAATAACATACTGGCCTACCCAAAAAAACCCAAGAAAGTGTAAATTAAAATGTACACCCAACAAGTTACAACAACTTCAGTCAAGATTTGAATATAACTTTAATGATGTAATAAACATGCTCAAAAATTGCAGCATGAAAGATTGCTCCAGATGAAAGAAGAATAGAAGAATCTGCATTGGTTACGGCCAGCGCGTGCCAATCTGCATTGGTTACGGCCAGCGCGTGCCAATCTGCATTGGTTACGGCCAGCGCGTGCCAATCTGCATTGGTTACGGCCAGCACGTGCCAATCTGCATTGGTTACGGCCAGCGCGTGCCAATCTGCATTGGTTACGGCCAGCGCGTGCCAAACTCCCCATAGTTACAGTCACTATCAACAATTCGTATTTAATATAGCAACTGGACATTCAAGTATTTCATTGAACTAGTTTTGTGATGATTATAGAGTGAACCACTCAAATAAGCCAATGTTGAAGGATATTGCCTAGCAATTACTATCGGTGGTATAACAAACCGGTTTCAGTTTTAGTATAGGCACTTGACTGGTTTTTCCCTTGAATAAGTACTTAATGTTAGTCTCACAGTGGCAAGTTCGGGACCTAACCTGAGAATATTCCCAAGTACACGCTGTGATTCTAAAAGCTAGCAGCTAGGAATCTTCCTAGAGCTGAACTTAGCTTTTTGACAGTTTCTGTTAGTTGCTTAGTTAGTTGTGCTGCTAGTTTATTGAGATCACCAAACTGTCTGAAAAGAATCCATAATTTTAAAATGGCAGGCAGGGCATAATAAGTTGATACTGACCAACACACGACAACCAACTAGATTTAAATGTAAAAGTTTTCTAGTATTCGCTCCAGTGGTCATCAGTACCAGCTACTACCCATTTAAGGGTGCATTAAAAAGTGATTGGATTGACATTCTATACGCCGCGCACTAGCAGCAGAGTATCCATCATTTACGCTGTGAACTGTGAAGGGTTCACTGGGAATATGGAACTGGCTGTTGTGTGGCTCATGTCTATCCTTATAAAGTGGCACCCAGTGGCACTATATAACAGATTATAACCATCGCAGTTTTTAGAACCGATTGCAATCTAAAGCCCTGTTCAGGTATCTGCCAGGGTTGCGAGTTTGTCCGAAAGGGATATCGGGGCCCTGGCACACAGGCATCTGAAGGAACACGGATACACTTTTAGTCAGTAAAAGTCTGACACCGCTCCGCCCAGAGCGGGAGATGTTATTTGATTATTTCCCGCCCAAAAAAAAAAAATGTGTTTGCATGGACGGGTTCGTTTGAGATTGTGGTGAAATCACAGTTACTGTGTACTCGTGCTTACTAATGAGCGGCACGAAACTGACTAACCAGCAGACCAGTATGGCTACCGAGTGCGACAGCGGTATCGCTTATATCTGAGTACACCTTAAAAGTCTTCTCTTCATTGGTTTTTCTCGTTAAGTACTTGTTTGTCTCCTACATGCTTCCTAGCTCCACTTCATAGATAGATTTCAAAAAAGTCTTTGTTTTTGCAAATAATAAAAGGATTGCCACATTGCTACGTTGGCAATGTTAATCTGTTATCCCAAAACCGTCCAACTTGTTAAAAATAATACAATGTTTGACAGCATGGCTTCAAAATTCCACATGTAAACAAGTAAAAATAGACACATATCGAGCAGTTAGCAGGGCATCGCTAATAAGATCCGCTTTCTCCGTCTGCCCGTCTTCCGGCGCTCCCAGCTCACGGCCAGTAGGGTACTGCCAGACGGGCTCCATTGCTGACATTGTACCCACATAAGTTTGCTTTAGTGAAGCATCATGTCTGTCCTATTCTCCAAACAGTCAAAAGAGCCAAAGTTGTAGACGCATTTACAGTTAGTAGCACACAGACGTGCGTTCACTGATTTTCCTACTGGACACATTTCTTAAGTTCCGGGTTAGTACTGAAAACTTTGACGGCCACATATATATATACGCACCCTGCTTCGCATGCTTTGCACTCCTTTATTATTACTATGTAAGCACCTTCCGGAATAACTTTTCCAAATGGTGGTGAAATCCTCATCAAAATACTGTTTTATAATTTACACGAAAGCATGAAAGTTACACACTAAATTGACTTTAATTTCTAAAATGTAGGCTGATGTTTCCTGACCCAGCATGCCAGATTATAATACTCAAACTTACGACCAGAATCCCAGTAGCCAAACGAAGCGTCATTTGAGAAAACTAACTTATTTCTAACAAGTAGTAGTGAACTTCTAACAAAGTTACACCTCGCCACTTTACTTCTTACACGTCCGTTGATTCGCTACGCCAATCAATCGTTCCATTGATGATGATAGATTCGATAATTGATTGTTGCGAAGCAATCAGTGAAAGCTGCGTTAAATTCGGCTCGGATGAGTGAAAGTGTAAGTAACACCTGATCGTGATAGAAATATTTCAACAGCCTTACGGTAATCGATGCCAATTCCGTAAACTTTTTTTGTCCTAGTTTTCATTTTCATTTTGAACAGTGTTATTTTGTTGGTATGACGTAATCACAGTTTCCAGAAAGCTGTTCAACTGTAGCATTTTATGTCAAATCTACAATTGGTTGCTGATTATTGTTCTACCTATTATTGTTCTATAATTGGTAGACAATTACCACAAACAAAATGACACTATGATTCGGCCGTTATATTCGGCAGTAGATTGACGTTTATTACCCTTTGAGTAAACCTAATTATTAGGATTCCAAAAAGTGAAGGAAATCAATCCATCGAAGTCATAGGCCTTTTCAAGATATAACACCACAGCACGCCGTAGGTGTGTATAATTATGTTCCTTGGGCCACAGCCACAGCCTAGTTAGTGACTTACTTCGGTTTATAATTTATTTATTTAAGCTCTTTGGAAGATTTACAGCAAGCAATACGAGGACCTAGGTATATGACTCTATCAAATAATAATGCAGAGACCTACTTAGTTTATGTATTAATAAATAAGCTCAATACAATTGTGACCTTTTCTTTGGCCGCTTTAACGATTCGTGTGGGATTAAAGCAGGTGGTGCCATCATCAAGTAGTCATGTTCGTGGAAGCCTTATTCTTGAACCCTTCCAAGGACAGTGGCAGTTATCGTTTGAAATATTTAAAAAAACGGAAGTGTTAACAACTGTAAGAAGTAGTAATCTTTATACGCACCTTTAGAAGGGTGTAGTTCTTTCCTAGCTCAGTGTTTATTTACGAGTAGGTAGTTGGTGATTTAAAATTAAAATCGGGATACCTAAGTACCTAGTTAGTGCCAGATAACCAACCTCTGACGCTCGATGCGGTCTTTGAGTGGGTCTTTGTCATTGAATTAATGAATGAAAACATTTTTTTGATAAACACAGTTACCTACCATACATTTGGTTTTCAGTAGCGATTCAGTTTATTTATTTATTTATTAATCTGCTCAACAATGAGTAGACTATTTTACAATTTGTAGGTACATTGCAAACGTACATCTTACGCTTCATTACTTAATGAAAAGCACAGCACGCACTACATTATTCGTAGATCTATAGTAACACAATTAATACATCTAGTTGGATTACGAGTAATTTCGACTAAGTTTATGGTAAATTGATTACAATAAATTAAAAAGATTAAACTAAATTAGATTTTATATTAAGATACATTTTTAAATGGGATTTTATACAGCCTAGATGACTCTCTATATCTACAGAACCAACTTCTACAACATTGAAGAATACCTACATAATATGCCATCTCAGTGCTCGTTTAATCGAGTCAATGACATTACACAACTGGGTCTCAAATCTCGGCCAGATTTTACAACCTAGTTCTAGAAGTGCCTGTCTAGGAAGATATAGTGGAGGGGGGGACGTGCGGGGCTACATCCCGAGGGGGGGGGGGAGATCTGATTGGATCATTGAGCAATTGTTATAGGTCCGCGTTATGCCATAGTGTGTTATGAGCCTTACGTAATATTACACAAGGATCTTTTGGCGCTCTAGTGACAGGGGGCGCTGTTGGTGAACTATTGCCCGATTGTTTTGTGAAATGTATTGAAAAACTAATATGGCGGCATTAGTTCCGATGTTGGCCACGCGCCAAAAGATCCTTGTACAACTTTGAACTCTTCAATGACTTGGGCAACGTGGGTTTTTCCTCGCATAGTACGAGTATTCGAAAGGTTTTTTGCAATAAATGACCAGACACGGTCAACGACTAAAAAAGTATTTAAGGACGCTATCACAAAATCTGACAAAATTTTGCGGCAAAATTTAACTAAACCAAATGTAACTAATAATTGCCACAGATAGATTACTCCTTCATCTCTATTGGTAGAATTTTTTTATTCGAAAATGTTGGTTTATAATATTGTAAAAAATCATTTTCGTTGCCTCTTCACACAAAATTGACGATATCGTGTTGAGTTGAGGAACATTTTTCTTTAATGTAATAACATAAATTTAGTTATTAAACATATTTTATGTAAGCAGACATGTTTAACTCAAAAACGTAGCAAAAAGAACTATCATAATGTTACAAATAGTCTCAGAAAATAATGTTGATAAAACCTATATTTTTATTAAAAACACTGTCGGTAATGTATTTTTTAAACCATAGGTATCAAGAAATTTAAAAATCACACACTGGGCTTCTGCTATCCATGTGATAAAATCAAAATTTTATTTTATGAGTATACAATATCTGATCTTCATTAAGTAAAAGAACGGCGAAATAAGCTATATTTTCGAGAGCACAAAAGTAATGAAACTATTAACAGGTGCTGAGACTGACACGAATGGTTTATCACCACGAAAACTGTAGTTTTGTACACAGACTTAATGTTTCAATTATTTCAAGCTTTCTCAAAACTAGATAAGAAATTGACGAATAACGTTTTTTTTTTTTGTGATAGCACCCTTAAGTAGGTATTTTGAAAATAAGTTGTTGGTACCTTTTTGCATATGATTCTTTTCATGTAAGTATATAAAATATTGTAAAAAAGCTTTATTTACCTTCCATATGCAGATATTATATACATAATACATAAGATGATAATATAAAGATATTATACATAAGTAATACCTATCACCTACCGGTCATTACGAATGTGCTTATGTGCATAATATTTAAATCAACCTTGCATTACGTTCTAATGATTCATTGTAAATTGCAATCTTGTGTGGTATTTACTGTACTGTACTTAATTACTTGTAACTAACATTCTTCACGATGTGTAAAAAGTCTGAAAGCTGGCTTGTCTGTATGCTATGTGGCCTTGTGGAACCCAAACAATTAGAAGAGCCGATTTAAATGCGGTCCGGTTTAAATGCGATTTAACTGCGGTCGGAGAGCCTATATGCCTATTTCGAATTTCAAACTCAGGCACACTTCATTGGCTAAATAAAAATCTACATTCACAAGTAGCATTCATGGCAGCTTTGCACCATGCATGCACCCCTATACTGCAGCTAGCAGCCTGTTCCACTAAGACTTTGTTCCATTCTCTAATGTCTCGCACAACAAAGACATTTCCTTCTCATCGGTTTTGTGTGTCAATAAATACATAAATTACCATCAAGATGCTCACACACTAATAAAATGCACGCCGATGCCAATACTGGGACGAAGTCATGCGTATAACCCACTTATACCCAAAGTCTCTAATTCAAATAATTTTTAAATTTATTATTTTGTAAAAAATTTCTTTATCTAAGAAGATCAAAAAAATATCTTCTTATTGGTGATTCACAAAAAATGCCGGGAAAAAATGTTAGATTTTCTTTTAATACTGATTTTTAGGAATAATAATTTAAAAATGATTATACCGTAATATTTTTATAAATTTTCGGTTTTATACAAAGTAAAAAAATATAATTTCTGGTATAAAATATTTTATGATACTGGTAACACTGCAGGAGTTACAAACATTTTAAAACGTCGTTTGACTTTAGTTTCAAAATGAATGCGATAAAACAATTGCTAGAAGAAGGCTTAAGGTCACCGCAGAAATGGGCAGACTGTAGTAAACATACCGTAACAGTATAAAATTAAATGTGCCAATTATAGGTATAAGCACAGATAGTTTAAAAGTAAACCGAATGCCTCCTAAGCGCATTGATTTATAATAAATAAAATATAAGTGTCTGTTTGTAATTTCAAAATAACAGCTTCTTACAAAATGCATATGAAATTATAATAATTATATAGGTACTTATAACAAATAAACAATCTTAAATTGTTTTGTCCGTCTGTCTGTTTGTTCCGGCTAATCTCCGAAACGGCTGGACCGATTTTGACTGGACTTTCACTGGCAGATAGCTGATGTAATAAGGAGTAACTTTGGATTTTTTTCTTTAAGAAAATGCCACGTGGGCGAGCCCGCGGGCAGTATCTAGTAATATAATATGAGCAGATTGCTCGCTCGCGAATGTGACCATCCGGAATACACGTGCGGTAGGTAGCTGGCGAGTACAGTGTCGTATAAACAAGACAACAACAATAATATGTTAATTATAACGTAACGTTGGTGACGCGTCTGTCTGTCTGGCGATTCAGTTAGTACCTATGTACCTACACATCTTAAGTAACTTCGTCAATCTGTTTGTTGTTAACTAGCTTCAACTTTCTGGCTAACTGGCTCCTCGACAATTTAAAAGTGCCTGTAAATGGATCAATTGAAAAAAATCCTTTGAGTTTGTGTTATATATATCTGCACGGTTTAGGTGACTCGATTGAAGGATGATCTGCGGCAGCAGAGAGGATAAGTTACTAGCATTCGGGGTCCGTGAAACACGAAAAAATATTTTTCATGGAAAAATAAAATTTATTGGAACGAACTGCAAACTGTTTCTTTCAAACGCCGGAAAATCGCTGTTTCTCAGTATGCCGCTATTTGTTGCCCATTCACTGTTGCCGGCATCAAGTCGCTGGCTGGCAAAGGTTTATGCGTGAGTGTACCTACACAGCAAGATATAATTGCGATCGTGCCGACCTCTAAACCTTCATATTAGTTAAGACGAAATGTTCCTTTCTAAGTTTCTACAACGGACGTATCAAATAAATTCAACAGCAAAATAATTCAGCATATAAGCGAATAACCACTTTAACTACTCATATCTACTCGCAACAGTTCAGCGACGCGGATGAATTTTTGATTCCATGTTTTA
This sequence comes from Tiliacea citrago, assembly GCA_963921375.1. NCBI lineage: Eukaryota > Metazoa > Arthropoda > Insecta > Lepidoptera > Noctuidae > Tiliacea > Tiliacea citrago. Next base: position 25,093,256 of record OY992796.1, read on the forward strand.
GTTTGTTAGGATAGTTAATCGTTTTCAGGGTCTTAAAAAATTTACAGTATAGGTAAGCATCTTGTTGACCCAAAGCCAAACAAATTATCAAAAAATATTTTCCCATACAGCTAAAAAAAATGTTAGCCTACCTCTTCGAGTGGGGTATTGTTGTTTATAACTCATTGAGTAGATAAATACTATATTTTTTGTTTTAAAAAATATTGGAAAACAAAGAAATGAGAAGCCACCAAAGTCAGCTTTTTTTTATTTTACAAAGTCTTGTCCGAAGATTTTTTTTTACTTCCCATTGTCCTATGAACTTGAAATTTGGTGATAATGCTTATATATATTTTATTAACAAATACCAATATATATAGATAAATCAGATATTTTCTTTGAAGTTCCCTAGTTTTTTAGAGTTCCGTACCTCAAAAGGAAAAAACGGAAACGTTATAGGAGAAGAGTGAGCTTGTTGTGAGGGCCTCAAACATATTTTTTACATAATTTTAAAATAAATGGTTTTAAAGTTATTTAAGAAAATAGACGAAAATCTACCAAAATTTACCCTTTACCTCCGAAACTACTCAGCCTAAAATTTTGAAAAAAATACATAAAGTAGTTCTTTACTTATAGGAAAACCTATTGGAACTATTGGAATATGGACTTAAAATAAAATGGTTAATCACTTAATATTGTGCGTACAAACTTACATTTGCAGTTGGAATGTATGGGAGAACATGTTTTTCAACTACAATGTTAAGTTTGTTTTTGAGATCAAGTCACCCCAACTACCCTTTGCTGTAAGTGAAGTTGCTGCAACTGAAAACTTAATTTTACAACTTAGAACATAAACACAAACGAATGAACGTTAACACTTCGTACTTAGTTTCAGTTTTCACGGCACAAGTTACTATTATAAATCAGAACAACTCTTACGGCAATGCACAAGGCAAACAAGCTGTGTATGCAAGTTATACGAGTACAATGTTGACTTACTTATTGTCTTGTTATAATAATAAGTAGAATTGACAACTCCGCAACTGCTGCTGACTCGTAGACACGTAGTAAACATGGAATTGTGATACCCAAATTTAGTTTAACTAAAACAAGCAAGTCATTTCTTATAAACAGTATCCGCTTTTATAACAAGTTGCCAAAGTCCTTAGCGATGGAAAATTCGAAACCCACATCATGCTTGATGTGGGTTTCGAATTTTGTTCTTATCAAAAAAGCATATTATAAGATTAAAGACTACGTTGAAGACAAGGAAGTTTGGCATTAATTCCTTCTGCATGAGGCTTCCCTGGTACCTCATTTACGGCAAAAATATGTAAATATGTTAACTGCTCCCAAATTACGATGTTTTATTTTATTTTATTTTTTACATACTTCCTTGACATAATCTTTTTCTTATTTGACATTATAATACCTACAATTTTAATTTATCAGCCTTCTCACGTTCTAACTTTCATTATTTTAATAATATTTTATATATTTTTATTTTATGTTTTGTTAATGTGAGAACGTGGTCGGCTTAATAGACTGTAGATTTGTAGACCATTTTCTATTTTGTTAAGTACCTGGTACCTACTTTTGAGGGGCCTACACTGCCCTCTCAATCCTCTCATACCTATTGACGCTGTGGTTTGAAAACATTGTAAAAGCCAATTATTTTTAAAAGAGTAACCGAGAAACGTTATAAGTTGACGTCGTGGTGCGGCTTGCGCAATCCTGAAGTCTAAGTCTGTATCGGTAGAGTTTACTCTGCCGAAACGTCTAGGGCCAGACCTAGAAATATACATGATAAATAAACATGCGATCTTTATATTTTGTTGACACAGCAAATTCTGTGTATAACAAAGTAAACGCGACCTTGTAAAAAATGTAACATTACAAAAATCTTGTAAAAATGTCTTACGATAATGCAAAAAAGTAGCATACTATTTTCAAAATATTTATAAAACCATAATTTATAGTTAATTGTCGGTTGGTCCTCGTCATTTAAAATTATCTAAGGGGCCTCTGCGAGTTATGGCTTCGGCCCCTCGTACATACGCCTTCCAAAGGTCAGAGAAGTCCTCCGTGACTACTTGCCCTATTTAAACTGTAGTGGCTTTCGGCTTAGTCACTGGAGGAACATTATCGAACGAGCTAGACTTAGATTTGAAAATCAAAAGCTCACTTTTCTTTACATTAAATGTGAGTCCATGTGACACAGCATAGGACTCACAAACAGCCAACAACTACCTGAGCGCGCTGATTGATGGACTTATGGCACCAAGACCATGCCGTCTGCGTAGTTGAGATTATTTACCATAGTGCCATCTATCGAGCAACCGACGTTCGTCTCGCTGAGCTCACCAATCAACTGGTTCATGTAAACATTAAACAGGTCCGGGGACGTTAGTCCACCCTGTCTAACACCACACTCCAGGGCGTACGTATCAGTCTGAGCACCCGCCCATCTAACACTGTTAGTCTGCGAGCTATACCAAAACTTCTGTTGTAATTATAAATGATGTTTATTATATAATATATACTATATATATATATATATATATATATTATATAATATAATTATTAAGCTGCCGCACCGTCAACACCCTGCAATCAGCTCTACGCTGATTGCAGGGTGTTGACGGTGCGGCAGCTTTTTATTCTGCAATCGGTCCTGAGGGTACATGCTCGCTTACCTCCATCTGATCCAAGTAAGCGCACATATGTTCCCCCAGGTGTACAGTACAAAACCTCTTTTGCAAGACACCAATTTTATGTCTTGAGCCTTCATGTTTTCAAAAGAATTCAGAAAGAACTAGACATAATAGACCTTAATAAATTTAATGTCAAATCAAAAACCACTGACTGGCTTATACTGCAGGACTATAGTAAAACAGAGTCCTTACTATCATCATACATCGCTTGACATAATTAACCCCATCAAAACAAACACAAACTTACTTACTCACACACACACACCCTCCATCACCCTTACACACACCCTCCATCACCCTCACACACACCCTCCATCACCCTCACACACACACACACACCCTACCCCAACCTCACACATACTCTTACATTACACATCTTCTTCTCCCTTACATATACACACTCATGCACATCGTAATGCTAACATTAAATTCTCATTTGTAAATCAAAGATCGTCACACTTTCACTCTTGTGATCTCATTTTTATAAATTAATATTTTGGCTGATCACTGTCTCTTAAGATACAGGTCTCCTAGTTTAAGAGACAGGGCTCATATTTTTTTTGTATGCATAGACTTTCGTTTTGTAGACCTAAATCCTCTGTACACAAGCTATGTTTTTATTTTCTCTATGCTTATTGTATTATTCTTAACACCTGTTTTTAAAATGTGTCTGTGTATATTAATTTTGAATCAATAAACATTTTTTTTTTTTTTTTTTTTTTTTTTTTTTTTTTTTTTTTTTTTTCTGTAAGTAAGTAGGTATATACAATCACTATTTTAAAACTAGATGAGGTAGTGTTTCCTATCCGACTACTCTGAGAAGAAACAAACTCATAGGTCGTCACAGTCTCTTTTAAATTAATGATAAATGATTTTATTTCTGTAAGTATGTTTGTACCTACAAACACTTTTCAACAAATCAATCATATTTAAAAAACCGGCGAAATGCGTGTCGGACCACGCACAATGAAGGGTTCCGTAGTTGGGATGAATTTATCCCAAAAACAAACTTAAAATTGTAGTTGAAAAACATGTTCTCCAATAGATCGATACGTCACGGTCAACTCTCCAACTTCCAATGTAAGTTAGTCGACTATTACTCGTTAACTTGTAAAGCCTATTTAGCTATTACTAAATACTGCCATGATTTTTTTCTCATATCCAAAAACAACCATTTAGCTGACACTTGACTCTAACAAAAATTTTCATACGCAAACGGATACTTGAATCGAAAAATGGTTTTCACAGACCCGCAAAATAGATCTCTTTTTCATTTTCAAAAAATATCATTCTCACTTAACGTGCAAGGAAGGTACGCAATTTTATTGTTATTTTAAAGCTTTGTCGGCGTGATTAATATATTGTATACCCATGCCATATTACAGCTTTCTAGTACTAAGAGACTCTGAGCTAAGCCGCGGACAGAGAGACAGATTGACGGACATGGCGAAACTAGATGAGGTCGGCCTTTACTATCTAACTACTCTAAGAAGAAAGGCCCAAACAAACTCAGAGGTCACAGTCTCTTTTAAAGTCCAGACATAATCTTGGTCAGATCATGTGAAAATATGTAGATTGGTGTCTGAAATGGTCTTTTGAGGAAAGAACCACACGGATTGAGTGGACATGTCCAGTCATTGCACGCATTTGTCAATAATCGTGCAGCTCAACTCAGCAACAATTCGACGATCAATACCAAAGAATGGACATAAACGCTGGTAGCACACCTCCGCCGCGAAACCATAGCAGCGAAACCGCAGTAGTTCAATTGTACTGGTTCGCGTCATGTACCGCTACTCGGATCGGATGCGAGTAGCGGGACACAGAAAACGCGGGGATCAGCATAAAACTAACTGAGAAAATTAGAAAAAAACTATGACCTGTCTTCACATTCACAATAATTAAAGAAATGTATGTCTTTACAAAGTAAATATTTTTTCATTGTATACAAGATGTAACATAAGGGGTCATTCTACTCATCATATGATCAACATTTACTGTGAGACGAAACCTGAAATCGCGAAAAACATATCAGCTGTTCCATACATTTATGTTCTCATAACTCGTCAAAATGTAGGGACCAGCTGATTTTTTTTTGCGATTTCATGTTGTGTTTTTGTCGAAAGGTGCTTGTAATCAGTGCCAGCAAATACTGGGAAATGGGAAAAATGGAAATCGTAGCGTTTCATTACCAATCGGACGACCGGAAATAAACTCAGCTCCGTTCCAATTCTTTCCACTGATGAAACATGTTTGACTTATCTGACTCTATGCGAGTTTTTTTGTTCGAAGAGTACTTATGTACCTACATTATTTATACATATTGTGAGCCTTTTACTATCTAAGATTTCGTAGGTGCAAACTTAAAATTATTCCAGGAATTATTTAAGATCCGAAACATTTTGTTACAAAATGCTTATTTGCATTTTAGATCGACTGGCTCGTTGGTGCGCTGCCCGATCTTCGGTCTAGCGGTCGCAGGCGCTACTGCTGAGCATGAGGTCCTGGGTTCGATTCCCGGGTGTGGCAAAGTGTTATTGGGGTTTTCAATCTGGAATTTTAGTAGCAGCCCGGAGTCTGGATTTGTGCTTGGTTGATGCCAATAGGCTCGACCCTTGTTTGCTGTTGTTGTTGTTCAACATAACTTGCAAAATGTGGGTGTAGCACTTCTGCCTAATATTTCGTGGATTACAGGCGTGACGTTATGTTATGTTATTAAATGGAGCTAAATACTTATTTAAATAATATTTATAAGTCACTCACTAGTAGAGTTGAATTACCAGCAAGCTAGGCACGTTAGGTTTTACACCTTGGCTCTAAGTGCACTGCTGCACTGGTTAGAAAAATGTAACTGAGCCAAGGTCATGCGCATAACACACGCATTAATCATACTAATTCACTATTCCTTTCTCTACTTCTTAGTAAACGAATAGTTCTGACTCACCAAATACGTAAAAAGATTGCAATGCGAACTCACTAAAAGTTAATTCAGTAATGAAAAAACTACAGCAATCATAATGCATCAACTACTGTCAACGAACTTAAATTATATAAAGTGATTAAGGAAAACCCTGAATATTACGAAGTAGGTATACCTTCTTGGTGCATTTATATGGTCGTTTTCCAGGGGTATCGTGTAACTCATAAACTGGGTTGTGGGGGTCAGATAGTCGCTGCATGTAAAATACTGGTATTCATCTGCTCGGTTAGACTGGAAGCGACCCGAATATAGTTGGGAAAAGGCTAGGCAGATGATGATTTACGCGATAAACGAAAATTCCATACGACCCTTGTGAAACAACTACATAACAACGCCTGTGCCACACTATCATCTTAAAAATAAATGCTAAATAGCTGGTTAGCGTACTAATCGGTTTTATAATATGTACAACAAACCAGAAGCACCACTTATTACAAAAAACCCGTTAACCACAGCCACTTCATCTCAGCTAGTCGAGTTGTGCAACAGAATGTAGCACAAGGATGCGCCTGCGCATAGTCGCCTGCCAGGTCAACTGAAGCAGTCACTACGCTTACAAATGACGTGTAATTGGGCTGTTGCATGGACGACAGTTAAAATGGCGACTATCTGGTCTAGTCACAAGCCAAGGTCAATCAAGAAATTAATGTGTTTTCAACCATAAATTGCTGAATTTTATTGATGCAGCATATTTCCTGATGAATTATATCCCATTATAAATATGTTTACAACGATAAATATTAATAAATAATTGCTGTGCCTCGGATAAGCAGTTGACCCAACCTGACATTCGTAGATCGTTGACAGTATCTACGGGTAGTGAGAAGCCCAAAAGTGAGGCGGCCAGTATTACCAAGTGTTACCAACTGTGTTGTGGATGTCAGATAAATAGTCGCTCCATGTAAAATACTGGTATTCAGCAGAATCCGGTTAGATTGGAAACCGACCACAACATAGTGTGGAAAAAGCCGACTGATTTTGGGTTATTAGCAATCATTATCATAGTGTACTAATGTGGTCTTAGCGACAGAAGCGAACTCGCTCATATTGTTTGTTCCAAAAGTATCTGATGAACAAATTACCGCCCTAGTGCTTTGTACGTGAGTTTAAATGTTTGTAAACGCACCCACGATACAGGAGAAATTCCTAGTGTGGGGCAAAGTTAAAAAAAAAACAACAACAAATAGGGAATGGCCAATCGACCATTTTGTTGTATAACCGATTTCCAAAAAAACACTACAAAGTGAAAAATAACTTTAATTTCGGAAGTCGGTGTCTTTGGATCTGTATTTTAGTTTTTTGCCACCGACTTCCGAAATTAAAATTATTTTTCACTTTGTAGTATTTTTTTGGAAGTCGGTTATATTTTTTTTTGTAAAAAGTTTTTTATTTTTCACTTTTTAGTGGGTCAGTTTGTAATTTATCTAATTTACAATAGCCTAATGTCAAATGCTCATCACATTTTACAAAATATTGCTTTTCCCGATGCAGGGGCGTTAATTGTTAAGGAGTTCTCCTGGTAAGAACCAGGAGAACTGATGGTGACTTCACCATAAATATGCATTTTGACGAGCATAAATTGCTTAGCAACCATATTAAAGTGCCTAATCGAATCGCAACGGTGAAATACTTATTATTAGGAAGTTCCGGTGGCCATCTGTGGTCTTCATCATCAGTTCCACTTCACCGAATGGTGCTTTTCGAGTGCAAATGCTCGAGTTACTATAAAAAATACTCAAATCACTATAGGTATGCCTATAAAATTTGAGGGTTTCCCTCGATTTGGTGGCAATGGGACCACCTCGGAAGCATACCCTTCCATACAAAAAAAAAAATTAAAATCCGTCCACAATTGACGGAGTAATCGGTGAACATACATAAAAAAAAAAAAAAAAAAAACATACAGCCGAACATATAACCTCCTCCTTTTTGGAAGTTGGTTAAAAATGGCTTTTTTAAAGTATAGGTAACTGTAGAAAAAGTGATGACGCTCTATAGCATAAAAGTGAAAACTTCTTGTAGGTGATACGTAAAAAATGAATCATAGTGAGCTGGGCTGGGCGGGCATACGTGAGCTGGGCTGGGCGGGCATACGTGAGCTGGGCTGGGCGGGCATACGTGAGCTGGGCTGGGCGGGCATACGAAAGTGACAGAGTCAATTACTTCCACGTATGCGAAAAAAGAGATGCGCTGGGACCAAAATAAAACAACGTAAGAGCGCCAAACCAAATAAAAATTGTGTAAAAATAAATTAAGCTATGTATCAATTTTTTTTCAGCCAATGTTTTCAATGTCGTTTCATTATCCTCCATCATTAAATAAAAAATCAGGTTTACATATCTAATTACATTTATATATTTTCTTAAAAATATACATTTATATAATTAACTATTAGTCACAATAGATTTTAATTAACTTCGTATAGTACACACGGCTACATATCAAGCTGTGCATTTCCAGTATAAGCTGATCTTGCATTGTATAGGATTTCCGTACAATGATAGGTCAGCGTATACTGAAAATGTATAGCTTGATATGTAGCCGTGTGTACAAATACCAAATGAAAAACAGGTTTCGTGTAAAATTTGCTCACTGGTCGGTTGGCCATTCAAGACATTCAAGCACTAGGGCACGGCGAAATGGATCAGAAAACGTACGTGTCGATGCCAATTTGCGGTGTACATACAAATTGGATACTTTGATTTGATTATTTGCATACCTATTTTAAATCACCTTTACGATGGTTTTCATTTGACAATGGAGGTTCATTTTGTAACCTCGACTTAAGTCAATTAGTTTTCAATTACAATTTAATATTGTTGTATTTAAACAATAAAAAGTTGAAACTTCCTGAATACAGATGAATATGTTACTAATTCCCTTTAGTGATTGCGTAAGAATTTTACCTACTAACAGGGTTTGTTTACACTTTTGGAAAAGACATTAGATCATTATACTTAATCAATATATAATATCTGACTAAGCACTGAATTTTCACGACACAGAATAATGAAGTATATCAGTAGGCAAGATATTTATGAGTATTCTTATATGAATTGTTGCCTTGTGCATACTCGCTTACAAATTGCGCATAATTGAATAGCCGGGTTCCAGGTGTCAATATGGTGTGAATGCAAGGTCAAGCAGGAAACGGTTGTTTCAAAGTCAAAGTCAAATTATCATCATTTATAATCTACGTCGCCGAGAATCTCTTAGGGAACTCTTTAAAAGGATTAATATTATGACGGTACCTTGCCAATTCATTTATGAAAATATTATGTATGTAAGAAAACCTACATCTTTTCAAAAAAATAAGTGATAGACATAATTTCAATACTAGAAATAAAGATAAAATAGATCAGCCATGTTTCAGATTATCTAAAGTACATACATCTTTTATGGGGTACTGTGTTAAATGTTACAACAAAATACCTTGTGATATATTGCAATTAAATGAAAGAAAATTTAAAACTCATATAAAAAGTACACTTTGTAAACAAGCTTATTACAAATTAGAGGATTATATCCAGGATAAGAACGCTTGGAAACATGCTGGTCCAGCTCCATAGGACAATCTGGAGTCTAGACAAAATCTAACTGATTGCTATTTTAAATGTATATTTTATTATTTTTATGACATTATTTTACACTCTGTGATTACCTTTAACTCACACACTGATTATTTTAGGAAAACGTTTTTTTTTTTTTTTACAATGTTTGTAAATATGTGAGCACCATGTATCTATCACATATTACATTATCAATTCTTTTTACCTATTGTGGTATAGTAATTTTATTCTAGGTGCATCGTCTTCACATATAATTATATAATTAATGTACCAATACCTACCTAATATTGTAAAACATTTTAAAAGAGTAACGGTGGAGTTTCTTGCCCATTCTTCTCCATACGAAGCTACCTCTTGGAAGGGGCGACTAGAATCAATTCTATTTTATTTGTAAATTTTGACGTTCAAAAGTGCCCATCTATGTGCCTATTTGAAATAAATAATTTGACTTTGACTTTGTTGAACTTCTAGGTACCATACCAGCTGTATTAAGTGCTTACCCCCCCAAAACACACGTGCGTTCAAATCCGAGATAGACCCAAGTTGGTTTTTGTATTTTACAAAAACATTTTATGATAATTAATGTTTAGTGAATAAATAAGTTTAAGTTAGTATTTTTTTTAAAGTCTGTTTATATTGTTTTTTTTTTCAATAAAACGCTAAAATACATCGGTTGGGTAAAATTTTATTATTGCGTGCAACGACTAGCAATAATACGTTTAAAGAGGTTATACGATTTAGATCTGGTTACGCTAAAAACTAATAATGGGCAATGGTTACTGCTATTATCAATCTCAAAGTCTATACAAATAATCTGGGTCAGTGAGTAAAGATCGATGATGAAGATAATGAAGCAATGGTAACAGCAGCCGCTGCAGCCATTTGGATAAATAACTACATTAAAAAAAACAGTGTTGTAACAAAACATCCGGTGGCAACACGGATAGCGGCGATGCGCAACACTCGGCATGCATACATAATTGCTTATGATGTGAGTCAGTGATGTGACATTGACAAGAAAATTTCGAGTTTGCGACAACTAATAATTGATTGTTATGTTTTTTGCTTTTATTTGCTTAGAATTGTTTTCTTGGCATCTGATTCATTGTTTCGTTGTTCCTGGTTGTTGCTAGAGAATTATATTTATAGGTATACTTTTTAAACAATTTCAGTTTTCTGCACAGTAGAGCGTTCTGCGAGTGCAAAATTGACTCCTCCTACTTCCAAACGTCATTTTATCTTTGCGTAAGAGTTGTTAACTATTAAAACAGTGTATTGTACTCGTTAGTTACGCCAATGCCAAGTGCTTGGTTCCACGAGCCCGTAACAAATCTTAGTGTTTATCCACACCGCCACGATAGTCACAATATTAGAACAACAACAGACGAGGCAGAAGTTCCGCGATGCGTATTTGCTTTATAAAACGGATTGGTATTCTTGAACTAGACTGCAGCTACTACTACATAATATTCAAAGTCCAAGTCAAAAATCTTTTGTTCATGGTAAACGTTACCATGGAGTGCTTTTTCGGACGACTAGATAATTTGACATACCAATAACATCTCAAAAACTGCCCTGCGACATACTTATCTAGTGTTGTTGGTGAAAAAAAAAACACACAGGTGCATCGAACTTCCCATAAACACTGCGATATTTCTATTTCGAATGGTGTCATTATGATTCTCTCCAGAAGGGTGTAATTATCTTCGGTGGCCTTAGCAATATCTATCCAGCCTAAAAAAATCTTTAATCTTAAATAATTATAAAAGGAAGTCTAAATGTAAACATCCACGGCAACGTTGTTATTATCGGCAACGTTGTTATTGTCGGCAACTCGGCAACGTTGTTAGCCTGCTACTCCAACTCGCCTCATGGTATAGTTTCCAAACGACACCTGATTGAGGTGAAAACTAACAAGACGTATAGAAAGCAGCGCGCGCGCAGTTTCCACATGCGCGGGAGCATCGTGAGAGCTCACAATGTACCGCTCGCGGGATCTGACCTAGCCTTTGCCATGGAAAGCTAATTAAATTGATTAACAGAATTAACTTTCTAAAATGAATTAAACCCGCGTTTAATTATAAGGCATGACTTCTCAATTCATACAGGCACTAGGTATTATATGTAGATGTATATTATTTTGTGGGAAAATCTCGCTACAACAAAATTTTACTTTTCTTATAATATTCTCACATTGAATTGACGAAATATAAGTTTGGAGTGTGTAATTATCGGGTTCAATTCATAATGATTTTCTTTTAGGGTGTTTTTTTAGCAACACATTAAAGATTACCCTGATGCTCGCACATTACCCACTAAAAATGCCTGGCTCACTTCCGGTACAGCTTACATGTCATGTCCATCCTCAAACACATTTTAAACAGTTTCTGACACTATGCTATGGTTTTATGCTATGCGTGTTAACAACACAATTTCCTCAAATCTGTAACTTGCGGAATCGAAACCGATTAGTTTTAGTACAAAAACATCATGTCGGAAATACAATCGGCGCCGGGCGGCGCGGCGCGGCGCGGCCGGCGTGTGGTTGCGCATGCGCACCTAATATAATATTATGCATTGATTATTGTACTGTATTCCGTGTTCATGACTGGAGGCGGTAAAGATTGGTTCCCGAAAGGTTATGCAGAGCTATAATCGTATAACAGCTTGGTGACCATCTCCAAATACCGAATTGACAAAGTTTGTGAACGTAACGTGATAGAGACCTACTTCAGCATTCTATAACCCTGAAGTCGCGGGTGCAAGACATCGAGCTCTCGGCTGCCGTCACCTATATATAGGGGCGCGTTAAATCTGCTTAATGAGTCATATCCTAACTACATCACACTAATATTATAAAGGCGAAAGTTTGTGAGTGTGTGTGTATTTTTGTTACTTCTTCACGCTCTAACTGCTGGACCAATTTTGATAAAATTTTGTATGGAGGTAGCTGACACCCTGGATTAAGACATAAGCTACTTTTTATCCCGATATTCCCACGGGATCGAGACTTGCGCGGGTGAAAACGCGGGGCACAGCTAGTAATATTATAAATGTGAAACAGAGTTTGTTTGTTTACTCGTTTGTTTGTTTGTTACGCTTTCACGTTAAAACGGCTGAACAGATTTGGATAAATTTTGTCACATGGGTAGACCATGACCTGGAGAATAACATTGGCTACTCTTCAACCTGGATCGCAGACTAAGTCGCGGGCAACAACCAGTCATTTCAATATTGTTTAATGCTATTGGCAGTCCGTGGTTTCACTTGTCTCCGTAACAAACCTAACAGGAACTCACTCAGCCCCCTCCTCACTAACTGGCTGATATATCTTTCAGTTTCTAAGGCACGAGCTACTCATGTTCATCTCAAACGAGAGAAGAAGGGCTTTTAAATTCAAGAATCGCACATAAAATAATAGCATTCAACACTCATTGAATGTGTCCGACAAACACGTTCAACACCACTATTAGATAGCAGCCCTTCACCTTAACATGACCGAAACGTTACGCAACCGAACTGTGCTAAATTTATGATAAGTAATTCAATTTGCCGGAGATCAGCTGACGCCGCCTGACAGGCTGACCGGCCAGAGCTGAGCGAAGCCTTTTTAGTGCAACTACATAGTTTATTGTTTTATTTATAAGTATTTTGTCATTACAACATTGCTTACCAAGCGATATTGTTCAAAATTAAAATATTTTATATCAGTTAAAGTCTACATGGGCACTTATGAAACGTCAGAAGCCAGGTGCACGGTTTCAATTGGTCGTTTCCTATGGAGAAGAGCCGGCAAGACACTCCACGGTTACTCTTTTAAATTATAGGGATTTTACATTTTTTTCAAATAACAGTGTTAATAGGTATGGGAGGACAGTGTAGGCCTGTCAACAAGTACCAGGTACTTAACAAAATAGAAAATGGTCTACAGTAATAATAGTCTATTAAGCCTACAACGTTCTCACATTCACAAATGAAAAAATAATCTATATCAAATATTACTAAAATAATAAAAATAAGAACGTATTAACCGACTTCAAAAAGGAGGAGGTTATCAATTCCAAGGTTTTTAGATATTTTTTTTATATTCGGGCGTAACTCCGTCATAAAGAGACGGATTTGCAAAAATCTTATTTTGTTCTAAAGGGTACGCTCTCGAGGTGGTCCCATTGTCACCAAGTCGGATTCTGATGAGGGCATCCCATGAAAATCGAGGGAAATCCTCAAATTTTATAGGCACATTAAACTGGGAACCACATTTAGGAGTTAAGCGAGCGACTGAGTAAATCCGCCTATAAGCTCTACAAAATCGCTCCTGTGCTAGGTGCAATGTAGATGCCAAGCTTACGGCGTAACATGGCATAGTTAGTCATCTTCTGAGATTTGGTGTTATTTTCTGTGGGAACTCAACCCTCAAAGAATTAATATTCAGTTATTTAAGAACTAAATTAAGTTTAACAATTCTTTCATTTAATTTCAATACAATTCTATCACAAATTCACAAGGTATTTTGTTGTAACATTTAACACAGTACCCCATAAAATATGTATATATATGTACTTTATATAATCTGAATATAAATATTAAAATTATGTTTATCACTTATTTTATTAAATAGATGTACCTAGATTTTTTCACTTTGTAACACCATGAAAAACCTCGACAACTTTAAGAAAATCTCAATATCCCGGAGCCCTGTAACGGCCAGCCTCCGAAACTATCTAGAACTTCTCCCGTCTAAACCCAGGCATGTCTACAGCCGCGTGACTTCGCCTCCGCCTAGCCGTTTCAGGCACAATGGGCGCTTGGTGCGGCCACGATGCTGGACAATGAGCCACTTATTGATATGTCCTGATATGCACGACGATCGCACGGTTATTTCCCTTGCCTGGCCAAGAGGCCAGTAGGTATGCCTCGGACTGGCGATAGGTCGAGAATGGAGGGTGGCGTGACCGCGTAGGTGTCGTTAATAACACCTCTGTGGTAGTACGATTTAAGTAAAGCATAGAAAACATGTACCTATATTCCGTTGGTTTAGGTAGTTAAACAAAAAAACCCACGTGACGAGAGAGCTGTCAAGTAACCGACTAAACGTAATACCTGGCACTTCAGTTGGCATGTACGTCACAGTTGTACTCTATAATTTAGCTACGTTTTATTTCGTTCACGTTTATAGAACATGTATTTTTGGGCTCTTCACAATAGACAGATTACAAAATAATATAGTAATATATAAATCTAACTAAATAATTGTGCTCAAGCAATTAAGCATCTACGAAGCATCTACGAAGAGTAGTATAAGAATGAATGATAAAGTTTAACATACAGTATGTAGTAAAAGAAGAAACTTTCATAATAATAATAAAAAATTGGTTATAAGTTACAACGTATTTTACAAGAAAGTGTCATCTATAAAAACCCTTTTTATGATTTGTTTACCTTTATTTAACTACCTAAACCTATGGAGTATAAGCACAAAAAGATGAAGGATCGTTTGTATTATCTATTTATTGCATAATCGGTGAGTTGCACGAAACCAACATTAGTTTAACGGAGACTTTATATTGATGCTGTCACTTTCTTTTTGATACAAAATGTAAGGGATGGCATAAATTTAAAGTCTCCGTTAAACTAATGTTGGTTTTGTGCAACTAAACTAATGTACACCAAGGTACAGAATAAGACTAGGCTTAACTAATAAGTACATGAGCCGTTAGGGGTTTAGGGCTCAACAAGTTAACTTATAAAAACTATGATCTACTTAGAACGAACTAAGAGTACATAATACAAAAGGGTCTATCTCTGTGATAGAGTTCGTCCAGAAAAAAATGTATTTCCGCTGGATTTCTTCCACCAAGTAGCATTGGTGTTCCGGATTAGAAGGTTGGTGAAATTAAAGACACATGAGAGTTTAAAACTTTGCCTCTAAAGACACAGTTAGGTTCATTGAGACATTGACCAATAACAACCATTTGACCACGCTCAGATAACTATGTAGGCTTATGTACCTGTAGAGATTCGCGCGTAATAGGGCCAAGGGCCAGAGCACCTTGACTAGCACGTCATAGACGGACTAGGTCAACATCCCAGTAACAAGCAATACACTTACGTAATGTCCGGTTAATGACGCTGGTCACTTTCTCCGCGTGATCCATCGAATCAGTCCCAAGTACTTGCTTGTCCCGTCTGAGGATGTCTTTCGTTTAATTACAGAAGCGATAATTAATTTATTTTAATTAAGGAAGTGGTGGTGTATAGTTGACATGTGTGTATAGTTGACATGTGTGTATAGTTGACATTTGTGTATAGTTGACATGTGTGTATAGTTGACATGTGTGTATAGTTGACATGGGTGTATAGTTGACATGTGTGTATAGTTGACATGTGTGTATAGTTGACACGTGTGTATAGTTGACATGTGTGTATTGTTGAGATGTGCGTATAAATGACATGTGAGTATAGTTGACATGTGTGTATAGTTGACATGTGTGTATAGTTGACATTTGTGTATAGTTGACATGTGTGTATAGTTGACATGTGTGTATAGTTGACATGGGTGTATAGTTGTCATGTGTGTATAGTTGACATGTGTGTATAGTTGACATGTGTATAGTTGGCATGTGTGTATAGTTGACATGTGTGTATAGTTGACATATGTATAGTTGACATGTTTGTATAGTTGACATGTGTGTATAGTTAACATGTGTGTATAGTTGACATGTGTGTATAATTGACATGTGTGTATAGTTGATATGTGTGTATAGTTGACATTTGTGTATAGTTGACATGTGTGTATAGTTGATATGTGTGTATAGTTGACATGTGAGTATAGTTGACATGTGTGTATAGTTGACATGTGTGTATAGTTGACATGTGTGTATAGTTGATATGTGTATATAGTTGACATGTGTGTATAGTTGATATGTGTGTATAGTTGACATGTGAGTATAGTTGACATGTGTGTATAGTTGACTATTTGTTTGATGAGCTTTGGTTGTTTTGCCGACGCGCGTCGCATCGCGTTGCGTCGATATATTTGGATACTAATAATTAGTTTTCAGTTTTCTTTACTAAAATAAATAATTATAACAGACCTAAAAATGCCTGTGGTACCTACTCACCATAATTTTTTCTTGTTTCCAGTGACGAGGACGACACGGGTCGCCTGCTGCGGCAGCTCAGCAGGATCAACCGGCCGCTCGGCGTGTCCTTCCCGCAGATGGTCAGGCTCATGGCGCAGTGCCAACAGGTAAACCCACATCTATACCAACCTAGGTAAGCAAGTCCAATCAAAGACTAATACTTTTGCAAAGATTGATTGTGAAAGACCTAGTTGTTAAGAACAAACCCAAAATGTATACTTAAGCACTTAGGCCGCCTCTGTATATATTATTTGTTAAAGTAATCATAATTTCAGCCGAAACACGTCCACTGCTGGACATAGGCCTTAAAATCATAAATAACATTTATTTTAAGGAAGGTTAAGCCTCAACTCATCACATTACTTATAGATAAAGTATAGTACTGTATACATAAAGTAAACACAGCAAAATTGTTAAACATTTTTTTTAACTTTTTAACGTAACTTGTAGCTTTTTAAGCTAACGAACGAACATTTTTATTACATTTAATAAATTTATATAATATTAATAGAGTTTTATTTACATTTTGTACAAAATAATCAAGTCGTAACAAACACAAGTTGTAAAACAAAGTTCTCACAGAGTGACGTATCTGCTTCAAATGAATACAACTAAATAAATAGATACCTTAGGGCTTTAAAGAAACTACTAACTTAAAGAGTGAGCCAAGAGCAATATAAAAACGATATTAATTACTTAATAAAGCCACAACTAACGCCACTACAGTATTTTAGCGCCATGTTCAGACGCCAGCACGTCAAGCTACCCGAAACTGTCAAATTTTCCCAATCAACCTTGAACCTTAAACTGTAGGAATAAAGTTGAAAATCTATTAAAGAAATTTGACAGATTGTAGTAGCTTGATGTGCTGGCGTCTGTACATGATTGTAGCGCCCGACCGAAAAACCGTTGCCCTGGAAAAATATCAAAAGCTAGTTACGACAGTTAGCGAGGAGGGTGACGATATGTGGCACTTGTACGATTTGTAAAAGTAGTACAGCTGTGCTATCTAGCTTTTTGAAAAAGCATCCAAATAAATTCACTGCCTTCTGTCGTCTACTGATGATGTAGGTATAGTTAAGTACCTACCTACGTTTTTACTAAACTTTCTTCCAAACCGATAATTGCATGGGAAGCAACACAATCCATGCGCCACAGTTGTCACTTTCATACTAGGTACCTAATTAGTGTAATTATTAAAGCCATTCATAAAACCGTAACACATCGTGAACGAAAAGATCGTATAAACGTACGTAACTAGGGTATGCTATCCGGAAATCCGTGGAATATATTATCCGGGTATCATTAGTTTTACTACCCGGATAAAACAAATAATACGCATAGTTCCATTTTAAGGTTCCGTAGTTAACAAGGAACCCTAGTTTTGCCATTACCCTTAGTATTGGAAAGCTGTAACTTGGCATGGGTATACATATAATCACGCCGACAAAGTGGTAAAATAACGCCCTGTATACCCCAACGTCCAAATAACGTGACGTGGTGCTGTTAAAATAAAGTTTTCAGTTCTAGTGTTTTCTTTGCCGAGTACAAATCATCACAATCGAGTACAATTTGATAGACGGGGACCTAGAAACATTCAGCTTAGTCAAGTATACAACCTCCTCATTACACCATGGCGGCCGAAAGCACAATTCTTCTAACCAGGGCCTCAAGTCTGCTATTACAATAGTGTCAGAATGGTCGATCATTGACTTCATAATTGTTGATTTTGACAAGTTTGGTAATCTACTATTATAATGGCGTCATTATGACTTTCCAATGGTCGGCAACTGACACTACATTGAAAGAAATTGCAAAGAAAATGATCGACCATTATGAATTTACCAGATTACGAACTTTTAGCAAAATGACAATGGCATGACAATGGGATCGTGTTGGAATGACTGAATTTATAAAAATAGCAGACTTGGGCCCCTGGGTCGAACCTGAAAAGATTTTAAATTGAGACTAAATGACTGTGTGTGTTGTGTATGTTTGAAGCTGTTTTAGAACAGACAATAGTAAGTTATTTTTTATTAATTCAGAAGTTATGGTTTATAATCCGTTAATGAACTAAAATAATTTATTTGATGTTATTTTAAATACATGTATTCTTTATTTCGGACTACACATACAAGAACACACAATCCATATAGTATTAGTAACAGTGACTTAAAAACCGGCCAAGTGCGAGTTGGACTCGCGCACGAAGGGTTTCGTACCATTATCTATAAAAACGGCAAAAAATCACGTTTGTTGTATGGGAGCCCCCTTAAATATTTGTTTTATTTAAATTAAATTATTTATTTTTAAAGTGAATATATAACCAAATATTCTGTAAATGTTACAGCGTCTACCTGTTGCCGTTATCAATATCGAGCAAAAAAAAACGTTTTTTGTTGCAATTTGTTGTTATAGCGGCCACAGAAATACATCATCTGTGAAAATTTTAACTGTCTAACTATCACGGTTCATGGGATACAGCCTGGTGACAGACGGACAGACAGACAGACAGACAGACGGCGGAGCCTTAGTAATAGGGTTCCCGTTTTACCCTTTGGGTACGGAACCCTTAAAACTATGTTAGTAAACTTATACAAACTAAAAACAACTAATTACGACGTGGCCTAACACACTTTGGCACATGCCTCCGTAACCAGTGCCTTACGAAGGGACTGTCTACTTTGGCACATGCCTCCGTAACCAGTGCCTTACGAAGGGACTGTCTACTTTGGCACATGCCTCCGTAACCAGTGCCTTACGAAGGGACTGTCTACTTTGGCACATGCCTCCGTAACCAGTGCCTCACGAAGGGACTGTCTACTTTGGCACATGCCTCCGTAACCAGTGCCTTACGAAGGGACTGTCTACTTTGGCACATGCCTCCGTAACCAGTGCCTTACGAAGGGACTGTCTACTTTGGCACATGCCTCCGTAACCAGTGCCTTACGAAGGGACTGTCTACTTTGGCACATGCCTCCGTAACCAGTGCCTTACGAAGGGACTGTCTACTTTGGCACATGCCTCCGTAACCAGTGCCTTACGAAGGGACTGTCTACTTTGGCACATGCCTCCGTAACCAGTGCCTCACGAAGGGACTGTCTACTTTGGCACATGCCTCCGTAACCAGTGCCTCACGAAGGGACTGTCTACTTTGCCTAATAATGTTTTTAGGATGCTATTGGATCTTCCTCGCATATTACCCATTATTGACGCTGTTTTTTTTCCTCATAATGGCATGAAAATCGTCAACACGGGCTTCCGCGAACATCTGCGAAGCGCTGCAGAAGCGCGGAAGCTCCATCAACACCCTAAATCCATTATTATACCGCACGCGCAGGACGGTGTAGACTCTGTTTATATTTCACCCACTAGCTGCACGTGTAGAAGGTTTGGCAGTATGCCTTGAAAAATGATACCTTAACATCCTTAAACAACGCGCAAACCTGCGGGCTACCATATTACATCGAACCGCCAACGCCCTCAGCTCTATAACAGTATCGTCAGATAAGTCCTTCGTATTATGAACGTATACTATAGTTTAGTTCTTTAGATATATCATGTGTCTGATATATCATAATAAATACAGAAATTAGTGATGAAAAAGTTCCAACTTATCTAATGAAAACAATGAAATATAATTTTACAAGTTACTAAGTTAGTACTATGTACATTTGGATAAGTAGGTATGTACCTACATTTGGATCTTTTTAAAGTGATTTATTATACTAAAGAAGATAGCTTTGAACATATCATGAGCTGAAAAGGCTAGTTTTTGAAACTATGTTGGGATCAGCTCTTCTAGTCTTATTTGTTTTAAAAACATTTTTACATTTTATAATTCAACTGTTCAGAAATTGAAACATATACGCCGCCCCCGCAGAATAAACGCGTAAGTGCCATTGCGGCGGTTTTGATGTTAATCTATATTCGTAATGTATAGGTCAAAATACATCACCTCAATTTTTTCCAGATTTTTATATCCAGTATTTACGAAGTTACGAAAAGTTATTACTTTATTCTTTATTTAAAACCAAAATCAAAAAATCTGCAATATATATATGCGTACCATAATTAAAACCTTACATTGTGTAATGCATATTACCATACTTATCAGGTGCAACTGAGAAATCACTTTAACGGCGTTGTCTATTGCGCGTTTGTTCTGGTGCAGATTTTAATGCTATAATTCCGCAACGTGCAATCGCAGAAAACTTCAAGAACTAAATAATACAATAATATCCTTTAGATTTCGTTTCCATCTTAATTGTCAACCAAATAATCGTATTTTAACGGTACGCCGAGACAAGCTGTAAGTGTAACTCAGGAGTCCCCAAAAATGTTTTTAGACTTAAGATACACAAGAAACATCCAGGTTGCAACCTGTTTACGATTTAGGTGCATGTAACGTCGCTAATTTTTAAACACCATATATTCAGACAATTTAATTAGTGTAGATACTCAATTAAACACAACGCAATTGAATTCCAATGGGACACGTAAAACACTTACAAGAAAAAGAAAACGCAATACAAACGATTGGCAGGATGAGAAGAATAAGAAATTAAAGAACACAGGAAAAGCTTACGTTTCTATTCGCTAGAAAATACCCCGGCCTGCTAAAACTATTCGCGAAGTATACTCTTGTAAGAAAAAATGTTATGAGGCATTGACAGAGGAAGAAAGAGTGGCTGTTTTTAATCAATTCTGGAATAATGGAGACCATGAACGCCATTGGCTTTATATTTACGATATGTTGAATCCAAGGATATCAAAAGAATGTCTCTAACTAGACGCAACAACCGCACACAAACACTTTCATACAGATTGCCTCTTAATGGAGAGCTTGTTGTGGTTTGCAAAAAGTTTTTGACGTGACAACGTCTTATAATTCGATGGAGCCGGCTGCACGCACGAAAAAACATGACGCATGCGGCGTTACCTCTCATGCGGCGTTACCTCTCATGCGGCGTTACCTCGCTCTAAGGCGTTCCATTTAAGGCTTATGACGTTGTCACGTTCAACTATCGTCAGTAAACCGACTTTACAGACAACCGATTTTTTCTAAATACTTTAAGTATTGGTGACACATTTGTTGATACTGCTCTTGAAAAAGGAAAGGCAGACTCAGATATCACAGATAATAGAGGTATTCATAACAATCGGCCACGTAAAATGAAGGAAGACACTGAACAGAGTATAATAACGCAAATCAGTCTATTTCCCGTAAAACAGTCGCACTATGTGAGAAAAGAGACTAAGAGGCTATATTTACACGAAGACGTTTAAAGTATAAGGAATATGTATCGTCTATACAAAAAATGGTTCATAGAATTTAGCAAAGAACATCCGGAAGTAAATAGGCTATATATATAACAAGAAGGCAATACGAGACTATATTTAACACCCGATTTAATTATTTGTTTTTTAAGCCAAAAAAAGATATGTGTTCGATCTGTGCACTATATAATGAAGCTGATGAAGCAAGAAAAGTGACTCTAGAAGAAAATTATAAGGCACACATATTAATAAAAGAATATATACGTGACATTAAGAAATCGGAGAAAGAACAATCAAATCTAAAGACTACAACAGTTTCATCATTCGATTTTGAAAAAGTGCTGAACATTCCTCAATCTAGCGTTGGTGTCTTACATTATAAACGAAAATACCCAGTGTATGACTTCACAGTCCATAATAGTCTAACAAAAAAAGGTTACTGTTACGTATGGCATTTGCAAATAGCTAAACGAGGTGCCAATAAAATCGGTAGTTGCCTTCTAAATTTTATTCAGCAGGAACATAACAGAGGCATCAATTTATTTTCTTTATATTCCGATAGCTGCCCCGGCCAAAATAAAAATAGATTTATTTTTGCCCTCTATTACCCTCTATTACCTTTCAAAAATAAAAAATATAAATATTACTCATCGATTTTTTGAAGTGCGAGTCCAAAGTAGACTCGATGCATTCATGTATAGAGCGAGCCAAAAATAACAAAATTATATACACACCTGGCCTCAAGTCTGCTATTACAATAGTGTCAGAATGGTCGATCATTGATTTCATAATTGTTGATTTTGACAAGTTTGGTAATCTACTATTATAATGGCGTCATTATGACTTTCCAATGGTCGGCCACTGACACTACATTGAAAGAAATTGCAAAGAAAATGATCGACCATTATGAATTTCCCAGATTACGAACTTTTAGCAAAATGACAATGGCATGACAATGGGATCGTGTTGGAATGACTGAATTTATAAAAATAGCAGACTTGGTCCCCTGATCAAATGTACGGCATCATAATGAACGCTAAGACAGAGGGACAAAAGTATGATTTGAAAGAGATGCAACAGGCGGACTTCTTTGATATCAAACTGTTAGTGAACGGCAAAAATTGGGATCGTGACAATACTAACGAGAAAGTTAAATGGTCCCAAATAAAAGAGGTTAGTGTATTAATCACAACACCAGATCGACTCAAGTTCAAATACGATTTTACTGAAAACTATCGCACGGTCAACACCGAGATAGCTACTAGACCCTCAAGAGGCAGCGCAAGATTACCCCGAGGAAGAATAGCTGCAACTAATACAGGCAGCAGTTCAGCTTTGAGTTCAAACACCGAAGCTACTGGTATCTTGCACAATTTAAAACCAGCTTATAGCCAGCTTCTTCCAGTGCCAAAGGCCCTCTATA
Organism: Tiliacea citrago; assembly: GCA_963921375.1. Taxonomy (NCBI): domain Eukaryota; kingdom Metazoa; phylum Arthropoda; class Insecta; order Lepidoptera; family Noctuidae; genus Tiliacea; species Tiliacea citrago. The sequence goes on from OY992796.1 coordinate 25,116,343, forward strand.
ATGATTTAATGAGTTTGTGTCGTACTGAGGCTATTCCTCGACACTATCAATACTGATACACTATCAATAGTGATATTAATACTGAAGAGGCTGATTCTGATGAAGAAGAGAGTTAAATCTAGTCATTAGCGCAAATCATTCAATTGCGAGAGTTAAAGACTTTAATCATAAGAGAGTATATTTTAATCATCTGTAATAAGTTAATTAAAAAAAGTGCCTGCTACAGAAACTATAATCGTTTTAGAATTAAAACAAAAAGCTCCTTTCAGATTATCGTAAAATATTGATCTCTTATAATAAAATTGATGTACCAATAAAGTATCATGTTATTATGTAGATTTTATATTAAGTACCTTAATTGGTAAAGTTATTCGTTTTGTCATAAATAAGCTTTACATGCAGAATAACTAGTTGAACTGAATATTAAGGTATACAGATAAAGAAAGCCAAAAATTAGTAAGAAAAAATGATTGTTAAAGTTTATTTTTTATAATTATAGAGTTTTCTGAAGGCTGATTAAGTAAGTGTTAGAAATGTGAAATGTGTGTGTGAATGTGTGTGTGTGTGTGTGTGTGTGTGAATGTGGTGAATGTTTGACTATCCAAAATTTTAAAGTAAAGATTTCTTTTTTTACGGATTTTTATTACTTTATTCATTTATAAGTTATATTCCTGCCGATATACATAACATAACATAATGTTATAATGACGACTTTGTTGATATATTATCCGGAAAAAAAACATAATCACCTATTACATTATCAGAAGCTTTTCGACTGCACCAGAATAAACGCGTAATAGTCCATTAATGGTATCACTGAAAAACGCAAAGAAAATAAAAGTTATATTACATTGCGAAACGAAAAAAAAACAATAGGGACATGATAAAAAACTCAAAGTAACATTAACGATAAACAAAAATTACAATGTTTCTGTAAAATGCTTTTTTATCAATAACTCAAAAACGGTACCTGTTTAACACTTAATATTAATTAGACTATCTACAAAAAAAAAAATCTTTTATACGACATAAAAAACAAACTTATATTCGGTGTAGTCATAAAGTTATGGATCAATTTAGGTTTTTTATATTTCCTGTAAAATTGACTTTTTACACTTGCGCGTTTATTCTGCGGGGGCGGCGGTACAATTAGCTACAGAATTGTTACAGAGTTTTTGTAATGAAAATGTCGATTGGAAACTTTTACAGTGATATTTAAAATATCCGTATTATCCGGATTTATCCGGAGAATGTTCTTAAAGTATCAGAATTATCCGGATAGTAAAAAGGGCCGGATAATTGCTTGCCCTAATCGTAAATTCCACGTGCTTCTCGGAAAAGAACGTGCCTTCTTTTCCTTTACCTACGCATCATCATCTGCCTAGCATAGGTAGTTGGGAAAAACTATGTTGGGGTCGGCTTCCAGTCTAATCAGATGCAGCTGAATACCAGTATTTTACATGGAATATCTGCCTATCTGGCCTCCAAAACCCAGTTACTGGGTAACACGAAAATCTACCCCTTAGTCAGACTGGTTGTCACATTTTCTGGCTTCTGCCTACCCCTAACGACTGTCAAAGATCTACAAATGACCGCCGGTGCTTTCTGAGGCACGGAGGGGTCCGAGGTATGAAATATAGATGGTCACCCATCAACATCTTCCTACACATTCGTGGTTAAAAAAGCTTTATAACCCATTTTAGAATGAGTATCAAACACTTTCTATCGGGCTGTTTTTACTTAAAGTTTCCATGAAGATACAATGAATAGCTACTTTCTCTGTCACCCACCGTCCTCCGACCACAGTGATCGCTATAGTTAGATCGTGTACCCCAATCATAGTGATATTAGATGCAGATAAGTAAGTAGGTAGCACAAATTAAATTATAGGTACAAAGAGGCAGAAATAAACATGGGTTTATTTATAAACGATGATTAAATTTAAGAGACGTTTATAAAAACGTCAAAAATGTATGGTTTATCAGTCGCTAATCATTACTTAATTTTAAGTAGCGTTTATAATTAATAAAGGGGTATATTGTGGGAACCTTTTTTTCTGGAACAGATCTTATTTCGCTCTGCTCATTATCTCATTCGTACGTGAGTCTGATGGCCCTTCTGATAGCGGTAACCTGTATCTATTGCAATTTTGAATTACCTATAGGTAGGTTGTAGGAGCTGTAGGTCACATCTTTCGGGCCATTGCTTTCTCGAAAAGACCTTAGACATATAATTTCAACAAAGACCACAACCCCTTTCATAACCATATGAAAAAGGTTGTGGTCTTTGTGGATTTAGCTCCGTAGATCTATATCTTACATGGTTATACTGTCTACGGCATTTCACCAAGCGTACGCTTTCATAATGTGCTCAACTTCCGCAACATTTTGTGCTGCCTGCCTTAGGAGCAACACCGTTCACGGTTGTCCTGAAAAAGTACCTAAAATTTCTCATCATTTCTGTATTTTGGACCCATAGCGCGATATTCGATAAACGATTGGCATTTATGTCCTGTCGAACCGTACCTATAATGAGTTTCTTGCAAACTGTGGCAGGATACTCTTCCCCCTCCTACTTACTATCTACTACCAAAGGAGCATCTCCCTGCAGGGTGCAGGTAACCTTTCGTGGACCACTTAGAAGTCCCTGAACCGTCTCCGGACACAAGTGGAAAGATGTAACTCCAGCCGGGGCTACATCAGCGGAACGGCAGCAGGGTGTGGATGTGAAGCTGTGTCGCAAACTATGCTCCACCTCTTATTCTACCCTCTGTGCCCCAAAACATGCAGCCAACGTGACCTCTGCGCTGCCACCGACGACGCCGTGGAGGTGGCGAAGATTTGGGCCAACAATATCTGAAATACAGTCGTGCCAGCGACACGAAGAAGTAAACATGAGTTTCTCATTATATGCCACAATTTTTTCTACCACATTGACCTCACATTCGTCCTTGACCCGAAACTATTGTCAATCAAACAATCAATATTGAATATAACATTTATTTTTATCTGTATTACCTATTATTACGTTCGATACTCTGACCACGGTAATTGTACATGTCATGTCGTGTCGAAACTAAACATCATTGAAGTACTTTTATGCGCTATCTTTTAGATCTAATCGAAATCGTGATGTATCGCGAATGTGATGCATGCGAGTATGTTTTATAAATAGGCAATTAATAGCAATTTCCTCATTCCTATGTTGGTTATATCAGTTAGATTCAGAAAAGTTAAAAGTACATTTCCTATGAATATTCTACATACTAGTTACGCCATCTAGCGGTTAGTAGTGAGATTTTGTGGATCATATCATCGTACTAAACAAATGTGAAAAATATGTTATCCGTGGTGTCGCTCTAGATTGGATAAAAAGTTTTTTAACAGGCCGACATCAATGTGTTGAAGTTACTTTTAAATATTAATCTTGAATCCACAGTCTACATAATACAGAGATCCCCATCTAGACTGAATAAATAAGGCGTACCACAAGGAAGCGTTTTGGGCCCCTTGCTATTCTTACTTTATATTAATGACTAATCAGATCAATAAACTATGATATTGTCCTATTCACTGATGATATGTCTGTTATTGTCCCCAACTAAAAGTTCAACTCATGAAAATAAAATACACGAAGCTGTACAGTCTGTAATAAAATGGCTTGAATCTATTAATAACCTATGTGTAAATATACACAAAATTCATTAAATTTCGTACTTACAAAATCAAACTCTCCGATTATATTAAAATAATAGCCAAAAAACTGGCCAAGTGCGAGTCGGACCACGCACAGTGAAGGGTTCCGTATTTATCCCAAAAACAAACTTAACATGGTAGTTGAAAAACATGCTCTCCCATACATCGATATACGTTACGGTCAATTCACGACGACGGCACGGTTGGCGCAGTGGTTAAGCGATTGACTGCTGCGCTGCGTGTCGCGGGTTCGATTCCCGCACGGAACAAGTATTTGTATGACCTACAAGTAGTTGTTCCGGGTCTGGCTGTTTGTGTATGTGAGTTTAAATGTTTGTAAACGCACCCACGATACAGGAGAAATTAAACTAGTATGGGGCAACGTTTTAAAAAAAAAAAAAAAAATCTCCAACTGAAAATTTAAGTTGGTCGACTATTACTCGTTAACATGTAAAACCTACTTAGCGTTAGCTGTGATATTTTCCTTTTAATTTCGTAATATATCCTACTGCCATGATTTTTTTCTCATATCCAAAACCATCCATTTAGCTGGCAGGGGGGGGGGGGGGGCACTTGACCCTAACAAAAAATAACAGTTTAAAGTAATATTACGCAAACGGATCCCTGACTTAAAAAATGGCTTTTACAGACCCACAATATTTTTAAACGACCTATCCAATGATACCCCACACCATGTATTAGATGAGAAAAAAAAATATCATATCCACCTTAAAAAAATTGTTTTTCATGGTTTTATTTTACGACTTTTTCAGCTTGAAGAATATGTACACCCCCGCCAAATTACAGCTTTCTAGGAGTAAGCGTCACTTTACGTGCAAGTGAGGTACCTACTCTAACAAAGGACTTTTTTCGAGGTTTTCTTTTACGCCTTTAACGGCGTGATTAATATATATACCCATGCCAACCCTAGAAAAGAAACAGAAGAAACAGAAAGTATTCAATTCTTAGGTTAAAACTCTAGACAAATTTTATAATTGAAAAAAAAAGTGTTTATTCAGATAAATATTTTAAGGACATATTTTATTATTTACTTCTGCCAAACTGCACAGCAATTGGAAACAACATTAACAACGTATGTAAATAAATTTGTGAAACTTCGTATTGTGTCAGACGAAAAACAGCCCGCGTAGCTTATACTTAGTGGGTATTAAGATACGGACTAATAATATGGGGCAATTCAACAGATAATGATAAGACATTTATTGTACAAAATAAATGCGTACGAGCTTTATGAGGTGTCGGCCCACTTGAATCTTGTAGGCCCTTAATCAAAAAACTGAAACTATTGACCTTGACATATTATCTAAATTATAGAAATATTGGTTTGAGGTATCGGTTTTCGTGAGGAATCATAGTGAATTCTTTAGATTCAAAAGTGAGAATTACACCAAACAGAGACCAAGAGATGCAACAAAAAATTAACAGTAGTGAACAGAAATACAAGAGAAACAAACTGAGCATAATTAAAATCTTATTGAAACACAAACACATTATACAAACTGTTCCAGGTGGCAGGTGTAGAAACTTTCGACGAGGGCGGAGACACACCCACAATTGGCAGTAGTGGCGGCGGCTGGCAGGAAACTGGTGCAGCGCGGGCCAGGCTGGATGCTGGCGGGGCGCATGCAGGGCTACTGGGAGGCAGTCCACTCACGCTGTTCCAGGGGATCATACCAGGTAACTATAGAAGAAAAGAAAGTAAATAAGGAGCCGATAGGTTTGCATGCTTTATGAGACAAATGTACAGTTGCCAGCACATCAACTTACTATAAACTGTCAAATTTTCACATTCGATTTTGAACCTAACCATCAACATTTTAAGGTTTAAAATCATTTGGAGAAGTAAGCTTGGTATAACCTGATGTGCTGGCGACTGTACATGGATTCCACTTTTTTTTGTATAGACTTTTCTATTCTGTTTTTAATTATGGCAAGCAAAGCCGATGTCGACTATTCTGCCAATGTCTAAAGTGAATTGGAAAAGCAAGTGTGCATTGATGTAATAAAATAAAAAAAATTAATGATAAAGATCTTTGATTACTGTTGAACTTTATGTAGATGTTGTGGGGTTAGTACTGGACTGAAACAAACAAAAAGATAAAATTACGTAAATAAGTATAGACTTTTTATACCACGACGTGCTAATTGACAGCGGCAAAACGACTGTTGAACGTCTGTAACGTCAAAATAAACCATCTTGAAAAAGTTAATATCAGGCAAGCCTCTTCAGCATTCTCTAATTTTGTAGATGTGTGAAGAGTATAGTTGAATATTTAGAGAGTGAATAATGAAAAAAAAACTATATTAGAACTATATAGATACTTGGCGGAATAAGGAACAGTGTTGCCTGGTGGAAGATCAGCGCGTTAGCCAAAGTTACTGGAGACAAACTGCTGACACGATACATTGATATGATCCTTCATGAGCATCATATTGTGACTCATTTATGTGTATAGGAAGGAAGCTAGGTAATACTCGCACACTTTTAGCGATTCTCGTAAGACCGCCCAGTATGTCACCCTATGTACTACATTTATATCTGTAAGTTTTATGGTGTACTAATTAAGAGTATTCTATAGCAATAACATTCGTCCCATGTAAAATAAAAAGTAACTCCTTTAGTCTAACGATAAACTGTAAATATTCATCATAAAAACGAATACGAACTGATGTACATTATTCCACTCCAGGTACAAAGTGGTGTGGCACGGGTGACATAGCAGCAGACTACCACGACCTGGGCGCGGATAGGCGCCTGGACCGCTGCTGCCGCACGCACGACCTCTGCCCCACCAAGGTCCGCGCCTTCTCCAGCCGATACAACCTCACCAACAACTCGCTCTACAGCAAATCGCACTGCATCTGCGACGACATGCTCTTCGAATGCCTGAAGACCACCAACACCTCAGCCTCACACCTCATGGGACACATCTACTTCAACATCGTCCAAGTTCCCTGCCTCGAGGACGTCGACGACGCGCGACGGTTTCGTAATGCAAGGCTCGGCTTTTAACTTTATCTAGCGGAGAATAGCGGAATTAAACTCATTAGCGCCATCTAGTAGTCACGATAGTGTGTCATGAATGCACAGATTTTTTTGATGCTGCAAATTTTGCATTTTTCTAATCTTCGTGTTATTCTCTAATTGAGATTGTAAATAATGATTAAATTTTAATAATGTTCTTATAAAACATTAGACATCAAGCTGTGATACGTCTGTGCCTTTAAATGTACTAGAGAGTATTTTTGTTAGAGGATGGCGCTATACAAATAAAAAACATTGTTTTAATAGTTATTAAGACATTTATTTATTTGTTACAACAATTCATGACAAAGATACAGATTCCCTATTGTTATAAACAGTAACAATAGTTTAATATTTGTTTACTAAGACAAACATATTTTATAATAATGTAGAGAAATAAATGTGAATTAGTTCATACCAAATAAAATTATTTATTTAATTAAAATCGTGTGTGCATTGTTTTATTTTCATGAATAAGAAATCATAGGAGTTTCTACACGACCTACAGCACAGGATTGGAGTCTAAACTGAAGTAATGCTCCGACAAGTGGACTATAATAAGCAAGGGTACACAATTTTAATAATAATAATAACGCTAAGACCCTTCACAGTCGCGAGATAATTATGCAGTCTTAGGGAATATTTCCTAGAAGCCGACGTGGGGATGCATCGAGATGTGGTCACGGCGGACAAGGGCCTCACCGCCCGCTCTCCTTGGCTAAAGAGAACTGGCGCAAGCCTGTCGTGCTTGACACTAATGATCGCAGGGAGATAGGGCAAAGTAAGGAGCTTCACGGACGATTGCACGATTTTTCCGGATCCTATGAACCCGATGTAGACTTTTTAGCGTCCGTAGCCTGGCTGCGTTTCGGTGACCTCTTTGGGGAAACCGAAGGTTTTGTCTGTGCAATTATGGGCGAAGTTATCATGACGAACAATTACCGGATATTTATTGTGAAGGACGGCACGGTTGACGTGTCTCGGGCATGCCATCGTCCGGGAGAATCAATCCAACACATTATCTCCGGGTTATCTCGTCTAGCTAACGAAGAGTACTTGCATTGACACAACTTTGTAGCCAGGATTATCCATCAGCAACTTGCTCTGAAATACAACCTTGTGGAATCGGAGGTGCCGTACTACTCGTACAGGTATGTGCCCGACCCAGTTCTCGAGAATGGAAATATCACATTGTACTGGGACCAATCCATCATCACTGACTTGGACTATTGTTGCTATTGGCAAGAATAGTCTAATAGTGAAGCCCAATATAGTGGTGGTGGATCGAGTAGAACGGCGCACAATGATTATTGACATATATAACGGTCCCTCATGACGGGAACCTCGTGAAAGCCGAGAAAGATAAACAAATCAAGTATCTTGACTTGGCTCGCGAGGTTGTCGACATGTGGGATGTGGACTCAGCAATCATTGTGCCAATAAATAAATAAAATAAAAAAATTGACGTAAAAGTACACATATACAGGGTGACACTTAATCTAAGCATGGAAATAGCCTGGTACAAAATAAATGATCAATGACCCCCATGCTAGGAAAAACCTGTGTTACAGGCTCATCCATCCGTCCATTATGAATCTATTCGTTACTTACAAACTAGCAACATGCACTTATGAAAAAAAATAAACTTGGCTAGTTTAATATTTTGTACGGGGGAAGAAAGTAAAAGGGGTTTTAAATAAATTAATAACAAGGAAAAGGGAGTATGTATTAATGTGCCGGGCATGTGTTGTGAGTGTGAGTATAACTGTGTATGCGTGAGTGTAGATATGTGTGAGTAAGTGTAGATGTGTATGTGTGAGTGGGTGCCTGATTTGTTTTAAGTTATGGTTTGAGTAATTCTTCGGTGTCGTCATAATTTAGAGTCAGCAGATATTCCTTTATTTTTTGTTTGCATTGGAATTTGTTCAAACAATGGATGTTTAATGTCTTGTGCAGTTTATTGTATACATTTCTTGCATACCTTTTTAATGCTATACTGCAGCGTAAGTACCTATGTCCCCAAACAGTGGAAGGTCGCGCAGATCATCTTGATTTTGAAGCCTGGCAAGTCTGAAAATGACGTCATATCATACCGACCTATCAGCCTATTGCCTGTTGCTTCGAAGTTGCTGGAAACGCTATTTTTAAAACGACTCATGCCTCTCCTGGTGGAAAGAAACCTTATTTCCCAACACCAATTTGGATTCAGGAAGGGCCACGGGACTATAGAACAGGTACATAGACTGGTGGACAAAATCAACACCTCATTTGAAAATAAGGAATACTGCTCTGCTGTCTTTCTAGACATTTCGCTTTCGATCGTGTATGGCACCAGGGCAAAATAAAAATGTCTCTCCCAACAAATTTATACCTGTTTTTGCGCTCTTACCTCAGCAAGAGATTTTTCCTAGTGAAGCAGGGAAATGAGGTCACAGGTCTGCGTGTGATCAAGCGGGTGTACCTCAGGGCAGTGTCCTGGGTCAAACCCTGTACCTATTATTTACTGCCGACTTGCCGTTGGATAGAAATGTTCTAACCGGCACCTTTGCCGATGATACGGCCATACTGGCCACTGATGCCAGCCCAAGAGAGGCCTCTGCAGAACTACAAAAAAGCCTCAAGCTGATCTCGGAATGGCTTAAAAATTCGAAGATAAAAGCCAATGAAACAAAGTCAGTCAAGGTGACTTTCACCACACGCAAAGAAACATGCCCACCTGTGACCTTAAATAACATAGAGGTACCCCGAGCCGAGGTCACACGATACCTTGGAATATACCTTGATAGACGCCTTACGTGGAGACATCACATATTTACTAAACGCAAAGCCCTAGGGCAAAAACTCCGCAGCTTACACTGGATAGTTAACAAAAAGTCCCAAATGCCTGACCTCTGGAAAACAAACTTCTTCTATACAAATGCATTCTCAAGCCTATCTGGTGTTATGGTATCCAGCTCTGGGGAACTGCAGCGAAGTCCAATATCGAAAGCCTTCAAAGGTTTCAATCAAAAACACTGCGTCAGATAGTAAAGGCTCCCTGGTACGTCATGCATGAATGAGAAAATTCACAAGGATTTGAAGATAACAACGGTTCAAAAAGAAATAAAAACTAATATTACCACAAATTCCACCAGATTAAAAGTCCACCCAAATCAATTAGCAATGCAACTAATGTCCAACCCAGTTCCCTTGACTGAAAAGAAGGGCAACCCAAGACTTACAACCAGCATGAATGAGCTGTAGTTTCGATCGGATGGGGCAATAATAATAAAACATTTATTTCAGGCTACAATGGCCCATAAACATATACCTTACAAACTAACATATATAAAAAGTATAAAACAAAAACTCGTGTTAATAAATATAGCTTAAAACTATGTTAGTCACACTTCACTTCACTAGCTTGTCCTTGTGCTGTCCTGTGGCACTTGTCCGCGGAAGCGACGGAACACCACGTCCTGCGGCCAAAAGTCTTCCTCCATGACGACGGACAGAAAACAATTCGGTACTCGCACCACGAACGCCTTGAACTTGACGTTGCGGTGCGACTCCAGTAACTGCACCCTAGGCGTGTACCTCGACTTCTGGCGCACGTACTCCACGATGTCCTCCACCTTAGTGGTGTAGTGCAGGCGGGAGATGTACACCGGTGTGTTCGGCTTAGCGGCACGCAAGCTCATTTCGGGCTCCTTAGGAGCTTTGCCGCAGCGGTTCTTGTTTGTTCGCAATCGGCACTTCCTCCTTTGCACCACCACGAAACCCTCATCATCACCTATTCGGTGCCTTGTCTGGCATAGGCTTCATTCTTGGAGCGCCTGGGGCATTCGCAGTGACGCCAGCGGAATCCTTTTGTAAGGGTTTCGCCAGGGCTGCGGACACTGGCAGCGAGACGAGGCAAGGGGCTCGCGCGGGGCTGTATGGGAGAGCTGCGGGGACGGGCGCGGGGCTGAGGGGCACGCGGGCTGGGCGCTCTGCAAGCTCAGCAAACGGTGGATGCGCTGGCGACGAAACTGCTGACGCGGAATTTAACGACGATACGTCGAGGCCGGCTCCGCGACACATGTTTACGTTAGACGCATCGACTGATGACCTAGTTACCGCCACACTGTTGCGCAACTCGCTAAATTCTTTACGCAAATCGGAGACAGTGTTTTGGGATGCATCTAATTTTGCTAGAACATCCGCGAGGCGAGCCTTCAGAAAGACAATGTCCTTCAGAAGGCTGGTTACATCGACGTGGTCGAAGGTGACGGGTGGAAGCTTGTGAAGCTCCTTCGCCACAAACGTCGGCACGTCGTCCGGGTCGGTCTCCTTAAACAGCGTGATTATGTCTTGCAGGCTGCTCTTAGTCCCGTCACGCCGGCGGGACACCATCTGGTCGCGCTTGTTAAGCACACTGAACAACAACAGCTTGGCAGCAGCTATGTCATCCTCACTGAAGTTTGTAGTGCAGATCTGGACAGCGGACACCTCATCCATCACATCCAGCTTCTGCTGTAGAAACGCCAGCAGCTCATTCACCACAAGTTCATTGCTCATGGCAAGTAAATTACGAGCGACAGCTTGCGCCGTGCTAGCCAATACACAGAATATGCAAACACGTCCGCATCGGACCGCGGCAAAAGTGACAATGGCAATGGCTTCATACCATGTAAGTTCCGCAACCATCATCTATCTATTGCTGAATAGCCCAGGACAGATTGCATTAAAGAGAAGGAGAAAAAAAAAAGAAGAATTAATGTACTGGATAAAGTATTAAGAACGAATCTGACATTTGCAATCAGAACGCAGCTTATTTTATTTATTTCTGTCAACACATTATAAACGTCAACTGAGAATGAGAAACGTCAAATAGTTTTAGTGATTTCTTCTTTTTCTCTGAAAAATTCTTAATTTCTAAACTTTTGAAGTTGTAAATCTGTGTAATAATGCGAATAATTCAAAGACTACTATTATTTTAGCAATAACTAGAGTTAATGGACAGCCAGTCCACGATGTCAAGTGATACAACAGAGACTTCGAAAGGTGTGTTATTTTGTTCAGTTGTTTGTTAATTTAGGCTATAATGTCTTCCGTAGAGGCACTGAATGGTGTTTCTGTTTCAAGTGGAGGCCGCGGGCGAGTGCAACGGCCCGGCCCCGGAACAAGCAAGACGATTACTTGAAGAAGAATTTAATGTCCAACGAGCGAAAATGAAAGAGTTGTTCTTACAAAAAGAAGGTTCGTTGTCCGTTATCAGCAGAGTAGGCCGCGCGGGGGTTCGTAGGTTTTGGTTCTGGTTTGTTGAAATGCATGAAATTACAATTATTCACGTGATAACATTGTTTTTGTTGTGACTGTATGTCAAAGTTATTGAAACTGAATCTAAACTTTTGTTCTGCTAATTGGTTGGTTCTCTGGTGGTTGACATCCTGGTGTTGACCTTGTCCTTGTGTTACCTTTGAGACCTGTCCCTGCAGCTACACAAACTGGTTTATTCATAACATCAGGTAGTGGGCCATTTTTACAACATTCATTAACTGCATTTTAGTTTCCTGAATGCATTCATATTGCATGTTTACAACATCTACCTGTAACACCTATTTGTTACTTATAAACTTCACCTTGCTCAGTGTTTGTGTCACTTTTCTAAAACAATTTTTGTTTTATTATTTACATTTTATTAGCAATATAATATAATTTAATTATAATTGTCATTCTGCCACATTTACAATTACATCTAATCTATGCATGAAAAAATCCATAAAAACTATACCAAGTGGTTAAAGGTCACTTGTATAAATGTACTAAGTAGGTAAGTGTGATAAAAAAAATGTATAGTTAAGTGAGTGAAGCGGTGAATACAGTACTGGAGTTTGTTTGTAGTTGATGGTCCATCATGTGATTGGTGGCTACACCCAATACTTGGCGTTAAGTTGCTGGCATTTTAATATTTTGGAAGAATGACTAACACAATTTAAAAGTCTTTGTAAATCTTTTGACTAAACACCATTCAGAAAATAGCTTTTAATCTGTTGTCATGCTTCATATCAATTTATGTTTGGTTGTTGTTATTTTGGATAATGAAGCACCTGATAACCAAATTGACAGTAGTTTTATGAGACTACAGGGTATTTCATGAACTAGAATTAAGTGCATCATTGTTCTACCAACCCCCAAGACCAAGACCCTGTGCTACTACCAAATGAAGGACTAAAGTTACTAAAACATTCTGTATTCTAAAAGTAATAACATTAACTGTCATTCTATTTAGTATCTATTATTATTATAATTATTACTAATTAGTACTTATAGTAAAGTGGTTTAGAAGCATTTAAAACTTGAGATGGTTTATACTTAACAAAACACATGTCATTGTTATGATTATTAAGTAGATACTACAATAGTAAATAATAGTGGTGGTTGGATAATCAAATCAAAATCAAAAGTCAATTATTCAAACTAGGCTGAGAATCAGCACTTTTCGAACATCAAAAATTACATAAGACAGTCCCCCAAAAACGCCCACCCTTCACCACTTCCTAGTGCTTTAGCTGGGAAGAAGAAGTGGCGCAACAAACTCCCCAGCAGCACAGCTGTCTGTTCAGATATAAAACTTGAATCTATACAATAAAATGTAAAAGAATTTGCATTACGCAACACAACATTAAATTATTTGCCTTATGTTAGCTAGCACACGCCACTATACCAAAAAAAAACATAAAAATGGTCGAAAACTATACTCAAGCAGAAATAACGTAAACAGAATGTACCTAAATAAAAGCCTCCAGGCATAATGGGCGTGCCCGCCCACACAAAGCTATAGCTGCAACTCGAAGTCAAAAATGATAAACTAGCACCATCATAGTAAAATAAAAAACAGTTAATCATTAATAACAATAATAAAACCATGGTCAGCAAGACGACCAGTCACCACAAGCAGCACCCGTTCACGAGCATAACGCAAAGATCCCAGGCAACCCGACCCCCGACGCTACCGCAAACAGTGACATCTAAGGGAGCATGACGAACTTGCTGCCGGTTGCTCAGGCAAGAATAATATAATCAATTGTCTAGGTCGCTAGCTAACCACTTATTGCAATACAACTCATAAAAAAAACATTTTCATGAGTATATTATGTCACTAATAAATAAAAATAAATTGACTTAGACAGTCAAATAAAAATAAACAATTATATGAACTCATATAACCTGTCAGTAGGTACGCTAATTCTGGAGAAAGAACATGAACATTGTCTTGAGTTAATCACAGCGACCAACTATTCTTATCGTTTAAGTAGTCATTGATAGAATAGTATGCCTTTGAACAAAGATTGGATTTAATTTTAACTTTAAACGCATTAAAAGGCAAATCTAACAAAGAAGAGGGTAGCTTGTTATAAAAAGTTATACCAAGTCCAACAAATGAGTTATGAACCTTATGAAGCCGGTGAAAAGGAGCATGTAATTTTCCTTATTTCTGGTGTTAATATTGTGAATATCACTGTTTTTAGTGTATAAGTGTATATTTTGCCTAACATATAAGATGTTGGCGAAGATGAATTGTGATGCCGCCGTGAGTATACCAATATCCTTAAAAAAATCTCTTAGAGAAACTCTGGCACCCAGCTGGTAAATTGCTCGAACAGCTCGTTTTTGAAGTACAAAAATATTTTGAATGTCAGCTGCTTTACCCCACAGCAGAATACAGTAGGACATAACGCTATGAAAATAACTAAAATAAACTAATCGGGCTGTATCAACGTCAGTGTATTGTCTTACTTTCCTGACGGCGTATGCGGCCGAACTGAGCCTTCCCGCTAGGCTTGATATATGAGGTCCCCACTGAAGTTTGGCATTTACTGTTATACCCAGAAACACTGCCGAGTCTACAGTTTCAAGCACCTCTTTATCTAAAACGATGTTGGGACCTAAATTTCTAACATTCGGTAAGGCAAACTTTATACATTTCGTTTTCTTGGCATTGAGAACTAAATTATTTGTCGTAAACCAATCCGTAACCATTGAGAGTGCAATGTTTACGTCGTCAAAATCTTGTCTATTCCGGTCTACTTAAAACTAAGAGAGGTATCATCTGCAAACAGTACAACGTCACAGACACCCTTTATATAGAATGGTAAATCGTTAATATACACTAAGAATAAGAATGAGCCTAGAATTGAGCCTTGAGGTACACCTAACTGAACTGGTACCTCGGAAGATTTCACACCATCAAAATCTACACATTGGAACCTATTATACAAATAAGAATTTATTACTTTAAGAGCTTCATTTTGGACGCCGTAATGATGTAGTTTACGCAAAAGCGTGTCATGGTGCACGCAATCAAAGGCTTTGGAGAGATCACAGAAAACTCCAATAGCATTTTGCGAGTTCTCCCATGTGTTAAATATGTGTTTCAGCAGTCCAACACCCGCATCTGTAGTCGAACGACCTTTTGTAAAGCCATATTGTTCATTGTGAAGGAGGCTGTGTATATTAAAATGTCTTAGCAACTGCTTGAGTATTAACTTTTCAAATATTTTGCTAAATGCAGGTAAGATAGAAATAGGCCTGAAATTGCCAACGTCATTTTTATTACCTGATTTAAATAAAGGTATGACTTTACTACTCTTATAATTATAATAGTGTAGTATTTAGGGTATAATAATAGTATTTAAGGCCTGCTGGTAAGTTCAGGTAAAGAGTACATCATGAATTCTACATTAGTGTAGCAGTCTAGCTGTTACATTTTTACACTTCACTGGGAAACAGATTCAAGGGATTTATTTTGTCCCATCGAAATAGGTGCATGGTTTCATGAATAACATTCCACCCATAGATTTCCATTTGTATTGTTTGTACATCACTGAAACAAATTACTGTTGACCACTTGCAACACAGTGTTCATTAAATTCCCACTCACACAGCACAAGAGAACTCCTAAAATAACCTCCATTTGCCTATAATTAAAGTGTATTACCTTCCCTCTTTGCAGAGGACATGAGGAAGATGATCCAGGACAAGGAGCAGCTGGAGTCAGAGGTGCTGGGACTCCGTGCTGAGTTGCAACAGCTGCAGACCCTCAGTGAGAACCAAAAGTCAGAGATACAGAGCTTGCAGATGCTTGTTAGTGGTATGTAAACCTGCGTTTTTCATAATTTGGCTTGTATTTTAACCCTTCGTAGCCGGAACGTGGATCCACGCGAGACAATGGCTTTTTAATTGTTTCTGTAATTACCAGCATACAAGTGGCTAAGAAAATGGTTAATAACAGCTTCCAAATAAAATATACAATATGACTTGAAAAAAGTTTTGTACTTAATTCCTAAAACTGATGAAAGCTTAGCGCACTTTTTCCAGTCAATAGGATATTGTTCCTACTGTGAGTATGATAAGGATAACACTGATTTTTAAATACAACAATGTATAATGTTGTTCATTATATTAATGGGAGTTCATGTATAACTTGTAATCTGTTATCAAATTATTTTAATCAGTCAAGTAGATACTAATGCTTTGTTCTGGTTTTACTCATTCAACATATAAAATGTACATTTTATCCCCACTTTGTGAGGGAGTGAGTGTGTTTGTGAGGGTAACACAGAGCCAAAGCAAAAATAGGTATGGTGGACAACTTGACTATATTATGGTTTCTCGGTAACATTTAGCACTTGCCTACTACAAACAAGTCTTTACGAACAAACCAACACATGATATTGTCATTCCTCAATAAAGTACAAATCAAACATAGAGTAATTAAAAGTAACATTAATAAAGCATTTTCCTCATTGACATATGTGATGAAGCTCACAAGTGAACAATGTTGCCGTCGTTCTGTTTAGGATGGGGCTCCAGAGGTAATGTTGTAAAAGCTTTCTTATATAGCTGATTGTGACATTTCAGAAATTAGATCATATAAAAACAATGTTTTAAAATACGAGTGAATACTAGGTTCACTCGTATTTGTGACTCAATTAATTGTCAGCATTAATAATACTGCAAATTCGGATACTAATAGTCATAAAGAAAACTGTCAGAATCACCACACTTGGCAGGCGTACTAGTGATTGCAGTTACCTAATTACCGAATGAAGACAAAGAAAACTCCCAACACACGTAACAAAAATCTCCCTGAAGGAGGCAACTTCCAGTAACTAAAGTTACTAAATATTGTTTAATTACTGCCAACAGAAACAGTGGAAGTTTCATCTTCAGGAACGGAGGAAGTGAGAAGATTGCGCGCCAGGAACATGGAGCTAGAGCAACACCTGAGCCAGATGAGACAGGTCGCACAGCAACAGGTTAGCCAAAACAAACATATTTTTCTAGCTATAATTCTATATACAAAAAAAGGTACACAGCTCCATTAAGCGCTTACCCCCCAAAACACATGTGCGTTCAAATCCGAGATAGACCCAAGTTGGTTTTTGTATTTTGCAAAAACATTTTATTATAATATTAATGTACTGTTTTAGTGAATAAATAAGTTGAAGTTAGTATTTTTTATAAAGTCTGTTTTTAATATGGTTTTTGTTTCAATAAAACGCTTTAAAAACACCGGTTAGGTAAACTTTTATTATTGCGTACGACGACTAGCAATAATATGGTTAACATTTACGAAAAGTTATTCAGCATCCAAATAGGCTGAAGGTTTTAAGATCGCTTTCCATACATAAGATTGGAGGTTCAGATCCCAGGCACGAAATACGCTTCTTGTCATGCATTATATTTTTATTCATATAAAGTATTTTTCTATTTTGTTTTATTTAGTAATATTTATAAACAATTTAAAAATCAAAAAAAAAAATATTTTAATTATCATTTATTAATATTTATTATTGCTATTATTTAACAAAACTTTCATCTTATTTTACTACAAAGATTTATAGTTTACAATTTGATTTGTTAATTTACAGTTATCTATACATATTTTGCCAACTGACACAAACGGATCACTAGACAAGTGACATCCTATTAACGTAAACGATAAATAAAAACTTTTTACAAAAAAAAAAAAACAACCGACTTCCAAAAAAACACTACAAAGTGAAAAATAACTTTAATTTCAGAAGTCGGTGTCTTTGGATCTGTATTTTAGTTTTTTGCTACCGACTTCCGAAATTAAAGTTATTTTTCACTTTGTAGTGTTTTTTTGGAAATCGGTTGTTTTTTTTTTGTAAAAAGTTTTATTTTTCACTTTTTAGTGGGTCGGTTTGTAATTTATCTAATTTACAATAGCCTAATGTCAAATGCTCATCACCTTTTACAAAATATTGCTTTTCCCGATGCAGGGGCGTTAATTGTTGAGGAGTTCTGCTGGTAAGAACCAGGAGAACTGATGGCGACTTCACCATATGCATTTTGACGAGAATAAATTGCTTAGCAACCATATTAAAGTGCCTAATCGAATCGCAACGGTGAAATACTTATTATCAAGTAGTTCTGGTGGCCATCTGTGGTCTTCATTATCAGTTCCACTTCACCAAATGGTGCTTTTCGAGTGCAAATGCACGAGTTTCTATAAAAAATACTCAAATGGCTATAATAATGATTTCCCTCGATTTACATGGGATCCCCTCATCTGATTCTGATTTGGTGGCAATGGGACCACCTCGGAAGTATACCCTTTCAAACAAAAAAAGAATTTTCAAAATCCGCCCACAATTGACGGAGTAATCGGTGAACATACATAAAAAAAAAAAAAAAACAAACACCCGAACATATAACCTCCTCCTTTTTGGAAGTCAGTTAAAAATAGGAAGCGCCGCCCGTTCGTCGTTTTAAGTGAACGTAAACGTATGCATTAAACGTTGTAGTTATAACTTAAGGGTATGGATTAATCTTTTATAGAAACGTAAAATGGATACCCTCATATTATAACATGTTTCGATTAGACAGAGACCTAAAAATAAAGTGACTCAGATGATAGTAGATAACAATTTCATCACAATCCATACGGGCTCGCTGGCTAGTTCGTTAAACTGCTGAGTATGACAACTTTCGGTGATGCGATGGTTCAAATCCAAGTCGAAACAATGAACTCTTATTGAAGTATTCTTTAGATTATTCGTAACGAATTCAATGTTGTATAATGACCGGCACGAGTCGTGAGCACAGACTACTGCCCGTGGCAAGCTCGCGCATGTACACTTTCGGCCAATTTTATTTAGTACCGATTTTGCTCAAATTATTCATATCTAAGTACTTATGCAAACTATACCTAATTAAAATATTAGTGGTACTTGAAATGTTACTTTGATACAGTAATATAATAGATCTTCGTGACTAAAACATAATTATCTCAATAAAACAATTAGAAGCGTTATTTTATTTTTGTTTTTACAAAAAATCGTCTCAATCCGGAGGAATAGGTAATATGCCTTCCATAAAACTAGACGCTACGTTGGTGCTGGTAGAGGCCACTTGATCACTCATCTCCTCATCATCATCATCAATGTCCTCATCCTCCGAATTGGTCTCGGAGTCATCGTCACCAACGTGAATTATAAATTGTTCTGACATTGCATCCACTATGTGATCGTATTTTAAGTATTCCTTCTCAGTTTCCTTCGCTTTTTGACACAATTTTGTCCATTCATTAGCTCCCATTACATTTACTTTTTCCTTAACAAGATTGGTTACGTGACTTACGTTCCACGTCACATTCTTACTGCCGACATATCCTTTTATTGCAGCCCATGCCATCTCAATGGGATTGAGGTCTGGGTGGTATGGAGGTAATCTTATTACAGCGTGGCCGTGTTCAGCCATAATCTTATCTATATTTTTTTTTTTGAATTGATCTTTATTTATTTTAATTAAATGATGTAGTTGGGGCTTCAGCATTCTTTCTTCGTGTTGAATCCCTTTTTCTCTTAACCATCACAGCATCTCCGACTTCCTGGTGTTTGAACTTGGTGCAGGGTCATACTGTTTATTGTAGTAGGATGCATTATCTACTACCAAAACAGATTTAGGAGGAATGTTAGGAATTAGCTGCGTGCGAAGCCATTTTTCATAATTTTCGTAGTTCATATTATCGTGGTAGTCCCCCGACTTAGTGCCTGCTTTAAATGTGAGCAGGGCATTTCGCACAAAACCTGTCTCAGTTCCTGCGTGGACTATCACAATTCGTTGGCCTTTTGATATAGGCTTTTTGAGGCCTTTTGTTGTGCCATCTGACCATGGCTGAGACGATGAATGGGACGAATCTACATAAGATTCGTCCGTATAATTAATTAAGAGGAACATTATATAGGTATACCTGGAAGCGAATATTAGATTGTTCTATTAAGATTTTCCGGTTATTCTCGGTTTTCCTCCACTTGAAACCCAACATTTTGATTATGCGGCGAAGACTGCGCTCAGACTCTTGAAAATGTATATCTTCCTGCAACTTCTGTCGTAGTTTTTCAACGGTAGGCATTTCTTTATTGGTGAGGTGGTAGTTATGAATTTTTTAAAATCGAAAATGTAAGTCACTAAAATTGCACGAAAGTGTACAGTAGTCGAATGACACGCGAGCGTCCAATAGACGACGAGCATCGACTGACGAACCAATTGCATGCAGCCTCGGCGCCCCCTTTTTTTTTTTTTTTTTGGGTGGGAAATCATCAAATAACTTCTCCCGCTCTGGGCGGAGCGGGAGGGCGTGTCAGACTTTTACTGACTAAAACCCACCCGTGTTCCTTCCGTTGCCTGTGTGCCAGGGCCACGATATCCCTTTCGGACAAACTCGCAACCCCGGCAGGCATTGGTCCTAACGGACCCCGTCAGTTTGTGCTGACATCTCTTTGAGGCGCGCGTGGAGCACAACGCGTCGTCGACCCGGGCCTGGTCCTTATCGGACGGCGAGCTACCCATCGCTCACCGTCCGCAGGCCCGCGCCTACGGTGGCCGGAAATCGGCTTGCGACTCCCGACGCCCGGACCGTCTCCTGCGGCGACTAGGGGCGCGAGGGCGCGAACCTTGTCTGACCCTCACGCGTTCCGCCTCCTCCTTCGCTAGCATAACTGCTTCGCAGAAGGAGGTGACGGCCTCCCATGCACTCTCGCTCCGAACCATGGCCTGAACCAGGCCCGGACGCGAGAGATCGCCGCCGCCGATTGCCTCCGTGAGGACACGGCGGTGCTCCGCCCAAGCTGGGCAGACCTCCACCGTATGCTCCACCGTGTCCTCCGGGCGATCCACACAGTGGTGACACCCGGGCGTTTCCTCCCGCTTAATCCTAAACAGGAACCTCCCGAAACATCCATGTCCGGTGAGGACCTGCGTCAGGCGGAAGGTGAGGACGCCGTGGCGCCTCTCCAGCCACTCCTCAAAGACGGGACTTATCGCCACAATTGTGGCGTGCCCAGAGCCTCGGCGCCCCCTGCCTTCTTCATTCCGCCAAAGAGACCGAAAAATTAACCACTGCGCAGGTGTCAGTTTGTGCTCACGACTCATGCCGGTTACTATAGCAGTGTAATATTTTAAAACTTGAGGGGTTAGCACATACTGACGCAGACCGTACCAAAATCAGGTAAGTTCCAAAAGGTATCTGTAACTCCAGGGCTCGTTTTATTAAATCCAATTCAATAGTAGCTAAGAGCGTAATCTCAAAAAGGGCGGGATCTGCTTTTCTATCGTCACAAACATAGAATGCTTATTAGGCAAATAGCCAAATGTTAGATGAACTTGCATTTAAGTATTGCTCATTTATTGGGCCTGGACAAAATGTGAAAATAATCTGTAAATCATATATTATTGATTTTCAAAACATTTAAAACACTTTTTAAATCAAACATTTTGCGTTATAAAAACGAAATTGCAGCGGCAGATCTCATTTTTTTGCGATGGGTTTGCTTTTGACCTTAGTCTAGGTCAGAAGTGACAGAGACAAAGTCAACGATGGAGTGAGCATACCCAGAAGAAGCCTGTTCACTCTCACTTTGAAGATAATCAAAGCAAGTTAATAGTACAATTTTTTTTTTTTTGGTGGGAAATTATAATAGTACAATCCTGAAAGAGATATTATTGCTGTATTTGTTTCGTCCTCACAAGTGGAACATTTAATTAACACTGGATGGATGAAATGGCGGCAGGTCACGGGAACAATCTGCGACTGGCGCATTCCTCTTAAACTTAAGGGGATGATATATAAAACAATGGTTAGACCTGCTGTCTTGTATGGATCAGAATGTTGGGCCACAAAAGGGATGAATGAAAGGCAATTGCATGTAGCTGAGATGAGTTTGCTAAGAGGAATGTGTGGTGTGACACGAATGGATAGAATAAGAAATGAGTACATAAGAGGAAGTCTGAAAGTGGCACCGGTGACTGAAAAGTTGTGCGGAAGAGGAAAATTCGTGAGGAAAGTTTTGAGTATGCATGTCGATGGCTATAAGAGTAGAGGAAGACAAAAGAAACGATGGATGGACTGTGTGACAGATGATGTGGCTAGAAAGGGAGTGACTACCGAGATGACGACTAACAGAGAAATATGGAAGAAAAGGACATGTTGCGCCGACCCCAAATCAATTGGGATAAGGGCAGGAGAATGATGAAGTGGAACATTTAAAAGTAGATTGTTGCATCGAGCGCAAAGTGAGTTATTAATTCAAGAGTGTGCGAGGGCACTAAATTAACACGAGTGCATTAATTACTCACTTTAGCAAGGTGCGTAATCTACTTTTCTTTCAACTAACAATCTACAATAACGTTATAAAATAATACCTACTCAAAATAAAAACTCAAGTTAATAAAAACGACGTTTTTCACCAAGTCGGTTTTATTCAGCCGATTTTTATTTTCAGCCAGTATCTTTTTGATGTAATGCATACATTTTATATTAAACTTAATGGGAGACATTAAACGTCTGTGGTAAAGGTCATTGGGCAAAATCTGACCCAGTTAACGAAAGTTTTCCTACACAAACCAAATTAGTTTTAAATTGTTAAGTATTAACCTATACTTAATTTTATGTAGTTATTTCTTTTTTAAACCATGGGAATTAAATGTAAAATATGAATAAAAAATAGGTGTTCAGTGAACTATAAATGTGTACATAAAACAATTTCAGTGAAGCATTCTGTTAAATAAACAAAAGAAACGTTTGCGCGCTAAAAGTGTGCAGTCAGTGGCATGCATATGCCGTCTCACTCGCCCTTCAGACAAGTAGAAACCGGTTTCGTCGTTGCGCTCGCGTCGCGCGCAACCTAACATCGACGCACGCAGTCTTTCGTCATTTGTCGTTGCGATCTGTGTGTTTCTTGAGTTTCTATTGTTTTTATCGATTACTTTGGCGTGTTTATTGGATTATAGTTTGCATTTGGATTGGATTTAGTTGATAATATGGAAAGACAAAATAGTTGTGTTTCATGTAGCCGATCTGTGCTGCGGCGCAGAAAACACAGCCTCACAGAACTTTTTCTTGAAAGGTTCCGAAATCACGCCGAGTTATTATTACAGGAAATAACACCACGTGAGGTGAGTGCCTTACCAGATTTGTTTTATTATTGTTCCATTTGTACAATAATGCTGTTGGCTTTGATAATAAATCATTTACTCTCAAGCATCATTTATCGAATTATCATCTATAGACTTATACAGCAAGTGTATAAAAGATTTACTGCCGTATTCTCAAACAATAAGCTGGGAACTATGTGTTGCTTAATGTAGGTAGCTGGCTACCTCACCTATGCATTCATTTTAAGGGTCTCATAGTGCAGTTCGCCACTCAAGTATTGTGTAATTATACGTTTTTAGACCCAGTGTATACACTGAGACGTTTGTGAGACCTCATAGTAATGTTTGTGAATACGGGTGTAAGTCTTTATAAAACGACCCAATGGGATTGATAAAGTATTGTGAGTTAATATTATTCCTTTTTTTCTTCAGATTCCTTTTGATGGTTCACGATCTATATGCCATGCTTGTTGGGTGAGATTGGATACAACTGAGAAATCAGCCTAGGGAAAATCAGCCACCTCAACTAGTTCAAGTCGATCCACCTCAACAAGTACAAGATCAACTCCCCCAACGAGTAGAAGATACTGGTGAGGAAGAACAAGATGTGAGTCAACAAGTGAATCCTGGTTTTATTTCCCTACAAGGATATTCTCGTGCTCCAAATACAGCTAGACGATGCATGTTCCAAAACTGCAGGAATATGGCTACGCACGTAGTGCCATTGTATGTTAATTCCATTTATTGCATACAAATAATTTTTATATACCTCCACTTGCCCGTGTTTGTCATTCACATTTACAAAGAAATGATTGGGAAGAACTGAATACTCAGAGGATTATGCATGATTTCAATAGTACTCATGTACTCGATATTATCGATTTGTACAAATGGGGCTGGGAACGAAGGAACCAATTGGATTTTGAAAATATTAATTCGGTTGACGATAATGAACTGCATTTTTGGGCAGGAGTAACTAAACAGCAATTTAACACTGTCCTACAACTAACACCGTCTCTTCATAACAGAACTGATCGTCCTGCCACGGCTTTAGGTATTTATCTGTCAAAAATAAGGACTGGTGAACCAGATGAACGGTTGGCTACGAAATTCCAAATGTCCAGAAGAACGTTGGAGAGAAAGATAAGATTAGCAAGAGAATGTTTAACTGATGATTTCGTTCCGCATTTTCTGGGCTTAGATCATATGACCAGAGAGCCGGGATGGAAAGATTTCGAGCAACCACCTCGGTTGCTCGAAATCTTTCCATCCCGGCTCATATTTTCGGGAGCGACCACGAATCAGCCATTTTGGTGTTCGATGGCACATATCTATATGTGCAAAAGAGTTCCAATTTTTTATTCCAAAGACTAACATATAGCCTTCATAAATTCAGGAACTTAGTAAAACCTTTTTTGATAGTTTGCTCAGATGGCTACATTTTAGATGTTTTAGGGCCATATGCAGCAACAACATCGGATGCGACAATTATGCGTAGCCTAATGGAAGAAGAAAACTCTACTTGGCATTGGTTTCTACGGTCTAACGATGTCTTTATACTAGACCGTGGCTTCCGAGACTCAATCCGCTCTATACAAGAATATGGCTATAATCCCCATATGCCACCATCCAGATTCAGAAGGGAACAACTAACAACAGACGATGCAAATAAGTCGAGACTTATCACAATGACCCGGTGGGTGGTCGAAACTATGAATGGTCGTTTTAAAAAAGATTTTAAAATATTTCGGCACACCTATTTCAATATTTCCTTACCAAACATGATGGCAGATTTCAAAATTACCGCAGCGCTCATCAACGCTACTCGGCGTCCATACGAGAACACCATATACGCCGAGCAATTCATACATATTATTAATGAAAATGTAAATAGAAGAAATGAGTTGGCAGATTATGTGAGCGAGCACAATCTTAATAGGCAAAGAGTAGCCTGTATTTCAATTGACGCAAGTAATGCAGCTTTGGATAACTTTCCACAACTAACTTTCGAAGATTTGATACTATTTACGTTGGGCACTTATCATTTAAGGATCGCTAAATCATACGTTCACGAACACTTGCGACCAAATGGTCTGTACATTGTTGAACTATACCGGCACCGTGAAATGGTTAACAACAAAATATTAATACGAGGAAGAATGCAGTCGCGACATATCAGGAGCAAAAAATACTATACTTACATATTGGTGAACCCAACAAGACAGGGTAGAGATAGTATCAAAGATTACTACTGCTCTTGTATCCACGGCCGCCGTACCATTGGATGCTGCGCGCATATAGCTAGCGTAGTATATTTTTTGTCTTGGGCCCGACATCAAGAGCAAATAGATGCGCCTGCGGGGTTTTTAGATGATACAATTATTCCTGTAGACATTGATCATGTCGAATAAAACTTAAAAACTTTTCAATACTTGTTTTATTTTTACCTATTTTATTTTTTTAAACATGTATATTATCAAGTAACCAATACACATGTGCTAAGCCTTGTTATAATTAAGCTTAACATTTTATTTTTTTAGTTTTTGGTTGTTTTTTGGTTTTTCCCATTATCTGCATTAATGCGACATATATATTCGTAAACTAGGAACGTTTAACTAAACATCCTACCCATTTTGTTTTTTCTGTAGGCCGTGGGTATAGGTTCCATACTAAGTTGCCCAATTACCTTTATATCTAAATAAAAAACAATGCATTAATGAAAAACTGTGCAATTCAATGAGATTTCATAATTATACCATTTCTGCACTGTTTTGGTTCTAAGGAAAAAATACGTCCTTTGCGATCGGTTTTGTAGTGATTAATGATAACATTACTACGTATTTGAAAGAAAATAGTTTTTACCTTTTAAACCATATTATGTTTAATTTAACACGCACCAAAATAAAGTCAACATAAAACATGTGTATCGTTGAAGTTACGTAACTGGTGTCGGTATCTGTTGAATATTAACGTGCCAGCGGCTGTGCATCTTATCAGGACACGTAGGAATAAAGACCGATAATGGTGTATAGCTTAGGCACTAATACAGTCAGCAAGGAATATCGAATACCACTTTAGTTTTTGAATGACAATAAAATTA